>CM077023.1:138568126-139818126 GCA_039090855.1 Macrothele yani
GCAGTGGGCACGTAATAAACGTGCCCACTGCACGGGTTTACATGGTCAGACGAATCCCGTTTTCTGTTGCGCCATGTCGACGGACGAGCTCGTGTGCGAAGTTTACCCAAGGAAACCTTCTCACCTGGATGCAGTGTGGGACGGATCCAGCCGGCTGGAGGTAGTGTGATGATCTGGACAATATTTTCTTGGAAACACTTGGACCCATTATCCATGTAGAGCGAAATCTGACAGCTGTTACGTACCTGAACATCATTGCTGACCAAGTACACTCCTTTATGGAGACTGTATTCCATGGCAGAGATGGCGTCTTTCAACAAGACAATGCTTCATGTCACACTGCGAAGAAGGTTCAGGAATGGTTTCGAGAACATGAAGAAGGATTCCGTTTATTGCCGTGGCCCCCGAATTCGCTGGATATGAATCCTCTCGAGAATTTATGGTTTGAGCTGGAGAAACAGATACGAGCAGCGTCACCCCAGCCACGCAATTTACGGAAATTGCGAAATCTTCTGTTGCACTCATGGTACCAAATAACAAGAGACACCTACCTCATCTCGTTGAATCAACGCTTCATCGGTTGAGAGCTCTTTTGGCGGAGTGAGGGGGACCTACATTATATTAGGTAGGTGGTTATAACGTTTTGGCTGATCGGTTGTATGCTGTATATTCCGCGTTGCTAGGTGCTGTCACTGCTTCCTGAAAGTGGTGGTCATAATGATCTGGTCTATAAGTATATACACTGAAGAGCAATTGAATTAGAGACAGCTGGCGTTATGCAAATGTGGCACTGTGGGCGGCCCTGTAAACGGAAACTACATGACGTATGCAGCGATCCGACAATATAAGGAGTGATGCGACGGGAATCAGTAAGAGTCGGACGCAGTATAGGTAAGACGAAGGATCTAAGCGCATTTGATCATGGGCAAATTGTCGGGGCCCGACGAATGGGTCACTCCATCTCGGACGTCGTGCAGGCACTGAGATTTTCACGAGCCACTGTGTCACGGGTGCACCGTGAGTACATCGAATCCAGTAAAACCATCCCTGCAAGGGCCAACTGCCGTGGACAACAGCATGTGGATGAGCGGGGTCATCGTCGGCTAGCTCGCATTGTAACAACGGATAGACGGGCCACAGTGCAAGAAATCACTCGGCAATTTAACGCTGGTGCACAAAAACGTGTAAGCAGCCACACCATCCAGAACCATCTCCTCGCTATGGGGTACAAAAGCCATCGTCCCACGAGGGTACCGCTGCTGACCGCACATCACAGGGTGCAAAGATTAGCATAGGCGCGGGAACATCGCCACTGGACCCCAGACATGTAGGAAAATGTTGCCTGGACTGATAAGTCGAGATTCACGTTGGCACATGCGGATGGCAGGATACGAGTACGGCGCAAACCACATGAAGCGATGGATCCTTCTGGCCAGCAGGGTACTCTTCAAGCTGGTGGGGGTGGCATTCTCGTCTGGGGACTGTTTACGTGGATTGAAATAGGACCCCTGGTACGTGTGACATCGTCCCTCACAGGTCAACGTTACCGGGATATCCTGGACGACCATTTGCTCCCGTTTGTGCGCCTTCAACATCCCACTGGAGACCTCATCCTGCAACAAGGCAATGCACCGTGCCATCGCTCCCGAATTGTATCCGAATGGTTGGATGAACACTCCACCGACGTGACCTCGCTTCCTTGGCCAGCTAGGTTACCTGACCTCAATCCCATCGAGCACATCTGGGATGCCATAGAGAAAGATGTTCGAGGCTCTGACCCCTCCATCAAATCTTCGTGAACTGTGGGAGCTTGTTCAGGGGTCGTGGATCCGTATGGTTTCCCAACGCTTCCGGTGTCTTGTCGAGTTCATGTCAAGACAAATCGCCGCCGTCATCAGGGCGAAAGGTGGTGCTACACGTTTCTAGACAAGTATCTCTAATTCAATTGCTCTTCAGTGTATACCTGTATAATAATTTATTCGCATGCTTCTTCGAAATGTTGTTAATATTATTACGGTATTAGCTCAAACGAATTTTTTCTTTTTGCAAGTGAAAAATTTGTTATGCGTCGCATACATTCACTTCTAGCTAAGATATCGTGACAACTAAAGAATTTACTTAAAATATTATAGTATAACTATATTAGTAATCCGAATTTCTTGACGTAGATTATAAATCAAGATTTCCAAGCTTTCGTACATCAACCAGATGGCTTTTTCAAGGAAGGTTGATGTGCGAAAGCTTGGAAACCTTGATTTATTATCTACGCCAAGAAATTCGGATTACTAATATAGTTATACTATTTTAAGTATGATTGGTGTACAGTTCCTCGTTATTATTTAAAGAATTTACTTTCAGAATCATATAACAATACATATGGATACCATTAATTTGGGTTTTTAAGTGGTGGATATGAACTTTTTTATTAATATTGGTGATAAAGAGGCGTGAAATTGTCACAAGTTTGGAAAACTAGTGATGCCTAACAGGAAATGCAAATCTTCCTCAAACCAAAATTAAAAATTCCGTTTCCTCCTAAAATGTATGTGTAGAGCCAAAATTGCATATGGAAACGCCCCGTTTCCACACAAACATGCAAGACATTGACGCCACTGAAAAGAAAACTGCTTAATGTACTGTCTATCTCAGACTAAAACAATATTTTTCTAAAATGTAGATGAAAGCGGTCTGAAGATAAGATTCATTTTGTTCTTACACTGGTACGACTCTATATCCCAAAGAAGATAAAGTTTAGCTGGAAACTGTAACGTACCAGGAGATGTGACGTACCTGCCAGAAGGACGCACACGACATAAAGGCAGATAGGAATCAGAATAAAACGTCCGCGTAGCTCAATTGGTAGAGCAACTTATTCCAGAATGAGGGGACCTGGGTTCGAATCCTGGCGCGGATAAAAATGACGGAGAAATTTACTTCGTTATAAAACGTATGAAAGTAATAAAATTGTTAACAAGGAATATACACTGAATGATCACTGAACTGTGGCCACCGACTTAATACTTCGTATATCCTCCTTTCACCCTGAGTACAGCAGCTATTACGACGTTGCATCGATTGAATAAGATGCCGAATCAGTTTGGAGGTATGGCCAACTGAGCTGTGTGTAATGCGGCCTTCAATGCAGGTATGGAAGTGATTGGTGTATCCACAGGCCTGATATGCCATTCCATAGTGTCCCACAAGTGATTGATATCGGGGCTGTTCGGACGCCAATCGATATGCTGGAAGTTTGAACTGTGTTCCTCAAACCATTCCTGCGCAACATTGGACCTGTGGCTCGGTTCGTTGTCATCTTCGAATACACCGTCGCCATTCTGGAAAAAGTTCAGCATGGCGAGTCTTCTGCGCCGATGAACCGTGGTTAAGAGATGATGTCGTTGGGGTCGTCTGCTGTTATAGCCCATACGTGCGAACGTGGTCATGACAGACACTGTTCCGGGTTGACCTCTGTTGCATTGGGTAGTCAACTGTTGAACAGTCCTGCGTCTGTTGGACTGTACGAGTCGTCGGACCCGGCGTTCACCTCTCACGTCAACCTTTCGCTGTCCTGTGCAGTATTGCCTCCGGGTCGTCGTTTGACCATTTTCATGCTAGTCCTGATACACTTTAAATACAGCGGCACGTGAACAACCCCGTTGTTCAGCTGTTTGGGAAATTGAGGCACCAGCTCTCTGAGCTCCCACTATCCTTCTTCCATTTATCCATCACGCTCCAAATTTTACTATCTACTGTTCCACTTACACCTTATATATATATATATATATATATATATATATATGTTACGTTTGTGGACTAATTTCACCCTCTCGGAAATCACGTGGTGAACTGGTCCCATCCACTTTTGATAGGGGTGGTCATAATTCAGTGATCACTCGGTGTGTGTAGTTCTGCTTTGAGAAGGGAGGGGGAACGATAGTTTTACAATAGCTTTGACCATTTGTAGTCATGGACCATTTGTGAACGATTCGTTCACAACGAATGACTCTTCGTCGTGAATGGTTCGCTCTCACCGCTAGGAATGATCATTCAATCAGCCATAACTGTGGCACACACTGAAGTTCCGGACTCATATTGTCGCTTTATTGTGCCACCATGAGTCCGGAAACGAAAAAAAATTAATATAAAAAAATATTTACTTATTAATCTGATCATAGAATACTTTTGGATAAGCTCTAAATAGTGGAATAAGAAATCAATATTACAATTTATTAGAAGACTACTTACATAATAGGATACGTATGTACAGATTAATAAAACAAAATCGCACAAGTCAATTAATGAAATAGGAGTACCGCAGGGTTCAATTCTGGAACCATTACTTTATTAATTTATATTAATGACATTTTTAACATTGAACCTAATGAGGATTTAATTTCATTTGGGGATGATGCCACAGTTATGAATACGGGTGCAGATATAAATGAGGCAAAAATAAAATGTAATAAATTTATTAAAAAATTGATGGAATGCCTAGATACAATTTTTTTGTGTTTAAATATTGAAAAAACTAAAATTATGATTTTTAAAAAGGGAGATAGACAGATTGTTGAGCCAGCATCTATTTTTGTTGAAAATTGTACCCTTGAAATAGTCAATAATATTAAATATTTGGGAATAATAATTGAGGATAATTTAAAATAGAATATTAATATTCAAGATATTGTATATAAAATTTCAAAGAAATTGGGTTTAATTACGAGAATTTCAAATAATTTAATAATCAAAACATTAAAAATGCTGTATTACAGTCTGATTTATCCATGTTTGACTTCTTGTTTATTAGTATGGGGTCAAACTACTAAGACTAATTTATATAAATAACAATTATTACAAAATAGGATGGCAAAATTTTTAAATAATTTCAGGGTAATTATCTGAATATGGCGCTACGGATTAATATTAATGGATTTTTAGATATTGAGAAATTATGGCAATATAGGTTATTAGGATTTATGTATAAAAGAATAAAGTAGAATAGGTACCAACATTTAATTCAGCTGAAAACTGTGGGTCACGACTATCAAACAAGAAACAGAAATGCATTTTTGTTACCAATGCCTAACACTTTAACCCAACAAAGATTTATTGATTACCAGCGATTGGTGTTATGGAATAACCTACCTTGTCAACTAACACATATTAATAATTATAATTATTTTCGAAAGCAACTAAAAAAATATTTGCTGACAAACTAAAATATAAAATTTAATAGTAGAAGATTATAATTCAGACCACATATGCGTAAATTTTATATGTGCTGGACGTTTGGGTTGACTATGTACTTTCGTGGAATAGGGATTCGCTCAAGCTATATATATACACACACACAGTCGAGTCACATTATTGTGACCACCTCCTACTTTTGACGTCAACAGCGCGTACCAGCGAAAGAAAGCACATGTCGTGAGCTGACTTGGAGGGTATACATGTATAAGGTGTGCTGTAGGTAATCTGCTAACATATCACTCGTTGCTGTCATGGATAAAAGGAGCGATACATCAGATTTGCTAAAAGGGATGATTATCGGCTTTCGAGCAAAGAGTGGCAGTATTTCTGAAACAGCGCTGTTCGTGAACTGTTCGCATGTTGCTGTGGCTAAAGTGCATCATGATTGGAGAAATGGCACCATTGCGAATAAGCGACGTGGAAGCTGCAGAGCACCACGTGCCATTGATGTGAGAGGTGAACGTCGGCTTCCAAGGCGCGTGAGGGCCGATCGACACGCTACAGTGGAGCAGCTCACTGGCCGAATGAACCAGGGGGCTACTGGAAGTGTGTCTAAAACGACAGTTCAGCGAAACCTGCTGCGTATGGGCCTTCAATGCAGACGGATGGTCACTGCACCTATGTAAACGAAGGTGCATCGGCAGAAAAGGCTTACATTTGCACGGCAGTACCGGAATTGGAGCTCCGCTGATTGGCAAAGGATTGCCTTCTCCGATAAGTCACGTTTTCTGCTTCATCGAACGGATGGACGTTGGTGTATAAGGCGAGGAACATCGGAGAACAAACACTCTTCAACCATTGCTGCAAAGCACAAACTGGTGTGGGCAGCATTATGGTCTGATTTTTTTTATTTTTTTTTTATTGAAGGTTTAACGACCACCGTGAGCAACTCAATGGGCTATAAGCAGTCGCCCGTCCCTAATTTAGGGTCACTGGTTCCAGGGAAGGGAGAGAGCCAGTGCCGTAAGACAAACACAACATCCATGCCTCACCGGGATTCGAACCCGGACCCCTTACGGACGAACGATCAGAGGCCATCGCTTAGACCACTGCGCCACCGGGGCGGCCATTATGGTCTGGAGAATGTTTTCGTGGCTTTCTCTGGGTCAACACATACCTGAGGAAAGCACTATGGACCGAATTCGTTATGAATAGATCGTTGCAGACCACGTACACCCATACATGCTGATTGTCTTCCCTGGGGCTGATGGGATCTTCCAACACGACCATGCGACGTGTCACACAGCTAGAAATGTCCGAGAATGGTTGGAAGAGCATGACGAAGACTTCAAAGGACTTCCCTGGCCCCCTAATTCCCCAGACTTAAATCCAATTGAGCATCTGTGGGACCACCTCGATCGTGTTGTTCGCTCTATGGATCCTCCACCACGCACCCTCCAGCAGCTGTCAGATGCACTGCAGTCAGCATGGCTCCACATACCTGTGAGCACCTTCCAGCACCTTATTGAGTCACTCCCAGCCCGTCTAGCTGCTGTCCGCGCTGCACATGGTGGTTACTCTAGATATTAGCTGGTGGTCACAATTATGTGCTTCGACGTGTATACACACCGTCGAGTCCCACGGTCGAGTCATATATATCATCATCATCATCATTGTCAACCATTATCAATCCACTGCTGGACGAAGGTCTCTCCAAGCCTCTTCCACAACGGTCTGTCTTGTGCCAGTCTCCTCCATGTTACTCCCGCGTACTTTCGAATTTCATCCACCTATCTTCCATGTGGTATTCTTCTGGGTCTTTTCCTGTCCCGTGGAATCTAATCTAAAATTTCGACTGTCCATCGATGGTCTGTTCTTCGGGAAGTATGTCCAGCCCATTGCCATTTCAGGGATTTTACTCTGATCATGATGTCTTCCACTCTTGTCATTTTTCGGATCCACGAGTTCCTCTTCTTATCTCTCCTGGTTACACCAAGCATGCACCTCTCCATGGTCCTTTGAGTTGTCTGCAGCCTTTGTATGCCTCTTTTATTTAGTTAAGGTCCACGTCTCTGTACCATACGTAAGCACTGGAAGGATGAATTGATCAAACACTTTTCTTTTAAGACACAATGGCATATTGCTCTTGAAAATTATGATGTTTCTTCCAAAAGCTCTCCAGGCAAGTTTTATACGGCGATTAATTTCTTCATCAATGTGACCCTCACTTGATATCTGCTGTCCAAGATAAACGTACGCATCTGCTTTCTCCAGCTTTTCCCCATCAATCGATAAATCTTCATTTCTTGTAAAAGCATTGTACATCACTTTTGCCTTCTGAAAGTTCATTTTTAATCCCACTTCTTTACTCTTGTCAGCAAGTTCCTGGATCATACTCTGCAGGTCTAATGGGGTAGTTGCAAAAATGAATACGTCATCAGCAAAACGAAGGTGGGTTAGATAATCTCCATTAATCTTTATCCCTTTGTTTTCCCAGTTCAGTGATTGAAAGACATTTTCCAATGCGGCATTAAAGAGTTTGGGATATATAGTGTGACCTTGTCTCACTCCCTTTCATATTTTTGGGTGTGCTGTATTCTCAAACAGCCGAATCTTTGCACTTGTATTTTCATGTATGTTATTAATAATATTAATATATGCATCTTCAATACCGCAGGATTTCAGAGCCATTGTAACTGCTGATGGTTTCACTGAATCAAAGGCCTTTTCATAATCGACAAAATCCATGCACAGTGGAAGTTCATATTCCCTCGCTCTTTCAATTAGTTCTCTCATTACGTGGATATGATCTATAGTGCTTTAACTACTCCTGAATCCAGCTTGTTCTCTCGGTTGAGCCATGTCCAGTGTTACCTTCAAGCGGTGTGAAAGAACTTTAGTGAAGATTTTATAAACCACTGATAGGAGGCTGATAGGTCTGTAGTTCCTGAGATCCTCAATGTCACCTTTTTTATGTAGCAGGATATTGTAGCGTTGTTCCAATCCTCAGAAATCTTCCCTTCATTAAGGCATCGACTGAAAATTTGGGCGAGTACTGTTTCAATTTCTCCGCTTGCTTCTTGTATGATGTCTACAGTAATTCCATCTTCTCCTGGAGCTTTTCTCCGCTTCATGTTCTTCATTGCATGTGCAACTTCTGCTGGGAGGACTGGAAGAACTCTGGTACTGGTACCTTTCATGATGTCTGGAGTACATGTATTATCCCTTTCATATAATTTGGAGTAGAAATGTTTCACTCTTGTCAAAATTTCGCCTCTATTTCTTGTTACAGAACCATCTTCTTTCTTCTTTTCTCAGTGCCATAATCTGTTTCCTTCCCTTACTGAGATGTCCCTTTGCTATCTTTAGGCTTTGGTTGTTTTCAGTTGCTTTCCTCACTAGTTCACAGTTGAATTTCTTACGTCTTCAGTGATACTTTTTCGTACTGTCTTGCATAGCTCTATATATTCCACTTTGGAAGTCACATCTTCTTGAGTTGTTCTCATCTCTCTTCTTTTCTGCATCAACATTTTGGTTTTTCCTAATAATTTATTCACATGCAACTTGTTCTTAGACCCAGCGAATCTTGTTGCTGTTTCCATAAGAGACTTGGTTACCTTTCTGTTAACTTCAGAGATGTCCACTTCTTCTGATGTTAGACCTTCTAGAGCAGAGAATCTGTTCCTGAGTTCCAATTTGAAGGTATTATAATGCTTTTTAAGGTTGGTCACGTAAATGCACTTTGTTTTATGAGCTTCCCATGCTCGAGTTTAGCATTGAGGTGCATCTTACATCTTCCCATTCTATGGTCACTACCTGCGTTGAACTTGTTCAGCAGACTGAAGTCTTCCATGACAAATTTCTTGTTACACATAATAAAATCATTTTCACTTGTACATCCATTGGGATGCCTCCAAGTCCATTTCCTTTGCAGTTTTTTCTTGAAAAAGGAGTTCATGATGAAAAACCCTTCTGCCTCTGCAAACTCTAAGAGAGTATTTAAACGATGGTTTCTGTTGCCGTGACCGAATTTACGTACTGAAGTTTCATTCTGTTGCCGTTGCCCTATTTTTGCATTGAAATCTCCCATAATTATCTTCAAGTGCTGCTTGCCTTTATTATTTAGATGACGAATTTCTTCATAAAGTTCTTCAATTTCTTCTTCAGGATGACTTGTGGTGGGTGTATAAGTTTGAATAATCTGAGCTTGGTATCTTTTCCAGAATTGGATGACGAGTCGTGCAGCTCTGTCAGAGGAACTTTCAACTTCTACAACTTTATATTTCAGTTTCTTGTTTATTATAAATCCAACATCACTAGTTCTGCCAGTATCTGTCCCACGATGGTAGAAGAGATGTCCACTTTTCAGTTCAATGCGATCTTTACCTTTTCTCCTTACCTCACTTAGCCCGACGATGTCCCACTTGATCCTTTGTAGTTCTTCCAATTCAAGGAGCCTTGAATCAGAAGATAGGGAGCGTACGTTATCCGTAGCCAAGGTCAGCATCAGATGACAGCCTAGTCCGGTACTCCGGTGATTCTTAGCACCCTCTGCCTTCATGTCGCACTGGCCTCTGCCTTGGCCCGGTACATTCCAGCTGCCGGAGACTGAGGGCCAAGATTTAAGTTGCGGAGTCATTTTGGAGGGGTTTGGCCATAACTCACCACGCTGGCCAAGCGGGTTGGTGAGTGTGGGATAGCATTTCCTCTAATCCCGATGGTATAGATATATCGCTATTGGCGGTCGTCAGTGCCCCTTTAGGGGGAACAGGATGTACCACGAGAAGGCGGGGTTGACATTTGTCAAGGTGAGGCTGTGATGTTACCCATCACCTGACCTTACATCCCATATAATCATCATCATCATCATCATCATTGTCAACCATTATCAATCCACTGCTGGACGAAGGTCTCCCCAAGTTTCCTCCACAACGGTCTGTCTTGTGCCAGTCTCCTCCATGTCACTCCCGCATACTTTCGAATTTCATCCACCCATCTTCCATGTGGTCTTTTTCTGGGTCTTTTCCTGTCCCTTGGAATCCAATCTAAAATTTCGGCTGTCCATCGATGGTCTGTCCTTCTGGCAGTATGTCCAGCCCATTGCCATTTCAGGGATTTAATTCTGATCATGATGTCTTCCACTCTTGTCATTTTTCGGATCCACGTGTTCCTCTTCTTATCTCTCCTGGTTACACCAAGCATGCACCTCTCCATGCTGCTTTGAGTTGTCTGCAGCCTTTGTATGTCTCTTTTAGTTAAGGTCCACGTCTCTGCACCATACGTAAGCACTGGAAGGATGCATTGATCAAACACTTTTCTTTTAAGACATAATGGCATATTGCTCTTGAAAATTATGCTGTTTCTTCCAAAAGCTCTCCAGGCAAGTTTTGTACGCCGATTAATTTCTTCATCAATGTGACCCTCACTTGATATCTGCTGTCCAAGATAAACGTACGTGTCTGTTATCTCCAGCTTTTCTCCATCAATCGATAAATCTTCATTTCTTGTAAAAGCATTGTACATCACTTTTGTCTTCTGAAAGTTCATTTTTAATCCAACTTCTTTACTCTTGTCAGCAAGTTCCTGGATCATACTCTGCAGGTCTAATGGGGTAGTTGCAAAAATGAATACGTCATCAGCAAAACGAAGGTGGGTTAGATAATCTCCATTAATCTTTATCCCTTGTTTTCCCAGTTCAGTGATTGAAAGACATTTTCCAATGTGGCATTAAAGAGCTTCGGAGATATGGTGCCACCTTGTCTCACTCCTTTTCCAATTTTTATGTGTGTTGTATTTTCAAACAGCCGAATCTTTGCACTTGCATTTTCATAGATGTTATTAATAATGTTAATGTATGCATCTTCAATACCGCAGGATTTCAGAGCCATTGCAACTGCTGATGGTTTCACCGAATCAAAGGCTTTTTCATAATCGATAAAAGCCATGCACAATGGAAGTTCATATTCCCTCGCTCTTTCAATTAGTTCTCTCAGTACGTGGATATGATCTATTGTGCTGCCTCCTGAATCCAGCTTGTTCTCTCGGTTGAGCCATGTCCAGTGTCACCTTCAAGCGGTGTGAAAGAACTTTAGTGAAGATTTTATAAACCACTGATAGGAGGCTGATAGGTCTGTAGTTCCTGAGATCCTCAATGTCACCTTTTTTATGTAGCAAGATCATTGTAGCGTTGTTCCAATCCTAAGGATTTTTCCCTTCATTAAGGCATCGACTGAAAATTTGGGCGAGTACTGTTTCGATTTCTCCACTTGCTTCTTGTATGATGTCTACAGTAATTTCATCTTCTCCTGGAGCTTTTCCCCGCTTCATGTTCTTGATTGCATGTGCAACTTCTGCTGGAAGGACTGGAAGAACTCTGGTACTGGTACCTTTCATGATGTCTGGAGTACATGTATCATCCCTTTCATATAATTTGGAGTAGAAATCTTTCACTCTTGTCAAAATTTCGCCTCTATTTCTTGTTACAGAACCATCTTCTTTTCTCAGTGCCATAATCTGTTTTTTTCCCTTACTGAGATGTCCCTTTGCTATCTTTAGGCTTTGGTTGTTTTCAATTGCTTTCCTTACTAGTTCACAGTTGAATTTCCTTACGTCTTCAGTGATACTTTTTCGTACTGTCTTGCATAGCTCTATATATTCCACTTTGGAAGTCACATCTTCTTTAGTTGTCCTCATCACTCTTCTTTTTTGCATCAACATTTTGGTTTTTCCTGAAAATTTGTTCACATGCAGTTTGTTCTTAGACCCAGCTAATTTTGTTACTGTTTCCATAAGAGCTTTGGTTACTTTTCTGTTAACTTCAGAAATATCCACTTCTTCCGATGTTAGGTCTTCTAAAGCAGAGAACCTGTTCTTCACTTCCGATTTGAAGGTATTATGGTGTTTTTTAAGGTTGGTTATGTCAATACATTTTGTTTGTCTTATGAGCTTGCTACGTTCGAGTTTAGTGTTGAGGTGCATCTTACATCTCACCAATCTATGGTCACTGCCTGTGTTGAACTTGTTTAGCACACTGCAGTCTTCTATGACGAATTTTTTGTTACACATAATAAAATCAATTTCACTTGTCGTCCCATTTGGATGTCTCCATGTCTATTTCCTGTGTGGCTTTTTCTTGAAAAAGGAGTTCAAGATGAAAAACCCCTCTGCCTCTGCAAACTCTACGAGAGTATTTCCACGCTGGTTTCTGTTGCCGTGACCGAATTTACCTACTGAAGTTTTATTCTTTTGCTCTATTTTTGCATTGAAATCTCCCATAATTATCTTCAAGTGCTGCTTACTTTTATTATTTAGATCACGAATTTCCTCATAAAATTCTTCAATTTCTTCTTCAGCATGACTTGTGGTGGGTGCATAAGTTTGAATAATCTGAGCCTGGTATCTTCTCGAGAGTTGGATAACGAGTCGTGCAGCTCTGTCAGAGGAACTTTCAACTTCTACAACTTTATCCTTCAGTTTCTTGTTTATTATAAATCCAACACCACTAGTTCTGCCAGTATCTGTCCCACGATAGTAGAAGAGATGTCCACTTTTCAGTTCGATGAGATCTTCTCCTTTTCTCCTTACCTCACTTAGCCCCACGATGTCCCACTTGATCCTTTGTAGTTCCTCTTCCAATTCAAGAAGCCTTGAATCAGAAGATAGGGAGCGTACGTTATCCGTAGCCAAGGTCAGCATCAGATGGCAGCCTAGTCCGGTCCTCCGGTGATTCTTAGCACCCTCTGCCTTCATGTCGCACTGGCCGCTGCCTTGGCCAGGTACATTCCAGCTGCCGGAGACTGAGGGCCAAGATTTAAGTTGTGGAGTCATTTTGGAGGGGTTTGGCCATAACTCACCACGCTGGCCAAGCGGGTTGGTGAGTGTGGGATAGCATTTCCTCTAATCCCGATGGTATAGTTATACCGCTATTGGCGGTCGTCAGAGCCCCTTTAGTGGGAACAGGATGTACCACGAGAAGGCGGGGTTGACATTTGTCAAGGAGAGGCTGTGATGTTACGCATCACCTGACTTTACATCCCATATATGTATATATAGCCTTTTACTCAATTTCCTGTTCTGTGGTTACCTTGTACATTAGTATACATATTATATGTGTGTTTTTTTAAATATTATATGTCATTAAATTAATTTTGAAATGTAATACAGCCAAGTGTAACCCCATAACGAAAAATAAATTAAATTAAATTAAATTCTCACTAAGAAGAGGAATGTTGAGAATTAATAAGTATCAAGCATTATGTGAGTGAGGAGTCGGCTGAGAAATTATGAAAGAAATTTGAGAATGGTAATGATACGTGAATGCCATTCATTTGAATAGTGTGCCTGAATCGTTAGCAAATCATTCATCTTGAAAGGTGAATTGATGAAGAGATCGCGCTCTTTTGGGAGGTTTGCCATAAAGAGCTGCGGCCTTGAAAGAACATCATGGGATCCCTGCAACAAATGATTTACTTAGTGAGCGTAGTGACAACCTGAATATTGGATCATTCGTTTGAATGATAATTGTTGAACGAATTTTTTGCGTGAATGATGAATGGACTCTCATGAAAAAATATGTTATGCCATCACTAAACATTTGTCTGTAATGTGTCTTAATTTAGGATTACTGCCTCCGGGAAAGGGAACGAATCAAATCAGGCGAATAAAGCCCCCCCCCCCCCCCCCATGGGTTCAAATCTGAGACGGCTCCGTAAGAAATGAACATCGTAACCAGTATATTAGATTGACTGAATTCTATTAGCAAACTGTAATTATTTGGCGTCACTGATTGACGGTGGTTAACACAGTATATTTCTCTAAATACTGTAGTTGAAAGATTTTTATTTTTTTGAATTGATAATAGAAATAGTGATATAAATTTTTGTGCCCGATGCTTAAATGACAAATATTTGTGTGCACACACTAATTTCTTTTCAGATTTCGGAAAGAGGTGACTGCTTCGGCCATCAATTTCCAACAAAAGACATCATTAAACAGAAACTTCGCCATTAAAAAATGCCCTGTTTTTCACTCGACTTCCCTTTTGCTTTCGGTAAGACCCTGAAAGAACCAACATTTTCTGCAATGGAATTGGCCCTATCTCAAGACCATGAAATAATCTTCTGCGTTTCGAAATAAAATACATTTTTTAGCTCTCAATTTTACCTTCAGATGTCTCTGCGAATGACCACTTCTATTTCTCAGCCCTACATTTCAAATGATTCAAATACAGGGGCTTCGAATATTTTTGTTAAACAGTCTGATGGGAAATGTAATACATCGGCAAAACAGGAAACTCGTTCTTAGTTTACGATTGATGACTAAATGGGAGTTTGTTTTGGCAAACCATACACCTAAAGTCCGTTTTGCCAGTTTCCTTTCAAGCATTAAAATAAATGCCGCTTTTTATTGCTTAGTTTGTTCAGTTACATATATCACTCGGCAAACAGCGTTTTCGTAGTTTCGTAGAGGTGAAGAAACTTTTCTGTGTGGCCTCTCCCTTTCAAACCGTTTCCTGTTCGTTTCTTTCAGAATACAATCAAACTCATTTATACGTGTATTGAACACTGATACATCGAATTATTCCCTTTATCGGACTTCGGAAAGTCACCGTGAAAATAACATAAAAAATATAGGAAGGACAAAGATTATACCGAAAAAAAAAATCCCCACAGCAGCAGAATGTATGGTATATCGAACAATTAATTCCTTCATTCCCGTTAAATATTGGCAGAATAAGGTCTTATCTGTAACACGATACCTAAGACTTCAAAACTGTGCTGCAGTAGCTTATTCAAGGTCATGAACAAATCATTTAAAATAGAGAACTTCTCAATAAATGGCAGAGGAGAAGTTAATCGTATTCGTGGTCAGAAAGAAATCTAAGGCTACAAGTGGGGGAGGATTCTGTCTTTGAAAATGCATTCTCTGAGACATTGAGCAGTTCAACCAGGGTCGGCTGGACCATAGGGGGCGAAAGTCCAGGGCGGTCGCCCAGGGCCCAGCATTTTGGGAAATAAAAATAAAATCATTTTGGGTAGAGTTTTTTATATTTGTTGTTATTATTTTTTAAGTATTGGGGCGCGAGGGCCTTAAAAAGGGATTTTTATAATTTTTTTTTTTTTTTAAATTTCCAGTCACTCCACTTTCAAACAGGTTACCTCCCTTCGTTGTACAGACCCCGAGATTTGCAGATTTCAAATGAATATTATAACCACCTTCAACTTTTCCGCATTCATGAAATCTATATTTCTACAATCCGCCAGCGGCACAAACTGGAGCGATTTTCGTGATTTTTTTAATGAAAGCTACTAACCCGCAGATTTGTCATCACTAATTTTTATTGTTATAAGTAACGAGATATTGAAGTAGGGAACCGCTTTTGACACGTTTACGCTGTAACGTACCAGGAGATGTGACGTACCTGCCAGAAGGACGCACACGACATAAAGGCAAATAGGAATCAGAATAAAACGTCCGCGTAGCTTAATTGGTAGAGCAACTTATTCCGGAATAAGCGGACTCGGGTTCGAATCCCGGCGTAGACCAAAAATGACGGAGAAATTTACTTCGTTATAACGCAATATATATCAGTAGAACATAATACGAGTGAATGGTGTTTTATCAAAGTGGTTTTCCATTGGTGCAGGAGTTAGACAAGGTTGTGTAATGACACCATGTCTGTTTAATATATTTATGAACGCGTGCATGCGTGATGCCAAAATAGATGACAGTGGTTTATGTCTTGGTGATATCCGTGTGTGCAGATTACTGTATGCTGATGACACTGTCCTGTTGGCAGAGAGCAAAAGTGATTTGCAGAGTATATGTTGTCTCGGATGTATGAAGTTTGCATGAAATTCAAACTGAGTATAAATAAGGGAAAACCCAAAGTTTTATGGTCTTTGAGAGAGGAACTGGTAGCACTGAATGTAATGTAAGTATAAATGGCACTGTGGTTGACCAGGTGAGTGAGTTTGTGTATTTAGGAAGCATGTTTGACAGACAGAACAAATTGGATGGTGAAATTAGTAGGCGAGTGAATTCTTCATTGAAAGTCATAGCTTCTCTGGGAGGTTTTCACAGGAATGATGGGTTCTCTAGAGAGTCCCGCACGGCTGTGTATGAAAGTGTAATTGTTCCTACTCTGATGTGTGGCAGTGAAACCTGGGTACTACAGAAGAAACATAGAAGTCGTTTGTGTGCTGGAGAAATGAGTTACTTACGGGGGTTTGTGGAAAGACACGATCTGATTGTGTGAGGAATGAACATGTGTTGCAGTTGTGTGATGTGAAGCAAAATGTTGTTAGAAAGGTGGAGACCAATATGCTTCGCTGGTTTGGCCATGTTAAAAGAATGAGTGATGAGATGCTTACTAAGAAAATCTTTTTAGCCCAAGTGGCAGGAAGGAAAGGCAGAGGAAGGCCAAGGAAGACATGGGTGGATCAGACTCAGGAGTGTCTGCACGAGTAAAAGATTATGGGTATGAAGTGTGAAAGATCTTGTGTACGGCGTGTAATGGATATCAGTGAAGCCCGAGTTGTATGTCAAGATCGCTGTAAATGGAGAAGTTTGATACGACCACAGTAAGTAAAAATATCTGGTAGTTTGTATTTCTTTTTGGAACTAACCTCTGAATCTCAGAGAAAAGCTTAGTGATATGTATGTATGTATGTATGTATGTATGTATGTATGTATGTATATATATATATATTCTATTAAGAAGAGACTGAAGCAAAACAATTTTTTGACTCACACCAAGTACAACATAGTGTTATAGGGTGCAGCTTACCCTGTGGAAAATTTTTATATTTCATTTATGCGATAAATTTTTGTTTCGATGTGACTGCAGGGCGGCACTCATAGTTATAATTAATTACGGTAATTGATCCTCTAATTTGTTCATCACTGCCATGGTTAAAATTTGTTCATTATTTGATAAGTGCATAATTCGCAGCCTTCTGGCAAACGAGAATTGTGAAAGGCCACATGGCGACAGACCATCTCTATTTCGGACTCATAGCAACAGTCTTGTGCATTTTCAACTCTAACGAAAGTCTGCAAAACTCACCCCCAAAATTCCCTCTGGAAGCCAAGAGACATTCTGGTGGTTGCATTTTCATCTCTAACGAAAGTCTGCAAAACTCACCCCCAAAATTCCCTCTGGAAGCCAAGAGACATTCTGGTGGTTGCATTTTTCTCCGAACTGAACGGGATAAGGGAGAACCGACTACCACCCACAGTTGAAAACAAGGTGATAAATCCCTTTTCAAGTGGCTAAGAGAAGCCCTGTGACAGGACAAAGAGGAGAGAACCGAGGAGAAGAGAAAAACAAGCGGCGAGGCATTCGGAGGGCGGATTCGAAGGCAAAGACACACACGAGAACAGCACCAGCGAGGTGCATGGAACCAAGGCATGAGAGCTGACCGCTGGGAGAGCCTCGGAAAAAGAAGCAGAGAAGCAAGTAAGGAGGGCTATGAATGATCTCCTCCTAAAACGAGGACATCTCAGTCCTTTGGACTTCTCGACTGATACTAGGTCGACATTAGTGCACTTTTGCCTAGGCTGTCTACACACGAAAACAGGCAGGATATTTCTTGCCACTTCTCTGCGCTGAGGACCTCAGACAACGGTTGCCAAGGTATGTAGTCTTTATATGAACATTTGCTCACGACTTACAAGTGCCGTCGGACAGTGAACAGCGTATAGAACTCTGTCCCCTGTGAAAGGGAGTACGCACGACAGCGGAGGCCTCCAACACATTTTATTCGTGATTTTTATTTGTGTTATGGCCATAAGTCTTAAGAGCTCTTCCCTGCTAATTTGGCATCAAGCCTATGCAGGTGTGTGTAATGGTATAGAGATATATATAGCTTATAATTAAACTGCGGCAGTCATGATAATTACTGTATTATTTTAATTGCTGGTACCCACGCTCGTACTCAATTATCGTTTTCTAAAGTGTGTATTTAAATGTTTTGGGTAATCTCTCACATATGTTTCCTTCGCTCTATTTGTTTATTGTGCATGCTAGAATTTCATCAGTGAACAGTGTTTGAATCAGTGTTAATTGTTAAATCAGAGTTAGTTAAATCAGTGTTATCGTTTAATCAGTGATAAAGTGCTTAAATCATTGTGCATAATTATGCTGCCGATAGAGCAGCCCACCATACATTCATCTCAGCAGATTTTTGTGCCACTTCATGGATAAAGGTGGTAGTGTATATAATATAACGTTGGATATTAAATGTCAAGCGTACGTGAAATGAGCGTTGGGTATCTTTTCGAGTGTGTGTGTGCGTTGCTGTGATTTTCGGTAGATTGGGACGTGCTGGAGTTAAATCCAGGTATCCACGCCCAATCGCGGTACGGGTTTTGCGGGAAGTTAATAATTAATTTGTTATAATTAATTATGGGAGGTCATTATTAATTATTGGAATCAGATAATTAATTTGTTGTTGCATAATTTTCGGTTGTCAACGCAAGTAGGAGGACTCCTTGCTAGCCTCTAGCAGCAGAGGAGGAGGGCAAAATTTTTGACAAAATTTTCTTTAGTTTTTTTTTACTTTCTTTTTATTAATTTTTTTCGGTGGAGATATCGGGTGCTTCACTGCAGGCGATACTTCACCTGGTGCCGCGGCCACATCAGCCTGTAAAGGTAAGATCCAACAATAGAAAAGGTTATATATTGACCGGTGTCAGTAAAAAGAGAAAAAAAAATAATAGAAAAACAGAATGTAGAAAGTGTCGAGAATACCTTGGCTTAATCAAGGACCAGCAAAACTCTGCATTTTCTCACTTCCACAAAGACCTATTTGGAAATGGGTTTCTGCAAAGCCATAGATGCAAGTAATAACCCAACCAAAAAATTTTTAAATATATATATGTATGTCATAACCACCACAGAGACGAATGACGAAGCTTTAGTTAACATTTTAGCATGCATCTATAACTTTCCTGGACCAACCCATGCTCTTCATCTGTTACTAATAAACAGAAAGAAGATAATTATAGAAAACTCAAGTTGTAAGAGTGACTTAATGAATCAGAATTAATGTTCAGCAATAACACATTGCCAAGTTACCTAGTCGCCTAAGAGAATATTTAAACCTGAATAGCAATACTAAAGTGCTACAAATTCTTAAACTTTGCAATAAAAAAAGGAAATATTAATTTTTTTCTAAAGCACAGATTCCTGAAAGAAAACTGGATTACAAAACCCCCTACTCCACAACTTCTGACAACTCAAAAACGAGAATAAAATAAAGACAATAATAAACTAAAGAAATGCTTTGTGAAGGTTATATGACATAAACAGTTAGTTGCAATATGTACAAAGTGTTTCAGAAGTGCTTTAAGTGCATGATTAAGTAGTTATTAGAATCTTAACGACATTGAAAACACATCGTTGACTACAAGAACAAAAAAACGGCCAGCTACTTAGCCTAAGAGCCCTAAAAATCGCGCAAAGTTACCAAGAAAAGAGAGAGTTAAAATCCGCAAAAAAGTTAATATACTTGCTAGTGCCTAAATGCTTAAAGCAAAAATTAGAAAAAATGTTTAAAAAGTTCAAACATTGAACTTGGAAAACCCAAAACCTGAAGACAAAGAAGAGAGCTTACCTCTTATGCAACTTTACTTCTTCCACTCTTGAAGAAACATGGCCGACCTTTTACCCCAAACTTTCATTCACCCCTGCCACTCCCTAGTCGCTGGGGGCAGTGTGGGTGGGGCTGAAGGCCTCCGCACACTGAAAAAAATCCTACTCGCGGAGATTTTAACTAGAGAAAAATATAATTAAGAATGTGAACCTGTTTGATCAGAAAGAGCAGAATTAATTCTGCAGAATACATGAGAAATATTATGAAATACACAAGTAGTGTATTTAATAACCTTTGCATGTATTTAATCACCTTGGTGAACTTCTATAGACTATTCAGAATCCTATTAATTTTAATGTTAGTTTTACTTTTTTAGTATAGCTATTCTAGTGAGTGAATAACTAGTTTTCTTTTATATTTATTTTTATTTTATTTTATAAACAGATTTTTAAGTTTTTTTGTGATTTTGTCTATATTATTTAATTTTTTATTTTTAATAGGACCTTCTTATCCATAGCACTAAGGTTCCTTTTTATAGTTAATATGCATCCTCTAGACCAACTTCCAAAAAAGGCTTTCATTGGTCAGAATCATATTATTAACTGTGTAGAAAATTAAAGCAGATCTGCCAACCTTACTCTATTATTCAGAATAATTTTTCTTAAAGTTCTTTTGATGAAAGAAGTAGGAATTTTGTTTTCTAGAAAACTGTCTAATAGTATATTAATGTGGTAATTGAAGTCCAAATTGTTGCTGCAAATTCTTGAAATTCTAAGCACCTGAGAAATTAGTACATTCTCAATTACTTTGGTTGATATGTTCTTATTCCAGTGTAGATATTTAATTACTTTGAAAGGAAAATTAACTCTTTTATCAAAGAGGCTAATGGATGGGTTACCTCTGTTAAGTTTAATGCTTAAGTCTAGGAACTCTAGTTCCTGATTACTGTGGTTGGTTTTACATAAGTTAAGAGAGCTAGGATAGATATTATCAAAATCACTTTTTATAACTTCTGGATTATTTATACACAGCAGATCGTCAATATATCTAAATGTGTAAAGGTAGTTATCGGAGCAAGTGGAGTGATTTTTAATGAATTTATATTCCTTAAAGAACAGGAATAGATTTGCAATACTTGTGGATGTCGACGTTCCCATAGGGATACCGTTTACTTGCTTATAGATAGTATTGTTATATAAGATATGGTTATTTTTATGTAGCAATTGAGATAAGAGTTCCAGGCTCCTACATTAACAAATTGGTTAAGTTTAAATTCTGCATACAACTTTTTAAAGGTAGTGATTATATCTGATAGAGGCAGATTAGTATATAGGTTCTCAAAATCATAACTATTAATATCTAAGGGATTTACTTCGAGTATAGTGGAAATTACTTCTGCATTATTATTAATTATCCAAAAATCTCTGTACTTCAAATTAGTACAGTTACTAATGTGTTTCAAGACCTTCTTCAAGATGTCTTCAAAAGCAAGATCAATTTTCTTTTTATGTCTCCTAACTCCACTAGCTATGAATCTGAACTTCAGTGGATCTTTATGAATATTAACAGTTGCAAAAAGAAAGGGAAATTCAGGTTCATGTCTTCTCATTTGTGGAATTTTAAGTTTCTTGAAGAATGCCTTAAAACGATTTTCTAACTGCTTGGTAGAATAACTTACGGGCTCGTAGGTTACTCTATTATTGAGTTCCATGGTTAACAATTCAAAATAGAATTTCTTATAGATAATTGCAAAATTATTGCTAGCTTTATCCGTAGTGGTAAAAATAAATAGGTCTTGTAGTTTGGAGAGTGGCCTTTTAGCATCTCCAGAGAAAAATAGATTTCTATCAAAACAAAAATCAAGACCTGCCAACTCATTGTGAAGCTATTGATTACATTATATTTCCATTCTGCGAAGGCCTCAATAGGCTGATTGTATGTTAAACTGGTTTTTATAATGTACCTATTAACATCTTGAGTGAAGCTCTCAAGAATCCTCTCTTTGGAGATTTGGAAGGATGGTCTAAATTTAGAACCATGCTCTAATAAATTCCTAAGCTTGTCATTTTCGACAAAACTCAAGTTACCAGTGATAATATGCTTATAATTCTTATCATAGTGAACTGTGTCTTTATGTTCATCACAAGAACATGCAGTAACTACAGGTATGGAACTCGATTAATTAAGTTTGTAGTTTTTAACTATTGACCCTAAGGTCTTAACATATTTAAAACTTACAATAGACTGGTGCCTGTGGATGGGGAAAAAATTGCATTATTGTAGAACAGCTTCCTAACATTGAGATGATCATAGGTTTTATTTAGAAACCTGATGGTCACAAAATTACTGGAAATTTCTTTAAGAGACCCAAAAAAAAAAAAAAAAAAAAAAAATTGTTGAAACCAAACTGGCAAAATAAAATACATTTTTAACCCCATTGTGTAGTTATCTAGGCACGATATCATTTCACGTCACTGAAAGAATACCTCAATACTCCTATGTAAGCTCGTCAACGATATGTAAGCACATGTTTATACAATAATGAGGAACGTCATCGTTAAATTCGCATATGAGTAGTTGGAAAAATTAATGGGAATATTACGAAAATTTTGTTGTTGGTGACCCACCTTATTCACTGCCTAATAATAATCCAACCGTTTATTATAGTTATGCATTTTATTATGATTCGTGTTATATGACAAGAAAAAAATTCAGTCACAGCTTTTTCAACCGTGCAAGGTCGCACAACCAAGAATCGTTACCTCAGGCCGGCTCACGGTTTCCCGCCGGCCGTAGTTTGGGGACCACTGTGTTAGAGACAAATACCAGTCGTCTTAGCTTCTGGTTCGTGGACAGGGCCGTAGCTACGGGGAGGGGAGGTTTCCCCTCCCAGAATGATCATACTAAGGGCATAGATTCATGCTCTAAGGGACGTGTAATAAACAGATACGCACAAAGTGTGAATACATTTACTGAAAAAGAAATTTAAACGATTTTTAAAGACTAGTAGTAAATTAAGTTTCATCATTTTGTGGTTCCCTACTTTTAAAAATGTATTGAACATTTTGTGCGTAAACAAAATATTTAAATAAAAAAATGAAATGAGCAATATCAAAGTTTTTTTGGACTATTGTTGGATGGTAGTTGTTCAGTGACTTTAAAAACAGTACTGGAAATTAAATAAAAAAGGCAATTTTGCTTTAAAAGTTAAAAAGTCACAATTGTCAGTTACTCCACCTTGCATCAAAAAATCGATCACTAAAACATGTGTCAGAAAAAAAAACATTTAAACGAATTTATTTTATAGAGATCTTTGTTGTTCTCTACGCAAAAATACTCGCTAAGCGGATTAGTTGAAGTTATGTTTTTATCATATTGTAAGAATGGTTTTATAAGTATCACAATACAACCTCAACTCCCCGGGGAAAAAATCGCAGATTTCGACACTTCTTACTCTCTGAACTTCACATACCTCGCTGAACTTTGAACTTATTACTTTCTGAACTTTATATACTAACTATAGTATTTGCTTTAAGCTTTTTCTTAAGCTTAAGGTAAATACTTCTTTGAGATAATTATTTGTTTCTTTATGATAATTTCCGTGTGTGTTCTTTACAAATGTCATTTTTCACGTAAAGATTTGATTAAAACATCAGATGTACTAGATGAAAGCTCGTCAATAATGACGGAGGAAAATACGATACGTAGAGTAATTTTTATAAAAATCAGGTATTTTCTTTTTGTTTACCATGTGTAATTTACAGGGTGTAGAAGGGGCTTAGCGGGGCTAAGGCACTATTTTTCTAGGCTTAGCGGAGCTAAGATACTTTTCGTAGTTGGGTGGTTGCAGAAGATGTTTGTACGTATGTTGCAAAAATAAGAATGTCTTTCACATTGTTGAAAATTCTTTGGGGGATGGTTGCGCCCAGGTGGAGTAGAAGTCTATGCGCTGGCTTCTGACCATTCGTCTGAGATCGATCTGGGTTTGAATCCTGTGAGCCATGGATGTCGTGTTTGTCTTACGGCACTGGCTCTCTTCTTTCCCTGGAGCCACTGACCCTAAATTAGGGAAGGACGACTACTTATAGCCCATCTAGGAGCTCACGGTAGTCGTCAAACCCGCAAACAAACAGTTCACTGAGGTTGTTCGATTTCTTCGATCATTGGAGCTATCCGATTATTATCTCTATCTGTTCTATAATACATGTACAGTATACATATACGACTATATACACTCACGGACAATGAAATTTGCGCTCCAAGAAGGAAGCATCGGAATGAACTGAAATTCTATGGACGTAACGATACAGATGAATGATACACATGATGGCAAAAACAGAGCTGCAGGACAATTACAGAGGAATGTGTGGTACGCAGTCCGGTCATCTTTAATAGCGCGTCGCACAGCCTCGTGCTGCGATACATGCTGCAATACGGTCCGGCATGGAGGCGAACACACGCCTGATATTGTCCTGCGGCAGACTAGCCCACACGTGTTGAACGGTGTGCTCCAAATCCCGGATAGTCCGGCACGGCGGCAGCCGGCGTTTCACCTATTCTCACACATGCTCGGTAGGTGACATGTCCGGGAGCGGGCGGGCCATGGAATTGTCTGGACATGACGTAAGCAGTCCTGGGTAACCCGAGCAGTGTGTGGGCGGGAATTATCCTGCTAGTTTAGCGCACATGGAATCCCGGCCAGGAATGGGAGCACATGAGGCCGTAGGATCTCACCCACATACCGCTGGCCCGTCAATGATTCACGTACCACTAGTAGAGGTGATCAGCTATCGTAAGCAATGGCTCCCCAGACCATAACGCCTGCAGTGGGAGAGGTGTGGCGCTCCATAGCGAGGTCGGGATTGTGCCGTTGACACGGGGACCTCCACACCCGGACACGATGATCATCTGTCCCCAAAATGAAGCTGCACTCATCGCTAAACACCACACGTCGCCAGTCTGTGGCATGCCACGTCGCTCCGGCCTGGCACCACTGCACACGGAGCCCGCGATGTTCCGGTATTAATGGCAGCACACGTAAGTTGCGCTGGGATCGCAGATTCGCTTCCGCGAGGCGTCGTGGAATGGTTCGTGGGTACACAGGAGCCGCTACATCTGCCTGTATAGTGGACCGGGTCCCCGTGGAATCCGTTCGTGTCTGGTGCACGATCCGTCGTTCCTCTCTACAGGTGGTTCTCCTGGTCCGTCCGGAGCCGCTCCGCCGTGTGGCAGTGCCGTCATGTGTCCACTTCTCCCAACACAGTCGGACGGTATGGTCAGAACGATCCACGTCGCGGGCTAAACGGCGCACCGACCACCCTGCAGTTTTCAGCCTGATGATCAGGCCTCTCTCAAAGTGGTAAGTTGCGTAAATCGACGTCTCTGGCATCTACCCGGCATTCTTGTCACTCTGTAATCTTGCTTGGGTCGGCCGGTTCTTTTCGGTTTCATGGGGCATCAAATACACGCCAGTTTATAAGGCTGCCTGTTCGTGCTTGCAGCACCACCACAGGGTGTGCGGTCATGCGCACTCGCATCAAACGTGAATCATTTGCATACCAGCACGCACTCTAGCTATTTGCAAAGTTTCACGGTTGTAGCATGTTTTCTTCTAGTTGCGCAAATTTCATTGTCCGTGAGTGTATACACTATATTGACAAAAGTCACCACACACTTAGAAGAGAAAAACAACATAGCATTTATTGACATACATTAGTACGGTGTCGGTCCACCTTTGACCTTAATGCATGCACTGACCCTTCGAGACATGCTTTCGACAAGGTTTTGGAACACAGCGATAGGTATGCGCTTCCATTTAGTACATAATGCTGCCGCTAACTGTTGCTTAGTAGTAGACCTTGGTTCCAAACTTCTTATGCGGCGCTCTAATTCATCCCATAGGTGCTCTATGGGATTAAGAACAGGGCTCAGTGCTGGCCAGCCCACACACGATGCGGAATTATCGCCAAACCACGCCGTAACAGTCCTTGCTTTACGGCTCGATGCATTATCCTGCTGGTACCAAAAAGACTCGGTTCCATAGTATTGCCACAGAGTTGGTAGAGCAGAACTGTCGAGAATATCGAGGTAGACATGCTGGTCAACAGGTTTGTCCACGATAAACAATGGGCCTGGACCATACCACCAAAAACACCCCCACACGAGTACACTGCAAGCTCCAAACTTGACCGTAGGAACAGCACACTGTAGTAAATAGTGTTTCCTTGGCTGCCGCCATACCCACACACGGCCATTAGACTGATGGATCTTGTATCTGGATTCATCAGTCTATGGACCCGTTTCCGGACCTGTGCGTGGGAAGCTTCCCGATGCCTCGTCGCATAATACGGCACGTCATTCCAGCACGTTTCCGAGTTCGACAGAGGATGAATAGTGGCTTATCGCAACAGCGGTTTATTGTACCGAGACATCGGCGCCCGTGTGGGACGACATGCAGCCACAGTGATGCGAGTATGGATTCGGTGGGTGCAGGAGGGACGGACGGACCGACGTGAGCGATTGCCGCAGCCGCGGCATACCCCCGAATGAGAGGACCGGCATGTTGTGCTGCGGGCATTGACGGCTCGCACCGCCACATCACGAACGTTAGCGCAGGAATTAGGGTGTGTTGCGCAACAACCTGTGTCAGCACGTACCGTTCGATGTCGTCTGCAGGAGCGGGGACTTGTCGCACTGCGCCCATTGCTCCGATTACCATTGACGTTACACCACCGGCGAGTGCGGCGGCAGTGGGCCGTTGAACACCGTACCTGGACTACGGAATGGCATGACATTGTCTTCTCCGACGAATCCCGCTTTTGCCTGCAACACCACGATGGTCGGATCCGCGTGTGGCGGCACCTTGGCGAGAGACTGTATGACGCCTGCATTATTCATCGCCATGCCGGTCCGTCGCCTGGCGCTATGGTTTGGGGCGCAGTTGGATATGACACTCGCACCCTTCTGGTACGTATCGTCGGTACACTCAAAAGCCACCGCTATATCTCCGACGCTTTGGAGCCTGTAGTCCTCCCTTACCTGCAGGACCTGCCAGCGGCCACGTTTGAACAGGACAGTGCGCGCCCGCACGTGGTACGCATCGTGCAACAATTCTTCACGGCCCACCAGGTGTCACTGCTGCCGCGGCCCACCTGTTCTCCCGATATGTCGCCCATCGAACACGTCTGGTCGCTGATCGGCAACCGAGTGGTCCAGCAAGCACCACCCACGGCTACACCTGATGAACTGTGGCAACGTGCGGAAGCAGCCTGGACCGACATACCCCAAGCCCACATCCAAAGCCTCTTTCGTTCGATACCGCGGCGTGTATCGGCCGTTATTGCCAGCCATGGGGGCCACACGAACTATTGATGTCTGCGTGTTTCGCAAGTCGCACAGGCCCGTAAGCTAAATCGTTTCATCTGTGTATCTGTTGTTATGTGTAAATCTGGCTTTGCTATCTCGTGTCCTTCTCGGTGTTGCATTTTGGGTGGCCAGCAGTGTATATATATATATATATATATATATATATATAGAGAGAGAGAGAGAGAGAGAGAGAGAGAGAGAGAGAGAGAGAGAGAGAGAGTGCCACACCACGAAGACATGAACGCAGCGCCATGCGAATTGTAGGATGGTGCACACGTACAAGTTATCAAATGATAGCATTTGTAGGCCAATCCCACGAACTGCGCGCGGGATATAAGCGGACAACCAGCCTGTGTGAGGCCATCAGTCGAGACGTCGTCATGGCAGCGAGAAGTTCGGGTGCAGTCTTGCTTGCTTACTCACTGCGTGATTCTTGCTCTTCCACTGGGAAAGTTGCGGACGAATTTTTTTATACGGATTACTCTCCGTAGAATAGTTTGCGGTCGTTCGTGCTTCTTTACCTGTGAGTTATTTTTTTCTTTTCTTTGTTCTTTGACTTCAAGTGCGAAGTTCTATTTTTGTTTTCTGGTTTCAGGCCACCCGAGGCTCCGTGCCTCCGGCATGGCGAACTTGCTCAACCGACCTGAGACCATCAAAGTCTCACACAATGGGAAGTACCCCAATGTGAACATTTTGAAGGCGTTAGTCGACAAACTCGACCATCCTGAACAATTGCACACTGTCCAGCGCCTCAACAATGGTCTTTTCACTGAGATATTCCAAACTGCTGCACAAACGCTGCACTATCTTGAGAACCCCTTGAGGACCTACAAAGTCATTGAGGTGAATATTTCACAGGTGGATGACGGCATTCGACCCGTGTACTTGAAACGTGTGCCAATTGACATCTCAAATGAGAAAATCTCAGCGGCACTAGCAGGATATGGGGAGATCGTCACCCCCATCCAGAATGAGCGACACACGCTCAAAGGCCTTGAGCATGTATATACAGGCACCAGAATTGTTCGCCTGCGAATGACCAAGCTAGTCCCAAAATTTCTTCAAGTGGGCCGTTGGAAGGCTATGGTGACATACACATGTGTATGCTGGCATGACAAGAACATGCCGACGATGTGGTCAAGCTGGCCAGATCGCTCCTCAGTGCCCGACCCGGGCTTGCCCCAACTGTGGTACGTTGGGGCATTTAGAGATTTCCTGCGAGCTAGCCTGCTCCAAGTGCGGTGCGGATTCACACATCAAATCACAGTGCACCCAGTCGTTCTTCGCAGATGTTGTGGCCGGTTCTTCAGCTACTCCCCTTGTTTCAAATGAGGAGTATCCAGCGTTACCTTTCACCTCTGCTGTCGTTGCTCCCGGGGACTCTTCCGTTTCTCGTTCAGCTGTCCCCATGGATACACAAACCGTTGTTTCTGTAGACTTACCTGGTGACACACATGTTGATCCAGTTGACTTGAATGTTGTTCCACTTGTTGTTCCAGTGGACTTGATTGAAAATCTTCAAGTGGATCCTGGAGCCCCAACAGATGCCTCTCTAGTGCAAGATCATGAAGCATTTCCCCCAATTCTGGGTGACCAAGAACTAACCCCAGAGAAGCTTACCGCTCAGGGTACAAATTTGGCTCTTGATAGGCCATCTGCGGAGATCACCTCTCGGTCTCTCGCTGTTGAGTCTGCTGTTGTTGAGTCTGTGTCTCACGCGGACGATGTCGTGAGTACAGAGGTCCATGTGCTTCCTCTACCTGCTTCCAATACCACCCAAGTCGAACCTGCAACGAACGTTGCGATTCCAGAGGAGGTTCCTTCTGTTACTTCGGACTATGGTAATCTGTTCGTCGACTCAGTTCATGATGTTGCATTCCCCCGCCAGTTGGAACTGTTTCCATCCATTCAGCCTCCGGGGACACAGTCGTACCTGTTGTGCATTCAAGCAGGCCGCTGGAACGTATTCAAGATACCACGCACGCTGCGTCTCATGCCAGGGAGTCTAGATCTGCCGAACGATTCTTCTGTTATCCCCAGAAGTCCTCCTCACCATCTGAGGGCTTCCTCCGCTGCAGTCGGTCGGCTAGCGTGCGTCCTGGTCGTCGCGACCGATCTCCCGTCCACCTGGAGGAGGGAGAAATTCCACCACATCACCGCCAACGAAGACACCGACGGGATAGCCACCGTCCCACCTCGGGAGGTTGGCGTAGTCATTTTTAAGTGCCAATCCCACGTTCAAAAGGGTGGGTTAAATTGAATCTACCTCTTTTCACCTTATTGACCTTTGTTTATAGTGTGTACTTTGTGTTTTAATTTTATTCTTTACATTCAAGATTAAAATTTCAACTTTGAATATTCAAGGACTTCGGTCCCGGTCAGTAAGGCGTTGGCTCATAGGCTGGATTACGACCCAGGATATTGATATCTTGTGTGTCCAGGAAACTTATTTTCATAGTATTTGGCATGTTTCGGATTTTCGTCATTTCACAAATGCCCCGTGCTGGTTTAGTCTTTCTCCGACTAGTCAACGGGGAGTCGGAATAATTTTCAACCCTAACTTCAAGGGAAGGCAATTGACATTTCAGTACGATGACGAAGGTCGCGGGGCTGCTGTCAGCTTCGCCCTCGTTGAATTTAAAATTCGCGTTATTTCAGTCTATGCGTCAACGGTATCCGCTCAAAGGGGTTGATTCCTCAGGAGTCTTCCTTTATTTTTTGGGTGTGGTGAAGACTTCCTAATATTGGGGAGTGATTTTAACTTTGTTTCGGAGCATATTCTTGATAACCAGGGGGATTACCTGGCAGAAGGACTCGTCCGGATCTGTTTTCTCCGGGTTCATGTCGGGGGTGGGGCTGGTGGATGCCTGGCGTTCTATTCACCCTGGGTTCTTCAACTGGACTTGGACGGATGGATCGGTTCGGACCCGCCTGGACAGGATTCTTGGGGGGGGTCCTGGGAATTGGGACTTTGTGTCTTTCGAACATTGTGATGTTGGTTCTTTGTTTCTCCGTGTGAGTATTCATCTTGCTGTTACTGGTGAGATCGTTCTAACAGGACCGGACACGAACTCAGGGCCCGTGGAGGATGAATCTGAATTTTCTCGAAGATGACGACATCCTTCAAAGCATTGAGGGGTTGCTTTGATGCGAAATTCAGTCTGAGACTCATTACAATGGTGAGTGGTGGGAAGGGGTCAAAATTAAAGTGAAGTCCTATTTACAACTTCAGGGGAAACTTTTGGCTCGTAGCGGCTTTTAGAACGAACTCGCCTTGTGTGTATGTTACGTGCATGCAAAGCCGGGCAGCAAATGGCTGCGCAGAATGCTGGTATGATTGCTGAACTTCAGGCTCAGTTGACAGATTTATATTGTGAATCTGGGCAAAGATGCACACAGAACTCTATCTTAAAGAATTTAGAAAATGAGATTTCACTTGCCAGCTTTTTGCAAAATCTAGAAGAGAAAAAATTATTTCACAGGCCATTCCTGGCTCACAACATGGGTCACGTTTCGTGACTTCCCAATCAGAAATTCAAATTTTTTTTTTTCACATTTCCGAGACCTGATTGCATCTGATGACGTGCAACAGTCGTCCGTCGACTCTTGGGTCGCTGATGTGATCCAACTCGACGCCGCGGCTTCTGAACTTACATCGGGCCCTGTACGTGCTTCCGAGGTAAGGCAAACCATCGCCGGCATGAGCAATGGTCGTAGTCCGGGTACTGACGGTATCCGTATTGAGTTTTACAAACGTTTTGTTGATTTGCTTGCCCAACCTCTCTGTGTTGTTTTTAACCATGTACTGTCAACTGGGCAGTTAGCTACGACGATGCGTAATGGTCAAATCGTTCTCGTTAACAAGCGGCATGATGGTCCCGGTCGTAATTTGGGAGAGTACAGACCCATCACTCTTCTCAACTACGATTACAAGATTTTGGCTAAAGTCCTTGCTAATTGGATTGATTAAGGTTATTTCTGACCTAGTAGGCGCGTGCCAGGTTTCTGGAATCTCGGGGAGGAGAGTTTTTCAAAATTTAGTCCTCGTGCGGAATGGTATTCACTACGTCGACCGCAAGAGGTTGAAGTGCTGTATCCTTTCTTTGGATCAGAGCAAAGCCTTTGACAGGGTTTCTCACTAGTACCTTGTGACACTGTTAGAGGCAACTTTAGCTCAGATTTTGTTCACATGGCAAAGGTCTTGTATATTAATATCTTTAGTTTTATCCGAGTCAACAGACAACCTACGGACAGCTTTCCCTTTCGGAGAGGGTCCGATAGGACTGCCCGTTGTCTGCTGCACTATTCGTACTGAGTATTGAAATTCTACTCAGGAAGATTCAATCTGCATCGAATATTTCTGGCATCCCTGTTCCAGGTGTGAGTTCTAAAACAGACGAACTCAAATATGTTGCTTACGCAGATGACGTCATTCTCTTACTTCGAGATGAAGTTTCCTTTAGAAATTTCTTCAGTGTTTATGACGTTTATGCGGACAGTGCAGGCGCCGCGTTGAATGTGGATAAGACCTTGTGTTTTGGGGATTGGTCGCCTGACGTTTTGCAGTTTGTAGGCTCAATCGATGCTCCCATAAGGATCCTAGGTGTTTATTTTGATAAAAAAAAAAGGGGGGTTCACAGCGAGACGTGGCATTCTGTTCAACAGGAGCTGACGTCTGAATGTGCTAGGTGGGAGGGTTGCCAAATTTATTTTCTTAATAGGGCTAAATTGGCTAACAATTTCTTGGTTTCAAAAATTGCTTTTTGCGGTACCCTGCAGCCCCGACGTACAGGGTCCTTTCGGCACTAAATTCTATTTTATTTCGATTTGTTTGGGGAACTAGAGCTGTCCTTTCTAGGGATTGCCTGGTTCAACCAGTCCATCGGGGGTGGGGGAGGGTGGACTGGGTGTTCGGCATATTATTACGTGGTGTCGCGCGTTGATGATTTCTAATGTAACCTACATACTGAAGAACGACTTTCATCCTAGCTTTAATTTCGCGTGTTTTTTTTTATTTCTTATAAACTCTGGTTATTTCCTTTTGTTTGTAGATATTTAGGGCCCACAGCTCCGAGGCCCGGTGGACCACATGGCACTACAATTTGTGAGGCTAGGTTGTTGACTAGCCAGAATATAAGGTGTTCTTCTTGGCATCAAGCAGATGTCATCTAAAATGTTTTCTTGCCATCCCTTGCTCCTCGCATTCAGCAGAGGTTTCTCGCCTTGGGGATAAACTGGAAGGTCGCATGGCCAATGTTGCGTTTGCGGGTGTGGAAAGTCGTGTGCGGGACCTGAAGTGGCGCTTGGCCCATGGGGTGATTTTCACCCGTTATTCCCTTTTTCGTTGGGGAGTCATCGACTCTCCAGGTTGTCCCCACTGCGGACAGCCTGAATCTTTATTTCACAGGTTCGTGGAATATGCTTTTGTGCGCAAAGTTTGGCAAATTATTTCTAAGTGGATTTGTGTTAATGTTTACAATTTTCTTATTATTGTATTTAAGCACCCGCTACCTGTTTCATGTCGGCGTTCTTATGGTCTCAAAGTGATTCTTGCTACCGCTTGTATAGTTTTACACGATACTGCTGTATCTGACCACGTTAGGCTCTATGCGAATAAGCCTAATGTGGTTGCTTTATTCGTTAAGATCAGATTGCGCGAAAGGGTGATTGCAGACTTTCACCACTGGCCGGAAGACGTTTTTCGTGTTCGATGGCTTTGTTAGGCTAGACTGGTCTCCCTTCGCAATAATGCAATCAGCTTTCGATTTTAATTTTTGTTCTGTGTTGGAGCATGTCGCATGAAAACCGACCGCTGCTCCCAATATCATTCTTCTTGTTTACTAAGTTTTGATTCTGTGTTTGCGTCCTGATTTATTTTTACATGCTTTTCTACTGTGTTAGAGCCTTCATGTGTTGTATCCTATATGCCTTTTTTCTGAATTTGTCTATGCTTTGGCCTGCGATTTTGTTCTGCCTCTTGTATGTAGCAGGTTTTGTACCTCTCGGACGACAGCGCAGACCATCTTTTGCGTCTTTGTCATGCCTCTCGGGCGGGGAGGGGTGTGACAAATGACATTTCATGCTGTTGTTTCTTTTCCTGTTATCTTTTTTTTTTTTTTTTTTTTTTGATGGGTTGGAGGTACTTAGATGTGGGTCCTCTTTTTCTCTCTACGCACCTCCACCCTGAATCCACAGATGCTTCTTCCCTGGAGGTGTTTGCATTCGTGTTTCGTCATCAGTGTTTGGTAAGTATGGTAAGTGGTTTTTTACCTTCCTTCTCTTGTGTATGTGTGTGTAGCGCGACGATGATGATAGTGCATTGGTTGACCCATATTATGGGTTTTAGCGGAACAGTGTGCAGCCTTGTGCTGTACAACAGTTCACTAACTGAGTGGTTCTGCTGTATCCATGTCTGCAGAACGAACAAGAGGTGCCAATGCCATTAAGACGCAGTCGTACGTGATTTCGTCAAACGGATGAGTTCACAAGAGGTGTCATCGCAGGCCTTTGTACCACTGGATGGTCCTTGCGTAGTATTGCGGAAGAAACGCAAAGCGATGCCACAACCATCGGTCGCATTTGGAGACAGTAGTCCCAGGAAGGATCTGTGCAACGTCGTAGGAAGACCGGAGCACGGAGACTAACGTCCAAGCGCACCGATCGTCGCATCCGATGTCATGCCGTAGCGGATCCACAGGCCACAACGGGTGACATTTTGCAGAGTGTACGGGGAGGCTTGGATGCTCCGATATCAACGCTGACAGTGTCGCGCCGATTGGCTGCGTCTGGTTTGCTGTCCAGCCATCCGTTGCGAAGGCTACCTTAACAGCGATCCATCGTCGTCATCGCTTGGCGTGGTGTCGCTCCAGAACTGCGTGGGGTGCCGAATGGAACAGTGTGGTGTTCAGTGTCGAATCGCTGTTCTGTCTCACCACGGATGATCGCCGTGTGAGATTCTGAAGGCAACGTGGCCACCGGGCGGATTCCTGCCACACGGCCCGGCAACGTGCAATCATGGTGTGGGGTGCTATCAGAGCCAAAAGCCGCTCACTGCTGGTACGCATTACGGGCACATGAAGTGACAATGTTCTTCCACCGAATGACGTCATGCACAGCGTAAAATCATCTGCGCAATTCTCACGCAAACGCTGTTACCACCGCATAGCTGATAAATGATATGTCAAACAAAAAAAACATGCCTTCTCGACCCGTGTTTTTTACCCGGATTTTTTTTTTAAATCAGTCTCATTACTTAATTGGCTCACTGTGTATGATCGAAAGGGAATTTTTCCATTCGGGCCTTTGGACGCCCAGATATGGCTACAAATACTGTATGTTGTAAACAAAATTATGCTCTTACGCCGTCTAATGACAGACTTATTCTTTAAGAGCAATTAGAAATTACATGAAAAATTTTCCTCGTCATAAAAGCACAAAGAATTTTTTAAGTGGGATTGTTAGAAGCACAGATTTCGAGAAAAATATGAGACATATTTAACCCCTATGCTAAAAAAACTGTATTATTTGAGGCAGAAGATATGTGCAAAATGTTTTCTGTCGTGAGCTGCATCTGTCTAAGAATGAAAATTTTCAATCGAGTTTTTGCAGTGCATGGGAAGGAGAAATATTTACTTACGCCCCACTGTGGTCAAACTGTGCTTTAGGAAAAATTCCATTCAAAACAGTTTTCGCCGTGAATTCTGTTCGATGCAGAAAAAATTTTCAAATCGGAATTTTAGAAGCAAAGATACCGAGGATAATGCAATATCCGTTTCCTGAACAATCTCTCTCTCTCTCTCTCTCTGAGCAAAATAGTCTTCGTTATAAAAGGTATTGAAGAAAACAAAGTATTGTCTCAAACGGAATTATAGAAACAATGATATAAAATATAGTTTTTGAATTCGATAGTATCTGCATTTACTCTTTCTAGCGGCGACGTTATGCATCGAAATAAAACCAAAATTCAAGGATCATCGTTCTCATAGTTGAGGCTTCCCAATGCGAAAATAATTTTTCAAATCGAACTAATAGGTGCTGACAGACAGACATAGTGATAACGATATACCATAGCGTATCCCCCGCCCCCCCCCCCCCCCATGCTAAAAAGTACTGTTCTTATACCACTTTGATGTTCGATTAAAACCATTTTTGGATCATCCTACAGCTATTTTGAAGATTCACGTGGATTATGTTCTCAGCAGAATTTCAAGTTTTTCTGCTATAAGGTATTTTACCCTCAGTGAATCACATGGAGAAAATTTAATTTTAGTCCATCTCGATAAAATTCAGCAATCTTACGCAAAAAACATTTTTGCTTTGTCTTATCGTATGAGTGGCTTCTTCCGTTCTTCACTGTATCCGTTTGATTGTCAAGAAAATATCAGCGGCTTTTGTATCAGAAGATAATAAGAATTGGACTGGCTACCCACGGAGATTCAAGTGTGAAAGGTCATGTATAGCAGTATACATCGAGCTAGCTCAAGGAGGGCATCGTTAGAGAGACGTGATTTTATTTTGTTAGTTTGTCGGACGTACACTCAGAATTTATTCTAGATCTCGAACTTTGTTCTCCATGATTGCAAATTGCTGTATCAACGTTTTTTTATCATTTTTGATGTTTCCGTTCAACAGTTTTCTATTTTAATTGTAAGTTGGAATGACTGAAAAAAATATTTTCTGTAGCACCGTTCTATTGCAATCTGTAAACTTAAAGTGTTGCTTCATGTACAGAGGAGTAACCAGGCATTTCTGCTCGTGGGGCAAAATATAAAACATTGCGCCCCATTTGTTTTTCTGCCTTATATAAATACATTACTAAATCAATAGTGTACATTAGTATATATACATAAACATAGAATGCTCTACAAAATTAACGTCATACCCTAATGTATCTTTATGGGGGAGGCACAGTCAAACTGCAACTTTTTGTACAGCATTTTCAGCAAATCAACCCATTTTAATCTGATAAAAATGTTGTAAAAGTGTACGGGACAATTTAATGCACACGAATTCAGCATGGAATCTTTGTTGCTTAACAGGATATTAAACCAAATTTAAACTTGTTCTACCGTCTTATTTAATTCACAAGAAAAATCGCGCTAATGTAAGAACTTGCAATTCTTATTAATCAGCAGACTTGGTTGTCACGCCGTGTTGCCAAAAGAATGGCCTAACATAGCGGTGCATGGTTTCTGACCATTCATCCGAGAAGGGTCCTAATACTGGACTCATGGTGGGTTCAGAAGCAGGATCTTTTTACGAGAACCGTGCGTGCTACCATTAAGCCAGAAAGACATGTAACTTGGAGCCCACGTGTAAAGAAGAACCCTAATCGCGCAGTGATGAAATGTTTTTTGCTATTATTGCGGGTTAGTCATTTTATTGTGTGTCGGAGCGTATTGTTTTTCTGAATAGGTTTGTAATTTTATTTTTCTGTTAGAGGACTTATTAAAAATTGCGTATTTTTTCATCGAGAATTTTCGGAGCAATAATGCTTTGCAACTTGAGATCTTATTAAACTGACAATGACTTTCAATTGTCTTTAAGAAAATGTAAAATGTACTGCTTTATAGTATTTTTCACAGAATCCCTAAACATAAAATTTAATCTTGACAGCTACAATAGCGTTTGTCTAAAGGGGTCCACAGACATAGACATCATACTATCACCTGTAGAATAATTTAAGTACCAAGTTTCTTACGGTAACACAACATACAATAGCTGGTGCACAAAACGGGGGGGGGGGGGGGGGCGCTGGCCTCTGATCATTCGTCCATAAGGGGTCCGGGTTCGAATCCCGGTCAGGCATGGATGTTGTGTTTGTCTTACGGCACTGGCTCTCTCCCTTCCCTGGAACCAGTGACCCTAAATTAGGGACGGGCGACTGCTTATATAGCCCATTGAGTTGCTCACGGTGGTCGTTAAACCTCCAATCAAAAAGAAAAAAAAAAAAAAACGGGGGAGAGTTGAAGAAATATGTTGTCTCACAATAACCAAAATTTCATGCGATATGCTTTCCACAATATCTGATCTCGCTACAGGACTTCAAAATCAAGTCCTCCGATGGAATTAAAATTTAACAATGACACAAATCTCGAGTGTATTCTCGCGAATCGCTCAAGTCACCGAAAATTTTCCATTATAGATACGGAAAAAAGTTAGTACGGAATTTTTCCGTTAATATGCGGAAGGAATTGCGGAAAGGTTGCTGTAAATTCAGAATTTTCCATTAACACCTCTTAAAAACGGCAATTCATCGTCAATGTACGAAAGGAGTTGCTGAAATATTTCTGAAAATTCGGAATTTTCCTGGAGTGCGAAAAATGCATGAAATTCAGGGTTTTTTCCGTCATTTCACGAAAGAGGTTGTATCAGGAATGTACGTCGTTAATTTACGAAAGGCATCACGGAAAATGGCTCCCGTGAATTTCAGAAAATATTTTGCAATGTGAGTTTTCGAATTTACGAAATGCCAGCTTTTTCAACAATGATTGGATAGATTTAAGAGTGTAGAGTCTCGTCAAAATTAAATCAACAAATGAAATGCCGGAGTACTTTATATTCCTGGAGTTTGAAACTTGCATTTAAGGTGGTTCCACCTAAAATCTCTGCCTTATGTTTCCAACGGTAAAACTTCTTTACATAGTTTCTTCGCAATTAATGTATTCCCAAAGGTGAAAATTTGCACATCGATAAAACTAATTTTAAGTTATAGCATGTGATACTTAATACCAGGGGTGGCGGAAAGTGTAGTTAGTTGACCGGGCCCGAAATTTTGAAACGTGGTACACCCCTTCACTTTCCGCCTAAGGAGCTTTGTTGGGGAATAGGATCACCCGACCACTTACTTACCTAGAGGAACTTTCTAATGCACATCACAACAATCGCACATATGCAAAATAAAAAAAATAAAAATCTTGGCTGAAATTATTGACCGGGCCCGGGCCAGGGCGGTTCCGCCGCCACTGCTTAATACTTGCTAAAACATATCCATAACTATATTAAAAAACAATCATTTTTGTTTGAGTAATGTTAGACCTGTTAACAGATGGCGCGACCTGTACATTGATGACATCAGTAGACAAACAAATGTTGGATTGCTAAATCATGGTTATGTTTTAGCAAGTATTAAGTATCTCATGCTATAACTTAAAGTTAGTTTTATCGTGCACATTTTCATCCTTGGGAATTCATTAATTACGAAGAAAATATTTAAAGAAGTTTCAAGCCGGCCCCGGTGGCGCAGTGGTCTAAGCGATGGCCTCTGATCATTCGTCCGAACGGGGTCCGGGTTCAAATCGGGGTGAGGCATGGATGTTGTGTTTGTCTTACGGCACTGGCTCTCTCCCTTCCCTGGAACCAGTGACCCTAAATTAGGGACGGGCGACTGCTTATAGCCCATTGAGTTGCTCACGGTGGTCGTTAAACCTCCAATCAAAAAAAAAAAAAAAAAAAAAAAAGTTTCACCATTGGAAACATAAGGCAGAGATTTTAGGTGGAACCACCTTAAGCTAGGCATTGATGGTGCTAAGCAGTCAAAAGAGTTTAAGGACCTAGAGTTCTCAAGTGGGCCATAGTCTCTAGTACGTGACTGGAGGGAATGGTTTGTTATCCAATTAACTATATACTGTATTGCCAAAAATATTCGGGCAACTACCTATATTTGCAACGAAAGCGTTTATTTTAAAATCTTCGTAAATAGAAGTGCTACCTTTAATGTCATCTGTAAGCCTTCTGCGCACTCATTCTACTAAATTCCAGTAAGTGACAACGGGTACTCCGGAGCGGCCGAGAGGTCTGACATATTTGCTTCGGATCATTCGTCCAAGTTGGGCCAAGGCTGTCTAGAAAACACAAGGCCATAACATTAGAGAGATGATTTCCCTCCGTTTGTGACGTCACTGTCATGATACACAGACTGATACGTCGGTGTCGTGCTTGACGTCTCTAAAAGAGGGAACTTATCTTTCTTATGTCATGGCCTTGTTTTTTCTAGATGACCTTGGTTGGGCTCAGGTTCGGGTCCCGAAGGAGGCATGGTGTAGTGTGTTTGTCTTACAACACTGGTTCTCTCCTTTTCTGGAACCACTGGCCCCAAATTAAAGACGAGTAGCTGCTTATAGACCAATAAGTAACTCATGGTGGTTGTGAAACCCTTGAAAAATAACAAATGTCTGGACCGGAATTTTCTTCCAATCTTCCTACAAATTACGAGATGAACTGTAATGTGGAACCTACAAAACGTTTTGGTAAGCTATAATAAAACAATTTTATCACATTTTGTAATACTAGATGTTCGTTATTTTTTTAAATCCATGGAAGTGCAAAATAAATCGTTAATTTAAGAATTCATAAAATACTTCTAAGTTTGTGCGTAACAAACAACAGTTTTTTTTTTTTTTTTGATTGGAGGTTTAACGACCACCGTGAGCAACTCAATGGGCTATAAGCAGTCGCCCGTCCCTAATTTAGGGTCACTGGTTCCAGGGAAGGGAGAGAGCCAGTGCCGTAAGACAAACACAACATCCATGCCTCACCCGATTCGAACCCGGACCCCATTCGGACGAATGATCAGAGGCCATCGCTTAGACCACTGCGCCACCGGGGCGGCCAAACAACAGTCATTAAGGATTTAAATTTAGACTTAACTAATTGCTTTTAGTTGTCACATTCTGAACAAAATTGTTGCATGTACATACACACATTAAATACACTGGTCGACATACTCGACTCGTAAAAAAAATGCCACACCACGGAGTGTTTGTCGGAGCACCTTGAAAACTGGTGGGTATGTGTCAGCAGCTGGGTTATGTAAATGATTGCAGTTGCGAACCAATCACGTGACACAGGAGGGCGATAAAGTAGAAAACGGCTCGGTGTAGTTAGATTGGTCGTCCTCTTCTGGGCGTGTGGACCACTGAATCGGAATGACCTCGTTGGCGAAAGCACGTTCAAGAAGTGAGAGTGCCTGGGTGATGACATCGGGAAATAACACCACACGGGCACCTTTGCCAAAAGCTTCATCAAGGGGATACGTACGGCTGGTTGGTCCCTACTCCTCATCACAGCGGGAAGCATTGGGATGCAACTGTCGCACGGATGTGGCGACAGTTGTTGGAGGAACTTAAGGTGCGTTGCTGAAGTTGGACTGGTGCACGTTGGCGGACGTCCGAATGCCTTGGTTGCCGGTCAGCCGTAGCAGCCCTCAATCCATAGTGGACGACATTCGACGAGGTGTACAGGCAGCTATGGACATCCCTGTATCAACATGGACTGTGAAACGCAGATCGGCAAAAGCAGGTTTGCGCACCGTTACCCATTGCGAAGACTACCACTCGCGGCAGTACATCGTCGGTCAAGGATGCAGTGTTGCTGCGCCAAACATGCGTGACTAGATAAATAGAACCATGTGGTATTCAGCGACAAGTCTCGCTTCTGTCTTAGAGCACACGATCTCCGACTGAAATTCGGGAGACGACGTGGTCACCGGGCTGATCTTGCTGCCATCAGTGAGTGTCATGTAGCTCCTCAGCCTAATGCCATGGTTTGGGGTGCTATCAGTTTCTACAGTCATTCACCGCTTGTACGCATAGTGGTTACAATGACAGAACGAGAATATGTCGTGGCTTGTGGCGCAGTGTTCTAAGCGATGTCTTCTGATCATTCGTCTGAAATGTGTCCGGGTGCGAATCCCGGTGAGGCATGGATGCTGTGTTTGTTTTACGGACCTGGTTCTCTCCCTTCCCTGGAACCAGTGCCCCTAAATTATGGACAAGCGACTGCTTATAGCCCACTGAGTTGCTCATGGTGGTCGTTAAACATCCAACAATAAAAAAAAAACTGCGAACACCAGCAGACCGTGCCTGCAATGTGTCCAGGTACTGCACTGGCCAGCGTATTCTCAGACTTCTCCCCAGTACAGAACGTGGGGGACGTCATTGGCAGACGATTTAACGCCTCCGTACGACCCCCTCTCAGTGTCGATGAACTGTGAGCACAGGTTAACAACGAATGGTTAGCGATACCTGAGGAAACCATCCGGGGATTTCCCACTCAGTGAAACGCCATGTTGCCGAAAGTATAGCCTAGCATAGCGGTCATACTGCAGCCCCGGTGGCGCAGTGGTTAAGCGCTGGCTTCTGATCATTCGTCCGAGATGGGTCCGGGTTCGAATCCCGGTGGGACATGGATGTTGCTTTTTGCCTTATGACACTGGCTCTCTCCCTTCCCTGGAACCAGAGGCGACAAATTAGGGACAGGCGACTGCTTGTAGCTTATCGAGTTTCTCATGGTGATCGTTAAACCCCGCTAAACAAACAAACAGTAGCGGTTATATGACCTACCGCCTCAGGCCACATTATGTCTCCTAGCCGCCCCTATGGCGCAGTGGTCTAAGCGCTGGCTTATGACCATTCGTCCGTGAAGGGTTCGGGTTCGAATCCCGGTGAGGCATTGATGTTATGTTTGTCTTATGGCACTGGCTCTCTCTCTCTCTCTCCTGGAACCAGTAGTCCTAAATTAGGGACGGGCGAGTGCTTATTGCCCATTGAGTTGCTCACGATGGTCGTTAAACTTTCAAACAAAAATGAAAATGTCTCCCCGCCCATTGCATTCATGTAATCCCTCAAAAATTAAAACACTTCTTTCCCAGCTACTTTTCTACATTTGTAATAAGTTTCGTCTCTTTTCGTTCATTCCTTCGTGGTGTGGTATTTGTATGTCGAGCAGTGTATACACATATGAATAGCGTGAAACATAATGCCGAAGAAATGGGTAAAGAAAAGTTTCAGTTATCATCACTTTCAGAATGTCAAGGTCTTGCGTATGCCAAGAATTTGGTTTGGAGTACAGCCACCAAGATGTACAGTTGAACTGGCGGCTAATTTGGGAAGGTCGCAATACACAGCCAAGATCAAGTAAATATTTGATTGACTCTGGTTTCTGCTTGAAAACACGTTTTTGCCGGTGATGGTATTCGAACCCAGGCTTCCTCGCTCCGGAGCCAGTTGTTATACCTAATAAACTGCACCGACTGAATTTATCACTGCAGATTTGCAGTCTTGACATGTTATTCACCTCTGCAGACCGTCATATCATCTCCCTCTCATTAATTTTCAACCAAAGAAGGAATTTTCATTCATTCCAGATGATGTGTGGAAAGAACATATACATTTTTTTGAAGAACTCAACGAGCAGATCCATTTTCCACAAACGGGCGCCGATGTGAGAACACATTTTGCTGGTGGTGAGATTAGAAGCCATCCTTCTTGCTCCGGAGCCAGTTGGTGAACCGACTAAACTACACCGACGGAATTTATCGCTGCAGATTGGCCTACTTGATATGTGCTTCACCTCTGTAGTACGTCACACTGCTCAGTGGTCTGAGTTGGGCCAAGGTCATTGTCGTACCTGAATTCGGGCAAGGACATATACTCGTAGATATCTGGATGGCCGTGGCTTGGGTCTCAAATTAAGCATGTGTGGTGCGCTTGCCCTACGGCGCTAGCTGTCTTCCTTACCCGGAGTAAGTGTCCCCAGATTAGTGACATGTGACTGCTTATATCTTTACATACTACTACCGTGAAATCGTTAAAGACCAGAATGGGGAGATAAAAAGATCTAGGCCACTAGTTGTTATGTCACGAAGTAAGGACCGACCTTTGTGGTTGAATACCCCTCTAGTGACTTTAATCCATTTATTCTTTGTTTCTGCTCCTCTCCCTTTTTTTGTGGACTGTAACCTTAAATTATTATTTTTGTGTTTCGGGGCTCAACGTCTTCTACCATCTGGATCGAATCGGCCCACCGGGACACCGAGACATTTCCCGGTGGACCACTCAAGAAATGGCCCGATTCTTGTATTCTTTTTTGTTTAAATTTTCGGGAACGAACGTATAATTATTTTGGAATCTATGAATAATAATCGTTTATTTCATTTGACCTTTATTTCTACTTGAAAATAATCAAAGAAAAAAAAGAAACGTTACCTGTAGCGTTCTTAACTATTTGAAACGTATATAGCATTGAGAACACTATTTAAAATTTTGAGAATACTACCTCTTCTTATTTACTCTCTCTCTCTCTCTCTCTCTCGAAGTGAAACAAAGTCACTAAGTTTCAGAAAGTCTTACTGTTCACTTTTTTTATTCCATCAACATCGTAGGAGCACTTTACTCGCATGTTCCAAATTTAATGATTAACTAATCATACTGTTACTAATATTTCAACACTGATTAACGTAAGTTAGTAAGCAGAAAACTTGATTAACTCCACGAACACTAAAAATATAACAACACAACTCGAATAAGCAGAGTTCAAGTAAACACAGTTTCAGCCTAGTACAGCTTTCACCACCACACGTTTTGGTCGCTGCTTTAACATTATTGTATCTCTCGTTCTGATCTGTCACATACATATGTCACGCTCTCTGACCTCAAGATTTTTTTTTTATTTTTTTTTTATTGGAGATTTAACGACCACCGTGAGCAACTCAATGGGCTATAAGTAGTCGCCCGTCCCTAATTTAGGGCTACTGGTTCCAGGGAAGGGAGAGAGCCAATGCCCTAAGACAAACACAACATCCATGCCACACCGGGATTCGAACTCGGACCCCATCAAGGACGAATGATCAGAAGCCATCGCTTAGACCACTGCGCCACCGGGGCTGCCAAGATTGTTGCCAACATCACTCCGCGAGCGAGAAGATATAACGTTAAGGTTGAAAACGCTAAGAGAAAATGAACTCAAATTTACATTAAGAAGTGCAGGGGCGAAATATCACGTTTTGGCCCTAACTGTTCTCCCCTTTTAATTATGTCCGCAATCGAAAATCGGAAAACTATTTGGAATTTTTCATCGTCTACCATTTAAATTACCTTCTGACAAAACTAAACACTATTTTCAATTTTAATTTTGATCCATATAGAACTCAGAATTGTTTAACGCTCCAGGCGGCGAGCACGCATATATGCGTTCATCGAAATCCTGTTCAAAAGCGGCAAGCACGCATACCCGCATCTTCATTCCCCCTCCATTAGGAACTAAATCACGCCTGCTTGTTAACGTGAATTGCCCATAGGTTAACCGATTAACGTGAATTAATGATAGATTATGACAGAAAAATTTTAGACGCCCACTGGGTGAGTGGTCAGAGGCGTAGATTTCTGACTGGGCGTTCGTGATAGGCCCCAGTTCGAGTCTAGATGAGGCATGGATGGCATGTTTATCTTACGGCACTGACTCTTTTGTACGCTTTCCAACCGTAGGTTGAAGAAGCGTATATGCTCCAGCTTTGTCCGTCTGTACGAAAACTCGCGTAAAAATGGTTCGATTTCGATGAAATTTTAGTATGTGGTAGGGGACCACATGGGGATGAACCCTATTGAAAATGGACAAAATGGGGTCAAAGGTCAGGACATAGGAGCGGGATCCATTCCATCGCCTTTATGCCTCATGACTCGCGTAAAAATGGTTCGATTTCGATGTAATTTTAGTATATGATAGGGGACCACCTGGGAATGAATCCTACTGAAAGAAGACGAAATGGGGTCAAAGGTCAGAACATAGGACCGGAATCCATTCCATTGCCCTTGTGCGTCATAACTTGCATAAACATAGTTTGATTTCGATGAAATTTTAGTATGTGGTAGGGGACCACATGGGGATGAACCCTATTGAAAATGGACAAAATGGGGTCAAAGGTCAGGACATAGGAGCGGGATCCATTCCATCGCCTTTATGCCTCATGACTCGCGTAAAAATGGTTCGATTTCGATGTCATTTTAGTATGTGATAGGGGACCACCTGGAGATGAATCCTACTGAAAAAGAACGAAATGGGGTCAAAGGTCAGGACATAGGACCGGAATCCATTCCATTGCCCTTGTGCGTCATAACTTGCATAAAAATTGTTTGATTGCGATGAAATTTTAGTATGTGGTAGGGGATCACCTGGGAATGAATCCTATTGAAAAAGGACGAAATGGGGTCAAAGGTCAGGACATATGTGGTAGAGGACCACCTGGGGACGAACCCTATTGAAAATGGGCGAAATGGGGTCAAAGATCAGGGCATAGGAGCAGTATCTATTCCATTGCCCTTATGCATCATAGCTTACGTAAAAATGCTTCGATTGCGACAAAACTTTATCATGTTCCGGAAGTACACTGAACCGGTTCTGTTGAATATCATCGAAATGGGGTCAAAGGTCAGGACACAAGAGCGAGATTTATTCAACAGCCATTATCCTCATATCTTGACTAAAATCGCTTCTATTGCGACAAAACTTTAGTATGTTGTTCCGGAGGTATACCGAACCAATTATGTTTAATATAATCGAAACGGGGTCAAAGGTCAGGGCACAGGAGCGAGATTTATTCCACAGCCATTATCCTCATAACTTGAGTAATGATTTCTGGTATGTTGGAAAGCGTATCATAATCAATGCATTGCATGATTTTACTAACTTGTTCTTCCCCGGTACCAGTTGCCCCAAATTAGGGACAGTCGACTGTTATAAACAAAAGAGTTGCTAATGGCGGTCATCAGACCCTGCAGGCCGCCCCGGTGGCTTATGACCATTCGTTGGAGAAGGGTCCGGGTTCGAATCTCGGTAAGGTATGGATATTGTTTGTCTTACGGCACTGGCTCTCTCCCTTCCCTGGAACTAGTGGCCCTAAATTAGGGACGGGCAATTGCTTATAGCCCACTGAGTTGCTTACGGTGATCGTTCGAACTTCAATAAGCCGCCCCGGTGGCGCAGTGGTCTAAGCGATGGCCTCTGATCATTCGTCCGAACGGGGTCCGAGTTCGAATCCCGGTGAGGCATGGATGTTGTGTTTGTCTTACGGCACTGGCTCTCTCCCTTCCCTGGAACCAGTGACCCTAAATTAGGGACGGGCGACTGCTTATAGCCCATTGAGTTGCTCACGGTGGTCGTTAAACCTCCAATCAAAAAAAAAAAAAAAAAGGACTTCAATAATAATCATTAAAAAAAAAAAAAAAAAAACCCTGCAGAAAAAGAACGTTTTGAGGTGTTAGTCATAACTACATGTTTGCTTACTAACACAGCGCTTCCTCTGAAATAAATCCTGAACTTTGCCTACATACATGATATAAATGCTGAATACACCAGTGTATAGTGCATTGCCCAAGGTTCTTAGATATCTCTTTGGTTGGGTCCATTAGCGATCTGTGCTCTCATTGGCTCTTTCATTTGACGTCACTGTGGAGGAAAGGAGTGGAAGCAAAACACAAAACACAGCTTTCGTACGTAACGTAAGGCACAGAGAGGAACTTAAAGTATGAGCAAAAGCTAAACTTTTTCTCCATTTAACATTTTTCACTTCGTCACGCAATTACTAAAGAAAAGAAAAATGTGCACAGTTCGGAATGAATTCTTAACTAATATAAAAGAGTTACGTCCACCGTTTGTCATATTACGCGTTTCTGAAACAAGACTGTGGAGAACTTGAGATTTTTACCAAAACAAAGAAGGACTTAATTTCAACAAAAAAAATATCCCCGATCTTTTCTGCTTTGCACAGTTTTAATATGCTGATTAATACCACTTTTTAGCTACGTAAATATGTACGCGTAAAGACGTGACCATCGATATACAAGGCATTGGAATTTTTTGCATTCGCAAGCAATTGTCGTCACTGTGCTGATAGCAAACCATTGAAAACATTATTTCGAGATCTTAATGTAGCACAAACAGCTCAAAGTCTTTGATTTTCAGCTTGTAGTTGTTTCATGTTCAGTAACGTTGGGTTGGTGTGAATGAAATGTCCGGCAAAGCTCCAGCACACGTGGACGGCGAGAACGGAAAAGTAGGACAACTTACCTAGGCAAAATAATCCCCCTTGGCATTGACACATAGTTGCCATCTGTCCGGCAAGGCCATGATCCCGGAACGAAAAAGTCTTGTGGCTGGGACCCGAAGAAGTCCTCAACTGCACGTTGAACCTAGTCTGTCGTGAACTGTTTCCCGGACAGGAGGTGATCCAGGCGAAGAAACAGATGATGGTCTGTTGGAGACGAGTCTGGGGAATAGGCAGGATGAGGCAGTGCTTTCAGAGCCCAAGACATTTAGTGTCAGCATCGTTTGTTGTACGACATGAGGGTGAGCATTGTCCTGGAGCAGAAGAACACCATGTCTGTTGACCAAAGCCGGTTGTTTCTGCAGAAAATTTTGGTGCATCTGGTGTAATTCAGCACAATAACGTTCTGCAGTGATGGTTTGGCCTCTTGCCAAGAAACTCCGATTAATTATCCTGGCTGTGGACCACTAGACAAGGAGGATCATCTTCTTGGTGTGTATGGGGTGGCTTAGGGTGCCTTCCAGCAGACTGTGTCTTGCTTACCCATTGTGTAGATCATTTCCGATTATCATAAAGGACCCACTTCTTGTCGCAAGTGATGATTCGATGCAGTAGAGGTTCCTGTTTATTCCTGGCAAGCAGCGATGAGCAGACTTCCAAACGCCTAGTCTTGTTGGCAGTTGTCGACTCATGCTGCAGCCACATGTCCAGCTTTTTTACCTTACCCAGCGCAGCCAGACGTCGAACAACTGTCGTGTGGTAGACACCTACCTCTGTCGATATTTCAAGACACGTTTTTTGGGGGTCTGCTTCAACCACACGTAACAGAACATTGTCAGAAACAGCAACAGGTAGGTGACCACGTGCTTCGTTTTGCAGGTCTGTATCTCCGCTTAGAAACTTCTTTTTTTTTTTTTTGATTGGAGGTTTAACGACCACCGTGAGCAACTCAATGGGCTATAAGCAGTCGCCCGTCCCTAATTTAGGGTCACTGGTTCCAGGGAAGGGAGAGAGCCAGCGCCGTAAGACAAACACAACATCCATGCCTGACCGGGATTCGAACCCGGACCCCTTACGGACGAATGATCAGAGGCCAGCGCCTTAGACCACTGCGCCACCGGGGCGGCACTTAGAAACTTCACACACCATCGCCGAATGGTTCATTCATTCACTGTATTTTCCCCAAATGCTTTGTGTATGTTTAGAGCGGCAATTCTTGCAGAATGGTACAGTTTAAATTCATACAGGAAGATGACTCTCAAATCCGGCGTGTGCATGTTTCCTTTGCAAGCCACGTTACGTCCAAACAAACCACGCCTTCTTCACGCACGTGCTGGCTATTCATAGTAACTCTGTGACGTAACACCCGCAACATCTGTGGGTGGTTCCATTCCGAAGTGGTGGGGGCCTGTCTCCACTGATCGTTTGCGCCGGACATTTCAGTCGCACCTAATCTGCTGCAGTTCTACTGACGGGCTTAAATTTTCAGGTTGTGTGCCTTTGTCCATTTTCCTCTTCTTTTGTGATACACTGGAAATGCCACCCCACTGTTCTAAGAGCTGGCTTATGACCATTCGTCCAAGAAGGGTCCGGGTTCAAATCCCGGTGAGGCATGGATGTTGTGTTCGTCTGAAGGCACTGGTTTTCTCTCTTCCCTGGAGCCAGTGCGCCAAAATTAGGGACGTGCGACTACTTATAGCCCATTGAGTTGCTCATGGAGGTCGTTAAACCCTCAATCAATATAAAAAAATACTGGAAGTGGTTTCTAGGAGAGTCTTACGAATTGCACGGTCATCTCGGCTTCTTGTGTTACTACTAGCAACATGTGAGACGTTTCTGTCTCTCTCTCTCTCTCTCTTTCTTTTTTTGTTTGGAGGTTTAACAACTACCATGAGCAACTCAATGGGCTATAGACAGTCGCCTGTCCCTAATTTAGGGCCACTGGTTTCAGGGAAAGTAGAGAGTCAGTGCCGTAAGACAAACATAACGCCATGCCTCACCGGGATTCCAACCCGGACCCAACTCGGACGAATTATCAGCAGCCAGCACTTAGACCACTGCGCCACGGGGGTGAGGTGAGGTGTTTCCAGTGACATGTGTATCTGCCGCAAGGTGCTGTTACTATTTTTTTATTGGGGTTTAACGGCCACCGTGAGCAACTCGATGGTCTATAAGCAGTCGCCCGTCCCTAATTTAGGGTAACTTGTTCCAGGGAAGGGAGAGAGCTATTGCCGTAAGACAAACACAACATTAATGCCTCCCAGCGATTCAAACCCGAATCGAACTCGGACGAATGGGCAGGAGCCGCCAGAGCTTAGACCACTTCTCCACCGGATCGGCGGTGCTGTTACTATAATGATGATTTATGGAAGGCATTGTTTATGATTTCAGCTTTTCCTGCTTACTTGATGTAAGGCATGCCCAGTAATTCTGATTTCAAATTATGTTCATAGTTACCTTCAGTAAGATGTTTAGAGCAAATTTTGGTATTTTTCACATTGATAACACCTTTTCGTTTACATTTCAGCAGCCACAGTTCTTGCAACATTTGATCCCTTATGGAGGCGTGATAAATAATCCCAGTTCCTTTCGGTTTCTTATTCTCCGATTGACACAGAGCAACAGCGCAGCTAGGGCTTCGTTCTTACGAAATAGCAGCATAGAATAGTAGGGTTTTCGGAGTTTGCTAACGCACACACACAGTAATAGAACGATTTCTCAAGTTACCCGAACGATGTAAGTTTTAACAACACTTACTGGTTTCCTCTCAACGCTTACTTTTTTGTTAACAAAATACTTAGCTTTTCCTAGCACATTAAAATTCTAAAACTCTCCATAACAAAGAACCGATCAAATACCACTAAATAAACGCAAGATTAACAGTAAATGGAAGTACACAAACCATCGAAGCAAACGATTTCCGCCCCGGTGGCACAGTGGTCTGAGCGTTGACTTCTGACAGGTCCGTCCCTAGAAGTTCTGCCGCCGTCAGGCAAAAGACGCAGTGCCGCCCCTAGCGTATAAGTAAATAGAGAAATAACTGTGTATCAATGTAATTTTATTAGTAAACTGTTGCATTCCAAAATACTTACGAAAAACAATTAAACCCTGCTACTAATTTAAATATAATTTTATTGTTGAACTATTGCGTTACAAAATGTTTATAAAAAAACAATTAAAAATCTGCTTTTATTTTGGAGGTTTTTTCTGCAAAATCTTTAACATCTTCCTGGTTGAGATTATAAGCCATTTTGGCTTCAATTGATAAAGTGGAAAGTCCTACTACTCTTTCTTCAGTCATAGTTGACCTTAGATGGTTCTTTATAAACTTTAACTTCGAAAAACTCTTTTCGGCGCTGGCAACAGTACCAGTATTTTCAAAAGAACACGCAGCGTAGTTTCTGTGTCAGGATAAATTTCATTAAATTGCGGTCATAAATTAGTTTTAACACATCTTGTGGTCGATATTTATGTTCAACAAGTAGGCACGCCGCCCCGATGGCGCAGTGGTCTAAGCGATGGCTTCTGAACGTCGCCCGAAAGGGGTCCCGGTTCGAATTCCGGTAAGGCATGGATGTTCTGTTTGTCTTACGGCACTGGCTGTCTCCCTTCGCTGGAACCAGTGACCCTAAATTCCGGACAGGCGACTGCTTATAGCTTATTGAGTTGCTCACGGTGGTTGTTAAACCTCCAATCAAAAAAAGTAGGCACAACAATTTTAATTCTTCAATGAGTTTCACTGCATCAATCAGATGCATCATTCGCCATGAGAATAATTTCCAGATCTTCGCAATGTTGTAACAGTGTTCCGGACGTCCAGTTAACTAAGGAGCTAATTTCAAACAAAAACTTGAAATGTGAATTATGATATTTTATTTTTTCAAAACGATCTTGTATTGAATTTGTAGCTACGTCTACAACTGTGTTGAAAAAGTCAGTTTGAATTTTTTTCAGGGAAACAACTGTTCCCGTAAGGCAAGATAACATCTGCCTCACAGGAAGTCCACGGTGCGCATGCGCTCTTTGTGTTCGCCGTTCCATTGCCTACCCTTCGGATCTACTGATTCAGTGGAAGTAAACAGGTCTGGCGCAAAATCTACGAGAGGCATTTCGTTTCCTGCCTCACGGACAGAGATCGCAAACTGAAGACATTTCGTAACTACGCGCTACCGATTGTTTTCCAAAAGCGTCAATTTAAAAAACTGAATGAACGCATGGATGACGTACATTTAATTCAAAATAGTTAACTAGCATAAACTTTTGCTCTCCTAGATCTAAAAGTCTGAATGAACAAAACGAATAATTCTAACTAAGATTCTTGAAACCCTGAGGAGGCACTGCCTCCCTTGCCTCCTCCCAAAAGCCGCCACTGCCTGACCCCTGCAGTCATTTAAGTTCAAACCCAGCTCATCCATGGCTACCAAGAGACGGTCAGAGAGGTGTTTTCCAGTAGATGACAGTTTCTATGAATTTAATGAAGTGTTCATCAACTTTAAAGTTTTCCTCTGAAATATTAACAAATCTAACGACCAACGACATTTGCTTCTGATGACTTAAATCGGGAGTGCAATCTAGTATAACTGAAAAGTACTTTGCTTTCTTAACATGGTCTACATTTGATTTTGTTACTTTAGATGTCATTAGATTAATGAGTTCATTCTGAATTTGGCTATCCAAATAATGGTTGTGAATTTCGCTATTTTTGATGCGTCTTAAATGCACTTGTAAAACAGGGTCAAATTTTGCAATCATTTGCATCAACCCAAGAAAATTGCCATTGTTGGGTGAGTACAGAGTGTTGTTATCACCCCTAAATGCAAGGTTATGTTCAGCCAAATACTGAATAACATATAAAATGCGTTCGAAAACTTCACGCCAATGCTGCTTTTCTTGAAAATTGAGTGACCTTTGTTTGTCATCAATGGTTTTTCGCAAGTCTAAGCTCGCACTCAGTCCACCTTTTGATACATTCTACGTGATTTTGGAAAATTTCATGACTCTTCAACCTATGACTTAAATGTCTCCAGTCGCAAAACCCTTCATGTGCTAACATGCCCCAATTGTGTTTCCGAATAATTTACAGCAAAAACAGAAAACTTTATCTTTTTTCTTTGAGTAAATCAACCACCTAATGTCTACTGTTTCTCCGTTGTGTAAAATACGTTTATAGTGTTCTGGCGAAAAGTGCCAATTCTCGTGATCACTTGGGTAATCACAGTTTATCACACAAATCGGGCCCTTTTGCAAGATTACATCAAACTATATGTTGTTTAAAACAGGCGGCCACTCATATGGATCTGACGTAGAACAAATTCTTCACTTGTTTGAAATGATGAATCACATTCCTTCATTTCAGACATTCGTGTAAGCTGGCCAGAGACACTTGCAAAATTCGTATCATTTGCTCTGACTTGAACCACATCCACATCATTATCGCCGGATTCTTTATCTTTTTTTTTTTTTTTTTTGATTGGAGGTTTAACGACCACCGTGTGCAACTCAATGGGCTATAAGCAGTCGCCCGTCCCTAATTTAGGGTCACTGGTTCCAGGGAAGGGAGAGAGCCAGTGCCGTAAGACAAACACAACATCCATCCCTCACCGGGATTCGAACCCGGACCCCGTTCGGACGAATAATCAGAGGCCATCGCTTAGACCACTGCGCCACCGGGGCGGCTTCTTTATCTTCAATGCAATTTGAAGCAAACGATGAACTGCTGGCCACAGAAACTGAAGCTGAAGGTAGTAAAAATGTATTGAAGGCACCTTCCTGACTTCGTAAAAACATTTCTCTTCTTTCCCTTTTCTTTGCTTTTTGATAGCCTGATTCGAATTTACGGAACTTAACCCGTTCTCTAGACATCTAAACTCTATTTTTAAAAAGTTTATTAGTTACATTCGAAGTAGGGAAGTGAATCTGGTTAAAACAAGTACGAATGAGCAGCTGAAGAAAGTTAATAGATCGCCAAACACAGCGGCTGGTTGACTTCCCACACAACTGTTTTTGCTTTGGAAAAACAGCTTGGGAAAATCCACAAAAAGTGGATCTCAAGATAGGCGGTACAACTCAAATAATGTTGCGCCGTGATGTCCACTCACACCAGTCAGAGTTTCCAGCGGCGAGAAGAAAATATATTGCTCTCGGCGCTGCACTTTGAATCATCAAGAGGGAGCGTATGTATGACATCACTGTGATGTTTATGTATACAAACTATCGGAGAACTGGGATGGTAATTCATATGTTTTGAACTGTGAGATTTTTCTTTTTGTCTGTGTACTTAATGCTATATATTTTTTTCTTTCTCTCTTTTGTTTTATTTTACCTTATTTATCCATCAGCGCGAGGCCCCTCAAAGCGCGAGGCCCTGTGCGGCCGCACGCGCCGCACACCCTTAACGGCGTCACTGAGGTAAACCATCGTAGCAGACGACCTGGTGATCAACTGGTGTACAAGCACTGCTTGGATTTGCATTGTGGAGCGTTAAGGAAAATGGTGTTATGTGCTTTTTTCAGCCGAAGTAACCGAAGTGGGAGAGGTAATCATGTGTCCTATTATAGATTACCGTCTGAACGAACGAAGTTGATCAGAATTATAAAAATTTAATTTAGAAGCGCCAAAATTTGTAGTTATCAAGTAAGTTGACATTGATGACCGGAAACGAAGGAACACTGGAGTGTGTAGTTTACAATTTGTAACAGTTATGTTAATAAATTTACTGATGCATTATCTACAAAAACTCTATGAAGATCTTTAAACTAGAATTAACCTTTCTTATGAGTAAGATTATGTTGTTCTTTATCGTGAATATATCTACTGTTCTAGGGGAGTGAATATCTTGTGGAACAATCATATGTTGGGTTCCCAGGCCGATTTTGGAAAAATGATCTCATGGTAACATTCACCAGTTTATTATTATAGTCATTATTTTATATATAAGGTAGAGAGACTTAGTGCTACTCGCCAGAATTATTATTATATATAGCTTTATCTGTGTAAAGCTGAGGATTTTTACCTTAGCTTAAGTTTCAGGTTGGGAAATATCTAAATTATTGAAAGGTAAACTTTTAAATTAAATAATTAGCCAAAGATGAAAGTACTATTTTTATCTTAATTAACTGTGTGAATATGCTGTTAGTACAGAAGTTGGTGGCTGTGCTGGAATGCATAATTTCGAGTTCCTTTCAAGCAAAAACATTCCCCTTCCTACAATATTGTTCAGGAAAATTGAGCATGGAATATCATATGGGTCCCCACAATTGCCCAATAATTTTAATTTATCAGAATAAAGCTGTTTTTGATCACCAAATAACCAACTTACATAGCCCATGCAATGCATCTTTGATCTCACTTGTACACCAGTTGTTCTGTAAGGAAGTAGCAGACGAAAAAGGGACGCGAACCGCGGTTTCTTGACGTCAATGCATATTGTCTATACACTTATGAAATACGCGCCCGGGGCTGGACAGTATTTTGGGGCCCCAGTATTCGTGCACATCTAGGATTTCACTATGGGAAAATGAATAAATATACTCAAAAAAACATTCCCAAATTATGATGAGGCAGCCATAAAAATACCCCATCGTATTGAAGTGTGTATTCCATGATTCATGGACGAATCAGTGTGTGTGTGTGTGTGTTTTGGATTGGAAGTTTAACGACCACCGTGAGCAGCTCAGTGGGCTATAAGTAGTCGCCAGCCCCTAATTTAGGGCCACTGGTTCCAAGGAATGGAGAGAGCCAGGGCCGCAATAGAAACAAAACATCAATGCCTCACCGGGATTCGAACCCGGGCCCATCTCGGACGAATGATCATAAGCCATCGCTTAGACCATTGCTCTACCGGGGCGGATAGTATGATTCAAACGAATTCTTAATGTATCGAAATTCCCCCCAATTACAGATGTGTAAAACAAACAACGAACATTTGTAATGCTTTCGAAAGATTTCAGGACGGACTGGGGCAACCCAAAGACCTTAGAGGAGAATAGACTGGCAAATACCTAGTTACTTCCGTCAGTGTTTGAAAACCGGATGTTCCGCCATTAACGAGGACGGAAAGTTGTTCATGAGTACACGACGGTTGCGTGCGTGTTGCAAATCGTGCTTTAAATGGTTGTTATAAATAGCAAATATGGTCAGGTACTGTGTTGGATATGGATGCAAAAATACGGCGAATGTGGCCGACATGAAGAACGGATAAAATTTCTCAAGTAAGTTAAATGTTTTGCTCATTGTTGTTCATAATGTCTTTAGCTGTAGTTCAAAATCGCTTTGTTAAACTTGAAAGGTACAGAGAAATACATTGCAGTAACATAGAGTAACAGAGAGTATAACAGGAAATAACATGAAATATACAGCTGGGAATGAAGTACACAAACGTCAAGGACACAATCGCAGGAGTAAAGCAATTAACATTTTACATTAGCGGAAAAATAGTTAGGAAAAAAATCACGTATCAAGAAACAATTCGCCAAGGTGGAGGAGAACATCCGGAGAACTTTTCAAATTGGGTGCAATAATAGTCTATAAACACAAGCCACGGTCCGAGAGCTGGATACGAAGACACTGCAGTGCTAAAAGCACTTTGAAGAGCTCGTAAACAAGCACAAACAGTCTCATAGTCAATAGGATCATAAAATGAGCAAAAACGGGCAAAGGCCGCTTTCGGATCACGTGCAAAAAACATATCATAGCCCATGTAGGGGGTCACAAAAGCACGATAACGAGGATCAGCATTTGCGAGCATATAAATGTGTTCCAGGGAAACCTCTGGAAGAGGAAGAAGAGCAGCACGTTTAAGATCAAGTTTATAATCAGGATTAACCACAAAGTGATCCGGAAAATCCAGAGCAGCCGAGTCGGATATTTTACAGGAAGCTAAGAACTTCTTTCGATTTTTCTTACGAGGAGGGCGTCGTCGCTTCTTGGGAACAGCACCTTGAAAGTCCTGCTGAGATAACATCGAATCGTCGACTCCAGTTGGAACCAGAGACGGTGTTGTAGAAAGAGGTGCAGACGAAGCATCAGCAGGAACCAGGGACCCATCTATAGGGCAGGGAAAGCTTGCCACTAAACCTGGAGCCAATGGCAAGGACTTAGGCGAAACAGTAACACTTGAAAAGGCACTGGAACTCAACGAATCGAGCACTGGAGCAGTAGTAGGCAAAGTAGCACTTGCCTCTCCAGCAGAAGACACAGAAGAGTCAATATGCTGAATCGATGGTGTGGCAGCATCACTAGAAGAAGAAGATGCAAGTTCTGGGAAGTCAAAAGGCTCCAAACGTGAAACATCCAGGGAGTAATGGAGATAAGTAATAACTGGTGTGAACAATCCAGTAGACACAGGCGGTGGTGTACACGGTGGAGAAAGTAGAGGAACAGATATCGGTACTGCTGAAGGCAATTCAGCAGGAAGTCCAGCAGGCAGAGGCGCAGACATCACTTCAACAGCAGAGGAGACAGGAGTCAAGCAAGCAGCATCATGAGAAGTGGGCACAGGAGTTCCTGACGGAGTCGGAACATGGGATAGTATAGGCTCTGAAGAAGACACAGGCACTTCCGATGTCGTTGCAGTAGAAGGAACAGTGACCGGAGGCATAAAAACTGACGGGCATTTTGCTTGATGGGAGCCAAAACCAAGACAGGCGTAACAATGGAAAGGTGTGACAACATTTATGGAGTAGGAATGGCGACCAAGTTTAATCAGTAATTTGGTGGGAAAGGAAGAAATTGCAGAATCTGAGGGGAAATTCAGGAGCGCCTACCGGCGACACCATGGATAGGACTACCAAACGGATCAGTAACGTTTGAAGGAAGGGTACGCACTGACCCAACGGTGCGACCGCTATATGAAAGAAAGTGCTGCAAAAGAGAATCGGGAATTTCAGCTGGAACCGGAAAGAACGAGATCAAAACTGGACGCTGGGAGAGAAGTTCAGCATAAATACACTGATCATCAATCTGAACGGGAGTGGATAAAACCTGCGCTACATATTTTGAGGCAGCTAAATAAATAATGACGGATCGGGGTTGGCGAGAAATATGCGTAACAGAATCGGATGGCAAAAAGGAATACAGCGCTGATGAATATGCTGGGAGTTGAGTGTTAGGTAGGGCATAAAAAAAAATACCAAGATGTAAAACAGAAAGCATTGACCTACCTAGAACCGAGGCTGGAGGAACAGTAATGGTAAAATTGGTACCTGCACGATGCAACATAGAATCCAAAGCAGGAGGATATAATCCAGCAAAGGAGGGAGACGCCTGATCCACAGCACCTGTAGACGATCGGATGTCAACATTGACGCAGTCAGCAAGCGGTGCGGTTACAGAAGAGCCGAGCATAGGAGTAGAACAAGGAGGTTATATTACTGGAGACACCACTCCTATCCACGCAGCATTGGCCGCCATAAGTCACCGTCCTGCTGCAAATGACGTTATGAGCAGGCACGATGCAGCCGCAGTAAAGAAGCTGCTTTGAAACCAATGGAACAAAAGCTTCTAAGCGTATAAACAGATAAAATGAGTAATTCAATAATCTTTATCAATGATACACAAGCTTACTGTTTCATCAACGGTATAATTTAGTTCGGTTTTTGCCGGCTTGTGACGTCACACCACAGATTAGCTGTGACCTATGGCGGCAGAGTCAGTGGTGTCTCCAGTAATATTATCTCCTTGAAGTAGAAGCCAGACGTCACAACAGTAGAGCAGTCAGACCAACGCAAGGCAAAGCACTCGGAGCCGTCAACCGAGGCAACTAGGCAGGCAGCGCAAAAAAGCTACCGAGAGAGAACCGAAGCAAGCAGCAGTTGCTGTTCGCAAAATACAAGCGCGTCGGCACCCAGTCCAGGCAAATCCGCAACGGAAAGGGTGGCGGGCAAAAAATAAGCAAAACCGATGTACGAGCAAGAGTAAAAACAAAGAAATATGAAAAATAAGCAACTCACCGACCTGGTAAGTGAATTCAGAACATTAAGATAAACTTCGTACACGTAGCGGAGAACTTTTAGCTGGAAAAAGGGCTCAGAAATCGCAAAACTAGACGAAAACTCGGGAGCAACAAAGTAACGTGACTGGCTTTAGTTGCAGAGATGATGCTTTTTACCAGTATGAAGGAATATATGTCTTGAGACATTAGAATTTGGGTGAATATTTTGTGACTAGCATCACACTATTATAATTTTTCATTAGTGTTGACCTTTACATGACTTAAAAGATTTGTGTGTGTGTGTGTGCATTTCTTTATACACACATCACACTGAAAAGATTTTTCATTTGTATACAGTAGGCCAATGTTTTTCAATACTGGAATCTTTTCTGAATTTTTGGAAGCATATTTCATTTTCCTAGCAATCTTTTACTTGCATTTGGAACAATGTGTGGTGGTGAATTAGCTGCTTTTTTCATTTCCTTAGAATTTCATTCTTCAGTAACTTCCACTAAAGAATATTTCAGCAAATATTCCATGTTCTTAAACTTACAATTTTGATTTATTCCGAAGACTTCCACTATGATAATTGATTTTCCTCACTTCCTTTGCATCACTCCTGCTAGAAAGAAACATGAAGCTTCTTGGAACATACACACAAGAAATATTTAACCTGATCTGCAGGAATTTCTTGAAAAGTAGGTTAGCCGCCCCGGTGGCGCAGTGGTCTAAGGCGCTGGCCTATGATCATTCGTCCGTAAGGGGTCCGGGTTCGAATCCCGGTCAGGCATGGATGTTGTGTTTGTCTTACGGCACTGGCTCTCTCCCTTCCCTGGAACCAGTGACCCTAAATTAGGGACGGGCGACTGCTTAGAGCCCATTGAGTTGCTCACGGTGGTCGTTAAACCTCCAATCAAAAAAAAAAAAAAAAAAGTAGGTTAATTCACATCAGAAAGATTTGTATTGCAATAACAATTACGATATTGCTAAGTATTAGTTATACCAAGAGAACTGTTCTGCTTATATTGCAGAAAGCTGCTTTGTAATATTTCATTATAACAGGAAAAGTTTTTAGTTATATTTCATTTAAAAAAAACCGTTCACACAGGTCTGTAGTCAAAGAAAAAATTAAAGTAAGAAAAGGATTTTTGTATGCATGTATCAGTTAGAGGGAGTGATGTCTTAATTGTTCATTTGCTTCATATAAGAACATACAGGGTTTACTGAGGCATAGGAGTGTTTGATTAGAAAATTAGATGAGATTTTTTTTTTTTTATTTGAGGTTTAACGACCACCGTGAGCAACTCAATGGGCTATAAGCAGTCGCCCGTCCCTAATTTAGGGTCACTGGTTCCAGGGAAGGAGAGAGCCAGTGCCGTAAGACAAACACAACATCCATGCCTCACCGGGATTCGAACCCGGACCCCTTCGGACGAATGATCAGAGGCCAACGCCTTAGACCACTGCGCCACCGGGGCGGCTTAGATGAGATAAAGTGCTGTGTTATTCTTTCAAATTATATGTAGGAGTAGCTTTTAAAATTAGTTTATTGAGTATGAATACGGCACTGCAATTAATGATAGATATAAAGAGCTTTGCACGTCTGAGGAAAAGCCGCGATAGTTTTGTAAACATGATATCTGCAGACCTTTTTTATTTTACGAGATATTCATTTTTTCATGGGGTAAAAATATTTTTCAATAAACACGAATAATTTCAGGAACAACATCGGGTGATTAAGGGTAACATGAAAGAATGATAATGCGGCATAATTAAATTCGCATTGCTGCAACTTCACATATTAGGTGTCCGTTGAATGTAGTGGCTTTTTTCTATCTCATAGCTGATTTTCATCGAAATTAAAAACTTACTAATTAAATTTTGATCTAGAAATTTGTTGATTCGTATTCGCACCCGAATATTCCTTCTGCGCTATTTATACGATGTATGTGTTGAATCAAACACTGTATGTACTTTTCCAATAGCTATTGGGAACCTCAACGAACTATAGGGGGCGCTGGGCAAACGTAAACAAACTTCTCTAGTACGGGTAACTTCGCACGTGTTTCCATAAAGTCGAATGTTAGAATGGCTGGTTTGTCGCTTTCAATCCTTGAAATAATGAAATTTGTGAACGCTTCCAAAAATTCAAGATGCATTAAAGAAGGGGAAGTGATTGTTAATGTAGGCAATATAATTTCTTGTGGAATTAAGAAAGAAGATGGAAGAGAAATTCTCATAGTTTCGCACTGCATTCAGTCCACGGCAATAACATCGTCGCCTCACTCCATCAACGGTGTTTTAGATACAAGTAACAGTGAAATTTCTATAAAGTCATTTGAGTGCTCTTGTAAAGCGGGCAGAAGTGGAACGTGTAAGCACTGTGTAGCAGTAATGCTTTACTGTAACAGGTAATTTTTATTTTTACATTTTCAGGCAAGTGTAATGGTAATACCGACAGTGGTGTTCTAATCCGGATTACTATTAAAAGCTGACATTTCGTTTCACTTGACGTTTCCTAGGACCCATTTTCAATACTGTCAACAATAACATTTGTAATTTTTGAACATTCTGTTCCTAAAAGTGTTTGTGAATTGGTAATTGTTGATTATCATTGGGTTCTGCGTTTTTGAACCGATGACTGTTGACAGAACATTGCAAATCTTGTTCCATAATGAAGTTTAAATTTATACGGATAACAGCAATTATTTGTTTTCAAGATTATGTAGAAATGCGGATTTTTTAATTACTACTATGCAATAAAAACATGCTGCCTTATTTATTATTCATTCAAAGGCGTTACTAGGTTAGTAGCATTTCACTGGAAGGATTTCAAACGCAAGGCACAAACGTTTATACTAATTTGTGAAAAACATAGCCGAAACCTTGGGAACGACATTGCGGGACACAACAATATGATTTGTTCTTCTTCACGGAATTCTCCATTATACAACTCTCTAATTCCAGAATGAATGCAAAAATACACCAAACTACGACAACTGAACGTAATGAGCGATCTACCAACAGCCAAGCATTGAGCCGAAAACGTTACCCGTACTACAGTAATTCTTCCTTTTGCCGCTAGAGGGAGAGCGGATCGCTGAGATTGCCAATTGTACATGTATTTCCCACCAACTCCTCGTGGTTACAGATGGCGCTGATATCCAGTGATGTAGAAGGGGCTTAGCACCGCTAAGTCAGTTTTCGTGGTTACATGGTAAGAGAATCTGGACTAAGGAACTTTTTTAAACGATCATGTATGTAAAAATGGAGAAAACTGTGTTCTGTATGCAAACATACTCGTATCTTAACCGAATGTTCACAGCCGCCCCGGTGGCGCAGTGGTCTAAGGCGCTGGCCTCTGATCATTCGTCCGTAAGGGGTCCGGGTTCGAATCCCGGTCAGGCATGGATGTTGTGTTTGTCTTACGGCGCTGGCTCTCTCCCTTCTCTGGAACCAGTGACCCTAAATTAGGAACGGGCGACTGCTTATAGCCCATTGAGTTGCTCACGGTGGTCGTTAAACCTCCAATAAAAAAAATGTTCACAATACAGAAATGGCCGCCCTGATTGTACAGTGGTCTGAAGTGTACGCTTCTGAACAGTCTTCGAAGCTAAGACTGAATCCCAAGGTCCCAACCCCGGATGAGTCATGGGATGGTGTGCATCAAGGTAGTTAGAATGAGAGAAGGTAGGTCAATGAGTTCGCCCAACCCACTCTGGCTTAGGGTTCCAGAAGGGCAACACAGCTGGCAGTTATTGTGTAAAATGCGATCATTGGCGATCAATGTTAACAAAAATATTGAAGAGTTAGACTCTTCAAAGGTAAAAAGTATTTTAAAGGTTAGTTTTATGTATAAGTCAGTGATTTCTGGTAAGGCTGGGAACCTATGTTTTACTTGTTCAAATGCTGTTGGCGTGCAGTGCTTGTACTTATTCGGCCAGTCGTTTCACTAGTTGTTTCGAAGTTTTCAAGTTGAATTTAAAAAGTGTTGGCTTTTGTTTTGCGTAGGTTTTATTGCTACTGACTATTTTCTGATAGAACACCCTTCAGAGTTTGTCTCTTAGTCAAAAAAATTCCTCAATCACCGCTTCGGTATCCAATCTGCACTTCTGTGCGCTTGGATTTTTCACCTTTAGGGATTTCTATTCAGAAGGTTCCTGGCTGAACAAAGAGGTGCTGAAACTTTTTATAGATCTGAAAGTTAATTTGTTAGCCAATCTGACTGTTAGTCAGAAACTGTTGGGAGATTTTTGTTTTTTACTTTAATATTTCGTTCTATATATTTCCTCCAGAAACCACCGTGGCCTCTGATCATTCGTCCGTAAGGGGTCCGGGTTCGAATCCCGGTCAGGCATGGATGTTGTGTTTGTCTTACGGCACTGGCTCTCTCCTTCCCTGGAACCAGTGACCCTAAATTAGGGACGGGCGACTGCTTATAGCCCATTGAGTTGCTCACGGTGGTCGTTAAACCTCCAATCAAAAAAAAAAAAAAAAAAAAAGAAACCACCGTTGATTTTATTTTTAGTAACCTGGATTTTTAACTGGAGCTGAAGTACACTTTTGTGGAAACATGCAAATAATGGATAAAATTATTTCCAAATGAATTTTTTTTTGTGTCTAGGTCTGTTTACAGACTGGGATTATGCTGCTAAATTTATTTACGGATAAATAACGTAGGGCACAAATCAAAATTATTGTGCCGCCCCGGTGGCGCAGTGGTCTAAGCGATGGCCTCTGATCATTCGTCCGAACGGGGTCCGGGTTCGAATCCCGGTGAGGCATGGATGTTGTGTTTGTCTTACGGCACTGGCTCTCTCCCTTCCCTGGAACCAGTGACCCCAAATTAGGGACGGGCGACTGCTTATAGCCCATTGAGTTGCTCACGGTGATCGCTAAACCTCCAATCGCCGCCCCGGTGGCGCAGTGGTCTAAGCGATGGCCTCTGATCATTCGTCCGAACGGGGTCCGGGTTCGAATCCCGGTGAGGCATGGATGTTGTGTTTGTCTTACGGCACTGATTCTCTCCCTTCCCTGGAACCAGTGACCCTGAATTAGGGACGGGCGACTGCTTATAGCCCATTGAGTTGCTCACGGTGGTCGTTAAGCCTCCAATCAAAAAAAAAAAAAAAAAAAAACCTCCAATCAAACAAACAAACAAACAAAATTATTGGGTCGCCCCGGTGGCGCAGTGGTCTAAGGCGCTGGCCTCTGATCATTCGTCCGTAAGGGGTCCGGGTTCGAATCCCGGTGAGGCATGGATGTTGTGTTTGTCTTGCGGCACTGGCTCTCTCCCTTCCCTGGAACCAGTGACCCCAAATTAGGGACGGGCGACTGCTTATAACTCATGGTGGTCGTTAAACCTCCAATAAAAAAAAAATTATTGTTGTTTTTTTCACCACAATTTTGCGTGGAAAAACAGATTTTCCTCTAAATTTTTCTAAGTCTTGGAAAACGTTTCCCAGAACTAAGAGAAACACTTTTTATTGAAGAGTTCGTAATTACTCAGTAATTAGTGATCGCACTAAATTACCATGTAAAAGAATATCGACGATAATAAAATGCTATTTGCTTCAAGACTTTTATATGCCTCGAGTTGTTGTATGGTAAAGGCGGTTCGACCAAAACAAAGTAATAGAAAATATTTACTATTTGTACTTTCGGAAATCTTTTCACGTCACCTTCAAAGATACTTGCATTCAGCACATACAGATATTTTCCTTCAATCTCTTAAATTTTTTCCAATTACCGCATTTTGTACTCGGAAGTTAAACTTTCAAAGTAGGACGCCATCATTTCAACAGGGACTGGTTGTCCTTCACTTACGTTACTAAGGCTCGTTGCCATGCTAAAGTCACGTGTCTGCTACAACCTCATGCTCTCTCTCCCCAGTGCATACGTCCGCTTGGCATCGTGAACTCGTTTTCAGATCAAGGTAGCTCTATTTCTTTATTTAATCAACGGATAATTTTACGGTCATCCGTTATCAACTGATTTCAAGCATAGGCTAAAAAAGCTATTGCTTGGATCAAAGCTTCCGTTGCCGGCAAATCGCAACGTGCACTTTTAACAATTTGTGTAAAAACCAAATACTTAAATTTAACAAATTAAAAAATCGAACACTGCAACTTCCAACATGTACATGAAAAAAACAAATATTTTTATGTTAGAAGAGTCCTTAATATTTCCTACACAAAAATATTCGGAATGCAAAAATACTCGCTTATCATTTTGTGAGGAAGCTTTTATTAAAGACACAATACTACCTCGACCAACTTCGATCTGGAAAAAAATCGTGGACTTAAACATTTTTAACTCTCTCTCTCTCAGAATTTTCAGTCGATATTATGGCCTATTTCTTAAAGTTAAACCCAATACGTATTTCTGTGAAATAACCATTATGTCTTTAGGACAGTTTTCGTGTGTGTTCTTTACGAACGGCATTTTTCACGTAACGATTTTATTAAAATATGAGATTTATCTTCCAGTGCCCGCAATGAAATTTCGCACCGGGCCCAGCAATGAAATTTCGCCACGGGCCCCGCAAAAGCTGGCCCTGCGATGAAGACAAAATAATAAGGGCCAATTTATTTTTCAATTTAATGGAAACACAAGACGAGGCAGAAAATTAGAACGCCTGTGAGATGGACAATGTGTGTATTAATACTTGCAATTTTGTTAATCCTGAAGAGGAAGAAACGTACGCTATTTTGCTGGATATTTAGTCTTTCTTTACAAGGATTAAGAATTGGAAACGTTTTCCTACTTAACGGGGAACCAAAATAAAGGATGTATTGAGACTTTATCAAAAGGTAGGCTAATGATACCAAACAACATTTGGATACAAACTGTCAAAAAGTTTGAATCAGTTTTTTCAAAATTTCATGGAGCTAACATATATAAATCACAAGAGGCCATAAACAAACTTATAACGAAGTAAATTTTTCCGTCATTTCTATCCGCGCCGGGATTCGAACCCGGATCCCCTGAATAAATCACTCTACCAATTGAGCTACGCGGACGTTTGTTCTGACTACTATCTGCCTTTATGTCGTGTGCGTCCTGCTGGCAGGTACGTCACATCTCCTGGTACGTTACATCATCTCCCCCCCCCCTTTTTTTGTCGAAGTGCTGGAGAAAGGATTCTCTTATTTTTCCTATCTCGCGGTGTGGAAATAACATCACACCAATGCGAGATTTTGAATGGTCGGGTCATCCGGATAGTTCGGGCGCCATTATAACGAAGTAAATTTCTCCGTCATTTCTGTCCACGCCAGGATTCGAACCCAGATCCCCTCATTCTGGAACAAGTCACTCTACCAATTGAGCTACGCGGACGTTTGTTCTGACTGCTATCTGCCTTTATGTCGTGTGCGTCCTGCTGGCAGGTACGTCACATCTGCTGGTACGTTACAAACTTAAATTGAAATTAAGCTTTCCCGAAATAGACGTGGGTGTCATTTAAACCTATGCGAGGGCAAGAACATTTTTCGTATTAAATAGAATAACGACATCAACCAACAAAACTTAATGAAGAGAAAAAACAAAGCACATGCATTAAATTCCACGGAGTTAGAAAAAAAAAAAGAAACAATAAAGGAAAAGTTCCAAGTTTTAGTAGTAACCGGTAAGTTTTGTTTTAATTCTGTAATTCCCATTTAAAAAATTCTGCCTATGCATTCTTAAAGCTTCTAATTTGAACTAAGAATCACGCATTTCACCATTCTTTACCACCGCGACAGAAGACTGCTGGGCCGCCCCGGTGGCGCAGTGGTCTAAGGCGCTGGCCTATGATCATTCGTCCGTAAGGGGTCCGGGTTCGAATCCCGGTCGGGCATGGATGTTGTGTTTGTTTTACGGCACTGGCTCTCTCCTTTCCCTGGAACCAGTGACCCTAAATTAGGGACGGGCGACTGCTTATAGCCCATTGAGTTGCTCACGGTGGTCGTTAAACCTCCAATAAAAAAAAAAAAAAAAAGACTGCTGGGGACCAACTACGTCACAGGCCTCAGCGAGGGGAGACCACCCGCTGTTTTTTTTACAATCATTGACCTACCTCTCTCAGTCTAACTACCTAGGTTGCCTCCATTGCGTTTGCCAGTCTATTCTTTTTTTTTTTTCCCTCCAAGGTCTTTGGGGCAACCATACTTTTTTGCGGACTCCTAAAAAAGCGGAAAGATATAGATTTTTTTTTTCACAAGGCAGTTTCTTATAGTTTTTGCTGTGGTATCTAAAAAAAAAAAACCACTGCAGAGCTCTGTCGATTCTTCAAGCATCCTGCATATTTCTAGGGGGGGGGGGGCTTTGAAAGTGAGGGGCCCAGGGCTGCAGATCAGACTAGATCATATGTAGATGATTTTAGTGTCTGATCCCAAGTCTTAAACAACCCTTAAAAATAGGAAGCTAGCAGATTTGGGCTAGAGTGCTAGATAGGAAAGTGACATGGAAGCGAGGTATAAAGGGGGAGGAAGACGCCCTTATTTATTACCGGGGGTCAGACGCCTTAAACCGCCCTTCCGACGCACGGCGGATATTTAGTGTTTCGAGCATTAGTACCTTCCCGGGATCTAACTCGAGGTTCCTTCGTACCAGTCACGAACGTTGACCACTAGGCCATCTGCGGCCCAAGGGCTGCATCCCTCCTACTCCTCTCTGAAATGGGCTCTGCCGGTGAAGCACGGATGCTGTGTTTGCCTTACGGCACTGACATTTTCCCTTCCCTGGAACCATTGGCCCTAAATTGGGAAAGAGCGACTGCTTATAGCTCATCGAGTGGCTCATGATGGTCGTTAGATCCTCTAAATAATAATGATAATAATTTCGAAAACAAGCAATCTGTTTGACAAGTATCCTTTAGTAAATTCTGGTTTTCAGTGTACCGAACATCACAAGAATTTCGTCATAAGGAACTGGCCATTGGCTGTTTAGCACCGCCTTTGTTTGTTCTGTTCGCTCCGCCTACCGCATTCAGTCCACGGAATTCGGGTGGCAAACCATTTGTTTATAGTGTACGGCATTCTATTTTACATGTGCAAGGTAAGAAATTATGACACATTTTACTAGTAGCCTAGAAATTTCCCCTTAAGTGGATCAGTTAGGATGACAATTTTGCTGGAAGTTGGTTTTCGAATCTTGAAACAAGAATAAGTATTTTAAATGTTCGCCGGTTCTGGTTTTCTCCACAATGTGGTTCTAGCGATGTTAAATTATGAATAGGCAAAGCTTGTCATTTGGTACTCATCGAGGTTACAAACCAAATGAACAAACGAACATAAAGCTCCTAATTTGTGTAGTTGCCTGTGAATAAAGTTTTGTATGGAAGAGCAGCAATTATTGACTGAGCAATACACACGTGCCGCCTGCCTGGGTGGCGCGTGGATCCCGGTGAGGCATGGATGTTGTGTTTCGGCACTGGCTCTCTCCCTTCCTTGGAACCAGTGACCCTAAATTAGGGACGGGCGATGATTGCTATAGACGGTAGACACTATGATTCGTGCATAAATACTAGTATTAAAAGAAAATCCGTCTTGTTGCACGATGATATTTATTCAGCAAAAAAGCTGAATAAATATCATCGTGCAACAAGACGGATTTTCTTTTAATACTAGATGATCGCTATGTTTAGGTTAAACAATATGAGACTTATTGCACAGGAAGCATGCAGGACGGAATAACATTTAAGTTTGTCCACATAATAACTGTACTGGGACGTTGCCAAAGGGATGTGAGCCCACTCTGCCAGCCACCAATTTGCCTTTTTTAGTATGTTTAAAACAATCTTGATTTTGCGGAGTAATTGCATTTTATCTCGTGCAGCCCTACATATTTTTCCATAGGAAGTGCGTTGTTTAAGTCTCCACAAAAAGGGTTATCAAAATAGCATCCGCAGGGCCATGAATATTCGATTGTTCTTCCAATTCCTTAGCCTCTTTTTCATGTTTGTATGGCCAGGGGGCTAATGAGGAGGGTGGATAGGAATTCATTGAGGAAGTCAACTACTAATTGTTCTGTTTATTTTCTTTACAAAATAGGATTCCAACATGGGAAAATGGAGTCTAAAGCTACACTAGCAAGCTTAAGACTGCTCTGGGACACCGAAAGTTCAATTAGTAGCTGACGTCTGCTTTGTAGGAGAGAAGTGCAAGGCAAAGTAGCTGGCTCTTGTAGGAAGGACGTTGAGGGAGGGGGGGGGTTGTGTCTGCATGGCTTGACGTTATAATTTGATTCAGATAAACAAAAATGATATCTTCCTTTAAATAAATGATTCAAGTGCAGTACTATTTTTGTAAGCAATAGTGCAAAATTTTGAAAAGCAATTTAAGACAATGCATTCAGAGCAAGCAGAAAGTTGAAGGTGAGATTCTAATAACACTATATAGTGTGGAAGAAATATTCTCATAATACGTGGATAATACGCAGCGGCGGGTTTACCACTGGGCCATGGCCCAGGGCGCTGCACATAGAGGGGCGCCAAAATTTTGAGAATACATGTGGTACAAGATGTTTTATCTCACTCCCCCACCCTTTCCAAAAAAAGAGAGTGAAATGGGATTTTTCATTTCTCCAAATTATAAACTGAGTAGTATAATACCTTTAATACTTAAGAAAATATTAAATGGTGTTAGTACATTTGATGTGTTTAATTACTAAAAATATTAATTGATTTTGAAAGTGAGTTCAGTAAGACTCGGAAGCTCCCTGGGGAAGTTATTTCTTCCTGCTTCCTGGCAAGGTCAAAACTCAGAAGAGGGGGAGCATTTCTTTTACAGAGCTCGTAGATAACGGGGAACAAGAGTGGGGGAGGGGAGGGGGAGGGGGCACTGCACTGGTGCATAGTTTTTATAAGGCATTGAAAAATCTGAGCGTGAGGACAGCTCTGGGATGTGGATTGAAAGACCGATTCCGGTCTTTCAACCCACATCCCAGACCAGGTACTGTATGAACATATCCTAAGGATTAAGAAAACAGTATTAGAGGAGTACAAAATCACTGCCAGAATTTCAGAAACTTATTTTCACAGAAATAAAAAAGCTGCAGCAGAATCTGATTATGGATTGATAAATATTTAAACAGATGGCGCCATTTTGTGACGATCACTAATTTTTCTCTCATTTTAAATTAACTTATCACATTTCACGAAAATAGCGATCGTAGCTTAACCTCTGGTGAGAAATGTCTGGTGAATATTCAGGTCTCCAAGCTTGATTAAAAAGTGACAGTTTAGCTTACTATATTCCATGCGCAGCACCTCTCTTAATTTGGTTGGGAAATCTGCAGCGGGATGCTGCCTTAAAGCTACATCTTTTTTTATGTTCGTACAGGAAATATACAACTTTTGGTCTTTTTTATCACATAAGTGGCAAATCTTGAAGACAAGTCTTCAAGATAGTTATAAGCTTCACAGAAAATCTGGATCGCAATCGCCACTTCTTGTACCCAAAAGGTTATGTGAAACCCGATGGTCAGCAAGGGTTGATGCATGCAAGGCCTTATGCTCTAGTAATTCCTGCATTAGAAATGCACTTCAAGACTTCGCAGAAAATACCGGTGAAAAATTAGAAGCAGAGGGATTATTAAGTAAGATGAATTTGTTAGAAATGGGCATTCTCTTAGAGCTTTGAAGTGATATTTTACAAAGAATTGATAGTTGCTATAAAACACTGCAGAAAGTGAATATTGACATTTCAGTTGCTGTAGAACTGTTCGATTCACGTATTAAATATTTAAGTGATCTCCAGAATAAATTTGATAAGTATGAGGAAGATGGAAAACTTTTGTCTTAGTTCGACGGATACAAGAAAAATGTTACTAGAACCCGTCGGAGAAAACTACAATTTCAAGAGATGAATGGCAATAAAGAAACTGTTTTCACTGGAAAAGAACATACGCGAATATGCGTTTTCCATATGATCATTGATAACTTGGTGCAGCAGTTGAAACGTCGACGAGATGCGTATTCCGATGTGGGAAGCATGTTTGGGTTTCTAACGCAATTATCAGATGTTGATGAGACAATAGTATCTCAAAAGGCAAAAAATCTACTGATAGTTTACTCTCAAGATTTAGGCCCAGAATTTGGACAAGAATGTCTTCATTTCCAGAAATTTTGGAATAATTTAGATGGACAAGTAGTGACAGATTCAAGTGTTCCTGTTGTGGATATGTTGAAACTGATTAGGAAAAAAATAATTGATTCAACTTTTCCAAACATTGATGGCCGCTCCGGTGGCGCAGTGGTCTAAGCGATGGCCTCTGATCATTCGTCCAAAAGGGGTCCGGGTTCGAATCCCGGTGAGGCATGGATGTTGTGTTTGTCTTACGGCACTGGCTCTCTCCCTTCCCTGGAACCAGTGACCCTAAATTAGGGACGGGCGACTGCTTATAGCCCATTGAGTTGCTCACGGCGGTCGTTAAACCTCCAATATATAAAAAAAAAAAAAAAACATTGATGTTATCCTAAGGATTTACCTAATGCATGCTTATCATTTATGCCTCTGGAGAAAGAAGTTTTTCTCTTTTGAAAATCGTCCACAATTATTTGAGGACATGTAGTTAGTTCTCAAGAAAGAACAAGTGCATTAGCAACTTTGTCACTTAATTCGAACATTGTAGAAACATTGACATTTGATGATATAGTAGAAGATTTTGCCACAAAGAAATCGAGAAAAAAATCTTTTAGCGGTGAGTAATTTTACTATATGTAAGTTATGTTCGTTCATTTCTTCTATCTCTGTCACTTAATCGATATACAATAAACTTTGGTAGCAGCACTATCACTATATTTTTAAAAAATTCTAAAATTAATATTGCATACGTTGCAAATTTAAATCCAAAATTTTGCAGGCAAATGTTTCAGAAGTGTGTTGAAAAAAGCAATTTCATTTGTGAATATAAAAATTTACTGTGAAATGTTTTAAAATTATGCAAATTAAACTTGTGAGAAAACGTTTATAAATTTTTATTTCAATGCCTAGTTTTAAATAATACATGTGCTAAAAATTTTACAGGGTTGGGTTGTTCTTGAGAATAAGCTGATTCCTTGTGTGATCAATAAAAATTCTATATGTAATTTAAATATGAAATTCTAATCGGCCTCAAACTTCTTACAATAATTTTACTTAGGGGCATCTGATTTTTCTTGGCCCAGGGTGCTGTAATGCTTAAACCCGCCCCTGATAATACATCATATGAATTAACACAGCAATCAGACATCTCTGAATTGACTGTATTTAGGACATTCCACGTCAGATCAATAAAAAAAAATTAAGTTTTTGACCTCACCATTTCTGATTTTGATGAAATTTGGTATGAAGCACACATATGACAAGGTAAGTAATTCTGCCAATTTTCAGATTTTTATTTTGAAAATTGTCCAAGATACACACATAATAAAAATCGAAATTTTCGTAAAAAATGACCAACTCACACACTTATAAATGGCTGTAACTGTTTTCCTAATTGTAGTACAGTGACAATTGAAACACAGCTGCAAAGCTAAAGCATTGAGCTTTCTATAGATACCATACATGACCTTCTTACAACAGATTAAAGTTTCAAGGTGTGACCTTTGACCTTGAATATCTCAAAACATGCCATCTTAAAAAATTACGAAAAAAATATATTTTATTGCTACAACATTCTTCTACCCATGTGCCAGATATTAGGTTGGCACTGGCAAGGCAGTGTAGGATTAATAGGAGTATATGTCCTCCAGGTTAGGTTCGGACAAATGTACAATAACTGTTTTCCAGATGCATGTATGTATTAATTTCACAATGTGTTACAGGTTATATTAGTGGTGTACACATACAAGTGAACCGCTTGGTTAATAAGGTTGCAAACCAAAAGAATGTGATGCCATCTTGCTAGTGACCATCTCTATTTCGCTTCTCTCCATAAAATATGTCCGACCTGTTGCTGTTCGTAGGTCAACCTTCGTAAATGACCGCTGTTTTATCCACTTCTAATATATCTGGCTTCTGTGGGTATGTGAAAGACACTGAAGGTCCATGTGGGTGCAGAAAACTTATCTTAACTTGTTCTGTATGAATGTTCACATCCAAAACACAACCAACCCACCACTGGTTATCATACTCAACAATAACATAGCCACGAATATCCTCCAGATCCAGTTCTATTGGATTTAGCAATACTGACTCAACCTTGTATTCAGTTGAGTTTGAATACATCTTGGTTTTAATAGCTGTGCGGCTTACTGGTATTACACAGTGAAGTTTTTGAGTACAAGGAATTGGTCAAGCACTAGCATGACGTATCTCGAGGAACTCCTTGTGGTTCTCATAGTCCTTGTCCGTGCTGTATTTAAAATGGCACAAAGGAATGTTTCTGGAAGCCCAATCATACAGTTGTTGCGGTGTCATAATTTGGTCATTGTATGAACACTGAAGGCTGGCACGTGCAGCTAATCTCTTAATGGTGCCTGCCACGCCATCACATGGCCCCTTTCCATGTGAGGTGGCAAAGAAATTCCACTCAGCTGTGATACCAAAATCTACATCATGATGGCACAGATTGACAAAATTCTTCCTGTTCTTATACTGTGAGGCTGCACCGTCTGAGAAGTAATAGATGTGTTCTACTTTCTTGTCAAAATGTGATGATATAAACTGCAACAATTGGCTCTGGAAAAGGTGAACACTGATAGTGTCATGCTTAAGACATTCTGAGATGACAACAAAAGAAACATGATCTAACTGAAGTGTGTGTGAACTTTTGTAGTTCACGACGAAAGGGTGAATAGTAGCTTGGGAATTGTTTCAGTGGTATCCTTGGACTGCATCCTGCAGTATGAAGGAATAATTCTCAGCAAAATCGTACAACACAACACACTGATTATCATCAAGGTTTTCTTTCAGATTTGACAGAAAGTATGACTGCTGAATAGCTATAAAAGAATGTGGCAATAGCAATTTCACTTTTGATTCAAAGGTCTCAAGGAACTCATCTACAGTGTTACAGACTGTCATAAGTGTTGTGCGATCAGTTGTAGTCCACAATTTATATACAATTTCATCAATCCCATTCATGGTGAATAAGCTACTTATTTGCTCTAGTAAGTGTGCTATACCAGGACAAGAATCACACTTGAAGAAGAAGCATTCTGTAAGAGGAGGGTTACAAGTTATTCTTGCAAGGCAATCTTTGTATGTCCTAACTGGTAATTCATCATTACGAGTTAAGTCTTGCAATTTGCACCCTGCTAGCATAAGTTTTACATTTTCATGAGCACAACACACACAGACACAGTGTGTTCCACTTACACCAGCCAGCGCACAATTCTTTAGGCGTAAACCACAGAACTTTGAAAACCCTACTTTGACATTAGGATTCTTGTCTTTAAATCCTTGAAATATCTCTTTCAAATTTCCTAGAATAAGACGTTTCTGTTTTTGTACTTTTGATCCTGATTCCATCATTGTAACAAAATCTTTTTTCCTGGTAAACAACGGCTCACTTCATCACTATTATAGTATGCAATAACGTTTTCAACTGTGCTGTCACTGAGAGTTTTCCCAGGCCTAGGATTTGGAGTTGCTAAAATACCCTGCTCTTCCACAAGATTTTTAGACTTTCGTGCCATGTAATATGTTACACCAAATTCTTCCTGAATTTTACGAATACTCCAGGTTCTAGGTAATATTGTTAGTATTTGGACTTTAACACTGCTAGAGTCTGTTTCTTGAAATTTTTCTTTCAACTGTGAAATCATGACCGATTCATCAGACACTCACAGGATTATCACATTCTGGAACACCTATGTAGTCTTTTATCACTTCTTCAATTTTCTGATATTTCTTCTTACTGTACTGTCCAACACCTAATCTTTTTTTCACAGGAGATTCGCCTAGAGAAAGTAATGTATCATTCAGACTATCCAAAGTTGTGTCTCTTGTCAGTCCATATCTCACTCTTCACCACTCCTTCTGAATTATCTTCACTTAACCGAGGTTGTTCTGCCTCTGCATCTGTTTCAATTATACATGAAGGACCTGGCATTTCAGAGATAGATTTTCTGCATGAACTACATATTTTCTGTTCTGTTATATTTGGACATTTCTGAACCATCCAAGGCTGTACTTTTCTCAGATTCTTTCTAAACCTTGTGTGTCCACTTTTACCCAGAGGATTGCAACAAAAAATTTGACTTTTAAAGTCCATTTTGGTTAATGAAACTGCACCTGCAAAAAAAAAATGATAAATATAGTTTGATAAAAAGAAATTGATTAAATAAAGATAACAATAAAGATAAAATAAAATAACAATTAAACAGTTAACAATGTTACAGATAAATTGATAACCACACACTCACAAGCTCAGAATTGAAATAACAGCAAATGTAAAATGGTGTACCAGTAAGATTTCTCATTGGCTGTAATAAGAAGCCTTGCCATTGGCTTTAATAAGAAACCCTGTCATTGGCTCTAATAAGAAGCTTTGTCATTGGCTAAGAAGAAGCCCTGCCATTGGCTAAAATGGGTGGAGTTTCAATCTCTGATCTCAAAGATTTGTTGACATTATTTACTGCTGAAAATTGTGTCTATCAAGTAAAATTGCTGTCACATAGCATATTTCTGATAAATCTGTTGATCTGTTATAATATATACACATTTCATGTATAATAAACACAAATCCTCAACGTAAGAAATATTTATTGCATGGTATGTCTCTGTGCCTTACATACAGAAGGGTGCAGCATGACACTCCTATTAATCCTACACTGCCTTGCCATAGCGGTGCCAGCCTAATATCTGGCACATGGGTAGAAGAATGTTGTAGCAATAAAATATATTTTTTTCGTAATTTTTTAAGATGGTATGTTTTGAGATATTCAAGGTCAAAGGTCACGACCTTGAAACTTTAATCTGTTGTAAGAAGGTCATGTATGGTATCTATAGAAAGCTCAATGCTTTAGCTTTGCAGCTGTGTTTCAATTGTCACTGTACTACAATTAGGAAAACAGTTACAGCCATTTATAAGTGTGCGAGTTTGTCATTTTTTACGAAAATTTCGATTTTTATTATGTGTGTATCTTGGACAATTTTCAAAATAAAAATCTGAAAATTGGCAGAATTACTTACCTTGTCATATGTGTGCTTCATACCAAATTTCATCAAAATCAGAAGTGGTGAGGTCAAGAAGGTGATTGATCTGACATGGAATTGCTTATTTACTGTTCTTCACATAATACCAATCTCATCAGAAAACTTGAAAATTTCATGCTCGGCTACCCGTCGTTGCCCATCTTGATTTTCAAAGTGTAACGGTTAGCATGCTCGAATGATAATCGGGAGATGCGAGTTCGTTTCCCCGCTCCAGGACGATAAAATTTTCAAGTTTTCTGATGAGATTGGTATTATGTGAAGAACAGTAAATACAGTCAATTAAGAGATTTCTAATAACACTTGCATCTTACACCAGTGGCATAACTAGTCAAATCTGTGTATGTATGTGTGTCGCGGGGGTGGAGATTGCATGAATTCCTTTGTAGTTTGTAGTGGAAAGCATTAAAAATATGCTCTTTCTGTGTTTTGTAAAAAAAAAAAAGTGGCTCTCAAGCTTGCCCTACCAAAAATCATGCTCACCCTTCCTAATTTTGAAGTCTAGCTATTGTTATGATGTCGCTATATAGTGATGTCCCTGTAGCTATAGTTATGTATTCTCCCCTTCCCATTACAGGCCCATCATAATTTTGGTTCATTTTGCATATGGAACACTACAATGTACCCACAACACAGTCAGCCCCCCACCCTGTATTGGTGTCCCCAAATAATTGTTTGTAAAACCTGCATGGTTCTTAATAGTTAAAATTTCAATCTTCAATCAGGTTTGAGCCACCTGTGTTGGGTAGCTGTGTGGTCAGAGGCGTAGGGTTCTGACTAGCCCAAGTTCGAGTCCCGGATGAGGCATGAGTGGTATGCTTGTCTTGCAGCTTTTGTTCTGCCCCTTCCACCCATTCCTCCTCCTGAATCAGTAGCCTTAAATTAAAAACACTTTATCAACCCCAGAGTTGCTCATTTGGTAGTTGCTAAATACAAAAAAGTTGTAACACATTTTTCTCACTGACAGGAAAATAATAAAATGCATATGTTACTGAATGTATTTAAACTTTATTTTCGTCTGTGATCTAAACTTTTGCAAATGCTGTACAATGAATATGCTTATCTGTAAATGTCATTGTACATTGCTTTCATTATTGGGATTGCATGAACTTTTGGTCACATATCTGAATGTTTAATTTAAATGTTTAATGAATTAAGCACACTGTTTACAACTGTAATAGAAAACTCAAATGAGTAAAAAATTTCTTTCCTACATTGTTAAAATGTTTGCTTAGTTTTCAGGAGGGAGCAATGGGAATTGTACATATGAATAGTCAGCGTACATACGTGTAATACGTGTAGTGCTAAGTGAAAAAGTACAGGAATGCACAGTGCCTTGACGTCTTCAGTACCTTTCTCTTCTTACCCCCCCTCTCCATTCTGCGTTTTTCCTTTTTACTTATATTTATGGTATATACCGTTTCTTTCCTTTTCCAGGGAGAGGTAAGCTATGGCTGAAGGTGAAACTTTTTTGGACAGAAGTGTACATGACTTTGTTGTTATATTTACCCACCCCCACCCAGCTGGTCCAATGTTTTGATTCTGGCCACTAAAAAAGTTATCTGGCCACCAGATTTCAGAATATTTTCCTACTCCCGGTTGCAGTGATATGTCTCAGACAGAATGCACATATTTGGAATTTCTGTGCCAGGTAAAAAAGAAATCATAACTCAGCACCTAATTGGTCTAGCCACTGAATTTTTTCTTAAAATTATCTCTATGATCAATGCATTTAATAAAATTATGTTTTGTACTGCTTTTGCTGTCAGAGTATTACATTATTTGGACTTACAACCAAAAAGGACTAAAAATATGAGGCCATGTTCGCTGAGTTAGCTTTTTGTATTAGGAACACTCCTCTTTTTTACATATTCGGAGCAATAATGAAGCATCGCATGATATCAACATCACGTACGACTACTGTACATTGTTCACATCTATCCTCAGTATGTAATCAGTAAACGCTTGTCAGTAATGGGGAAACGTGGCGACATAAGCCAATTTGACTGGGCCAGATAGTTGGGGTCTGATGGGCAGATGCCAGTACTTTGGAAATATCCGCACTTGTTGGTTGCTCCCGTATTGCTGTATCAAAGTTTTACTAGGGCTGGGTTGACCATGCAGACATCCAGCAGAAGGGCTCACATTGGTTAGCTACCCACGGTTAATCTTACATGTGAGCATCGGGTGTTGCGACTGGTATCTCAGCAACAACATGCAATAGTTGCCCAGCTCACCCACCAGTACAACAGTAGTGCAGTTTCACCTGTTTCCACATGCACCATGTGCTGTACCTTGCCTCGCCTGGGGTTCCACATCCAGAGACCAATGAGGGTACCCATGATGACACCCAGTCTTCACAAACAACGCCTTGCATGGGCCAAGGAACTTCAGCAATGGACTTTCAACATATGGAAGAAGGTCATCTGGAGTGATGAGTCCCATTTTCTACTTCACGATGCTGATGGCCCAGTTCACATATGGTGCAAACAGCAGGAAGCTCTATCCCCTGGGTAAGAGTCCAACAGGCCGGTGGTGGTCTGGTCTGGAGAGCTTTTTCTTGGCAGTCCTGTGTGTGTGCTTCGGTTATCATCCAACAAACACTGAATAGTAGATGCTCTAGGGACCATATCTGCAGGAGGTTTACCTGGTCCACCATGCCATCTTTCAAGAGAACAATGCACCATGTCCAGGGCTCAATAAATACGTTCTAGATCTAGGAGCCAGCTCCCAAAATTTAGACACCAGGTGAAACGAAGTCAATAACACATGAACAAAAACATGTTTGGTTATGCCGCTGGAACGAAAAGTGATAAACCATATTTGTTGCCAATTTCTTTTTTCTTTTTACCCAAACCACTTATTGCAAAATAAAGTTCTAATTTGCTTCATAATTTTCTTTTTCCATTCTTTCAGTAGATGATCTTAAAAACAAAATTTCAGATTTTGATTATATTAAATACTATTTGCAGATGTCATATTTTGTACGTACATTAATTAAAAGTACCATATTTTTTTTGTCTTCATAAAATTCAGAAAAAAATTCCTTCATGAGATCTGCAACGGTGTATAATCCGAAGGCCGTGAAAAAAATCCCACTTATAATCCACAGCGGCATATGATCCTTAGATCGTGAAATTCTGAGGAAAACAATTTTTTCCTTCGCATAATCCGCGGCAGCATGTCTCAGACCATGATATTTAAAAAAAAAAAAAAAAAAAAGACTCCATACTGGCCAACATATTGGCAAGAACCTTGTTAGTAGTAACCATTATTATTGCGTGGCATACATACTTTTTTATGAAATGATCCATGTCTTTGCAAAAAATAAATATGCACCCCAACAAAACGTTACAACAAACAAAGACCCTAATGAAACAAACAAAACACAAAGTTGATTCCCTGGCGAGGGCATGATTGCAAGATTTAAGTTCAAAACTTCCACCAGTAAAAATCAGTAAGATGCATTCAGAATTCCTCAATGCTTGGTACACTAGAAATCCAAGCAAGTGAACTCGCAGTGCGTAAACATTCCACTTTCCATATGATCATACTGCCTCTGAAATTGCAGTATAAGACAAGATTCGACTAAAGGAGGAAAAAAAAAAAAAAAAAGCTGAACACTTTTAATATCAAAACAGGCAGCAAGAATGCAGACTACTGTCAGTTTGTCTTTTGTTGACTCTGCAGCTGCACAGCATACATTCCTTAATTTTTCTTTCCTCTAATATCATTCATTCTCTCCCTATTTCTTCATTGTAGCTTTTCTTTCTTTTTCTTTTTTTATGCCCTCTGATAACAACCATCAGCCTGAGAACCGTGAGAGCAGGATATCAAAGCTTCAGCTATTAATACTTTTGAACACCATGGATCAACAGTTTTTACAAATTTTTCAACTTTGTCACTTCTGTTTTCGGGAATCCCCCCCTCCCCCATCATGCTTAGATGCAAAAACTTATGGGACGGGGATATTTAATAGCGCAGGAGAGTAGGAACCCGGGGGAGAAGGGATTACGGGAAAAATCTTCGCTTTGTCCGACTTCCAGTTTTGAAAATTTTCTCTTATTTTCAAGCTGAAATGCAAAAATTTATGCAGTAAAATGAAACAATACTGGACAGAGGCAAGGTCACGAGAAAAAAGAAATTACGATTACAGAAAAATCTGAACTCTGTCGACTTTTCGCTTTCGAAAGATTCGTAAAGATGGAATTCCCTCCTCCGATGAACCCTCCCCCATGTCACCCCCACCCTCCACATTTCTGTTCACTTGTGCATCGGTCTCCTGAGCAGCCAAAATAATAACAAAAAAGGTGGAATTTCTCTTAATTCGTGGAAAATTCTCGTGCCTGAAAATTAGGGGGAAATTTTTGTGGTGTCTAACTTTCGTTTCCGCAAATTGTTGCCTACAGTTTTAAGCTGAAATACCAACATATGTGCTATATAAAATAATATTTAACAAGAATACTGGACACAAAGGCAACATTGGGTGAGAAAAATTACAATTAGGGCAAATTCTTTTTACTCCATTTAACTGCTGTTTTCGAAAGCTTTGAAACACGAAATACCGTTCCCAGACGGAAAATGACTTACCCTCCAAATTATCTTCAGTTCTGCATCAATCTTGACAACAATCTAAGTGATGACACAAGCATCTGCACGACAACGATCTAAGTGATGACAAAAGCTACGTAGGCTTCTGCAGGTGCAAATAGTAATGCTTTCCTTGCGTCATATTTTCTGTCAGAATGCTTCTAAGTAAGAAAAAATATATGTATATTATTACAATATCTTTGCGGTCTTCTATCTCACTGTTACGTCGCACTTTTTTTGTTACCGCATTTTTGGTGCTTTTCCAATAACACCACCTTTCCTGACAATTACCTCGCAATTTTTTTAAAACGCCGTCCCAACCCCCTTTTTTTTTTTCTTTACCGTTATACTCAGTATCTAAATTTATAACTTTTTAATAGAAAATCTATGGATTATACAACAGAAATTACAGTATTTACTGCAAATTACAAAATCTCAAGTAAAAAGAATATTGGGCACCACGGCTCAAATTTTAGACGCCTGGGCGACCTGGCGCCCAGGATTTGTCGAGCCCTGACCATGTCATCAGGCTGGTATAACTACTGAGTGGTTGGAGGAACACATTTATGGATTCAACGCATTGGCTCAGCCCCCAAACTCCTTTGACTGTAACCTAATTGAACATTTGTGTTATATGCTAGAATGGCTGGAAATACTGCTGATCCTCCTCCACAGAATGAGTGTAAACTGACAGAGCTGCCGCAGCAAACACGGGTCGAGTTACACGTGGAGGATGTTCGACTCTTTGTAAAATCTGTTGCTAGGTGTTTGTGAATTGTGATTGCACAGAAAGCTGAACCAATGTGTTGTTAGGTATTCCTAATGCAAGGCCTGAGAGGAGAAAAATCACGGGATACCTACCTAGTAACAGGTAGGACCACCTTTTGTACTAATAAGGGCAGTCACATGGCAAGGTATTAAGCCCACTATGTCATGAAAACATTCCACAGGTACAGTATCTCCACTCATACTTTGTCGCCGCTGTCTATAATTCCATCACATTCCTGGGTGGGTGATCCAAAGCTCAAATGGAACCTTTCACAGCATCCTAAAGTTTTTCCACTGGGTTCATGTCTGATAAATGGGGAGGCCATTCCAGGATGGGAACTTCTGTGGAATGTTCTTCTAACCATGTTCTAGTCACCATTGTTCTCTGTTGGGAATTGCTTTGTCGTGCCGGAAGATTCCATTGCCCTGTGAGTGCGTGTGATCACCATGAATAAATGCAGATGGTCTGCAAGCATGGACACATAACATGGACTGTTTAGAGATGCATATAGATGTACCAGAGGTCCCTACATGTGCCAGTTAAACACTTCCCAGACCATAACCTAGCCTCCAGCCTGAGCATTTCCTGGTTTACATGTCTGGTCCATCGCTTCATACTGTTTTCGTCAGATCCGCACCCTGTCTTCTGTGTGAAATTACTGGATATGAACTCATGGGACCAGGAGACCCATCTCCAATCATCCAAGTTCCAGTGCTGACATTCTTTCACCCAGATGAGGCATACAGTCCAGTGATGTAGTGTTAGCAATGAGACTGGTAGGTTGGAGGCACCCATAACTTATTGTGTCTAATGATTGCTTGATGGTCTGGGTGGAGATGTTTGTGTCCTCTCTTGTTGAAGTCTGCGGTGATTTGATTGCCACTGTCACTTCCCGGTTGGATGCAACTATGCTAGACAGATGTCAATGTCCATGTTCATCCACCACCTTTCTCCACCTACAGCTTTGTTCATGAATGTAATGTTATTCTGGAAATGACGTATTCCTGATACACTTTAGCAGAAGAATTTGAAAAAAAAAAAAATCTATTGGGCAGACATAAAAGTCAGTGGTCCATTTTGTTACCACTGTTTACAACCGTATATACATATTTATATTAATAATTACTTGTTTACACATAACAACAAAATGATGAATTGCGTTGGTCGTCTAGAAAGTAATACCTGTTTGCGCATAGAGGGTGCACAAGGCGGTAGACTACCACCCTCAGTCAGATGTTAGCAAGGCTTGTGGCAAGTTTCGTGTTAATGCAGTGATTGAAACTGTTGTTGTGCTTGTTTGAAATAGCGAAGCCAATTGAAAATCCAGCTGAGTACAAGGTGCGTTCTGTGATTAGCTTTCTGAATGCTGAAAATGTTTGTCCGAAAGACATTCTTCTGGGGATTATGGCTTTGTACGGTGAAAGGGTGATGGATCAATTGTCAGTATGGAGGTGGGTTCAGATATTTAATGTTGGGAGAGCAAATGTGTGTGATGAACAGTGCTCATTACAGCGGACCTCAAGGACATGTCAGTGATGTCATCAGGCATGAGCGGCGCATCAAACTCGATGAATTTAATGCCTGTTTCCTGGAAGTTTCTTGTGCATTGCTCCATGAAAACGTAATGGAACACCTTGGCTATCGGAAAATTTGCACTAGGTGGGTACTTCGAATGTTGACTGATGACCACAAAAGGAACCATATGGGTGCAGCTTTGAATTTCTTGACCTGTTACACATAAATGGGTAATGAATTTCTTGACCACATAGTGACAAGAGATGAAATGTGGATCAGTCATTTCACGCCGAAGAGCAAATGCCAGTCGCCTGAGTGGCACCATTCTTGGTCCCTGACAAAACCATGCAAGTGTAAGCAAACACTTTCGGTAAAGATAGTCATGGCTACAGTGTTTTGGGACTGCAGAGGTCTCTTGCTGTTTGAGTTCATGCCCCGAGGCACAGACATCAATGCCAACAACTATTGTGGAACACTGCAGAGGCTGTGTAGGGCAATCCAAAACAAGCAGTGCTGCATGCTGTCTAAGAGTGTGGTGTTTCTCCACGACAATGCGAGACCTCATGTGGTATGTCAGACCCCACAGCTTCTTCAGGGTTTCAAATGGGAGGTTCTAGATCGTTTGCCTTACAGTCCGGACTTGGCTCCCAGTGATTAACATTTGTTCCCCAACTTTAAGGACTTTTTGGGAGGACTGCGCCTTGGTAGTGATGATTTGAAAGACGGAGTGCAACAGTAGTTGCAGGGGCAGAAATATATGAAAAAGGTATTCAAAACTGGTCACACGATATGATAAGTGCCTAAACACTGGCACTGATTATGTAGAAAAATGAGTGATTATATGTAGTATTAATGAAAATACAAAAACTCTTGGCAATGTCGGTTTCTTTTATTTTTATTCCATGATGGGTATTACTTTCTGGACGACCCTCGTACAAAGAAAATTTCAAGTTCTATTCATTATCTGAATCTAACTCATCATTGCACAGTCTATGTTTTCATATCTGGTTTGCTGTACTGGTCAGACTAACCAAAGTAAAATGGCATATACATGGTCGAGTCACATTATTGTAACCACTAGCTAATATCCAGAGTACCTGCCATGTGCAGTGTGGACAGCAGCTAGACAAGCTCGTAGTGACTCAGTAAGGTGCTGGAAGGTGTTCACAGGTATGTGGAGCCATGCTGACTGCAGTGCATCTGACAGCTGCTGGATGGTGCATGGTGGATTATCCATAGAGCGAACAACACGATCGAGGTGGTCCCACAGATGCCGAATTGGGTTTAAGTCTGGGGAATTGGGGGGCCAGGGAAGTACTTTGAAGTCTTCATCGTGCTCTTCCAACCACTCGGACATTTCTAGCTGTGTGACATGTTGCATGGTCGTGCTGGAAGATCCCATCCGCCCCAGGGAAAGCAATCGGCATGTATGGGTGTATGTAGTCTTCAAGGATGGATTCATAATGAATTCGGTCTATAGTGCCTTCAACAGGTATGAGTGGACCCAGAGAATGTCACGAAAACATTATCCAGATAATAACGCTGTTCCCACCAGCTTGTGTTCTGCCAGCAATGGTTAAAGAGTGTTTGTTCTCCGATGTTTCTCACCCTATAAGACAACGTCCATCCGTTCGATGAAGCAGAAAACATCACTCATCGGAAAAGGCACTTCTTTGCCAATCAGCGGAGGTCCGGTTCCGATACTGCCATGCAAGTGTAAGCCTTTTCTGCCGATGCACCTTCGTTAGCATCGGTGCAGTGACCCCCGGGTTCATTTTGCCAGTGAGTTGCTCCACTGTAGCATGTCGATTGGCCCTCGCTCACCTTCGCAGCAGATGTTCACCTCTCACATCAATAGCACATGGTGCTCCGCAGTTCCCACATCACTTATTCGCAATGGTGCCATTTTCAAATTACGATACACTTTAACCAGAGCAGCGTGCTAATAGTTCACAAACTGCATTGTTTCAGAAATACTGCCACCCTTAGCCTGAAAGCCGATAATCATTCCTTTTTGCAAATTTGATAAATTGCTCTGTTTATGTGTGACAGCAACGAGTGATATATTTTCAGAATGCCTACAGCACACCTTATGTACCCTCCAAGCCAGTTCATGACACGTGACTTCTCTCATTGGCTACTCAGTGTTGACGTCAAAAGTAGGAGGTGGTCACAATAATGTGACTAGACTGTGTACAGGGATAGAAAAATATTCTGAAATCTGAATCAAAACAATTGGCCAAGGCGAGGGGGTGATACATAATCAGACTCCAACCCTGATTGGAACTTTTCAATAGGAAAAACTACAAAAATCCGTAGTTTCCAGCATTTTTCAGTAGCAATGAATAAAATCGTATTACACACTCTGTAAAAAACAAATTAAATTTTCAGGGCAGCAAAATGACAGAGTAAACTCATAAAAAAGCAAATTTTTGCTTTAAAAACTCTGCATAAATTGAAGACATTTTGTGGGAAACACTAAGTGGCTCCAACATTTTTTTCTATCATAGTTATGCCAAAAATCAGTGCATGTTCCAATAGGAACCTTACAGTAAACTTTGCAAGTGCCTACACAGATTGAAAGTTGCTCATGGTCGTCTTCAACCCCCAAAGAACAAAAAAAAAAAAAACAAAAAAAACCCATGAACATTATTCCTAAAATATTGTAACAGTACTTACACAAAAATGAATTCATATTTTTTGAAATTTCCCAGTGAAATGTACCTTTTCTTATTTTTTTATAGTATTTTCTTGATCATAAATCAATGGGATATGTATTTTTGCCCTTTTTTAAGGCACAATTTAAACAATATAATTACTTGTCCTTGCTGGAAATCAAATTACGTATTTCAATGACGTGTACAGTTGTTTTCACTGCAGACCGAGGATCCGCACAATCACTTTTAAACTTCAATTTTGCTGAAAATGCATGGTTTTCTCTTACTTCTTGCTATATTAAGAAACAAAGAGGGTGAGCATTTTCCCTATTAATCAAAAAAAATAAAATAAATTAAAGTTCAAAATCGAAACTTCAATTTTCTGCCGCAGTCTTTCGTTTCCCGTAAAGTCGTTTTATCTGTGGAATGAGTGAGTAATAGCGTTTTTGAACTTCAATAATTTCGCTCTAAGCAAAAGAAGAAATGTCTTTCGATGTAACAAGAAGTGTCGAAAAACATTGAAAGCAAGCATTGTAAGGGGAAATAAAAGTGAAATATCGATACTGCATTTCTCACTCTCCCATGAAACAATTTGACGAACCACGGAAATGAAGCAGATTCTACCACACACAGATTAAATACCAGTTTTGAAATTTAATTCCACTTAAAAAGAAAAAAAGACAGGGTAAAAATGCTTGATCTTTACTGATTGGTTTTAAGAAAATACTATGAGAAACGGGGAAATTTGCAATACATTAGGAAAAATTCTTAGAAATACGAAGTCACTCTTTTTCACTTTTACCGACAATTTTAAAAACGAGAAGATATTAAAAACTAAGAATATAATGAGGGTGGAATATGAAAAAAATGAGAAACTTGATAGCAAAAAGTGAGAAACTTGAAATGGCAGAACGTTCTCATCGCTGCTAGAGCAGTTGCTTCCGGCAATACTGAACATTTGCGAGATTCCCAAACTTACCCCAGTTCTTTCAATCGCTGGCCACCCTACTTAATTTTTTTAACCTTTATCATAAAACTGTTCATTTCAGGAAAGAATTCTAGTATTACTTCAGGACTTTACAAAAAATTAAGGACTGTTCCAGATCTGGAAAGGAAAATAAAATTTTAGGACGTTTCCAGGATTCTGTGGGCCGTGATAACTTAATACATGACCAGACACTTAGACATCAAAACATTAAAGCATGGGAAAAAATGCAATGATATTGAAACAATCAAGAAACACTCTCCAAAGTGTTTAATAAATATTAGAATCGCGAAAACACGAAAATAAACTTCATGCACATCATTAAAAAGGTAAGTTCATTGAGATTTCCTATTTCCGTAGTATATCCGATGTTTCCCGTAATCCGTAGTGGGCCGATGATTCCAGTGTTGACTACGGAGAAGAATCCATAGTAGTGAGAGTCTGTATAATATTGAAATCGAAGACATATACACTTCTGTCCGAAAAATAATGCTTTACCCTCGGCCTCAAGCTTATCTCTCCCTGGATAAACAAACAAGCAAAAAGAGGCACTTTTTTTTTTTCTCCGGGGCTTGCAAATTCTTGAATTACATGTTTTTCAGAGATGTTTTCCGTGGTGGCCCGAACAACTTTTCCACTGCGACCATATTTTTCGACCCCTGACTGTATATATTGAGTGTATCTAATGCCATATGCATCAAATCAATTAGGGTTTGTACACCTATGGAGTTTCTGATGTCAGTTTTTAAGTTTCATCTTACTAAATCCTCATTCACACTCTTGTGAAAGTGCATGGAAATGGTCAACATTGCCGCCCCGGTGGCACAGTGGTCTAAGCGATGGCCTCTGATCATTCGTCCGAACGGGGTCCGGGTTAGAATCCCGGTGAGGCATGGATGTTGTGTTTGTCTTACGGCACTGGCTCTCTCCCTTCCCTGTAACCAGTGACCCTAAATTAGGGACAGGCGACTGCTTATAGCCCATTGAGTTGCTCACGGTGGTCGTTAAACCTCCAATCAAAAAAAAAAAAAAAAAAAAAATGGTCAACAGAATGTCAAACAACTGCAGAATGTTCTCCATGTCCTATGGGGTGCTCATAATTCACTATTTCCCATGTCAAATGCTGTGTATCTATCTTGGAAGCATAAAGGGGATTTTGAAATGTGATTCCAATCAATTTGGACAAAGCTAGTGTCGATCAATCCCAAGTGAGTCCAATAACAGGAAATGTTCATCAAGTTGCCTCAATGCTGGCTTTGTGCTCAAAACCAAAGCCTGGTACTGCTTACTGAAAAATCTGATGTTCAGTTGTGTTATCAAGTTGTCTAAAAACTGAGGGGAAATTTCAACAACAGAAGCTTTACTTTGTCCTTTACTTCTGGGAGTATCTCCTTATCTGTCTTGAAATGGAGGATTGTTGATCTTGCTGTCCATACCTGTATTGATTTTTAGATCATAAAGCACTTCTTTTGTTGCAGGTATTGATTACTGAGCTGGAAATAATGTCTTCCAATCTTGTAGTGCAAGACATGCCTTCTGTATGCAAGTTACAGCTGCATTTAACTCCAATGCTGAATGGGTAAAAGGCTTACTTTTCATAAGCTTTAACATGCCACTCACTTTTAAGGAGGAATCAGTCTTTGATAGGACTGTGCAGTTTTCTAGTTGAAGAATGAGCGCTTCACACATGTTCCAAAAGTTAGACTCTGCTTAAATGAGGAAGCCAACTTGTACTCTTGTAGGAACTAGTGCTTTGAAGCCAGGTGGTGTACAGGCTTCTTTTAATTGTGCCCTATTTGAAGAACTGTTATGGTAGAACAGGTATTATATACTATAGAACTGTTATGATAGAACATGTACTGTATACTATAGAACTGTTATGATAAAACAGGTACTATTTCACTTTCTTGTAATTTTCAAAAGCTATTACAGTGCCTTTAAATGCCAGCTCTAGACAACAGACCATGCAATGTAGTTTGATTAAATGTGGCTGTTGTTGAGGCAATTTCTGCCCAATTCGGTTTTTACTGCCTTGCATAGTCAGTGTCATCAGCTGTAAAACAAACAAGAGTTTTAAAGGGATTTATGAGCCTCAAGTTATTAGTTCGTTGATGACTGAGTAAATAGACTGTGCAGTTTGTTCAGAGGTGTTACACACAAAGGCTTAGCAGACAATTTTCCTGTGATGCAGAATCCAACATAAATTATCAACTCTTCCAAAACTGCAGAATCTGCTTTCATTGTATATAATGGAAAAAAAAAACATTTAGCCTCCTGAATTTCACATACCAGCTGCTGAAGAGCTGCTTCTGATATTCATTTCACAAACTCCTTGCAAGCCTTGTCATTGTGGTAGGTCTGCCCAATATCAGTTCCCTTTTTTACATCTAACTTGCCCAGCTAGATGTCTGAATGGATGCAGATTTTTTCTAGAGCAGGGGCCATTTGGAAAAGTTTCTCTAAACACTGGGCTTGTGCACTTTGTAGAGAAGAAAGAGCTTTGCTTGCCAAACTGGAACTCAGCTGGTTGGTGACCCGCTTTTTCTCAATTACACGCACGTGGCATGTACTCACATCATGCACTTTGATCGGATCAACTTTATGCTGCTTGCTATCTCCTAACGGTGATAACCTGCATTCACTGCAAAATATTTTCTCTTCTTCAGTATCATACTGAAGCTAACTAAACCTCTGTGTCCGCTGCAGACGAAAAACATGTGCTCACCATTCTGCATCATATGCCATGTTCCGAACTGCTTTCTTGTCCTCTGTTTTTGGTTTGGGTTTTTCACAATACCATAGTGCCACATTCTATTCAGAAATATCTCAAAAAAAAAAAAAAAAAAAAAGGAACAATGCAATAATACTCTGAAGAAAAACATGAAATCACACAGAAAAATAATCTGATGCAATCACCCAGTGTGCTGCATGCCATAAATTTGCATGTCTTGTCTGTACTGTCTCCTCTCTCTTGGAAAGAGCTAGGACTAGGGCAATGTCGAGAAGAAAGATCCTCTGTGTGTGCTCAGTGTGAAACAAAGTTCGATCTTGTGGGGTACTCTGGGGCCTGGCCCAGGCCAGATGCACCCCCACTAGCCCACTTCATCCTCAAATTCACCGTGGCTCCCATTCGCTCTTGACCTTGGCATTCTGTAGCACTCATTTGGTTCCTTCCAGATGTTTCACAGAATCGTACACATGATCCAGGACAATTATGTGGTGCTCCGATCTGAACAATCCACTTGCTCTATAATTATATCTAAAAATCTGGTCCTCCTCCTCCCAAAATTAATCCTGCCTCAAAAAAAAAAAAAATATTACTGGTCAAATGGGCCACCTGATTTGGGCATATTGGTGGTCCAAATGATTTTCCACTGGTAGTAGACCATCCGTAAATTCAAGCCCTGCTCTTGATACTGTTGAATGGGGATACTGCAATTCCTGTACTGCCTTCACGATAGTGACCCATGTGTTGAGCACCCACTATCATTCTATTTTCAAACTCTGTTAACTCATAACCTTTATCCATAGTGACATTGAATTACCATCTACGTGAATGCAGTGCATGCCCTCCTCTTTTGACCATTTGTCGGAGACAAGTCTGGGTTGAATCCCTGTGAGGCATGGATGTTGTTCTTTAAGGCAGCAAACAGAATGGCCATTGTTTTGTTTATTGTTCAACATGTAACTTGACTTCATAGCAAAGCAATGGTTATTCTGTTTGCTGCTTTAAAAGTCCTGTATTTGTAAAGAATGTTTCTTCCACAATACCCATGAATGTTGTTTGTCGTATGTCACTGGCTCTCTCCCTTTACTTTGAATCATTGGCCCGAAATTAGGAACAGGTGACTCCTTATAGCCCGTCAAGTTGCTCACAGTGGTCATTATTCCATTATCTCCCCCCCACCCCAAGTTCTGCTCATATACCTGCCAAGGGTGGATTTGTCCACTAGTGATAAGGATGACAGTGTGCTCATCATGTTGCTGCAGAACCAGATATCCCATTATTTCTCTCTTCTCAGTGTCTGTACTATACAAGCATGCTTTTTAATACTTCAGGTGAACCAATAGTATTTTTACATGTATATAATAAATTACTATGTATAAAATTAACAATTATGTTGGGATCTCTTGAACGAATTAGCTCCGTCAGGCGTTTTATAAGGATTGCATGATGCTTTGACTTCACAAACTTCATTACAGAGTACCAGTGATTCACAGCAGTATGTTGTGCTCAAAATTGAGATGAGTTGCACGCTGGTTTTCTTTAGTTCTGGAACTTGCTTCAAAAACTAAATTGTAGACTGAGATTCATGTAACATCTTTAGACCCAGGTCCTCTCGTAATTCTGTTGGTTCCATTTCCACAGCAGATGATTCTGTAACCAGAGTTCTGATAATTATACAACCATCACTGATCACATCAAACATCAATGAATGTGCAAGAAAGGCAAAGCAGGGCTTCAGCTTCTGCAAGTTCTAAAACCTGTCAAGCAGTCCTTGTAATTTATTTTTGCATTCTTCCAGTTTGTGGTATTTTATTTCATCATCATTGTCAACCATTATCAATCCACTGCTGGACGAAGGTCTCCCTAAGTTTCTTCCACAACAGTCTGTCTTGTACCAGTCTTTTCCATGTTACTCCCGCATACTTTCGAATTTCATCCGCCCATCTCCCATGTGGTCTTCTTCTGGGTCTTTTCCTGTCTCTTGGAATCCAGTCTGAAATTTCAGCTGCCCATCGATGGTCTGTCTTCCTGGCAATATGTCCAGCCCATTGTCATTTCAGGGATTTTACTCTGGTCATGATGTCTTTCTTGTCATTTTCTGATCCACGAGTTCCTCTTCTTATCTCTCCTGGTTACACCAAGCATGCACCTCTCCAGGGTCTTTGAGTTGTCTGCAGTCTTTATACGTCTCTTTTAGTTAAGGTCCACATCTCTGCACCATATGTAAGCTTTAGAAGGATGCATTGATCAAACACTTTTCTTTTAAGACATAATGGCATATTGCTCTTGAAAAGTATACTGTTTCTTCCAAACGCTCTTCAGGCAAGTTTGATACGGCGATTAATTTCTTCATCAATGTGACCCTCACTTGATATCTGCTGCCCAAGATAAATGTAGGTATTGGTTATCTCCAGCTTTCCCCCATCAATCGATAAATCTTCATTTCTTGTAAAAGCATTGTACATCACTTTTGTCTTCTGAAAGTTCATTTTTAATTGCACTTCTTTACTCTTGTCAGCAAGTTCCTGGATCATACTCTGCAGCTCTGATGGGGTAGTTGCAAAAATGACTACGTCATCAGCAAAACAAAGGTGGGTTAGATAATCTCCATTAATCTTTATCCCTTTGTTTTCCCAGTTCAGTGATTGAAACACATTTTCCAATGTGGCATTAAAGAGTTTGGGAGATATAGTGTCACCTTGTCTCTTGTCTCACTCCCTTTCCAATCATTATGGGTGCTGTATTCTCAAATAGCCGAATCTTTGCACTTGCATTTTCATATATGTTATGAATAATATTAATGTATGCATCTTCAATACCGCAGGATTTCAAAACCATTGTAACTGCTGATGGTTTCACCGAATCAAAGGCCTTTTCCTAGTCAATAAAAGCCACACATAATGGAAGTTCATATTCTTTCCCTCTTTCAATTAGTGCTCTCAGTACGTGGATATGATCTATAGTGCTGTAGCCAGTCATGAATCCAGCTTGTTCTCTTGGTTGAGCCATGTCCATTGTCACCTTCAAGCGGAGTGAAGAAACTTTAATGAAGATTTTATGAACCACTGATAGGAGGCTGATAGGCCTGTAGTTCCTGAGATCCTCAATGTCCTCTTTTTTATGTAGCAGGATCATTATAGCATTGTTCCAATCCTCAGGTATCTTCCCTTCATTAAGGCACCGAGTGAAAACTTGGGCGAGTACTGTTTCAATTTCTCCACTTGCTGCTTGAATGATGCCTACGGTAATTCCATCTTCTCCTGGAGCTTTTCCCTGTTTCATGTTCTTGATTGCATGTGCAACTTATGCTGGGAGGACTGGAAGAACTCTGGTACCTTTTGTAATGTCTGGAGTACATGTATCATCCCTTTCATATAGTTTTGAGTAGAAATCTTTCACTCTTGTCAAAATTTCACCTATATTTCTTGTTACAGAACCATCTTCTTTTCTCAGAGCCAAAATATGTTTTCTTCCCTTACTCAGATGTCCCTTTGCTCTCTTTAGGCTTTGGTTGTTTTCAATTGCTTTCCTCACTAGTTCACAGTTGAATTTCCTTAAATCTTCAGTGATACTTTTTTGTACCGTCTCGCATAGCTCTATATATTCCACTTTGGAAGTTGCATTTCCTTTAGTTGTCCCCATCTCTTCTTTTTTGCATCAGAATTTTGGTTTTTCCTGATAATTTGTTCGTATGCAACTTTTTCTTAGTACCAGCTATTTTTGTTGCTGTTTCCATAAGAGCCTTGGTTAGTTTTCTGTTAACTTCAGAGATGTCCACTTCTTCTGATGTTAGACCTTCTAGAGCAGAGAATCTGTTCCTCAGTTCCAATTTGAAGGTATTATGATGTTTTTTAAGGTTGGCCGTGTCAATACACTTTGTTTGTTTTATGAGCTTACTGTAACGCTCGAGTTTAGCATTGAGGTGCATCTTACCATTCTGTGGTCACTACCTGTGTTGAACTTGTTTAGCACACTGCAGTCTTCCATGACAAATTTCTTGTTACACATAATAAAATCAATTTCACTTGTCAATCCATTGGGATGCCTCCATGTCCATTTCCTTTGCGGCTTTTTCTTGAAAAAGGAGTTCGTGATGAAAAACCCTTCTGCCTCTGCAAACTCTACGAGAGTATTTCCACGCTATCGGGCAAGTATTTCCACGATATCGCATTTCCACGAAAATCGGGCAACGACAACAGAATGAAACTTCAGCAGGAATTTACCTACTGAAGTTTCATTCTGTTGTCGTTGCCCGATTCTCGCATTGAAATATCCCATAATGTTCAAGTGCTGCTTGCCTTTATTATTTAGATGACGAATTTCCTCATAAAATTCTTCAATCTCTTCTTCAGGATGACTTGTAGTGGGTGCATAAGCTTGAATAATCTGAGCAACATAAGGAAATGTATTTACTCTCTTTTTGAGACTGGCAAATTAACTGAAGTTTCCTCACAATATCTCTCTTTGAAAAACTCTTATTTTATTCTGAAAGCTGAAAATTATCTGAGTAAGATCAGAAATAATATCCTTCCCGAGGAGTTAAGAGTTTGTAGGTGACAAGAAACATCAGATCTTACATCCATTCAGCATTTTCCAGAGACATAGCTGGTTTACAGCCACCTCACAATGCAGTAGAAAGAGACTTCACTGGGCTTATCTTCAAGCTCCAGTTCTTCAAAAAACGTTTGAACTGTATGTGGGTCTTCCCATCTAAGTGCATGAAATTGACAATTTCAAGAACAGATTTCATAATCTATTTTGAGGTTACTCACCTTTATTCCCCAAATCTTTTAGGAAGTTTTCATCTCTACACATTTCCAACACGTAAAAATATGTGTTGGAAATGCGTAGAGACGAAAACCTCCTAAAAGATTTGGGGAATAAAGGTGAGTAACCTCAAAATATAGATTGTCTAAATAGCACGTGAATAATTAAGCAGCTAGATGACATTTGACATTTGCAATGCTGTATGAATATATGATAGATTTCATAATGTTCATCTTCATACTTTAACTTTCTGGCTGCTTGGTGTTAACGATGAACAATACAATGAACAGGGAGAAACACTGGAAAGCTGGAATCACTTTTTATAAGTGCAATTAATCTCTTTTATACTCCTGTATATTTCCCAATCATTGCAGGTGCACCATCTGCTGCAACACCGAGTTTATCCAGTGGAATGGAATATTGGCATTTGTTAAAGCTCTGTCAAGTTCATTTTTAATATCAACACAAGTTTTCTTTTTGTTCCACTAAGACCAACAACTCTTTTACAGTTATGTCAGAGGAGACATAACTAATAAGTATCACCAGTTGTGGATTGTCTTGTATGTCTGCAGATTTGTCAAGAGCTACGCTGAATGCATGGGAATTCTTTAAATCATTTTGCTTAACATCAGCATTAATCTGGGAGAACGCCTCTCTGTTATGTGGCGTGAAGCTGTTATTTGTGCTATCATCCCTGAAATTTTGTGTTATTTGGATCTAACATTAATAACTTGAGCTATATTAATATTCTTAACAAATTTGCCATCAGAATATGAGCATTTTAGCTCTAGCAATATTCCATGATATAACAAAATTAGTTTCAGTTGTCATATTGACTTCCTTATTGAACGTTATTAACAGTGTCTGCTTTAATACAGTTAACTTGAATTTTCCTAATTCTGATTTAGGTGGATAATCAGATGAAAAGTCCTTGTGATTTGTTTCATAGTGACATGTCAAGTTATTGGCTTTGTAATGACTGAGTGACACATTGTAGATAGGATAATGGTTTGCCTCTTGTAATGGTGAATGCGAAATCTTCCTCCCACTCTACTTATCATTTGTTTTCATCTTCGTACTTTCGCTTCTTACAATATTATGATGCCATCTTCCTTCATAAAATCTTCACAGACACTTGTGAAATTAAAATTGAGAAAAGAAACAATCAGCTCCAACACGCACAACACAATCAAACTACAGCAACCAATATCACACTGTCACTAATTTCATTGTCCGTAACACAGCCACACTCGCCTAATCACGTTATCACAAGCCACACCCACTAAAACTAACATTGTCAGCACTTGTACCATTACTGATTCTCCAGCACTAATCCTTACTGAACAGAAATTTGTTTGATCCCTGACTCAAATCTAGCAAATTAGCAATTAAATTCTTAAGTATATTTACTTACCATGGACATTAAACTTATATTTCAAACCGGTGGACTCTCAGTTTATACCCAGTAAATAATTATAAAGATTGAAAATTTTTGTTTACCTTTTATATTAATTGTGATGATAAAAGGAGCTCAGCCGGCATATTTCTGCAAGCTGTACGTTATGTGTGAAAGAGCTGCAGTTTGACCACCCCTGGCTTAGATCCTTAGATCATTCAGAAACTGGTGGCTCCTGCAGGAAAAACTGCAGCTCTCTTTTTTTTTTTTTTTTTTTTTTTAATCTTGTTAATAAATTTTCAAACAAAAAATTAAAGTGAATATATATCAAACATTGTCTCTTAATAATTAATTCCTATCTTGCCATATTTCTACCTCATCGAAATTCTTATCTTACTGAACATGAAGGTGTGGTGCTCAATCTGCTCAAATCATCACAGTAATATAAAAGTATTAGTGAATGGCTTTACTTATACTTTTAGATACACTGTTAAGTTGGTTTTTTGTAACTTTATTTAATGCTTTACAAAATATGATCACTAAAATTATATAAAAAATCGTGTATATATATACACTGGCGGAAAGTGAAAAAAGAACACCAAGAAGGAGACGTCTGATATCAACAAAATTTATACAGCATAATAACGGAATACAGAGGATAATGTGATCAAAACATTATGGCAAAATACAGCTGTATTTGCTGGTAAACTGAAAAATAACATTTCCATGTAACATGGTTAGTACGAGGTTGAACCGCCATGAACTGTGTCACACTGTGCAATTCTGTCATGGAGTCTGTCGTACAGATGTTGGATGTAAGTTTGGGGTATTGAGTTCCAAGCATCCTCAACCTGGACGCATAAATCGGGGATGGTCGTGGCTGGCCGTGGAGACCGGATAAGTCGTCCCATAAAATCCCACACATACTCAATGGGGGGACAAATCTGGTGAACGTGCAGGCCATGGATGTTGTCTCACACCCTGAAGTGCATGTTGCGTTGCACGTGCCGTGTGTGGGCGTGCGTTATCTTGCGGGAAAGCACCACGATGGACCGACCTTACAAATGGCACAACAACGGGCTGAATGATGATGTTGATGTAGGAGGTGCTGTTTAACGTACCTGGTACAAACACTAGTTGTGTACGGGAGTAATAGCTGATCGCTCCCCATACCAGGAGACCAGGTGTAGGCCCTGTGTGTCGCTGGCGGATGCAAGAAGGGTGGAGACGCTCCCCTGTGCGTCTGCGAACACGCATACGGCCATTGGAGGATTCCAAGCAGAATCTGCTTTCATCGCTGAACACGACAGATCGCCATTGCGTTCTCCAGTGCAGACGTTGACGACACCACTGCAGCCGTTCCTGACGGTGGGCTGGAATCGGAGGTACACATGCCAGAGGCACGTGCACGTAGTCCTGGATCCAGTAGACAGTTGCGGATTGTTCGCACAGTCACCTCAGGTGCAACTGCAGCTCGGATTTGCGTCACAGTGGATGTTCTGCTTGACAACGCCGCTCTTCTTATGTGTCGATCGGTCTGCTCATCAGTCCATCTGTGACTCCCGGTTCCACGTCTTCTCGTGTGGGAATGTTCCTCGGACCATCTACCCCACCTTCGTACCACCACCGATACTTTCCGTCCAATTCGCTCCGCAATACGACGATACAACCACCCGGCCTCGCGGAGTCCGACTAGACGACCTCGCTCAAAGTCTGATAACTGCTGAAATCGTACACGTCTTCCATCTCCAGGCATAGCACTGCCTTCTTCAGGGTCTTCGCACGTGTCTGTACGCCGACGACTGATTACATTCACTTCGCCGTACTCCTTAAATACCACCGACGATAATTTGCATATTATGCCGTGCTGTGACGTAAGCGCTCACCTGTTGGTCCCGAAATTAACATCACACTTATGTAAACTCGCCCCCATTAACATATGTAAATTTCATGATCGTCCGCCAATTCCTTCTTGGTGTTCTTTTTTCACTTTCTGCCAGTGTATATATATTTTGCAAAATTAAAAAAATCTTTATTTTAATATATTCTTTATGATAAAAATAACATGGAAAAGTTTAAAGGTGTTTGCGGCAGTGCATCTTTCCTCTGAATAGTGTCATCATGGAAAAAGAATTATTTAAGAGTGCTACCAAACTCTTACATTTCTTTTAAGTTCAGTGACTTATAAAACATAGAGAATTAAAACAAAAACTAATTGGCTAAGTAAAGGTATAAATAATAAAAAGATATATAAAAAATATATAAAAAGACCAGGTGACATCAAAAAATTTGTTTTATTCATTTTCAAATGCCAAATCTCATTAATATGTAATTCTATATAATGTGTTGCAGCTCTCAAAATTCTGGATTTTGTTCCTTTTTTCTTGATTTAGCTCTGTTTATAAAAGGTTTCTGATCCCTAGCCTAAATTATGTATAATGTTTTTCTAGCTTGGTCATACTGACAATTGACATTCTAATCAGGTGTAAAATGAAATGTTTCTGCAATGTGCTTTTACTGAAAGAATATATTTTAATGGTCTGAGATACGTATCTTTGCTTTTATAGATGACTACAGAAGCAAGTAATCCTGGAACTGTGGAAAGCCACTGTTATTGTCTTACACCTGAGCCTGAATCAAACATGATTGTTTGTAAGGCCTGTAAAAGATATTTTCATTCTGGTATGCATTATATTTTATCATTTAAGTGTTGTATTACTTTAGATCCTAATGTATACATTATATACAGTATATATAAACATTACTTTAAATCCTAATGAGTCTGACATAATTAAAAATGGATTTGATGGCAAGTTCAGAAATAAGTATTTTTTTAAGTAATTTTTTCAGGTAGACCAATAAAACATTTGCAATGAAGCCAAATTTTTTTTTTCCCCTGCTAGTGTTCTGAGGTTAGAATCTTTGGATATTACATTCTGAAAAATTATTCGTGCACGAGGACGAGGAAGTTGAGAATTTTACCAAATAAAAATTGTTGTATAGAAATATACATGAGCAATAAAAGTCAAAATATAGTTATGTACACCCCCCCAATAAACTGCAAATATATTTCTGCACCTTCTCAAAATGTCAGTCACAACAAATTTGTTTCATAAAATTAAAGAATTAGGGTAAAAAAGTTATGAAAATAAAAAGGTTATGGTTGTTTTAAACACTGAATTTTTGAAGGCTTACAAAGACAGTTTTTGATAGCTATATATAGCAAAATGAATTCTTGCATAGTTTCTGAAGTATCACATAAAGGTGACATTGAATTAATAAGCACACTGGACAAAAAATTAGTCACCCCTAACAGAAATGACAGTAAGATGTTACTGGTTGCACAAAGGGCACTGTGATATCATTGTTGGGAGATAAAAAGCATTGACGTGGTCTACAGGATCATTTCTGTCTCGTGCAGTGGGGAAGAGCAATGTGTGTGTTGAATTTTTTATGCAATATGGGTCGTAAGACAGACGTTACTGAATGGCAAAAAGAAGCCATTGTGCTTAGCCTGGCCGTGCCCATGGACACAAAGTGAATGAAGTCGCCCAATTTGTTTGTGTGTTGAAGCGTACTGTCCTGCTGGTCTACAAACAGTGGTGTAGTTCGCAGTCAACTGAAAATCAGCGACGTAACTGTGGCCGCAAAATGATTCTGACCAACAAAGACTGCCACCATGTTTCATGCCTAGTAACTGCAAATCGGTTTCAGACCAGGCAACAATTGCTCCAAACAGTCAATGAAAGTCCACTCCAACCAATTTCCAAAAGGACATTGCGACGAGAACTGCATGTGATGGTCATCTGGAGCAGAGTACCGCAGAAGAGGCTTCTTTTAACAGCATGTCACACATTATCAATGGGCTCGGAGGCTCCAAAACTTTACTGTGGAGGATTCGAAATGAGTAATTTGGTCTGATGAGTCTCGTTTTTGTTTGTACTCCAACGATGGGAGGCAACGAGTGTATCGCAGGCCCAATGAAGCCTTTAATCCTGATTGTGTCGAAGGTGTTGTTCCAGCTAGAAGGGGTTCTGTGATGTTTCAGGGATGTTTTTCACACCACGAAATGGGCTGTCTCGTTGCAGTGACAATGAATTTGAACCAGCATGTGTACCTCCGCATTCTGAATGACGAAGTGTTGCCCTTTGCTCTACATCTGCAGGAGCAGCATCACATTGCCACTCCTCTCTTTCAAGACTGTAATTGCCATTTGCACAAGGCTAAAACTGTGAGTGGCACAACAATCAGCAACACTGTCTTGCCTTGACTGGCCTGCCAAATCCCCAGATTTAAATCCTATTGAAAATCTGTGGGATCATTTGGAACAGAAAGTGAAACGCCAGAATAGAAACCCACGTATTCTAGTGGAACTTCGGGACCAATTGACTCACAAGTGGCTGCAAATGGATGTTCAATACATCCACAACCTCGTGGAGTCTACTGCACTGGATTCATGCTGTTATCAAGGCAAGAGGCGCCATCACCCGTTATTAGGTAAGTTCTGCCAGGTGTGACTAATTCTTTGTCCAGTGTGCTTAGTTAATATACTACTACTATGATTATTGCCTACATACATATCACTAAGCTGTTCTCTGAGATTCAGAGGTTAGCTCCACAAAGAAATACAAACTACCAGATACATTTTTAACTGATTATTTACTTAGTTTCCATATCAAACTTCTCCATTTAAGCAATCTTGATGCACAACTCGGGCTTCACTGCCGTCCATCACATGACTCACACAAGTCCTTCTATACTTAATACTCATAATCTTTTTCTCATGCAGACACTCCTAAATCTGATCATCCCATGACTTCCTTGACCTTCCTCTGCTTTTCCTTCATGCCACTTGGGCTAAAAAAAATTTCTTAGTAAGCATCTCATCACTCATTCTTTCAACACGGCCAAACCACTGAAGCATATTAGTCTCCACCTTGCTAACAACATTTTGCTTCAGATTACACAACTGCAACACATCTTCATTCCTCACACGATCAGAACGTGTCTTGCCCCCCCCCAACACATTTTTCCAGCACACAAATGACTCCTATGTTTCTTCTGTAGTACCCAGGTTTCACTGCCATACATCAGAGCAGGAACCATTACACTTTCATACACAGACTTATGGGACTCTCTTGAGAACCGTCATTCCTGTGAAAACCTCCTAAAGCAGCTATGAATTCACTCTCCTACTAATTTCACCATCCAATTTGTTCTCTGTGTCAAACATGCTTCCTAAATGCACAAATTCGGTCAATCACTGTGCCATTTAGACTTATATTATTCTGTCCTAACAGTTCCTTGCTCAAAAACCATAATTTTGATTTTTCCCTTATTTATAATCAATTTGAATTTCATGCAAACTTCGTACATCTGAAACTACATACTCTGCAACTCACTTTTGCTCTCTGCCAACAGGACTGTGTCATCAGCATACAGCAGTCTGCACATACAGATATTACATACATACATACATATTACTAAGCTGTTCTCTGAGACTCAGAGGTTAGCTCCAAAAAGAAATACAAACTACCAGATAATTTTACTTACTGTTGTTGTATCAAACTTCTCCATTTACAGCGATCTTGACATACAACTCATGCTTCACTGATATCCATTACACGCCGTACACAAGATCTTTTATGCTTCATACTCAAACTTTTTTCATGCAAATACTCCTGAATCTGATCCACCCATGTCTTCTTTGGCCTTCCTCTGCCTTCCCTTCCCGCCACTTGGGCTAAAAAGATTTTCTTAGTAAGCATCTCATCACTCATTCTTTCAACATGGCCAAACTACCGAAGCATATTGGTCTCCACCTTGCTAACAACATTTTGCTTCACATCACACAACTGCAACACATTTTCATTCCTCACACAATCAGACTGTGTCTTGCCACAAACCCCATGCAAGTAACTCATTTCTCCAGCACACAGTTGACTCCTATGTTTCTTCTGCAGTACCCAGGTTTTACTGCCATACATCAAAGTAGGAACAATTACAGTTTCATACATAGCCATGTGGGACTCTCTTGAGAATCCATCATTCCTGTGAAAACCTCCCAGAGCAGCTATGACTTTCAATGAAGAATTCACTCGCCTACTGATTTCACCATCCCATTTGTTCTCTCTGTCAAACATGCTTCCTAAATACACAAACTCACTCAACTGGTCAATCACAGCACCATTTATAAATACATAACATTCAGTGCTACCCGTTCCTCTCTCAAACACCATAACTTTGGGTTTTCCCTTATTTATACTCAGTTTAAATTTCATGCAAACATCGTGCATCCGAGACAACATACTCTGCAAATCACTTTCGCTCTCTGCCAACAGGACAGTGTCATCAGCAATCTGCACACACCGATATCACCAAGACATATACCACTATTATCTATTTTGGCATCGCGCACACATGCATTCATAAATATATTAATGGTGACATTACACAACCTTGTCTAACTCCTGCACCAATAGAAAACCATTTTGATAAAACACCATGCACTCGTACACAAGCTCTACTACCATTATACATGGCTTTTACACTGTTAAGTAGATTCCCAGTAACACCATATTCATTCAATACCTCCTACAAAAGTGTCCTATTCACTCGGTCGTAAGCTTTCTCTAAATCTATGAAGGCAGCAAAATCTTTCTTAGCAACAGCTAGATACTTTTCAATCATCATGCGTAATGCTAAAATCTGGTTAGTGTAGCTTTTACGAGGCATAAAACCACTCTGAATATCCCATACTTTCTCTCATGTAAGACCCCGTACTTTTTCAATAACAACCTTACCAAACACTTTCCCTGGCACACTTAGTAGGCTAATACCACACTAGTTCTTGCATTCAGTATGATCACCTTTTCCCTTATACAAGGGAACAATAATAGCATACTTCCAATCCTGAGGGACCATTCCTAACTCCCAGCACAACTGGCAAATTTCAGTTAACCAGTCAATTACAGAGTCACTACCATATTTCAACATCTCGGCAGTTATGCCATCGACTCCCGAAGCCTTACCATTCTGAAGAGATTTTAGAGCTTTGCACACTTCTCTTGAGATCGCTCCTGTGCTTCCATCCCTCATTGTGACTTCATCTGCATCTCTCTCAGAATCATATTTGCTTTCCTGATCTAATAACTCACAGAAGTATTCACCCCATCTTTCACTTAACTCATTGGGCTCCCACATCGTTTCCCCAATCTCATTCTTCACACAATTTACAATTTTGTTTCCCCTATTTTTCCTGAGTCTCGTGTACTTCCAGAAGGATTTACCATCTTTCCAAAAAGCCAGTTCATGTCTTTCCACTTTCTAATTCCTATCTTTTGCCTTACTCTGGCAAACCAGCTTAGCAGCTTCTTACAGCGATATTCATCCACAGAGACTCTACCTTGCAACATCCCCAAATAGGCTTCCTTCTTTCTCTTTACTGCCTCTTTAATCTAACTATTCCACCAAGCATCACCTCTATTGTTGCCCACTATTGTGCTGTCACAGACTTCTTTAGCAGCAGTGACAACACAGTTCTTAAAACATTCCCACTTCTTTTCTACATCCCTTTCACCAGACTTTAGCTCCTTCAGTCATTCTCTTAGTAAGTCAGAATAATGCTGATGATCTTCAAGGAGCCTATCAACCTTTATTCTTTCTATCCTGGGTCTTTTCCTATTCCTTTTCCTCCAACCAACATTAAGTTTCACTCGTGACACTACCAAGTAACGATCAGAACCAACATCCGCACCTCTCATCACACGGGTGTCAACAACTAAGTGTTTCAGACGCTGATCGTAGACAGCAAAATCTATCGCACTCTTTTGACCAAGAGTACGATTTTCCCAAGTATATGTGAGGATATACTTGTGGTTGAAAAATGTATTAGGTACACGCAAACCATTCTCAATGCAGAGTTCAATTAATCTTTCACCATTATCATTCACACAAGGATCATTAAACTTACCCAGAACATTGTCAGAAATTGCATTTTGCACACCCACTCTAGCATTGAAATCCCCTGCTATTATGACTTTTTCTTTAGCATCAAACTGGCTCAAAACAGCTTTTAGCTCATTCCAGAAATCTTCTTTCTTATCAGAAGGTTCCGAGTCACAAGGAGCATACACTACAACAATTACAATTCTCTGAAGTTTGAGTTTCAAACGAATCCAGAGATTTCTCTCACTTATGCAACTATAATGAATCAAGTTGTTCTTCATCTTTTCACTTAAAATCACACCTACACCAGCCTGTCCTCTCATATTATCCAATACTCCAGACCACACACTCACCCTGCCATTCACTTCTTCTACCCCAATTTCCTTCTTTTGGTTTCACTTACACACAGCACATCCAGTCTATCCTTATTTATCTCCTCAATCACCTCACTCATCTTGCTATTTGTTCCTCTAGTATTCCATACACCAATCTTACATTAACTCAGCTGAGATCTCTTTCTCATATGCCGTTTAGAAAGTCCAGGTCGATTCCGTGGTGGACCGTCCTTCTGAAGTGTGGTAGGTCCACCATATCCCACACTTGAGTCATTCTTAATATTTCTTTTTGTCTTTTTAATCAGGTAAGTACATCAGTGTGGCCCCAAACTGGCTCAAAACAGCTTTTAGCTCATTCCAGAAATTCTCCTTCCTGTCAGAAGGTTCTGAGTCACAAGGAGCATACACCACAACACTTACTATTCTATGAAGTTTCACTTTCAAATGAATCCAAAGAATTCTCTCACTTATGCAGCTGTAGTGAATCAAGTTATTCATCTTTTCACTTAAAGTCACATCTACACCAGCCTGTCCTCTCACATTATCCAATACTCCAGGCCACACACTCACCATTCCATTCACTTCTATCCCAATCCCCCCCCCCTCTTTTTTTTTATTGGTTTCACTTACACACTGCACATCCGATCTATGCTTATTCATTTGTTCAATCACCTCATTCATCTTGCCATTTATACCTCTAGTATTACCAATCTTACACTCACTCAGCCGAGATCTCTTTCTCATTCACCTTTTTCCATTTCCATATTGGTTCAGTGGTGGACCGTCCTTCTCAAGCGTGGTAGGTCTATCATATCCCACACTAAAATCCTTTAATTTATTTCTTTGTGTCTTTTTAATCAGGTAACTACACTGGTGTGGAGGATTAGCCCACAGCTGATGGTTCCATTTGGTCATTCAACCTAAGGATTCTGGAACAAAACCTAGTGAGTTGGGGTCTCTTTGCCAATGTCACACAGAACTAGCTGGTACCTCTCCAAGATTCACAGAGGCCCTTGTTGCTGCACTGTGTGCCATTGTTGCCCATGGAGCGCCCCTAGGAGGCAAACCTATCTCTCACTAAGACTTCCCACACTAATATGATTATGCCTCTATTCATTGTCAAAATGAATAGAGGTTTCAGTTTTGAAGTTAAAACTGCTATTGGGAAACGAAATAGCCATGAAAGAGTTTTTAGTGTATGTGTCAGATATTCCGAATCTTATGAAGAGAATGTCATCTAAGGGGCTTCATTTCCAGGGGAAGATATACTGAGAAAATGCAGCTTAGTGTAAGTGTGAAATGTGAGAATCCCAGTCTAATATTTTACTGCACAGGGGTTTAAAATATTACAATCTCATCACATAAACTGAGGGAATGAAGCTAGGTGTGTTATAAAATGTGGGAATTGTCTATGGCTAACAATTGTTCTCTCGTCAGGTGATGAGGTACCCATCTAGAACACACATGATGCACCAGTAATTTGTCGTATAGAATGCAGAATGGCAACATTTTTGAAATATTAGTTGATGCGGCTATGTCTTTACACGCCATTTGTCGATCTTGCAGGATTGTCCAAACAGTGTTAACAATACGCTCCAACAGCACTTTCAGGTCGACCAGGCGTAAGAGCGAGTTCTGCTGACAAACACCCTTTTTTTAAATCATGGTGCCATCTAAAAATCGTTGACGCACCCAAACATTTATCTTTGTAAGCTTTTTTCATTAAATCAACTGTTTCTGGAGCTGTTGTACTCAAATGATTGCAAAATTTTATTGCAGAAGGCATTTCACTTAACTCTGAATCACTCACCTCAATAGCTGTATATTGAAATGCAGACATACCGTAAACAACTGCTCAATAACAAAACCAGAATCGCCTGCCATGGCTAATAACTGTTGCTATAGATACTTCCTTAATTCAGTTAGTCGTCTGTGTCATTATTTTTCTCTTCACACTGTTGCCAACTAAAAAAAAATACTCAAGTTTTTATGGAACGGCTTTTGTATCATCATCATCATCATTATTGTCAACCATTATCAATCCACTGCTGGACGAAGGTCTCCCCAAGTTTCCTCCACAACAGTCTGTCTTGTGCCAGTCTCCTCCATGTCACTCCCGCATACTTTTGAATTTCATCCACCCATCTCCCATATGTGGTTTTCTTCTGGGTTTTTCCTGTCCCTTGGAATCCAATCTAAAATTTCGGCTGTCCATCGATGGTCTGTCCTCCTGGCAGTATGTCCAGCTCATTGCCATTTCAGGGATTTAATTCTGATCATGATGTCTTCCACTCTTGTCATTTTTCGGATCCACGAGTTCCTCTTCTTATCTCTCCTGGTTACACCAAGCATGCACCTCTCCATGCTGCTTTGAGTTGTCTGCAGCCTTTGTATGTCTCTTTTAGTTAAGGTCCACGTCTCTGCACCATACGTAAGCACTGGAAGGATGCATTGATCAAACACTTTTCTTTTAAGACATAATGGCATATTGCTCTTGAAAATTATGCTGTTTCTTCCAAAAGCTCTCTAGGCAAGTTTTGTACGCCGATTAATTTCTTCATTAATGTGACCCTCACTTGATATCTGCTGTCCAAGATAAACGTACGTGTCTGTTATCTCCAGCTTTTCTCCATCAATCGATAAATCTTCATTTCTTGTAAAAGCATTGAACATCACTTTTGTCTTCTGAAAGTTCATTTTTAATCCCACTTCTTTACTCTTGTCAGCAAGTTCCTGGATCATACTCTGCAGCTCTGATGGGGTAGTTGCAAAAATGACTACGTCATCAGCAAAACGAAGGTGGGTTAGATAATCTCCATTAATCTTTATCCCCTTGTTTTCCCAGCTCAGCGACTGAAAAACACCCTCCAATGTGGCATTAAAGAGCTTCGGAGATATGGTGTCACCTTGTCTCACTCCCTTTCCAATTTTTACGTGTGTTGTATTTTCAAACAGCCTAATCTTTGCACTTGCATTTTCATAGATGTTATTAATAATATTAATGTATGCATCTTCAATACTGCAGGTTTTCAGAGCCATTGTAACTGCTGATGGTTTCACCGAATCAAAGGCTTTTTCATAATCGATAAAAGCCATGCACAATGGAAGTTCATATTCCCTCGCTCTTTCAATTAGTTCTCTCAGCACGTGGATATGATCTATTGTGCTGTAGCCACTCCTGAATCCAGCTTGTTCTCTCGGTTGAGCCATGTCCAGTGTTACCTTCAAGCGGTGTGAAAGAACTTTAGTGAAGATTTTATAAACCACTGATAGGAGGCTGATAGGTCTGTAGTTCCCGAGATCCTCAATGTCACCTTTCTTATGTAGCAGAATCATTGTAGCGGTGTTCCAATCCTCAGGAATCTTTCCTTCATTAAGGCATCGAGTGAAAATTTGGGCGAGTACTGTTTCGATTTCTCCACTTGCTTCTTGTATGATGTCTACACAGGGTGCGCACGCGTGCTTGAAAACCTGGAAAGTCCTGGAAAATCATGATTACGTTTTCAAGGCCTGGAATATCCTGGAAAAACGGTATTTTTTTAATGCTGTCTTGAAAAGCCTTGAAATTTGAAATTAGTGCTTAAAAAAAATGCCCTTTTAGGAAATCGTGTTACTGACTGTTACCCCTTAATTTTTTTAAGTTCCTCTCCTCTGTTCTCAAAGAAACCGCCGGCTACAGTGGTGTTTCGGATGTGCCCAAATCCTAATTTGGCTAGGGGGGGGGAGCACTACTTCCAGTGCAATAAAATTGGATGATTACTAGCAGGTCTGTTACGGAAGGGGATCTTGATGCATTCTCTAGCCCTGAGCTTGATGTCCGTCCGACAACTACTGAGAACAACAGAAGGGGAAAGAAGAGACATTTAGCATTTGCAAGGGGTCTCGTGTTTACCAAGTCAGCTGGCATCCACCAGTGAAGAGTATGCCTGAACAACACATTCTTCTGCTCCTTGTTTATTGCATTAAGACGCTTGCTTCCGGCCCACCCCTCAAGAGACTTCGGCTACTTATGATAAAAAATAAGAAAACTATCTTTGCGAATTTTTCACAAAAGTGGCTGAAATTTTTACATTTACTATAATTGGATTACAGAAGCTCACTCCCAAAATTCCATTTGAATCGGTTTAAAACTTAAAAAGTTAGCATTGGAAATTTTTATTATGTGTGCCTCTTTAGACAGTGAGCCTTGAGCAGAAAGGGTGTTACCATAGCAACGGTTGATTGACAGCTGGGAGCGCTGATCCGAAGCCCTTGGTTGGGAAGAAAGCAAACACCTGTTTATCACTTCCACGGCTCAAAAGGACTAAGAGATATTTTCAGAAATCCATTTTCCGGAATTTTGAAAATAACACAGTAAAATTTTTACAGTGGTTAAAATACATCACAATAAAGTTCTAGTGCAAATTTCGCCGAATTCCGTTTGAAACTTTAGCAGATGCAAAAAAAAAAAAAAAAAAAAAAAATCTTCCGTTGCAAAATCGGATTAAAAAAAAAAGAAACGGCAATTATAAATTACGGGAAAAGCAAGCAAATTATTTTTTTTTAGATGCCATGGTTTATTTAAACAGAGTGATCCTTAAATTTTGTTTCTGTGATGATATGGACTCTATTTTAATTACAAACATACATTTTTATTCAGATGTCTGAGTTACTGTTTTAATAAAAAAATCTATAATTAAAAAGTTTTCAATGGATTTAGGCGAAATTCAGCAGATAAACGTATTTTAGTAAATTGCAACGTTATGACGTAAATTTGGTCATTTTGTCGAAAATTGGGCAGCATTTTTTTTTTTTACGTTTTCTTCTATAGTTAGGGTGAAGGAGGAAGACACTTCAGTGAGCTGCAGGTGGTGATTTATGGCGATGTGCCAAATGAAAAAGAAGCCGTTCCATCAGGACATTCCAGAGGTTGAGTGTGCGTGGACGCGTGCTCCTGCTGTTTGAACTTAATCGGAATGTTTTCGGGAGGGGAGAAATATCCGTTTCAGCTTTACAGCTTTCAGGCTCCTTTTTTTTTTTTCTTGGTAATAAATAAAAACCATAGTTGCTGCATTCACCATTGATCCATATTCGCATTTCTTGAATATAAACAGCAGACAATCGGAAACATGGTGTTGGGTGGGTCTTGATGTTCTTCATTTGTATCTGCTGAATTTTGTTCTGTGGGAATACGGAATGAGTTATACTGTGAATACATACAAAACTACATATTTTTGAGCTGAAAAAATATGTCTACTTGTACACAGTAGCTAACGTGTGAACTCAGACGAAGACAATCGGACATATGGACGTCTGATTCCATAAAAAAATCAACCCATTTTATTTATACACGACAGGTAAAAAAAGAAAAAACATTACATGTTTTTAAACATTATAAAGGAAAGCGGATTTTTGAAACACCATGACTTGATGATATTAATTTCTGAAAGTTTTTTTTTTTTCGATTTTAATTTCTGAAATCTTTTTTTTTTTCAATTACAATACACTGTAACATGATACCTGTGTGTTGTATCCCTTAGTTGTATGGCAGATTTTCAGTTGGCCGATATCCGCGATCGTAAGTGGTAGTTACATTGCTTATTGTTGATGATGACAAGATAAATACTGGAGTAATGTAGAATGTTGCATAACGTAAAAAAGAAATCGCCCCCCTTCGAAATTTTATGCGGTTATCATAGCTGATCAACCATTTCATTCCATGAACATCAGCACATTTCAATCATTTGACCATTGGGGGTCTGACGGAATTCAGCAGTGCTTAAGCGCCTAGCGCAACGAGAACATGCTAATTATGGACAGTTCTATTCCCTTCCCCCTATCATCCCTAATCCATTTGCATCTTTCATCATTTTTATTACTTAAAACTGAAATTGCTTTTAAAAACTAATTTGAGCATGATACTGTAAAGCGTAGTAATCATCCTGGAATTTTTTGTATATTGGCCTGGAAAAGGCCTGGAAAGTCCTTGAATTTTTTCCCCCAAAAAGAGTACGAACCCTGCTACAGTAATTCCATCTTCTCCTGGAGCTTTTCCCCGCTTCATGTTCTTGATTGCATGTGCAACTTCTGCTGGAAGGACTGGAGGAACTCTGGTACTGGTATCTTTCATGATGTCTGGAGTGCATGTATCATCCCTTTCATATAATTTGGAGTAGAAATCTTTCACTCTTGTCAAAATTTCGCCTCTATTTCTTGTTACAGAACCATCTTCGTTTCTCAGTGCCATAATCTGTTTTCTTCCCTTACTGAGATGTCCCTTTGCTATCTTTAGGCTTTGGTTGTTTTCAATTGCTTTCCTCACTAGTTCACAGTTGAATTTTCTTACGTCTTTAGTGATACTTTTTCTTACTGTCTTGCATAGCTCTATATATTCCACTTTGGAAGTCACATCTTCTTTAGTTGTCCTCATCTCTCTTCTTTTTTTGCATCAACATTTTCGTTTTTCCTGATAATTTATTTACATGCAACTTGTTCTTAGACCCAGCTAATTTTGTTGCTGTTTCCATAAGAGCTTTGGTTACTTTTCTGTTAACTTCAGAGATGTCCACTTCTTCCGATGTTAGGCCTTCTAAAGCAGAGAACCTGTTCTTCAGTTCCAACTTGAAGGTATTATGGTGTTTTTTAAGGTTGGTTATGTGAATAGATTTTGTTTGTCTTATGAGCTTGCCACGTTCAAGTTTAGTGTTGAGGTGCATCTTACATCACACCAATCTATGGTCACTACCTGTGTTGAACTTGTTTAGCACACTGCAGTCTTCTATGACGAATTTTTTGTTACACATAATAAAATCAATTTCACTTGTCATCCCATTTGGATGTCTCCATGTCCATTTCCTGTGTGGCTTTTTCTTGAAGAAGGAGTTCAAGATGAAAAACCCTTCTGCCTCTGCAAACTCAACGAGAGTATTTCCACGCTGGTTTCTGTTGCCGTGACCGAATTTACCTACTGAAGTTTCATTCTGTTGCCGTTGCCCTATTTTTGCATTGAAATCTCCCATAATTATTTTCAAGTGCTGCTTACCTTTATTATTTAGATGACAAATTTCCTCATAAAATTCTTCAATTTCTTCTTCAGGATGACTTGTGGTGGGTGCATAAGTTTGAATAATCTGAGCCTGGTATCTTTTCGAGAGTTGGATAACAAGTCGTGCAGCTCTGTCAGAGGAACTTTCAACTTCTACAACTTTATCCTTCAGTTTCTTGTTTATTATAAATCCAACACCACTAGTTCTGCCAGTATCTGTCCCACGATAGTAGAAGAGATGTCCACTTTTCAGTTCGATGAGATCTTCTCCTTTTCTCCTTACCTCACTTAGCCCCACGATGTCCCACTTGATCCTTTGTAGTTCCTCTTCCAATTCAAGAAGCCTTGAATCAGAAGATAGGGAGCATCCATTGTACGTAGCCAAGGTCAGCATCAGATGGCAGCCTAGTCCGGTCCTCCGGGGATTCTTAGCACCCTCTGCCTTCATGTTGCACTGGCCGCTGCCTTGGCCAGGTACATTCCAGCTGCCAGAGACTGAGGGCCAAGATTTAAGTTGTGGAATCATTTTGGAGGGGTTTGGCCATAACTCACCACGCTGGCCAAGCGGGTTGGTGAGTGTGGGATAGAATTTCCTCTAATCCCGATGGTATAGTTATACCGCTATTGGCGGTCGTCAGAGCCCCTTTAGTGGGAACAGGATGCACCACGAGAAGGCGGGGTTGACATTTGTCAAGGAGAGGCTGTGATGTTACGCATCACCTGACCTTACATCCCCAATGATATATATATATATATATATATACTGAAGAGCAAAACTGAAAACTAAGGAAAAAACTTTAGAATTTAAAACGAAAGTTGCAAAATAACCTGAAGATCAAAACGCGCAACGCAGCAGTTATGAAAATTCAGAATTCACATTCTATTTAGAAGAGACCTAAGCAAAAAAAAAAATATATTTTTTTGACTCACCCCAAGTACAACATAGAAAAGGTTATGTATCTACCGGTGTGAGTAAAAGGAGAAAAGATAAAAAAATAAATAAAACAACTGAATGTAGAAAGTGTCGAGAATACTGAGCCTTGGCTTTATCAAGGACCAGCAAAAACTCTGCATTTTCTCACTTCCACAAAGACCTAGTTGGAAATGGGTTTCTGCAAGGCCATAGATGCAAGTAACATGCCCACCAAAAATTGTTTTAAAAAATATATATATGTCATGACCTCCGCAGAGTTGTATGACCTAGCACTAGTTAACAATTTCGCTTGCATCCATAACCTTCCTGGCCCGACCCATGCTCTTCATCTGTTACTATTAAACAGAGAGAAGAAGATTAAAGAGAACTCAAGCTGTGAGAGTGACATAATAATTAGAAATAATTTTCAGCTATAACGAAATGCCAAGTTCGCCTGAGAGAGAATTTAAACCTGAAAAGCAATGCAACAGAAATCCAAACCTCTACATTGCAATCAAAAAAGGAAATATTAATTTTTTAAAAAATCAGATTTTTGAAAGAAAACTTGATCCTAAAACCCCCTACTCTACAACTTCTGACAACACAAAAACGAGAATAAATTAAAGACAATAATTAACTAAAGAAGAGCTTTGTGAAAGTTATATAACATAAACAATTAGTTGCAATATGTACAAAGTATTTCAGCAGTGCTTTAAGTACATAATTAAGTAGTTATTAAGAACTTAACTACTTTGAAAATACAGCGCAAAGAAAAGGAACTATGCTTAGCCATCTGTTGTGCCTAAGTTTCCTAAAAAGACGCGCAAAGTTACCAAGAAAAGAAAGAGTTAAAACCTGCAAAAATGTTAACAGACAAGCCAGTGCCTAAAAGCTGAAAAGCAAAAAACAACAGAGAAAAAAAGTACAAGAAGTTCAAACATTGAACTTATAAAACCTAAAACCCAAAGACAAGGAAGAGAGCTTACCTCTTATGCAACTAAACTTTCTCCACACAAGAGAAAAACATGGCTGACCTCTTCCCCAAGCATCCTAACACTTCTGCCACTCCCTAGTCGCTGGGGGCAGTGTGGGTGGGGCTGATGGCCTCCTCATACTGAAAGAAACCAACTCGCGGAGATTTTAACCAGAGAAAAAAATGTATATATACTTAAGACTGTGGATCTGTATGATCAGAAAGAGTAGAATTAACTCTCCAGAATACATGAGAAATATTATAAAATACACAAGTGGTGTAATTTAATAATCTTTGCATGTATTAAATCACCTTAGTGAGCTTCTATAGATTATTCAGAATCTTATTAATTTTAATGTTAGTTTTACTGTTTTTAGTATAGCTATCCTAGTGATGAATAACTAGTTTTCTTTTTTATTTTTTTATTTGTTTTTATTTTCTTTTATAAACAGATATTTAAGCTTTTTTGTGATTTTGTCTATATTATTTAATTTTTTGTTTTAATAGGACCTTCATATCCATAGCACTAAGGTTCCTTTTAGTAGTTAATAGGCATCCTCTAGCCAACTTCCTTATGGCTTTGATTGGTCAGAATCATATTATTAACTGTGTAGAAAATTAAAGCAGATCTGCCAACCTTACTCTATTATTCAGAATATTTTTTCTTAAAGTTCTTTTGATGAAAGAAGAAGGAATTTCGTTCTCTAGAAAACTATCTAATAGTATATTAATGTGGTAATTGAAGTCCAAATTGTTGCTGCAAATTCTTGAAATTCTTAGGACCTGAGAAATTAGTACATTCTCAATTACTTTGGTTGATATGTTATTATTCCAGTGTAGATATTTAATTACTTTGAAAGGAAAATTAACTCTTTTATCAAAGAGGCTAATAGATGGGTTACCTCTGTTGAGCTTAATGCTTAAGTCTAGGAACTCAAGTTCCTGATTACTGTGGTTGGTTTTACATAAGTTAAGAGAGCAAGGATAGATATTATCAAAATCACTCTCTATAACTTCTGAATTATTGAAACACAGCAGATCATCAATATATCTAAATGTGTAAAGGTAGTTATCTGAGCAGGTGGGGTGATTTTTAATGAATTTATATTCCTTAAAGAACAGGAATAGATTAGCAATATTCGTGGAGGTTGATGTTCCCATGGGAATACCGTTCACTTGCTTATAGAGAGTATTATTAAATAAGATATGGTTATTTTTTATGCAGCAATTGAGATAAGAGTTCCAGGCTCCTACATTAACAAATTGGTTAAGTTTAAATTCTGCATACAGCTCTTTAAAGGTAGTGATTATATCTGATAGAGACAGATTAGTATATAGGTTCTCAAAATCATAACTATTAATATCTAAGGGACATACTTTGAGTATAGTAGAGATTACTTCAGCATTATTGTTAATTATCCAAAAATCTCTGTACATCAAATTAGTACAGTTTCTAATGTGTTTCAAAACCTTCTTTAAGACATCTTCAAAAGCAAGATCTATTTTCTTTTTATGACTCCTTACTCCACTAGCTATGAACCTGAACTTCACGGGATCTTTATGAAACTTAACCGTTGCAAAAAGAAATGGAAATTCAGGCTCATATCTTCTAGTTTGTGTAATTTTAAGTTTCTTGAAGAATGCCTTAAACCGATTTTCTAACTGCTTGGTAGAATAACTTACGGGCTCGTACGTTACTCTATTATTGAGTTCCATAGTTAACAGTTCAGAATAGAACTTCTTATAGATAATTGCAAAATTATTGCTAGCTTTATCCGTAGTGGTAAAAATAAATAGGTCTTGTAGTTTGGAGAGTGACCTTTTAGCATCTCCAGATAAAATGAGATTTCTATCGAAACAAAAGTCCAGACCTGCCAACTCACAAGTGAAGCTATTGATAACGTTATATTTCCATTCTGCGAAGGCCTCAATAGGCTGATTGTATGTTAAACTGGTTTTTACGATGTACCTATTAACATCTTGAGTGAAGCTCTCAAGAATCCTTTCTTTGGAAATCGTGAAGGAAGGTCTAAATTTAGAACCATACTCTAATAAATTCCTAAGCTTTTCATTTTCAACAAAACTCAAGTTTCCGGTGATAATATGGTTGTAATTCTTATCATAGTGAACTGTTTCTTTATGTTCATCACAAGAACATGTAGTAATTACAGGAATGTAACTCGAAGAATTAAGTTTGTAGTTTTTAACTATTGACCCTAAGGTCTTAACATATTTAAAACTTACAATAGACTGGTGCCTGTGGATGGGGAAAAAAAATTGCATTATTGTAGAACAGCTTCCTTACATTGAGATGATCATAGGCTTTATATTTTCCATCCAGAGTAGAATTCTTGTGGGAATAGGTGGCACTAATATGATTAATGAAAAAAAAAAAAACAACCTAATCCTGTTTCAAATGAGACCCTGAAATTTCTTGTTTCCAAACATGGGATAGCTACATCGTTTCTTCTTGTGTGCAATTGTAGGACACTGTCGACACTAAATAAAACACTTAACAGGTGGGGTGGTCCACAGCCAATCAGAGGTATCTCTCTTTTTCCCCAAGTTTTCACAGCAAATGTGTGCGTGTATGTTTGCACTCTGCGCTAGCGAAAGACATCCGTGATATTGAATAACAAAGATATAGTGTTTAACAAAAGGTGGTAACTTGAAAGTAAGCTGACACAGCTGTGTTACTTCTAGGATGAAAGAGTTGTGGAATGCAGTTTCACCAGAAATGGTTATAAATTCTCTCAAAAAATGCTGCATAAGTAATGCAGTGGATGTTACTGGAGTTATTTAGAAACTATGACAGTGAATTGTACTTTGAAGGTTTTTACAGAAGATAATCTCAGAAATTTGCATAATTCATTTCAATATGTATATTTTCCAAAATCTTGAAATTTAAGGTCAGCTTATATGCGATTTAAGGTTTTTCAGAAATTTTTAGCAATTTGAAGTACGGGAGTGGCTTATATACGAGTATCTACGGTAAATCGTTCCACTCTCCTTTATCACTTCTTCGTGGATGTTAATGCCATCAGTTCAATTTTCTCCTCCCCTCCTCTGGTGCATCACATGTGCTCTGTTTTTGTACTATTTATCTTTAGGCCATTGCCTTCTAATATACTTCTCCATTTTCCCAGCTTCTCTACTTAGCACTGTTCTCCAGATTTATTGCTCAGACATTTGCTTAAATTTGCATTTTTTGTATAAAATTATTTTTGTTAGTTATGCTGCATATACATTTTGTAATAACTTGGAGCTTTTTAAGCCTAGTGAAGTGATGTCTTAAAGTAGCAAATTATTAGGAACACCCAATAGCAATCAGACACATGCCATCCTATTTTATGTACAGAACTATGATGTCAAGATGGTTTTATAAACAGCTCATTGCAAAGGATTCAGATTGTATGAAGTGTAAGTAATGATAATATAGGTAAGACTCATGATTCAAATTACTTTAAAGAAACCACGTAAATGGGCGCTTGGCTGGCAATTGCAAGAATATTGGGAATAACAAACCTTTCCTATGCAAGAACAACTGTACCAAAGATGTATAATAAGTGATACAAAAACAACAAAACCAACATTCAGCAATCTTCTTGTGGGCGGAAACAGCAGGTTGATGTTCGAAGGCAATGGTGGCTGGAGAGGATTGTAACAAAGCAACAGACTTCATTGCATCAAGTACACGTCGTTTCAGTATGATATGACCACCCGTGGAATTACAGTGTACCCGCCCAGGGGCACCACAAAGTGCACTTTACGAGGTCGACCACATGGAGATATAAGTGGCTGGCCAGGACAGATGAGACATGTGCTTAATGTGAGCACAATGGGCAAAGGCAGTGATTTGACATACGTTCAAAAAGCAATGATCATCGACTACCTTGCCAAGGGTGGAAGCATCTCAGAAACAGCAGACTTCGTGGGCTGTTTGCGAGATGCTGTAGTAATAGTGTACCAAGAATGGACCACTGGCATACAGAGTACCTCCCAACGTCATAACTGTGGAGCCCCAAAGGCCATTGACCTCAGAGGAGAACATCGCCTCTGTTGTCTGGTAAAGGGCAATCAATGTGCAACAGTGCAGCAATTGACAATGCAAATGAATGCTGTGGCACCCAGGTACATGTCCCTGATAACAGTAGAGCAAACCCTGTTACGCATGGGTCAAGGCTTCCGTGTTAATCCAGATCCATCAACAGCAATGCCTGCAGTTCACATGGGAGTACCATCATTGGACAGTAGAAGAGTGGAAAAAGGTTGCCTTCTCTGACGAATTGAGGTGTCTGCTCTGCAGAAGTGACAGGGAGTGGCAGATAGGGCATCAAACACATGAGAACCAGAACCTGGACACGCTTGTCGGCCAAGTACACCCCGTCGATGGCAGTGTGCATGTCTGGGGGATGTTTTTCTGGTATGACCTGGGACTGCTGGTACCACTAGATGGCTGGCTCCCTTAACATCAATGGCTCCCTGTCCATCCTCTCTGATCACATGCATCCCTTCATGTTGGACATTTACCCTGGTGGTTATGGTGTCTACCAACAGGACATGCGCTGTGCCACGTTGCTAAGGGGTGCGTGACTGGTTCTATGAACACGACAGCGATGTCTCCGCTCTCCCTTAGCCGATGAAATTTCCTGACCTCAATCCCATAGAGCACTTGTAGGACTGTTTGAATCGATAGGCTCGACATGCCGACCCACAACCACATCCTCTCCAGGACCCCCATGTTCTGCTGCAGTCTGAATGAGCATTTGTGCCTTGGGCAACCTTTCAGGGCCTCATTGTGTCTATACCATCACACCACTGTCATGCAGGCCAAGGGTGATTATTCCCATTATTAGGTGGATGGTCATATTCTGATACGACTGTGTAATCTTGCTGTACAACAGTTTCATTGAGGAAAAAAATACTAACATTTACAGCCTGCTGCACATTGGTGTGAATGGGGTATTTATGGCAGATGTGTTCCCTTTTGTGTACCACTAGCCTGCTAAAAACTGACAAATTCCTCTACAGTGGGCATGAAAGCACCAAAACTAGACCTCTGAGGACTGGGAAAAGGTCACTTGGTTTAATGAATCACATTTTCAGTTAATTCATGTTGATGAACCGGCCAGAATATATTATCAATTGCAGAAATCGTTGCATCCCAGCTGTCTAGTTTTAATTACAAGCTGGTGGAGGTGGTGTAATGGTTTGAAGTCTATTGCTATGGCGAGCATTGGAATAATAGTGTAAAAGCCATTTATGCTGGTAGTAGAGCTTGTATACGAGTGAATGGTGTTTTATCAAAATGGTTTTCTATTGGTGCAGGAGTTAGGCAAGGTTGTGTAATGTCACCATGGCTGTTTAATATATTTATGGATGCATGCATGCGTGATGCCAAAATAGATAATAGTGGTTTATGTCTTGGTGATATCGGTGTGTGCAGATTGTTGTATGCGGATGACACTGTCCTCTTGGCAGAAAGCAAAAGTGAGTTGCAGAGTATGTTGACTCGGATGCACAAAGTTTGCATGAAATTCAAACTGAGTATAAATAAGGGAAAAACCAAAGTTATGGTGTTTGAGAGAGGAACGGGTAGCACTGAATGTAATGTAAGCATAAATGGCACTGTGATTGACCAGGTGAATGAGTTTGTGTATTTAGGAAGCATGTTTGACAGAGAGAACAAGTTGGATGGTGAAATCAGTAGGCGAGTGAATTCTTCTTTGAAAGTCATAGCTGCTCTGGGAGGTTTTCACAAGAATGATGGGTTCTCTAGAGAGTCCCGCATGGCTGTGTATGAAACTGTAATTGTTCCTACTCTGATGTATGGCAGTGAAATCTGGGTACTGCAGAAGAAACATAGGAGTCGTTTGTGTGCTGGAGAAATTCGTTACTTACGTGGGGTTTGTGGCAAGACACGATCTGATTGTGTGAGAAATGAAGATGTATTGCAGCTGTGTGATGTGAAGCAAAATGTTGTTAGCAAGGTGGAGACCAATATGCTTCGGTGGTTTGGCCATGTTGAAAGAATGAGTGATGAAATGCTTACTAAGAAAATCTTTTCAGCCCAAGTGGCGGGAAGGGAAGGCAGAGGACGGCCAAGGAAGACATAGGTGGATCAGATTCAGGAGTGTCTGCATGAGAAAAAGATTATGAGTATGAAGTATAAAAGATCTTGTGTACGGCGTGTAATGGATATTAGTGAAGCACGAGTTGTATGTCAAGATCGCTGTAAATGGAGAAGTTTGATACGACAACAATAAGTAAAAATATCTGGAAGTTTGTATTTCGTTTTGGAGCTAACCTCTGAATCTCAGAGAACAGCTTAGTGATATGTATGTATGTATGCAACAGATATTTTTTAACTGGGAAATATTAGTTGGTTTTCTAATATTACTATAGCGATGTAGGCTATTATATTTTGTGTTGTCTTCCCTTCCTGTGAGCTTTAGCTGCACTTTGCCTATGGTATTGTGGGCAAATCCTAAACTGCTGTCATCTACCCTTCCCTTAGGCTATAGCCCCAATTTATCTATGGTGTTGGAGATCACCCATGGCATTCACCGCAATTTACCAACACCGACTAGAAGGTTTATCTGGTAAGTGAGGTGACACAAAGAATTGGAAGCTGTTTTGTGTCAAGACCCTTCCTTTTTAGTTGTGTGTTCTGACTTGGTAAACTTTAATAATGTTTTAGGGTGGAAGAAGAAAATATCTTTTGTGGGAGCATTTTCAAGAATTAGAAATTAATGGAAAAAAAAAAAAAAAAAAAAAAGACTGCCAAATGTGGCAATATACAAAGCAGCAAGAATGCAAACACATGTTCACCAGGTGTTAAAAGGTTTCTTTAGCAAATGATTTCAACAATTTGTTTGTCTTCAACAACTTCAATTGCCATTAATAATGATGATGCCATTCAACATTTGAGAACAGAACTGAATGAGCCTGCTGTGAAGAAAGCCAAGACTTTTCAAGACAATTTAAATACATTTGTAAGGAAGACACCCAGTGATGAAAAAGCTTAGTAATAAAAAGGCTGTCATTGAAAAAGAAGCATTCATAAACTTGACCCATGCATTACAACCTGGATACAAACTTCCCAGTCAGAAAGCTCTGTCAAGTGAACTGCTAAATGATGTTTACACTGAAATGGAACGAATGAGAGAAAATGTAAAAGATAAGCAAGGTATTTTAATTGATTGCTGGAGCAACATTCACAAGGAGCCTATAATAGCTCCGTGTGTTCTAGTTGGAAAATCTTTGTATGTTGTGAATATTGAAAATTCAGGGGCAACCAAAAAGACTGCTGAATATTTAGTTGAAAAGGTCAATGGAATCACTTCTAGAGTGGAAAATGATTATCAGTGTAAAATAAAAAGTATTGTTACGGACAATGCCAAAAATATGGAAAAAATGAGAACATAAATATCACAATAAAAGTGTACTGATCAGAGGTTAAAATTCAGAGCGGGATTCCCACCGAAATAAAGTTGTTAGGCGGGAGTCTCCCGCCTTAGCCGCCCCGGTGGCGCAGTGGTCTAAGCGATGGCCTCTGATCATTCGTCCGAAAGGGGTCCGGGTTCGAATCCCGGTGAGGCATGGATGTTGTGTTCTTATGGCACTGGCTCTCTCCCTTCCCTGGAACCAGTGACCCTAAATTAGGGAAGGGCGACTGCTTATAGCCCATTGAGTTGCTCACGGTGGTCGTTAAACCTCCAATTAAAAAAAAAAGGAAAAAAAAGTCTCCCACCTTACGAAATTTTAAGAAAAAATATATGTAAATATAAAATCTTGGGTCTGTTTTTGGACCACTCGCAAAATTCGCACGTTAAAAACGTATCCTTTACTTGTAAAAATACTTGCGTTAGAAACAGATCGTTCAGAGTTCCGAAAATTGCAATCGAATACGTCGTTCATGTCGGGAACGTAATCAGTTTATGGACACGTGAGTCGGCTTCTATATACAGGGCTCTTAGGAAAGTCCATTTGCCCCTCCCCTCCAACTTTTAAACCACGTATTGTAGCGCCACGAAAGTAATGTGCACCTATAGAAAAGTGACCATGCGCAATCGATTGGATGTGCTTGTAGCACCCCTAGTGGCGAAATACAGAACTTAGCAAAACTAACTCAGAAACTAAGAGAGATACGCAAAAAAGTCCATTTACAAAATGAAAGAGCGGTGTTTAATTAATACAAAACGACACTTAGTTCAACAGACAAGAAAACACTAACAAAGCGTCAGATGTCCGGCTGCTGGCATGCGACAGCAACAGAAAAGTAGTTATGTGATATAACGCGTAGTTATGCTAATTTCAAGTTTGACGTAAAATGACGTCAGACAGCCGAAGGGCTATAAATGATGGGTGGGAATTGAGTGAATCAGAGTACGAGGTTGGCAGGTAGATGGCTATCTTTACGAATGACGAGTAGTGTGATATGGTCTTGCTATACGGCAAATGTCAGCAGAATGCAAAAAAGGCTGCGAGGTTGTACAGAGTGCAGTTTCCCACTTGTCACCATCCAGCAGCACTGACAATTGCCAAAGTTGTCCGGCGCCTGCGAAAAACAGGAAGTGTTACTGGGCGCCGTCATTCCTGTTGTCTCATTGGTGCCAGTGTGCAAGAATATCCTGTGGATACTTTGGGCTATGTTCTTGCAAATCCTCGAAGTTGTACGACAGCAGTGAGTCATGCGTGCGGATTATCGGCATCACAGGTGTGGCAAATCTTGAACGAACATGGTGCGCATCCCTACCGTGATGCTGTCTTGCAAAACCTGGTGCCTGGAGACCTTCAAAGGCGGTATGACTTTTGTAAGTTCGTCTTGAACACCTTACAGGAAAAGGCGTGGTTTGTGGACAACATCCTATGGACTGATGAGTCAACATTTACACGGGGCGGAATCATCAATCACCAGAACTCCCACTACTGGGATGTGAGAAATCCACACATGATGAGACAAGCATGCCATCAAGTACACTGGTCACTTAATGAGTGGCGTGGAATGTAGCAAACATCCATAACTGGACCTGTGTTCATTGAGGGAAATTTAACAGGTCGGCGTTGCTTGCAGCTGTTATGTGGGCCAGTAAGTGATTGGTTGGATGATGTTCCTTTGACTACGTTACCACACATATGGTTTCAACATGACAGCTGTCCTTCCCATAAAACCTTTCCAGTTCGCTCGCTCTTATCTCGACGTTCGGCAACAATATTATTGGGTACGGTGGTTGTACGTAATGGCCACCACAGTACCTGACCTAATACCGATGGACTTCTTCTTTTGGGATACCTGAAGGATCAAGAGCACTCTACGGAACTTTCCAGCGTGGCAGATTTAAAGGAACACATCTTCAGGGTTTGTAATTCTGTAACCCCTGAGATGCTGCATGCTGTTCTACATGCATTTCTGTCCCAAGCCCAGATGTGCATCGTCGCTGATGGTGCACACTTCGAACAATGTGTATGGTAGACCACTTGCCATGTTAATCGCACCTGTACTACATGAGCTGTGCATTGCGTGTGCGTTGGTATATTCATATATGTATCATATATATCACTAAGCTGTTCTCTGAGATTCAGAGGTTAGCTCCAAAAAGAAATACAAACTTCCAGATATTTTTACTTATTGTTGTCGTATCAAACTTCGCCATTTACAGCGATCTTGACATACAACTCGTGCTTCACTGATATCCATTACACGCCTTACACAAGATCTTTTATACTTCATACTCATAATCTTTTTCTCATGCAGACACTCCTGAATCTGATCCACCCATGTCTTCCTTGGCCGTCCTCTGCCTTTCCTTCCCGCCACTTGGGTTGAAAATATTTTCTTAGTAAGCATTTCATCACTCATTCTTTCAACATGGCCAAACCACCGAAGCATATTGGTCTCCACCTTGCTAACAACATTTTGCTTCACATCACACAACTGCAATACATCTTCATTCCTCACACAATCAGATCGTGTTTTGCCACAAACCCCACGTAAGTAACGCATTTCTCCAGCACACAAACGACTCCTATGTTTCTTCTGCAAGACCCAGGTTTCACTGCCATACATCAGGGTCGGAACAATTACAGTTTCATACACAGCCATGTGGGACTCTCTAGAGAACCCATCATTCCTGTGAAAACCTCCCAGAGCAGCTATGACTTTCAAAGAAAAATTCACTCGCCTACTGATTTCACCATCCAACTTGTTCTCTCTGTCAAACATGCTTCCTAAATACACAAACTCACTCACCTGGTCAATCACAGTGCCATTTATACTTACATTACATTCAGTGCTACCTGTTCCTCTCTCAAACACCACAACTTTGGTTTTCCCCTTATTTATACTCAGTTTGAATTTCATGCAAATTTCGTGCATCCGAGTCAACATACTCTGGAAATCACTTTTGCTCTCTGCCAACAGGACAGTGTCATCAGCATACAGCAATCTGCACACACGGATATCGCCAAGACATAAACCACTATTATCTATTTTGGCCTCACGCATGCATGCGTCCATAAATATATTAAACAGCCATGGTGACATTACACAACTTTGTCTAACTCCTGCACCAATGGAAAACCATTTTAATAAAACACCATTCACTCGTACACAAGCTCTACTACCAGCATACATGGCTTTTACACTATTAAGTAGATTCCCAGTAACACCATATTCATTCAATACCTTCCACAAAAGTGTCCTATTCACTTGGTCGTAAGCTTTCTCTAAATCTATGATGGCAGTAAAAACTTTCTTCCCAACAGCCTGATACTTTTCAATCATCATGCGTAATGCAAAAATCTGGTTAGTGCAGCCTTTACCAGGCATAAAACCACTCTGAACATCCTACACTTTCAATGATGTAAGACCCCGTACTTTTTCAATAACAACCTTACCAAACACTTTCCGTGGCACACTCAGTAGGCTAATACCACGATAGTTCTTGCATTCAGTCTGATCACCTTTTCCCTTATACAAGGGAACAATAATAGCATCCTTCCAATCCCGAGGGATCATTCCTAACTCCCAGCACAACTGGCAAATTTCAGTTAACCAGTCAATTATAGAGTCACCACCATACTTCAACATCTCTGCAGTTATGCCATCAACTCCCAGAGCCTTACCATTCTGAAGAGATTTTAGAGCTTTACACACTTCTTCTCTTGAGATCCCTCCTGTGCTTTCATCCCTCACTGTGACATCATCTGCATCTGTCTCAGAATCATTTTTGCTCTCCTGATCTAATAACTCACAGAAGTATTCACCCCATCTTTCACTTAACTCATTGGGCTCCCATATCATATCCCCGAGCTCATTCTTCACACAACTTACAACTTTGTTTCCCCTATTTTTCCTGAGTCTCATGTACTTCCAGAAGGACTTTCTATCTTTCCAAAAAGCCAGTTCACGCCTTTCCACTTTCTCCTTCCTATCTTTTGCCTTACTGTGGCGAACCAGCTTAGCAGCTTCACGCTTCTTACAGCGATATTCATCCACAGAGACTCTACCTTGCAACATCCCCAAATAGGCTTCCTTCTTTTTCTTTACTGCCTCATCAATCTCACTATTCCACCAAGCATCACCTCTATTGTTACCCACTATTGTGGTGCCACAGACCTCTTTAGCAGCAGTGACAACACAGTTCTTAAAACATTCCCACTTCTTTTCTACATCCCTCTCACCAGACTTCAGATCCTTCAGTCATTCTCTGAGTAAGTCAGAGTACCGCTGATGATCTTCAAGGAGCCTATCAACCTTTATTCTTTCAATCCTGGGTCTCTTCCTATTCCTTTTCCTCAACCAACATTAAGTTTCACTCGTGACACTACCAAGTAATGATCAGAACCAACATCCGCACTTCTCATCACAAGGGTGTCAACAACTAAGTGTTTCAAACGCTGATCGTAAACAACAAAATCTATCGCACTCTTTTGACCAAGAGTACGATTTTCCCAAGTATATGTGTGTATATACTTGTGGCTGAAAAATGTATTAGATACACACAAACCATTCTCAATGCAGAGTTCAATTAATCTTTCACCATTATCATTCACACAAGGATCATTAAACTTACCCAAAACATTGTCAGGAATTGCATTCTGCACACCTACTCTAGCATTGAAATCCCCTGCTATTATAACTTTTTCTTTAGCACCAAACTGGCTCGAAACAGCTTTTAGCTCATTCCAGAAATCTTCTTTCTTATCAGAAGGTTCCGAGTCACAAGGAGCATACACTACAACAATTACAATACTCTGAAGTTTCACTTTCAAACGAATCCAGAGAATTCTCTCACTTATGCAACTAAAATGAATCAAGTTGTTCTTCATCTTTTCACTTAAAATCACACCTACACCAGCCTGTCCTCTCATATTATCCAATACTCCAGACCACACACTCACCGTGCCATTCACTTCTTCTGCCCCAATTTCCTTCTTTTTGGTTTCACTTACACACAGCACATTCAGTCTATACTTATTCATCTCCTCAATCACCTCGCTCATCTTGCCATTTATACCTCTAGTATTCCATACACCAATCTTACATTCACTCAGCCGGGATCTCTTTCTCATACGCCGTTTAGAAAGTCCAGGTCGATTCCGTGGTGGACCGTTCTTCTCAAGTGTGGTAGGTTCACCATATCCCACACTTGAGTCATTCTTAATATTTCTTTTTGTCTTTTTAATCAGGTAAGTACATCAGTGTGGGGCATTAGCCCACAGCTGAGGGTTCCAGTTGGTCATTCAACCTAAGGATTCTGGAACAAAACCCAGTGAGTTGGGGTCTTTTCGCCAATGTCACACAGAACTAGCTTGCACCTCTCCAAGATTCACAGAGACCTAGTTGCTGTTGTGTGTGCCATTGTTACCACGGAGCGCCCCGAGGAGGCAAACCCATCGCTCACTACGACCGCCCGCGTGTGTGTTGGTTTGTGTGTAATTTATAAGTTTACTACTTTAACATGTCTTGTCCTTTCTGTAAGTGTTTCTGTTGAACTAAGTGTCATTTTGTACTAATTAAACACCACTCTTTCGTTTTGTAATTCGACTTTTTTGCGTATCTCTCTTGGTTTCTGAGTTAGTTAATCGTCCAATCGATTGCGCATGGTCACTTTCCTATAGGTACATGTTACTTAGGTGGCAGTATGATATGCGGTTTAAAAATTAGAGGGGTAAACGGACTTTTTTAAGAACCCTGTATAGCCACATGAGCAGTTCATTTTGCATATAGCGGACTGTTACGAATCGGACATGTGATTCTTCTTCAGATTCACAGAATTTTGCTTTTTTCGCCACATTTTGGTTATACTAAAGATCAATCAAAAAAAAACTGAAAATAATGTTTTATTTTTGGAGGAGTAGTGTGTGTATGTGGGGGAGAGGGGGGGGGGTCGTTTTCCGTCTGGGGGAACGGTATTCCGTTTTCGTAAACGAAAGGTAAATGAAGTGAACATTTTCCCTGCAATCTTAATTTCTTTTTCTCATGGAGTTTCCTCTGTCCAGTATTGTTATTAAATATCAATTTATTGCATAAATGTTTGTATTTCAGCTTCCAATAACGGAAGTTTGACGGAGCCAAAATTTCCTTGTAAACTTTAGGCACGAGTTTGTTCCGCGTATTCGAGGAACTCTGACTTTGTTGTCATCATTTGCATCGTCCTCGAGAACGATGCAAAACTGAAGATTATTTTTTAGGTGGTTAGGGGTTCGTGTGTGTGTGGCAGTGGAAGGGAGGGGCTGGGGTGGGTGGGTGGGGGGTGTTCTGGCTGGGGACTGAATTTAGTCTTTCGAAAACGGAAGTTAGACGAACTGCAGATATAATCTGTAATCATAATTTTTTTTTCTTGTGATATTCCCTCTGCTCGGTGTTATTGTAAAATATTGTAAAATATAATTTGTTAGATAACTCATTGTGTTTCCCTTGAAAATAAAATAAAAATTTCCAAAAACGGAGGTCGGACAGAGCTAAGATTTTTTCGTAATTGTAATTTTTTTTTTCCGTGATGTTCCCACTGTCCTGAATTATTGTTAAATGTTATTTTCGCTCCATAAATAGTTGCAAAGGGGAAAACTGGACGCTCCTCATATCAGAAGAATGGTTGAATCAACCAAGTCTCAATTTTGTGAACTGTAAACATCTTATACATAGTATTCAGGAAGATATTTTTTTTTTTCGGAGCTGAAGAGAAACTTGTTCAAAAATAATAAATTAGTTGACCCTTGTGATACTAAACTTGCACATCACAATGTCCAGTGATGGTTTATTTTATCTTTTGTGATTGAGATAGACTGCAGATTTCCTTCCTCCACAATGGAACTCTTTGAAGTTACAGTGTGTAGAATTTGAATCGGTGAAGCAATACACACACACACAAGTTTTGATACAGTGTTTCAAAAGCCTGGCAGAACAGGTTTTTTTTTTTTTTTTTTTGAAAATTAATGAAGATACAGTTGTGGAATATTCACTATTCAAGCATAGCTGTAAAAAATGAAGAGTATATGTGCCTATGTCCAAAGTTTTCTAAGAATGTTATAAGCAACCATCTGCACACATTCCCATTAGTGTCAAAAGGTTCTTCTGCAAGTAAGTCTTGTGTTGCGTTTAACAAATGTACCATGTGAACGTTAGCACACAAAACAGAATTCAGTCAAAATTTAGAGATTCACTGAGCAACAAAAATCTTAATGTGTATTTCTGAAATTGGACCAGATAAATCCTCAGAAATAAAACAGCAGCTGATCAAAGCTTGCTAACTGTAGCAAGGAATGAAAGACAGACATAAATACTTCAGGCGCAATTTTATGATATCAGTGTACTGCAAAACGAACAACTCTAGTTTTGTAAAATAAATCATGGTAATTTGTATTAGATTGAATGTAGGAAGTTTTTATCTAATTCACCTGTTTGTTTTAAAAACCAAGTATAGCTCATAATGTTTGAAAAATTACTGTTTTCCCAGAGTCTGTTATGATTAAGTCACATATTCAAAACTCCCCACCTGAAATTTTCAATCCCCTCCATTTACAAACACAAGTTGGGAGACTCCCTTCAGTTTCAAATTTGAATTTTAAGCCCTGATGATTGAATACAGCTGTTGGGAAGATATAACTCCTTGAAATACACTGTTGAAATCCAGAAATATTATTGAAACCATCATGCTGCCGGACTTGGCTTAATGAGTGTACTGATTCTGTAAAACGTCAGTTACATCCAACACTTGATGGAATAGTCATGTTAGTTGTCTAGAATCATTTGTACACAACCATAATCCCTACACAAAGATTTTTAATGATCACTATAATCTAATGGACCAAAACATTGTACAAAATGAGATTTTAATCTTTATCGGGTCGCCCCAGTGGCACAGTGGTCTAAGCACTGGCTTATGACCATTTGTCCAAGAAGGGTTTGGATTCGAATCCTGGTGAGGCATGGATGTTATTTTTGTTTACAGCACTGGTTCTTTTCCTTCCCTGGAACCAGTGACCCTGAATTAGGGATGGGCGACTTCTTATAGTCCATTGAGTTGCTCACGATGGTCATTAAACCATCAATAAAAATAAATAAGTAAAAAAATCTTTATCGTCAAGTCAAAGATCTGTTTCTGCAATTGAAACCTGTAGCAAATTATTTAAATATTTTATAAAGTGATTCTGCTGCATTAGCTGACACTTATAATTTATAGTGTTTCCTACTAAGAAATGATGTCTTTTATGTCCTCACTATGATATAGTTGAGAAAAGGCTTAAGAAAGCTATTCAACCATGCCACTTAGCTTCATACTTACTACTTCCAAAATAGAGAGGTGAATATCTCTGCAATGAGCGGAAGAGAATTGCAGGAAAATGGCTGGAGGATATAAATGCTGGGTTTCTGCATTATGCTTTAAAATTTGAATTAAAAGATGGGCCTTTCCCCTGAATGTATTTTTCACAAAATGTGATAATTTCACTGACTGGTGAGAAATGATGGAACAGTATATCAGGAGCTTGTGATATATCAAAGGTAGTGTTTTACCTAGATTTTTTTACTGTTGGGTGGCAAGAAATTTTAGCTGGATGTTTCTTTTAACGACCATTTCCCTAATCGAGAAGGAAAAAGAAAAGAAAGGAATGTTGTTTTGCTTAACATTATTATACTTATTAAACATCTTTAGCAGTGTGGTAGGCATTGATGTAATGAAACATAACATGATGAACAACACTAGAAAATTGTACATAAATGATAAAAAACTTAGTTCTTACTAATAAATCATATTTGACACAGATTTCAGCCAGTTTTCATCAGTATTTATGGTGTATATGGGGATAAGTTTTCTACTCTCTTACTATTATGTGCATTGTGAAAGCATTCATTAACCCTTTAATGACCATGACCCAAATATCTTGTAGCACTCTAAATACCTTAATGCCCAAAATTGTCTGTTTATTAATTTGTTTGTTTAATAACAACAATATTTACTGAGGGTGACTCCGGCTGGTCTCTGATAGGTCAAAAAAATTTGAAGAACAAGTAAATCTGACTCACTCTAGACAGGCATTTTCGGGTGGCTATGGCCGTTTGTACGTACAGGCGTTATGGTCGTTAAAGGAAATTTAGCTGGGTGACAAAGAAAATTAGCTGGGCAGGCGGCCCAGGCTCCAGGTTAATTCATCAAAAATTAATTCGTCTAAAACAGATTCATCGAACGGAGAATTCATCGAAAAGCAAATTCTTCGAAAATTAGGGCTTCAGGTGAATTCATCGACAGCGAAATCACCAAAAGATTACAATATCGTAGGGTAAGCTTTCGTCGAAAACTTTTGCTATAGTTGGATATGGCTAAGTAGCCACAAAAGCGTTTGGGGAATGTATAAAAATTGCATTTTTATTTCTTAGATTACACTTTCATGTAGGACAACCACAAAACTGTTAAGGAGTCTAACAAGAATCAGACTTGATTTCATTGTGTCTACTTTCCCCATAGACCACCTCTAAAGATAGGCCTAAGCTTAGTCCTTTTTAACAGTTTTTATTCCATCGTACTCGTATTCATAACGTTTAGACACCAAGCCAAGTTAGTATTACTGCGCGTTTACTTAGGATTAAATATTAATACATTGGCCTAGGCCTTTTCAACTGTTTTTCTTCCATTGTGCTAATATTTATAAGGTTTAGACACCAACTCAAGTTAGTATTATTGCGCTTTTACTTAAGCATATATTTAATACCTTGGCCTAGGCCTTTTCAACAGTTTTTATTCCATCTTGTTCATATTCATAAGGTTTACACGCCAAGTCATTTAAGTAATATTACGCTTTTACTTGGGCAGTAAATATTAATAAATAGGCCTTTTTAACAGTTTTTATTCCACCGTGTTCATATTCATAAGGTGTAGACACCAAGTCAAGTTAGTATTATTGCGCTTTTACTTAGGCATTAAATATCAATGCCTAGATGACGATTATGGGCAAAACACGTAACAATATTAACAAAGAAAGGTGACTTGATCACGCTAGTTACGTTAACTAAAACTTTTACAAAAAGTTCGTAAGTTGGAAGCTTTCGACCTTATCTTAGGTCTTCATCACGCCAATGGAGGACTAAGATTGTTGCCAGATTCTACATTTGAATTTTTCCTATTTTTGTTGCCAAAACTTAGAATTGATCTCCAGATCAACGGAATGTAGAGAGGAGATTCGGAGTTGCAAGTCATTGAGTTGAAAATAATTTCTATGCTTTCACGGTAACGGAGGGCAAAACGATTGTCAAACGAAGCAATTCGTTTTGCTTCGTTCCAGTGGGGAACTGCAGATGTGTCTTCCATTGTCAAAATAGACAAGGCAGTGTTGGGATTGCCTTTCGAAACATCTTTTCTATGTTCTAAAATTCTATGGCTAATGCTCCTGTATGTGCTTCCAATGTATAAGTTATCCCCAGAACTTATACATTGGAAGCACATACAGGAGCATTAGCCATAGAATTTTAGAACATAGAAAAGATGTTTCGAAAGGCAATCCCAACACTGCCTTGTCTATTTTGACAATGGAAGACACATCTGCAGTTCCCCACTGGAACGAAGCAAAACGAATTGCTTCGTTTGACAATCGTTTTGCCCTCCGTTACCGTGAAAGCATAGAAATTATTTTCAACTCAATGACTTGCAACTCCGAATCTCCTCTCTACATTCCGTTGATCTGGAGATCAATTCTAAGTTTTGGCAACAAAAATAGGAAAAATTCAAATGTAGAATCTGGCAACAATCTTAGTCCTCCATTGGCGTGATGAAGACCTAAGATAAGGTCGAAAGCTTCCAACTTACGAACTTTTTGTAAAAGTTTTAGTTAACGTAACTAGTGTGATCAAGTCACCTTTCTTTGTTTTATCAATGCCTAGGCTTTTTTACTAGATTTTATTCCACCATGTTCTTATTCATAAGGTTTAGACACCAAGTCATTTAATATTGTGGGTTTACTTAGGCAGTAAATATTAATAAATAGACCTTAGGCCTTTTTAACAGGTTTTATTCTGTTGTGCTGGTATCATAAGGTTTGGATACCACGTCAAGTTAGTATTGTTGCATTTGGGCACTAAATATTAATCAAATAGGCCTTTGGTCCAGGCCTTTCTGACAGATTTTGTTCAAGTGTATGAAATATTTATTCTTAAGTAAAAGTGCAGTATTACTAACTTGACTTGATGCAAAGCTTATAAATATGAGTATGGTGGAATAAAACTGCGAAAAAGGCCTAAGTCTAGGCCAAGGTATTGTTATGGTGAAAATGCAGGAAAAGGTTATCTTAGTGTGGCGATGTGAGAAGCACACCCACGTCCCAAATCAGATTTCAGTAGAAAATGAGTTGGTTGGAAAGTAGGAAATGGATGGGTGGAAGCCATTTTGGGTTATTCGGCAGAGAGGTCGCGGTAGCGAAGCTACGGCATCGAAGAAGAAGGGCGTGTCCTCAGCGGAAAGAGATGACAGTTGCATAAGACTTATGGGGTCAGAGGCAAGCATCTCGCGGGAACGCTCCGCTGTGATTGGCCCAAAGCTGTAGAGATGCTCCTGAGGAGAGAGAGAGAGAGTTGCAGAAAGAGCGGGAATTCGGAGCATTCTCTGGTGACTGTCGTGTAGGAAGAATGTACGATCTAGTATTCTGATGGCCGAGGTCATTAGAATTTGGGGCAAATAGTGACTAGGGTCACTAAGTTAGAAATAGTAACTGCGGTTAGCATAATAACCCAGGCAACTGTGTCTCTCGATGTGCCAATATCAGGCTGAATGCACCAGGTGATATACCAGAGAGAGGTAAACCATTCCATCTGATCTTGTTCATTTACTCGCTGTAACTACTGCAACTCTCTGGATCGGAAAGAGAGGACGGACGGACGGACAGTGTCTTCGTCACGTCAACCGAACTCTGATGGCTCGATTATAAGAACTGTGGTCTAAATAGACCTGGAGGAGTGATCACTTTACGTTTAAAAGCGTGAACGGCATTAGTCAAGAGATGAAAATCATTGTGCACCCTGATGCATTGTATGTAAATAAATTTCCATGTACATAGGTATTCCATGTTGAATGGTGTAAAATGAGATATTCTTCACTTAGTTTGTTGAATACCTCTGGTGGCAGCATTACCAGTCCCAACTGAACCGACTGATACATTCTGGTTTGTCTTCCATCGGAAGCGCTTACCAGTCCTTCATTCGACATTACGCATGATGTAGCAGTGCAGGATGCAATGCACAGGCTCCTGCTACTTTTAGTAAGTAAAAAAGAAAAAGAATACATCGCGATGAAGACATCAATCACCACACTGGGTAATTAATATTTAAATTTATGCAAATCAAAAATATAGTAAAAGTTGAATTTAGGTGAAAATTAAAATTTGACAAGATGGGTGGATGCATTTCGAAAGAAAAAGTAAAATCAATTAAGTTAAGGCCATGATAAATGAAAATATAAATAAAATGCAACTCTGATGTTTGAAACTACCCAAAAGTTATTATTGAAGGTTTGCGTTGTTTGAATATACGATGAGTTGAAGCACCTGCAAGTGTAAAATACGTAATTATTGGTTACATGTGTACCAAATTTGTAAACACTAAAAATTAGATGGTATACAATGTACACATGTAATAACTTTTGGAGGCTGTGATGATCAATTTAGTGGTTAGGACAAAATGCATGAATTAAATAAACAAACTTCCATGGTCGTTTCCGGCCTTAGGCAAGCAAAGGTGGATTGGCATGTGACCCTGCGATGAACTTCAACTGTGTCAACTAATTCTTCACTGCACAAGGTTTGGGTTTTTGAAAAGCCACTTGGCCTGCATTTATTTTAAAAACTTAAATCATTTAACAATAACTACAAAGTATTTCAAGAAGTCTAGGAATACCCACACCAACAAATGTTTTCTGTTCGACACAATTAGCTTTTCAAATTTTAAAATTTCTTTTAACTTTGGCCACTGGCCTAATAAAATATCAGATGACACACAGTTTAGATGCTTCGAAAGAAACAAACAATTATGCACACAAAATGTGAAATTTCTTAATTTATGCCTAACATGTAGTTGCATTAGGATTTTTAAATTAGTATGGCAGGCTGGAAACTCAGCGAAGCTTAATTACAGCTTTAACAGTAATAGGCTAACAATTTGGCCTTCAGAACATGACAAGTTTTAAACACACTACTTTGTATTAGCATAATATCTTGCCTATTTAAAGTTCACAAATTATGTAACAAAACTTAGCTTGTAGCACCAGGCACATTATTTATAAAAAATATAATAATAATTTGTGAATCACAAACACTTGATAGATGACACAGTAAGACTTAACATTGTGAATTGGTTCTGATAGCTGAAGTGTTATTTCTTTCTCTCTCTTCATGAATTTATAGCTTATTGTATATACAATACAGATTTCATTTCCTTTCGAACACACCCCTCAAACCAGTTTCCTTAATTAACATTAATTTTAAAATTACAATAACTGAGCAAAAATTTGCAAATAACCAAAAGTTACTTTACTAAATGGTTCTACACTCCCAGGAAAATTTGCCTTACAATAACATAGCCCAAAACTCTAGCATTACTTGATACTAAATCAATTCCAGACACTATACTGAACATACTGCACTAAATATCTTACCACATTACTCAACAAGTTATCAGTACACCACAATGCTGACAAACTTAAAATTCACCCTATCATCTGGAAAATTCAAAATACTTCACTATACAAACTTGCTCTGAGTACCGTATATACTCGCGTAAAAGTCGAAAAATTTGGGACAAAATGAGAGCTTCAAAGTAATGGGGTCGACTTATACGCGGGTCTAAAAAAATCGTAAGTCCAAAAGTTCTTCCCGTGAGGCAAAAGGCAATCCCCCCCCCAAATGCCGATGCAGTATTAATTACGAAATCGCAACCCTCCGAAAGAAAAAAAAAGTAAGAAAGAAAGAAAGAAAGAAAAAACGCCGATGTGGTAGAATTACGAAATCGCAAACCTAAGAATTTCTCCGCGCTTTGAGAAGTCTCTCTCCTGGCTTTGCGTATCCACAGCGCAGTCACAGCCGTGCATAGAAAGCTCCGCCCTTCCGACTACCAGTTGATTGCACTGATCTTCGACGTAACGGCAAAGAATATCACGCGAAGCGTTTTTCTTTGGTAACAGAGCCATGCGACAGCCAGTGTTAGGTGTTGCTTGTTCTTAATCGCACGTGTCTCGTTCTCCTATTATGGGTGACACGGATTGTGTAAAGAAACGGATGTCCTATAACGCAGGATTCAAGTTGAAAGTGGTTTCTTTTGCAGAAAATACTAACAACTGTGCTGCTTCACGTCAATTTGGCATTAACGAAAAACTGATTCGAGATTGGCGTAAAAAAAAACTGTACTTGGTGAAAATCCCAAAATCGCAAAAGGTGCTAAGCCGTGGAACGACATCTTTCCCAGAGCTGGAAAGTGTCTTGAATGATTGGATTGTGGGCTGCAGACAGAATGGTTACATTGTAACGCGAACTGGTATACGTTTGCGAGCAATGAAGCTCGCAAAAGATGAAAAGTTTGCAGCCGCAAATAACACTTTTTGTGCCTCACCAGGTTGGTGCACAAGGTTCATGAACCGCTATGGGTTGTGTCTACGCCAGCGCACCAAAATTGCACAAAAGTTACCTCGTGACCTCGAAGCAAAGATAATGGAATTTCAAAAGTACGTAATTCAAAAGAGAAAAGAGACTGCTTTTGAACTTTCCCAAATAGGGAACATGGATGAAACCGCCATGTGTTTCGGCCTTCCTGGAAATAAGACGGTGAACCAAAAGGGCGAAAAAATATCTTGATCAAAACGACTGGCCACAAAAAATCTAGTTTCACGGTTGTTCTTTCCTGTTTGGCCGACGGCAGTAAGCTACCTTCGGTAATTATTTTCAAACGCAAAACTCTGCCGAAAAGTGTTGTCTTTCCGTCTGGTGTGCTCGTTCGTGCCCATGAAAAAGGTTGGATGAACGAATCCGGAACAATTGACTGGTTAAAGAATGTGTGGAACAAAAGGCCAGGTGCACTTTTGAGGAAACCTTCTCTTTTGGTGTGGGATATGTTTGTTGCACACCGTTGTGTAGAAGTGAAAAAAACTGCAGAAAATTCAAAAACAACTCTTGCTGTCATCCCAGGTGGGTTGACATCTGTTCTTCAACCACTAGATGTCTGCCTTAATAAGCCCTTCAAGGACAATGTGCGGAGGTATTGGGCAGATTGGATAAGTTCCGATTTGCCGACTGAAACCAAGGGTGGAAATCTAAAGAAGCCGGATATCGTTATGATTGCGCGATGAGTCAAGGATGCTTGGGGTGCGATACCTGCGGAAATGGTCGTGAAATCATTCAAGAAATGTTGCATTAGTAACAAACTTGATGGCACAGAGGATGATGAGATTTTGATGAGTGATGATGACAGTGATTCTGATGACACAGGCATAGATGGGAATACTGATGTTTATGATGACGCGCCGATGACGGAGAAAGACTTTTTTGAACTGTTTTGCGAGTCTGACTCGGAATCGGATTTTGAAGGGTTCCGATGAAGTTTTTGGGTATGCAAATTAAATTTAGTATTATATATATAATTATTTTCGTTTTCAAATGTTTTTGAATAAATTCATTGAAATTTTTTTTTTCTTATTCCGGGATCGACTTATACGCGAGTTTCTGATTTCTTACGATTTTTTCCTCTAAAAGTGGGGGGATCGACTTATACGCGAGTTTCCGATTTCTTACGATTTTTTCCTTTGAAAGTGGGGGTCGACTTATACGCGAGTATATACGGTACTCAATATCCCACCATGTAAATAAAAGGCAAACACTAACTCTCAACACTCCTGTACCCAAATTCATACTTATTTTTATATGTACTCTTACTGCTCACCAAAATTTTAAAATACACAACTATTTCTGACATGCCACTCCTAAATCAGCTTAACCTACATTTGCAAAAGTACACTAAGTTTTTCACCAATTTAACAGATCCATATAGTAAATTCAGGCACTAACTAGAAAAACATCTTCAAATCACTCAATTTCACTGAAAACAAAATTCTCACTGTGAGGGAGTATTATTTAGGCTGAAGGAGAGATTGGGTCGTAAATCCAATTGGGCCTATGCACCAAAATGGAAGTGTAAGTGTGACATATCACCCTGTACTGTTTTCTTCACTTACTGTTTTGGGACAACACTCATGAACTCTCTTTGCTCAGGGTAGCTTCCTAACTGGTCTTTGGCCTACTGGGGGTGGAAGAACAATCCCCCAATTGTTTCCATCTATACCCTTTCAGACACGAAGCATTTTCCACATATGGGCAGAACCCTGCAAGAACTTTCTTGCCCCAAATTATTTTTCCCTGGTACACACAGCTTCCAGAAAAACACCATACGAAGACTCACATTATTTCCAGAAATACCCTTATCTTGTCATTCCCTAGGCACACAGCTTCCAGGAGAATTAACACTATTTTCCAGAAAAATACACTAACATCATTATTTCCCAGAAAAATACACTGTACCACTCATTTCCCAGAAAAAAACATTTAATCACCTTTTTCCCAGGAAAACACACTACATCACAGAACCACTTATTTCCAGAAAATTTCACCTATCGAAGAACTATATTTCCAGAAATCATCACCTGAAGAATTCCAACATTATACAATGGTAATATGCAGGCCAACACTTTCTGGGTCCCTAGTCTGCGTGCATGCCTTTTTTAAAAGTCCCCCCACTCATGAAAATCCCTTTTCCAGATCCACCAACTGATATTGGAAACTTGTCCACCCTACTGCAAAATGATACAGACAATTTTACACCCATTACTTGCCACACTTGAAACTCACCATAACCTGCCTCCAAGACACACATTTTAACTACGTGGCCCTGTATGTGTATAAATACAAATGCAATTTATATATTATTAAAAGCTACCAAGCACAAAAAAAGTTAAATTTCCTGAATAAAAAAATTACTGGTTAGAGAGGTTGTTCTTCAAAATAGCTTATAACCCTATTATGATATTAGATACTCCTTACACATGTAAAAATTCCACATTTCCTTTCCCCTTTAATATAGACTTTCTTATTTATAGAAAACGACATGGAGGTTTCTTTACACAGCATAACAGTACCATACCAAAAAAAAAAAAAAAAAAACCTGAATGGAAAAACATTTACATTTTTATTTCTTTTGAATTTCACCGACCTAAGCAGACCACAACGGAAACCAGACCTACCCCACAGTCATGCTCAACGATACAAATTCTCCAAGGAACTACCTGATATATATGAACTAACTGAAACAAAATTTGTTTACTAAATACATATATGTATATATACGTTTTTTTTTTCTTTTTCACTCTGCCTCAAACTTTTTAGGGAACTTTCTCCTCATGGCTCTACCCTAAATAGAAGAATCTCTTTATACAGATGCACTCATCTGTTCAGCCAACTGTTTTTCGAAAAAGTAGCCTTTCGGTAAATTGCTCGTTCAATAAATTTGTTTTCGATGAATTCGCCTGCTCCCGGCGGCCCAGTAAAAAGGCTCTGGGGAGAACACTAAAAGGAGTTTTGTGATTTTGTATCTCATCTTCAGATTTGTCCTGTGAGTTCAGCTGCAATTTGAAAGGACTTTTTTGAACTTTGTTTATTCATTCAAAAATTTGAAACAGACTTGGTCTGAAAACAGCAACAAAATGTTTTGTTTTTTATTAATACAAAAAACGTCTATCTGAAAACAGCAACAAAACTTTTGTTTTTCATTAATGCAAAAAACATCAATCTGAAAACAGCAACAAAACTGTTTATAGTCCTAATGACGAACTAGGCTTTAGTTCGAAAATTTGACAACCAACTTTCATGAAAAATAACCTCTATAAGACCCGTAAAAAAGTTATTCCACAAAAACTGTTTTGTTTTTCATTAATATATTTTGTTTTTTTGCATTCTTCAAAAACAAGCATAACATTTTTTGTACATCCTCAGACAGGTAAAAATTATCAAAACAGGCAACATAAATTCCTTCTTTTATTTCAAATACTTTTCATCTATTTTTATTTAAAGATGTTTTTTCCATTTTTGCCTGGTTTTTACCACTGTCATGGCAAAAAACCCAGCCCAGATTATACACTGCTGGACAATTGCTAAGGACGGATCATAAACGGCTATATAGCCATAAAAAAGTAAGTGTGGTTGGATGCCAAGTGAAATAAAATAATGTCAGAATGCCAGGACATTACAAGAAAGACAATTTATTGTGCTCTGAAATCCAGAAGGCTTTGGAACGTGTTCAAGGGACAAACAGGCCATTTTGTGCAGAATACGTAAACGTGAAAAAAATGCAATTACCGTCCGCAGGCGTTCCGGTGTAAGATGTCAATACGGGATATGGCCACCATGGAGGGCGATGCAAGATTCTACACGTCGTGTCATGCTTTGCACAACATTATCAAGCAGCTATTGGGGTAATTTATCCCATTCCTCTGTCAGTGCCCGGATGAGGGTGTCCTTGTTTATTGGAGGGCATTGGCGACCAGCAAGACTTCTCCCCAAAGCATCCCACACATTTTCAATGGTATTCAGATCTGGAGAACGTGCTGGCCATACGAGGCGTTGAATATCCTCGCTCTCAAGACAGTCCTGGACAGCGACTGTTCGATGACATGTTGCGTTGTCGTCCATGAAAATGAATCTATCACCGACAGCACCACGGAACATGCGAACATGAGGTAGCAGAACATCATTAATGTATCGTTGGCCAGTCATAGTCCCAGTTGGAAGCACATAGAGGGACGTACGGCCATTGATCATGATGCCAGCCCATACCATGACACTACATGTCGGATATCGGTCCCTTTCCTGTATGTTTGCTGGACAATATGCAGTACCACTATCACGCCAGATCAGTTGTCGTCGACAATCAGACGATAGACTGTATCTACTCTCATCTGAGAAGAGGACAGCAGACCAGTCGTTATCAGTCCAATTGCGATGTTGATGGCAGTATTGCAAACGGGTGGTACGGTTACGTCTGGACAATGGGATGCACACAACAGGACGGCGGGCGTGTAGTCCTCCTTCATGCAAACGTCTGGCGACAGTTTTTCGGGAGATCCGCTTGCCAGTAGCCGCCATAAACTGGTTTGCTACCTCACTAGCTGTGCTGCGCCGGTGTCTTTTTGTTGATAGCACTATGTACCGATCTTCTGCAGGTGTCGTACTGCGAACACGACCTCCCCCGTGACGTTTGCTACACTCTCCATTTGTTTGAAATGATTTCCAAAGCCTTGAAACAACACTGTGGCTGACGTCGAACTCCCTGGCAACATCTGTTATTTTTCGCCCTTCTTCAATCTTGCCAATAATACGGCCATGCATAAAATCATCTAGGTGATGTCGAGAAGACGTACTGAAAATTGCAAGTTCGTCAATTTATTCTTTCACTTTCAACTTTGTGTTTGAACAACAACGGTCAATACGTCAAATCCTTTATATCTCTTATCAGCGCTTTGACGTCACGAACAAGTTCGGCAATCCAAAATTTGCATACGCACAACACGTCTTACTGTATCCCGCACTTATGCTAATTTCCACATTTTCCTGCCTTCCATTTTATGGTTGCTATCGTTGCTATTGTCATCCGTCCTTAGCAATTGTCTGGCAGTGTATATACATGCCCAGCTGGGCATGTGCAGAAATTACCTGCCCAGGTAGTAAAAGCTGGATGCTCAGGAAAATGTGTCTTTTAAGATAACAAATCAGAACCCTCATTTTTTTTAAGTTAAAAAATATGATGAACTTTGTCTTTTTTACATGTTTTGCATTTCTGTTTGAAGGGTCTGTATTCAAAATGTTCATTGCACAAAAGCATGTATCTTCATGTATCTTAAGTTTTAAGATGATGATGCTGAAATTGGTAAGATGATGGAATTGGTATTTGAGAAATTTAGTGATTCTGCCATGTTCCTTTCGTTGAAGTGTTTGCCCTTTGTCACTAAACACTAGAGGCTAGTTCCATCCGAGGCCTGCATCCTGTCACTGACTATAAATCACGTTTGAAGCAAAGCTATGTGTGGTTCCAATTTCTGGACCTAGAGCATAATATAATTAAAGAAGTGATATTCTTTTGTTGTTGGCACTCCATAACACAAATAAAACTTCCAGCGATTAGGAGTGAAATAAAACATATCATGCAAGGACTGTCTTTTTCTTTGTAGTAGGAAATTCTATTCCAGAAGTTTTTATTTTTAAATTTACTTGCCTGGGTCAGGCAATTAGGTTTTTTATTTACCTGCCCTGGCTAATAATTACATGCCTTGGGCATCTCGGGCATGGTATTTTTCAAGCCCTATATATACACAGTAGAGTCACATTATTGTGACCACCTGCTACTTTTTACGTCAACAGCGCGTAGCCAATGAAAGAAGGCGTGTCGTTAACTGGCTTGGAGGGTGTATAAGGTGTGCTGAAGGCATTCTGAAAACATATCACTCGTTGCTGTCATGGATAAAATGGCGCAATTTATCAGATTTGCAAAAAGGGATGATTATCTGCTTTCGGGCCAAGGGTGACAGTATTTCTGAAACAGCACAGACTGTTCATGTGCTGCTGTGGTTAAAGTGTATCGTGATTGGAGAAATGGAACCATTGCGAATAAGCTATGTGGAAACTGCGGAGCACCACATGCCATTGATGTGAGAGGTGAACGTCGGCTGTGAAGGTGTGCAAGGGCCAATCGACACGCTACAGTAGAGCAGCTCACTGGCCAAATGAACCAGAGGGCTACTGGAAGTGTGTCTAAAATGACAGTTCAGCGAACCCTGCTGCATATGGGGCTCCGATGTAGACGGATGGTCACTGCACCTATGCTAACGAAGGTGCATCGGCAGGAAAGGCTTACACTTGCATGGCAGTATCGGAATTGGACCTCCGCTGATTGGCAAAGGATTGCCTTCTCCGATGAGTCACATTTTCTGCTGCATCGAATGGATGGGCATTGGCGTATAAGGCGAGAAATGTCGAAGAACAAACACTCTTCAACCATTGCCGGAAGAACACAAGCTGGTGGGAGCAGCACTATGGTCTGGGGAATGTTTTCGTGGCATTCCCTGGGTCCACTCATACCTATGGAAGGTACTATGGACCGAATTCGTTATGAATCCATCCTTGCGGACCACATACACCCATACATGCTGATTGTCTTCCCTGTGGCGGATGGGATCTTCCAGCACGACAATGCAATGTGTCACACAACTGGAAATGTCCGAGAGTGGTTGGAAGAGCACAGTAAAGGCTTCAAAGTACTTCCCTGGCCCCCTAATTTTCCAGACTTAAACCCAATTGAGCATCTGTGGAACCACCTCAATTGTGTTGTTTGCTCTATGGATCCTCCAGCACACACCCTCCAGCAGCTATCAGATGCACTGCAGTCAGCATGGCTCCACATTCCTGTGAACACCTAGCATCTTATTAAGTCACTCCCAGTCCCTCTAGCTGCTGTACGCTCTGCACACGACAGTTACTCTGGATATTAGCTGGTGGTCACAATAATGTGACTCGACAGTGTATATATACACTGAAGAGCAATTGAATTAGAGATACCTGTCTAGTAACATGTAGCACCACCTTTCGCCCTGATGACGGTGGCGATTCGTCTCGGTATGGACTCGACAAGACACTGGAAGCGTTGGGAAGCCATACGAATCCACGACCCCTGAACAAGCTCCCACAGTTCACTAAGATTTGATGGAGTGGGTCAGAGCCTCGAACATCTCTCAATGGCATCCCAGATGTGCTCGATGGGATTGAAGTCAGGTGACCTAGCTGGCCAAGGAAGCGAGGTCACGTCAGTCGAGTGTTCATCCAACCATTCGGATACAGTTTGGGAGCGATAGCACGGTGCATTGTCTTTTGGCAGGATGAGGTCCCCAGTGGGATGTTGAAAACGCACAAATGGGAGCAAATGTCATCCAGGATATCCTGGAAACGTTGACCTGTGAAGGACGATGTCACACGTACCAGGGGTCCCATTACAGTCCACGTAAACAGTCCCCAGATGAGAATGCCACCCCCACCAGCTTGAAGAGTACCCTGCTGGCAAGAAGACTTCATTCTTCATGTGGTTTGTGCCATACTCGTATCCTGCCATCCGCATGTACCAACGTGAATCTCGACTCATCAGTCCAGGCAACATTTTTCCACATGTCTAGGGTCCAGTGGCGATGTTCCTGTGCCCATGTTAATCTTTGCACCCTGTGATGTGCGGTCAGCAGCAGTACCCTCGTGGGACGATGGCTTCTGTACCCCATAGCGAGGAGATGGTTCTGGATGGTGTGGCTGCTTACACGTTTTTGTGCACCAGCGTTAAATTGCCGAGTGATTTCTTGCACTGTGGCCCGTCTATCCGTTGTTACTATGCGAGCTAGCCTACAATGACCCCGCTCATTCACACGCTGTTTGTTGTCCATGGCAGTTGGCTCTTGCAGGGATGGTTTTACGGGATTCGATGTACTCGCGGTGCACCCGTGACACAGTGCCTCGTGAAAATCCCAGTGCCTGTGTGACTTCCGAGATGGAGTGACCCATTCGTCGGGCCCCGACAATTTGCCCACGAACAAATGCGTTTAGATCCTTCGTCTTACCCATACTGCTTCCGACTCTTACTGATTCCCGTCGCATCACTCCTTATATTGTCAGATCGCTGCATACGTCATGTCGTTTCCATTTACAGGGCCGCCCACAGCGCCACATTTGCATAACATCAGCTGTCTGTAATTCAAAATTTGCTCTTCAGTGTATATATATACAGTATAGCACAGAAGTCCCAAAAAACTCCATTTAAATTTTTATTCGTTGCTTTTCCAGAAAAACCAAGATAGCCATATTTCTTTATGGCAAGGGAAACATTTTTGGGGCATAGAACCAGGGGTCTCGTGATCCTGCAGGGGGAGGGGCTGGGGGTTACTCGAAACCTCCAGCCCCGCTGGCTTGTGTGACATATCGTTGGAAAGATCTCTGAAAATGAATTAAGTTGTCTTTGAAATTTTTGTTTTATCTTTAGTAGGTACAAAGTTATTGCTAACAATAGCGACACTAAAGTGCACTTTGAGTGCTAGGAAAAATTGCGTTACTTCTGACACATTTGTGTTCTTTCTGGTGTTTGTGTGAATGTACCATACTTATTGTGTTTTATGGCAAGGAACCACATTTCCAGCCACGAATCGAGGGGGCCAGTGACCCAGTTGGGGGCGGGGGTAAGGGTCATTCAATGATTGCAGATGGAAAGGGGGGGGTAGTGTAATACATTACTGAAAAGATCTTTGTGTTTGATGTAACATGGCTATTATGTTTTTCCATATCTTCATTAGGTGAAATGTCGTAGGCCAAGGTCATGAAATTATTTTACTAAGAAATATTTCACAAATTTATTTTCTTGCCCCTTTTAGTTCTGAAAACTTACCATATAGCAACAGAATGGCTGAATGAGAAATTTCCAAATAGATGGATTGGAAATAACGGACCTGTCCAGTGGCCTGTTCGATCTCCAGATCTCACACCGTGTGACTTGTTTCATTGGGAATATCTCAAAAACTGTGTTTATCCTGCGAATTCCATTACAGAACTCCGAGAGGAAATACGCCGGAATGTCACTGAAATATCCCGAGATACACTTTGTGCTTTACAAGATGCATGATGTGACAAGATTGGTGGTCACTTCGAGCATGTGTAATTGGTAGGTATCGTGTAACAATATCTGATATTGTGGTACTTGACCAATTTGTACTGTTAGTTGCTTCAGATGTAGGAATGTCTGCAGGTATTGATTTGACTTGGAAAACATGCCATTTTATAGTAGACTCCAAAAATGTAAAACTTGACATATCTTTTGCAGTATTTTATGTTCCCCAATTACACATTAACCTCAACAGTTTGGCATAACACATTAGATAAAATAAAGATATAACAAATATTAAAAGCAAAAGTTGTTCCCATTTCTGACATCTTTCCGACGATATGGCGTAACCCGACTTTACCATGCAAGATTTCGTGAACCTCCCAGCCCGGATCCTCACAAGGTCACAAAACCCCTCTGTTCCTATCCTGTATGGTGTTCCCTTTGACATAAAACATAACGACTATTGTATGTTTTTTTGACTACAAAGTGCAATAAATTAAATTAGTGAAATATGTCATTGTAACAATGATGTATTACACTACACTTTCCCCCTTTCCATCTGCAATTATTGAATGACCCTGTTCCCCGCCCCCAATGAGCTCACCGGACCCCTCAATTCGTGGCTGAAAACGTGGTTCCTTGCCATAAAACACAGTAAGTATGGTACATTCACACAAACCACAGAAAGAACACAAATGTGTCTGAAGTAACGCAATTTTTTCTACAACTCATAGTGCACTTCAGTGTCGCTATTGTAGGCTATAACTTTGTAGCTAATAAAGATAAAAAACAAAACAAAAAAAACCCAACTTACTACATTTTCAGAGAATTTTCCAACGATCTGTCACACAAAAACCCCTCTTTGAAAATTTTGAGTAACCCCAGCCCCATCCCGTACGGGATCACCAGGCACCGGTTCTATGCCCCAAAAGTGTCCCCTTTGCCATAAAGAGAAATGACTCTTGGTTTTTCTGGAAAAGCAACCAGTAAAAATTTAAATGGAGTTTTTTGGGACTTCTGTGCCATACTGCATATCATCATCATCATTGTCAACCATTATCAATCCACTGCTGGACGAAGGTCTCCCCAAGTTTCCTCCACAACGGTCTGTCTTGTGCCAGTCTCCTCCATGTCACTCCTGCATACTTTCGAATTTCATCCACCCATCTCCCATGTGGTCTTCTTCTGGGTCTTTTTCTGTCCCTTGGAATCCAATCTAAAATTTCGGCTGTCCATCGATGATCTGTCCTTCTGGCAGTATGTCCAGCCCATTGCCATTTCAGGGATTTAACTCTGATCCTGATGTCTTCCACTCTTGTCATTTTTCGGATCCACGAGTTCCTCTTCTTATCTCTCCTGCTTACACCAAGCATGCACCTGTCCATGAAACTGAAGGATAAAGTTGTAGAAGTTGAAAGTTCCTCGGACAGAGGGCACGACTCATTATCCAACTCTCGAGAAGATACCAGGCTCAGATAATTCAAACTTATGCACCCACCACAAGTCATCCTGAAGAAGAAATTGAAGAATTTTATGAGGAAATTCGTCATCTAAATAACTAAGGTAAGCAACATTTGGAGATAATTTTGGGAGATTTCAATGCAAAAGTAGGGCAACGGCAACAGAATGAAACTTCAGTAGGAAAATTCGGTCACGGCAACAGAAACCAGCGTGGAAATACTCTCGTTGAGTTTGCAGATTCAGAAGGGTTTTTCATCTTGAACTCCTTTTTCAAGAAAAAGCCACACAGCAAATGGACTTGGAGACATCCAAATGGAACGACAAGTGAAATTGATTTTATTATGTGTAACAAAAAATTCGTCATAGAAGACTGCAGTGTGCTAAACAAGTTCAACACCGGTAGTGACCATAGATTGGTGAGATGTAAGATGCATCTCAACACTAAACTCGAACGTGGCAAGCTCATAAGACAAACAAAATGTATTGACATAACCAACCTTAGAAAACACCATAATACCTTCAAGTTGGAACTGAAGAACAGATTCTCTGCTTTAGAAGGCCTAACATCAGTTGAAGTGGATATTTCTGAAGTTAACAGAAAAGTAACCAAAGCTCTTATGGAAACAGCAACAAAATTAGCTGGGTCTAAGAACAAGTTGCATGTGAACAAATTATCAGGAAAAACCAAAATGTTGATGCAAAAAAGAAGAGAGATGAGGACAACTAAAGAAGATGTGACTTCCAATATGGAATATATAGAGCTATGCAAGACAGTACGAAAAAGTATCACTGAAGACGTAAGGAAATTCAACTGTGAACTAGTGAGGAAAGCAATTGAAAACAACCAAAGCCAAAAGATAGCAAAGGGACATCTCAGTAAGGAAGAAAACAGATTATGGCACTGAGAAAAGATGGTTCTGCAACAAGAAATAGAGGCGAAATTTTGACAAGAGTGAAAGATTTCTACTGCATATATATCATCATCATCATCATTGTCAACCATTATCAATCCACTGCTGGACGAAGGTCTCCCCAAGTTTCCTCCACAATGGTCTGTCTTGTGCCAGTCTCCTCCATGTCACTCCCGCATACTTTCGAATTTCATCCACCCATCTCCTATGTGGTTTTCTTCTGGGTTTTTTCCTGTCCCTTGGAATCCAATCTAAAATTTCGGCTGTCCATCGATGGTCTGTCCTTCTGGCAGTATGTCCAGCCCATTGCCATTTCAGGGATTTAACTCTGATCCTGATGTCTTCCACTCTTGTCATTTTTTGGATCCAGGAGTTCCTCTTCTTATCTCTCTTGGTTACACCAAGCATGCACCTCTCCATGCTGCTTTGAGTTGTCTGCAGCCTTTGGATGTCTCTTTTAGTTAAGGTCCACATCTCTGCACCATACGTAAGCACTGGCAGGATGCATAGATCAAACACTTTTCTTTTAAGACATAATGGCATATTGCTCTTGAAAATTATGCTGTTTCTTCCAAAAGCTCTCCAGGCAAGTTTTGTACGCCGATTAATTTCTTCATCAATGTGACCCTCACTTGATATCTGCTGTCCAAGATAAACGTATGTGTCTGTTATCTTCAGCTTCTCTCCATCAATCGATAAATCTTCATTTTTTGTAAAAGCATTGAACATCACTTTTGTCTTCTGAAAGTTCATTTTTAATCCCACTTCTTTACTCTTGTCAGCAAGTTCCTGGATCATACTCTGCAGGTCTGATGGGGTAGTTGCAAAAATGACTATGTCATCAGCAAAACGAAGGTGGGTTAGATAATCTCCATTTATCTTTATCCCTTTGTTTTCCCAGTTCAGTGATTGAAAGACATTTTCTAATGTGGCATTAAAGAACTTTGGAGATATGATGTCACCTTGTCTCACTCCCTTTCCAATTTTTATTTGTATTGTATTTTCAAACAGCCGAATCTTTGCACTTTCATTTTCATATATATATATATCAGGAAAGGACCCAGAAGAAGACCACATGGGAGATGGGTGGATGAAATTTGGAAGTATGCGGGAGTGACATGGAGGAGACTGGCACAAGACAGACCGTTGTGGAGGAAACTTGGGGAGACCTTCGTCCATCAGTGGATTATTAATGGTTGACAATGATGATGATGATATATATATATATATAGGTGATGCGTAACATCACAGCCTCTCCTTGACAAATGTCAACCCCGCCTTCTCGTGGTGCATCCTGTTCCCACTAAAGGGGCTCTGACGACCGCCCATAGCGGTATAACTATACCATCGGGATCAGAGGAAATTCTATCCCACACTCACCAACCCGCTTGGCCAGCGTGGTGAGTTATGGCCAAACCCCTCCAAAATGATTCCACAACTTAAATCTTGGCCCTCAGTCTCCGGCAGCTGGAATGTACCTGGCCAAGGCAGCGGCCAGTGCGACATGAAGGCAGAGGGTGCTAAGAATCCCCGGAGGACCGGACTAGGCTGCCATCTGATGCTGACCTTGGCTACTTACAATGGACGCTCCCTATCTTCTGATTCAAGGCTTCTTGAATTGGAAGAGGAACTACAAAGGATCAAGTGGGACATCGTGGGGCTAAGTGAGGTAAGGAGAAAAGGAGAAGATCTCATCGAACTGAAAAGTGGACATCTCTTCTACTATCGTGGGACAGATACTGGCAGAACTAGTGGTGTTGGATTTATAATAAACAAGAAACTGAAGGATAAAGTTGTAGAAGTTGAAAGTTCCTCTGACAGAGCTGCACGACTTGTTATCCAACTCTCGAAAAGATACCAGGCTCAGATTATTCAAACTTATGCACCCACCACAAGTCATCCTGAAGAAGAAATTGAAGAATTTTATGAGGAAATTTGTCATCTAAATAATAAAGGTAAGCAGCACTTGAAAATAATTATGGGAGATTTCAATGCAAAAATAGGGCAACGGCAACAGAATGAAACTTCAGTAGGTAAATTCGGTCATGGCAACAGAAACCAGCGTGGAAATACTCTCGTTGAGTTTGCAGAGGCAGAAGGGTTTTTCATCTTGAACTCCTTCTTCAAGAAAAAGCCACACAGGAAATGGACATGGAGACATCCAAATGGGACGACAAGTGAAATTGATTTTATTATGTGTAACAAAAAATTCGTCATAGAAGACTGCAGTGTGCTAAACAAGTTCAACACAGGTAGTGACCATAGATTGGTGAGATGTAAGATGCACCTCAACACTAAACTTGAACGTGGCAAGCTCATAAGACAAACAAAATCTATTGACATAACCAACCTTAAAAAACACCATAATACCTTCAAGTTAGAACTGAAGAACAGGTTCTCTGCTTTAGAAGGCCTAACATCGGAAGAAGTGGACATCTCTGAAGTTAACAGAAAAGTAACCAAAGCTCTTATGGAAACAGCAACAAAATTAGCTGGGTCTAAGAACAAGTTGCATGTGAACAAATTATCAGGAAAAACCAAAATGTTGATGCAAAAAAGAAGAGAGATGAGGACAACTAAAGAAGATGTGACTTCCAAAGTGGAATATATAGAGCTATGCAAGACCGTAAGAAAAAGTATCACTGAAGACGTAAGGAAATTCAACTGTGAACTAGTGAGGAAAGCAATTGAAAACAACCAAAGCCTAAAGATAGCAAAGGGACATCTCAGTAAGGGAAGAAAACAGATTATGGCACTGAGAAAAGAAGATGGTTCTGTAACAAGAAATAGAGGCGAAATTTTGACAAGAGTGAAAGATTTCTACTCCAAATTATATGAAAGGGATGATATATGCACTCCAGACATCATGAAAGATACCAGTACCAGAGTTCCCCCAGTCCTTCCAGCAGAAGTTGCACATGCAATCAAGAACATGAAGCGAGGAAAAGCTCCAGGAGAAGATGGAATTACTGTAGACATCATACAAGAAGCAAGTGGAGAAATCGAAACAGTACTCGCCCAAATTTTCACTCGATGCCTTAATGAAGGAAAGATTCCTGAGGATTGGAACACCGCTACAATGATCCTGCTACATAAGAAAGGTGACATTGAGGATCTCGGAAACTACAGACCTATCAGCCTCCTATCAGTAGTTTATAAAATCTTCACTAAAGTTCTTTCACACCGCTTGAAGGTAGCAATAGACATGGCTCAACCGAGAGAACAAGCTGGATTCAGGAGTGGCTACAGCACAATAGATCATATCCACGTGCTGAGAGAACTAATTGAAAGAGCGAGGGAATATGAACTTCCATTGTGCATGGCTTTTATCGATTATGAAAAAGCCTTTGATTCGGTGAAACCATCAGCAGTTACAATGGCTCTGAAAACCTGCGGTATTGAAGATGCATACATTAATATTATTAATAACATCTTTGAAAATGCAAGTGCAAAGATTAGGCTGTTTGAAAATACAACACACGTAAAAATTGGAAAGGGAGTGAGACAAGGTGACACCATATCTCCGAAGCTATTTAATGCCACATTGGAGGGTGTTTTTCAGTCGCTGAGCTGGGAAAACAAAGGGATAAAGATTAATGGAGATTGTCTAACCCACCTTCGTTTTGCTGATGACGTAGTCATTTTTGCAACTACCCCATCAGAGCTGCAGAGTATGATCCAGGAACTTGCTGACAAGAGTAAAGAAGTGGGATTAAAAATGAACTTTCAGAAGACAAAAGTGATGTTCAATGCTTTTACAAGAAATGAAGATTTATCGATTGATGGAGAAAAGCTGGAGATAACAGACACGTACGTTTATCTTGGACAGCAGATATCAAGTGAGGGTCACATTGATGAAGAAATTAATCGGCGTACAAAACTTGCCTGGAGAGCTTTTGGAAGAAACAGCATAATTTTCAAGAGCAATATGCCATTATGTCTTAAAAGAAAAGTGTTTGATCAATGCATCCTTCCAGTGCTTACGTATGGTGCAGAGACGTGGACCTTAACTAAAAGAGACATACAAAGGCTGCAGACAACTCAAAGAAGCATGGAGAGGTGCATGCTTGGTGTAACCAGGAGAGATAAGAAGAGGAACTCGTGGATCCGAAAAATGACAAGAGTGGAAGACATCATGATCAGAGTTAAATCCCTGAAATGGCAATGGGCTGGACATACTGCCAGAAGGACAGATCATCGATGGACAGCCGAAATTTTAGATTGGATTCCAAGGGACAGGAAAAGACCCAGAAGAAGACCACATAGGAGATGGGTGGATGAAATTCGAAAGTATGCAGGGGTGACATGGAGGAGACTGGCACAAGACAGACCGTTGTGGAGGAAACTTGGGGAGACCTTCGTCCAGCAGTGGATTGATAATGGTTGACGATGATGATGATGATGATGATGATATTTATTTATTTAAATCAGCATAAATCACTGCATCCTAAATCAGTATTTGATACCACATATCTTGAAATCTCACTGACCTTGGGAGAGAATTTAAAAAAAAAAAGTATTCCTGTGTGTGATGGAAAAACTTTTTTGGAGTATATAATGAAAGTATACCTAAACTTTTAAGAAAGCTAATGAGTGAAGTTCAAACAGAAACATGAAGTGTTGTGGAGACTTTATAAAAAATTCAATAGTTCTATTTCTTTTGAAGTGCTGTGAGCTTAAGTACAGGCCCTTCTTGGACTTGGAATTTAGTATTTTAGAGTAGTATTTGGTCATAGCTGGGATTTCATGTTTTCAACTCGCCATTTTGTATTCTGGGATTTTATGAACTGTCGTACAGTACTTGACGGAAGCTGAAGGGTTTTGCCCAACATTTGTTAAAGTACTTCAATGGTGTAGGAAATATGGTAACTCTGCCAAAATTTGTAAAATGTTAGGTTGAGTGGTTTTACCATTTGAAGTGACAAAGAATGATCCTTATAGCATTCTTATGTGTACAGTGTGTATCTTTTGCTGCTTTGTACATATCTTAGGTGCTGCACTGCTCTGGCATTCTTTATTAAAATGAGGGTGTTGCTATTTTATCCCCACTGTGTGCAAGAGTAAAACAAAACTTAAATATGTCTTCAAGTTGCATTTCAGTTATTTGGAGATGATTACTGTTTACCACTGTGTAGTTGACTTGGTCAGGAGGTTATCTGCAGTGGATAGAGTTCATTACTGTCCTTGAAATGGTATGCTAAAATGAACTTTAACAGAACCTTCCACTGAAAAGTTAAAATTCCTTTTTATCGTAGACATATGCCAAACTGTCACTTGAATCTGACACTGAATTTGCAGTATTTCTGGATTCTTGAATGAGTTGTGCCATTTGAAGATTTATGAATGAGCTGTGCCATTTGAAAGTTAATGAATGAGCTGTGCCATTTGAAGGTTTGTTAGTTGCATTGCATTACAGTTCACAGATCATAGTTGCAGCACAAACAAAGACATCTGGTGAGAACTTGTGGCCAGGTTGGATAGCTGGCAAGAATTTCTGGTTTTACATCATGATAGATAATGAAGCAGCATAGCATTCTTTGTTGAAGATACATTCAATGGTATGGTATCTCACATTTTTTTCATACAAAAGGGGAATTTCATGGTTACACCCTTTGTGAATTAGGTTTTCTTTGGAAAGGGGAAGACAAAAGGATTTGTATGGTTGACATCATCCCAGGATGAACTCTGTGCTAGAAAGTAGATCGAAAACACTAGAAATTTCATGTATGAGCCATGTTTGGACTATACAGGCTCCTGATTGACATTTTTGTTTGTACCTCTACAATGTCTGACCATATGTCAAGAGCAGTAACTTGGGTAGGTGTTACAAGGATTCATAATTTAAAAGGAACACAAATTCTAAATATTTTGAAAAACATTGGATGCATGTGTGGGTTATTTAAATTTGTGTTATTTATACGTTGACAGCACTTACACTCCTTCAGCACTGTAGTAACAATTGAGCTAGGCAACTAGTTAGCATGAATATTTTGGTAAAATAGATAGCTACTGGATGCTGTACGTAGTTAACACCATATGTGAGCTACTACAACAAACTATTTTCTCGAGGCGAAAAAAACTTCATTGATTGTATAATACATATTCTCACTGGTTTTGAATTTCAATCTGGAAGCAAACTTCTTTTTCAGTGAACATGATAGGTTTGCAGTACAACTGTCAATAAATTGCAGTAGTGAATTAAATTATGTGGATTAGAAATAGAAAGCTGTAAACATCAGGCACTACCAATCATCTGAGTTTTGGATTCAGCAGTAACCATTAGGCCTACTAAAAATAATACACAAATGTAGAGTTACAGTGAGGTGGAATTAAAGAAACAAAATTAAGGTATTTTCTTGCTGTAGGAAATTTATGTAACATTTTCCTGTTCTTACTTAAAAACCAAATTACGATTAAGTAATCCACAGTTTGGGGACAAGTCAAGCAGAAAAGTAGATTTGTGAGAAAATTATGATGTATTTGTTTTTCATTTTTGTTTTCATAATTTTGTAGGCTTTTTGTAATGTGATGATACATGTACAACATAAGCCAAAAGTCTCTGTGCCCCTGGCAAGACAATGCACGTACAACAACTACAAGCATACTTGCTACAATAAATGCTGGAAATGGCCCCCCTTCTGTGTGTAGACATGCATCCACACGTCTGAACTTAAAGATCCAGACTCGCGGTCGCCAGGTCGCCACTGACGATAAACTTCGTCGTGGCGACTAAAAATGTTTGATTAAATCGTAAATTCTGGCAACCTGTACGGAAAAAGTAATTATTTTATTTAACTTGTACTTTATGTAAATTTTGTTTTAACTTGTTCGGAACTCCCACGTTTTTGAAAAATTTTATTCCAAATGTACGGAAATCGCACGAAATGGCACAAAATTTGAGTTGTACAGAAGTCGGTCATCACCTTTTTCACTTTATTCTGCTTGAACTGCAGAAAAGAAAAAAAAAATTATAAAAAAGGCAAGGGTGTCCGTTTTTGATCACAAAGAATGCGCCAAGGCTAATGTGCCATCGTGGGGGAACGAGGTTCGCAAGGTTGCAGTGGGGATGAAAGCTACTTGCCGGTGGTGGACAGCTCAACTGTCTGGGTTGAAAAAGTCCTACTAGGAGAAATTTTTATAAAAAAATTTCTCCAATTTAAAAAAAACGAATGCAAATTTTACGGTAACCAAGACACATCAGAATAAACTTCCATGTGAAATTTCGTCAAAATCCAAGGAAAACTTTAGAAGTTAGGCACTTTCTTTTTATTATTTTTAATTGAATGCTTGCTGAAAGTCTGCATAGTCCATAGGAAAATTCTAAAATCGGGAATTGGCAGAGTCCAGAGCTCCGGACGATTCCAGATTTTTGAGGTTGTACTGTAATAGTATTTCTACACCTGCAAACTACTACAAAATGTCCATAGTTTCTACGGATTTAGTTGTCTGACTTACGGAACTACGGACCTCGCTGTCGAAACTATGGATTCTACGAATTTTCATTTTGTTTAATTTTTTTTTTTAATTTTGTTATTTTATGATATGCATGAGATTATTAAGCAGATTCGCGGACTTCCACGTTTTTTGTCATCATTTAGATCGTTCTAAACTGAAGACAATTTGCAGGGGTTCCGTCTGGAGACCGTATTACGTGTCTCAAAACTTTCGAAAACGGTTGTTGAACGGAGTAAAAAAAGTTACCGTAATCATAATTTTTTTCTCCTGATGTTTGCCTTTGTGTCCAGTTTTATTGTTAAACATGATTTTATTGCAGGAAAGTATTTCAGCTTCAAACTGTAGGCAGCAATTTGCGAAAACGGAGGTTAGACGGTGAAAAAATTTCCTTGTAATCTTCAGACATCAGATTCTTTCGCGAAATCGAGGAATTCCGCCTTTTTTGCTATTATTTCGGTCATTCAAGAGATCAATGCACCAGTGAACATAATTTTTTTAGGGGTGGGTGTTTGGGGGTGAGTTCGTCGGAGGACGGAATTCGATCTTTACGAAAATTTCGAAAATGGAAGGTTGACGAAGTTCAGATTTTTTCCATAATTGTAATTCCTTTTTACTCGCGATGTTTCCTCTGCCCAGTATTATTGTTAAATAATATTTAACTGCATAAATATTCGTATTTCAGCTTGAAAATAGCGGGAAAATTTCCATAACCGGAAGTCGGACGGTGCAAAGATTTCTCCCATAATTGCACCTCCCTTCCAGCGCGATGTTCCCACTCTCCTGCATTGTTAAATATCCCCCGTCCCCATAAGTTTTTGCATTTAAGCTTGATATGGGTGGGGAAAATTCCCGAAAATGGAAGTGACAAAGTTGAAAAATTTGTTAAAATTGATGCATGGTGTTCAAAAGCATTAATCTCAAAGTTACGCCATTTATCTAAAATAGTTAAAGCTTTCATGATAATTATGTATTGGCCACATATTATGAGAAGTTTTTTTCTTTCACATTGTATAGTTAAAGCTTTGATATGATCATGCACCCATGGTCCTCAGGCTGAAAGTTCTTTCAGCATGATGGGTGAAGTTATTGTTATCAGAGGGCATAAAAAAGAAAGGAAAGAAAAGCGTCAATGAAGAAATCGGGAGAGAAAGATATCAGCAAAAAGAAAAAGTAATCAATGGATGCTGTTCAGCTGCAGAGTCAACAAAAGACAAACTGACAGTAGTCCACATTCTTGCTGTGTGCTTTGATTTTTTTACCTAGTTGAACTGTTCAATTTTTTTTTTTTTTTTTCCCTTCTTTGGTCTCATCTTGACATAAACTATAATTTTAGAGGCAGTATGATCATATGGTAAGTGGAGGTTCATGCACTGCGGGTTTACTTGCTTCGATTTCCTGTCTGTCAAGGGTTGTGGGATTTAGAATGCATCTGACTGATTTTTACTGGTGGAAGTTTCAAACTTAAATCTCGCAATGTTACCTTTCATGCCCTTGCCAGGGGAATCAACTTTGTGTTTCACACGTGTTAGTTTCATTAGTGTCCTTGTTTGTTGTAACGTTTTGTTGTGGCGCATATTTCTTTTTCACAAAGAGATGCATAGTTTCGTAAAGTGTCTATGTATGCCACACAATATAACTGGTTACTACTGACAAGGCTCTTGCCAATGTTGGCAGGTATGGTATTCCTGTGCATAAGTACTTCTTCTTACACAAGTTCTGATGTTTACGAGATCGGCAAATTTTTCTTTTTTATGTGTTAAGACTGCTTTTTTTCACCTTACCGTCAGCAGATAATTTAGTTCAAGTTTTGTCTGTTAGTGTTGCTTGTGTAATACTGTTCATCCAGTTCAAATACAGTTTGTGTGACTTTTAAAAATACCCTGAGTTTTCCATCTGCAGACAATAGTATTTAATTTGGCAAAATGAGTGGTAACTCAAAACAATCGATAATCTGGATGTTCTTCTTGATTTATATCTGACCTATCACGGTCAGCAAAAAGCAGACATTTTTTCATTTTATCTGCCTTCGAAAGTACTTTTTACTGTAATCAGTGCATGCTTTTAATATTACCCCAAGAAAAACATCCCACTTCCTAATTTACGTGGAAGATAAAGTTCCTATGTTGAAACATAATGCCAATATTCACTTTTTTAACATTCTTCACGTTTCTCAAACTCCTTTTTGAAAAATGTGAAACAGATTCACATTAAAAAAGTTTTTTTTTATCAAAATACATACTTGTAAAAATAATTGAATCTCATGGTTTCTTAGGGGGTGTTGTTGTAAGGATAGACTTTGCAGTTGTTGTTGTTTTTTTCGTCTTCCTTTCTTTCCCGTCTATCTCTGTCCCTCCAGTCATCCCTTGTTTAGTTTCATTGGTTAATACTAGAATGACCCAGTATTAACCAATGCAACTAAACAACGGTTGCTTCTTCCCTTCACGTGTGACCTTGACACCTCGCATGTGTGATGCCCGCCGTAATATTGGCTTCCCGTGCATTACCGCTCTCGGGTTCTCCGCATGTTTCTTGGCGTCCTTGATGCCGATCGTACCTAAAGCTGCACGTGCACTATTCTCTTTCTCATCTTTTGCCGTTTTGCAGGTGAAAATTCTGGATTCCGTGTAACAAGATGAAGCGACAGTAAAACGTTCTTAATTTTTTGCTAGTGGGAATAATGGTAATAAAAAGGCGAAAACCATAGACAAAGACAATGATGGTCCATCAGGTGATACCACAAAAACGTGTTCAGAAAAGAATGAAAATCATCATCAAACTTACGACAGAGAAAAGAGAAGACGTACATTTCTGGAAATCTGGAAAAAAGAATTTCCATGGGTGGAGTACCGTGAAAAAGAAAAAAAAAAAAAATGTATTGTAAATGGTGCCTAGAAGTCCCCAACTTAGCCGACAAAAAAGGCCCTTTGTTGAACAGAAGTAGTGGAACTACGCAAGGTTTACGTAAAGAAACTCTGCAAACTCACGATGTCAGCAAGTGTCATAAAATGTGCAAAGAAGCTGTTATTGCTAAAGCAAATCCCACAAAAACTGTGATGGCTGTAGCTGTCAGAAAACTGAACACTGTGAATTTTGAGAAAATGAAACATTTGTTTAATACAGCTTACTACGTTGTAAAAGAAAACTTAGATTTTGCAAAATTTTGAAGCCTATGTGAACTTCAAATTAAAAACACTTTAGACCTAGGAAACAATTATCTCAATGAACATGCATGCAAAAATTTTGTTCTCCCTATTGCTCACACATTGAGGAATGAGTTAACTACTGAAATTAATGAAGCAAATTTCCTAACGGTTATAGCAGATGGGTCTACAGTCGAAGTGCTCTCGAGCAAGAAGCTGTTTATGTGAGATACGTCCAAAATGGGGCATCAGTTACAAAATTGGCAGGATTTCTCCCAGTAGATAATGCTAACAGCGACGGAATACACAAGTGTATTTTAAAAGGTCTCTTTGGATATTGGCATTTCTGAAGCTATTCTGGAAAAAAAAAAAAAAAAAAAACTGGTTGGATTAAATTTAGATGGAGCTGCAACAAATATGGGATTTTACAGTGGAGTTCAAGCAATGATGAAAGTGAAGTATCCACACCTAATAGTAGTGCACTGTGTAAACCACATGTTAGAGCTAGGAGTGCTTGATACAAAGAAAAATGAACTTTATTTGGTTACATTTGAGCACACAATAAAACAGGTATTCAGCTTTTACCACTGGTCTTCAAAATGGCAGAGAAAACTAACAAAGGTTGCTGAAATGCTGGGTGTAAAATTACGGAAATGTGGAGGAGTACAAAATATAAGATGGGTTGCTAGTCAAGCTAGAGCTCCAAAATCCTTGGCTTTGAACTTTGATGCCACTTTACTGCATTTAGAGGACATTGCTCAACATGACAAAAGAGAATCAGCAACTGCAAAAAGTTTGTTAAAGACTATGAGGTCAGATAAATTAAAAAAAAAACCTATTGTTTCTTTTGGATTTTTTTTAATCTATTATTGGCATTTTGTCTAAGATGTTTCAGGCTGAAAATCTGTTAATATTTGAAGCTACCAGCAAACTTGAACTTACATTTCTACAGTTAGTTGAACTAAAATCTCAACCGGGATTGTTCCAAAGGAAACATAAAAATGTGATAGATGACTGTGATAAGGATATCAATCCCATTTTTGCAGTAGATTTTATTGACAGTACTGTTGAATTTCTAAACACTAGGTTTAAACAGCTGCAAGAACCTCCTGTCATCCATCCTTTCGTGTGTTTGATTTCACAGAGTGGCCATCAGAAAAACAGCATTTAATATCCTTTGGCAGCCAACCTGTTACTTGAACATTTTAGTTATTTTTTTACAGGAGTGGATAAAGAAGCAATTTGTCAAGAATGGATGGCATTAAAACTTAAGATATATAACATCTTTAAACACTAAAAAACATCAGCCCTTCAAGTTATTTACAAAGACCTAATGCAACAAAATGACCCACAATGCAGCAATATACTTCACATGGTAGAATTAATGTTTTCTCTTTCTGGGAGTACTGCAACTGTTGAAAGGGGCTTTTCAACAATGAACATGCAAAAGAACGTGTTACGTAATGGCCTTCAACAGGAAGCCTTAAATGCCATCATGACCATCCACCTAAATGGAAAACCCCGCTTAGAGTTCAGCGCAAAAGCCTCTATAAATCATTGGCTTGACCATGGACCTGGCAAATGCCATATAGAATCTACATGACTAAATAATTAATCTAAATGGTGTAAATTGATAATGTCAAAAAGTAAAGTACACATTTTCAATGCTAAGCAGAAATGTATTTATTTTCTGCATGTACATAAAAAAAAAATTCAGCAAAGTGACGATATGTAAATTCTACGTAGTTATGGTATTTATACGAGTCTGATGGGTTACTTTCAAAGGTGGACGGGTACATTTTTAGACAAACTGTCCTCGAGGACGAGTAAAATTTCTGAGATTTTTTGTGCCCTGGAACAGCGCCTTATTGGAGAAAAATGTGACGTCCAGAATATTCTCTCTGTTGTCATTAATGAATTCCTGGAACCATCTGCAATATTCCACATGCCAGAGTTGTATAAAAATAAAATGTATCTGCATACACAACCATTGAAACAGAAAACTTGCTGCAAACCTGCGAAGCCCAATCCAAGATAACAATAGAATAAAATAATTTATAGAAAAATTAATAAAACAATAAATAATTATTAAGAACATTACTGATTCCAATGAGGACAAAATAAGTATATTACAATATTGAATGTGCAGCAGTGTGTGTCAAATGGACCTTTATGGCAAAATATTAAAATACTGAACTGTGAACCTCATAAAAACAAGAGATTAAAAGAAAATTTTTATATCCAAAAAAGCAGTTCCATAAATGAACCTTCAAAAATTATGAATACTATTTTCAACAATTTAATTCAAAAATAGTAGACTTACAAAATACATAAGGGAAAGATTTTAATTTAATAACAGGAAACTGCAAGAGGAACCTGGCAATAAAATTTAAATTCTTTTTATGTAAACAAAACTTTTTATACAGTTCCTATACATTGAGAACAGGCCTTGATAAAATCTAGAGGCCAGGAGATGTCTGTAAAGACAAAAGAACTTAGAGCATGTGAAAAATAACTGAACATTCTTAAAGTTAAAATAGAATTAAATATATTAATCTGAGTAAAGCCTTGAGTAAGTATTATAATTGCTGTAAATAATTTTTTTTTTAATTTACAAGAAAAACTATGCAAAATCTGCTAATAATTTGGAAATTATCCACGTACAGCGTACACACATACCTCTACATTCTGCTACTCTTCCACATGCTTATCATAGTCTGTGTTTCAGTTCATGCACTGTTCTGACTGTGTACAGGTAGAGCTGCAGTCGTGTCTTCAGTGCCCTACGGGTGCTGCTGTATGACACACCTGCTTGTTGTGCCAATTTTTCAACCGATTTCTTTGGACTTTTAGTGATGCGTATGGAAATATCCTCCACCGTTTTCTCTGTTAACACTTGCAGCCTACCACTTCTCACACCATCTCTCACTGATCTGGTTGTATGAAACTTTTCAACAGTGCTTCAGTAATGGGAAATTTTTCTCTGTACTTATGTTTCACTTAGTTTGTATATTCACTTCCACTGTGGAACACATGCTCAATCAGAAACACTTGACCCTTGAGCGACAACATCATATTCAACTGGCCACTGTGATGCCTCACTATTGACTGATTCAATTACGGCCAGACACCGGAAACACCGGCTGCTTCGTTCAAGGTCAGACAGCATGATACACCTAACCCCGCCCCAAATATTCTCCATTCACAGTGTTGCATGTACATGCGTGGTAACTACACTTAATAGATTTCTTAGTATTATTTCTTATCACAACACGTGAGGTGCACAGGGACTTTTAGCGCACCCTGTATTTTTCTCTTGTCATAAATCAGAGAAATGCAGGTGATACATAAGCACTGGAGCTGTACTGCTTAAATTGAAAATACTGCAACGGGGAAAATTGCCAAACTCTTATTGCTTTTCACTTAAATAATTTGTGTATCAGTAGTAAATTATTTCCTAAGTACTGGTACTTCTGATTTTATTCTTGTACAAGCCTGTTTATTTTTTATGCATTAAATCTATTACAGAGAACAACTTTTTAGATATCCTTAGTGATAACCCAAGTATGTGAGCTTCACCTATTTGATACTCTAAGTTTCCAATAACATCCTGAAATGTCATTTTTGACGAAAAACACGAGTCCTTTATAAAAAAGTTCTCTGTTTGTGATAAAACTTTCTGCATGTTGTCTCCAGGTCTCTGTGTATGGCATAAAGAGAAAACTCATTGATAACTTTAAAATCTCAATATATAAAAACTTTACTCTAAAAACCTTAAAAATACTGTAGTTCCTACAAAAATGAAAAATGATACAGCAAAAACGAATTGAACGAACATACAACCAAATTGATACAAATCTGAAAAAAAAATAAATAAAAAAATAGACTAATTGGAACGAATTTAAACGAATTGGGATAAAATAAAAAATAATACGTCAGAAACGAATTGGGAGAACATACCTTTCACCTTAACGCCATTCGTTGAATGATTACGCTGTTCCAACCAAGTCTTCAATATGACGGGACTCCCTCAAGGCATACACCACACTGAAATTCTATTCTCAAACTAGTATGTCACCAGACTTCACAAGAAAGAATATGAAATAACCTACACAAGCACCAACTTTTAAAACACTAAAATTCTCGAGTACGAAAACGGTCGAACTCTTGTTGTGTATGACGTAAAAACACAGTTGAAACATTACAATACTGCCTTAGAATGAAGTGGGAAAAAATACTAAATAACACAAAAAAGCCTCCCGAAATGCCAAATCACCGTGACCTAAGCATAAGGAACGATGTCCTTCCGACATTCTTTTACCTATGCATTTCAGTAATGTACGCATTACCATCTTCAGGGACAATGTCTGCTGTGTCCTTTGCGATCACTCACTCTGCCTTTTTTGACTACACCGCAGCCCCATTTTCGTCAAGATCCGGGACATCATTCATTTGGTCTGTTGTCACTTCACGGTTTTGAAAAATCAAAGTTCCGAGCGCTGGGCGCTCCCGCCGACTCTCGGCTCCCGGCACTTCCATCTGCAACCTTCCCCTTCTATTTATCGTACCCTCCTGTTCCTCTTTTATCAATATTTTCCAGGGGGGTGATAGGTCTATACCAGAATGTATATTACAGTTGTTCTTTTTGATTTTTTTCTATTACTATTGCTTCTGTGTAACGGATCATATTTCTGTTGGTTGTTGACACACTATATTTATTTCATCAAATAATGGTTTAGCTGCAGTTTTTAAGTAATATTGTGTTAGTGCTGTGTTTTCTTCTTTTTTGTTCCAGTTACTGATATGTTGATTGAATCATTTTTGCAATTTATTTTTTGTACTTCCTATGTATGTTAATTTTTTATCTGTTTCTGGGGTGTCTGTAGGAATGCTGTATACTCCAGCTTTATCCAGTAGCTTAGTTTTATCTCGGTTCTTTATCATCATGCTTTTGTAATCAGTTATTGTTATTCCAATATCTCGTTTGTCATCTAAATAATAAAGGTAAGCAGCATTTGAAGATAATTATGGGAGATTTCAATGCAAAAATAGGGCAACGGCAACAGAATGAAACTTCAGTAGGTAAATTCGGTCACGGCAACAGAAACCAGCGGGGAAATACTCTCATAGAGTTTGCAGAGGCAGAATGGTTTTTCATCATGAACACCTTTTTCAAGAAAAAGCCACACAGGAAATGGACATGGAGACATCCAAATGGAACGACAAGTGAAATTGATTTTATTATGTGTAACAAAAAATTCGTCATAGAAGACTGCAGTGTGCTAAACAAGTTCAACACAGGTAGTGACCATAGATTGGGGAGATGTAAGATGCACCTCAACTCTAAATTTGAACGTGGCAAGCTCATAAGACAAGCAAAATGTATTGACATAACCAACCTTAAAAAACACCATAATACCTTCAAGTTGGAACTGAAGAACAGATTCTCTGAGTTAGAAGGCCTAACATCGGAAGAAGTGGATATTTCTGAAATTAACAGAAAAGTAACCAAAACTCTTATGGAAACAGCAACAAAATTAGCTGGGTCTAAGAACAAGTTGCATGTAAACAAATTATCAGGAAAAACCAAAATGTTGATGCAAAAAAGAAGAGAGATGAGGACAACTAAAGAAGATGTGACTTCCAAAGTGGAATATATAGAGCTATGCAAGACAGTACGAAAAAGTATCACTGAAGACGTAAGGAAATTCAACTGTGAACTAGTGAGGAAAACAATTGAAAACAACCAAAGCCTAAAGATAGCAAAGGGACATCTCAGTAAAGGAAGAAAACAGATTATGGCTTTGAGAAAAGAAGATGGTTCTGTAACAAGAAATAGAGGCGAAATCTTGACAAGAGTGAAAGATTTCTACTCCAAATTATATGAAAGGGATGATACATGTACTCTAGACATCGTGAAAGGTACCAGTACCAGAGTTCTTCCAGTCCTCCCAGCAGAAGTTGCACATGCAATCAAGAACATGAAGCGGGGAAAAGCTCCAGGAGAAGATGGAATTACTGTAGACATCATACAAGAAGCAAGTGGAGAAATCGAAACAGTACTCGCCCAAATTTTCACTCGATGTCTTAATGAAGGGAAGATTCCGGAGGATTGGAACAACGCTACAATGATCCTGCTACATAAAAAAGGTGACATTAAGGATCTCAGGAACTACAGACCTATCAGCCTCTTATCAGTGGTTTATAAAATCTTCACTAAAGTTCTTTCACACCGCTTGAAGGTAACACTGGACATGGCTCAACCCAGAGAACAAGCTGGATTCAGGAGTGGCTACAGCATAATAGATCATATCCACGTACTGAGAGAACTAATTGAAAGAGCGAGGGAATATGAACTTCCATTGTGCATGGCTTTTATCAATTATGAAAAAGCATTTGATTCGGTGAAACCATCAGCAGTTACAATGGCTCTGAAATCCTGCGGTATTGAAGATGCATACATTAATATTATTAATAACATCTATGAAAATGCAAGTGCAAAGATTCGGCTGTTTGAAAATACAACACACATAAAAATTGGAAAGGGAGTGAGATAAGGTGATACCATATCTGCGAAGCTCTTTAATGCCACATTGGAGGGTGTCTTTCAGTTGCTGAGCTGGGAAAACAAGGGGATAAAGATTAATGGAGATTATCTAACCCACCTTCGTTTTGCTGATGACGTAGTCATTTTTGCAACTACCCCATCAGAGCTGCAGAGTATGATTCAGGAACTTGCTGACAAGAGTAAAGAAGTGGGATTAAAAATGAAGTTTCAGAAGACAAAAGTGATGTTCAATGCTTTTTCAAGAAATGAAGATTTATCGATTGATGGAGAAAAGCTGGAGATAACAGACACATACGTTTATCTTGGACAGCAGATATCAAGTGAGGGTCACATTGATGAAGAAATTAATCGGCGTACAAAACTTGCCTGGAGAGCTTTTGGAAGAAACAGCATAATTTTCAAGAGCAATATGCCATTATGTCTTAAAAGAAAAGTGTTTGATCAATGCATTCTTCCAGTGCTTACGTATGGTACAGAGACGTGGACCTTAACTAAAAGAGACATACAAAGGCTGCAGACAACTCAAAGGACCATGGAGAGGTGCATGCTTGGTGTAACCAGGAGAGATAAGAAGAGGAACTCGTGGATCTGAAAAATGACAAGAGTGGAAGACATCATGTTCAGAGTTAAATCCCCGAAATGGCAATGGGCTGGACATACTGCCAGAAGGACAGACCATTGATGGACAGCCGAAATTTTAGATTGGATTCCAAGGGACAGGAAAAGACCCAGAAGAAGACCACATGGGAGATGGTTGGATGAAATTCGAAAGTATGCAGGAGTGACATGGAAGAGACTTGCACAAGACAGACCGTTGTGGAGAAAACTTGGGGAGACCTTCGTCCAGCAGTGGATTGATAATGGTTGACAATGATGATGATGATGATCTAGACTATACCCAAAGTTCTTGATTGTTTCTACTATCCATCTGATTTCTGCTTCTCTATATGGCTTAGTACTAGAATGTGTGAATGCTCTCTGCACCAATGCTCTTATTGCAGACACTTGATAAGCCTATGAGTGATTTGAGTTGGCTGGTATAAACATTGGCACATAGGGAGGGTTTTCTATATACATAATATTTGTATTGTTGATTACTCTTTTCAATTGTGATGTCTAGAAAATGAAGTTTATTTTCAGATTCCAGTTCCATTGTGAACTTTATGGTGGGATATGTTGTGCTTAATTTTTCTTTAAGATCTTCAAGTTCCTGCAAGCTGGACTTCCACACGATTATTGTATCAACATATCTTCCATAAAATAAAAAATTATCCTTGTACTTTTCTATTACATCTTCTTCTAAGTTGTTGTAGAATTACTTCAGCAAACAATAAAGACAATGGTGAGCCCATCGGTGCACCAAATTTTTGTCTGTAGATGATGTCATTTTACTGTTGTAAATGTATTTCAGTAGTTCTATTATTTCATATATCTCGATTTTTTGAAATGTTTGATTTTTGTATGATTTCGCTGCTAAAAGGTCTATTGCTTCGATGGCAGGAGTACTAAGAAATAAAGACTCAACATCAAAGCTGGCCACAAGAACTGTATTATTTGTTGAAGTTAATGTTTTAATTTTTTTAATTAAATTGACTGAGCTTCTTATTGTATATTTATTCTGCATGAAAAATGGTGCTAACAATTTATATAGTTGTTTTTCAAGATTTATTAACGGTGAGTTACTTTTTGAAACTACACTGGTGTGCAAAAATTAAGGATGAAGAGGAGAAATTAGCATAACAGCGGAACGAGCAGGCAGAACGGACCGAAAGACCACTCAGGAGATAGACAGTTCTAGGTGAATTCATCGAAAACGAATTCATCGAACGGAGAATTCACCAAAAAGCAAATTCTTCGAAAATCAGGGTGTCAGGTGAATTCATTGAAAATGAATTCATCGAAAGTGAAATCACCAAAAGATACAGTATTGTAGGGTAAGCTTTTGCCAAAAACTTTGACTATAATTGGAATATGGCTAAGTGGCCACAAAAGCGTTTGGGGAAATAAAAATTGCATTTTTTTTTTTTTTTTGCCTTTTTAACAGTTTTTATTCCATTGTGTTCATACTCACAATATCAAATTGGTATTATTGCAGTTTTTCTTAGGCCACAAAAATTTCAAGGGGCCGTATAAAAATTGCGTTTTTGACCGCTTCCTGGCCACGCCCTCCAGAGGTTGGTTATCTGAGTCATATAAAGTTTCCGTAATTTCGTCTTTTTTAATTGCGATAATTAATGCAATTCTTTATAAAAAATGTTTATGATCTCCTACTCAACAAAAGATTTCAGAGTTTACAAATTGCGTACAAGTCTGCAAATTATCAGCAGGCATGTGCTGCCTCAGGAAACCTCGGGGGGGGTCAGTACCCAAAGTGCAAAATATAAATAATTTCCGGTCCGATCGGGAGATTTTAAGCATCTAGAACCTACAAGTCAACAAATTATCTGAAGGCATGTGCCGCCTCAGAAAACCTCGGGGGGGGGGGGGGGGCACGAAAAGTATGAAATGTAAAGAATTTCTGGTCCGATCGGGAGAATTTCAGCATTCACAACCTACTTCTCAACAAACTCTCTGAGTGCATGTGCTGACTCGGGAAACCTGTGGGGGTGGGGGATACCTAAAATATAAAACATAAAGTATTTCTGGTTGTAAATGCTGAAAATCTCCCGATCGGACGAGAAATTCTTTATATTTTATACTTGCGGAGTTACCCCCGCCCGAGCCATTTTTTCTGCGTTAGCACATGTCCGCAGATAATTTGTTGAGTTGTAACTTGTAAACGCTGAAAATCTTGCGAGATCGGACCGGTAATTCTTTATATTTCAAATTTTAGATTTTAAGCAACCCCCCCCCCCCCCCCCCCCCCCCGCCGGACAAGTTTCCTGGGTTTGCACATACCCGGAGAGAATTTGTTTAGCTGTAATTTATGAACCTTGAAAAATATCGTAAATAAGAAAATACGAAATTACGGAAATCTTATGTGTGTCAGATAGACAATCTCGGGAGACGTAGCCACGAAGCAGTCGAGAACACAATTTTTATACGGCCCCTTAAAATTTTTGTGGCCAGTTCTCTGGTGGTCAGTTCTCCGCTTTGTCTTTGGCCCGAAAATCATGGAAATGTCTAAATTTCTTACTGAAAATGAAATATTAAAAAAAAATATGAACAATAATTGCTCAAGTAGTGGGGAATATAGCCAGACGAAATTTTTTTATGCAGAACAATTTTATGGCACTGAAATTCCAATGTGTCCAGTTCTCCGGGGGCCACTTCTCCGTATCTGTATGAAAACAAATACCATTGGTCGGCCACATGAGTTTTTTATTAATACTGTGATTGTCAGATCATAAATCTTACTGTGTTTTGTAAAACAGCATGTGTACGTGCTGCAGATAAACCTATTAAAATCTAAATTAACATGAATTGAATTTTAAATCTATCAATCAACTGTTGGATGAAGGTCTCCCCAAGTTTCTTCCACAAGTGTCTGTCTGATTCATTTTCTTCCACATCATTCCGGCATGTTTTCGAATTTAATCCACCCATCTCCCACGTAGTCTTCTTTCAGGTCTTTTCATGTGTTTTGTACCCTGTCTAATACTTCAATATCCATCGGTGGTACATTATTCTAGCAGCATGTCTAGCCTAAGCCATTTCAGGGATTTTAGATTCATTATGATGTCTTCTACTTTGGTTATTTTCCTGATCCAAGAGTTCCTCTTCTTATTCTTCCTAGTTATGCTAGTATTATTAACTGGACTTGATATGAAAACATTGCGAATATGACATCAGTAGAACAAAAATTGTTTAAAAGGCCTAGGCCTAGGGCATATGAATTAATATTTGGTGCTCAAGTAAAACCGCAATATTATTAACATGAGTTGATACGTAAACGTTGTGAATGTGGCATCGGTAGAAAAAAAAAATTATTAATAAGACCTAGGCCCTAAGAATTAATATTTAGTGCCTAAGTAAAAGAGCAATACTATTAACCTGACTTGGTATATAAACGGTATGAACATGACATCGGTATAACAAAACTGTTAAAAAGGCCTAGGCCTAGTGCCTATGAATTAATATTTAGTGTCTAAGTAAAAGCGCAATGCTATTGACTTGACTTGATATGCAAACGCTGTAAATGTGACATAGGTAGAATAAAAACTATTAAAAAGGCCTAGAGCCTATAAATTAATATTTCGTGCCTAAATAAAAGCACAATATTATTAACTTGATCTGATGTGTAAACGTTTTGAATATGACACTAGTAGAATACAAATTGTTAAAAAGGCCTAGGCCTATTGCCTATGAATTAATATTTCGTGCCTAAATAAAAGCGCAAAATTACTAACTTGACCTTGTGTCTAAACCTTGCGAGTATGAACATGATTGAAGAAAAACTGTTAAAAAGGCCTAGGCCAAGGTATTAATATTTAATGCCTAAATAAAAGCGCAAAAATACTAACTTGACCTTGTGTCTAAACCTTGTGAGTATGAACACGATTGAAGAAAAACTGTTAAAAAGGCCCAGGCATTAATATTTATTCCTAAATAAAAGTGCAAAAATACTAACTTGACCTTGTGTCTAAACCTTGTGAGTATGAACACGATTGAAGAAAAAGCCAAGGTATTAATATTTAATTCCTAAATAAAAGCGCAAAAATACTAACTTGACCTTGTGTCTTAACCTTGTGAGTATGAACACGATTGAAGAAAAACTGTTAAAAAGGCCCAGGCCAAGGTATTAATATTTAATTCCTAAATAAAAGCGCAAAAATACTAACTTGACCTTGTGTCTTAACCTTGTGAGTATGAACACGATTGAAGAAAAACTGTTAAAAAGGCCCAGGCCAAGGTATTAATATTTATTCCTAAATAAAAGCGCAAAAATACTAACTTGACCTTGTGTCTAAATCTTGTGAGTATGAACACGATTGAAGAAAAAGCCAAGGTATTAATATTTAATTCCTAAATAAAAGCGCAAAAATACTAACTTGACCTTGTGTCTTAACCTTGTGAGTATGAACACGATTGAAGAAAAACTGTTAAAAAGTCCTAGGCTTAGGCCAAGGTATTAATATTTAATGCCTAATTAAAAGCGCAATAATACTAACTAGACTTGGTGTGTAGACGTTATGAATATGAACACGATGGAAAAAACCTGTCAATAAGGCCTAAGCCTTTTTTTTAATATTTGATGCTTAAATAAAAACGCAGCATTATTAGCTTGATTTATTATGTAAACGTTAAGAATTTATTGCGTCGTGCTCAGATTCATAAGGTTTAGACACAAAGATAGTATTATTGCCCTTTTACTTAAGGCATTAAATATTAATCCCTAGGCCTTTGCGCACGTCTGAAACCAAGAAAATGCAATTTTTATACGGCCCCTAAAGTGGGTGTCTGCGCTTGTCCGTTTGGCCAACTGTTTAGTGGCCAGTTGTCTTAAACTCTATTTCAATGAATTTGTTTCATTTTTTTTCGAAAAAGTCTCCTTTCGGTAAATTGCTCTTTCGATAAATTTGTTTTCGATGAATTCGCATTCGACGAATTCGTTTAACTTTTTCGATAAAGTCGTCTTTCGGTGAATTGTTCGTTCGATAAATTTGTTTTCGATGAATTCACGTTCGACGAATTCGTTTTCGATGAATTCGTCTTCGATGAATTCGTTTTCGATGAATTCGCCTGCTCCCAGATAGACTAGGGTCCAGTACGGTAGGGCATGTGCATATATGCAGCATGATGTGGGGGTGGGGTGGTGTCGGAAGGGTATAAATCACACAGGCGGTGTAGGCTCAGCAATTCAGTAAAAGCTATTGCACGGTGTACATCGGTTTGAACGATGTCGAGTTGCTGCTACCGCGTGATATGGCCAACAGGCAATCCAGTAGACGACTTCTGGATGACTTTACCCAAGGTCGTGTCATTGGGAAGTTGGAAGAAGGTCGAAGTGTGACTAGTGTGGCCGAGAAGTTCGGGATCGCTCACAGCATCGTTTCACGAGCTTGGAGAGCATTTCAAATGACAAAAACAGCTGTCTGAGAGTTTAGCAGTGGTGTCTACGAGCAACCACGGCGGTGGACGACAGGTATATTGTCCTACAGGCGAGAAGAGAAAGACGGCAGTCAGCGGGAGAAATCGCAAGGCACATGCAACAGACAACTGGACGTCCATTATCGCGTTTTACCGCTGCCAGGAGGCTGCACAAAGGTTGTCTATTTGCACGATGACCAGTACGGTGTGTGCCATTAACGACTGCTTATCGGAGACGACGGTTTCTGTGGTGCCAGGAACACACGAACTGGACACATCAGCAATGGGGTCGAGTTCTCTTTACGGATGAGAGCCGATTTAGTCTGATGAGCGATTCTGGACGTATACACATCTGGAGAGAGCAGGGAACACGCAATCGCACCTCCAACATCATCAAAAGGGACTGGTTTGGAGGTGGCGGAGTTCTCGTTTGGGGCGGTATCATGCTTGGTAGCCATACTGACCTTCATATCTTCCAAGAAGGTTCAGTCACTGGTGTCCGCTATTGTACCGAGGTTCTCCTGCCTCACGTGTGCCTGTTTAGAGGTGCTGTGGATCCTGAGTTCCTCATCACGGATGACAACGCTACACCTCATCGTACAGTGGCTGTTGGAGAGTGAAGATATTCAATGCTTTGATTGGCCCACAAGGTCCCCAGACCTAAATCCAATCGGACACATGTGGGACCTTCTCAGGAGACACTCTGCAGCACATCACCAGCCGCCAGCAACGATTCTGCAGCTGCGATTGGCGCTACAAGAGGAATGGGCAGCGATGCCTCAACAGCTCCTTAACAACCTCGTTCTCAGCATGGATAGATGTAAATCCTGCAACGCAGTCAGGGGTGATCATATCCCCTACTAAAGACTGGATTTTTCTTGGCAGCCGCCTGTCACATGGACGTTTCTGTCTTCTGTCCAGTTGTGCTCAAAGCTACCTTTTCAATAAAGTACCTTTGTATCTTTCGGATTCCTTGTTTGGACGGTTTTGCTCTTTTGTCCCATATTCTTACATCTTGGGGATCTTATGGTATGATTTGAGTCGATGTGGAGCACTTCTGCACGATGTTGCATTCGAAAAACCGCCTCGTCCTCAATTTTTGCACGCCAGTGTATATGCATGGTGCTTCAAGGGTACTTAATAAATGCTGAAAGGTTAATTATTTTTGCTGTTTCCTATGTAGGAAAAGTTCAGCCTTTTTCTACCATGACCACTTTCATGCCTGCATTAGCTTACCCCCCCCCTCCTTGAAAAGCAAAAAAACTGTACTTTTTTTTTCTCCCAGGGCTCGCAAATTCTTGAATTACATGTTTTTCAGTGATGTTTTCCGTGGTGGCCTGGACAATTTTTTTGGTCACCCTGGACAACAAGGTGACCGCATTTTTCTACTGCTGTAAATGTCATTTTATTCTGTAAAATATTTGTATTTCGGCTTGCAAATAGAGAAAAATGTTCTGAAAATGGAAGTTAGATGGCACAAAAATTTCCTTGTAGTCTTCAAGGTATGAGATTCTTGCATTTGTATGGTTCTGAAGATCGATACATAGCTGAACAGAATTTTCGGAGAATTGGTGGTGATGAGGGGCTCATTTTCAGTCTGAGGATGGAATTCCGACTTTTGAAAACGGAAGTTGGAGCGACGATTTCTCCTGTAAATGTAATTTTTTTTTTCTTGTGATGTTTGTTCTGCCCAGTATTGTTAAATATCCTTTTATTCCATAGATATGTGTATTTTAGCTTGAAAATGGAGGGAAAATGTCCAAAAGTGGAAGTGGGACAAAGCAAATTTTGCCCATAACTGGGCCCCCCCCTATGTTTCCTTTATCTTCTGGGTTTTTTTTTTTTTTTTTTGGGGGTGTTTAACAACCACCATGAGCAACTCAATGGGCTATGAGCAGTCACCTGTCCCTAATTTAAGGCAACTGGTTCCAGGGAAGAGAGACAGTCAGTGTCATAATACAAACACAGCATCCATGCCTCACCGGGATTTGAACCCAGACCCATCTCGGACGAACAGTCAGAAGCCAATGCTTAGACTACTGTGCAACCTGGGTGGCTTTATATTTTGAATACAGTGAGGTGCTCCAGTTTAATATTTATGTAAATAAATTTCAGTGAACAGTTCTGTTTTGCTCATGCTGTGTTATATTCACACATAATATATATTAAGTATGGACCATTATTTTCAAATGTTTTTTGTTCTGTGATCAATGTATTTATAAAATTTATTTGATACATTAAGTTCATTAGCAGGATATCATGGAAGTCCTGTCATTTTTTCTGTTCTTCACGTTTTTATACAAGTTCGCTGAAAACCACGATATCTGGACTCCTTAATCTCTTACTCATTCTGGTGGTGTCATATTGAGGGTGAATGGTATATTTATTTAAAATATGAACAAAAACAACATATAACTTATTTCTTAAAAGAAGATGAATGATAGGGTTAAAATAATAACATTGTTACCTCTTGGTTTGCAGTCTCCTTTTGATTAGTTGCTCCCGGTATACACTTAAAAAAAAAAAAAAAAAAACATTTTTTTTTTCTTTTTTTGAGTGTATACCAGGAGCAACTAATCAAAAGGAGACTGCAAACCAAGAGGTAACAATGTTATTATTTTAACCCTATCATTCATCTTCTTTTAAGAAATAAGTTATATGTTGTTTTTGTTCATATTTTAAATAAATATACCATTCACCCTCAATATGACACCACCAGAATGAGTAAGAGATTAAGGAGTCCAGATATCGTGGTTTTCAGCGAACTTGTATAAAAAACGTGAAGAACAGAAAAAATGACAGGACTTCCATGATATCCTGCTAATGAACTTAATATATTATGCCACATAGTTACGTTCATAGGTTAAAGTTGAATTTAACGTTTTTGAACTGATATTATTAATTGATACATGTATATACCCTTAGACTGCAGCATGCTTATAAATTTATCCAATAATATAGTTGTTTTTCAGAATTTATATGTTCAATTCTTATGTGCTTTTGCTGGTAAAAGCATCTGTATTCTGTTCTGCATCTCCTTAGGATGTCTGAAATCTGGAAGACCCAGTAATCTTGCTGGTGACATTTACTTTAAATTTGTGTGCTCGAGATGCTCGTCAAGTGGCGAAGAGAAGTGTGAACGAATGAAATTACAATGGTATGAGCCTGAATTTACTTGTCGCTGTTCTTGTTTTAATTTGTAAATGGAAAAAAAAAATACTCAGGATATATAGAAACTTGCAAAATTATTTAGTTTCTTTTTTTTTTTTTCAGATGTTGAGTTTTCAAACAACTTTTCCTTCAGAGTTTTTGTGGTTGCAGTTTTCATGCTCCCACCCCCCTCATTTGTAATTGACTTGTAGTATGTAAGCAATTTAGATTTTGATGGCTAGCAGCAAGTACAGTAGCCCTTCATTATAAGTACAGTGAGGGTTCCATTGTTAAAAAAATTCACATTTGGCAGATGGGAAAAATAGGTCAGGGGAATTGAAGTCACAACTCATCCTATTACAGTCCCTGAGAACATTTGTATTTTAACTTAGAATGATGTAAAACAACATTGTGAGAGTAAACAAGAGCAGAATATGTGTTGGACATAATACTGTACAGATAGTTTTGAAGTGTAGTTTTGTGAACATTCAGAGCTTCGTGCATGTAGGTGCTTGAAGCAGTACTTCATGCATAGCAGTAATAAATGCATATGTGTAGTCGGTAGAATTAATTATGAAGTTATAGAATCAAGAGTACGCTTGAAAAATTCTAACAAAAACTTAAATTTCATTTAAGTTATAAGATTTATGAAAGATTTGTGTATTTTATTGTTTTCTTTTGATGTATACTGCATGCTGCTGCTATTTTCTAAAGAATTGACTGTAGAATGCTTTTAATGTATTTGAATGCTTTATCATAAATAGTTCAGAAAACATATTTCATATTTTCAGAGATTTCATATTGGATAGCACAACAAATTTAAACACCAGGGCTTAAAATTCAAATTTGAAATGACAGTCTCCCCACTTGTGTTTGTAAATGGAGGGGATTGAAAATTTCGTGTGGGAGTTCTGAATTAGTAATTTTTCAAACAATATGAGGTATACTTGTTTTTTAAAACAAACAGGTAAATTAGCTAAAAAGAAATTACGTTCAATGTAATACAAATTACCATGATTCATTTTACAAAAACAGAGTAGTTCATTTTACAGTACATTGATATCATAAAATTGCACCTGAATTATTTGTGTCTGTCTTTCATTCCATGCCACAGTTAGCAAGCTTTGATCAGCTGGTTTTTTTTTGTTTTTTTTTTTCTGATGGTTTATCTGCCAATTTCAGACATGAATTAAGATTCTTCTTTCTCAATGAATCTGTTAATTTTGACATAATTCTGTTTTGTGTGCTAAAGCCACACTCACATGGTACTATTGTCGAGGGCAACACAAGACCTACTTGCAGAAGAAACTTCGACACCAATGGAAATGTGTGCAGATGGTTGCTTATAAAACTCTTGCAAAACTTTGGAAATTGTCATGTATAGTGTTCATTCTTTACAGCTATGTTTGAATAGTGAATATTCCATAACTGCATCTTCATTACTTTTTGAAAAAAACTGGCCTTTGTAAGGCTTTTGAAAGACTGTACCAAAACTTGTTTTGTCTGTGTTGTTTTATAGATTCAGGTTCTACACACTCAAACTTCAAAAAGAATTAAATTATGGAGGAAGGAAATCTGCAGTCCATCTCAACCACAAAAGGTGAAATAGACCTTCACTTGACATTGTGATGTGCAAGTTTTAGCATTACAAGGGTCAACTAATTTATTTTTGAACATGTTTCCCCTTCAGCTTTGAAAACAAAAATTAATATATATATCTTTTCAAATACTACAATAAGTTTACAGTTCACTTAATCAAGACTTGGTTGATTCAGCCATCCTTCTGATATGAGGAATGTCCAGTTTTTCACTTTGCAACTGTTTATGGGGCTGGGGGGGGGATAGCATTTAACAATCATACAGAACAGTGGGAACATCGGGAAAAAAATTATGATTACAGAAAAATCTTTGCTCCGTCTAACTTCTGTTTTCAGAGAATTTTCCTCCATTTTCAAGTTGAAACGCAATCAGTTGTAAAAAAAAATTATATTTTACAATAATACTGACCAGAGGAATTACCATGACAAAAAAAATGATTACAGATGTAATCTGCAGTTTATCTAACTTCCGTTTTCGAAAGTTTTGAAAGATGAAATTCCGTCCTCAGCCAAAAAATGCCCCCTCCACCACCACCACACACACACACACCAATCCTCCCCTCCCCCAAATCAGTGATGTAGTTTAAATTGAAAAAGAACTATAGGGATGAACTGATTAGGTAAAAATGCCGAAAAGAAGACTCAAAAAGTTTTTAAAAGCATTGTGAATTTTGATTTGCTAATTTCTACTGTTCAGTATATTTTATAAAAAAACTATTACTAATTATTTTTATTGAAATCTCTTAATTTGAGCAATTTTTAATAAAGGAAAAAACGTCTATTAGTCATATCCTACAAATATGCAATTTTTTTTAAGTAACACTAACATTTCACACGATTACAAATGTTCAGTATGATTATTGAGTCACACTGAATAAATGTAACTAATTTTGAAGATGACAATCCGATTTTTGGTGTAAATGTGACAAGGATGGTAAGTCAGATAATATCCGAAAACTTGAAAATTTCATTGTCCTGGAGCGATAGCGCCCGGGTATGCTAACCACTACACCACCCAGAACGACCAAGTATCAAGTTTCTGATTAATTTGAATATAACTATCACAGGATTTGCTAGTCGAAGAAACTAGCATTCAGGTTTAGCGAATCTGGAGGTTAAAAATCCTATCCCATGATTGCCCGAAGAAGCAGATAAATCGTGAAATAAATATTAATGAAATAAATATTTCATGAATTATCTGCTGCTCCGGGCAATCACGGGATAGGATTCTTAACCTCCAGATTCGCTAAACCTGAATGCTGGTTTATTCGACTAGTGAATCTTGTGATAGTTATATTCAAATTAATCGGAAACTTGAGACTTGATCGTTCTGGGTGGTGGTGTGGTTAGCATACCCGGGCGCTATCTGGGAGACGCGGGTTCGAATCCCGCTCCAGGATGATGGAATTTTCAAGTTTTCGGATATTATCTGACTTTCCATCCTTGTCACATTTACACCAAAAATCGGATTGTCATCTTCAAAATTTGTATTACATGGTGTAATCCCGTATTTATTTCATGAAATGTAACTAATACAGTCACATCTATTCAGTGTGACTAATAAGCCTTTTTCCTAAGATTCTGAGGTAAATGAAAGAGATGTCAGTTGTTATTCTTAAGGAATAAGATAAAGGATAGCTCAGTAAAAATATTCTTCGCACACATAAAACTCTTTATCACGAAGCCTTCATGACTGCATAATTTCACTGCAGTTTTTTCTCCAAGCAATGAAGTATGTAATTTTGAGGACTACCGTCTAGACAATGAACTTCTGTCTTCATCATCTCTTCACGCCGTTCTGGTGGCCGAGTGGTCAGAGATGTAGGTTTCTGGTTGTTAGTGGTTTGAATCCGCATGAAGTATGGGTGGTGCGCCTCTCAGGCCCTCCCTGACCCTAAATCAGAAGATGGCCAACGGCATATAGCCTTTATAATACCTCATGGTGAAAGTTAAATCAGGAATACGAACAAACATTCTCATTACTCTTATGATCCATGAGGTGTCCTATTGTGTGAGCCTATGTTTTAATCTCATCCTTGCAATACGAATATTTTGTTTATGATTGTATATAAAACACTGTATTCACTATTTTCGAATATAGGGTCATCTAAAAAAGACTTTACCATCTAACTACGAAAAGTACCTCAGTAGTGCAGCTAAGACCCTTCTACACCCATGCCCAAAATTCTCTTCAGTTTTGCATCATTGTCGCAAATGATGACAACAAAGGAAGTGTTCCTCGAATCCGCGGAAGAAACTCATACCCAAAATTTGAAAGGAAATTTGTGCTCTGTCAAACTTCCGTTATCAAAAATTGTTGTCTACACTTTCAAGCTAATATACAAAAATTTATGCAATACATTGATATTTAGTAACAATACTGGACAGAGGCAAGCTTGTGAAAAAAAAAAAAAAATTATGATTGCGGATCAATTCCACTTAGTAGTTCTAATTCTGACTATTATATAGCTCTAATTATTGTACTATTCTCTTTTACGTGCGATATTTCAAAGTAACTTGTACAGAAAACTAGCGGATAATGCTTACCTTGGCATTCCTTTCTAGCGACAGGGACATTTCACGCACGTGTTTTCCGGTCTTTGTTGAGGTTATTGTCCTAAAGTCCGTTGTATGCGATGACTGGCTTTACTTCTCACACTTTTTCGCTGGGTATACTCGTTGGATCTTTGCTTTAGGATTCAAACATCAATTTTTACCGTTCTTTATACTCGAAATTTTCGTCCATACTCTGGGCATCTTCAGGAGCGTGGCGACTTTACCACCGATGTTCGTGGTTAACTTCGCGCTAATGGAGTCCGATACTCCTTGTTGCCATTTGTCGGAAAAACTTTCCTGGATATATTTCGTTATCAAGCCCGGCTGGCGCCATCTATGTTTCGTTAAGAACACTTTTTTTTTCCGTATTTTTTTTAATTTTTTTAATTTCTTCTCCTATCCTGGTTTTCTTGTCTTTTTTTGCCTGTTTTTCTTTTGTTGTTGTTTTTCTTGTCTTATTAGTTCTTTCCACAGGCCCGATAATGTGCTAGGGTCGTTCTGGTTACATACCCTTGCTTTATTTTTGTAGATTTATATTGCTTCTTCCCTCCTCATTTGCCTTTCCGATTTTTTATTCTTTTTTAGCATTTTAATTTCATCGAACTTTGGGAATGTCCGGTTTTCCAAGCAGAATTGCACTAAAGCCGTTTTGACTTCTTTTTTTGCCAGTTAGATATGTGTTGTTTAAGTCTTTTTTAATCTGTTTTTCGTACTTCCTATGTACGATATTGGGGGTATGTGTGCTATTGGAATTTCGTAGGTTCCTGATTCTTCTAGCATTTTTTCCTCTGTTTTTTTGTTGACAGTCATACTTTTCACGGTGTGCACTGAGCTTCCTAGTTGTAAGTCATATTTAGCACAGTGCCTATTGATTTCTTTACTCACTCCTTTCCAGGTATGGGAAAGCTCCAATGTATTTCAATTTTTTATTTCTCATCTTCCTTTGGTTGTGCACTTCTTGGCCTTCTTTACTCTGAGTCATATGCTTTTTACTCTCATGTATCCATTTATTAATTAGCTTGCTCGGGTACCCATACTCTTGTGATATTTTCGAGATAAACTCTAGCTCTTGATTTTTTAGCCTGTTGTTAGATGTGTGTGTGTACGCTCGCCGTATCAAGTTTACTATGCTGTTTTTTATGTATCACTGGATGGTGCGACGAGTATGGTATCAGTACAGGTATGTAAGTTGCTTTTCTGAACACAGAGTATTCAAAACTATTTTTGTTTTTCTTTAGTTGAATGTCCAGGAAGGATAGGCAATTATCCTCTTCAAACTCAATAGTTAGCTCTATGGTGTTACAGATTTTGCTAAACTGCTGTGCTAGATCTTGTAGCTCGGTTTTGTTAAGTTTAGACATTATAATAATGTCGTCTACATATCGAGCATAAAGTATTGGTTTTTCAGGTAAATTTTGAATAATTTCTTTTTCGAGGTATGCCATAATCACTTCTGCGTATGCCATAATCACTTCTACCTCGAAAAAGAAATTATTCAAAATTTACCTGAAAAACCAATACTTTATGCTCGATATGTAGACGACATTATTATAATGTCTAAACTTAACAAAACCGAGCTACAAGATCTAGCACAGCAGTTTAGCAAAATCTGTAACACCATAGAGCTAACTATTGAGTTTGAAGAGGATAATTGCCTATCCTTCCTGGACATTCAACTAAAGAAAAACAAAAATAGTTTTGAATACTCTGTGTTCAGAAAAGCAACTTACATACCTGTACTGATACCATACTCGTCGCACCATCCAGTGATACATAAAAAAACAGCATAGTAAACTTGATACGGCGAGCGTACACACACACATCTAACAACAGGCTAAAAAATAAAGAGCTAGAGTTTATCTCGAAAATATCACAAGAGTATGGGTACCCGAGCAAGCTAATTAATAAATGGATACATGAGAGTAAAAAGCATATGACTCAGAGTAAAGAAGGCCAAGAAGTGCACAACCAAAGGAAGATGAGAAATAAAAAATTGAAATACATTGGAGCTTTCCCATACCTGGAAGGAGTGAGGAAATCAATAGGCACTGTGCTAAATATGACTTACAACTAGGAAGTTCAGTGCACACCGTGAAAAGTATGACTGTCAACAAAAAAACAGAGGAAAAAATGCTAGAAGAATCAGTAACCTACGAAATTCCAATAGCACACATACCCCCAATATCGTACATAGGAAGTACGAAAACAGATTAAAAAAAAGACTTAAACAACACATATCTAACTGGCAAAAAAAAGAAGCCAAAACGGCTTTAGTGCAATTCTGCTTGGAAAACCGGACATTCCCAAAGTTCGATGAAATTAAAATGCTAAAAAAGAATAAAAAATCGGAAAGGCAAATGAGGAGGGAAGAAGCAATATTAATCTACAAAAATAAAGCAAGGGTATGTAACCAGAACGACCCTAGCACATTATCGGGCCTGTGGAAAGAACTAATAAGACAAGAAAAACAACAACAAAAGAAAAACAGGCAAAAAAAGACAAGAAAACCAGGATAGGAGAAGAAATTAAAAAAATTAAAAAAAAAAAATACGGGAAAAAAAAAGTGTTCTTAACGAAACATAGATGGCGCCAGCCGGGCTTGATAACGAAATATATCCAGGAAAGTTTTTCCGACGAATGGCAACAAGGAGTATCGGACTCCATTAGCGCGAAGTTAACCACGAACATCGGTGGTAAAGTTGCCACGCTCCTGAAGATGCCCAGAGTATGGGCGAAAATTTCGAGTATAAAGAACGGTAAAAATTGATGTTTGAATCCTAAAGCAAAGATCCAACGAGTATACCCAGCGAAAAGTGTGAGAAGTAAAGCCAGTCATCGCATACAACGGATTTTAGGACAATAACCTCAACAAAGACCGGAAAACACGTGCGTGAAATGTCCCCGTCGCTAGAAAGGAATGCCAAGGTAAGCATTATCCGCTAGTTTTCTGTACAAGTTACTTATGATTGCGGGTTAAAATTTTCACTCCATTTAACTTTCATTTTCAAAGTTCTGAAAAACGGAATACTGTTCCCAGATGGAGAAATTACCCTACACACACAAACGCACAGTAATCCTCCAAAAAGAAAACATTATCTTCAGTTTTGCATTGATCTCGCGTATAACCGAAATGATGGCAAAAAAAGCAGAATTTTGCGAATGTGAGAAAAAATCTCCTGCCTGATTCGTAACTGTCTGCAATATGCAAAATGAGCTGCTCATGCTGCTACATATGGAACCTGATTCACATGCTCATAAACTGATTATATTCTCAACATGAACGATGTATTTGATTGCTGTTTTTGAAACTCTGAAGTGTCCATTTCTAGTGCACATAATTTTACAAATTATACATCTTTAATGCTCAAATTTTGTGAGTGCTCCAAAAACAGACCCAAGATTTTATATTTATATATTTTTTTCTTAAAATTTCATAAGGTGGGAGACTCCCTCTTAACAACTTTATTTTGGCAGAAGTTTACATTTTTTGGCTGGAATCCCACCCTGAATTTTAAGCCCTGAAACACCCCAATATTAAATCCAGTAGCCAGGGTCACTTAGGTGGAAACTGAATCTGGATTGTAAATGTCAAGTTGGAACATGACCATTTATCTGCATATACATATGGGTCATATTAGGAAAGGGGATATCAGAAAATTTTTCACGTATACTTAACCTCATCACTGGCAATGGACTATTGTGTGTCTGTGCTTTTTCAGTGAAATGCTGTTGTTTTTTAAGTGATATGGAATTATTGCTTTTTTGTTTTTATTCCCAGTTTTTCATGTTTGTTTTAACATGTTCTGAGTTTTTTTTTTTTTTTTTTTGTACTGCCCATGTAATAAGTTTGGCCTCCATTCATATTTTTGGTGGGGAGTCTTATGTACTTGTGTGTGTTTTATCTTTATGCTGCTCTTATTGGGAGTGCAATAAAATGCAAAGATACAGTTGCTATTATATTGAAAGAGTGCTTATTTCCCCCAAAAATATTGCTGCTTTTGTTTTGTTCTCCTTTAAAATAGCCTATATATAATAATTAGCAACTTTGTTTTTCAGGACTCTTGTAGTGATGCTGTCACTCTACAACCTACAACTGAAAGGTGGTGGCAAATGCGGCTGCTTTCGCTGGCGGGAACATGTGTGCACATTTATTGACAAAAACTGGGCCGTATTTTTTGGTCCTAATAAGTAAGAATTTGCCCTTTTTGTGTTTTTGTTATATCTGAACTGCAGAATTCAGGAGGCAGATAAGAGTTATCCTTGTATTGTGAAGCCCAGTTCTGTATCCATATATTCTGATACAATATCCAGCTTTTTTCATGTGGTAAAAGCTAATGACTGCTTGTGGAGATGTTATGAGATGTTTCATGATTTGTATAACTGTGGGTTACAAGGTATAATTTGCTTGTGTTCACTGTTTTTTTTTCTATTGTTTCATATTTCAAGTGCGCATTAGTTTGACCATTTTGGTAGCTAAAATATGGTAGCAGAGCCTGAGCATTCCTCAAGGTTCAATTTCATTGATCACATAATCAGTGTTTCTTTCAGGATTTTTGGCCAGGGGAAGAGGGGGGATGGAACGTTAGAGGGGTTACTATATATATATAGTACAGGGAGTATTTAGAGGTGGCCTTGACCCCCCCCCCAAAGTGTTTCATTTTTTTGTCTTTGGTTAAAATGCGACTTATGTTAGAAAAAAATGCCTTAATTTAAATAAAAATGCATCAACTTACATTAGAAAAATGCTGTAATTTTTCTTCTATTTTTCATTAACTAAAAATTTTGTTCTGGTGGATTTCAAGAACTTCCATTTTTCGTTGCCCTCCCCCCAGAAAAATTCTATATATGCTCCAGATATGGTAATAGATATAGTATAGTAATGTTTGTTCTTCAAGCATTTCAAGAACAAACTTTCTTCAGCTAAACTAGGGGGGGGGGGGCTGTTCATGATGTGGATGTTTGTTTCGGCAGGTTTGAAAATTTTATCTATTAAAACGCATTTAACACACTTCTGATCCTGGATCGCGATTCCCTGACTTTTAGGTATGATTAGTCTACTTATATTTTGTAGAATGGCATGCATCTTAATACACTTTTTTGCAAAATAAACTATAATACTTGAACAAAATATTAAAAAAAATTATAATTGGAGAAAAATTTGTAGCTTCAAAAGAAATGAAACTTCCTTTTTTTCCTTTTTCATTATAGCGTGAATTTATTCACATTTGGCTCTGTAACATAAAATGTCTTGGGCTGGATGTATGCCTGAAAGAAGCACTGCACATTATTGATTCTTAATGGAAACATATTGTCTCCTTCCTTAGGTGTTTCATGGTACTCAGTGGTGTCCCATGACTGAAATTATTGCGGAGGCAAACTGGTTTTCTGCCTAGATTCAAATAAGTTCATTTATTGTTATGTCAGGATTGCCAACTGCTCCAAATTTTGCGGAGTTTCTCCGGAAAAACACTAAAACTCAGCTGCTCCGCAAAGTTGTTCTTTTGCTCCGGAAATCGAGTCATAATCCATAAAATACATAACATCCTCTTAGTTGAGCATTACGGGGGAAAAAAAAATCGAGATGTTCCCTATCTTATTACCATATTTACCGGCATATAAGTCGATGTGGACTTTTGGAGTAAAAATGTTGGATTTCAGCTATATTTGTAGTATAATTCGACCTTCTCCTTCCCCATTTTGCCAAACATATCCCTTCATTAGAATCACGTGCACACCGCTCTTATTCTTATGTGGATAAAAATCAGACGTTTTATCTTACATCTCCTGCTCAGTCTCCATACTGAGGATCCATGATGACTTAGTTATGTTAACTGCTTGGAGTTCGACATGGGGGGTGGGGTGGCACCTGTCAAGTGTTTTAGTGAACTGGGGGAGATGGATGGCAGAAAGGGGGAGGGTGATACTGGGTGTGAACAATGGATAGAATGTCTTGCACAGGGACGGGGTGCTGGGTGATGAATGTCAAACAACTCCCGCACTACAAACCCCAGTGCCGCATGCTGATGAAATTAAAAGGGGGGGGTAGTTCATATAAGTACATATGATGTTTTGTGCAATGCGATTACTGTTAATTCAGCTTCAAAGAAATGTGCCGTCTGCTGGATTTAACAAGTGATCGGCACTTTTAATGTGCAATAAATGTTCATCACTTCAAGCTTACTTAGCATTCGTTTTTTTTTCGGGGGGGGGCATTGCCCAAATAAAATTTCTAGCCGCCCACTGCCAAAAAATTCTGGGGGAGAACACTATTAATAGTATATAAAAATGAGTGTTAATAATATGAAAAATCGATGTATCAAAATTTTCGCACAAAAATTTTCAGGTGGTTTTTTATCCTTGCCATACACTGAGAGGCCACTTTATTATGGCCACCTAGCAGTTTTAAGCAAATGAGCTATGGCTGCACGCTGTTGCCACCAGAAGGCGAAGCTAGTATAAAAAGGGAAAGCCTAGTGCTTGCGACAGTAGAAGTGATTTTTTGGTGACGAGATGGGTAAAAAATGTGATTTGACAGACTTTTAACGTGGGATGATTGTAGGAGCTCGGAGCCATGGAGCGAGTATCACAGAAACCGCCGCATTCGTGAAATGTTCCAGAGCAACTGTTGTTAAAGTGTTTAAAGACTGGACTGTCAGCCAAAAACTGGGTCTCTACGTGCAACATGTGGTCGTCATCGACTAGTGACTGCTCGGGCGGAACGGAGAGTGTCCAGACTGTTAACAGACAACAGAAGGGCAACAGTGCAACAAATTACAGACCATCTTAATCAAGGATCCCCTCAAAGGATCTCTGCACGCACTGTTCGCCGTACACTGCGTCGGATGGGATATGGCAGCCGAAGGCCTGTTCGAACACCTTTGCTGTCTGCAGTTAACAAGAGAAAACGTCTCCAGTTCGCACAGGAGCGCAAGGATTGGACAGTCGATAATTGTAAACAAATTATGTGGTCCGATGAATCACGTTTTCAGTTGCACCATGCCAATGGCAGAGTGAGAATTTGGTGGAAACAGCACGAAAGCATGGACCCCAAATGCATTGCTGCAACCTTTCAAGCTGGTGGAGGCAACGTTATGGTTTGGGGAATGTTTTCCTGGCATGCTTTGGGCCCTTTAATTCGTGTTGATCAACGTCTGACTGGCACATCATATCTAAACATTGTTGCGGACCAAGTGCATGCTGTCATGTGGATGGTTTATCCCAATGGCGATGGCTACTTTCAACAAGATAATGTGTCCTGCCATAGTGCTCGATTGTACAGGATTGGTTTCAGAAACATGCCGGTGAGTTTACTTTGCTTAGGTGGCCCCCACAATCTCCAGATCTCAACCCCATTGAGAATTTGTGAGATGAAGTTGAACGAGCAATTTTTTTGTAAATATTTCTTTATTTGTATTAAGTAATTAACTGTAATAAAATAATAAAGGAGCCTATAATATATCATTTTATTATTTGTAAATACGCGTGCCGCCGAATGTGCGTTGATGTCCCAGATTTTGATTTTGAAAAGTTGGCAGCTCTGTATAAGTGTTCGCTTAAATAACTATTAAAAGGCTAAGATAATTACAAATATTTTATAGTAGATTATGAATTTTAAGTAAAATATATTATGACCTTAAGGAATTACAGAATAGTGCATAGAAAATGCTAAAATATTTCTATCATAATTACTTTCTTAAGTGTTTCATATATTTCAGAAAACAGGATTTTAAGTGCAAGATTTGAAATGGGAGTTACATTGCTGGCATGCATGTTTGGTGATATAAATTTTAATATACTGAGTTTTGCATTGAATGAATGCTGAAATTTGTATGGAGCATCTTTCTCTTGAAGAAATATGTGATTAGGCTTTACGTAAGTTACCAAATCACCAATTCAGTGAAGCTGACAGTAGAAATGGGTGACAGTTTCATGGTGCAAGAGTGGTCTTTGTGTTGATGTAATTTGTCTCTTCTGCTTATGAAACACCAGCTGTTTTTGACGCAGCTGCTGTGGATCTCAGTGGCGTTTTCAAAGCAACTGAATCTGATTTTATGAGCCAGTCAGAGGGTTAAGGCTTTATTTTCATTGTGTTCTTCTAGAACTTACTTCCAACATGAGGCTTGCTGAAAAGACATGGTCTTCCTTGATTGACTGCTGAACCAGCTTTGCTATTTCACACATTTTAGAGTGACATTCATCCTCTGTGACAGTACCTTGCAATGAGATTGCAAGGTCCAGCCAGTCTCCTTTGTTTTTGTAATCTCTCTGTTCCATTAAGCACCACCTTTAATGCTACCCACCACTGCACTATTAAAAACCGTTACAGCAACACTGACAATGCAGTTCGTAAAACATGCAGACTTTTCCATATCAGTTTCATATGTATTCAACTGATTTGGTCATTCAATAGTAATTGAAAGTAAACTGATGTTCATTAGGAGGCCTTTCGAACACTTATTCTTCTCATTACCTGTTTTTTCCTGATCCTCTTTCTTCAACTTACATTCAGCTTCATTCGTGATACTAATGGGTAATGATCAGACCCAACATCAGCATCCCTCATCACATGTAATAGTAACAACCTAGTTAAAATCCCCTGTCCATGGAAACTATTAAATAGTATGTTAGAAAGAAAGAACAAAATTGCAAAAAAGAAAAGTGAAAGAAATTCATTGACTTACTTGACCATAGATCTCACCACATAAAAGATGAGGAAACATGGGAGTAGCTGTGGATAAGACCATTGGCAAACTTCAACAGAGTCCTAAAGAGGAGCACAGGGAAAAGTACTTGAAATGCATTAGTTGTTGGTATCACTGTTGCTGGTTTTGGTATTCTACCTGTTAGACTTTTTGACTTTCATTTTGAAGCTTGAAATATTTGTAACTTCAATTTTATCCAATTCTCAACCAAGTTGAACCTTAGTTTTCAGTGTGCAGTAGTAGCTTTCAAAAGCTTTGTGGATAAAACTTCAGTGAATGTGGCCATCAGATTATTTGGCCTATTTAGGGGAATAATGTTAAACTGGTGACTCATCTCTTTTGTTCTGTAGACAATGACATTCAGGGAAAGTGTTACATTCCTGTTTTTAATGAAGATGACATTGAATGAAGACAACCATAAGTTTTCTTGTGAATCGTTATTTTAATACATTCCAGAAACAACTTCTTGATCAAAATAAACAATTATACAAATCTCATTTAAAAGGCATTGCAGGAATGCAGATCAGGAGGAAGGTAATGTGAGAAGAATTGTCTTTTTAAAATTTCGTTCACTTCTGTGTCTTAACATTTCATGATGAAATGGTATTTTGTGAGAATTTAATTATGAAACACATTTTTACTTGCAGAACCTTTGTTTCCAAGAGAATTCAGAGATTTCTGTAGCTGTTTTTTTCTTTTCTTTTCTTGAGATTGGCCTCTTCAGAACAATTTAGTAATTTTTGTATGTTGGTGACAAATTATTTTCACTTTTTAAATTATTTAGTGATTCAAGTTTTTAGTCTTTTTTATTTAAAAGTAAGTATCCAGTGATAAGATGTGAAGAACAATAGAAACCTCTTCATAAACAATGTACATCCTAATGTATGATACAAGTAGTTGGGTTTGGGCATTTATATTTTTCACATACATTCAATCATGAAAATTACAGTGATTTTGGGGAAATTAATCTTCATGAAGAAATGATTCTCTGTCTCTAGTACATGGCAGGCACATGAATATCATTTTTGGACTGAAGAGTTATGTTTTCACTATTTTCCATGTAGCCATCTCTTAAAAAAAAAAGTTTGAAATTGTGTTGCCCTGGCTTTGCTTAGCTTCAGTTGTTGGAAATTTGTTGTCCTGGGTGGTGTAATGGTAGGAGTCTGAAACAAAAATTTGGAGATGTGTGTCCAATTCCCACTCCTTCTTGATGCAATTGTCAACTTTTCTGAAGAGATGGCTCCATGGGAAACGGCAAAAATGTTTCACTCCTCCTGCCTAATATGACATACTGTACTTGACAATATACTGCGAGAAAAATAAAATAATGTTCATTGTATTTAACAATTTCATTGACTTATTCATTTCGGTGCCTTGGTTTCATGTTCCATATGCAGAGATGCCAACTACTACGGAATCTCCATAGTTCCTACGGAAATAGCTCTTGTACTACGAAATAAAGAAAACTATTTTTCTACGGAAAATTAACAGAAGTTATAAATTTTTATTTTGCTTGTTCCCCTTCCCAACGCAATGGCGGTCACTTGACTATCCGTCATTCATCTTGCTTGCGATGCTGCCTCTCTAGTTCTGCCTCTCAAGGCTGCTTGGATCTTAATGCGAGCCATAAAGGAAGGCGAGCAACCAGCACTCGATGAGTGCGCCCATGCGCTGAGTCATTCTAAGTGAACCCCCCCCATCAGCATGCAACATTCTGGGGACATTGAGCGCAGCTCGCATTGGTGGACATGGGCTGAGTTTGGCCTAAATGCGCTTGTGCAGCCCAGTGACAGCTCTTGAAAATCGTTTGGTGCAGAATGTGAGTGTCATTGCCTGGCGTAGGAGGGTTTTTTTTATGCGTGCGTTGGCCATTCATGTCAGTAATTAATATAGTGAAGTTTTCTTCTTGCGTTGCGGAAAAGTATGCTTGGATTTCGCTCTTATGTGCAGATTTCGCCAAAATGCTTAATTACGCATCTAGTACTCATCAAAAAGTGTGTTTACGCATCGGGAATATTTTTCGCAGCACGTAAAGTACACATCAACATGTAAAAATATGCATCGAAAAATGCATAAGATACACATCAACACGTAGAAACATGCATCGAGAAACTCGTAAAACTATGCATCAAAAAATTTTACCAACGTGTAAAAATACGCATCGGGACAGCATTTCGCCTTTCAAAAATGGAAGTGAACGAAATAAAGATTTTTTCCCGTAATCGTAATTTCGTTTTCCTGCGATGTTACCTCTGTTTATTATTGTTGTTATACATAATTTTATTCCATAAATTTTGTATTTCACTTTGAAAATGGAGGAAAATTTTCCGAAAACAGAAATTCGATGGCGCAAAAGTTCCTGTGAAGTCTTCAGGCAAGAGAGTGCCACAGCTTCGAGAAATTTCTCCTTTTTCGTCGGAATTTTGGTTTTCCTCGAGATTGATGAATAACTGAAAATAAATTTTGGGGCAATTGGTAGTGGTTGAAAGATGCTTTCTGCCTGAAACTTTCGAAAACGCAAATTTCGTTTCTCAAAACTTTCGGAAACAGTGAAGATTTATCTCTTAATCCTAATTTTATTTTTCATGCGATGTTTCGTCTGACTAGTATTGTTGTTAAATTTCATTTTATTTCATAAATATTTGTATTTCATCTTGAAAATGGAAGGGAAATGTCCGAAAACGAAAATCGGACGTAGCAAAGTTTTCTCCCGTAACTGTCATTTTTTTCCCCCAACGATGTTCCAAACATGTATCCTGTGTTCTTAAATATTCCTCCAAAAACGTTTTGCATTTCAGCTTGATAAAGGGGGAAGAGTCCGAAAACGAAAGTGACGAAGCTGAAAATTTGTAAGAATTGATGCACGATGTTCAAAAGCATTCATATTCTCCAAGTTACACTATCTTTTATCTAAAATAGTGAAAGCTATCATGCATTCATGGTCCTCAGACTGAAAGTTCTTTCAGCATGATGGATAAAATTGTCATCCAAGGGCATAAAAAAAAGTGACAATAAAGAAATGGGAAGGGAAACAAAGGTATCAGCAAAATGAAAATTTAAGCACTGGATACTGTCAAGCTGCAGAGTCAACAAAATACAAATGTGGCTGTGGAACTTGCTGAGAAGTTAAGATATTTTTAGATGTCTATAAGAATCTCAAAAGTGCAATGTATTCACTTGAACACATTGCTGTTGCATGTGGTCATTACAAAACATGATAAATTTAATGTTATTGTTTTAAAATATGAATATTATATTAGCAAAACGGATCCAAATTCTAAATCCTCGTACATTGAGTGGTAGTGAAATATTTTTTAATGTGAAAAAATCTGGATTGATTTTTCATAATCACCCAGCATTTTTGCCACGTTTTTTTTTATTTCATCTGTTAATTTTTCTAAAACACTCCTCACTTTTAAAAAATTACTCCCTAATTTTTTTTCAAAGGAGTAAAAATACTCCTTTATATTTTTTTTACTGCGAACTCTGCTTATGTGGACTGACTCTGTAAGCCATTGACTTGTTGCTGCGTAACATTGTGCTATGAAAACAATTTAATTCTGTTTAGTTTTCATTCCTGAAAATAAAAAATATGGATTCGAGGAAGCGAATGTTATCAAATGAAGCAACACCAGGCAGTAGCAAAAAACCTAAGAACTGCCAGCAGTTTAAAGCATCGTATGCTAAAAGTGTGTTGTGCATCGGGAATTTTTTGCAACGATTGTTTCTTTGCCTTCCTTGTGCTATGTTGAAATCTTTTAATTTTGATTGTTTCCTTGCCTTCAACAATCAAAATTATCCAAAAATATGGCATTTTGTGTGTTGTGCTCAAAGGATTTCAACATAGCACATGGCGGTGTGGATGACTGTCATCGTCATGTGCGTTTCAAAAAATGTACGGAGTATTCGACAGCTGCAGCAAAAACGAAGGTTGTTACAAGTTATTTTACTAAGGATGATACTGTAAATGTAATCAAAGCTGAGAGCTTATTTGTTCGATTTCTAATAGAACATAATATTCCAATTTCTGCAGCAGTCCACGAGAAGCATTTCTTTTCAGCAATGTTCCTGGATTCAAATACAGCCAAACATTTTACTAGCGGTCGCACAAAAACTTCGGCAATTGTGACAAATATGGCAAGAATTAATGTTTCAGAGGTAGTTTCAACATTAAATAAATGTCTGCCATTCTCTTTAAGCACTGACGGCAGTATTAACTGTCAAGATATAAAACTTTATCCACTACTTATAACATATTTTGATGAGACTATTGGACTCATTACAACAAAATTAATGTCGTTATTAGAGTCTCCTGATAACACAGGTAAAGGCATATATTTCAGGTTATAAATACTGAATTTCAGAAAAAAGAAATAAAGTGGGAAAAGTGTGTTAGCTTTTCAGCTGATAATGCAAATACAATGATGGGGGAAAAGAAAGGAGTTGCATCATTTCTATTAAAAGGAAATCCATCAATGATTATTCCTTGCCACTTGATACACATTGCTGCGAAAAAAGCTACATCAGTATTTGATGAAAATATATTTACTCTCAGTTGACATCTTTTATTTTCTCAATAAAAGCTCCAAGCGTAAAGGCAGCTTCAAATAACAACAACAGCTTTGTAGCCAGGAGATGAAGCCTCATCGGATTTTGAAATATGCCAATACGAGATTGTTGTCACTATCGAATTGTATTGACCATATCCTGGAGCAGTGGGAACCATTAAGAGTTTACTTTGTAGAAGACGAAAGTCACAATTTTCAAAATAAACGTTTCCAACATATAAGATCATCTTTGGCAAAACGTAGCACAAAATAAAATCTGTTATTCTTTCATAGTTTTTTTACCATTATTCACAAAAGTTAATCTTCTGCTCCAGCAAGATGCTCCATATCATATATTCATAAGTTAAGAAAAACCATTGTGCAGTTCTTTATAGATCTTTTGGTTAGATTTGTGAAGCTTACTGTCGTAGGCGATGTTGAGCTTAATTTTTCAAATAACAGTTTTTAAAAAAAGAAAAATCAGGAAAAGGACGCCGGACTGGTAATTGGAGTAAAAACAAAAATGTATTTAAGTAAAATCATTTTAAACGAAAATGAACTTTCTAAGTTCTATACATTTGTCAGAAAATTTAACGTTGAAGGATGTCCTTATATTCAAGAAAAGATACTGATCTATGATGAATTCTTAAAACGTGCAAAAGCAGCAGATCCTTCACTTAGAGCCAGAACATCATTTACTTCTGTATTATACATAGTCAAGCGCTTTACATTTATAATAACTGAAAATGAACTTGATATACTGGAAGCGGAATTTGCTTGTTATCACGCTGACAAATTAGAGACCATAGCAGAAACAAATAGAATAGATGTAACTTAATCAGAGATCTCAAAATTAAGAGGCTTGTAATGGAGCTTTTAAGTATACTATTCTCCCGAAAGTAATGTTTGCAATACTTGTAGTTCCACACTCGAATGCTGCGAGTGAGAGTTTAGATTAGTGCCAAAAAATCAAACCCATTTCTAACCTAATTTAGGTTTAGAAACTGTAGAAGCACTTCTTATTGCAAAAATGAATATGTTCTCCTCTGGGCATGTGTGTTATGAAAAAATATTTTCTGCTGAAGAACTCAAATCTGCAAAACAATGTGCAGCCAAATCACTAAAGAGAAAGCTGTTTAATCAATTTTTTTGTTTGTAAAAAAAATGTTTCAGTCGTGGTGTATATTATTTTCCATGTGAAAAATTTGAAATATTTTGAACCTTGGTTAAAATTATTCTTTTTGGTATGACTACTGAAAAATGGCCAAAACTACTGAAAATTTGTACGAATACTACTGAAAATATTTTAAACAGGTTGGCATCCCTGCATATGGGTGTGCAGTGCCATTCCTCTTTGTAATAAATGCTCTTGCATAGGTGGAATGTTGCTAAATCTTAATAATGAAATATAATGTTGAAATTTGCTTTGGGTAAAGTGCTAATTGTTATTTTCTTTTTCAGAAAGAAGACTGCCACTTGGCATGGTACAGTTGCTGGGACACTCTCAAGTGGCTGTCCTACAACATTTGTATCTGGAATGGAGTCACTTGGAGAGCAAGGCTGGTGGTCATTAAGAAGTACAAAATTACCAACAGTTGAAGAAGTTGGTAGGTATTGTTTTTTGTATTCATGAAATTACCTGGATAAGTTTTGCTTAGTTTTGTGGCTTTTATCTTGCACATTTGATCTGTGGAAGTGTTTTATAAGGAGACAGAATGTGCTTTACATCTGTGTGATTTTAAGTGTAAATGCACTTGGGTTTGCAGTTTTCCTTAAGTCTCAAAAGTTAAGTATTTTTTAGCACCACTTATTGATACTTTTTGGTTTATGTCTGTTTAGTGATAATGAAATCGCACAGAAGTAGGATGAACAGAAGTGGAGCAAAATGTTTAACTCTTAGTCATTGTAATTCAGATGCCCTATAGCATTCCACTCATACAGAAAGAAGTACCTAAATGCAACAGTTGCAAGGCTGAGACCCACCATGTGAATTCTGGTACTTTGTCATCCTTCAGTGTGATCAAGGTTGATGCATGTCCCAGAGATTTTACCACAATTTGAATTTATTTTATGTAATAAATAGCCAGCATGCAATAATTAGTTTTTGTCATTTGCCTTATTACATGAACTTGCTTCTGTAGGTTTCTGTATTCTTAGCTATTTTGTTTAAAGTAATAGCACGCAGAGATGCAGTAAATGCCAAAGCAATAGAATCTGCTGAGTGAGCCACTGTGTAGTAATGGGTGCACATAGACTCCAAGGTTAGATCGAGTTTCATGTGTTGATTCGTGGATTAGTTAGGCAGCACCAAAGGCAATTATTAAAATATTGGATGGTTGAAATACTTTGAATGTGGTGCATTGTTCAGAATGCATAAGAGTTTGATCTTTTGTGTGAGAGAAGTTCTTGGTGAAAAATTGCTGGTCAAGATTTTTTTTTTTTTTTTTTTTTTTTTTTTTTTTAAGTTAGCGTTGACTTCTGGAAGTTTCAGCTTGGTTTATGTTAGATGTATGCGTATGATAGTAGATGACTTTGTTTTTTGTTGCCTGTGAAGGTAATTGTGGAGCTGATTTTGAGGGAGAATATTCCCTGTACTGAAATTTTCATTCTTGAAGTCTAGGACTTCAGTGGTGAAGCTATGTATAAAAAAAGGCGGAGCCAAACTGGTTGTGTTTAGGACTTATTAAGCAAGGAATATGTGTGCCAGAGTTTTAAAAATGTGGCAAAAATGTTTGTTTATTTGAACTTCTGGTACAAGATCTATATATAGCTACTGATCTCCAAGTACAGCCAAACTATTTACAATGTTGGCTCAGACCATGGGGACGCAAATACACAGTCAACTGGCTGAAAAGATATGTTGGGTGGACAATAGAATGAATTTTGTGCTTCTACCACTTGCTGGGATAGTAGAGTTGGACTGCCATGCAAACAGTGCTTAGCAGAAGATGTGGCTGAAGTCCTTAGGTCAGTTCTGAAAAAAAAAAAAAAAAAAAAAAAAAAGTCAGGCTTGAAAAGACTAAAGCTACAAGAAAGGTGGTTGTGTGGATACTTCTATGGATGCATCAAGCAGTTCAGTTGAAGTGAATTGGGATCTGACAGTGGCATCATTACTGATGACTCCAAGGTTTTAGTGAAGATGTATGTCAGTGATGAATTTTCTTCATGTATGGAGACTGATGAAGACAAGCATTACAGAATGTCAGTATTTGTTTCGGGTACCAGGGGCAAATGTTTTGAGAACTGGTGAGGGTATCTGTGAATTACTAAGAACAATGTGAATTATGGTAATAGGTAATACCCCCCCCCAGTAAAATTATCAGGGGAGCAAGACCTTGCCCCCTATAGTTGGCGCCTGTGCTGTCGACATTTCGTACCACACCCCAAGGAAACAAGGATAGCATCCCTCCAATCCTGAGGAAGAACCATTCCTAACTCCCAGCACAACTATTTCAGTCAGCCAGTCAATTACATAGTCACCACTATATTTTAACATCTCAGCAGTTATGCCATCTACAGGGATAAAAGAGTTCCGCCTTTTCTGTAAGTCGTCTGACGGAGTTTCTGAGATTGATGCAGAAATACAGTAATTTTGTGTGTGTGTGTGTGTGTGGGGGGGGGGTCCATTTAAACTGTCTCGCAAATCCGGAGGCTGATAAAGCTATTGCAGATCAGGAGGATGAGGCACAACTCTGAGCAATGCCAGCATCAAGTTCTCCAGCTCAGAGACATCTGATCTGGGCTGGAGAACTTGACTGTGATTGGTTGCAGCATGCCAACTGCAAAGGCAGTGGGTGGGGCTTCCCTGGTGAAAGCTTGGTCTTACAACTGATTGCCGTGGGTGTGAGGACGTCGCTGACTTTGTGCTGACCACATTTCCTGCGTGGCATGGGGATCGGGTAACTGTTTTTTCAAGATGCAATACAAAGAGTTTATTAATCGTCATCGTAATTGTTTTGTATTCTAGTTGGCAGTTCACAGTTTGCAAAGAGCACGTGTGTGTTTTTAAAAGTAAATTGGATTTTTTGTTTGTTTTGTGTTTGTTTCACAGAAATGGCTAATTTAGTTACAGTAACAGATGAACATAAAGCTCGGGTGTGCGATGACTGTGAGAAAAACAAGTTCCGTTTTGATCGGCTTGAAAAAGTACTGGTTATTGATGAAATTAAAATAACTTACTGTGGAATAACTTTTTTACGAGTCTTATAGAGTTATTATTAAAAAACGTTGATTGTTAAATTTTTGAACTAAAGCCTAGTTCATCATCAGGACTACGTCACTGATGATGAACTAGGCTTTAGTTTGAAAATTTTACCAACTTTTTTGAATAATAACCTCTTTAAGACACGTAAAAAAAATTATTCCACAGTAAACTATGAATAGAGGTGCCACAAATTAATTTACAACTAGGATTAAAATAACTGTTGGAGAAACTATCAAGAAAGTGGATGTTAGTGGGAAAGTTTAGTGTGCTTTATGTGCAGATTTAATATATTATGGAAATAAAGGGTTCACTGCTATTTCAAACCATTTGAAGAGTAAAAACATATTAGCAAAAAATGTATCAAGATTACAAACTATACCATGCTCAGCAACTTTTTCAATAAGATGGCAGTGTATTGGCAGTAAGTGACTCCTTTCCCAGCTGCCCTTTACTGTATCCCCAGTGCTCATAGAGTTGAGCAAAGTGTTAGCTGGTGATAAAAAAGCACTTGCACACTTATCCATGGTACGTGCGACCACATCATATAAAATGAGGCTTGGTTTAGCCAAGACATTTTTAGATGAGACTATCAATAATATAAACAAAGTTAAGTTTTCATTTAATATATTGATGAAGATACTAGTAGTAATTACAAGAGAGCTGTGTGTGTACTTGTTAGTTATTTTTCACCAGTAATGAATAGAGTTGTTGTGGAACATCTTCAAAGTATAAGTGTTACAAGTGTTCTCTGAAAGTCTGTTTAGGGAAATTTCTACTTTATTTGAAAAGTATAATGTCCCTTGGGATAATTTAATGTCAGGTCATGCCATACCATTTCAGCAAATTTTCTTTAAATTGGTTGCTGACCCATTTTTTTATTTTTTGCACAGTTGTTTATACATCTTTAGAGAGTTCAAAACCAATGTTATGAAAAAATGTTCCTGACCATTTGGCGGGGAGGACCCTAGATGGCGCTTGGAACATCTCTATTTTTGGAGTTGCAAACATTTATGCAAAATGCTGTAACTTTTCCCCTAATTTAGCTAATTCAAAAATTCAAAAACCACTTTACTCAGAATAAAATGCTGATTATTTTGGTTTATCCTTTTTTATTATCTGAGATATTTTGGAAATTTTATTGGTGGTTGAAGTTTACTATTGAAATTTGCATTTTTTCAATTTCCGAGCCAAATTTTCACTGGGAAGGGGTCAAAACACTCAAACCAATTTTATTGTGCAAGAACCATGGTAACAGTAGATTGTATCTAGGATGAGAAAACTGGAGTGTTTTGAGCACTTCGAAGATTTTTTCACTGATGAAAATGGGGAAATTTTTAGTTTTTTCAGTAGCTATATCTCCAGTGGGGTACACAGTAAAAATCTGAATTTTACACCACAGAGACTTCTATTTGGTAACAACATCATACCAAAATTTGATCACTTTGTTTTGCCTAATAACGAAAATATTTGAGCTTTTGAAGTCGTGAAAAAAATCCCAGTTTTTCCGTTTGAAGGACAATTTATTACCTTTTTATTACAATTTATTAAATTAACCATAGATCTAATTGAATATTGTAGACTGTAAATTGAAAGAAAAATATATTCCAGTGATAAAATTATGGTGTAAAAGGTTTAAGGTGCGTGCGTGTGTGTGTGTGTGTGTGTGTGGGGGGGTATTGTTTCTTTTAGACTTGTTCTAATTAAAACCATTTGAAAGTGCTAAAGATGAAGAAAGCATATTAAATACACTACAATTTATAACTGCTAAAGCTGCTGATTTGTTGGAACGAAAGTCTTGTCACAACCTGCACAATCTTGAATGTCAGTGCAAGAACAAACATGTTCCAACTTGCTGTTACAGGCAAGTGTGAGCTCTCGCTGCATTCTCTGTCAATTGGCTCCAGACTGTGGTATAGTGTACACATGCCAACTAGTACGGATTTTCCTTAATTTTACGGATTTTGGGTTGCTGTTACGGAAGTACGGAAACACTGCTGAAATTACGGAAAATCGCCATTTGATTTAATTTTCTGAGATAGAAAGCAAATTTTCATCAACTTAAAAATTTTTGTTGGTTCTTCAAGTTTTTCTGGGGGAAAAAAATTAAATGCTACATTCTGTGTGTTATAGATTTCTGCATCTTAATTTGCAATCCATCTACCGTAGACTGAGCAGCAACCACACTATGCTGGGCTCAGCATTTCATTCCATGACACCGCTCCCATTGGTTCTCTCCGTGCCGGACGCAACTACGCAATTTAGCTCTGTGTGGACGCTGCTTAGGCATTCATTCTGAACTTCCATGATGCACTTCGTGCCTCCTGCGTGCAACCAGGGCAGTTGCTTTTGTTCCCCATAGGCCGTAGCGCTTCTGCTTTGTTGTCCTTGATGCTTTTTGGTTCTCTCTGCTGCACATGCTACCCTACCGTTACATCACAGAAGGGTGAGGCGATTGTGAAGTTTTTTTGCTGTTTTCTTTCATTTATTTAAAATGAAGCATTCTTTAGATAAACCTTCGTCGTCGAAGAAGAAATAGTGTTTTCTAGAAACTTACAATAGAGATTGGCCATGTTTTGAGAAATCAAAAGTTTCTGTGAACCACGTGTTTTGCAGAATTTGTAGATGCGATTTTAGTATCACATGGTGGGCGGGATGTTTGCCGAAGACACGCAGAATTGAAAAAGCATAAATCTTTCGGTGAGTTGAAAGTTCAGTCAGTGAACGATTTGTTTGCATCAAAGGAGAACAGCGTACTAAATGCAGAACTTATGTTCACTTCATTTATTGTGGAACACAATTTACCCATAGCAGCTGCTGACCATGCTAAACCATTATTTCAAGCCATGTTTCCTGATTCAGCGATCGCAAAAAAATATTTGTGTGGAAGAACCAAGGCTACTGCACTAATTCAGCACATGGCCAGTGTTTCTACAAGTAACATCGTATCTGAAGTAAAAAAAAAACATCCTTTTTCTCTATCTATGGACGGAAGTAATGATGCTCAAGCAAATAAACTGTATCCGATTGCAATAACATATTTTGACGAAATAATAGGGACAAATTCAACTTGAATTTGTCCCTATTATTTCGTTATTTCGTTATTCCTTCACCTGTATTATTACTTGGTTGAATCAAGTAATAATACAGGTGAAGGAATATTCAACATTTTGAACAATGAGTTTGTTAAAAAAAATATCTCGTGGTGCAACTGTGTGTCATTTTCCTGTGACAATGCTAACACTATGATAGGTCAAGTAAAAGGTGTTGTTTCTCACATAAAGAAGGTTCAGCCTGCAATCATAGTGCAGCGATGTTCATGCCATTTAGTAAATTTAGCTGCACAGAAATCTACTCAACTGAAAGGATTTAATGTTGAGCAGTTTTTTTTTTTTTTTTTTGGAGAAAAGTTCAAAGAGGAAACACAATCTAAAACTGAGTCAAGCTGTTTGTGGTACTAAACCACACAAAATTCTAAAGCATGTCAATACTTGCTGGTTATCACTTTTGGAATCCATTGACAGAATTTTAGAACAGTGAGAGGTTCTAGAACATTATTTTAGTGACAATGAAGAAGCTAATTCACAGTATAAGAACCTTGCAAGTATGATTGGAAATCCTTCATCTAAACTTTATTGTCTTTTTTTATCTGCTACTCTTCCTTTGTTTACATCTGTTAACGTGTTCTTGCAGCAGGAAGCTCCACTTGTGCATGTATTAAAAAGAAAACTTCATAGTCTGTTATCTGAATTGCTTGTACGATTTATCAAGCCATCGGCATTTGATGTGACAGCAACATCTCTTGCAGATGGAAATTTTGAAAGAAGGAGAAACCAAAAGAGAACTGTGATCTCGTAATTGGGTCAAAAGCGAGATCTTATATAGGCAGATCTGAGTGAAGACACAGTGGCTACTTTTTATTCTGAGGTAAGGGAATTTTACAAGGCAGGCTGCAATTACATTTTAAGAAAATTTCCACTTAATGATGAATTTCTGAATCATGCTGAAATTGCAGACGTAGCATTAAGGCAAAGTGTTTCTTTGCATCAGTCCAATATATGTGTTCCCTGTTTCCAGTTTTGAAACCAGAAGAATCTGACAAGGTGGAATCTGAATTTGCTCACTACCAGTTTGAAAATTTTAACTGTGCCGTTACTTCTGGGAGAATGGATGAAGTGTGGCACAGAATTTCTTTAATGAAAAATGGAAGTGGCCAGTTGAAGTATGAATCATTAAGCAAAATTATGAAAATTATTTTAATAGTCCCTCATAGCAATGCAAGTATAGAAAGAATTTTCAGTGTTGTGAAAAAAACCATGAATGAATTCAGACCTAATTTAAGTACTCATGTGCTGTCTTCTTTATTAGTAGAAAAAATAAACAGCATTGCACACAGTGAACTATGCTATTAGAAGAAGTTTTTCCAAATTGAACTAAGGAAGGCCAAAATGGCAATTACAGCCAGTTTATCATAATAATTTGGCCAACATTCCAAGGAATCATTTTTCTTCATGTCTGGAGGTAATTTATTATATTTTTCTGGTAGACAGTATCTTAAATTTCCCCCACTAGCAAATTATTTTTTATTGTATTATTATTATTATTATTATTTTGTTAATAGTTCTGACAGATTAAAATTTGTTGCAGTTTTAAATACCCAAATTTGCTGCTGTATACTGGATTACTGAAAATTACTGGAAAAAAATTGTTACTGAAAATTACTGAAAAATGAACATTTTGGTTACTGAAAACTACTTTTAGAGGTTGGCATCTATGCATGTGATGAAGTGAAGTTATAGATGATGTGTTCTGTGGGAGTTCAAGTGAATGAGGATTGTCATAAAACTTCTTATGGGCCTATGTCATGTATATTAAAGGATTTCAGTGAATTTAGCAATGAGGAAAAAAGTTATGAACTTAAGATTAGGAGACTTGGCAACTATTTGCCAGTATCATGAGAAGAAGTATCTAGTCAAATACCATCACTTGTATGCAAAGAACTGTTCAGATCCTTTCAGGTGTCAAAACAAAGTTATAACAAAAGTTCTAACTGAAATATCTTCAGATGTTGCTCAAAGCCATCCAAACTTAAGATTAGTTCCAGGTAAAAGTTTATGTATTTCTTGTTTTAAAAGAATCTACAGTTTTAATGAAAAAGAATCCAATGATGAGACATTTCGCCTAGTGTATGAGGCAGTAAATAACATTAATGTTGCATGTGAGGCTTTTTAGGGCTTTCACCTGTTAAGGTTAAGAAGCTCAGCAGTAAAAAAAGACCCTTAGCTATAGAAAAAAAGTTACATCAGCAATGAAAAAGAAATTAAGTGCTAATTTTGATGTCAATTTGGATGAGTCCTTTGGCAATAAAGAGACTGATCTGAAGGAAGATGAGTACACTATTCTCTTAAATAAAGTGAAAGAAAAATGTAAGGAAAGTACAACCGTGCCAGAGAAAGTAAAAATATTAAGTTTAGTGCCTGGGTCATGGTCTGTAGCAAAAACGTCATGAATTTGGTGCTAGTTAGTACTAGTGAGAAAAACACATAGCTTAGTTGAGAGGTATGGTATCCCCCTTAATGTAGAGCAGAGGAAGTCCAGAAAACTTTCAGAAAAAGTGGTTGATAAGGTTGTAGCTTTTTATGAAAGTGATGAGAACAGTAGGATGTGCCCTGGTGCAAAAGACTGTGTTTGTATTAGGAATAGGAATGGGCAAGGAATAGGGATGGGCAAAAGGAATCCAAACAAAAAGACTAATATTATGCAACCTTGAAGAACTGTATCAGAACTTCTGTGCTGAAAACCCTGAAGAAAAAATAGGGTTTACCAAGTTTGCTGAACTGCAACCAAAATAGCGTGTTTTGACAGGCAGTTGTGGGACCCACTCTGTGTGTGTAGGTGCCGAACACCAAAACATCAAACTTATGCTACATGGTGCAAAGCTTAACATTGACTACAAAGACTTACTGGATTCAATGGTGTATGACTTACAGAGCAAAAGATTTGTGTTAGGGAGTTGTAGTGATTGCCCAGACATTCTGAGGGATCGACAGACAGAACACAACAGGTGAAATTCACTGTGACATTTGATGAATATTTAGCAACTTTAGTTGAGAAACTTGCGCCAGTACAATAAGATACATCTCAGATGAAAAGTAAGATTAATTATTCAAGCTTTTAGTTTGCTGAACTAAAATATTCCATTGGTTGATTATCCTAATTAGCTATAAATATCTACTAATTGTTACACTTTTTATGTTTTTATCGCATACAGTTGTAAATTTTGTGCTCTAGACCAGTTTTTATTTAAGTTATTCTGACACAATTGTTCTTGTCATAAGCTTTCTCCACATCACTAAAATTTGTAATTTATGCTCTTCATAACTGATAAAAAAATTCAAAAATTTACCTATAAACATTCTTGTCTATTATGATGCAAAATGTCCGCATAGAACGTGTTTGAAATTATCCATGCTTCGATGGAATAACTTAATTTATAAGTTAAAATAATTATATTAACAATCAAAATCCCACCATTTTTCTTTCACAACCTTTTAGACTATACTTTTAGGTTCAATTAAAAAAAAAAAAAAAGCGCTCTGGTAACTCCTGTGCCTTATGCCATAATACTCAATGAAGCAACGTCAATGTCTTTGCACTTAAAAAAAATTTAATAAAAAAAATTAAAAGTGTCTCGGAGGAGGCAAGATTTATATAAATTTTTTTCTGAAATGTACATACTTTGCTTGACATGTGGTAAAAATTTGGTAGTGATATGTTGATTAGACACAGAACTATGAATTTTTTTCTCAAATACTGCATCTAAAAGCGGCGTCTCTGAAATATCAGCAATGTGAAATTTTCCAAAATTTGGACATTTTATAACTCAGAAACTAGGTGGCCTATAGAGGAAAAATTTCGCATGGATTAGTAACTTGGTGGTAGTAACAAGTAAAAAAAGTTTCATGTAAATCTGAGTTGGTGGGTGTCATACCCTGGGTGAATTGACATGGAATGACCCGTAAGAGATTTGATTACATTACAAATGGTTTGGATGAGGAAGGGGATATTTTTTTAGACACTGTGACATACAGACAGTGGGCAACAATTGGTAGGGCAGCTCTCATAACTATTACAGTCTACTGATGAATTAATTGAAAATTTGCTGGATCGACTAGTTTCTCTGAAGAAACACCATTTCATTTCTAAAGCACAGTCTCACTACATAAAACACAAAAAGGATAGTTTAGAAAGTAATGAATGCATAGTAATAGAGGAATTTTCTGAGAACGTCTCATTTGTTATTCAAGATGAGATCCAAAGTTTTCATTGGAAACTCATGTGCCCAAGTGAGCTTTAATGAACTGCTTCAAGAGCTTGACTGTTCCAAAGGTTATTTCGTTAAGCATTGCCAATCTAGAATCTTCGCCCTGAACAACGGAAAAATCAGGGTTCTTGATCAGCTGTTTCGGAGCTATGCGTTTTACTCTGAACACATAAGAATTCTGATTGGCGACTTTCTTGAGTACCATCTTTCGACTTTCCGTTCTAAGTCCTCAGAAGCTCACCTTGTCAGGAAGTACTGCATAATTAATTTTTGTCATAAGGCCATTGACTACATTAGTTTAAAGTCAATTCTTCGTAAACGTTTGGATTTATTTCCCCTTGGAAATGAGGTGAAATTGGTTACCTGTTATCAATATAAAAAACCGCTTGGTAGCCGAATTTTCAATTACAGACAAACCGTAGCTAATCTCAGAACTTTAAATGATAAAGAGGATGACAGTTGTCACTGTCATTCTGACAGATTTAATAAATTTGTCGATCCTCACTATGGACATATTATTACTGGTGACCTCGATATCGTGCCTTTTCAAAAGTTACGTTCTCTTATGTCTTTGGGCACCAAATACAGGTTAGCACCTCGTTTCAATATAAAGAAATGTGTCCCCATTTTGCGTAGTAATTTTTTGCATTGTGCATTCAAACTTTCCTATGAGTTTGGTCTGCCTCTCGAATCCCGAGTTGTTGGATTGTGTGCTTTGTGACATTCGTCACAAGCTTGGTAAACTGAAATGCTCTAAGGTTTGCACCCAACAACCACATAATCTTTCCTTGATTACTTCACAAATTTGTGCACTCCAAGAGTTATTCACTATTTCCCCAGTAAATAAAACTACTAATAACTTTGCCATTATCTGTAAACAGTTCTACCAGAGTCTTCTATTGCAGGAGATGAACCCTACGGGATACATACAACCCGGTGTCTCAAAACCGTAAAGATATTGTTAAAAAAATCATTGCTCTGCATAAAAGGATTAAGCTCACAGTATCTAACATACATTTTCCTTTTGTTTATGCTATTCTAAAGGGATGCTGGTCAAAACGCCGACAATCAAAACACCGACAGTTCAAAACGCCGACATGTCGAAACACCGACAATCATAACACCGACAAATCATAACACCGACAAATCAAAACGCCGACATGTCGAAACACCGACAATCATAACACCGACAAATCATAACACCGACAATCATAACACTGACAGTTCAAAACACTGACAATCATAACACCGACACTTCAAAACACCGACAATCATAACACCGACATTTCAAAACACTGACAATTATATGGACTAAGCCGGCGAGTAGAGGAACTTTATTCCGAGCGATTGCAAAATCACAGTGGGTGGTATGGGGGATGACAACACCCAACAAATAGATGTGCTTCCCCCTAGCGGTGAACGATGCAACTTTATTCATTTCTATTCCGACCGACGGCAACATATTTTTATTCCGAGATATGGCAACATCTGAGTGGATGGGTGGGAATTGGAATGCATAGGAGTTGGATATGTTGATGCTTATGTGCTGCCCCGAGCGGTGAACAATAGAACTGCATAAATTTTTATTCTGACATCTGGCAACATATTTCAGGCATGCATTGAGTTCGTCAGCTGGAGTTGACCTCGGAATAACTGGCAGAGTCGCGAAAGTCTCCAGCCAACACAACAACAGTTCCTCCCATGAGCAACTGGTTTGCTCGCAGGTCTTGGAGTATCCTGTTTAGAGCTTCCAGGGCTCGTTTGTGAGACATCGTACAGTCATTCCAAACTATGACACTGCAGTCTTGCTGGACGTTTGCCTGTCCAGATCCTTTGGTAATGTTGCAAACTGTATATTAATCATGGGCCAAGTTCAAAGGCAATTTGAAGGAAGAATGTGCTGTCCGACCACCTTCCAGCAGTGTTGAGGCGATGCCAGAGGATGCCACTGCAACTGCCACCGGTTCATTGGCAGCAACATATGCTTCCAAATCATTGACATTGGAATTCATCTCTCGCAGAATTTCATTGCAAAGATTGTTCGTGTTGTTTCTTTGGGAAGATGGCAGACCGCACTGTCTGAGGCCACGTCCAGCCATCGACAAACACAGGTTCTCTAGAAGGATGAGAGCCTTGTTGAAGATGTCTGGTGAAAAGTCAATTTGCAAAGTTGGATTTGCCCGCAGGGCCCGACTTACACAGAATTGGGCCCTAGGCACAACCCAAAATAAGGCCCCCTCCACTCGACATTTACTTTACGGAGTAGAGTAGGTAGTGTGACCATTTTGGGAGACTGCATTACAATCCAGCGTAATAATTTATAAACACAATACATTTATAAGACTGACATTAAATTACAGTAGTACCTGGTAAAAATATTGTTTTCTCCTAGATTTTTATGCTGTCCTACTGATTTGCATCTGAAAAGACTTGAACCTTCATCGATGAAACAGTTGTGTGTGACAAAGCCATATGACGGGTAAAATTCAATTGGACATTGGATTTTTTGCCAGGTGTGTCTAAACTATGCTATTACCATATTAACCAGTGGTGTATTTAAGAGAGAGGTTTGGGGAGATTCAAACCCTGCCCGAATTAAGTCCAAAGATTTTTCAAATATAACTTTTGGGAGCTAAAATGTCAAAATGTTTAAAAATTGCTTCAGAACCATGCAGTATTTGAAATTGAAGTATATAGTTGATCTCAGTAAGCCATAATTACAAACATACACATACTGCTAGTTTTTATTACACAACACGACAATTTTTTGTTTAATCTCACACAAAAACCCTCCCCAAATTATCAGGAAAATGTTACTAATATTAACTAGAAATATCACATATTATATTGCCAGTACTTGCTTGTGTTTTGCCAGCGATTTATATATAGTTACTCCACATCACATCTACCCACGTATAAATATTTTGAAAAAGGGAATTTTTTTTTTTTTTAACCAAGATTTTGGGCCCCTTTCAATTTGAGGGCCCTAGGAATGTACCTTGCATGCCTAGGCGTAAATCAGGCCCTGTTTTCCCGACTGACTCTCAAAAGAATGTCTTCGCTCAGATCCTCTTTGTATTTTCCCCACAATTGAAATGGATTTGAGACAGCGCAGGTGGTCAGCAAAATGCAAAAGAGATGTCTCAGGCGCGTTGGTGATTGGGTGGCAGGTGCTTCAGTCATTGATAAGTCTCAGTGGTCATCATTCTCCAACAATCCTCCTTTTAGCATGCTTCTCTGAAGGTTTTACAAACTTGATTGTTCACAATTTTCAAGTCACCAAAAGATGTTGGCCCTTTGATAATGTGGAGCAGCATTCTCAAAAAGAAGCACTCGGCAGTTGATGGATGAACTGTGTAAACTCGGCCAAGAGCATCCGTGGATTTTACTCCAGGATGTCCTTCAACATCAACTCCTTGTTTGCGTCGCTGGAAATTTTTCTGGATGCATTCCAAGTGTAGTAGCGCGAAACATCACCATAAAGAATGGTTTTAGCAAACGGATGATGCTTTCAAATTTCAAAGAAAGCTGTCAGTGTTGTGTTCGGTGGCCCTTGAAGTTGCTGTTCCTGAATGTTGTTTGGATTGAAGTAGACTCTTTGACCATTTTCAAGGTGGACACCGAAATGAACAACAGTCGGATAGCATTAATGAATTGGGAAACTGAGTATTCGCCAAACTGCCTCGTTGCTGCTGATGCATCTTCCCAATTGAAAACTCTCAACTTCATCAACAGTTGCTGTTCGTTGTTCAAGCCCAAAAACGGCTTGATCACTTCCTTTTTACATACTTGCAGATGTACTTGATGGCTTTGACAGTCTGGCAAATTCAACATTTATGTGCGCTGGAACATTTCGGACAACAGTGGAGAGTGTGGAACCACCCATCTGTTGTCTATGTCCATCTCCTGGTAGGTTTGGCCAATGTGCATTTTGATTTTTGTTGAGAATCCACCATCTCCAGGCTTTCTTCTCCTGTACAAAGGATACCCATCTTGGCCTGTTTGAGTTTCCTGGTGCAGTTCCCGTGGATACTTCGTGGAGCATTTGCCATCCACCATGCAAGGAGCTTTCATGTTGAGTGCACTACATGGGCTGTGGAGCATGTTTTTTGTAATAACTTCAAACAGCAAAGGGTCTTGTTTGGGATCTGGCAATTCTGCTGATATTATCGTGTCAATTTCAGTAGGTCCGATTTTTTCTCGTAGCCAGATGAGGATGTAAGTATGCGGAAGGCCTCTATCCCATCCAATGCAGTGTACGGTGAACAGCGCGTGCAGCGATCATTTGAGGGGATCCTTGATTAAGATGTTCTATAATTTGTGGCACTGTTGCCCTTCTGTTGTATGTTACCAGTCTGGACACTCTCCGTTCCGCCCGAGGAGTCGCTAGTCGATGACGACCACACGTTGCACGTAGAGACCCAGTTTTTTGGCTGACAGTCCAGTCTTTAAACACTTTAACAACAGCTGCTCTGGAACACTTCACGAATGCGGTGGTTTCGGTGATACTCGCTCCATGGTTCCGAGCTCCCACTATCATCCCACGTTGAAAGTCCGTCAAATTGCATTTTTTACCCATCTCGTCACCAAAAATCCCTTCTACTACTGTCCCAAGCACTACGTTTTCCCTTTTTATATTAGCCTCTCCTCTGGCGGCAACAGCGTGCATCCATAGCTCATTTACTTAAAACTGTCAGGTGGTCATAATAAAGTGGCCACTCAGTGTATGTAGATGAACTGGAGGTAATCAGGGGCAAATGCCTAGACTACATACACATCCTGTACTTTGGGATAGAATACTAGATTGTTTCCTGGCAGGTGACAGCAAACAATAAATTTATATTACAAATTAAAACTATTACTTCCACAAATTAAATGACAATAAATATTTTTTTTATCAATATATGGATAATGGTACTTGCCATGGAAACATGATTTTTGTCACATAAAAAGAAATAGCTGGTTCTTAAGATATTGAAATATTTCAGACACAATGCCATTGAAAATTGTACAGTTTCTTCCATAAGCATCGTTTGGTTGTTATCATTCCCTGCTATCACCCACCCATTTGTGCATCCAGTCCAATGTTGCCATCTCTCTGAATAAAAATAATAAAGTTCCATCGTTCAACACTAGGGCAGCACATAAGTATCGACATATCCAACACCTATGCAACCCCCTTCCCACACATCCACTCAGATCTTGCCATCGGTCGGAACAAACATTAATGCAGTTCCATCGTTCACCGCTAGAGGCAGCACATAAGCATCGACATGTCCAACATCTATGCATCACCCTTCCCACTCATCCACTCCGATGTTGCCATCGCTCGGAATAAAAATATGTTGCCTTCGCTTGGAATAAAACTTCATAAAGTCCGTCGTTCACCACTAGGGACAGCACATAAGCACCGTTTGGTTGTTGTCATCCCTTTCTATCACCCACACATTTGTGCATCCACTCCGATGTTGCCATTCTCGGAATAAAAATAATAAAGTTCCATCGTTCACTTCTAGGGGCAGCACATAAGAATTGACATGTCCAACACCTATGCATCCCCCTTCCTACCCATGCACTCAGATGTTACCATCACTCGGAATAACAATTTATAAAGTTCCGTCGTTCACCGCTAGGGGCAGAACATAAGCCTCGTTTGGTTGTTGTAATCCCCTTCTATCACCCACCTATTTGTGCATCCACTCCGATGTTGCCATCTCTCTGAATAAAAATAATAAAGTTCCATCGTTCACCGCTAGGGACAGCACATAGGCATCGACATATCCAACACCACATCCCCCTTCCCAATCATCCACTCAGATGTTGCCTTCGCTCGGAATTAAAATATGTTTCCATCGGTCGGAATGAAAATTTATGCAGTTGCATCGTTCACCACTAGGGGCAGCACATAAGCATCGTTTCGTTGTTGTTATCCCCTTCAATCACCCAGCCATTTGTGCATCCACTCCCATGTTGACATCTCTCGTAATAAAAATTATAAAGTTCCATCGTTCACCGCTAGAGGCAGCACATAAGCATCGACATATCCAACACCTATGCATCCCCTTCCTACTCATCCACTCTGATGTTGCCATCGCTCAGAATAAAAATATATTGCCATCGGTCAGAATAAAAATGTATGAAGTTCCATCGTTTACCGCTACTGGTAACCACATCCATCGATTGGGTTTTGCCATCCCCTTTCCCACCCACTCTGTTGTTGCATCGCTCGGAATAAAGTTCTTCTACTCGCCGGACAATTATATTAATCCATATAATTGTCGGTGTTCTGATTGTCGGTGTTTTGAACTGTCAGTTTTATGATTGTTGGTGTTTTGAACTGTCGGTTTTATGATTGTTGCTGATTTGAACTGTCAGTGTTATGATTGTCGGTGTTATGATTTGTCGGTGTTATGATTTGTCGGTGTTTCGGGCTATCAGCGTTTTGAACTGTCGGTGTTTTGAACTGTCTGTATTTTGATTTGTCGGTAATTTGATTGTCGGTGTTTTGTACTAGAACCATTCTAAAGTTCCATACGAAACCTGCTTCTTTTCGGTTTATAACCAGTGGACGCAACTGTTATAATAGTAAAGGAGGTGGGTTGCTTCAGAAGTACTTGTCTGCAGTGCTTCGCAAACTAGATTCGAACTGGATTATCAGGAACAATGACATAGTTTTAGATGCGTTGAACTCGACAACTGTCTCATCTGTTGATACCTACGATTTAAAAAACCTATTCACTTTGATTTCATGGAAGGATTTATGGCAGGTGGCCTTAAATTTACACACGAAGCTTGAGTCCAGGGTTACAGAACAGTTTTAGTGGACTTGTGTATTAATGACAATTTAGTTACCGTGGGTGTTGGGTTGTACCTCCAAACTTGTGGTATTCTGATAGGCAGTTGCTTCTCAAGTAGCTTAGCCAATCTCTATCTGCACTTTTTTGAAGATAGATTTACTGCTACTTGCCCTTTGCCTGGTATCATTCTGAGGTATGTTGATAACATTATTGTCATTAACATGCCGGACTTTTTGCGATGCGCTGCTGACTTATATCCTGAGGACCTCACCCTAGAAAAAACTAACAGCTCATCTACTTACGTTTATTACCTCGATTTGTAGGTACAGGTGGACGAGGGGGGAGGGGGTGTAGTGAATCTTTATGATAAACGAAATGCTTTTGATTTTGATATCATTTATTACACTCATTGGTTCTCAAACATTTCTAAAGAAGTATGTCATAATTTACTTCTTTCTCAATTTCACAGAATAGCAAAAATATGTTCAACACAGTTTTTGCTGATAAAAAATCTTAAAACACTACTTACTAAATTGCAAACTAACAACTTTCCCATAAATTTTTTTAAAACATTTAATTTTGAATTTTAATTTGGTTTCAAAGAGTTTCAAATTACACATTGACATGCTTTACTAATCCAGGACTTAGCAATATTAAGCAAATCAGGCAATATAAAGTGCCACTTGGTAGGTCTCTAGTGGCTGAAGATTTTCATTTACATACACAGTTTTGCATCTCGTCATTTCACAGATTTTTTTTTTTTTTTTTTTTTTTTTTTTTTTTTGGGCTTGCTAGGATGTTATCCAACCGTGACCACTTTAGCGTTTTCGTGTTCTTGTGGGTCGTTGGTCCAGTTTTGTTTGGTCTTCATTCGTGGCGTTGACCTGTCTGGTCTGCCAGTAAGCCTTTTTTATCATTTTTTCAGTGTTTATATTCTTATTTTTTGAATTCCTGAGTCTCTTTTGGTGTTTGGTCTAATGGGCTAGGGAGCATGACCAACCGACATTTTTGGTTCTCCTTTTCGTTTGTTGGTACTAGAAAGGCCACTCCCGCAGGCTGATGCTCTTGTTTTCTGTTTTCTATTTTCAATTCTGAACTTCCATTTTGAATTGTATTCTGCATTTTTTATAAAATTTTAATATTTAACAATTCACCTTACACACACACACACACACACACACACACACACACACACACACACACACACACACATATAGCAAAAAAAAAAAACAACAAAAAGAAGAAAGCAAAAACCAAGAACAAATTTGAAATTCCAAAGCGCCAAAGGCTGCATAGAAGAAATGTCAAACCAAGACAGAAATGCAAAACTCAAGAAGCAAATTTAAAAAAAATGAAGACTAACAAATCAAAAGAACAAGAAGGAGCAGAACAACAACAATTACCAATCCTCAACCGTCCGAAGCAGGCAGTCTCCCAACGATAGAAATCAAACTATCAGAAGAACGCAGGTAAGCATATCAATGACTGATTATCTGATGACTTCATCAAGGGCAAGCATAAAGAAAATCACTCATTAATCTACTGAGACCAGAGAATTGTGGGTTTCTGCTAATTTAGTTTGCTATAAGGACAGATTAAATTTAGGGGTAAAATTGTCAAATTAAAATGGGATTTTTTATTAAAACCAACCCAGTAAACTAAAAAACATTGCTCGACAGCACAACAACCAAGATAAGCAGAACGAAAGGAAGGGAAACGAGCATCTCAAAAAATATATCAAAACCAGGGAAAAATTAGTATTAGAATAGCGGGAAGATTCTACCCCCCTTAAAAAAAGAGGACAGAAATGATAGCTCAAAGCTGGTCACAGTAAAATTGAAAACTTTGTCCTGTCATAGAAAAAGAAAAGCAGGAAAAATACAATAAAACCAGAAAAAAATAAATTCAAACAAAAAGAGAAACTTTACATTTTGAAAAAAGCAAATTCAAAACAACAGTTTTAATAAAAAAGGAAGCAAAAGGTGCTTAAGGAACATTGTACAGATGCCAAAAACAAAGTGAATCCAAATAACCGAGTTTCATGCCTCAGAAAAGCAAGGTAAATGCCCAAGACCCACAACAAAAATATTTAAAAAAATAATAGTTTAAAACCAAAGTGCTAGGTTGCAAGTCACAGAGAAGCAAATTATATGCCCTATACACCCAAGAAAACATTTAATAGTTAGTTTAGTGCACATCTATAATAAACAAAAATTCACTCCATTCCTAAACAAATAAAAACATAAAAATAAACAGCCTACAAATAAAATAAGAAATGAAATTACTTGTGATGCGGTGCTTTGCTGGTACAAGTTAAATTATTTACAAAATATTGTTCTAATCATAAAGCCCACAGGAAGGCTCAAAACCTACGAAAATTGAACTTGAAACAAACCTTTGCAAGAACAATGGACAAAAAACACTGACCAAAGTTCCGCGGAACTTTAAACGCTAGCAAAGTTAACAACCTACTTGCAAAGAGTGAAAAACAACTCAAAAATAAATTATACATAAAAAATAAAATAAGAATTATGAGAAGAAACAAACAGAAAACAGAAAAATGACTTACCAGGCCTGGGAAGTGCATGTGTACTGTCTTCTAGGGTGGAAAAAACTAACTGCAGGGACATGTCCATCGCAGCGCCATTTGGCGTCCAACTTTAGAATCTTTCTGGGATGCATAACAGTGAAGTTTCTCAGAGTAAACCTCAAGTAACAGACTTAATGCTCTGAAAAAATGCTACGAGTTTTCAGAGCAAACCTAAATACCTGAAATGCCCTTCCTGGGGTAGGGAATATGTATCTCTGCTCCTAAGAGTTAAAAAAGTATTACATAACCTATTTAGCAGCATTCTTCCCAAACCTTTTAAATTTAATTATTACTGATTTTTCTTTGCTTTTATTTTTATAAATGTTTTTAGGAATTTTTTCTTGAGTTTTTTTTTTTTTTGCTTTTTTTGTAAATTAAAAAAAAAATTATTACCTTTTTTTGTTAATCAAAGGAGAGGGATAGAATAGTGTATTATGGGTTCCTTAAAAGAGAGTTGACCACATCATTGCCTAAACCTCTAAAATAGCTTTAATTTAGACAATTCATTCGGTCAACAAGATTTAAATTAAATTAAGCCTTCCATCTTAATTCTATGCTTGAGAACTATTTTTCTTAATGCAATTTTTAAAAAGTTTCTAGGTACTTGGTTTTCAAGAAACTGTTTGATTAAAACGATAACATGTTTTTCTAGTTCAGAGTTCAAGCTACTTATTCTAGAAAGCCTTAAGACTTGGGATATGAATACATTTTCTATTACTTTATTGGAAATATTGCATATATATATATATATATATATATATATATATATATATATATATATATGCAACTTGTTCTTAGACCCAGCTAATTTTGTTGCTGTTTCCATAAGAGCTTTGGTTACTTTTCTGTTAACTTCAGAGATGTCCACTTCTTCCGATGTTAGGCCTTCTAAAGCAGAGAACCTGTTCTTCAGTTCTAACTTGAAGGTATTATGGTGTTTTTTAAGGTTGGTTATGTCAAACGATTTTGATTGTCTTATGAGCTTGCCACGTTCAAGTTTAGTGTTGAGGTGCATCTTACATCTCACCAATCTATGGTCACTACCTGTGTTAAACTTGTTTAGCACACTGCAGTCTTCTATGACGAATTTTTTGTTACACATAATAAAATCAATTTCACTTGTCGTCCCATTTGGATGTCTCCATGTCCATTTCCTGTGTGGCTTTTTCTTGAAGAAGGAGTTCAAGATGAAAAACCCTTCTGCCTCTGCAAACTCAACGAGAGTATTTCCACGCTGGTTTCTGTTGCCATGACCGAATTTACCTACTGAAGTTTCATTCTGTTGCCGTTGCCCTATTTTGCATTGAAATCTCCCATAATTATTTTCAAGTGCTGCTTACCTTTATTATTTAGATGACAAATTTCCTCATAAAATTCTTCAATTTCTTCTTCAGGATGACTTGTGGTGGGTGCATAAGTTTGAATAATCTGAGCCTGGTATCTTTTCGAGAGTTGGATAACAAGTCGTGCAGCTCTGTCAGAGGAACTTTCAACTTCTACAACTTTATCCTTCAGTTTCTTGTTTATTATAAATCCAACACCACTAGTTCTGCCAGTATCTGTCCCACGATAGTAGAAGAGATGTCCACTTTTCAGTTCGATGAGATCTTCTCCTTTTCTAAAGTGTTTGATCAATGCATCCTTCCAGTGCTTACGTATGGTGCAGAGACGTGGACCTTAACTAAAAGAGACATACAAAGGCTGCAGACAACTCAAAGAAGCATGGAGAGGTGCATGCTTGGTGTAACCAGGAGAGATAAGAAGAGGAACTCGTGGATCCGAAAAATGACAAGAGTGGAAGACATCATGATCAGAGTTAAATCCCTGAAATGGCAATGGGCTGGACATACTGCCAGAAGGACAGATCATCGATGGACAGCCGAAATTTTAGATTGGATTCCAAGGGACAGGAAAAGACCCAGAAGAAGACCACATGGGAGATGGGATGAGAACGGTCTGTCTTGTGCCAGTCTCCTCCATGTCACCCCTGCATACTTTCGAATTTCATCCACCCATCTCCCATGTGGTCTTCTTCTGGGTCTTTTCCTGTCCCTTGGAATCCAATCTAAAATTTCGGCTGTCCATCGATGATCTGTCCTTCTGGCAGTATGTCCAGCCCATTGCCATTTCAGGGATTTAACTCTGATCATGATGTCTTCCACTCTTGTCATTTTTCGGATCCACGAGTTCCTCTTCTTATCTCTCCTGGTTACACCAAGCATGCACCTCTCCATGCTTCTTTGAGTTGTCTGCAGCCTTTGTATGTCTCTTTTAGTTAAGGTCCACGTCTCTGCACCATACGTAAGCACTGGAAGGATGCATTGATCAAACACTTTTCTTTTAAGACATAATGGCATATTGCTCTTGAAAATTATGATGTTTCTTCCAAAAGCTCTCCAGGCAAGTTTTGTACGCCGATTAATTTCTTCATCAATGTGACCCTCACTTGATATCTGCTGTCCAAGATAAACGTACGTGTCTGTTATCTCCAGCTTTTCTCCATCAATCGATAAATCTTCATTTCTTGTAAAAGCATTGAACATCACTTTTGTCTTCTGAAAGTTCATTTTTAATCCCACTTCTTTACTCTTGTCAGCAAGTTCCTGGATCATACTCTGCAGCTCTGCTGGGGTAGTTGCAAAAATGACTACTAAGAGCAGAGTCAAAGACAAAATTTTACACCTAAGAATTTAAAACTAAATTTGCTTAAAAAATAACCTGAAAATCATGATGCGCAACGGAGCAGTTATGAATATTCAGAACTCACACACTACTAAGTAGAGACAGTAAAAAAATAAAAAAAATTTAACAAGTACTAAATCAACATAGAAAACTTCAAAGCCCAACAGGCCTGAGTAAACAAGAAAATAAAGTAATAGCAAACCTGAATGTAGAAAATGTCGAGAATGCCGAGCCTTGGCTTTATCAAGGACCAGCAAAACTCTGCATTTTCTCACTTCCACAAAGACCTAGTTGGAAATGGGTTTCTGCAAAGTCATAGATGCAAGTTTAAAGCCCACCAAAATTTTTTAATTAGCAAAAACTCCTCAGAGTTGCATGAAGAATAATTTAGTCAAAGTTTTTGCATGCATCTGTAACTTTCCTGGCCCAACCCACACTCGTCATCTGCCACAAAAAACAAAAACAATTACAAAAATCACAAGTTGCGAGAGGGTCTGAACAAATCATCAGAATTATTCAGTTAAAACACGTTGCTGAGCAACCAAGCTGCCTGAGAGAGAATTTAAACTTTAATATCAGTACTAAAAGTACTACAAGGTCTTATTCTTTGTGGTGAAAAAAGCTTTACCTAAAATGCCATAAAATAAAAAGCAAAAGAATAAAAATTTTCAACAGAGTCATGAGAGTAAACAGGATTTTTGTACCCACAACTTCCGCAAAAACGGACATCACAAGAACAAAAAAAAATAATAATAAAAGTTTAAGATGTTGCTTTGGAAAAATTATATGAAGTTAACAATTAGTTGCAATATTTACAAAATATTCCAGGGGTGCTTTAAGTGTATAAAAAAGTAGTATTTATGTTCCTACCAACAATGAAAAAGCATCGTTGACAACAAGTACAATAAAACGGCTAACTACCCTAACTAAGTGCTCAAAAACACGCATGCACCAAATGCCTAATGAGAAAAAATAGAAAATTTCTGCTGTGAAGGTTCACCAATAATCCTAGAAAGAAAAAAAGTACATGAACAAAGATTAGAGCTTACCTACAATGCCCTTCCCCTGCGCAAGAGTTCCAAAAAATGGCCGACCACCCTCCTCGCCGCTTCCTTAGAGGCAGGGTGGTGGTGGGGGAGGTTCCTAAGTCTTCTCCACAGAAAAAGACGCTGCCCGTTAAATTTCTACCAAGAGAATTACACAACTAAGAATGAAGTCCTGCTTGTCCAGATAGAGAAGAATAACTCTCCAGAATACATGAAAAATATCAAATATACTTGTAGTGTATTTAATAACTTTTATATGTATTTAATTACCTTAGTGTACTTCCACATACACTACCAGTACCTATTTTTTTAAACGTAAGTTTTACCATTTTTAGGTTAGTTATTCTGATGAGAGAATACCTAGTTTACTTTTAATTTATTTTTTATTTTATTTTTTAATCAAATTTTAAATTTTTTTTTTTGATTTTTTTTGCATTATTTTATTTTTTATTTTTAATAGGACTGTCCTGTCCATAGCACTAAAGGTTCCTTTTTGTAGTTAATATGCATCCTCCAGACCAACTTCCATGAAGGCTTTCATTGGCCAGAATCATTATATATATATATATATATACACATACAAAGGGGATGTAAGGTCAGGTGATGCGTAACATCACAGCCTCTCCTTGACAAATGTCAACCCCGCCTTCTCGTGGTACATCCTGTTCCCACTAAAGGGGCTCTGACAACCGCCAATAGCGGTATAACTATACCATCGGGATTAGAGGAAATGCTATCCCACACTCACCAACCCGCTTGGCCAGCGTAGTGAGTTATGGCCAAACCCCTCCAAAATGAGTCCACAACTTAAATCTTGGCCTTCAGTCTCCGGCAGCTGCAATGTACCTGGCCAAGGCAGTGGCCAGTGCGACATGAAGGCAGAGGGTGCTAAGAATCCCCGGAGGACCGGACTAGGCTGCCATCTGATGCTGACCTTGGCTACGTATAATGGACGCTCCCTATCTTCTGATTCAAGGCTTCTTATGGTGTTGGATTTATAATAAACAAGAAACTGAAGGATAAAGTTGTAGAAGTTGAAAGTTCCCCTGACAGAGCTGCACGACTCGTTATCCAACTCTCGAGAAGATACCAGGCTCAGATTATTCAAACTTATGCACCCACCACAAGTCATCCTGAAGAAGAAATTGAAGAAATTTATGAGGAAATTCGTCATCTAAATAATAAAAGTAAGCAGCACTTAAAGATAATTATGGGAGATTTCAATGCAAAAATAGGGCAACGGCAACAGAATGAAACTTCAGTAGGTACATTCGGTCACGGCAACAGAAACCAGCGTGGAAATACTCTCTTAGAGTTTCCAAGGCAGAAGGGTTTTTCATCTTGAACTCCTTTTTCAAGAAAAAGCCACACAGGAAATGGACATGGAGACATCCAAATGGGACGACGACAAGTGAAATTGATTTTATTATGTGTAACAAAAAATTCGTCATAGAAGACTGCAGTGTGCTAAACAAGTTCAACACAGGTAGTGACCATAGATTGGTGAGATGTAAGATGCACCTCAACACTAAACTCAAATGTGGCAAGCTCATAAGACAAACAAAATATATTGACATAACCAACCTTAAAAAACACCATAATACCTTCAAGTTGGAACTGAAGAACAGATTCTCTGCTTTAGAAGGCCTAACATTGGAAGAAGTGGATATTTCTGAAGTTAACAGAAAAGTAACCAAAGCTCTTATAGAAACAGCAACAAAATTAGCTGGGTCTAATAACAAGTTGCACGTGAACAAATTATCAGGAAAAACCAAAATGTTGATGCAAAAAAGAAGAGAGATGAGGACAACTAAAGAAGATGTGACTTCCAAAGTGGAATATAAAGAGCTATGTAAGACAGTATGAAAAAGTATCACTGAAGACGTAAGGAAATTCAACTGTGAACTAGTAAGGAAAGCAATTGAAAACAACCAAAGCCTAAAGATAGCAAAGGGACATCTCAGTAAGGGAAGAAAACAGATTATGGCACTGAGAAAAGAAGATGGTTCTGTAACAAGAAATAGAGGCGAAATTTTGACAAGAGTGAAAGATTTCTACTCCAAATTATATGAAAGGGATGATACATGTACTCCAGACATCATGAAAGGTACCAGTACCAGAATTCTTCCAGTCCTCCCAGCAGAAGTTGCATATGCAATCAAGAACATGAAGCGGGGAAAAGCTCCAGGAGAAGATGGAATTACTGTAGACATCATGCAAGAAGCAAGTCGAGAAATCGAAACAGTACTCGCCCAAATTTTCACTGGATGCCTTAATGAAGGGAAAATTCCTGAGGATTGGAACAACGCTACAATGATCCTGCTACATAAAAAAGGTGACATTGAGGATCTCAGGAACTACAGACCTATCAGCCTCCTATCAGTGGTTTATAAAATCTTCACTAAAGTTCTTTCACACCGTTTGAAGGTAACACTGGACATGGCTCAACCGAGAGAACAAGCTGGATTTAGGAGTGGCTACAGCACAATAGATCATATCCACGTACTGAGAGAACTAATTGAAAGAGCGAGGGAATATGAACTTCCATTGTGCATGGCTTTTATCGATTATGAAAAAGCCTTTGATTCGGTGAAACCATCAGCAGTTGCAATGGCCCTGAAATCCGGCGGTATTGAAGATGCATACATTAATATTATTAATAACATCTATGAAAATGCAAGTGCAAAGATTCGGCGGTTTGAAAATACAACACACATAAAAATTAGAAGAGGAGTGAGACAAGGTGACACCATATCTCCGAAGCTCTTTAATGCGACATTGGAAAATGTCTTTCAATCACTGAACTGGGAAAACAAAGGGATAAAGATTAATGGAGATTATCTAACCCACCTTCGTTTTGCTGATGACATAGTCATTTTTGCAACTACCCCATCAGAGCTGCAGAGTATGATCCAGGAACTTGCTGACAAGAGTAAAGAAGTGGGATTAAAAATGAACTTTCAGAAGACAAAAGTGATGTTCAATGCTTTTATAAGAAATGAAGATTTATCGATTGATGGAGAAAAGCTGGAGATAACAGACACGTACGTTTATCTTGGACAGCAGATATCAAGTGAGGGTCACATTGATGAAGAAATTAATCGGCGTACAAAACTTGCCTGGAGAGCTTTTGGAAGAAACATCATAATTTTCAAGAGCAATATGCCAATATGTCTTAAAAGAAAAGTGTTTGATCAATGCATCCTTCCAGTGCTTATGTATGGTGCAGAGACGTGGACCTTAACTAAAAGAGACATACAAAAGCTGCAGACAACTCAAAGAAAAATGGAGAGGTGCAAGCTTGGTGTAACCAGGAGAGATAAGAAGAGGAACTCGTGGATTCGAAAAATGACAAGAGTGGAAGACATCATGATCAGAGTTAAATCCCTGAAATGGCAATGGGCTGGACATACTGCCAGAAGGACAGACCATCGATGGACAGCCGAAATTTTAGATTGGATTCCAAGGGACAGGAAAAGACCCAGAAGAAGACCACATGGGAGATGGGTGGATGAAATTTGAAAGTATGCTGGAGTGACATGGAGGAGACTGGCAGAAGACAGACCGTTGTGGAGGAAACTTGGGGAGACCTTCGTCCATTAGTGGATTGATAATGGTTGACAATGATGATGATGATGACACATACAAAGAAGCATCAGTGGTGAAGGAAAATCAAAAATAAAGGAAATTCATAAATATTTATTCAGTGGTAAAAAATTGACTGGAAGGAAGAGCACAAAGTAAGGATTATTGCAAAACTGTTTCACCAAAGGAGGAAAACCAAACTCATAATGCATTTTTATATTGTTGTTCTGCCCCTTAAAAAAATGTTTGTTTCATACTAAGGAACCACTTATGCACAAACTTGATCAACAAGAACAGTTGTTTTTGGACTTCTTGTTATGTTTTGTTAAGCAAGAACTTCTGAAAGATAAAACAGCGGAACAACTTCTGTTGGATATTGCTTCAGACTCAAACAGGTTGAAGAAACACAAAATGTTTTTGGGCGCAACTACAAAATCTATGGTTTCTGAAAACCCAAAAAGTGCCACAGTAAGAGTTCTTGAACCAAAGCTAGTGAAGGTGAAGCATGTGGGAGATGTACTCAGTATCTGCAAAAAAAAAAAAAAATTGCTGTTGAACAATGAACTTTTGAAATGCATTTCAGCAATTGATCCAACAGCAAGAAGACATTCTCTTACTCTAAACAGATTGAAAAAGTTGCCTCATCTTGTCCCAAATGTTTTATCTGAAGAAGAGAAGGAACAGTACGCACTTGACGTGCACCTCTATCAAGTTAGTAAATCCCTTTTAGTGATGAAACTGAAAGTAATATGCAAATTGATATTTGGTGTGGTCAAGTATTTGCCTTGAAGAAATCCTTAAATTTATTTAAAATGTTACGAAAAGTGCAATTCACGAGGCAACCTTATGGGTAGTCTTATGTTATAAACGTGCTTTTGATTAAAATATACATAATATCTAAGGTATTTTACCTGATATTGTCAAAGTATTTCGCACGTTGTTTGCTCTGTGAGGCACATGCTCCTGGCCCGAGAGGTCCCTTCGTTACGGACCTTTGGTTAGTTATAAAAAAATTTTGCAGAAATAAAACAGTTAGGTTATATATTTTCAGTTCCACATTCATTCATTCGCACAATCAAACGTTTGAAATTTACTATTCATTAAAAGATTTTAATAGAAAGAGTTATACTCATTGGGTCAGGAGACTTCTCACAAGAGGTTCGTTGTTACGGCGAGCGCTTTCAGCAGTGCACAACCGCCATCTTCTGGCCACTGTTTCTACACGAGGGTTCCTCGCGTGTATGTGGTTTTGGAGTTGCATGTCGGGAATCGATGAGAAGGTTTGTTGCCTGTATGTGTTAGGTGATTTTGCTTCCAATGTGTCGCCATCTATTGGATGAGTTGGTAGGTATCAGTCGTAAGTATAATTCTATTGTGTGTCTTGTATGTGTTAGGTGATTTGTTTCTAATGTGTCACCATCTAATGGATGAGTTGGTAGGTATCAGTCGTAAGTATAATTCTTTTGTGTAGATATTTTTGGGCTATTATTGTTTGTTCGTAGAAACAGGTGTATTTTTTTATTTATTTATTTACTGGTGTGATTTTTTGTAATGTTCGTTTTTCATTATATCTCATGTGATTCTATCATAAAGTTCACATACAATTACGTGACCACAAGGTTCTTCAGGAAGACGCTTTAACGTCTATAAATTCTGTTTTACACGTTCTGTAAAGTGGATACAGTCTGTGGTGGTGCATTAACTTATTCGATTAAAATATAAATCGGTTAGAAGTCCTAAACATGTTACTTACGGAAGTGCGTGTTCAGTCCAACATCAGTAGTTATTGAGTTTCTTTGTCCAAAGTTGTATCTTGCTTCAATATGGTCAGTTGTTAGGGTTAGTTCGAGAGCCATTTCGTTATAAGTTGTACCCTACTTCGGATATGTCCAGATGTTAGGGTTAGCTCCGTTCTGGCTGTGTCGACATCATATTGAATGGGTAAAGGTTTCCAGATAATAATTAAAGATTCTTGAGTTAATAGTTACTATTTACATACAACTTGAAGTTCCACGTCGTACTTGGTCTTTAGGGCTATCTCGTCAATGCTGCGCTCTCTTGGAAATGCTGAGGAAGTCTTCAAAGTTTGGTCAGGTTCATAAAAAATTTAAAAGCTTTAAAACATTCCAGTTAAAATTGTTACACCACCTCATACCGTCCACAGTCTCAATCACCGGACGCGCGTTTTACCTAGGCTGTACCCTGGCATTTTCAACGGAGACTTCACACCCTCTGTCGAAGTCTGCTATCTGAAAGTCTCGTGTCCACAGTGCGCATGTTCCCCATTTAACCCATTGCCAATGTCATCTAGTGTCAGGTCACATCAACTTTATCTTCATCTACATCATTCTCACTCTTCCTTTTTCTCTTCCTCTCTCTCTCCTCTCCCTATTCTATTTCTTCTCAGTTTCGATCAGGTTCCTTCAAGCGTACGGAAGGTCGTATGGACTGTTATTATTGCAGTTAAATGGTTTGGTCTTATTTATTATTACTGCTTCTGCTATTTGTATTGTTGTTCTCATATTATTCTGCCGGTTTAATATTGTAATTCCTTCCCAATGGGGTATACATTGACTATCCAAACAGAAGTCAATAAGTGCTATTTTATTCTCTCTTCTGCTCCAGTTCTTCATGTGTTCGGTCAATCTGATTTTAATATTTCTTTTTGTACTGCCTATATATTGGTTGACGATTTTATTTTGATTATTTATTATTGGTATAGAGTAGACGCCCACTTTTTGTAAGATTGGGGTCTTTCTGTGATAGTTACTAAGAGATTTCGTTATATCTCTCGTTTGTACACCAAAATCTAGGCCATATTTTTTACATGTTTTCTTCATAATAGTTGTGATCTCCGGTATATATGGTAATGATCCACAAAATTTTTTTATCTGTTGAGTCTGTGTACTCCTTTGTTGTTTATTTCTAGGGTTGCATCTATTAATAAGGTTATTTATTTTCTTCACATCATAACCAAAGTTTATTGCTGTGTTCTTTATCCAATTCAATTCATTTTTTAGTAGTTGGGCGTTAGATGTATGAGTAAACGCTCTGTTGATATATGATCGGAAAGCTGCAAATTTGTAAGATGCTGGATGGTGAGAGTTCTCAGGAATGATATTAGTGATGTTGTCAGGTTTTCTATATACTTGGAAATCGATGTTATTTTGTTTATGAGATAGTAATATGTCTAAGTATGGTACGATTCCATCCTTTTCTCGCTCCACGGTAACTTTAATTGTTTCGTAATAGCTATTATATTCATCTATGTACATCTGTAGCTGGTTATCATCATGCTGCCAAACCATAAGGATGTCATCCACGTATCTGCAAAACATCGATGGTTGTGGTATATCTGTTTTCAGTCTCGTAGATCTTTCGATGTTCTGCAAAATCACCTCTGCCAACAAACCCGAAATCGGCGATCCCATCGGTGCTCTCAATGATTGTCGATATATTTTGCCTTCATAACTGAAATAATTGTTTTTATCAATAAAAAGAATTGCTCTTCTTATGTCTTCAATTTGCTGTGTTGGTATTTTGTTTTCACACAACCTTTCAACAATGAGGTCAATTGCATCCAGAGTAGGGGTATTTGGGAAGAGAGATATCACATCAAGGCTGGTAAGTCTTATTTTCTTATTCCAATTGATTGCGTTATCCTGTATTAGTGTAATTACTCTCTGTGGGACTGTTCACAGTATATTCATATTGTTTGTAGATAGGAGTTAAAAAATTATATAGTGCTCACTCAAGATTTATTGTAGGTGACTTATTTTTTGCAACAATTGGTCTAAGTGGATTTCCAGGTTTATGAGTCTTTATTTTACCATAGATATTCAGGGTTGTAGCTCCCATGGGAGGATATGCTTTCTTTTTAATTGTATCAGGAAGGAAACTGTGATTTTTGAAAGTCATCAATGTACATTTTTTTTTCTGTTGGGTCTTTGTCTATGATTTCAATGCCTAAGTCCTCTATAGTTTTTTGCATTTTTTCATCATATTCTATCCTATCCATGATAATTAATTGATTAGTTTTGTCAGATGTTGTTATTACGATCGATGGATTATTTCGTAATTCTGTAAGTGCTTGTCTTTCACATTTTATCAAATTAGGCTTCTCTATGTGTTTTTCTTTCATGATCTTGGTTGCCGCTCTATTTATTTTAAATCTCAGGGGTTCTTGAGCTTTCTTTGGAAGTACATTGATAATCTCTTCGATCTTCGGAATAAATTGCTCTGTTTTTCCGAGGTTTTCACTAAATGCAAATTTACTACCTTTATTAAGTGCATTTATTTGCAATTGGATTAAGTTCCAATTGTGATAGGTTTACATAGGTATGGTTGATATTATCCTGATGTTGTTGGTACTGTTTCCTTGATATCAATATTGCCAGTTTCTTTAGATTATTGCCAGTTTCTTTAGATGTCTATATTGGTTAGCTTTCCTGTTTTTTTCCAAGCATATATGTATTCTATTCATTATATTATCAATTATGTCATCTCTATATTTTTTCCTAATATTAGTATACAGGTTATGTGACTGTCGAGACAGCTGGTAGATCCTCTGTCTCTTTGTTCTTATTTCTGCTCTGTCTTTTAGTTTCGCTCATTTCGAGTATTCTTTGATCTCTAGTGTTTAAGGCCCTGGTCTTAACTCTTAGGTAATTGGGAATAACCCCATTGTCCCGACTTTGTTTCAAAAAATCAAGATGGTCAACTTGGTCATTGAGTTTTACTTTTGTTTTCTTATAGTTTCGAATATCATGATTCAGCATTTTCTCTTGAGTCCATGCAGCACCATGGGCAACCATGCTTCCCGCAGGTGCTATTGCGTTAATTACATCTCCAGATTGTAATATCATTATCATGTGATTCTATCATAAAGTTCACATACAACTACATGACCACAAGGTTCTTCAGGAAGACGCTTTAACGTCTGTAAATTCTGTTTTACACGTTCTGTAAAGTGGATACAGTCTGTGGTGGTGCATTAACTTATTCAATTAAAATATAAATCGGTTAGAAGTCCTAAAGATGTTACTTACGGAAGTGCGTGTTCAGTCCAACGTCAGTAGTTCTTGAGTTTCTTTGTCCAAAGTTGTATCTTGCTTCAATATGGTCAGTTGTTAGGGTTAGTTCGAGAGCCATTTCGTTATAAGTTGTACCCTACTTCAGATATGTCCAGATGTTAGGGTTAGCTCCGTTCTGGCTGTGTTGACATCATATTGAATGGGTAAAGGTTTCCAGATAATAATTAAAGATTCTTGAGTTAAGAGTTACTATTTACATACAACTTGAAGTTCCACGTCGTACTTGGCCTTTTAGGGCTATCTCGTCAATGCTGCACTCTCTTGGAAATGCTGAGGAAGTCTTCAAAGTTTGGTCAGGTTCATAAAAAATTTAAAAGCTTTCAGTTAAAATGCAGCATTGGCGAGATAGCCCTAAAGGCCAAGTACGACGTGGAACTTCAAGTTGTATGTAAATAGTAACTCTTAACTCAAGAATCTTTAATTATTATCTGGAAACCTTTACCCATTCAATATGATGTCGACACAGCCAGAACGGAGCTAACCCTAACATCTGGACATATCCGAAGTAGGGTACAACTTATAACGAAATGGCTCCCGAACTAACCCTAACAATTGACCATATTGAAGCAAGATACAACTTTGGACAAAGAAACTCAATAACTACTGAAGTTGGACTGAACACGCACTTCCGTAAGTAACATCTTTTGGACTTCTAACCGATTTATATTTTAATTGAATGAGTTAATGCACCACCACAGACTGTATCCACTTTACAGAACGTGTAAAACAAAATTTACAGACGTTAAAGCGTCTTCCTGAAGAATGTTCTTTTTTTTTTTTTTGTCTTTTTTTATGATTTTTTTTTCTTTTTTATAAGTGATTTCCAGGCTTTGTCTAGTGTGGTAGGGTCTTGTAAGTTGCATATTTTATCTTTTTTTTGCTCAATTATAACGCTTTCAGAAATCCTTAATTCTTTTTTCGTTTGTGTGGGTGGTTAGTAATTTAATATTTTCAAAATCAGGGTATTGTTTATGTTTAACACAATGTTGGATAAATGCAGTTTTTTCTTCTTTTTTGTTCCAGTTTTTTATATGTTGATGTAGTTTTTTTATTAATCTATTTTTTGTGCTGCCAATGTATGAAATGTGGTCTTCAGAACTCTGTGAAACAATAAGAACTTCATATACGCCTGCTGATTGTAGTATATTATTGTTACTTTTTTTCTTTATAATTAAGTCAGCAATATTCTGAACTGAATGTCCAAAAATAATGTTGTGTTTCTTCATTAATCTTAAAAATTTTCCACTTAGTCCTCTAAATAAAAGGGAAAGAACCTGAAAATTTGTACTTCTTTTTTGGGATGTTTTGTCTAGACATTTAATTTCTTCTTGTATTCAAAAATCAACTTTTTAACAGTTTTTGTGTCATATCCAAATTGATTGGTTGTGTTAATAATCCATTGGATTATTAACACAACCAAAAATGAAGGGACCTCTTGGGCCAGGAGCATGTGCCTCACAGAGCAAACAACGTGCGAAATACTTCGACAATATCAGGTAAAATACCTTAGATATTATGTATATGTTTATCTAAAATGGTTAAAGCACTGCTGAGTTGCTTTCATGGGCCTAGAGTAGAAAGCTCTTTCAGCATGATGACCAATGTACTTGATAAAGAGTCAGACAAGATGAAAATAGAAACTTTTTCTGTAATTCAAACTGTAAAATGTAAGCTACTAAGTCAGCAATAGAATATTTTGGATTTATGACAAAACATGAGGGCCTCCCATATGTTATGGTGGGAATTAAGAGGTCAAGTTAGGTGGGTAATTAATATTTAAACTTATGCACATATCAAAATTATGGTAAGTTGAATTTAGGTGAAAATTAAAATTTGAGAGATGGGTGGATGCATTTTGAAACAAAAAGTAAATTCAATTATCTTAAGGCCATGATAAATGAAAATATAAATAAAATGCAACACTGATGTTTGAAAATTCCCAAAAGTTGTTGTTGAAGGTTTGCCTTGTTTGAATATACGATGAATTGAGACACCTGCAAGTGTAAAATAAGTAATTATTGTTTACATGTGTACCAAATCTGTAAACACTAAAAATTAGATGGTATACAATGTGCACGTGTAATAACTTTTGTAGGCTGTGATGATCAAATTAGTGGTTAGAACAAAATGTATGAATTAAATAAACAAACTTCCCGAGTTGTTTTCGGCCTTAGGCAAGCTAAGGTGGATTAGCATGTGACCCTGCGATGAACTTCAACTGAGTCAACTAATTCTTCACTGCACCGGGTTTGGGTTTTTGAAAGGTCACTTGGCCTGCATTTATTTTAAAAACTTAACCAAATAACAACAACAAAAAAAACAAAAAAACAAGGTGTTTCCATCAATCGAAAAAATGCCCAAATCAACACTTTGTTTCTGATCAAACACAATCAGCATTTCACATTTTTGAAATTTCTAACCTTTAGCAAACTGGCCTTATTTATGATAAAAAAAAAAAAATCAAATGACACACACACTTGATGTATTTCTATAATTCAGAAAGGAGAAACACATATTTCTGCCAGCGAATACTAATTTGCTACCCTGAATTTCACATTGGCCACTTTTACAGGCAATAATCTCACTTAAACTCAAATGTAGTTGTTACAGCACTATTTAGATTTTTTTCACAACACTTCTATGACTTAAGAATCAAATGTATCCCTTTCGGGTGGTCTGCGAACATATTTCACCCAGAAAATCAAGATTTTTAAAACACATCAATACTCTTGACTTAGGGAACATAACGTAAACACTGTGGATAAGTTTGGACAGCTGAAGTGCAATCTCTCCCTCTCTTCATGAATTTATAGCTTATTGTATACACAATACAAATTTCATTTCCTTTCGAACACACCCCTCAAACCAGTTTCCCTAACCAACATTAATTTTAAAATTATAATAACTGAGCAAAAATTTATAAATAACCAAAAGTTACTTTAGTAAACAATCCTACACTACCAGGAAAATTTGCATTAAAATTTAATATACTCAACATTCCAGCATTACTTGATACAAAATCACTCTCAACACTCTACTAAACATACTGTACTAAATGCCTTGCTCAATTACCTCAAAAGTTATCATTACACAATAAGGCTGACAAATATGCTTAAAATTTCGCCCTATCATCTGGAAAAATTCAAAATACTTCACTATACAAACTTGCTCTGAGTACTCAATATCCCACCATGTAAATAAAAGGCAAACACTAACTCTCAACACTCCTGAACTTGAACTTATTTTTATGTGTACTCATACTGCTCACCAAAATTTTAAAATACTCAACTAGTTCTGACATGCCACTCCTAAATCAGCTTAACCTACATTTGCAAAGGTACACTAAGTTTTTCACCAATTTAACAGATCCATATAGTAATTTCAGGCACTAGCTAGACAAACATCTCATTCAAATCACTCCATTTCACTGAAAACAAAATTCTCACTGTGAAGAAGTATTATTTAGGCTGAAGGTGAGATTGGGTCGTGAATCCAATCAGGCCTATTCACCGAAATGGAAGAATAAGTGTGACATATCACCCTGTACAGTTTTCTTCACTTACTGTTTTGGGACAACACTCATGCACTCGCCTTGCTCGGGATAGCTTCCTACGGGTCTTCGGCTTACCGGGAGTAGAAGAACAATCCCTTAATTATTTCCATCTATACCCTTTCAGATGCGAAGCATTTTCCACATAAGGAAAGCACCCTGCAAGAACTTTCTTGCCCCCAAATTATTTTTCTCTGGTACACACAACTTCCAGAAAAAACACCATACGAAGACTCACATTATTTCCAGAAATACCCTTATCTTTTCATTCCCTAGGCACACAGCTTCTAGGAGAGTTAACACTACTTTCCAGAAAAATACACTATACTACTTATTTCCCAGAAAAATCATTTAATCACCTTTTTTCCCAGGAAAACACACTACATCGCAGAACCATTTATTTCCAGAAAATTACACCCATCGCAGAACTATCCATCTCCAGAAATCATCACCTCCTGAAGAATTCCAACATTATACAAGGGTAATTTACAGGCCAACACTTCATTAACCTAGTCTGCGTGCATGCCCTGGTTAATGTCTCCCACTCATGAAAATTCATTCTCCAGATCCACCGACTGATATTGGAAACTAGTCCAACCTACTACAAAATGGTACAGACAATTTTACACTCATTACTTGCCAAACTCAAAAATCACCACACCCTGCCTCGAAGACACAAATTTTAACCACATGGCCCTGCATGTGTATAAAAATACAAATGCAATTTATATATGATTAAAACTACCAAGCACAAAAAAAGTTAAATCTAAGTAAAATAATTACTGGTTTGAGAGGTTGTTCTTCAAAATAGCTTATAACACCATTATGATATTAGATACTCCTTACACATGTAAAAATTACACACTGCCTTCCCTTTAATATAGACTTTCTTATTTATAGAAAATGACATGGACGTTTCTTTACACAGCATAACACTACCATACCAAAAAAATAAAAATAAACCTGAATGGAAAAACATTTACATTTTTATTTCTTTAATTTTTACCGACCCAAGCATGGATTACAACTGGAACCTGACCTGCCCCACTGTCATGCCCAATGATACAAATTCTCCAAGGAACTACATGATATATAAAATATCTGAAACACAAATTTGCTTAAGGTGAATGCATATATTTATATCTACACTTTTTTTTTACACTGCCCCGCTGTCAAAAACTCACATGTTAAATATTTTAGAGTAACCGAAACATGTTTTTTTTTCCTCTTGAAATGCCAAAACAAAAAGTTTCTTTACCTTTTTCACCACGCACAGCACTGCCTTTGAGTACATTGACTCACCTCACGCAATAAATAAAAAAAATGTTCACTTCCCAAAACAGAAGGGGGAAAAACCCGCCTCTCCTGGAAAAAGTTTCCAACTCTCCCTGTAGCACTGGTTTAAGGAGGGGGTCTTGGCTAGATTTGACGACTTTTTCAACACCACCGTCAGTCTCCTTCGGAGAGGGGGCTGGCTTCTTCCAAAATACGACGACCATTTTCTTACTCACAGGACGTCCTTTACTGGAGCGGAGTGATTTTGATGACTCCGGGAGCAGTTTTTTTCATCACGGCAAATGTTGAGGATTGGGAGTCGTCCGACTTTAAATGATGAAAGTGACGGCAAAACTACCTAAATTTCAGTTCCTCGATGTGCTGGTGGGCCGGCAGATTTTAGCAGGGCCAATTTTTTTCCTCTTTTTTTTTTTTTTTTTTTTAATGCCACCCTTCAGTGATTGGCAAACAGATGTCTTACTTTTCTTGCGTACGCCATTTTGAATTTACTAAAGCATAGCACAGGTCCGAAGCCCGGGCGTCCTTTGACACCACAAACGCCAAAACCCAGTTCGGGTGAGCGAAGCGTTAGATATTCTTTGGGCAGGTGGCGGCAGACCGCTTTAACGGCGCCTCCTTCTATTCAAGATGTTACATGATGGCCCACCAAAAGAGAAGATAAGAGTAACGCTTTCTCCCTTGAAAGCTGGGGTGCTTGAAAACCGCTGACCCCCCTTTCCCCCCCATTGGCTAAACTCTTCCCCTAGTAACCAACGACTTTGCTGGCCATTGGTTAACAGGTTCCCGCCAAAACCATGATAGTGACCACATGGCTTCCTCCCATGCCAGCCAGGGTGACCTCTGACCTCCATGCAGGGGAAATGCTATACCCTCTTGCATGCTGTTGATCTAAAAATAGCCTGGCGCTTGCTTGTGAGAACTTTTGGTGACACATTTAGGGATTTCTAAAACCTTGCCTACAATGGCGGACGCTGAAAGAATGATTTTGGCCTTTTGCACAAATTCACAAAAACGCTTTCCCTTCATTCTGTGATTAACAGCGAATAATTTTGTTTTCTGAAAGGGTTGATGGTAACTTCTTGCTCTTCTTTTCCTTCTAACTTACAAGAGCAAAAAGTAAATTAATCCAAAGGAAGAAAAGAAGTTTAATGCTTATTATCCCCCCCCCCTTTTTCAAGAAATTTGCTTGTCTGGTAAGGGCTGAGAAATGAACGAACATGGCCATTATTCCCTCACTTCACCGCCTCCTCCAAACCAAATTTTGAAACATGGACTGTAGAGAATGTTCATTCTACTTATTCCCCCCCCGTAAATCTCAGCGAAGTGATCAGTTTCCCTAAGATTTACGAACATGAAAATTCTCCACAACACATACAACATATAAAGTGGAGTTGCTAGAAAATAAGGAGAAACTGGTGAACAAAAGGAAAGAACTGAACATCTCATCAAAAAGTTTGTGTGGGAAGAAGAAATCAAATGAAATAATTCAGAATATTGAAAACAATAAGAGGCTGCAACATAAAAGAAAATTATAACTTCTTGTAAAACATAAACAGCATAAAAGAATGAAAACAAAATAAATGTAGACAATTTTTTTGATTGGCTGATGCTGTACATTATATCAAGTCTTGCAATGGGTTTTAATTTCTTTTACTTTCATGTGATTGAACTTCCTTATTTCATATATAATTTTAACACTTCCATTAACTTAACGTGTAGCAGGTGTGTGTAAGAGAAGGTCTGGCTTAAAAGTAATTTCAAGCTGTCTTCTTAATTTGCAGTTATTTGTGATGTCATCAATGTTCCAAAAGTCACAGGCAAGTTTATAACAGTAAGTTGCATAATTGCTATTTGCATTTATAAAAAAAAAATAGCTCATATGGTGCATATATGTCCATAGGTATCAGGCATTGAGAACTTGTGCCTGCATCATGTAAATCTTTGTCGGTAAACTATCTAATTATTGAAATCTGAAAAGGAAAACAAATTAGATCAGTAGAAATATGGGATAGACATTATTGGTTTGGTGTAAGCACATTGACTAAAACAAAATTCTTATTCCTTCCTAAAGAAATGTTAGACAGTTTTATGGCTATTATGGATGCATATATGGTGTTTAGAGTAGTTAATAAATGCTAAAAGGTTAAGTATTTTTGCATATTTCTATGTGGGAAAAGCTCAGCCTTTTTCTGCCGGGACCACTTTTATGCCTGCACCTACTCCTGGCGCCTTACAATTCTGAAGAGATTTTAAAGCTTTTGACATCTCTTCTCTTGAGATCCCTATTGTGCTACAACTTCTCATTGTGACATCATCTGCTTCAGTCTCAGAATCGCCTTCACTTTCATTATCTAATAACTCACAGAAGTGAATAAACAAAGACATTGTTCTTTCCATGCTTAGCAACGCATGGCAACCGAAAAATTGTTATTCGGCTGCCACTGGGAATTGAATCTCGGATCTCTCGATATCTAGCCGAGCGCGTTAGCCTTACACCACGGTGGCCAACAATTCATGGCGCTATGTAAGTTTTTCTGTCGGCATCTGACATTATAAATCTGTAAGATGGGCTCAGCTACTGAGATGTCTACATCTGGTGGGCATTAACGGCACCGGCTATATATTAATTATAGCAGTTAAATCCAAAGGGAGAGATCCAAAGTGAAAATCCTCCAAATACGTGGCGTCAGTGAATAAACAAAGACATCGCTCTTTCCACGTTTAGCCATGCATAGCAACCGAAAAATTGTTATTCGTCTGCCACCGGGGAATTGGGTCCCGAATCTCACGATATCTAGCCGAGCGCGTTAGCCTAACACCACGGTGGCCCACAATTCACGGTGCTATGTGCGTTTTCTGTCAGCATCTGACATTATATAGCTGAGCCCATCTTGCAGATTTATAATGTCAGATGCTGACAGAAAACGCACATAGCGCCGTGAATTGTTTGCCAACGTGGTATAAGGCTAACAAGCTCGGCTAGATATCGAGAGATCCGGGATTCAATTCCCCGGCGGCAGCCGAATAACAATTTTTCGGATGCTATGCATTGCTAAACATGAAAAGAGCGATGCCTTTGTTTATTCACTGACTCCATGTATTTGGAGGATTTTCACTTTCACCTCACAGAAGTATTCACCCCATCTTGCACTTAACTCATTGGGCTCCTATATCATGTCTTTGATCCAATTGTCTGAAAGATAAATGGAGCCTTCAATCTTAGCTATGCCAGTTGTGATTGCAACACCATCTGAAAAATGCCTTAGGGTTTGTGTAACCTTCCTCACCAGTTATGGGTTAATATTTTCCTTTAATACATTTTTAATACAGTAAAACCTCCGTTATCCTCCGAACAATGACAAGTTTTGGTCAGTACAGAACTGCTGTGGTAGGATTAACATTAGCGATAACCTCCGAACAGCAGGACTTTTTAACAACGGTCAACGGACACCCCAGTTTGTCCTGAAGGCGGTCTAATGGACACTTTGCACGCAAAGATTTTACACAGTTCCTTCTGTACTTTGGCTGGAAAAATAAGAGGAGGACAAAGAATGCTGCTATACACACACATTATGGTGGGTACAGTGGAATGCGTAAGCAAAAATAAAAGTTAAAGTTTAATTAGATGTGTGGTGGTAATTACTTAAGGTGAGCTCCATATCCCGTGTATGTTGCAGTCCCCCTACACCCACAATAGACAAAGGTGGGATGGTGCCTTGAATGTTGGAAAGCAAACTCAAACTCTGCAGTTACACATCACTGTCTGCAACATTTCTCTGTTAGAGTAACATAATGCTAATCACCCTTCAAATTGCTGTTTTAAGACCAGTGGTCAGGCACTGCCTTTCTGCAATCCTCTGGAACATGACTGGTTGATTGTAAAAGGGTCATTCAGTTCTAGTGAGAAATATGAGATGAGAAACGATCGTGCATTTAAACTGCAAGTCATACTCATTCCTTTTCCTGCTTAATAAAATTCAGGTGTAAACAATCAGTTGTTTTACTGTTCTGAATCCGGACAATGTCGCTTTTGAACTAAGTTCAGTTTTTTGTGTGCTAACACTTGCCTTTGTTGTTTGATCCCCACATCGCTAGAGGCGCCGAACACATCTGTCTCTGATTCCATATTGACTTGCAGGCAGTTTAAATTTGTGAGTTCTTGCACTTTCATAAAAATGAGAAGAAAAAAACAGAAGTTTTTGACATTGCAGAAAAGAAAGTGAAAAAGGAATAAATGTTTGCTGCTTAGCAGAATGTTATGGTTGTGGAAGGATGCAAATCATTGATTTCCTGAAGAAGAAATGATAAGTGAAAAGGTTTCAGGGGATCAAAGTGCCGCCCCGGTGGTGCAGTGGTCTAAGGCGCTGGCCTCTGATCATTCGTCCGTAAGGGGTCCGGGTTCGAATCCCGGTCAGGCATGGATGTTGTGTTTGTCTTACGGCACTGGCTCTCTCCCTTCCCTGGAACCAGTGACCCTAAATTAGGGACGGGCGACTGCTTATAGCCCATTGAGTTGCTCACGGTGGTCGTTAAACCTCCAATCCAAAGGGGATCAAAGTGAAGATAAAGTTAATGAGATAGAGCCTGAAATTGGCAACTGGAGAGTGAAAACCTACAAAGAAGTTTTGAAAAATGTAATTGACATTCAGACTTTTTTGGGAGGTTTAATGACCACTGTGAGCAACTCGGTGGGCTATAAGCAGTCATCTGTCCCAAATTTAGGGTCACTGTTTGTTTCCAGGGAAGGGAGGGAGCCGGTACCGTAAGACAAACACAACATCCATGCCTCACCGAAATTCAAACCTGGACCCATCTCGGACAAATGGTCACAAGCCAGCGCTTAGACCACTGCGCCACTGGGGTGGCCATTCAGACTTTTGCACTAAAACAGAAGGACAATGATTTATGCACGAAATTATCAGTGGTGATTGTATCTGTTGAGAAAGTAATTATCAGAACAAAGAGAAATCAAAACAGTCATTGATAACCAATTTCTTTAAATAAGTCCTCACTGATATGAAAATAAAATAAGCAAGATGAATAAACTCACCATACATGTACATACTTTCCAAAAGATTCTCTAACTAATAAATAATTTCATACTATAACTAGCTACATATATTTACATATCACAGCAATTCTAATACAGTATGCTCATTATTTTATTCAGCATTTGGAAAAAGCACAGCAACCGTGTTCTATGCTTCAGTTGCATACACTTATTTTGCTTTTATATAAAAGCAACTGACAAATAGTATTAACTTAGGCCTAACCTCCGAACAATGGCACCTCCCAACAACGGTTGCTTTTTTTCCGGTCCAAGCGAGGACAGTTATTCAGAAGTTTTACTGTACCTTTTAATTCTTTTAAGTGTTCCTAATTTGCAAATAGAATTAGTGTAATTAAAAGTTAGGGAGTTGATAATCTTGCCAACCACCTGGTCATTAGCATAAGTGGTTCATTGTTGGAAGTTTTTTAAGTGCAAAGTATATGAAATAATTCCAAGTTCAAGAAGTTTTTAAAAAGACAAAATAATGTTATTAAATGTTTTTCAACTAATAATGTAAGTTATGGTTTAATGGTGAAAGTGGCCTGGAGGAAGTTAATAGAATAATGCATACTAAGCAAATGTTGGTTACTCCCAGTGGGAGGAAAACAAGTTTGATGGCTTAGTTTAGTAAGCCTATTGTCTTATTAATGTAATGTTGTTAAATGTTGCATGTTTCTGGGATATTTCTTGTAATCTTAATATGATGTTTAATACATATTTTTGTTCTGACTTGGGGCAGTGCAACTGTACTTGACTTTTGGACCATTAGGATCAAAAAATGAGCAAAGTAGTAGGCAGTGCTTTGATGGCGAACCTGTATCCACAATTATTGAAATTATTAACTAGAGGTGTAGACTATGGTAGAACAGAAATTTAAAGATGTCAAAAAGGAATAATATCTACAACTCTTGTTTCTCCAAAAGTGTACCTCTGCCCTTCCAAAAAAAAAAAAAAAAAAAAAAAAAAAAATGTAACTGCATCAAGCATATTGTTTCCATAGTAAATAAGATTAAGTTCACTGTTTGGGAAAGACAATGTCCAAAATTCGAATGCTTGCCTCCCTTCCCCCATAGCTTTACACATCCCATCATCTGGAAATTTCTACTAGCAGTAAAAATTTCTCCAACGATAAGCTCAAATGCCTGGGACGTGTAAAGATTTTGTCAGGGCATATAAAATATCTAGCTTTCTTCAGGATAAAAGGTAAAAAAAAAAAGTAATGTTTTTTATTTCCCAGTCAACTTTTTTACTACTCAGCTCTCCTCCCTTTGCTTTATTTATCAAAATTGAGGGGGGGTGTACTTTGAAAAAATAAAGGTCAAAGCAGATTACCTTGAAGCCTAAATTGCCCATAAACTCAAAAAAAAAAAAAAAAAAAAAGGTGATGTAATAAGCTTTCAAATGGGCCCAATATGAGCTCTGTTAACCAAATAGGTCTACAATTATTGTCATTTGTGAAGTCATGATAGACACAAAAATGCCTTTTGGGTCATTCCACATCAAATCAACCAATAAAAAAAACATTTTTGAACCTTTAGGATTCAGATTTTAAGATTTTTGCTTATTCATTGTACCTATCAAGGGACAAAAAAATTCAAAATTTCAGATTTTTTGAGCTCTTAGTTTTTGAGATATTGACTTTAAAAAAGCAAAAATCGCACAAATTTGACAATGTTTTGAAATTTTTAAAAAGCTGTAGATCAAAAACTATTTGACCTAGAGAGCTCAAATTGGTGCTATTCTCTTCTGTTTTTAATGAGCTTCAATTTGATATGCAACATGACTATGGTATTTGAATTTTGTAATTTCTAAAAATCACAAAAAAAAAAAAAATTGAAAATCTCAAAAACACCCCTTTTAATTTTTTTGAAAAAAATGTATGTTTTAAAGACATTGACTATTTGTATGCCAAATTTCATAATGGGATGCCAATGGGTTCCTATAAAAATAAATTTTTTGGTATTTTAATGTATGTGAAATTCGCTAAATTTGTTGACTTCCATGTGAATACCGTAACTATAAACTGAGTGGTTGAGGTTTGAAAGTTGTTAATAATTTATTTTATAATTCTGTACCACAAATAATATGAAAATGCCTTTAATATTTATCAATTTTAATATCAGGTAATAGCAAATTGAAGTCTTGTTTATCCCTTTTTTTTTTTACTATAGAGTATATACAAATACAAGGTCTATTTCAGAATTAGCCTAAACAATGAAGAGATTTGCAAAAAGAAATTAACCTATAATCTCTGTGTGAAGTTAGCTTACCATATCAACTTCAAGTTGTCCTCAGTGGAGATCAGGTGTTAGTAATTAGCAGTTCAGTAAAGTAGCTTGACATAAGATATAAATATTGTATTGGCTGGCTTCTATTTAATTTAAGCTTCAGGATGTAGTTGTCAAGAGAAAAGAACACTTCTAACACCTGGATCCAATTTAACAATTTTTTATACATAATTCATGAACCAGTTGTTTCGAACATTCAGCACACATATGTTCTTTTTAATTTTAACTATTTGCTACACATTTAATTTTTCACATATGTCACTCAAAATTGAAATTTATTTACAGTCATACTTTCAAAAACCTCACTTCAAGAACTTTTAAGATAAGTACTTTTCCAAACTAAATGAAGACAATTTCATTTCTTCCTTGCTCAGAGTACAAACTTTCCCAGTTGCAGTAACAAGCTCTACTTTTTTCAAAATGGTCTCACCTGGCACATTCAATATATCACTCGGTTGTAGATTAAAAAAAAAAGGAGCTGGTCCCTTAAGATGTAGGAAGCTTACTTTATACTCACTTGCAACATTATTCTTTGCAAGAATGCATGCAAGCCACCAAGAATCTTCATAGACTATAGTAACAAATCTAGATTCAATTTTTGCTAAGTCTGTTGGTGTGATAAGAGTCCATTGCTGTCACACGTTCAGTAAACTGATGTTCACTAAAGTAATAATGCTTAACAAGAAGCTGATTTTCAGAAATTAGACAAAAAGAATGAAGTTTTTGAGTACCCACGATCGCTTTAGATTCATTGAACCGTGGAAACAGTATTCTTTCAACTTCTTCGTACTCATCAACTGTGCAGTATCAAAGCCTATGCCTGGAATGTTGTGAACAGCAAAATCGTATAATTGTTTTGGAGTCAAAATTTGGTCTTCATATGGCCTTTGTAAACTTGCTTTAGCAGCAAGTCTTTTAACAGTACCGCCGAGTCCATCACATGCGCTCTTCTCTTGCCATGTGAAGTAGCAAAGAACTGCCACTCTGCCTTAATTCCAAAATCTGTTTTGTGGAGGCATAAATTGTTGAAGTTTTTCTTATTCTTATATTGTGATGAGTTGCCATCAGAAAAGTATATAATTTTCTCAAGGTTGAAAGGTAACAAAGTTTGTTTTAGGATTGCAATAAACTTTTTTGGAAAACATTAAAAAAGGCAACTGTGTTATGCTCCAAACAGTCTGAGATGAAAACATATTGTAGATGTGTGATTTTTCCCTTCCACTTATAATATACAATAAAAGGGTGAGCCTGGCTTGGTTACTGGTCCAGTGATATGATTGGATTTCATCCTGCAGCATAAATGAATAGTTTTCCGCAAAATCACATTTAATAACCACTTGGCCATCAGTTAAATTGTCTTTGGAATCTCCTTCTGTCAATTTGCTATAAAAGAGTGAGTTTTTAAGTTTTAGGAGAGTTTCCATAAAATCTTCAATGAAATCATCACTACTTTTAATCACTGTTTCCATTGTACACCTGTCCACTGTAACCCATTGCCTATAAGTTACTTCATCAATCAGCTCATCCTAAAAAAATTTAGTTAAAGCTTCTTTTATTGGTGTGAGCCCAGGCCACTCTCTTTACATTCATTCATGTAGCAATTTGGTGCAGGTGGATTGCACATGATTTTGGCCAGACAACTATAGTATGATTTTAATGGTGTGTCATTCCCTTCCAACACAACATTTTGGAGTCCTGCACCATTTATCATAAGTTTGATATTCTGATGAACAGTACAGACACACACTGTATGTGTTCCGCTTTTACCAGCTAAGATGCAGTTCTTCGGCCTTAGCTCACAAAACTTAGAAAATCCAATGTGATGAGATGGATGTTTTTGTTTAAACAATTGATAAACTTCACTTAGATTAGCCAAAATTAAACGTTTTTGTGCTTGAATTTTTGAGCCCTTATCCGTAATTGTTACAAAGTCTTTCTTTCCTGGCATCATTCTGCTAACATCATCTCCATTGTAGAAATCTACAACCAACTGAGTAGTACTCTCATTCAATGTTTTCCCAGGCTTTGAATTTGGAGTTGACAGAATACCCTTTTCTCTCACCAATTTTTTTACTGAACGGGCCATATAGTTGCTGACTCCAAACTAGTCTTCAATTTTTTGGCAACTCTAGCTGGATGATAAAATTGACAAAATTGTTATTTTCTCACTCCGTTTTAAAGTTTGAGAAAACTTATGCTTTAGTTGCTCCAACATTTCTGACTCTACTTTGTTTTCATCTTCTACTTCAGGTTCTGTTTCTTTAGAAGGTATGAAATGTTTTTCTAGACTTGTTTTTATTTTCTCAATTTTTTTTGTGGTGTAAGTTTCTACTTGCATTTTTTTCTTTTTAAAAGGTGACTCACCAATAAGTTCTAGGGATTTGTTTAGGTAATCTATTGATGTTTCTGAATCAACAAATGTATCATCTTCATCACCTTTGCTAGTGCTTAGCAAAACATCCTCATCTGTCTGGTCAAATTGGTTCTTATTCTTTCTAGAAAGTTTTTTCCAACATCTATCACATATTTGCATACCCATTTCTATGCCTAAATTTAAAGAGCACATCCATTCTGTTACATTTCTAGTATTTTTACCTGATTTAGGATGTTTCTCTTCATTTAAAAGGGTTACAACATTTGACTCAAAACGCAGTCCAACGTTTTTTGTTTTGATTATCTGCCATTTTTTAATGTAGCTGGCTTATACTTTTTTAATTCTTTACAACTATAAATGGACTACCTGTAATTTAGTATTTTTGCTGACACACAACAATTTTTCAGGATGTAAAAGTTTCGCAAAACAAATATGATCCACAAAGCTTTCAAGTGAAAAAGGTCTTAATAACGAAATAATATATAGAGAGAGACTATACGTAATAAACTAAACCATTTTTATCAACCACATTAGTTTAAAAGCAATTAACTTCAATTAATTCACTTTAAAAGCAACACTTTGAGAGTATAAAAGAGAGCAACTTCACTGAACACTGCACAAAAGACAACTGACTGAAGATTGCAGTAAACAATCAAGTGGTTACAAGAAAGTAGAGTTGAGACTTGTACTGTTGAGACAAGTAGGGTTGAGACTATTCCTGTTGAGACTTGTTCTTTTTCTGTTGTGACTTGTGTAAAACTGATTGAAACACTTAACCATCTCTCACCAATCATTCTGTTGTATTATGAGACATGATTTAAGTAATCATTTCTTTATTCCTGAAATAGATGTCAAAATATAAACATTATACATTTATATATAAGGTATTTATATACCATAATAAATTTTTTGTACAACCTATATTATTACTTTATTATTAAAATTGATAAATATTAGTCATTTTTATATTATTTGTACTACAAAAATTATAAAATAGATTATTAGCAACTTTCAAACCTCAACCACTCAGTTTATAGTTGCAGTAATAACATGGAGGCCAACAAATTTAGCAAATTTCACGACCATTATAATACAAAAAAATTAATTTTCCTGGGAACCCATTAGTGTCCCATTATGAAATTTGGCACACAAATAGTCAATTAATGTCTTTGAAACATACATTTTTTTCAAAAAAATTAAAAGGGGTAGTTTTGAGATATTCAATTTTTTTTTGAGATTTTTAAAAATTACAAAATTCAAATACCATAGTCATGTTGCATATCAAATTGAAGCTCATTGAAAACAGAAGAGAATAGCACCAATTTGAGCTCTCTAGGTCAAATGGTTTTTGATCAACTGCTTTTTAAACATTTCAAAACATTGTCAAATTTGTGCACTTTTTGCTTTTTTTTTAAAGTCAATAGCTCAAAAACTAAAAGCCCACAAAATCTGAAATTTTACAGTTTTTGTCAACTTTACTGGTACTACCACTGTACCAAAAATAATCAATTTCTAAGATGTCAAGGTTCAGACCATTGGTTGATTTGACACAGAATGACCATTTTTTGAAAATTTTGAAGTCCTATAACTGTAGAAGTATTGTATTGGGTTGTCGGAAAAGTCATGACTTATTTTAGCCATGTTTTGCAAAGATCATTTATTGATAGAAAGAACAAAGATCAATCGATGATATAATGCCCGATTTGTTCGATAATCTTTTGCCATCTTTCAGTGAGCTGCAGAATGCCTCGTTCATAGAAAGACCTGTCTTTCATGGCTAAAAACTGTATAAGGTGCTGATTTACAGCCTCATCTAAATTGAACGTCATACCACGCAAGGACTGTTGAAGAGAGCGAAACAAGTGGAAGTCTGACGGCGCAAGGTCAGGCGAGTATGCTGGGTGTGGCAACACATCCCATCCAAGCTCCAATAATTTTTGGCAGGTGATCAAACTTGTGTGTGGTCTCGCGTTGTCGTGATGGAACACAGCACCTTTACGATGAACGAGCTTTGGACGTTTCTGGATGATGGATTCGTTCAAACTGTCCAATTGCCAACAGTACACATTTGAATTGATTGTTTTGGTTCCGTGGTAGGAGCTCTAAAAGCACGACACCTTTAAAATCCCACCACACTGAGACCAGAACCTTCCGCTGATGAATGTCTGCTTTGGATGTCATTTGAGGTGAAGGAGCACGTCGGAACCAAGACCGTTTGCGCAGCACATTGTTGTACACAATACACTTTTCTTCTCCAGTTATCAGTCGCTTCAAAAAAGGATCGTTTTCCTCATGTTTAATGAGCATATCGCAGATGTCTATACGCGCCGTCAATTGAGCTTCTTTAAGTTCATGAGGAACCCACACATCGAGCTTGCTTACGTATCCCAGCTTCTTCAGGTGGTTGTGAATGCTTGAATGATGGATGTGCAATGTGTCTGCAATATCTCTTGTCGTGTAACGTGGGTTTGACTCGATCAATGCCTTGATTTGGTTGTCATCAACCTCGGTTGGCCTCCCCGACCGAGGAGCATCGTTGAGGTCAAAATCACCAGCACAGAATTTTGCGAACCACCACTGGCACTGACGTTCTTGTAGAGCATTATCACCGTACACTTTACGCAACTTTTCACAAGCTTGACGCGCGTTCTTCCCTTTACGGAAGTAAAACAGTAAAATATGGCGAAAATGCACAGTTTGGTCTTCCATCTTCAACTTGATGTCAAATCTCCACAAATGAACCAAATCGCTCACTATTCCTTTTAGACTGCAGCTAGAACTGGCACCTGTTGAATGCCATAGAGGCGATAACAGAGCTGTGCATGCCTCTAGTACTTCCAAAACCTCCCAACTGCCATCGGGTGCCAAAATATGTCATGACTTTTCTGACAACCCAATATATAGGTAGGTGAAAATTTACACTGATTAGTTTCTGTATAGAACCTGCAGGTTCACTAGGTTTCAATAAAATCAAAAGGATTCAGGTAAAAAATTATACTTTTTTGTTGATTTGACATGAAATGACCCATGGGCGAATTTGTATTTCATCACACAATTTATGAAATGCAGTAAAATATAGGCAAGTTCAAATTTCATTGCTGGGCCAATTTATGAAATGCAATTAAAGTACCTTGTTTCTCATATTGTTTCTGAAATGATTAGAAAAAATAGTTCAGTGTGTATGTGTTTGTATTCAGGCATGAAAAGTTTTGATTCAGACATCTATTTTTTTGGACAACATGCCCAGTTGGGCATACAAATAAAATTTTCTTGTCCTGGTGGGTATTCTCCATTCCATTCTTAGTGCAATCAAGGCTAGTGTTTAGTTGAAAGTCTTACATTTATTTCCATTCACATTAATCTGCATGATAAAATTGCAAAATGAAGATTTTCTTTCTGCACTCCAAATTATCCTTAGAGTGTACTGTTGTTAAAGGTGGGGAGAACATTATCACGGCCTCTGTGAGGAACGAAGGAACAGTATCAGTCCGTGTTACAGTGCACTTCTGCTGTTTCCTTTCTGTCAAGCAGTTACTCTCACACTGACTCCCTTCCCCTTATTTTTTGTAATTTTTCTTCATCCTATAAAGGTTTCTGTCTTCACTCCCAGGACTTGAAATGGTTTTGGATAGATGAATAAATAATAAATGTGGTGTTCCTTAAGCCTTTAATCAGCTGGAACAAATTATCTTGGCATTAGCAAAATGAGATGAAATCATCTCAAACGAGCATATTTGCTGTCTAAGAAGTGAGCTGAATTTGGCTGGAATGAGTGAGCCTGCTCATCAGAAATGGTTGCTTATTTCATAGCTTCGTCATTCAAAGTGGTCATTTAGCTGGATGATGGACACTAATCCTTTCTGACTGATTGCCTGCTAAATAGGATATAATAATGGCGACAAATCTAAGAAAAAAGAGAAATGTTTTGAGTCACTTGTTTCTATCCAGTGGCATGATTTCAGTGTCAGGGGGACTGGAAGGGTGTGGCAAGTTCATTTCATAGTTGTATGGCAAGTTCTGTTGAGATGAGGGGGGGATAATTGTTTCAACGTAACTTTCGTAAATCCTGGTTGCTATGTGAACATTGCTGTTTGAGGAGTGCAGAAAATTTTGGTCACAACTTGGTTCAGGTACATTGGCCAAAAAGGGTTAAGGAAAAATTTAGATGAATGATGAAATAAGATCTTCCTAGTTATTTTTTCAGTGTAGTAAGTTATTTACTTTCTCAAATTTGTAAGAACAATAGTATTAAATTCTAAGGATTTCAGTAATATGTCTTTTTTTTTTTTTCCTTAGCATGTCCTTTTGTTTAAAAACAAATGTGCTTATTAGTATTACTTTGCCTGTCTGTCTGTGGATAATACCCTATCTCTGCAGCTTTTAGTCCAGTTTAAAAAAATCATTTTGCATTTGGAAGCCTGAGATGTGAGAATGAGATGATCCTTGGTTTCCAATCCTTTCCTGATGCATGATGTGGCCACTAGTGAGCGTAAATAGAGATGCTGTCAAATTTAAAATAAATTTTATTGCATATTTTTGCTTATAAATATCCAAAAAAATTTTTGTCCCCGCTCTGTTATTCCATTTATAACAAAGACTATTCTGGGTAGAATTTCTTTTTCAATTAATGCGCAGTTTTTTTTTGCTGTGATTTATCCTATATTTTTTCTTCTAAGAATCCGATTTGAAAAGTCCTTTTTCTGTTGGATAGAGTTTCTGGTGGGAAATGTTCCTATTATTATTCCTAATTTTGGTGAAGAAATTTTTTTCCACTAAGAGGTGTAAGTGTATATTTCTGTTTCCAGTAATATCTGTGCTTCTGAAAACTCGATTGAGGAAGTTCCTTTGCAGTCAGATGCCACATGCCATGGAAAACCTTTTGTGCATATTTTCTGCTTAAAATAATGCAAAGTTTTTCCACTAGGTGCATAGATGTATATCTTATTTTTCTCTATCTCTGCTTCTAACAGTTCTATTTGAAAATTTCTTTCTTGGACAGTGTTCCTGGTGTGGAACGTTTTGCATATAATTTCAAATATTCCTCAATGCACAAGTTTGCCACTAGATGGCATGAGTTCACACTTCTGTTTACAGCAATATCTGTACCTCTAAAAACCAGATTGAAAAAATTATTTTCCTCACTATCTGTTTTTCTCGATATTTCTGCTTCTAAAAGTCCGATTTAAAAAAATTCTTTCAAGACTGGATACCATTCACCTTGCGCAACATTTTGCGTGTACCCTTTTTTCCCCCTTTTTTTTGTAGTTCACAGTTCTAGCGCTAGGTGGTGTTAGTGTGTATTTCTGTTTCAATTCTGTTGATGAATCTTTTTTAATGTATATCATTCTCTATCGTAAAGATTGGAAACATTACAAAGAATAGTTTTCCTGCTGGGGAGCATAAATGTCAAAAGTTCTTTCTTTGCTGTCCACATATTTAAAAAAAATCCTTATTCCTTAACATAGCTTTTGGTATGAAGAATAATTTTTGCATATTTTCTACTTTTCCATTTTTCAAAATTCTGCTGCCACAGGTTGTCAGTGTATATTTCTATTTGAAAGTCTACTAGATTCAAAAAGCCCCTTAGAAAAGTCCTCTTTTCATTGGATACTCCTCATTATGAAGAGTATTTTGCACCCATTTTGTTTTTTAAGAAATGTACACATCTTTTCTGTTAAGGTACGTAAAGTTATATCATGTTATGCTCTATATTTCTTCTAATTGTTCGACTTAAAAATCTCTTTTTGCCTCTGATATCTTTCTTCTGTTTTATAGAAATTTTTTGTGCAATATGACTTTCATGACACGCTTTTCAGCTACTAGCGGAAGTAAGTACCTATTTCTAGTTATGAATGTTTTATCAATTGTGGGAATGCAGTTAATTTTTTTTGCAACCTGTTTCATTCCTTACGAGTAACCGCGCTCACATTGTGTATTTACAATTATGTGAGGTGAAAGTGAATTCTCTTAGATGGTTTAAGCGTATTCTCATTTTATCTGAACTTTTACTTTTTTTTAACGTTTTTTCTGAAATATTTTTGAAATATTTTTTTCGTGTTGGAAAGGATTCAAAAGATGTTCTCATTGCAACAAAAAATTCGGTGTCATTCTTTTTTTTTTTATGTTGATTTAGTGAGGTATGACCTGAATGTCAAGTAAATGAGAAAGTAAAAGTGGATACTCTCAGGACATTGTTTAGTACTGTGCAATAAGATTTGAAGCCTTCATTTCAGTCATGTATTGCATTTGAATCAGGTTTTGGCTGATCTGTTCTGTAACTTACATGACTTCTAGTGTTTTTTACACAATGACTAATCCTAAATTAGCTTAGCTTTTTTCATTAAAAAAATTTACTGATGTATAGTTTACTTGTAATATTATGCTTATGTTTTCTAGTAAAAGATATCTCTTTGGGTATTTAAATATTTTGTGTATTTGTTTTTTTTTTCATTCATGTTAATTCTTTTATTCAAACTGTTACAGAAAAAATGACAACTACTCATAAACCAGGAAAAAGAACCAAGGCAGCAGCCCTTCCAGAACCTTTTCCATTTGTTGATGGCTTAAGACAACGTAAACAAAATGTAGTTGAAGCTGCACTTGCCCTGAAAGAAAAGCGAACTTCAGTACATGTATGTTTTCATTTTGTCTTGTATAATTTGGATGTTTGAAGTAGTTGATTGGTGCAAATATGCCTCAGGGGGGGGGGGGTGTCAAAGTGTGTCACTTGTATAGGAATATGTGTAGTAGTAGTAGTAGTAGTGAAATGATGATCAGTTACTCAATACTGTTTTATAAACTTGTTTGTCATTCTTCAGGCACTCAAACAAATAATTTGCTTCCCAGTAAGTAAAACTCTTCACTTAGGATTCTTATGCCATGTAATTGATCTGTCTTCTGAATCAGATGTTTGAAAATTGATCTCCTTTGTCAGCGGTTGCTCTGGATTTTTTAAAGTTTTTACCAAATTCAGTTTTTTCCTGCCAAAGTGTTATAATAGTACAAAAAGGTAATCAGTAATGTTTTTGCCAAAACTTTTTTTCCCCACAAATTGCGAAGAACGTGATTGACAGCATGGCCTCTGCTTTGCTGCATGTACACTCAATGGACAAAGCATTAGAGATACCTACCTAATAGCATGTTGACCCTCCTCTAGTGCGAATAACAGCCTGTACACACTGAGACGTTGACTCCACCAGATGCTGGGTTTTTTTTGGAGGTAATGCCAGCCATGCCTGTGGCAGAATTGTCCACAACTTCGCCTGAGGTGTCGATTCAGAATCTGTGGATCTGATGTTCTGCTCCACAGCATCCCAGAGAGCTTTCACAGGGTTTAAATCAAGGGACCAGTGGATGGTTCCAAAGTCAGATGAGTGTTCCTCAGCCATGCCTGTGTGGCTGCGGCCTGGTGGGGTGGCGCATCTGCTGAAGCAGGTTATCAGCCATAGGATATGCAAAGGCCATGAATGCGAATCTTGCCTGGTGAAATTTCATACACTTAACATTATAGCAACCTTCTCATCAGAATTCTTTAAAAGTTAAGCTCTTATGTTGGTTTCCTGCTGCAAGTATTCAGTTGTCGAAAAGTATGTATCAGGTTGCATTTAATTGTAAATAATTTTTATAGTAGCTCGGGAGAACCATTTATACAGTTAGTTCTCCATCACATATCACTGTGCTGTGTTGCCTTAATGCAGCAAAATTTATGTTTTGCAGTTTGGTGAAAGGTATTGGAGGAAAATATTTTGCATTAAATTCACAGATATCGTATAAGGCACTAGATTGGCTGTCTGCTCTGTTGAGCATGGGCTTGCGCTGTGAGAAGCATGGAGCCACATTGAGCGGGTCAAGATGGCAGCGGAGCATGGCACGTTACGCAAGATAGTTTGGACTTGGTTATTGTATAAATCATGGTGAAAGCTTCCTCAGATAAAAATCTTATGCAGAGAGACGAAAATATAATTGCTGTTACTTATTTGCCTCTTGCCCAATGCTGAAAACAATACATATATATTAAAATTTAAAGCTGGTATTGTATGCAAATATAGAAAATTATTGGAAAACATTTTTAAGAAGGTAATGCAGTAACGCTTTAAAATAATGGAAAAGCAATTAATTTATTTAAAATCAATAAGTAGCTATTAAGTTCAGCAAACTATTGATTTGAACCCGAAAAAAAAAAAAGGCATCCACATGCTTTACATAGAAAAGCTAAAATAATGTGAATCTTTTTCCTTGTTGCTATTACCTCTGTCATTCTGATTTATTTATTATGTTTGCTCAAAATTTTTTGAATTTCACCAAAAATTTTGATATTTCGTCTTGTTATGCACTAAGGAAATTTCAGTTTTTAACATTTCATATTATTTATTTGGGCAATATAGCAACGAAATGGCGTATTAAATGTAAGCATTCATTAACAAGAAATGTCAAAATCATATCTCTCAGCAAATTAAAACCAGCGTGATATTTTTTTATATCGCAGATACTGGAATGTCTTCTCTGGAATTTAAGCCCTGGCCAAATCTGAAATAATTCAATATTTTGCAAGACCCTTGGCATTCTAGTTAGCACCAAGGAATCTTACTGTTTCTTACTTAAATTTTATAACTTCTGCCGCTAAATGGGTACTGACTGCTTTGAATCTCAATATAAATAGAAAATCACAGTACCAAACTCGTATTCCTTTGACTTAATGCAAAGTAGCCTTGCTTAAATGGATCATGATGACCCGCTGAAAATTGCGCCTACCTTCTCACGCCTCATGGGCTGGGTGTCCAATCTAGCTTCTTGTATATGATATCTGTGATTAAATTACAGAAGTCCATTTTGATCTCTGATAACGGTTGCTCAGTGCATCCCGACCTCATTTCAATGAGTTAAGAGCATCATCTTGAAATAGATGTTGAGTATTGTTGATCATATATTGGGTTGGTGCAAATGAAATGTCCAGAAAAGTACCAGCACACGTAGATGGCGAGAACAGAAAAGTAGGACAACTTACCTAGGCAAAATAAACATCCTCTGCATCAACACATAGTTACCATCTGTCCGGCAAGGCCATGACCCCGGAACAAAAAAAATCTTGTGGCTGTGACCCAAAGAAGTCATCAACTGCACGTTGAACTTCGTTGTCTGTCGTGAACTGTTTCCCGGACAGGAAGTGATCCGAGCGACAAAACAGATAATAGTCTGGCGGAGACAAGTCTGGGGAATAGGCAGGATGAGGCAGTGCTTCATAGCCCAAGGCACTTAGTGTCAGCATTGTGCAACATGAGGGCGGGCATTGTCCTGGAGCAGAAAAACACCATGTCTGCCAGTTGTTTCTGCAGAAACTTCTGGTGCATCTGGTGTAATTCAGCTCAATAACATTCTGCAGTGATGGTTTGGCCTCTTGCCAAGAAACTCCGATTAATTATCCCGGCTGTGGACCACCAGACAAGGAGGATCATCTTCTTGGTGTGTATGGGGTGGCTTAGGGTGCCTTCCAGCACACTGTGTCTTGCTTACCCATTGTGTAGATCATTTCCGATTAGCATAAAGGACCCACTTCTTGTCGCAAGTGATGATTCGATGCAGTAGAGGTTCCTGTTTATTCTTGGCAAGCAGCGGCGTGCAGACTTCCAAACACCTAGTCTTGTTGGCAGTTGTCAACTCATGTAGCGGCCACATGTCCAGCTTTTTTACCTTACCCAGCGCAGCCAGACGTCGAACAACTGTCGTGTGGTAGACACCTACCTCTGTCGATATTTCAAGACACGTTTTTTGGGGGTGTGCTTCAACCACACGTAACAGAACATTGTCAGAAACAGCAACAGGTCGGTGACCACGTGCTTCATTTTGCAGGTCTGTATCTGCGCTTCGAAACTTCACACACCATCGCCGAATGGTTCATTCATTGGCTGTATTCTCCCCAAATGCTTTGTGTATGTTTCGAGCTGCTATTCCTGCAGAATGGCCCAGTTTAAATTCATACAGGAAGATGACTCTCAAATCTGGCATCTGCATGTTTCCTTTGCAAGCCACATTACATCCAAACAAACCATGCCTGAACCTTGTTCTTCACACACGTGTTAGCTATTTATAGTAACTCGGTGATGTAATACCCACAATACCTGTGGGTGGTTTCATACCACTGTGGTGGTGGCGGCCTGTCTCCACTGCTCGTTCATGCCGGACATTTCATTCGCACCAACCTAATATATATATATATATTAGGGGAGAAGGGTTCCTGAGCCGGGGGACACGTTTTTTTCTTGCCTTTGGGATGTTACACAAAATTTTGGACAGGTTGTAAAATGTAATCAATGTATAGTGTTGCTTTTGGTCTTGCTGCACGATTTGAGAGTTGGTTTGGTGTAAGATTTCAGTTGACGTAAACTGTGGGAGGAACAACTATTTAACAGTTAATTATGATCCTCATAACGTTAATACAGTAAAACCTCCATTGGGAGATGGGTTCCTAGAATGGAACCAGAAACCCTTCTCTCCTAATATGGATTTCCTCTTTGACCTCCAAACAACAGCAAGTTTTGGTTGGTACAGAACAGCTGCAGTAGGATTAACATTGGCGATAGCCTCCGAACAACGGGACCTCTTAACAACAGTCAACTAGTCTAGAAGCTGGTGGTGGGGTTGTGTAGGAATATTGAGGTGCAGAAAATTTTTGTTTCCCAATGCATTCTCCACCTCTTAGTAGTGATGGAGAAAAATTGGGCACATATTCTGACTGGTGGTCATTTTCAAGAAATGTCCACCATCTTGAATTTTTATGAATATAATGCATGCTTTAAGTTAATAATGTAACATGGGGGTGTGATATATAATTTTATGTTTTCAGGTGTGTTGATTTCGAAAAAGACAAAAAAGTTTACTGGGATCAGTATAATTCCATATATTCTGTACAAAGTAAGTGTAAAACATGTGATTTGTTGCAGTAACGCAAAGCATATATTTTCAATTTTGTTACAAATTCAAACCAGGTCATTTATGAGATTTTAATGCAGGCTGTGGAATTGGGACATTCACCTGTTAAGAACCAAATGACAAGCTCTTGAAAATCGTTTGGTGCAGAACGCGAGTGTCGTGTACCAAATGACAAGCTCTTGAAAAACGTTCTGTACCAAGCGACAAAGTCTTGAAAATCGTTTGGTGCAGAACGTAAATGTCATTGCCTGGCATCGGAGTTGTTTTTATGCGTGCGTTGGATATTCATGTCAGTAATTAATATTTAGAAGTTTTTTTCTTGCATTGCCGAAAAGTATGCTTGGATTTCATTCTTATGTGCAGAGTTTTCCAAAATCGTAATTACATATGTAGTATGCATCAAAATTTTACCAACGCGTAAAAATCAGATAGAGAATTTTCGTGGCATGTAGAAATACACTTCGAAAAACACGTAAAAATACACATCGAGAAATGCGTAAAAAACACGCGTTGAGAAACGCATAAAATACACATCTATGCGTAAAAATACGCATCCCATCGGGACAGCATTTCGCCTTTCAAAAACAGAAGTGAACGAAATAAAGATTTTTTCCGTAATCATAATTTCGTTTCATGCGATGTTGCCTCTGTCCTGTATTGTTATTATACATCATTTTATTCCATAAATATTTGCATTTCACTTTGAAAACGGAGAGAACATTTTCTGAAAACGGAAATTCAATGGCGCAAAAATTCTCTGTGTAATCTTCAGGCAAGAGAGTGCCACAACTTCGAGGAATTTCTCCTTTTTTGTCGTAATTTTGGTTATCCTCGAGATCGATGCATAACTGAACAGAAATTTTAGGGCAATTGGTAGTGGTGAAGGATGCTTTCCGCCTGAAACTTTCGAAAATGGAAATTTCATCTTTCAAAACTTTCGGAAACAGTGAAGATTTCTCTTGTAGTCGTAATTTTATTTTTAACGTGATGTTTCCTGTGCCTAGTATTGTTGTTAAATTTCATTTTATTTCATAAATATTTGTATTTCACCTTGAAAATGGAAGGGAAATGTCCGAAAACGGAAATCGGATGTAGCAAAGGTTTCTCCCATAACTGTAATTTTTTTTCCCAACGATGCTCCGAATGTGTATCCTGTGTTCTTAAATATTCCACCAAAAAAGGTTTGCATTTCAGCTTGACAAAGGGAGAGGCGGGGGTGGGTGGGGGTCGAAAATGAAAGTGACGAAGCTGAAAATTTATAAGAATTGATGCATGGTGCAGGGATAGAAAATGGTCAGTAAAATCAGTAAAAGTCAGTATTTTTCAGATTGGTCAGTTTTAGTCTGTATTTTTCAATTTTGGTCAGTAAAGTCAGTTTTATACCATGGCTTTTTTAAAAAGATTTACGTGATATGAAAAAAAGTTTGTGGTCGGTAAAGTAATGTTTTATGTGGCAGATGGATTGAAAAATTTAAAAATGTTGTTGAGAAGGCTCTGAGTTATAACTTTGTTAACAACCTTGTGCACTAGAGAGTGATTTTTGATCTCTATATTGGGAATGTTATCTAAGTGCAAAAAAGTAAATTTCGGTTAACTTTCCTCGCCAGATGTATTATTTTGGTTTGGGGAAGTGTTGTGTGTGCACATATACGCAAACAATACTCCTACCCATCTTATATTTCCTATATTTTGACCCTTTGTACTGTATTTCCTATAATTTTTCTTATTACTTTCTCATACATTAGTATGAGGAAGTATTGTAATCGTGCAAAAATTCGAATTCGAGATTTCAACGGAAATACATGTTTTGGGGACCCCCAAATGCGATTTCACTATTTTCGAAGTGGTTTCTGTGGTTTGTGTCCACCATAAGTACATAATTATCTGGTTAATTGTGAAGTTTTTTTTAATTTCTCTGAAAATAATAATACGGAGGTGAAATTTGGACATTGTAGTGTCCTGGTAGTTCACCATTGTGTAGGGTGGGGTGGGGCCCTATACCGGCACAAAAATCTTAACCTGGAAATACTCAGTAAATTTTACTGTAGGAATTTAATAGACATCCTGCTTAAAATTTTCTCTGGATCTCTCTCTCTCTATATATATATAGAATGAAAATATTACAGAACAAAAATACAAAAATTTCAAAACAAGTGAAAACTGGAACAGGTTGCTGTCATCAGGAGAGCATCAACCTGTAGGAGTGGCCTTTCTAGTACCAACAAAACGACAAGGCAAGCCGAAATTGTCGGTTGGTTATGCTCCCTAGGCCAGAAAACCAAATTCTAATAAGCACAAAAATTCCAAGAATCAAATTTATAAAACTAAAAAAAGAAATAAAAGCTTACCGGCAGAACAAAACCCGCCATGACAAAAAGTCAAACAAGACTGAACAGAGCACCCAGAAGAACCCAAATATATACACTGATAAAAAAGGTGGTCACGGTTAATCAACTACCTGGTAAGCCAAAAAATGTGTGAATCGACAAGATGCAAAACTGTGTATGTAGATAAGATCTTCAGCTATTAGGGACCCACCAAATAGCACTTTATGTTACCTATATATTTAAAATTGTTAGGTCCTAGGTTAATAAAGCATGTCAATGTGTAATTTGAAACTCTTGGGCACCGAATTATAGTTCAAAATTAAATGGTTAAAATGATGTCTTAAGAATTTTTTAGGAAAATTGTTAGATTGCAATATAGGAAGAAGAGCTTTCAGATTTTTTACAAGTAAGAGCTGTGTAGAGCAAATTTTACCTATTCTATGAAACTGAGAGATGAGTAGATTGCGATGTATAACTTTTGAAATATTGGATGACCAGTGAGTGTAGTGAATGATATCAAACTCAAAAGAGTTTCTTTTATCAAATAAATTCACCACACCTCTTCCCTCCTTGTCCACCTGAACCTCTAAATCGAGGTAACAAACATAAGTAGACTATCTGTTGGTTTTTTCTAGGGTAAGGTCGTCAGGATACAAGTCAGTGGCGCAATGCAAAAAGTCCGGAATGTTAAAATGACAATGATGTCATCAACATATCTTAGAGCAATCTCAGGTAAAGGATGATTGGCAACATATCTATCCTAAAAAAAATGTAGATAGAGATTAGCCAAACTGCTAGAAAAGCGACTGCCCATCGGGATACCACAAGTTTGGAGGTAAAGCCCATCGCCCACGGTAACAAAATTGTTATTAATACAGAAATTCAGTAGGAAATGCCAATACTGTTCTGTAGTCCCGGGCTCGAACTTCGTATGTATGTTTAGGGCTACCTGCCACAGACCCTTCAATGAAATTGAGGTGAAGAGGTTTTTAAAATCGTAAGTATCCACAGATGTGACAGTCACTGAGCCAAGTGTCTCCAAGACTCTGTTATTGCTCCCAATAATCCAAGTCGAACCTAACCTGCGAAGAGCCATGGACAAGTATCTCTGAAGAAACCCACCCGCTTTACTATTATAGGTTTAGCTGCCTTCGGCGCTTCTCATGGTATTAGCCTTTTTTGTCTAATTTTTTTTTGTTAAAATTTATTTATAAAGTAATTTTTTTTGTGGAATAGCTTTTTTACGGGTCTTATGGAGGTTATTTTTCATCAAAGTTTGTTGTCAAATTTTCGAACTAAAGCCTAGTTCGTCATCAGGACTATGTCACTGGAGTAGTTGCTGCCGCAACTACTCCAGTGACATAGTCCTGATGACGAACTAGGCTTTAGTTCGAAAATTTGACAACAAACTTTGATGAAAAATAACCTCCATAAGACCCGTAAAAAGAGCTATTCCACAATCACTATGAATAGAGGTGCCATAAATGCATTTACAACTAGTAATTTTTTTGTTTTATTTATGTACTATTTATATATATAGGGGAATAGTTGTGTGTGCATATGTGTTTTTTCTTCACTTCATACTGTAATGAATAGTAATCCTATTTTTTTTTATTTGTTGTTTCAGTTAATGCAGCTGTCTTTATAAAATCATACGTTTTTTATTAACTGGATTACTTAGACAAAAGTATGGGAAAATGTACTGTAAAATCAGAATGGTTCCAAAAAAAGGATAGCAATGGTTTCCGAATGGGGACAGAAAAAAAGTGACAGTGAAGTTTTTTGTATGTTGTGCGCACAAACATTTTTAGTTTCTTGGGGCTTTTTAGGGCTGTAGAGCAGCATGCTTCTACTCGGAAGCACAGAGAACAATGTAAAGTGAAACTGAGTTCTTCAGAACTACATTTGTCTTCAGCTTGTCCTGGATGTAGCAGTGATGGTGTAATTTCATCTCCCGGAGCTACACCATCAATTCAGCTTTATTCTGCTAGACAAGCTACTTCAAGGGCAGAGTTAATCTGGTGTTTGAAAATGATTAGAGGGAACTTTGCTGTTCAGCCAGCTTGTGAAGATGTCAGAAAAACCTTTGAGGCAATGTTTCCTGGAAGTGTTCCTTCTGAGTTTGCCCTTTCAAGGACAAAGGCAAGATATTTAGTATGTGATGCTTTAGCTCCATATTTTAAAAAGCAGTTGGTGGATGATATTGGAGGAGCACATTTCTCTCTTTGTTTTGATGAAACTGTGAATGCAGCTTCAAAAAGAGCTTCAAACTGTAGTTAAATACTGGTCTGATTCCAAACAAATGATTATGACACGACTTCTACAGACTTTATTAATTGGTAAAGCCACTGCTAGTGATATTTACTCCAAGTTAAATGAAGCCTTGGATAATGCCCAGCTTTCTCGTTCAAAGCTATTGATGCTAGGTTGTGATGGACCCAATGTTAACAAAACTGTGAATCGTCTTGTGAATGATTATCTGATCCTGTTAGAAAGAAAACAGTTGATTGATGTTGGCACATGTAACATACACATCATTCATAATGCATTCCAAAAAGGATTACAAGACTTTGGTGAAAATGCTTCGGACATGATCTTGTTTCTCTATAATTTTTTTGATGGCCAAACATCTCGTTGGGAAGATTTTGAAAAAATACAATCAGATATGAAACTTCTGGGTCATCGGTTTATGAAACATGTTTCCTCTAGATGGCTGACATTAGAACCAGCTGGAGAGAGACTTTTAGAACAATGGTCAGCTGTTGAAAAATACTTTCTTCAGTTCATACCCCAGCACAAAACGCAAGTTGATGAGTTCTTTGAAATACAAGAATATTGTTAAACTATTAAAAGACAAAACTAACAAAGCAGAAATTATGTTTGCCTGTGCAAGTGCTCATACATGTCCAAGATTCACTGGTTTCCTTCAGAAGAGAGATCCTTTAATGCATCTAATCTATAATGAGCTCACAAACCACGTCAGAACACTCATGAATCGATTTTGTGTTAGTGCTGCTCCATTGAGTCTGGAAGCATTTTGTGATAAGTATTACTTGCCATTGAAAAACATAGTGTTCGACACTAGAGAAAGTGAATATCTCAAGAAGCTAAGTGCACAAGAAAGATGCTATATTTCCATGAAAGCTAGAAAGCACTATGTGTCTGCTTGTACACATATTTTGGAAAAGTCTTCTTTGGATAAACCTGTGTTGTGGTATCTTCGATGTTTGCATCCTGCAAAGAGGGTGAAAGAAGGATCATACTACAACAACATAGTGAAATTAGCTGCAGTTCTTCCAATTGAGTACGGTGAACGTGCACTAGTTGATGAATGGAAACTATTGACGTTAGAAGAAGAAAAATCAGGTAGTGACAAGAACCCAGTGGACGTTTACTGGAGTCAGTTTTTTGAGAAGACATATACCTCTGGAGAAAAGAAATACCCTACTGTTACGAAAATTGTGAAGGCTGCACTTGCACTTTCGCATGGCAATGCGGATGTTGAAAGGGGATTCTCATTGTCGGAGAACATCTTGAATGAAGACACCGCAAATATGTGTGAAAGAACATTGGATGCTCATTTGACTGTTGAGGGGAAGGCTCACTTTGTAATTATCACTCAGGAACTTCTTCAATCGGCACGCGCAGCTCATGTCAGATACAAGCAGTACTGTGGAGATGAGAAGAGAGTGGCTGAGGAAAAACTGAGGAACAAGAAGAACAGGAAAAAGAAAAATTGTTGCAAGCAAGTATGAAGAGTAAGTTTGAAAAAGAAAAAGTAAATATTGAACACGGTGAACAGGCACTGAAGAAAATGAAAGAGGAAGAAAAAGCAGAAAAGATTGACTGTTGACAGATTACTGGATGATGCAAACAAGTGCTTAAAAGAAGCAATAAATAAAAAGGACTTGGTGGGAATTAGTGTGGCCCAAGCAATGTTGGAGAGTGCTACGAAAGTTAGGGAACAAGAAGTGAAGAAAATTAAAGACATAGAAAAGGTACAGAAAGCAGTTGATAAGCGAAAAAGCAGTGTTATAACAACATTTTTTTCAAAGAAGCAAAAACAAAGTGAGACTTAATGACCTAATTTTGTAAAGAAAGCTAGATGATTTTCCACATTACATTTAAAAATTCAAAGTTGTAAACATTTTGTTTGTATTATTCTGAAAATGGTACTGTACAGCTGCACTTTAAAGCTTTTTCTAGTTTTAGGTATATTTGTGCTGAATAGGAGCATGTCAGTATTATTATAATAAAGTGCAATGATTTTCCTGATTATTTTTTAATATTATTATTATATGTAATTTTGTAATAGTTTTATATGTTGATTACAATTAAAACAATAAATAGGTGTGAGTTGGCTGGCTATGGAGATGGTGGAGGCCAGATTAAAAAAATAAATGCTTTTGACCCTTTCCTAATTAGAAATTTGAGTCAATATTTAGTCTGTTTTTTTTTTTTTTTTTATGTCCAAATCAGTAAAGTAAGTTTTTGTAATCAAAATGGTCAGTAAGTCAGTAATTTTAGTCTTAGGTTTGGTTTCCATTATTGGTGTTCAAAAGTATTCATATTCTCAAAGTTACACTATTCATCTTTTATCTAAAATAGTGAAAGCTGTCATGCATTCGTGGCCCTCAGACTCAAACTCTTTCAGCATGATGGATAAAATTGTCATCCAAAAGATTTGTGAAGCCTACTGTCGTAGCTGATGGGGATGTTGAGCTTAATTTTCAAAATAACAGTTTTTCAAAAAAGAAAAATGAGAAAGAGGACACAGAACTGGTAATTGGAGTAAAAACAAGAATATATTTAAGCAAAACCCTTTTAAACGAAAATGAACTTTCTATTATAAGTTCTATACATCTGTCAGAAAATTTTACGTTGGATTATGTTCTTATATTCAAGAAAAGATACTGATCTATGATGAATTCTTAAAACATGCAGAAGTAGCAGATCCTTCACTTAGAGCCAGAACATCATTTACTTCTGTATTATACATAGTCAAGTGCTTTCCATTTATAATAACTGAAAATGAGCTTGACATACTGGAAGCAAAATTACTTGTTATCAAGCTGACAAATTAGAGACCATTACAGAAACAGATAGAATAAATGTCACTTGGTCAGATATCTCAAAATTAAGAGGCTGTAATGAGTTGTTAAGTATACTATTCTCCCGAAAGTAATGTTTGCAGTACTTGTACAGGGTGGCGACAGACCTGGAAAATATGGAACATCAGGAAAAGTCAGGGAATTTCCTTCGATCGGGAAAAGTCAGGGAAATTTGTGGCAAATGGAACGAAGTCTGGAATTTTTATTTCCGTCGTCCTAGCTCATCTTGCCAGCGATAAAATAATAAAACATTGGATGTTGTTTTAGCCAAATATATTTGCAAGCTTTATATCTGCATACTATTTCATTAAAACGATGTAGTTTTATCGTCTAAATGACTATGTTTTCTTTGACTTGGGCTCCAACCAGAGCCATCGGCTCCAACGCACCCTTGTTCAATCCACAATTCCACGTCTGCCCCTAATGCCAGCACGATGTTTCTGGGATGACTTCATGTTGTTGTAAATATACATCATTCAGACTGAATTATGTGTGCACACACAATAAAAAAAGAGATATAATAATGTGTTAAAAAAAAAGGAAGAAAACAATTTCGGAATCAGATTGTTTTTAATTCATGTTTATAGGTCATATTTTCTCTTTTATTTACGAAGTGTAATAGTATAAATTATTTACTTTGTGTGCTTTGAAGTACCTTTTGCATCGGATGGACGCCCGCCGTGTGCATTATTTCTTTTTCCTTCTGATTGTTTGGGTACAAAAGTTCGATATCGGAGATCGCGATGTTATGTACGCTTCGCATTTTCTCGGGTTTGGCTTTAAGAGTGACCTTGAGGAGACATCCTTAGCGCAAGACCAGCTGGGTTTTCAGCAAATTTCGCAAGCTTTGTCTTTTTAGCACGTCTTTTGTAAAAAAAGATTGTGCTTCTGTTATCAGTATGTCCAGGGCTCGACAAATTCGGGCCGTGGCGCCTAATTTTCTTCTTAGTTGAGATTTCGTAATATATTGCAGTAAATGCCGTAATTTATGTTGTATAATCCATAGATTATGTATTAAAAGGTTATAAATTTGGTGCTGCGGACACCAGTAAAAAAACAAACAAAAAAACGGTGCGTCGTTTTAAAAAGTCTGCGAGGTAATTGTCAGGAGAGGTGGTGTTATTGGGAAAGTACCAAAAATGCGGTAACAGAAAAAAAATATAACGTAACAGTGAGATAGAAGACTGCAAAGATATTGTAAGAATATATATATATATATATATATATATAAGGTCAGGTGATGCGTAATATCACAGCCTCTCCTTGACAAATGTCAACTCCGCCTTCTCGTGGTGCATCCTGTTCCCACTAAAGGGGCTCTGACGACCGCCCATAGCGGTATAACTATACCATCGGGATTAGAGGAAATTCTATCCCCCACTCACCAACCCGCTTGGCCAGCGTGGTGAGTTATGGCCAAACCCCTCCAAAATGATTCCACAACTTAAATCTTGGCCCTCAGTCTCCGGCAGCTGGAATGTACCTGGCCAAGGCAGCGGCCAGTGCGACATGAAGGCAGAGGGTGCTAAGAATCCCTGGAGGACCGGACTAGGCTGCCATCTGATGCTGACCTTGGCTACTTACAATGGACGCTCCCTATCTTCTGATTCAAGGCTTCTTGAATTGGAAGAGGAACTACAAAGGATCAAGTGGGACATCGTGGGGCTAAGTGAGGTAAGGAGAAAAGGAGAAGATCTCATCGAACTGAAAAGTGGACATCTCTTCTACTATCGTGGGACAGATAATGGCAGAACTAGTGGTGTTGGATTTATAATAAACAAGAAACTGAAGGATAAAGTTGTAGAAGTTGAAAGTTCCTCTGACAGAGCTGCACGACTTGTTATCCAACTCTCGAAAAGATACCAGGCTCAGATTATTCAAACTTATGCACCCACCACAAGTCATCCTGAAGAAGAAATTGAAGAATTTTATGAGGAAATTTGTCATCTAAATAATAAAGGTAAGCAGCACTTGAAAATAATTATGGGAGATTTCAATGCAAAAATAGGGCAACGGCAACAGAATGAAACTTCAGTAGGTAAATTCGGTCATGGCAACAGAAACCAGCGTGAAAATACTCTCGTTGAGTTTGCAGAGGCAGAAGGGTTTTTCATCTTGAACTCCTTTTTCAAGAAAAAGCCACACAGGAAATGGACATGGAGACATCCAAATGGGATGACAAGTGAAATTGATTTTATTATGTGTAACAAAAAATTCGTCATAGAAGACTGCAGTGTGCTAAACAAGTTCAACACAGGTAGTGACCATAGATTGGTGAGATGTAAGATGCTCCTCAACACTAAACTTGAACGTGGCAAGCTCATAAGACAAACAAAATCTATTGACATAACCAACCTTAAAAAACACCATAATACCTTCAAGTTAGAACTGAAGAACAGGTTCTCTGCTTTAGAAGGCCTAACATCGGAAGAAGTGGACATCTCTGAAGTTAACAGAAAAGTAACCAAAGCTCTTATGGAAACAGCAACAAAATTAGCTGGGTCTAAGAACAAGTTGCATGTGAACAAATTATCAGGAAAAACCAAAATGTTGATGCAAAAAAGAAGAGAGATGAGGACAACTGAAGAAGATGTGACTTCCAAAGTGGAATATATAGAGCTATGCAAGACAGTAAGAAAAAGTATCACTGAAGACGTAAGGAAATTCAACTGTGAACTAGTGAGGAAAGCAATTGAAAACAACCAAAGCCTAAAGATAGCAAAGGGACATCTCAGTAAGGGAAGAAAACAGATTATGGCACTGAGAAAAGAAGATGGTTCTGTAACAAGAAATAGAGGCGAAATTTTGACAAGAGTGAAAGATTTCTACTCCAAATTATATGAAAGGGATGATACATGCACTCCAGACATCATGAAAGATACCAGTTCCAGAGTTCCTCCAGTCCTTCCAGCAGAAGTTGCACATGCAATCAAGAACATGAAGCGAGGAAAAGCTCCAGGAGAAGATGGAATTACTGTAGACATCATACAAGAAGCAAGTGGAGAAATCGAAACAGTACTCGCCCAAATTTTCACTCGATGCCTTAATGAAGGAAAGATTCCTGAGGATTGGAACACCACTACAATGATCCTGCTACATAAGAAAGGTGACATTGAGGATCTCGGAAACTACAGACCTATCAGCCTCCTATCAGTAGTTTATAAAATCTTCACTAAAGTTCTTTCACACCGCTTGAAGGTAACACTGGACATGGCTCAACCGAGAGAACAAGCTGGATTCAGGAGTGGCTACAGCACAATAGATCATATCCACGTGCTGAGAGAACTAATTGAAAGAGCGAGGGAATATGAACTTCCATTGTGCATGGCTTTTATCGATTATGAAAAAGCCTTTGATTCAGTGAAACCATCAGCAGTTACAATGGCTCTGAAAACCTGCGGTATTGAAGATGCATACATTAATATTATTAATAACATCTATGAAAATGCAAGTGCAAAGATTAGGCTGTTTGAAAATACAACACACGTAAAAATTGGAAAGGGAGTGAGACAAGGTGACACCATATCTCCGAAGCTCTTTAATGCCACATTGGAGGGTGTTTTTCAGTCGCTGAGCTGGGAAAACAAGGGGATAAAGATTAATGGAGATTATCTAACCCACCTTCGTTTTGCTGATGACGTAGTCATTTTTGCAACTACCTCATCAGAGCTGCAGAGTATGATCCAGGAACTTGCTGACAAGAGTAAAGAAGTGGGATTAAAAATGAACTTTCAGAAGACAAAAGTGATGTTCAATGCTTTTACAAGAAATGAAGATTTATCGATTGATGGAGAAAAGCTGGAGATAACAGACACGTACGTTTATCTTGGACAGCAGATATCAAGTGAGGGTCACATTGATGAAGAAATTAATCGGCGTTCAAAACTTGCCTGGAGAGCTTTTGGAAGAAACAGCATAATTTTCAAGAGCAATATGCCATTATGTCTTAAAAGAAAAGTGTTTGATCAATGCATCCTTCCAGTGCTTACGTATGGTGCAGAGACGTGGACCTTAACTAAAAGAGACATACAAAGGCTGCAGACAACTCAAAGAAGCATGGAGAGGTGCATGCTTGGTGTAACCAGGAGAGATAAGAAGAGGAACTCGTGGATCCGAAAAATGACAAGAGTGGAAGACATCATGATCAGAGTTAAATCCCTGAAATGGCAATGGGCTGGACATACTGCCAGAAGGACAGATCATCGATGGACAGCCGCAATTTTAGATTGGATTCCAAGGGACAGGAAAAGACCCAGAAGAAGACCACATGGGAGATGGGTGGATGAAATTCGAAAGTATGCAGGGGTGACTTGGAGGAGACTGGCACAAGACAGACCGTTGTGGAGGAAACTTGGGGAGACCTTCGTCCAGCAGTGGATTGATAATGGTTGACAATGATGATGATGATATATATATATATATATATATATATGGGATGTAAGGTCAGGTGATGCGTAACATCACAGCCTCGCCTTGACAAATGTCAACCCCGCCTTCTCGTGGTACATCCTGTTCCCACTAAAGGGGCTCTGACGACCGCCAATAGCGGTATAACTATACCATCGGGATTAGAGGAAATGCTATCCCACACTCACCAACCCGCTTGGCCAGCGTTGTGAGTTATGGCCAAACCCCTCCAAAATGACTCCACAACTTAAATCTTGGCCCTCAGTCTCCGGCAGCTGGAATGTACCTGGCCAAGGCAGCGGCCAGTGCGACATGAAGGCAGAGGGTGCTAAGAATCCCCGGAGGACCGGACTAGGCTGCCATCTGATGCTGACCTTGGCTACGTATAACGGACGCTCCCTATCTTCTGATTCAAGGCTTCTTGAATTGGAAGAGGAACTACAAAGGATCAAGTGGGACATCGTCGGGCTAAGTGAGGTAAGGAGAAAAGGAGAAGATCTCATTGAACTGAAAAGTGGACATCTCTTCTACTATCGTGGGACAGATACTGGCAGAACTAGTGGTGTTGGATTTATAATAAACAAGAAACTGAAGGATAAAGTTGTAGAAGTTGAAAGTTCCTCTGACAGAGCTGCACGACTTGTTATCCAACTCTCGAGAAGATACCAGGCTCAGATTATTCAAACTTATGCACCCACCACAAGTCATGCTGAAGAAGAAATTGAAGAATTTTATGAGGAAATTCGTGATCTAAATAATAAAGGTAAGCAGCACTTGAAGATAATTATGGGAGATTTCAATGCAAAAATAGGGCAACGGCAACAGAATGAAACTTCAGTAGGTAAATTCGGTCACGGCAACAGAAACCAGTGTGGAAATACTCTCGTAGAGTGTGCAGAGGCAGAAGGGTTTTTCATCTTGAACTCCTTTTTCAAGAAAAAGCCACACAGGAAATGGACATAGAGACATCCAAATGGGACGACAAGTGAAATTGATTTTATTATGTGTAACAAAAAATTCGTCATAGAAGACTGCAGTGTGCTAAACAAGTTCAACACAGGCAGTGGCCATAGATTGGTGAGATGTAAGATGCACCTCAACACTAAACTCGAACGTAGCAAGCTCATAAGACAAACAAAATGTATTGACATAACCAACCTTAAAAAACACCATAATACCTTCAAATTGGAACTGAAGAACAGATTCTCTGCTTTAGAAGGCCTAACATTGGAAGAAGTGGATATTTCTGAAGTTAACAGAAAAGTAACCAAAGCTCTTATGGAAACAACAACAAAATTAGCTGGGTCTAAGAACAAATTGTATGTGAACAAATTATCAGGAAAAACCAAAATGTTGATGCAAAAAAGAAGAGAGATGAGGACAACTAAAGAAGATGTGACTTCCAAAGTGGAATATATAGAGCTATGCAAGACAGTACGAAAAAGTATCACTGAAGACGTAAGGAAATTCAACTGTGAACTAGTAAGGAAAGCAATTGAAAACAACCAAAGCCTAAAGATAGCAAAGGGACATCTCAGTAAGGGAAAAAAACAGATTTTGGCACTGAGAAAAGAAGATGGTTCTGTAACAAGAAATAGAGGCGAAATTTTGACAAGAGTGAAAGATTTCTACTCCAAATTATATGAAAGGGATGATACATGTACTCCAGACATCATGAAAGGTACCAGCACCAGAGTTCTTCCAGTCCTTCCAGCAGATGTTGCACATGCAATCAAGAACATGAAGCGAGGAAAAGCTCCAGGAGAAGATGGAATTACTGTAGACATCATACAAGAAGCAAGTGGAGAAATCGAAACAGTACTCGCCCAAATTTTCACTCGATGCCTTAATGAAGGGAAAATTCCTGAGGATTGGAACAACGCTACAATGATCTTGTTACATAAAAAAGGTGACATTGAGGATCTCAGGAACTACAGACCTATCAGCCTCCTATCAGTGGTTTATAAAATCTTCACTAAAGTTCTTTCACACCGCTTGAAGGTGACACTGGACATGGCTCAACCGAGAGAACAAGCTGGATTCAGGAGTGGCTACAGCACAATAGATCATATCCACGTACTGAGAGAACTAATTGAAAGAGCGAGGGAATATGAACTTCCATTGTGCATGGGTTTTATCGATTATGAAAAAGCCTTTGATTCGGTGAAACCATCAGCAGTTACAATGGCTCTGAAATCCTGCGGTATTGAAGATGCATACATTAATATTATTAATAACATCTATGAAAATGCAAGTGCAAAGATTCGGCTGTTTGAAAATACAACACACATAAAAATTGGAAAAGGAGTGAGACAAGGGGACACCATATCTCCGAAGCTCTTTAATGCGACATTGGAAAATGTCTTTCAATCACTGAACTGGGAAAACAAAGGGATAAAGATTAATGGAGATTATCTAACCCACCTTCATTTTGCTGATGACATAGTCATTTTTGCAACTATCCCATCAGAGCTACAGAGTATGATCCAGGAACTTGCTGACAAGAGTAAAGAAGTGGGATTAAAAATGAACTTTCAGAAGACAAAAGTGATGTTCAATGCTTTTACAAGAAATGAAGATTTATCGATTGATGGAGAAAAGCTGGAGATAACAGACACGTACCTTTATCTTGGACAGCAGATATCAAGTGAGGGTCACATTGATGAAGAAATTAATCGGCGTACAAAACTTGCCTGGAGAGCTTTTGGAAGAAACAGCATAATTTTCAAGAGCAATATGCCATTATGTCTTAAAAGAAAAGTGTTTGATCAATGCATCCTTCCAGTGCTTACGTATGGTGCAGAGACGTGGACCTTAGCTAAAAGAGACATACAAAGGCTGCAGACAACTCAAAGCAGCATGGAGAGGTGCATGCTTGGTGTAACCAGGAGAGATAAGAAGAGGAACACATGGATCTGAAAAATGACAAGAGTGGAAGACATCATGATCAGAGTTAAATCCCTGAAATGGCAATGTGCTGGACATACTGCCAGAAGAACAGACCATCGATGGACAGCCGAAATTTTAGATTGGATTCCAAGGGACAGGAAAAGACCCAGAAGAAGACCACATGGAAGATGGGTGGATGAAATTCGAAAGTATGCGGGAGTGATATGGAGGAAACTGGCACAAGACAGACCGTTGTGGAGGAAACTTGGGGAGACCTTCGTCCAGCAGTGGATTGGTAATGGTTGACAATGATGATGATGATGATGATATATATATTTCTTAGAAGTATTTTGACAGAAAATATGACGCAAGGAAGACGTTACTATTTGTGCGTGCGGAAGCCTGCGCGGTGTGAGAATCCGTGACTCTCGGGAATTGCACAGAGCTATTCCGTAGCGTGTAGCGATTCTGTGAATCGCATCGCCTAGTTTTGGTGCGCTGATTGTTTTAGTTAAGGTTTTTTTGGTATTCAGTTGAAACGTATTCAGAAATAAGACAATGCTATGGACTGTCCGCAATTTCAACGGATTTTTTAGTCTAACTAATGAACTGCGATAATGTGGCAACAGCTAACGATTTTAGTTCTTTTTTTACTGAAAAGTAACACCAAAGTACTTCAAAATGACAGTTACTGTTTCAATAAGAAGATCATTTTTTTCTTGCATCTTTGGATTTCTGAGTTGGTCCTGTGAATTGCAGTTTTCTGTCGGTAATTACGATTCAATATTAACATGATAGGTGCGGATCATGTGGTGCCGATTATATACGACTGTTATGCATGCCAATTACCATGGAATGTTCGTATTTTCTACTGATTTAGTTGTCTAACTAAGGATTCTATGAATTTTCATTTGTTTAAATAAAAAAATATTTTGCTATTGTATGATATACATAAAATTATTATTTTATGATATACATAAAATTCTTAAGCGGATTCGCGGAATTCTCCGGGTTTTTTTTTTTTTTTTTTAGATCGCTATCATGATTGATCAAAACTGAAGAGAATTTGGGGGTTGGGTTATTTTCCGTCTGGAGATGGTATTTCGTGTTTTAAAGCTTTCGAAAACAGTAGTTAAATGGAGTAAAAAGAATTTGTCCTAATCGTAAATTTTTTCTCCGGATGTTGCGCTTGTGTCTAGTATTCTTGTTAAATATCATTTTATGGCATATATGTTCATATTTCAGCTTGAAACTGTAGGGAAGAATTTGTGGAAACGGAAGTTAGATGCCGCAAAAATTGCGTGCTAATCTTTAGGCTTGAATTCGAGAAATTCCGCCTCTTTCGTTATTTTGGCCACTCAGGAGATCGATGCACAAGTAAACAGAATTGTGTGTGTGGGGGTTGGAGGGGATAGATGTTAGTCTGAGGACGGAATTCCATCTTTACGAAACTTTTGAAAACGGAAAGTCGACGGAGTTCAGATCTTTTCCGTAATCGTAATTTCTTTTTTCTCGCGATGTTGCCTGTGTCCAGTATTTTTAAGTAATATTTTACTGCATAAATTTTTGCATTTCACCTTGAAAATAGGAGAGAGAAATTTCCAAAGCCGGAAGTCAAACGGAATTCCCGTAATGCCCCCCCTTGTGATGTTCCCACACTCCAGCCTTGTTAAATATCCCCTGCCCCATAAGTTTTTGCTTTTAATTTTTTAATTTTGATAAGTGAAGAAGGAAATTTTCGAAATCGGAAGTGACGAAGTTGGAAAAATTGTAAAAATTGATGCATGGTGTTCAAAAGTAATTAATATTCCCAAAGTTACAGCATTTATCTGAAATAGTTGAAGCTTTGATATCATGTGCTCATGGTCCTCAGGCTGATGGTTGTTATCAGAGAGCACAAAAATCAAGAAAAGTGACAATGAATAGGTAGGGAGAGAATGATAGCAGCAGAAAGAAAAATTAAGCAATCGATGCTGTGCAGTTGCAGAGTCAACAAAAGACAGATTAACAGTAGTCTGCATTCTTGCTGTCTGTTTTGATTTTTCACCAGTTAAAATGTTTAGCCCCCCTCCTTTGGTCTCATCTTGTCATAAACTGCAATTTTCGAGGCAGTATGATCATATGGTAAGTGGAGGTTCGTGCACTGCACGTTCACTTGCTTGGATATCCTGTCTGTCAAGCATTGTGGAATTCTGATTTTTATCTACTGTTGAATTCACATTTTTATAGCTGATGGTGATGTTGAGCTTAATTTTTCAAATAACAGTTTTTCAAAAAAGAAAAATCAAAAAGGACACAACTGGTAATTGGAGTAAAAACAAGAATGTATTAAAGCGAAATCATTTAAAATGAAAATGGACTTTCTAAGTTTTATACATGTCTTTCTAAATTCTATACATCTGTCGGAAAAGTGCGCATTGAAGAACGTTTTTATATTTAAGAAAAGATACTGATCTATGATGAATTTTTAAAACATGCAGAAGTAGTAAGTCCTTCACTTAGAGCCATAACATCATTTACTTCTGTATTACACATAGTCAAACACCTTCCATTTATAATAACTGAAAATGAACTTGATATACTGGAAGTGGAATTCCTTGTTATCAAGCTGACAAATTAGAGACCATAGCAGTAACAGATAGAATAGATGTGACTTGGTCAGAAATCTCAAAATTAAGAGGCTGTAATGCAACGGTTAAGTATACTAGTCTTTTGAAAGTAATGTTTGCAATACTTGTAGTTCCACACTCGAATGCTTGTGAGTAAGAGAGATTTTAGTTTAGTGCGAAAAAATAAAGTCCATTTCCAACCTAATTTAGGTTTAGAAACTGTAGAAGCACTTCTTATTGCAAAAATGAATATGTTCTCCTCTGGGCAAGTGTGTTATGAAAAAAGATTTTCTGCTGAGAAACTCAAATCTGCTGCAAAACACTGTACAGCGAAATCACTAAAGAAAGCTGTTTAATCAATTGTTTCTTGTGTAAAAAAAATGTATCAGTCATGGTGTATATTATTTTCTATGTGAAAAATTTGGAATATTTTGATACAGATTTTCATGTATATAAATGAATAAGTAAGTAAAAAAGGGATAATTAAATTAAATAAATTCAGGTTAAAACATCTATAGCAGAAGCCATAGTTGTTCTTAAATTTATGTGCACACAATTATAAGAATTACAAGGTTGCTTACCTATTTTCACATTTCACTGCACGTTTCATTCTTTCTGCCGTCATGCTTGGTTTAGGCTTCCGGTGCGCTGTTCTATTTTTGGTCTTCAGGTTCTTTCAAATGTTCTACGAACGCTCAAGTCCATGAAGTGCCTTGTTGTCCAGGTTGCAAAATTGTATCCTCCCACCCTTCCCACCAGCGTGTAAAACCTAACATTCGTTGCTAAAAACCCAATTCCTGAACCCAAAAAATCTTTTGATATTATCAACGAACATAAACTGCCTATTTACAAACATACAAAATGCCGAACGAAAATGTTAAAAAACGTATATACAACTATTTACATACGACTCTTCTTCTCAACACCCCATGAACAACCAACCACACCCTAAGCCAATTCCAATGCCGACTGCCTCAAGTACTTTCCACCCCCTACTGGGTTATCTTCAGGAGGTGTTCTAGATGTTTTCTCTTCTGCCACTGCAGCAAGAGTGAGCGATACTTCCGGCTTCCTCGTCCTGCCCCATCGTCATCCACGAAAAGCTCCCACTGTGGCTCCATCTGTTATTGACTTAAGTGAACTCTTCATTTTAAAAAAAAAAATTTCCCTTCTGTGTTTTTGGTCAATTTTTATTAGTTCTTTCCATTTGTCATTAAGGACATTTGGATCATTATTATTACAAATTCGGTCTCTATTTTTTCAATTAATACAGATTCTGCAATACGTAGGTGTCTCTCATTGCGACATGATTTTATTATTTTAATATCTTCAAAATTCGGGCATGTCTGGTTATCTAGACAGTATTGTATCATTGCTGTTTTTGCCAATTATTAATATGTTGTAAGCGATGTTTTAACTGATTTTTAGTTCTTCCAATATACGATATTGGTGGGATTCCACTTATAGGTATTTCATACACACCAGCTTTTTCCAAGATACTACATTTTCCGGTGTTATTAATTATCATATCTCCAATAGTCATTACTTTGTTTCCCGTCTGAATTCCATATTTATGGCATAATTTATTGATTTCCGTAGAGATTCCTGGTAGGTAAGGTGTTGCTCCGACATATTGTGATTGTTGTTTTCTTTTAGGTGAATATGTATCCTGCATCTTTACTTATACTTCATAAATCCATTTATTTATCTTCTGTGGAGGGTATCCATAGCTGTATGTGATTTCTTTAATGTAATTTATTTCTTCAGTACAAAATTCTTCTTTAGAGGAATGTGTGATAGCTCTTTTAATCAATGTTTTTATGCTATTACATTTCTGTGAGTAAAGGTGGTGTTGAGTTATATGGTATCAGAACTAGGACATATGTTTGTTTTCTATGTACCTTGTACTGCAGTTGGTTATTTTGCTTGATGATCTTAACATCCCAGTACGGTAAGATATTTTCTTCTTCATGTTCTACTGTCAATTTAATTGTGGGATAGACATTACTAAGTTGTTGAGTTAAAGATTCCAGCTCATCAATTTTCATTCTGGTCATGATGAAGATATCATCAACGTATCTGCAGTAAACCAATGGTGGTTCATCCAACGTACTGATAATTTATTCTTCTATGCTGTTCATAATTACTTTAGCGAACAGGGTTTGACAGAGGAGACCCCATTGGGCCACCAAAATTTTGTTTGTATATTTTCTCATCATATTTGAAGATATTATTTTCATAGATGTATAATAAAATTGCTTTTAGTTCTTGTAGTTGTGTGTTATTAAGAGATTGATCCTGTTGTAATTTTTTATTAATAATCTCAATAGCTTCTGGTACAGGGGTACTTGGAAAAGTGCCTTGACATCCATACTAGCCATTCTGTAATCTTTTAGATCTTGGTTTACATTTTTCACAGTTTCAATAAATTCATATGTATTCTTTACATTGTATTGTGTTTTCATAAATATCGGTGCCAAGAAACTGTAAATATTCTTTTCAAGATTAATCAATGAAGAGTTCTTTTTCGACACTATAAGTCTCATGGGGTTACCTTCCTTGTGTGTTTTAATTTTTGCAAACATTCGTGGGACCTTTGTACCCATTGGTGGTTTTGCATTTTTGATCTTATTAGGTAAGGTGCTGTGGTTCCTATGTTAGCCAAATATCTTACTTGATTATCAGTTGGGTCCCTTTTCACCTCAGAACATTTCAATTCCTCTATTGCCAATTTCATTTTTAGGTTATATTCTTCTGTATTCAAAATCACAATTTGGCCTGTTATATCAGCTTCGCAAAATTTGATATTCTTGTCTTCTTTTAATTTCAGCAGTTGATTTTTTTCATATTTTAACTTCTTTAAATAATAATTTTTATTATTTTTTTCATTATATTCCTTTAATATAATTCGGAATAGTTTACCACTAAACTCCTCCTTATCCTAACTAGGGATATTTCTGACGATATCTTCAAAATTTGGTATTAAATCTTCGGTTTTTGTTATCTTCTGTGGAAATGCATATTTTTTCCCCTCGTTGTAAAACAGCTCTCTGTGAATAAGTTAGCTCGTGTGATGACATGTTCTGGTAAACCTCTTAGTTATTTTCTTTTTGTTCATGTCCTGTATATTGGTGCAATAGTAGATGTAATTTTGCCGTAACGCTTTGTTTGGCTGTCTTTCTTTTTTTCAACTATTTCAGTAATTTCCCTTAATGTAGTATCCAAGATTTCATTCTTCCATGATCCACTGAAATTTCTGAATGTTGTATTACTTATATTTTTCCATAATTTTAAACAGGTGGTTTGTAAACCAAAAATTATTATTCTTTTATTTACTATCTCTGCACTTAATCTTTTCTTTTGGCAAGTTTTTAATATTTTCTCATCTTTCTTATTCATTGAGGAGTTCGTTATTCTTATATATTTCGGGGTTAAGTCAAAGTTTCTACATGCAATCAAAAATTCGACTTGGGTTTCAAATTTTGTTAATTTGATTTTCTTTTTTTTTAATTCTCTCAATATATTCAATTCCCGTTTTTGAAAAAAGCCACAGTATTGCATTCTTACCGATTATTTCGAGACCGGGTCGTCGTTTCAGCCGCACTATCACCCTACTCCGAAAAAAATTTGCATGTATTCCAATATATAAATTCAGGTTAAAACATCTAAAGCAGAAGCCATATTTGTTCTTCAATTTACGTGCACACAATTATAAGAATTACAAGGTTGCTTACCTATTTTCACGTTTCACGTTTCATTCTTTCTGCCGTCATGCTTGGTTCAAGCCTCCGGTGTGGTGTTCTATTTTTTGGTCCTCAGGTTCTTTCAAAATGTTCTACGAACGCTCAAGTCCATGAAGTGCCTTGTTGTCCAGGTTGCAAAATTGTATCCTCCCACCCTTCCCACCAGCGTGTAAAACCTAACCTTCGTTGCTAAAACCCCAATTCCTGAACACAAAAAATCTTTTGATATTATCAACGAACATAAACTGCCTATTTACAAACATACAAAATGCCGAACGAAAATGTTAAAAACATATATACAACTATTTACATACGACTCTTCTTCTCAACACCCCATGAACAACCAACCACACCCTAAGCCATTCCAATGCTGACTGCCTCAAGTACTTTCTACCCTCTACTGGGTTATCTTCAGGAGGTGTTCTAGATGTTTTCTCTTCTGCCACTGCAGCAAGAGTGAGCGATACTTCCGGCTTCCTCGCCCTGCCCCATCGTCATCCACGAAAAGCTCCCACTGTGGCTCCATCTGTTATTGACTTAAGTGAACTCATACAATCTTCGTAGTTCTAATTCTGATATCATCAGAAAATTACTGTCCTTTAAACGTGCATACGTTCATCATATTAGATATTTCAGCTAGATAATGCTTACCTTTGCATTTCTATCTTGCTTGACTTTACATTTCCTGCACGTGGTCCGGTTGTCGCTGATGTTATCGTTCCAATCGTCCGTTTCAGGTATAGCTGTTCTTGGTGCTATTCTCGTTTAATGCAGGTTTGCTTCACTAAACTTCGATTAGGTTCCGTTAATACCAACTTTTACCGTTTTCTTTGCTCGAAATTTTTCGCCTAAACTTTGGGCATCTTCAGGAGCGTTTTACACCTTTGCTTGTGGGTGCCTTCTCGCTTACTGGGGTTTGCTAATCCCCGTTGCCATTCTTCGTTCGTCTCGGATACGCAGTTTGATCGTTTCTACCCTGTCGCCATCTATGTTTCCTTTTTGGATATTTTTTTTTTAATACGCTATCTTGTTTGTTTTCCTTTACTTTCTTCTATCTTTGTCTTTCCTCCTCTTCTGTTTTTTTTTTTTTTTTGTTGCTCTTTTTTTTGTCTAGTAAGTTCTTTCCATAGGTTAGACAACGTGCTCGGGTCATTCTGGTTACATACTCAATTTTTATTTTTATATATTAAAATTGCTTCTTCCATCCTCAATCGTTTTTCTGATTTTTTATTTCTTTTTAGCAATTTTAGTTTGTCGAATTTCGGGAACGTTTTGTTTTCCAAACAGAACTGTACTAGCGCCGTTTTTGCCAGTTGGTGATATGTTGCTTCAGCCTTTTTTTAACCTGTTTTTGTGCTCCCTATGTATGATATTGTGGGGGGGGAGTGTGCTATTGGGATTTCGTACGTTCCCGATTCTTCAAGCATTTTTTCCCCTGTTTTTTTGTTCACCGTCATATTCTTTAATGTGTTCACAGACATCCCTAGTTTTGGATCGTATTTCGCACATTGCTTGTTAACTTCTTGGAAGTGAAATACGTAGGGGCCTTACCATACATAGAAGGTGTCAGCCAAGAAGTTAACAAGCAATGTGCGAAATACGATCTAAAACTAGGAATGTCTGTGAACACATTAAAGAATATGACGGTGAACAAAAAAACAGGAAAAAATGCTTGAAGAATCTGGAACGTACGAAATCCAAATAGCACCCCCCAATATCATACATAGGTAGCACAAAAAACAGGTTAAAAAAAAGGCTGAAGCAACATATCGCCAACTGGCAAAAAAAAAAGAGGCAAAAACGGCGCTAGTACAGTTCTGTTTGGAAAACAAAACATTCCCGAAATTGGACAATCTAAAATTGCTAAAAAGAAATAAAAAATCAGAAAAACGATTGAGGATGGAAGCAGCAATTTTAATATATAAAAATAAAAATAGAGTATGTAACCAGAACGACCCGAGCACGTTGTCTAACCTATGGAAAGAACTTATTAGACAAGAAAAAGAGCAACAACAACAACAGCAACAAAAAACCACAACAAAGATAGAAGAAAGTAAAGGAAAACAAACAAGATGATAGCGTATTAATAAAAAAAATGTCCAAAGAGGAAACATAGATGGCGACAGGGTAGAAACGATCAAACTGCGTATCCGAGACGAACGAAGAATGGCAACGGGGATTAGCAAACCCCAGTAAGCGAGAAGGCACCCACAAGCAAAGGTGCAAAATGCTCCTGAAGATGCCCAAAGTTTAGGTGAAAAATTTCGAGCAAAGAAAACGGTAAAAGTTGGTATTAACGGAACCTAATCGAAGTTTAGTGAAGCAAACCTGCATTAAACGAGAATAGCACCAAGAACAGCTATACCTGAAACGGACGATTGGAACGATAACATCAGCGACAACCGGACCACGTGCAGGAAATGTAAAGTCAAGCAAGATAGAAATGCAAAGGTAAGCATTATCTAGCTGAAATATCTAATATGATGAACGTATGCACGTTTAAAGGACAGTAATTTTCTGACGATATCAGAATTAGAACTACGAAGATTGTATGAGTTCACTTAAGTCAATAATAGATGGAGCCACAGTGGGAGCTTTTCATGGATGACGATGGGGCGGGGCGAGGAAGCCGGAAGTATCGCTCACTCTTGCTGCAGTGGCAGAAGAGAAAACATCTAGAACACCTCCTGAAGATAACCCAGTAGAGGGTAGAAAGTACTTGAGGCAGTCAGCATTGGAATGGCTTAGGGTGTGGTTGGTTGTTCATGGGGTGTTGAGAAGAAGAGTCGTATGTAAATAGTTGTATATACGTTTTTAACATTTTCGTTCGGCATTTTGTATGTTTGTAAATAGGCAGTTTATGATTGTTGATAATATCAAAAGATTTTTTTGTGTTCATGAATTGGGTTTTTAGCAACGAAGGTTTGGTTTTACACGCTGGTGGGAAGGGGGGGGGTACAATTTTGCAACCTGGACAACAAGGCACTTCATGGACTTGAGCGTTCATAGAACACCACACCGGAGGCTTGAACCAAGCAGTGAAATGTGAAAATAGGTAAGCAACCTTGTAATTCTTAAATTAAATGAGTTGTTTTCCTTGGTTAAAATAATGTTTTTTGGTATGACTACTGAAAAATGGCCAAAACTACTGAAAATTTGTACGAGTACTACTGAAAATATCTGAAACAGGCTGGCATCTCTGTATTTACATAAATAAATTACAGTGAACAATTCCATCTCATGCTGTGTTATATTCACACTTGCTCATCGTACATTCTGAGTTTTCATCTGGTTAAAAAGTTGAGATTTTTTGTTTCTTGGTCAGTCTCATGTAGGTTAAGTTCAGTAAATAAAAAGTTATTCACCCCGGGTGGATTTATTGAATGATTTGTATATTGTTATGTATGATCTTAGAAATAATTGTTTGTTTATTGCTTATTATTCTCAGGCTTCTGCAAAATCAAAGAGCAAAAAAGCACGAAAGATGAGGGCTGAAATCTTTTCAGAATCAGGTGTTGCCCCTGAAATAGATGCAAATGTAGACATTTCCAAAAATATTGAGATCAACAGTCTGAGTACTTCTGGTATAGATTCTGAATCTTCTCAAACTTTTAAGATAAAACTTGACACATCTGGTATGGAATCTGATACCTTTGAAGAAAGTCAGCTATTAGATAGTAAAATAAAGGAAGAACCCCAGGAATTTGATGTCAGTGATGATGACTTTGGTAAGTTCAGTTCTTACTTAAGTTTTGAAAACTGAAATCTTTGTATTTTAGGAACTATTTATGACCCACATAAAATGGAATAAATAAAATTTATATCTGTCTGTCTACCTATCTATACATACATACATACTTATGCAGCAAATGTACTTTTTCCCCATTTCTTTTTGTTCATTGCAAGATTTTCATTCTTAAGTGTGATGTGATTCCTAAATTGCTGATTTAGCCATTAATTTCATCTTGTTCTATAACTGCCTTTTGGTCTGTGGCTGGGTACCTAAGAATGTGACATCTGACACAAAATTATCTCCCATGTGACACAATTTTAAAACCAGCTCAATATGCTCTCATTAACTTTTCCTTCTATGAAAGAAGTAACCAGATCAGTCCTAATGTTTACATTAGTAATTCTGTTCTGTAGTATGTTGGGTGGCAAACTAAAGCCAGAAGTTGAGGGAGACACATTCCCATATGATTCTATGCCCGTGACTGATGCTATTATCCAGCTGTTCAAAGAAATTTATCAACTAATGTAGTATTAAATTTGTTGTGCTGTAAATCTTGGTTGTGTACTGTGGCTATTTTTCCTAAAGCAAAGAAAGTGTGGAATTCATATCAGAAAGTTCTTTTGCTTTTAATGTGCATCTGGCAATGGATTACTTTGAAATTGCAAATTATAAATAATTGCATTATCGATAACTAAAATTTGCATTTATACTTTTGTAACTATAATAAATGCATGTAGAATACCAAAGACAGTACTCTATGCATTTATAACAAATGTGCCATAGAGATTAGTTTTGCGTGTACTCTCTTTTGTGTTTGAGTCACCTTTATATTATTTCCAGTCCAATTCATAGTTTTACTGATGCCAGTACTCTCCATGCATTTTATGCCATGGATTGTTCGCATGGTGCTACTGAACATCAGCCACTGTACTGGAGTGTTGCCTCCTTTGTGAACTGCAGTGCTAAAAGGCCATTAGTTCTGGGGGTGATGAGAGCTTTGTGAAGTACTGAAACTCAATCCAACTATGTGCAACAAAAGATATTGAAATTTTGCCATTTGCATATTAGATAATCTTTTAACAAGAACCAGTTTTTTCTCTTAGTGGTTTAAAAGTACTTCCTCCATTTTGTCTTGTCATAGCCACATAAAAAAGCTGACTTTTCTTTTAAAAGCTAAATGATACTTTTCTTCTGAACAGCTTTCTGAAGCTATATAGATTTCAAGTTCATCTGACTATGAAGCAGTGCTTTTCCACCAGTGTGCTGTTTCATTGCTTCTGGGATGTGCAGCATTTTTGTAATTATAAGGTATGTAATGCAGTTCATTCGTTTATTATTTTATTGTACCTGCTTACGCGAAGGTGTTTAGATTTATGAAACAAAATATAGGTTATTTGTGATGTCCTGTGATTCCTGAGATATGACTAACATTCTTGGCTTTTAGTAGCTTCTCAATTTTCATTGCTGTGCATGCATAATTTGCTACGATTTGTGTGCATAGTGAGAGAAATTTAATTTTGTTATTGGGTGCAAAGTTGCAGAAGTATTTAATGCAGTGTGAGTTTTAATTGCAGTCTTCATCTCCTCTGCACTGTAGTTCCAGAATTGGCTGGCCATGTGAGAATGCAGGGTGTGAAAAACACAACCATTGTTTCTCAAAGGCCTGCAGCTACACATGCTTTTAAGAGTCATGGCTAAGGTAGGGCAGAAAACGAAGTGGCATTAAGTGAAGATAAAGTGCAAACTGAAGGTCAAGATTTAAGTATCATCATTGTTTTGTTAGACAGAATTACATATTGGTCATATTTAACACACATAGCTCTTGGTATGTGTTATTTTAATATGGATTTATTACCAGCTTCACATGCATCACAACATGGTATGCACATTTGTGAATGTTAATAGAAAGATACCATGCTGTTTGAAACCATTTTTATTTGTACAGAGTTGGAATGAGCTGACTGATTTTGTAAAAGTGTGTGAGCTGGGCTGATGTTAGTCCATGGAATGGTAACTAGATGGAGATGTCTTGTAGGTGTAGGTCAGGTTCTAGCTTTTATATTTTGATCCCTCTCATGCCCATAGATAAAGGACAAAGGAATTAAGTGTATGGCTTTTGTCTTGTCATTTATTCAAATCTCTTATCTTTTTGATGCTTTAATGCCCCGATGCTTGTAAAAATACAGAGGCATGAATGGGATTCGAACATGCCTTTCACAGCCGTAAACTCAGTTTCTTGGCTCCAGTCTCTGTCTGCTAGTCAGCATTCTCCTTTTCTTTTCATGGAATCTTTTGCTGCATGGAGTTTTCAAGATACCTAGTCACATTGCAAAGTTAAAACTAAGGCTCCTTCAGATTGATTCAATCTTTCTCTCAGGTCTACCTAATGATCTAGGTTCTTTTCAGGAAAGTGAAGCTGTTATTGGTGCTATATAACATGAAAAGTCACTAACATAATGAATTTTACATACATACAAACAACGACACTACTTACAAAAGTAACGCAGCCCATTGTTCAATTTCTTACCTAACATTTCAGGCACTTACAATATTCTTTCTTAGCTTCTTGCTGGATGAGAGGATAGATGTCTTTTTATAATTCTTATGCAGCGATATTAAGCTGAAGAAAACTTGTGGTCCCACATTTTACTATCGTAATTCTACTCAGCTCCAAGATGCATTACTATGTGATGAATTCAACTTTAAAAAAACATATGCACAACAAGGGAATTCACGATACTTCGTATCACCAACGACATAAATTGCAAAAACGTAAGACATTCAAAAAGCAACTGAAAAACCCCTATAAAACCTCCATTGTGATTTTGATATATCAAAACACGCTAAACCACACAAACCAAAAACCAACTAACACACATTAAAAATAGTATAGAAACTGTATGCACAATTTAAAAAACCTATTGATGAAAGATTTCAGAAATCAAACATGCCGCAAACTACGAAGACCTTAAAATTAACACTATTAAAAGCACATAAAAACCAATTAGATATACTAAACAAGGCTATGTACAAAACGATGAAATATTATCAATCACATAAAACTTTTGCAACCCCCCCCGAAAAAAAGACTAACTTCAATTGCACATACGCCTAGAATAACCACGCCCTATCGTCCCGACTTTATCAAAACACATCTGAAGTACATACTATGTGAGAATGCAAACATCCACCCCTCCCAGCCAGCAAGTTGGCCTTGGAACGCTTTCATTCAATCACCATGGACATCCTCAGCAAGCCGTTGTTACCTGTTACCTGCTCGTCTGCTACCAGCGTTATGTGTCAGCATAAGTGAATTCAGGATCCTGCCTCAGATCAAACATCTGAAGCAAAATGGAGGTGGCACCATCTGTAAATGGAAGCCATAAGTATCTAAAAATCTGCAATTTTAAATCTACAGAATTTTTTTTTTTTGCCTTAATATTATTTTATTCCTTTACCTATTAGTTTTATTTTTTATTATTTTCTTTCCCCTTCTTTCTTCGCTGCCTTTCCTTTTTATCTTTCTCAAGATTACTCTCGAGCTGTATCATTTCTTGCCAATAATTTTCAAGCTGTCTTGGATCATTATTATTGCAAATGTGGTTACCATTTTTTTGAATCAGTACTGCCTCTGCCGTTCTTAAATGACTTTCTGATGTACACCTTTTTAATATTTTAATCTGATCAAATTTTGGGTGTACCTTGTTATCAATACAATGTTGTATTAATGCAGTGTTAGCCTCTTTTTTGTGCCAATTTCTAATATGTTGTTTCAACCGTACTCTCAATCTATTCTTTGTACTGCCAATATTAGAGATGGGCAGATTACATTCTATTGAAATTTCATAAACGCCAGCTGAATCAAGAATCCCTTTTGACATACCATTTGTAATCATTAAGTTCTTGATAGAACACACTGTACTACACATTTGCAAACCAAATTTTGCAGCCAATTATTTTTTCCTGAAAAACCTTTAATATATGGAAAAGCCCCAATCCATTGAAGGGGTTGATTTTTTGATTCTAACAGTCTGTTTTTTTCTAAAATTTCTTTAAACCTCATTAGTCCATTTATTTATATATCTCAGGGGGTATCCATATTTTCCTATAATTTCTTCAAATGTGAAAGTTCTATTAGAAGTATGCATAAACACTCTTATTATCAAAGTTTTAATACTATTGCTTTTTTTAAACATAGGATGGGCTGAGTCATATGGAATTATTACTGGAATGTAGGAAAGTTTTCTGAAAACCTTAAAATCAAAATTACGGTAGTTGTATTTTTCATCAATAAAACATCCAGAAAAGGCATCCTGTTATTTTCTTCAAATTCAATAGTTAATTCAGGGCTGTTTGTGTTCCTGGTCTAACCCGGGATTCCGGGTTTGGGCGATCTTTCATACCCGGAATTCCGGATATTTAGCTTTAAAGACATTTTTAAGACTGTTAAATTTTGAGTTCTAATAAGCGACAAAGCAAAAAAAAAAAAAAAAAAAAAAAAAAAAAAATACGATTCATGGCAAAAGTATTTACTAAAAAAAATTGCTTTTCACCAATGAATTAATGTGCTAATAATATTGTCTTCCTCGCCGATGCAGCCGACTCGAGCTTGACGCTTGAAGTCTCGACTTGCAGCCGGCAGTTCGTGCTGTGGTTGTCCGTTGTTCTGTTTGAATGGCATGCGCGCAAATTCTCAGTCATTTCGTCGGCGCTTCTGCTCCTCGATGCAAAAACGGTTTTTCGCTCTGATGAGTGATGTGGGATTGGAACTTGGAGATGGCGGAGGGAGGGAGTTAAAGCAAATAAAGTATGTCACTCACGTGCTTGCACCTACGCGCAGGAGCAGCCTGCCTCTTTGTATTAGTAAGTCAGTGACGGAGAGGTGTCTTTGTTTCCCTGATGAAACATTTGTGGTTTTTTGTTTAGGCAAAAGTGATGGTTTTTGTTTTGTTTTGTTTTTTGTGTTTGATGTATGATGTTTTTAGGAATTTGAAAGTTTACATGATTTCAGTTTAAGTTAAGTTCGTCATCAACGATGAAATTTTTAACCAAAACTGACGATCTCCAGGCATTAGAGGCCTCAGTCAAAAATAAATTCCGGTGGGATTTGGCTAGAAAAAAAGACACCCAGAAGGAGAAAGCTGGGATATGGTGTCGGAAAATTGATATAGCTGGGTCATGTTTCTGCATATATAAATGGAGTATGTGCTACAGTTCTGCCTCCAAAACCTGTTGAAGCAATTATGACGGCTACTTGTAATAGTAAAGGTTCTTCTCCTCTTCGGTACGCAAACAAGACACTGCAAATGAAGGATGTTTTAAACGTAAGCGTCAGCCTGATAGTGTCTCCGCTAAAAAACAAATGAAGATTGCACACTTTTTAAGAAAGTGTTATTTTATTAGTAAATATAACTTTAGATTAACACCACACCAGACTGATGTGTCCTTTTTATTAATAAATGGAACTTTAGATCAACATCCAATTTGCTAAATATACTGTTATTTTATTAGTAAATGCACTGGCGGAAAATGAAAAAAGAACACCAAAAAGGAGACGTCTGATACCAAAAAAATTTATACAGCATAATAACGGAATAGAGAGGATAACATGATCAAAACATTATGGCAAAATACAGCTGTATTTGCTGGTAAACTGAAAAATAACATTTCCATGTAACATGGTTAGTACGAGGTTGAACCGCCATGAACTGCGTCACACTGTGCAATTCTGGCATGGAGTCTGTCGTACAGATGTTGGATGTAAGTTTGGGGTATTGAGTTCCAAGCATCCTCAACCTGGACGCGTAAATCGGGGATGGTCGTGGCTGGCCGTGGAGACCGGATAAGTCGTTGTCCCATAAAATCCCACACGTGCTCGATGGGGGACAAATCCGGTGAACGTGCAGGCCATGGAAGTTATCTCACACCCTGAAGTGCATGTTGCGTTGCACGTACTGTGTGTGGGCTTGCATTATCTTGCTGGAAAACACCACGATGGACCGACCTTACAAAGGGCACAACAACGGGCTGAATGATGTTGTTGATGTAGGAGGTGCTGTTTAACGTACCCAGTACAAACACTAGTTGTGTACGGGAGTGATAGCTGATCGCTCCCCACACCAGGAGACCAGGTGTAGGCCCTGTGTGTTGCTGGCGGATGCAAGAAGGGTGCAGACGCTCCCCTGTGCATCGGAGACTCCCAATCAGAATCTGCTTTCGTCGCTGAACACGACAGATCGCCATTGCGTTCTCCAATGCAGACGTTGGCGACACCACTGCAGACGTTCCTGACAGTGGGCTGGAGTCAGAGGTACACATGCCAGAGGCACACGTGCACATAGTCCTGCATCCAGTAGACGGTTGAGGATTGTTCGCTCAGTCACCTCGGGTGCAACGGCAGCTCGGATTTGCGTCGCAGTGGATGTTCTGCTTGACAACGCTGCTCTTCTTATGCATCGATCGGTCTGCTCCTCAGTCCGTCTGTGACTCCCGGTTCCACGTCTTCTCGTGTGGGAATGTTCCTCAGGCCATCTACGCCACCATCGCACCACCACCGATACTTCCCGTTCAATTCGCTCCGCAATACGACCACCCGGCCTCGCGGAGTCCGACTAGACAACCTCGCTCAAAGTCTGATAACTGCTGAAATCGTACACATCTTCCATGTCCAGGCATTGCAGCTTCTTCAGGGTCTTCGCACGTGTCCGTATGCCAACGCCTGATTACATTCACTTCGCCGTACTCCTTAAATACCACCGACGATAATTTGCATATTATGCCGTGCTGTGGCGTAAGCGCTCACCGGTTGGTCCTGAAATTAACATCACACCTACGTAAACTCGACTGCATTAACATATGTAAATTTCATGATCGTCCTCCAATTCCTTCTTAGTGTTCTTTTTTCACTTTCTGGCAGTGTAGAACTTTAGGTCAATATCACATGACTGAAACTTAACAACTAAAATTTCTGTTAAAAAAAGATCAATATCCTATGAAAAAGAGGAGTTGCGCTTCTAGTAACATAAAAACTTGACTGCAGATTTTCTTTTATTTATTTGCCAAATGGGTAATTTTGCAATTGGAAAGAAAGGCAAAACTTTCTTAAAAGGTATGTTATGTGTGTAATTGGTTTATTTTATACAAATACAAAATTTTTCATTAACATTCTTAGTGTGGTATAGTTAAAGGCAATATCATGTAGTTGTCGGAATCAAAGTTACTTAAATTTCACTGAAGGAATTTATTTTTTTAGCAACAAATTAATACTTCAAACTCAACCCCAAAATAATTTACTGTTGTGAGCAAAAGGTATAGGTAGGTAGTAACTCCCAAAGTGAAACCATTTTATCTTTCGAAGTATCGGTAACAGCTTTGCTGATAAGTAAAATAATTAGAGGTACTAGTAGTAACAGAAATACTTTTGTTGTGCTAGGGAGGGGGGTACCCACACATGTTAATTTATGTCTCGAGTTTATGCATTGGCACCGTTGGGAGACGCCGATGATTTCAGGGTTTCGTGCCTTGCCTTGCAAACACCTCTGTTAATTCTATAGATGGACAAATTGTAGTAAACCTGTTAGCCAAAATTTGTAATTGTACTTTGTTTAGTTTAGACAAAATGAAAATATTGTCAACGTAGCGACAATATATTAACGAATGCTCTTCCATGTTTTCAATAACTTCATGCTCAATAAACTCCATTAATAAGAGGCTACAACTGCATTAATACAGCATTATATTGATAACAAGGTATATCTAAAATTTGGTCAAATTAAAATATTAAAAGGGTGTACATCGAAAAGACATTTAAGAACGGCAGAGGCAGTACCGATTCAAAAAAATGGTATCTGCATTTGCAATAATAATGATCCAAGACAGCTTGAAAATTATTGGCAAAAAATGATACAGCTCAAGAGTAGTCTTGAGAAAGATAAAAAGGAAAGGCAACAAAGAAAGAAAATAATAAAAAATTAAAAATAAAACTAACAGGTAAAGGGGAAAAATTTTTTTCTGGAGAATAGATTTAAAATTGCAGATTTTTAGATACTTATAGCTTCTATTTACAGATGGTGCCACCTCCATTTTGCTTCAGATGTTTGATCTGAGGCGGGATCGTGAATTCACTTATGCTGACACAACGCTGGTAGCCGACGAGTGGGTAACAGGTAACAACGGCTTGCTGAGGATGTCCATGGCGATTGAACGAAAGCATTCCGAGGTCGACTTGCTGGCTAGGAGGGGTGGTGGATGTTTGCGTTCTCACATAGTATGTACTTCAGGTGTGTTTTGATATAGAGTCCGGACGATAGGGCGTGGTTATTCTAGGCGTGTGTGCAATTGAAGTTAATGTCGTTGGGGGGTGGGGGTTGCAAAAGTTTGATGTAGTTGATATTATTTCATCATTTTGTACATAGCCTTGTTTAGTATGGTGCATTTCAAAGATAGATGCAGATGCATTTTCTAATTGGTTTTCATGTGCTTTTAATAGTGTGAATTTTAAGGTCTTGGTAGTTTGTGGCATGTTTGATTTATCAAAGCTTTCATTAATAGGTTTTTTAAATTGTGCATATAGTTTTTATACTATTTTTAAAGTGTGTTAGTTGGTTTTTGGTTCGTGTGGTTTAGCGTGTTTTGATAGATCAAAGTCACAATGGAGTTGGGGGGGGTTCAGTTGCTTTTTGAATGTGTCTTGCGTTTTTGCAATTTACGTCGTTGATGATACGAAGTATCATGAATTCCCTTGTTGTGCATACGTTTTTTAAAGTTGAATTCATCACATAGTAATGCATCTTGGAGCTGAGTAGAATTACGATAGTAAAATGTGGGACCGCAAGTTTTCTTCAGCTTAATATCGCTGCATAAGAATTATAAAAAGACATCTATCCTCTCGTCCAGCAAGAAGCTGAGAAAGAATATTATACATACGTGCCTGAAATGTTAGGTAAGAAATTGAACAATGGGCTGCGTTACTTTTGTAAGTAGTGTCATTGTTTGTATCTATGTAACTACATTGAGCACATTGCTATCGAAGTATTTGAATGAGTTTTCAAGCTCAAGCAGTACATTGAACTGTGTAAATAATGAATGTTGTCAAAAAGTAAACAGAGGAAGGAAATAAAAATGCAGAAAAATTATTCAGGCGTGAACACTTGGAATCCAAATTAGAAACAAAACCAAAAATGCCACTTACAAATAAAGTGCATAGAGCAAAAATTAAAATGGACAAAATAGGACAATAGAAAGAAGCTAGTCTGAAGCAGTTGCAGATTTTCCTTTAGGATGATACTTTTCTCCACATATATGATATTTCTAAGCAGTGAGCAGGTGATGATCCCAGGTTAATTCACCTAGTCATGCTGAAAGCTGCTTATTCCTCCATTTCTTCCAAAACTGGACATTGAAATAGTAATTCAGTGATTATGTTTTACAGTTTCTCAATACCCTGAGCTAAGGCTTAATTGCAATTTAAGCAAATTCTTGATTGGAGAAGGTATGTCAAAAACTTTTTCATGGTTCATTTTCCTGAGACAATGAATACTTAACATATACAGTGAATGAACAAATAATTATATGCACCCAAATAACAATATTCAACGTTGAAGTATGTCCAGTCACAAGGAAACCCTGGAACTGACAATGCCTACAAATGATGCGAGTCCTTACACATTGGGAACCAGCTGCAGAAAAGTAATAATGAATCAAGTAGTGACATAAATTTGACTGTGGCGAGAGAGTAACTGTGAGGAAGACTGGTTGTTCGATCACTGCAAGTGCTGTACTGGTGGGATTTTCATGTCAGACTGTCACATGTGTGTACCAAGACTATATGAAACAGCAAAACTTCTTACTGGTAGGGGAAATGTGTCCATAAGCATGCATTCAACTCTCAAGGTAAGCGCAAACTATCCTGCATTGTTAAGAGGAATCATGCAGCTACTGTGCTCCAGATAATGTTGCAATTTTATGAAGGCACATTGTGAAATGTGTGCACAAAAAGACTATCTGTTGTACCATAGAAACAAAATAAGCTATGGCAGCTTTTTTTTTCGTCCACTGCTCTCTTGACCTGGACATAAATCCTCACAGCTGCTTTGTATAAAAAACATTGCCACAGTAAAAGCATATTTTTTAAAGCTTTTGAATAAGCATATTTAACATCTGTTGGTCCAAAAAGATATGAAAATTGCTTACTTTGTGTGTACAATTTAGAGACACAAAATGTGAGGGTCAATAAACTTAAATTTCGGACATAAATAACATATTTACATTGTAAATCAAACATTAACACATTTTAATCAATTTACAATTTTATGACATTTTATTCTTGTAACAAAGTCGGTGGGGAGAATGAGTATGATTCTTCATCAGGTCTTTTAATCTGGGCACAAGTTTGGAGACTGTGATTCACATCTCTTTCTTGACATTCAACCGCAATCTGTATTTGAATTTCTGCTGCTGCTGAAAACCCTGCCCCATGTAAGTAGGATGTTGCAAAAGATATTAAAACTTGCAGGGTCTTGTTACCTACTGCTGGATATTTCTGCTTCGCCAAGGTCCAAAACTCAGGTAGGGATGAGGAAATGAACTTCAATTTCAACCTGGAGTCTGATGAAATATCAATAAGTTGCTCTTGATCTCCAGTGGTGAGTGTTAATCTTTCAGGAGCTCTTTTGTCCAGGTGCAGGCATTGAAGGTTGACACACAACTTAGAAGAGAAACAATTAAGTCTCAAGAGTTGCCTTCTTTATTGTCTCTGATTTTCATAATTTTAGCATTTTTAATTACCTTAAGTTATTTGTATATGTAATTGCAATTTAGTGTTTCTTAAGTTGACAGAGGATAATTTCATGTAGATCACATGGTTGTTAACTGAATTACAGTGTAAATGTTTGTCATATGTTTAATTGTTAATGTAGATTTAATGTTTTGGCCTTCATGAATCAATATCAAAAACACCTTTAAAGTTCTTAGTTGTTTTTAATTTTGGGAAGTAAATTAGGATTTCAGAGGGGTGGCAACCTGAAGAAGTTAGCTGAGTATGTGCCTAGTAAATGTTTCCAGAACAGCATGGCTTACGTAAGCAGGCTCTCATCTTATTTAGAGTATAGCCTTCCCTTATTATGTGTGTAATTAAAATGTCATACCTTTCACACTGAAAAAGATATTTTGCTATGCTGTGAGGTTTGAGAAAACTCAAAAGTGCATCATAAAGTAAAAAAAAAAGATGTTTGAAAAGCTCTGCCCAGGAGCCTTGTTCTCACATATGGAGGTGTACACCTTTAATCAATTGTAACACTTCTGGATGTTTAGATAGGAACAGTTCTCTGTTGTTAGATAAGAACAAGCCCAGCACTCACTGATTCTTTTGATCCCTTTTGCACAGATTTGTGACAGCACCTTTGTCTCTTTTTGGTATAGTCATTGGTTTTGTAAGCAGTTATCTCTTCTTCAGCAGTTTTATGTTGCGCTACACGAAGCGTGGTCCCTAATAAAAAAAAAAAAAAAAAAACAAGAAGAAAAAGTAAATGTTTTGGAGTGTTTTTTAAGTGCTGTATTTAGAGGTTATGTAATTGGGCAAGAAGAAATTTAAACAGAAATGTGACTTTTCCCTTCATCTCTTTTTAAAGAAAAAAAAATATATTTTGGAAATTGTACCCTAAGCACTTATCTTCTAAACTCTGTGGTGAAAAATAAATACAGCACACACACACACATGATATCAGATACATATTTTAAAGAGCTTTAGAGATAAAGTAACTACATTGGTTGATTATTGGATTTTACTTGTGCAAGAGCCATGCAAAACTGAAGATCGCCTAAGTAACTGTATGTACATAGTTTGTCCCAGAACAACTGAGAATGTTTTTATAAAAAATGTGCAATATTGAGTTCAACCTTGGCATGAGTCTCAAAAAAACAGTAGTCGTTGTAATAACCGTAGCAACCGGTCACACCTGTTTATCACTCATGCATCGTTGGTAATGCACTGTGATTTTTTGAAAAAATGGATGTGAAAGAAAAACAAAGATGCACCATTAAAATTTGCTGTCGACTTAAGAAATCTGTCGGAGAGACTTTCCATCTTTTGCAAGAAGCTCATAATGATGTGCATGTCTAGGAAAATCAACAATTTACAGATGGTATAAAGAATTTATGGATGGTTGTGAGTTGGCAGCTTTAATTGTGCACGAAAGAAGGCCTTCAATGAGTGTTACAGAGGTAAATATCGATACGATAGGTGTTATATGGGAAGACAGATACCTATCAATTAGAGGTATCGAAGATATGGTTCACATTTCAAAATCATCAATTCATAGAATTTTAACCAAGCATTTGGGCATGAAACAAGTCGAGGCCACACATGGCCAGTTCTGTAGTTTCTTATTTGAAGAAAATGAATATTACGTAAATGCGATTCCTTTGCAGAATTCCTCCTTTTTTTATTTATTTATTTGTTTATTTATTTATTTTTATTTTATTATTATTACTATTTTTTTCCATCATTTGGATCATTCTCGAGATCGATGCCAAACTGAAGCAGGGTTGCCAGCCGACCGGGAAAAATCAGGGAATCTGAAAATAACGCTAAAAATCAGGAAAAACTCAGGAAGAAATAAACATTTTAAGCAAAAACCTGGAAAAGTCAGGGGAAATTAAACTGATAATTTTTTGCCTAATGCGTATGCAGTTACTTTAGATGGGAATTCGGCGCCAATTGTGCCATCTTGCTACAAAAGGCAGATTTTGCACCATTGTGCGCCAGAATCGAGGTGTCCCGTCATCATCGTCGGTACTTCAGCACACTACATTCTCCGAAATCTTTCTGCTTGACGCTGAGTAGGACCATGTGGTTGAAAGAAGGATTCAGCGATTCCAAGTACTAAGGGTTTTACGTAATTACTATGGAAATCGTCGATCTGCTATGGACGACGGAAAATATCGAGTCTGCTATTGAAATCATCGGTCCGCTACGGACGATGGAAAATATTGAGTATGTTGTGGATATCGCTGGTCCGCTACGGACGGCGGAAAATATCGAGTATGCTAAGGAAATCTTCCATCCGCTGCAGACGACAGAAAACGTAGAGTATGATATGAAAATTGTCAGTCCACTACGGACGATGGAAAATATCGAATATGGTATGAAAATCGTCAGTCCGGACGACTGAAAACACAGAGTATGCAATGGAAATCGTCGGTCCACTATGGACAACGGAAAATGTCGAGTATGCTATGGAAATCGAAAATCTCAGTGAAATAACGTTATTAAACATCTGTGAAAAGTTTATTTTCAAGATTCTAACACTTGTTAATCATTTTCGGGAATATTTCTTGGGTGTTAAGCAGTCACATCGTCTTCTGTTTCCGCATAATAAATGTTTCTGTCCAAGTTTCTGTTTTTTTCTTTTTTATGTTTTGTTTCCTATGCCTGATTATATTTTTATTTTTGATGTTTTCTGATCATGTTCCTCATTTTTGATATCTTCGGTAATAGTGAAAAGGAGTGACCTCGTATTTTTGAAGATTTTTTTCTAATGAAATGCAGGTTTCCCTATTTCTAATACATACTTCTTCAAAACTAATCAATAAAGGCCAATCGTTTTCGCCCATTTCCTTTTTATTAAGCGAAATTAAATTTCTAGATCGGTGCTTAATCTGTCCGCGGTGGAATCCGCGCCGTTTCCGATGCCCTGTAAAATTGCTTCACGGCAGAGTGAGCAATGCAGTATCGATTTTTCACTCTAATTTTCCATAAAATTCGTGTTTTTCCATATCTTAGTCACTTCTTACTCATATGTGATATTCATTTTGTGGATTCGCGGAATTCCGCTTTCTGCGCCATCATTTGGGTTATTCTCGAGATCAATGCAAAACTAAAATAAAAATATGGGGGGGGGGTCTTTTTCGCCTCGGGAGCGATATTTCATCTTTCAAAACCTTCGAAAACGGAAGTTAAACAGAATGAAGATTTTCTCCATAATCCTAATTTAGTTTTCTCGCAATGCTTCTTCTGCCCATTATTGTTATTAAATGTCATTTTAATGCATTGGCATGCTGATTATTTTGCCATTACTGGAAGTTCTACATTTCCTCTGAAGTTTTGCCAGGGTCAGATGGGTGGAAAATGCGGCTGTTTCTCAGCGAGCTGTTCAGGTCTTCCCAGACGTTAAAAAGTATGCAGATAGTATTTGATCGCTACCTAATACCTTTACTTGTGATCAAGTTGAAAAAGCTTGCATGGATAAACTTATTTTAGCAAAGTTGGCATTTTTTTCATTTGTTGCGTTAATGTTAGAATCATTTCTTAAAGTTCCTGACTCCGAAACCGATGGTACCTTTCCTGTATGAAGCCTTTTATGACCTGATTTCCCAGTTAATGAAAAAAAAAAATGTAAAAAAGTAAGTTCTGGAATGTACTGAAGCTCCCAAAAATCATTATCTGCAAATTTTACCTGAAATTCCCTGCAAAATGTTCTTCTGAACAACCTGGAAAAATCAGGGAATTTTAAAAGCCAATATAAGTGGCAACCCTGCTGAAGAGGGCGGCATTTCCCCCTGTGGGGACAGTATTTCATCTTTCAAAATTTTCGAAAACTAAAGGTAGATGGAGTCTAGATTTCTCTTGTAAGCGTAATTTTTTTCTTGCAATTTTTCTTCTGTGCAGTATTGTTGTTAAGAATCATTTTATTCCATTGAAATTTGTATTTTAGCTTGAAAGTGTAGGACAATTTTCTGGAAACGGAACTCGGAAGGAGCAAAGATGTTCTGTTTATCCTGTGTTGTTGTTGAGTGCCAATAATTTGATATTTTGAATGCAGTAATGTGCTGCAGTATTATATTTACATATATAAATTACACTGATCTATTCCATCTTGCTCATGCTGCACTATGTGTTCAAACTGTTTCGCCACATGTTCTGATTTTTCACTTAGTTAAAATGTTACGCTTTTTTTCATCTTAGTCAGTCTCATGTATGATATTAAGTTGATGCCACAACCTGCATATAGTCCAGACTTGTCACCATGTGAGTTCCCCATTTTAAAAAAGCCATTATGGGGATGACAATTTGAGACTGATCAACAACTTTATAACAGCTGCGCAGGGATGCCTCGATATCATTTCACACAAAGAATTCCAGAAGACATTCAAAAAGTGGGAGGAACATTGGGACGCCTGTATTCGATGCAATGGACAGTATTTTGAAAAAGATGACCATTTTTTTTTTTTTATAAAAACATTCTCAATTGTTAATTCTTATGTATACAGTTTTGTTTTACATTTAGTAAAAGTTCATTTGTTTGACTAGTACTATGTATTTCTATTTTTCAGTCAGTAAGTGGTTGCAGCCAAAAGAAGATGAAGACATGGAATTAGATGTCTTAGATATTGATTCTTCTATTCCATATGATACATCCTATTCTGAATTTGGCGATGTGCTGAGCATGATTGATGGTAGGATTGTTTTTATTGTACAAATAATTATTTGTACATTGTTCAAGGGTGCTTTGTAAATGCTTGCTTTTCTGTTTTGCCTCACTAAACTCCCAGTTTTCATTGCTGCTGCTTGATTTTCTAATTTAATTCCCTATTCTCTCACTTTTACAGAAATTTTTAACAAGAATATAAAAAAATGCTTGTGTGGGTGAAATTTTATGAGAATTTTTGCTAAAAGAGCTTCCCTTGAATGTGTACATTTTTTTTTTATGTTAAATTTTTGGAAAGTTTGGTACTTGATGCCATAAAGCAGGAACAAAATTGGATTTGCTCGATGCTTTTTTTTTCTATTGCCTTGTTTTTTTATGGAAACAAAGTGTTTTCGAATCACTGATACGAACGATTACCGTCTTTGGCACGATTTAATGATAAAAGATGAAAAATATATACAATTAAAACCATATGTACATGAGCACTTTCGAGGCAGCGGCTACCTCATCTTCAGATATATTGAACAAAAACACATTCAATCTATATATAGCATAGATTATGGCATTGTGGGAAGCAATGGGAGACGTAAGAGCCAATAACATTTCGTATGGGTCAAATAGTTGTGTACACAGCATGCTAAATGGTAAGTGAGGAAAAACATATTACAATGACTGAAGAATGAGGTGGGGTGGGGTGAACATAGCATTTCAAACAAAAGTCACAATTTAAATGGACGATTTAAGTTAACAGATTTAATTAGTGACTTCCATGCATTGTGCAATTCATAGGGGCTATGTTCATTACAACATTGTACACTGGAAGCTTCTATATACACACTTTTGCTTATTAATAGGTCCCTGAGGTTGCTAGGAGCATGGGTGCAAGTTTTCCGTCCGGAGGACGGAATTCCGTCTTTTGAAAATATCCGAAGACGGAAGCGGGACGGAAGAAAATATCAGTAAAAATAAAATTTCCAAATATATATTTTTCTTTTTCCCTTTCTATCCATACGCTCTACTCCGGAAAGTAAGTACGCCATCGGCAACCACGCTCGTACCGGAGTACCTTGTTTATCGTAAACTCGGAGTAGCAGCGGCGCCTGATGCATTCTGGGTAAGAGGGGCATTCTGGTTGAAGAGGAATCGAGGAGCAGCTTCCTTGGAGGTTCTACGCCGATCCTCGCCTACGTCATATCCCCAGCTACGGGTACGTCACGCACCATAACCGGTTCACCCATCGACCACTGGCTCTGCCGCTGTAGGTCACAGCTAATCTTTGGAGTGAGTAGTACAAGTCGATCTTGCCGTAATTTACGCGTGTATGTATGCGTACGCATTTCTATATTAATTTACGTATGCGAAATTAACCAAGTATTGGTAAATTTGTGATTCCTTTTTTCAACATTCAGTCAGCTATCGAATTCATAGATTCGGAAATTATGTCGGCTTTGAACGATAGCAGTGTTAAAAAATAAGTGGCGATGGGAATGGTTAGATGAGACTGATTCCCATGACCAGAGATCGCGATAACGCCTCTACACGCGTATTTCACGCCTTAAAAACGCCGAATATGCTTTAAAATTTAGAAATACGCATTTTTACGCATTGTTTTTCCATATGAAATTTCCTTTTATAATCGGTAATTACACCGCGATTATGGCATAAAAATGACTTTTTTTTTTTTTTTTTATCAAGAAATGATATCTTAACTTTTATGTCACAGTTTATGAAAAAATCATGATTTGGTTCCCATTGCCGAGCTGTTCAGCTAGGGATCGGCTTTCGGCAATCATTCGGAAGAACCTTCTGAATGATTGCCGAAAGCCGATCGATGGCAGTATGGGAAAGAGCAGCTCAACCAATGGGCATGCGCATTTCAGCCGCGTCGGGATTGAGACGCTAGTGTATGGGTGCAGCGTGGTGCCGTTAAACCTTGGCGTGGAGGAAGTGAAAAGCGACGTGTTTTGAAGTTCGTTTAATTGCCATTTCAGGGCGGGATTCTCCTGCCTTACGAAATTTTAAGAATATATATAAAATCAGGCGAGGCTCGTTTTCCGCCTGGGGAACGGTATTCCGTTTTTCAGAACTAACGAAAGCTAAACGGAGTGAAATGTTTTCCCGCGAACGTAATTTCTTTTTCTCGCGAAGTTTCCTCTGTCCAGTATTGTGATTAAATATCAATTTATTGCATAAATGTTTGCATTTCAGCTTGAAAGTGTAGACAAAAATTTCCGATAACTGAAGTTCGACGGAGCAAACATTTCCTTGTAAACTTTAGGCACAAGTTGTTTCTTTCGCGGATTCGAAGAGTAACTCTTTGTTGTCATCAAAACTGAAGATAATTTTTTGGGGGGTGGTGTGTGTGCGTGCGTGCGTGCGTGGTGGCGGTGGACGGAATTTCGTCTTTCAAAACTTTCGAAAAACGGAAGTTAGACGAACAGCAGATTTATTCTGTAATCGCAATATTTCCTCTGCTCATTTTTTTGTAAAATATAACTTTGTTTGATAACCGATTGTGTTTCAGCTTGAAAACGGAGGGAAAATTTCCGAAAATGGAAGTCGGACGAAGCGAAGATTTTTTCGTAATCATAATTTTTTTTTTTTTTCGCGATGTTTCCACTGTCCTGAATTATTGTTAAATGTTATTTTCCCTCTATAAATAGTTGCAAAGGGAGAAACTGGACATTCCTCATATCAGAAGAATGGTTGAATCAACCAACTCTCAATTATGTTAACTGTAAACATCTCATACATAGTATTCAAGATATTTTTTTTTTCAGAGCTGAAGGAAAACATGTTCAAAACTACTAAATTAGTTGACCTTTGCAATACTAAACTTGCACATCACAATGTCCAATGAAGGTTTATTTTATCTTTTGTGATTGAGATAGACTGTAGATTTCCTTCCTCCACCATAGAACTCTTTTTGAAGTTTGAGTGTGTAGAATCTGAATCTGTGAAGCAACACACACACAAGTTTTGGTATAGTCTTTCAAAAGCAAAACAAAATTTTTTGCAGCCTCATGGATAAAACAAGATGAGTAGGTAAGATTTTGATAAATTATGACTTATTTTATATAAAAGGAAATCAATTACATGCTAATTCATGTTTACTTATTTATATATAAATATAATTAGTTTTAATATAAAATATTATTTAGCTAAAAATTTAATGCGATAATTGTTCGTTCTCTAAAATTACTCCTTTGAAAAGAAAAATACTCCTTCAAAAATTGTGAAGGAGTATTTTTACTCTTTTGAAAAAATCCTAGCATGATCTCTGCCCATGACGTCAAATTTGGTTCTTGGTGCCGGAAAATTAAGGAACCAGGATTTAGCTTTTGTGTTTTCTGCAGCAGAAAGTTAAACTATGGAAGCAATAGTAAGAAAGTGCTGTTCAGACACAGTAATGTTGCTGATCATCAAAAGTGTGTATGATCACAGCAGCATACACAAACATTGCCTGGAGTCGCTCCTGTTCAAAGAAACAATTCACCTATGAAAATTTGTGATGGTTACTACAGTATAAAACTGTGGGTGAAGTGAATTAATGAAACGAGCTCTCTGTGTACACAACTCCAGTTGGACATGCATAATCTTGATTATAATTTTTTTTTTATCCTTATGTAATTTTACAATTTAAATGACTCTTTTAAAAGTGTGCAACACTTATTTGATTCAACAGAATTTACTAAAGATTATTTGAAACATCTTCCATGGTATGTTATGTATTAATTATTACAATTTCAATAATTTGGTTAACATATTTCTATTATGGGCTTAAAATGCTATATAAGATTTGTTAAATTTCAACTGGTAGTTCCTACCTAATAATAAAATTTTGTTTACATGTATATGCATTAATGTTCGGTCGTTTTATGCTCTTTTGATTTAATAATGAATTTTAACCACATATAATATTTAATGTATATTGTGTTTATGTCTGAATGTGCATGGTGGTGGTGTGTGTGTGTGTGTGTGGGGGGGGTGATATTCAAAATATTTTCAGTCTTGGCCACATCTCAGAACTTGCACCCATGGCTAGGAGTATGAATAATTTCTGCATTACTCCAATCTGGATTAAGATTGTCTTGAAGTACATATTTGGCTAGGGAGGTGCTATACATGCCTGCTTTAATGTTGTATTTATGTTCTTTAATCCTTAATCCAAGATTACATTTTGTGAAAATTTCACATCAACAACTTGTGAAATTTGGCTTACAATCACGAAACCTTTTCTCAGTTGTTCGTAAAGATCGTAACCAATGCTGTAGTATGGATCAATGGGGTATCTACAACATCCCGCTACTTCAGGCAACCACAGGACAAATTGCCTCAAATTATTTGGGTTCCACAAAATGTAATCTTGGATTAAGGATTAAAGAACATAAATACAACATTAAAGCAGGCATGTATAGCACATCCCTAGCCAAATATGTACTTAAAGACAATCTTAATCCAGATTGGAGTAATGTAGGAATTATTTATACTCCTAGCAACCTCAGGTACCTATTAATAAGCAAAGTGTGTATATAGAAGCTTCCAGTGTACAATGTTGTAATGAACATAGCCCCTATGAATTGCACAATGCATGGAAGTCACTAATTAAATCTGTTAACTTTAAATTGTGACTTTTATTTGAAATGCTATGTTCACCCCACCCCACCTCACCTCACCTCATTCTTCAGTCATTGTAATATGTTTTTCCACACTTACCATTCAGCATGCTGTGTACGCAACTATTTGACGCATACGAAATGTTATTGGCTCTTACGCCTCCCATTGCTTCCCACAATGCCATAATCTATGCTATATGTAGATTGAATGTGTTTTTGTTCAATACATCTGGGGACGAGGTAGCCGCTGCCTCGAAAGTGCTCATGTTCATATGGTTTTAATTGTATATATTTTTCATCTTTTATCATCAAATCGTGCCAAAGACGGTAATCGTTCGTATCAGTGATTCATTCTTGCACAAGTCTTCAATTTTCATTGATTTAAGTGTTTTTGATCTTATGATTTATAAATGAAGTTGCGTAATTTTGATTGTGAATTGCTTAGGGAATTTGAATTCAAAATTAGGCAACTTTTGTTTTGTTTCCATTCATTTTATCCAAGCAGTGTTATTTCTAGGAGTCTGAAAGATTATGGCATTATTTGAACATAGTTTTGAGTACTGTACAGGTTATGCAGTGGTGCATTAAAGTCCTGCTCTTATGATATTTTGCTCCAAAATTTTTATTTTTATTTTATTTTTTTGTCAAATTTGCACCAATGCTGTGCCAGAATCATTTTTGAGATATTTTGATATGTATTAAAGCTTGATTGAAAAGGGATACTTCTTTGCATAGGATTTGTAAAAAAAAACAAAAAAAACTGCAGAATTATTTGATTGCAGTTGTTATGGAATTGGTACATCTTTAAATAATGTACAGTATATATATCATGGTTCGTAGTTGTCCTGCAAATCCTGAAATTCGGCTACATGTCCTGGAATTTTATGCATTCTCGTTTTTTGTTCCTAAGAAATGTTTTGTACTCAGGATATTTCTAGTGTTGTACTTACACATTGCTATCAAACTAAATTCAATATTAACATTTGTAGTATTATTTAAATGAAACATGCTATGGAGATATATAATAGTATCTTACACCTTAAAGTGCGCATGCTTATAAGAAAAACTCTTTACACGTTGCTCTTGAGTGGCTAAGGACCACACGACATTGAAGTTACAGTAAGTCTAATGGATGACAACTGATATATATTGCACTGACATTTATTTTATAAAAATTATGTACTTAAAATATATTATCTATCCATTGCTATTGTCATTGTACCATGTTGTAAACAATGTTAAAAATTATTTATGCGAATGATTTACAAACATATGTACATACACTATTACATTCAAACACAACTATATATCTTCATAATATTCAGGCAAGAAATTCTGTGACAAGTCCAATTTGCAAATGTCAACTAAATGAGTGGTTCCCTATGATGCAACCATATACTTAACTGTCTCGAAGAGCTTCACCTGAACTGTATTCTATAGCGGCATTCCCTGAGTGGTAACAAAGTCCGTAATGTTCATAATAGGTTGGCTGTGAGTTTTAGGTAGTTCCAACGCTTATTCAACAAGATATATTATCCACTGATATTGTGCATAATGCTGTAACGTCTCAAACGTGATATTGTTACCAAATAATTTAAATTGAAGATCATTTGTGAAGGCACACGGTCCTTTAGGCTCAGCTTATGTAGAATATCTGCAAACATCTACTGTAGGTTGACTTTCTGTATTTTTTAATATAGTTATTGCAAACACTGTATAAGTTCATGCTATATTAAATATTCATATTTATACTGTATATCTTGGAACAGGTAGTAAATGTCACACATCCCTAACATGCAGACAAATCCTACATAAAAAGGGAACACTATAAAAGTGTATCTTTCATCTCCTCATTGTGGTTTTCAACGCACATTATCGGACAAACAAGACAATTCACTTAGAAAGATACTATTAGAAAGATGACACAGAAAGTCAAGTGTAATTGAGTTCCATACAGAAAAACATCAGTACTGTTTGAAAGGGGGGGGGGTCACTAGTCCAGGTGCTCTGATTTCAAGACATTGATTATACAATTCTGAGCAATGGAGTTATCTTCAAATGTAACCTTTAAAAATATTTTAAAATTGTAACGTACGACGATGATACACATAAAAAATATAAACCCAAATGAAGAAAGGCAGAAAAAAAAAATGCTGAATAATTAAAACCTAACTTCAAGCCATAGTCCAAAGCATCCTCAAGTAGTAGTCGATGATTTTGACTAGTTGCTGTGCATTTCGGTGGAATGACACCATCCTCGGGCAGAAACTGTCACCACTTAAAGGACACAAGATCCCCATGGTCATCACTTATATACTTGTACGCACATGGCTACTGTAATGTGTGCCATCTACGGCAATGAATCGCAATGGTTGGATGTTAATCGATATGTTCTTGTAATGTACAAAATGCATACATAAATTAGAAACACAATTCCTGCTGTAAAAAAACTTAATAACATTCTTTGAATTATAATTTTTATATACACTATAAGAATTTTGATTCTCTCTCTTCTTCGACCAACATATTTTCCATGGTGTAAAGGCAACTCTATTGGGTCATTCATGTTACAGTTATTCTCCTTAGTTTGTTCAAGGACAATTGTCTCAGCATAACGTATGGCACGTTCAGTTTTACAATACTCCATTAGAGACGTGCACATTTTCTTATTTTTCCAATTACTAATATGCTGTCCCAACCGTTTACGTAATTGTTTTTTTTGTACTTCCTATGTAATACTTCTTCCCTTCCACTCCCAGATTGTGGGTAAACAAATTTTAAAAATTTAATTTTTTTTACAACATGCTACAATGACAATAGCAACGGATAGATCATACATTTTTAAGTATATAATTTTAATAAAATAAATGTCAGTGCAATATATATCAGTTGTCATCCATTAGACTTACTATACTTCGATGTCGTGTGGTCCTTAGCCACTCATGAGCAACGTGTAAAGAGTTTTTCTATAAGCACGCACACTTTTTTTAAGGAGTATAATATTATTATACATTGCTATAAAATTTCTCGATTTAATGAAATTATGCCCAGGGTTCTATTTCTTGTTTTTATTATTATTATTATTATTATTATTATTATTATTATTATTATTATAGAAAACTTCTTGTTTTTGTGGGATTTTAATAAGTTGTAATTTGCTGTAATTCACAGTCCAGAAAGTTCCAGGAATAATTCAACGGAAAAAAATATATCTTACCTGTGTAGCAATTCTGCTGATTTAATTTTCAACATAGTCCCCTCTTTTGATACACAGCTTGGATCATTCCAGAAATCTCTCAAATGCTCTGGGGAAGTCACTTTCTGGAATTTTCTTGAGGTACGTTGTCACTGTCCTTGGAATGTCTGGAATGGACCCATATTGTCTTCTCTTCAGGGATGCTTTGAGTTTTGGGAATAGAAAAAGTCCGTTGGGATTAGATCCGGCAAGTAGGGAAAATGCATGATTGTTGTCACCTGTTTTTAGCCAGAAACTGGGTAACACTGGTCAAGGTGTGCAACAGAGCAATGTCATGGTGGAGAAACCATTCTCCACTTCAATGCAAATCCGGCCGAACTTGTCACATTCTCTTGAAAGCGATCAATGACTTCCTTGTAGAATAGGGTGGAGTGAAAAAAATCATGTTTTACATTTAAAATGCCAATATGTGCAAACGTGGTCTACTGGTGAGTTTAAAAAGCTGTCTAAAATTTCAGCTCAATCAGACTATATTTAGTGACTGACACCCCAACCACCATGAATTTTCAAGTGCTCTTGATGATTTATGATTGCAGTGCAGCAGATACAACCTTGACCACCCACCCCCTCAGTCTGCACCTGCATCATATTTGGTTTGATTTTCAGTTTCACAATAGCTTCAGTTGACAGGTTGTAAATGTGTTGTGCAGTCAATCATTCATTTCGTTTATAGTACATTGGTAATTATTTATTTAGTGCCTTGTGAGAAATCTTTTGAGTTCAGTTTTGTGCTGTTGACTCAACAATCAGCGCAGCTGTGTTGACTGTTGGAGTTGGTGTTGTTGACTTGTTATGCACTTATAAATTATGAAGCACCTATGCCTAAAACTAGAAAGGACGTTAAATGTGATGTGTTTGGAGCACCCTTTAAATTTAAAGACAATGAATTGCCAACTTATGGTGATGCGATTCAAAATTACTTGTTCACATGTATAAATTTACTGGAAGCTTCTCAGGATAAAGCACAGCCATATCTAGAACACATTTTGATGGCAGAAATCAAAATCCTATGTGCTAAGGCTTCTATTACAGCTGTATCCAATCAACAGATTTTACATATTAAAGAATTTCAGAAGGAGTATAGAAATATTATCCTCGAAGGATAAGTGCTATTCTTCTAAATCGTTTGTTTTACGTTATAATTTTTAAGTTTTAACCGAGGAAGGCAGTGTGCAATCTATTACTTCTAAGAAGTAGTAGTATGCATGTTATAATGACAATGTAGATGTTAACTCACCATTTCTTTTGTTGAATATCTCATTTACTGCAGCTTGAGTTAAACACACGGAATGTATATCAATTCATCTAACGAACTTATAAAAAGCTATGGATAAAAACAAAATGAAACAAAAACTGTAAAAATGGAATAAAATCGAATAAAAGCATGCAAAAAAACCTTGCCAATCATTTGAAAAAAACCTGAAAGGCTGTTCTTGTTCACACAGGGACCCTACTCTCTCACTCCAAACCCGTTCAGCTGCATAAGCCACAGCGTTCTTCAGTGAGGGGAGATCTATTTGCTCTAATTGCCTAGTCATCATTGCCCCGTTGAACTTCAGCCAAGTCATGCTCCACCTCCACATTAGAATCTTCATTGCGCATGTCATGCTGTGCTCCTTCTGCCGGTAATCAGTCATACGACATCATATCCGATAAATTGTCTAAGTTACTTCTGTTTTACAGGTTAAAATACGATAAAAAAAACCAACCAGCTGCAGCTCTCATCAATCGACCCATAAAAAACATCAAGGAGAATACAAGCAAAAGTAAGCAAAGGCATCACTCTTTCCACAATTAGCAACACACAGCAACCAAAAAATTTTTATTTGGCCGCCCAAGTGGAAATGAATCCCGCATCTCTCGATATCTAGCCAAGCGCGTTAGCCTTACACTTTTGTTGAATATCTCATTTACTGCAGCTTGAGTGGCTGCAAGCTGTTTTCCCGGCAGCGGCCGAATAGCAATTTTTTGGTTGGTGTGCGTTGCTAAACGTGGAAAGACCTGTCTTTGTTTATTCACTGCTGCCATGTATTTGGAGGATTTTTACAAGCAAAAAGTCTTCCCATTTTAGACTTGCTGTTATAGATGTAGTTGCTATTATGGCATCCTGTAGGAAACGGTTGGGTTTATATCACAGTAATGATCAAACTCATATGAGAGCTGTTATTGAAGAGTGTACTGTATTCATGAAGCAATATAAATTGTTAAAGTTGGTCAGATTCAAGTTAAAAGTGAACAAATGTTGAATAAAACAAATAGTTAAAACCACTCAAACTGTGAGATGAGTAAAAGCATTAAAATGAAATTATTGAAACCGAAGTACACAAGAACACAAACTTTCAAGGTGAACTAAAGGGCAATCCAAAAAACAAAGTGCAAATGAAACCAGTATTGAAGGTGAACCAAAGGTCATCGACGATCAGATATTAACTGTAACTTAAATGCACCGATCGAGCTCTCATATGCTTGGAGATACATGATTCAACAAAAGAATGAAAAGAAAGAACAGAGTAGAACTGCGAGAAGACAATTTGTAAAAAGTATGCCAAAATACCGAACACCAGATGGTGCCACTGAACTTATACGTCACGACATCGCACACTGGGCAGATGTGGTTGGCAGTCAACAGAGCAGTAGCATACGAGCTGTAATACCATCAACAGGTACCTTTGACAATGGCCACGACCATGTGGATCGAAATGCGTCAGGGCAGTAGCACTTGACTTTCGTCGATGACCTTCGGTTCACATTCAATACTGGTTTCATTTTCTCTTTGTTTTTTCGGATTGCTCTTCAGTTCACCTTGAACGTTTGTGTTCTTGTGCACTTCAGTTTTAATAATTTCATTTTAATGCTTTTACTCATCTCATGGTTTGAGTGGTTTTAACTATTCATTTTATTCAACATTTGTTTGCTTTTAATTTGAATCTGATCATTAGTTTTTACAACTTTGAACCATTTATGTTGCTTCATGAATACTGTACACCCTTCAATAACAGCTCTCATATGAGTCTGGCCATTACTGTGATATAAACCCGACTGTTTCCTACAGGATACCATAATATCAACTACGTCTATTACAGCAAGTCTAAAATGGTAAGACTTTTTACTTGTATTCTCCTTGCCGTTTTTTATGGGTCAATCGATGAGAGTTGAAGCTGGTTGTTTTTTGATTAAATTATAACGTGTGAAACAGAAGCAACTTAGACAATTTATCAGATATCTATTATTCCACGTAGCAATATTCACCATATATCTATTCTGATATTGTGAACTATTTATGTATGACATCATAATTTACTTTTTTTATTCTTCGTTTTTTTCCTGTTTTGCCTTTCCTCTTGGTTAATCAAGTATTTCCATGCATATGATAGGTCGCATGGAGTATCAGTATTACCAATTTACCATTAAATTTCTTCATTTTTTTTTATCATTATAGCCTTGGAAATGAGGATTTGCTTCTGAGTTCTATGCGATGTAAGAAGTTTTATATTTGTCCAATCAGGTTCTGTATTATTTTCAGTGCAATATTTAATCAAAGATGTTTTAGCCTATCTTTTTATTCAAGTTGTCTAAGTGTTCTTTTAATTTGGTTTTAAACTTCTTTTAGTACTTCCAATGTACAGTTTATTACTATTATTATCCTCATTTGATGGTACTATTGGTATCTTGTAAACTCTAGCTTTATCCAGATTTGATATTGGATCCTTACCTTTAGTTAACGTACTTGCTGTATCATTAACAGTTTCTGCAATGCAAAGGTTTTGCATGTTGACACTCTGTTTTTAAAATTCCCGTTACAGTCGGATTATAAGGTATTTTTTCACAGTATCGTAATTTTTCATTTTTATTATTAGTACTAACATTGTTTACCCTTTGTCTACAATCCTTGTATAATTTATTTATAAGTTTCACATTGTACCCAAAATCAACAGCAATGCTTTTTTATCCAATCCAATTCCTTGGCTTCCATACTTTGATTTGAGGAATGAGCTATTGCTCTCTGTAGCATTCAGGTATTATATACAGAGAGCAATAACTATTGGTATCTTGTAACTCCAGTTTTGAATAAAGCTGCAAGATACCAACAGATACATTCCGTGTGTTTAACTCAAGCTGCAGCTTTATCGAAAGCTGGGGTTTACAAGATACCAATAGTACCATCAAATGAGAATAATAATAGTAATAAACTGTACATGGGAAGTACTAAAAGAAGTTTAAATATCAGATTAAAAGAGCACTTAGACAACTGGAATAAAAGACAGGCTAAAACATCTTTAGTTCAATATTGCATTGAAAATAATACCGAACGTTATTGGACAAATACAAAACTTCTTCCATCACATAATACTCACTAGCATATCTTCATTTCCAAGGCTATAATGATAAAAAAAAACAAAGAAATATAATTGTAATACTTCATGCGACCTATCATACTCATGGAAATACTTAATTAACCAAGAGAAAGAAGGAAACATAAAATAAAAATAAAATTAAGAAGATTTCATATGACCCATCACCGGCAAAAGCGCACAGCATGACATGCGCGGTGAAGATTCTGACATGGAGATGGAGCATGACTTGGCTGAAGTTCAATGGAGCAGTGATGACTAGGCAGTTAGGACAAGTAGATCTCCCACCACTGAAGAGGGCTGTGGCTTATGCAGCTGAAACGCATTTGGAGTAACAGAGGAGGGTCCGTATGTGAACAAGAACAGCCTTTCAGGTTTTTTAAATGATTGGCAAGTTCTCTTTGCATGCTTTTATTCAATTTTATTCCATTTTTAAAGTGTTTGCTTTATTCTGTTTTTATCAATAGTTTTTTATAAGTTCATTAGATTAATTGATATACATTCCGTGTGTTTAACTCGAGCTGCAGCAAGTGGGATATTCAACAAAAGAAATGACGAGTTAGCATTTATGTTGTCATTATAAAAAGCATAATACCACATCTTAAATGTACTAGATTGCACACTGCCTTCCTCGGTCAGAACATTAAAATTATAATGACTGAAACAGAAGATTTAGAAGAATAGCATTTATTCTTCGATGATAGTATTAATAATTATTGCATAATGCAGCAGCAAGCTTATTTGAACTTCAGCTATATGAGTATAGAAATATAAAGTACCAATTGATGGAATCTAGAAACAGTGGGAATATGAAAATAAAAGTTAAAGCTTTCCAGGTGTCTATGGGAAATAGGCTGTTTGATATATCAGCATGCAAATGTTGTGACTACTTGTCATGTAAATGCAAAAATAAGATACCTATTAAAGAACAAGAATTTTTGAATGATCAAAGACATCAGAGAAAAATGGCTCAGGGTAGAAAACTAGAAAAATGTCACGGGCAAAATGCCCATGCAGCTGGAAATCTGGGGGCAAATTTCTATTTTCTAGGGGCAAAAAAAGATTATATATATATATATATATATATATATATATACATATATATATATATAAGTTTATATACAGTCGTGGCCAAAAGTCCTGCATGAGTAGATCGAAAGTCAATTTTTGGTGTTTGAAGTCAACTTATACAGCATAATGGTAAAGTCAGGAATACATATTATACATCATTTTAAAGGAAGTTTTATGCTGAATTCAAATATTTTTACAGAATGTTATTACCAGTAATAGAAGTGAAGTTACAAGCAAAAGTACAGCATCTAGTCATAAAAAGCAAAAAATAGTGGAATTTGTGAAATTAGTGTACAATGCATTTAACGTAAAATTACTGTACAGTACGTTATTGAAACTTGCAGGACACTTGAATTAACTTACCAACAAGCAAAATACGCTTTAATATTTAATTGGATAACCATGGTTTCTTAGTAACAAAGTGAACATTCTTGGTATGGAATTAATGAGCTTCTGTAGTTGTCCATATAAAAGATCTTGTGTACGGTGTGTGATGGATATGAGTGAAGCCTGAGTTGTATGTCAAGATCGCTGTACCCCGCACGGGGATAACTGGTTTACCAGTTATTTGGGGAGCGGCGCCCCAACGGCCCGAGCTGACCTTGTGACGGATCAATTTATCTTTTCGTCTTGAACGATTATGTAACCGAAGGGACAGCTGTTCATCCAGCTGCTGGGGGATGGCGTCCCCACGGCCCGAGCCGACTTGAACTAGATGTGAATTTTCACATTTTTTTATGTTTTTTGTTTTTTCACTTCACACGCTCCCGCCTCAGTTGTAGGTTGCTGAGGTTGTGATTATGCGCCAGCTCTGGATTTGAGTTTATATTTTTCTTTCCTGTCTTCTCCGTTTTATGTTCCTTTTGTTTTTCCGAGCTGGTTAGCTGGACCTACCTGCACGTTTGCCGTGTGTGGTGACCCGTAAGGTGGAAAAGGGGATGCTGGAGGCTGAGGTTTCTGGAGGCCTGGGTGTTGTTGTCGCCAGTTGCCAACACTCCTCTTTGCCCCCTGCTTCACCCTAAATGGGCGGCTGGGAACTAACCCACTCCTAGTCAATGAGGTCTGTGGCCGAGTGGAGCCCAGACCTCTAACGGCTTGTCGTCTCGTACGACTGGGTGAGTCTGGGGATAGGGTGGGCATGCCAAAGGGGTGTTCCCCAGGCATGGGAAAGTCTGGGTGCACGCCGAGCGTATGTCTGCCCTATCAACTTACTATATCCGCTTGCTATCCCTAGAGCCGTGTCCTGCGTCCACTTGGGTTTGCGGACCTCCGGCTCTCCCTCGTTGGGCTCGATTGTGGGTGGGGAAGTCGGCGGACGAATTCAAAAAACTTTTTATGGCTCAAAATGAAATTTCCCACGAACCTAAAACCAAAAGAGGTATTGAGGAAGGCTTAGCTCCTTCCGCTAAAAAGCATGTGCCCGATTGCTCGAATGCCAGATTCTTTTTTGTGCACTCATTGGACCCTTCAAAGCCTTTGAGTGCCAAAAGTCCATTTTGGATTAACAAAGCACTGCAATCCATAGCAAGTTCTCCCAAGAGCGTAAAGAAGCTCCAATCTGGAGATCTTCTTGTAGAGATGTCCACTGTGGCCTACAGTACCACACTTATTAACACCACCACGCTGCTGGAGACTCCTGTCAAAATAACACCCCATGGATACCTAAATTCATCTCGAGGCGTTGTCTCCTCTCAGGACCTCGTTGAGTGTACTGAGGAAGAGCTATTAGAAGAACTGAGGAGTCAACAAGTTACGGGTGTGCGGCGTATACTCTTTAGGCGGAATGGGCAGTCCGTCCCATCCCGCAACATCATTTTAACGTTTGATAGCCCTTCGCTGCCTACGTCCATCAAGGCAGGGTATCTTCACCTAGAGGTACGCCCGTACATCCCTAACCCTTTGAGATGTTTTAGGTGCCAGTCTTATGGCCATTCTCAGCAGTCGTGCAGGAGCAATCCCCGGTGTGCACGCTGTGGTGCCACAGAGCATCTTCTGCAGGAATGTGTGGCCGAGGCTGAGTTTTGTGTGAACTGCAAGGGTTCACACGCGGCATCAGCCAAAGATTGTCCCAAGTGGAAGGAGGAGAAGGAAATCCAAAGGATCAAAACGGTGGAAAATATTTCCTATCCTGAGGCCAGAAGAAAAGTGGTTCCTGTTACATCTGATCGGCGATCATACGCTTCAGTGGTGGTTGCCAAATCTACGGTTGCCACTCAGACCGACATTGAGATCCCCCTTAAATGTCCATTCAATGTTAACGACATCATCGCAGCCGGACTGGAGGCACTCCAGTCTCGAGCTAGGGGTCTGAAAGCGCCACCCACCACTTCGCCGAAGCAGACTCATCCCACCCCCAACAAGGGAACTCAGGCCACTTCTTCTAACAAAAAGACCAAAGCCCAGGATAAGAAACGCATTTCTTCTCCTACAAAATCTCAGGAAACGACTCAACGTCGTGCGCCTCCCGGTACGACACTTGGGACAAAACATGCTCCGATCTTAGCCCCTGGTCACACGCCTCCAGATCTGGGGGAACCCCCAGCAGAGGCGATGGAGCCGGACTTTGTTTGATCATTTTCATTTTCATTTCACTAATAACCATGGCTTCAATCATTCAGTGGAACTGTCGAGGTTTTCGGACGAACTTTGATGACGTGAAACATCTGCTTTCATTTTACTCTCCGGTGTGCCTTTGTCTACAGGAGACGAAGCTTAAACCATCGGACCTGCTTTCAGTTCGAGGCTACAGTGCATTTCGGACTGATAACTCGTCTGGAAATATAGCCTGTGGGGGAGTCGCTAATCTCGTCCCTCACAGGGTTCCGGTTACTTCCGTCGCGGTTTCCACAACTGTGCAGGCCGTGGCGGTTCGTATTTCTATGCCTGTACCTCTTACTGTCTGCAGTGTCTATCTGCCGTCGGACGAGAACGTGAGCGTCTCTGTACTGGAGAGGTTGGTTGATCAGCTGCCTTCACCCTTTCTAATACTAGGTGACTTCAATGTCCATCATCATTTGTGGGGTAGTGTCAGCATCAGCACGAGAGGTCGTCGCATAGAGTCTCTTCTGTCCTCGGCCTCTTTGTGCCTTTTTAACACCGGTGCTGACACGTACTTCCATGAACCGACACGATCCTTCAGTGCGATCGATTTGACCTTGGGATCACCATCAATTATTGCTGACTGGTCGTGGGCGGTGTGTAACGACCTCCACGGGAGCGACCACTTTCCCATTGTCCTCTCGCATCATGCCAACATGCCAACTTCTGCCTCCCGCCCTCCTCGTTGGAGGATGGAGCGTGCGAGATGGGAGGTCTTCACGCCGTCAGCTTTGATCTCTTCTGCAATGGTGACCCAAGAGTCAATCGACGCAGCGGTTCTTGAAGTCACAAATTGTATTCTTCAGGCAGCTGATCTTTCTATCCCAAAAACATCGACGACACTCTCCAGAAGTCCGAAGCCTTGGTGGACCCCTGAATGCGCAGCGGCTAGGAGAGCTCAACATAAGGCCTGGTCTACGTTTCGGCGTTATCCGACCGATGCTAATCTCGTTAAATTCAAACGAGCAAAATCCTATGCTCGGTTGGTGCGTCGACGTAGCAAGAGGGAGTCTTGGATCCAGTATGTGTCATCTCTCACTTCACGTGCCAGTTTCGAAAAGTGTGTGGGACAAGATTCGTAAGATCCGGGGTAACTACAGCTCTCACCGGATATCCATTCTCGAGAGCAACGGCTGCACATATGCTGGAGTCGGGGAGATTGCTGATTGTTTGGGGGAGGCGTTTGCCTCCGTGTCGAGTGACCTGGCGTATCCTTCCTCCTTTCTGAGGATTAAATCCACTGCGGAACGCCAGAGAATCTCCTTTGCGCCTTTTCTCGACACTGGATATAACTCCCCCTTCAGCAGGGTTGAACTCAGAGTGGCTCTGCATCGGTCCGGCGCTACATCTGTCGGTCCCGATGGAATCCATTATGATATGCTCCGTCATCTCTCGCAGTCGTCTCTCGAGAATCTCTTAATCTTGTATAATCGTATTTGGTCGGAGCACAGTTTCCCGGAATCTTGGCGAAACGCTTTTGTTCTGCCTTTTCCCAAACCTGGCAAGGATCCCAAGTCTCCCTCTAGTTATCGTCCAATTGCTCTCACTAGCTGTCTGTGTAAAGTTCTTGAACGCATGGTTAATTCCCGGTTAATTCATTTTTTAGAATATCATCAAGTACTTTCACCATCACAAAGCGGCTTTCGCCGTCATCGTTCACCTCACGATCATCTCCTGCACCTTGAGACATCTGTGCGCGAGGCGTTCGTGCGTAGGCAGCACCTGGTTTCTGTATTCTTTGACATCGAAAAAGCCTATGATCGTGCGTGGCGGCACGGGATTATCCGTGAGCTCCACGCATGCGGATTGCGAGGAAATCTTCCGACATTTATTTTAAATTTTCTTCGCAATCGGGTGTTCCAGGTGCGCCTGGGTACGATGCTATCTGCAACATTCCATCAAGAACAAGGTGTTCCTCAAGGTTGCATTTTATCTGTCACATTGTTCATCCTTCGCATTAATTGTCTCCTCACAAATCTTCCTCCTGCGGTTTCGGCTACTGTGTATGTTGATGATTTACACATTTTCTGCTCGTCATCCAGCATGAATTTTATTGAAAGGCAGTTGCAGTCTGCAATTAATCAGATCTTTAAATCGGCGAATAGCAATGGTTTCGTTCTTTCTCCCGACAAGACAGCGTGTGTCCATTTCTGCCGGAGGCGTGGCCTCCATCCTGACCCAGAGCTGTTTTTAGACCGTGCAGCCATACCAGTTTTGCCGGAGGCCAAGTTCCTTGGTCTGACCGTCGACCGTGCGCTTACGTTCCGTGCGCACGTTCGGCGGCTCAAGATTTCCAGTCTGCGGGCTCTATCTATTCTTAAGATCCTTTCGAGAGTCTCGTGGGGCGCAGACAGGACGTCTTTGATTCGTATTTACCATTCCTTAATCCGGTCGAAACTGGATTATGGTTGTATCGTGTATGGCTCTGCTCGTCGTTCCGTTCTCCGGCCTTTGGACACTATTCACCATCAAGCACTGCGTCTTTGTTCGGGAGCATTTCGAACATCTCCGATTCCCAGCCTTTACGCTGACGCGAACGAACCATCGCTTGAATTACGCTGTCTGCAGCTGTCTATTCAATTCTACCTGAAACTTAGATCTCTTCCAGGCCATCCTTTATACGATGCAGTTTTTCATCCCCAGCATGCTCGTTTATTCGGGAACCGGCCCTCGTGCATTTCAACCTTCGGTCTTCGTATGGCGGCCGTAGCCCTTGATGTAGGGCTCGACTTGTCACTTGTTGGAGAGACCAGGGGCTTTGGGGATCCGCCATGGCACCCACTTGGTGTCATGGTTGATACCACCTTTACATCTTTCGATAAATCCTCAACCCCTGCGTCAGTGTACCAGCAGCTGTTCGCTGAGCACCGTGACCTAAATTCTGACTTCACTCCTATTTTTACTGATGGCTCCAAAATGCATGGAGTCGTTGGATCCGCGGCTGTCTGTGTAGATGACGTTTCAGTAGCGCGGATCCCAGCTGAGGCCACGGTGTTTTCAGCGGAGATGCATGCTGTGTATCTCGCTCTTCTCCATGTTCAGTCGAGTTCTCATCATCGTGCTATGGTCTATACGGATTCCTTGAGTGTCTTGCAGTCACTGTCATCGTTGGACTGCTGTGACCACCCCTTTCTTCTTTCCGTACGAAGGCTTCTTCGTTCCTTGCTCGAGGCCGGTGTCCAGATACAATTTTGTTGGATCCCCGGGCATGTTGGAATCTCGGGTAACGAGTGTGCTGATGCGGCTGCTAGATCTGCTTCCTCTTTGGTCGTCACACCCTTGCCACTGTTTCACCGGGATTTCCGCTTTCTGGTACGCGACCATATTAAGCGAACGTGGCAAGGTCTGTGGGACCAACAGGTGGAAAATAAACTGCATCGTATTAAACCTAATCTTGAAGTCTGGAAATCCTCGTATCGTCGGAACCGTAGGGAAGAAGTGGTGCTTGCGCGTCTCCGCATTGGGCATTGTCGTTTCACTCACCGCTTTTTGCTGTGTGGCGACACTGCGCCGCTGTGTGAGACGTGCAACTGCCGACTCACTGTCACTCATCTTCTGTGTACCTGTGTTCGTTTTCGTGATGTACGTTTTCATTTCTTTCATTCTCATTTGTTGACCGAGGACGCCGCTACACTGCAGCGGCTCCTCAATGACCACTGTGACTCTGTTGCCGTGTTTTCATTTTTTAAAGAAATTGACTATTTTAAACGTGTCTAGATTTTAGCCTTATCATCATCCTCATTTTTCAGTTTTAATGAATCAGCTAGATTTTAATCATTGTATCATGTTTTTAATACTGTTTGTTCCATTTTCTTTTTTAGCCCTTCCATCGTTCTCATTTTTCAGTTTTACATGATCAGTCATATTTTAAGCTTTTTACCACATTTTTAATACTATTTGTTTGTCTTGTTTCTGGCGCTCTTTGGCCAACCATGGCCCTTGCGCCATAAAAATCAACCAACCAACCAACCAACCAAGATCGCTGTAAGTGTTGAAGTTTGATGCAGCAACAGTAAGTAAAAATTATCTGGTAGTTTGTATTTCTTTGTGGAGCTAACCTCTGAATCTCGTAGAACAGCTTAGTGATATGTTTGTATGTGTGTATGTATGTAAAAATTATTTCTGTGCATTGGGGGGGGGGCATGAATGTAAGATATCACAAATCTCTCATTCAATCTATCAATTCCACATTTTGTCTGTCTGTCCACCCACAGAAATTCAGACTACTTCTGATGGCTTGAGCGAAGAAATTCATTTTGTGTTTTATAGAGAAAGGCATGAGCATGGTATTGCCAATGTCTGTTCCCCTGTATTTTGTCTGTTTGTCAATAGAAATGATATCTTCAATAAAAGTGATATCTTCACTTTTAGTGAAGATATCTTCACATTTTCTCCATTGAATTTCCTATTCGATGGAGAAAATGTGCACAAGACTTTTGGCAGTAATAAAATACTGGAGAATGTCATGTATAGGATAGAAAGAACAGTGCAACAGTTTTCAACATGTTTGTTGTTTCACCTTTCCATCAGTTGAGATGTCTGTGTAAAGACCTAGTGTATATTCATGTTAAGGCTGTATAAACTGTTTCATTGTGTATGAGATTACTTGCCCTCTCCCAATTTTTTAATGAAAAATGTTTAGGGAAAACTTTCTTTCCGTGAAGGTAGATTAAGTGAAACATAATCCCTTATTGATAAAAAAAAATCCCGCTTAAGAATGAAAGAATATTAAATACCTCTATGCGGGGTTCCCATGCAAACGTCTCAAAACTTGCGCATCACATGCTGTTGAATTTCATTCATATGGTGTGTGTAAAGAAAATGTGTACTCTCTTGTCTGACACACAATTATTATTTCAAACAATTTTTTATGATTGCTTCTTTAGGTTTGTCAGTGTTTTCATTCAGGAAAGAGTAACGGGATAAGAAAGCTAGTAAAACTCTTGAGTTGAAGAATTTTTGTTACTACGCATACAACTTCTAGATAAACTTGTGTTTGTTTATTTCAGTAATCTTTTGTAAATACCAAATAAAATGGCGAAAGCTTTTACATTCGTTCAGATGTACCAGGAAAGTACTGGTGTCCTTGACTTATGACTATCGTGATACGCTTATGGAATTTCATGCGATTAGATCCATTTCTGGCATTTTTCAAAAACAGATAGCACTGACTAGTAAATAAAGAAAGCTTTCTTCGGTCGTCTAATGAGGGTAACTGTTTAATTTGTTAGGCAAAAGATATGCTTAGGCATTATTTGCAACATTTCAGCAAAATAGTTGCTTGCTAAGCAAAGTTTTTTTTTTCTTTTTGTCTTTTTAATCAGGTAAGTACATCAGTGTGGGGGATTAGCCCACAGCTGAGGGTTCCAGTTGGTCATTCAACCTAAGGATTCTGGAACAAAACCCAGTGAGTTGGGGTCTTTTCGCCAATGTCACACAGAACTAGCTTGCACCTCTCCAAGATTCACAGAGGCCCTAGTTGCTGTTGTGTGTGCCATTGTTACCACGGAGCGCCCCGAGGAGGCAAACCCATCGCGTTGCAAGGTAGAGTCTCTGTGGATGAATATCACTGTAAGAAGCGTGAAGCTGCTAAGCTGGTTCGCCACAGTAAAGCAAAAGATAGGAAAGAGAAAGTGGAAAGGCATGAACTGGCTTTTTGGAAAGATAGAAAGTCCTTCTGGAAGTACACGGGACTCAGGAAAAATAGGGGAAACAAAGTTGTAAGTTGTGTGAAGAATGAGATTGGGGAAATGATATGGGAGCCAAATGAGTTAAGTGACAGATGGGGTGAATACTTCTGTGAGTTATTAGATCAGGAGAGCAAAAATGATTCTGAGACAGATGCAGATGATGTCACAATGAGGGATGAAAGCACAGGAGGCATCTCAAGAGAAGTGTGTAAAGCTCTAAAATCTCTTCAGAATGGTAAGGCTCCAGGAGTTGATGGCATAACTGCAGAGATGTTGAAGTATGGTGGTGACTCTATAATTGACTGGTTAACTGAAATTTGCCAGTTGTGCTGGGAGTTAGGAATGGTTCCTCGGGATTGGAAGGATGCTATCATTGTTCCCTTGTATAAGGGAAAAGGTGATCAGACTGAATGCAAGAACTATCGTGGTATTAGCCTACTGAGTGTGCCAGGGAAAGTGTTTGGTAAGGTTGTTATTGAAAAAGTATGGGGTCTTACATCAGAGAAAGTGTGGGATGTTCAGAGTGGTTTTATGCCTGGTAAAGGCTGCACTAACCAGATTTTTGCATTACGCATGATGATTGAAAAGTATCTGGCTGTTGGGAAGAAAGATTTTACTTCCTTCATAGATTTAGAGAAAGCTTACGACCAAGTCAATAGGACACTTTTGTGGAAGGTATTGAATGAATATGGTGTTACTGGGAATCTACTTAATAGTGTAAAAGCCATGTATGCTGGTAGTAGAGCTTGTGTACGAGTGAATTGTGTTTTATCAAAATGGTTTTCCATTGGTGCAGGAGTTAGACAAGGTTGTGTAATGTCACCATGGCTGTTTAATATATTTATGGACGCATGCATGCATGAGGCCAAAATAGATAATAGCGGCTTATGTCTTGGTGATATCCGTGTGTGCAGATTGCTGTATGCTGATGACACTGTCCTGTTGGCAGAGAGCAAAAGTGAGTTGCAGAGTATGTTGACTCGGATGCACGAAGTTTGCATGAAATTCAAACTGAGTATAAATAAGGGGAAAACCAAAGTTATGGTGTTTGAGAGAGGAATGGGTAGCACTGAATGTAATGTAAGTATAAATGGCACTGTGATTGACCAGGTGAGTGAGTTTGTGTATTTAGGAAGCATGTTTGACAGAGAGAACAAGTTAGATGGTGAAATCAGTAGGCGAGTGAATTCTTCTTTGAAAGTCATAGCTGCTCTGGGAGGTTTTCACAGGAATGATGGGTTCTCTAGAGAGTCCCGCATGGCTGTGTATGAAACAGTAATTGTTCCTACTCTGATGTATGGCAGTGAAACCTGGGTACTGCAGAAGAAACATAGGAGTCATTTGTGTGCTAGAAAAATGCGTTACTTACGTGGGGTTTGTGGCAAGACACGATCTGATTGTGTGAGGAATGAAGATGTATTGCAGTTGTGTGATGTAAAGCAAAATGTTGTTAGCAAGGTGGAGACCAATATGCTTCGGTGGCTTGGCCATGTTGAAAGAATGAGTGATGAAATGCTTACTAAGAAAATCTTCTCAGCCCAAGTGGCAGGAAGGAAAGGCAGAGGAAGGCCAAGGAAGACATGGGTGGATCAGATTCAGGAGTGTCTGCATGAGAAAAAGATTATGAGTATAAAGTATAAAAGATCTTGTGTACGACGTGTAATGGATATGAGTGAAGCACGAGTTGTATGTCAAGATCGCTGTAAATGGCGAAGTTTGATACGAGAACAATAAGTAAAAATATCTGGAAGTTTGTATTTCTTTTTGGAGCTAACCTCTGAATCTCAGAGAACAGCTTAGTGATATGTATGTATGTATGCTAAGCAAAGTTAGACCTAAGTTTTTTCACTCATTATGAGTCTTTGAGGCTGCAACATAGCTCTATTATAAACTGTTTTCTGTGTGAAAAGGAATTTAATTCCAATAAATAGAACTCTCCTTTTGTTACATCCAGGGAAATAAAGGCTCATCCAATTAAATGAAGGCTTCAGAATGTACAAATTAATTTTGAGAGAACTTTGAAAATGCACATATCATTATCTGCAATCATTATGGAATTCGCAATTTACTGGCTGTGCAAGGACAGCATGTAACTGACAGGTCTTAGTCTACGTTCTGTTAAGTGCTAGTCTTCCTTTTTTAGGTTTACAAATACCAGACGAAACATATTCCATGGTAAGCCTGATGAAAAGTATGCGTGCTAAATTATTTAGTGGAAATTTGACAAATATCTTCTTATTGTAGGTTTGTGGGTATTTTGTGGAATTGAGAAAGTTTCGGATTTACTAAAGAAAAATAATTTTACTTAGCTGTCTTTATTGAGGGTGAATTCGACCTGCAACAATAGCTCTGATAAATGCTAAACACTAAGGTATGGTAAACAAACTACCAACAATGTACAAAAAAATGAATCCGTCAAGTAAACCAAACAATATCACAACAGTTATATATTATCAAGTACTGACTTTAAAACCTTAAAATCTAAAATATATACAGACATAAGGATTTTCGGTCCACCGAGTGGTATCCCTTAAAACCTTTACTATATGCATGTTGTATTGATGACATTTTAATCCTTTGGCCTTACACCCATACTGAATTATTAACTTTTGCTGACTGTTTTGCTTCTCAGATCCCGTCAATAAATTTTACTGTGGAATTAGAACAAAACTACAAGGTTCCTTTCCTCGACATCTTAATTTCTCGTTCCCCAAACTCAACAGGTCCATTGCATTTCTCAGTTTCCAAAAACCTTCTAGTACTCACACCTTATTCCTTTTGAATCAAATCACCCACTCTCTCAGAAACTTGCATCTTTTAGGTTCTACCTTCGTAGAGCATATACTCACTCTTCGACTCGTGCTGCTCGCCTTGCAGAAATAAAATTGACTTCAGCACTTGCTAACCACTATGGAGATTCTTTAGATTGCATGCACGAGTCATTTTCTTGTAGGACTTCTGTCCACAGTGAGTAGAGTTTAGGTTCCCAGCCACCTACAGCGAAATCGCCTTTCGGGCAGGACACAGAAACTGAAGGAATAAGAGCAAGTCTAGTGACTTTGACAGAACAGTTTGTAGTGAGATTAGAGTACAGTAGATGGCACCACCGTACTAGTACATTGTTGCACATAGAGGGGTGAGAGAATTTCAGGGGGCATAGGAAAGGATACCCATTTAACCAGTGGGTCCAGCCTGAGGGCCGTCACTTAACGTACTCGTCCGATGCACGGCGGATATTCAGCGATTGTTAGTAAATCACACCATCTCTGAAAGATCAGCCCAGGTTCAAACCTGAGGACCTAGCATCGATAGTCTGAATCGCTAACCACTAAGCCATCCGCAGCTCCTAACCACTATGGATATCCCTCACACTTATTTAATAGGTTACACTTAAGGGTCCGTTCCAGCTTGGCCACCATGCTACAACCTATTTCTGATTGTGCCCCACGTTATATTACCTCGTTGGAGTATATCCCATGAATTGCCAATCCACTGAAAAATATCTGTCGACGGTTTAATTTGGATTTCAGGACAAGATCGCCTAACCTCATCTCACTAGTTAGAAAAGATAGTCTCCATACACCGATCATTCAAAGATGGGGAGTGTATTATATACCCTTGATCGATAATGTTGGTGCTCACTGTGCATGTTATATAAGTGCTACGGGTCGCAATCTTCAAAGAATTAAAGAACACAAATATAAAATTAGGATCGGGAGCCAGTGCACGGCTCTAGCCAGGACTGTCGCAAAAGGAGAACTGCACCCAGAATGGGATAATATTAAGCTTTTGATCTCTCTAAAATACAAGTCTTCCCTTCACATCACAGAAAGCATATTTATTTGTACATGGTGATGCTTGTTGCAACGACAACTTACCTTACGATCTACCCAAAGTCTGGGAGGACATTATTCAAACTTTAGTAACCTAATTAATGGCCTGGACACTTGCAATTATGTTGGGACCATGTGACTCCTATTGTTAATTAATTTACATATTTGCCCCTGTGCCACCTTGGCTTCTGTACACACACACACACACATATATATATATATTGCCCTGTTGTCTGCTGGCGCTTTGTATATCTGAAGATGGTCCACTCGGTGAACCAAAAGTACTTATGTGTGTATATATTTTAGATTTCAAGGTTTTAAAGTCAGTACTTGATAATATAACTGTTGCATACCTGCCAGGTTTTACGGTTTACCCGTAAAATTTACAGAAATGTGACTTGTTTTACGGGCAAAATGTTAATTTTACAGATTTGGTGATTCTCCGAGATTTTTTTCTTTTTCTGATGATTTTGCACCCACTATTAAAACTTTTTTTTTTTAACTTAATTCATTCAAAGTAAAGGTCCGATGTAAGTTATGAATAAGTTTTCAGTTACATGTGTTTATTTGGGAACATTTTGCTGTAGTTTTCCCTCGTTTTAGGTTATTGTTTTACCTTTTTTCAAACACTAGAACATCAACCAGCTGGGCTTGGTTTTCTCCCCCTCTCTCTCGCGCACTTTTTCCCACCTTCTTTTCATATAATGCATTGTTTGTCTCCCGAGTCGCAACTTCTCAGCAGGCCAGCATGAGTTGTGTCTTGCATTGGAGCAGGCGTCTTTATTCCTCCTAGTTCGAAATGCTCTCAGAACGTAGTTATCGTAGAAAAAAAAAATTCAAACGGATTTTAAATCTGTGGAATTTTTAAGCCCAGATAATGAAATTAAGCATGGTGAAATTAAGCAAAATCTGCCAGTTTTGTGAAATTAAAAATGCATTGGGGCATGGTTTCATGACTTCTTCTCTGGCAATAAATTTGACTTAACGAAGGATTGCTACTATAAGAGGAACTTAAAACAACAACAACGTAAGTCCAATGTTCATTCGAGCCAGTGCTGCTCCAGCAATGATTTATTTTGCTGGTCCGTTAGTCAGTAAGTTTTCTACGCTTTCCAACCGTGCTTTGTTCATCGCTCGATAACGTTCATAAAAATGTCTTGGCTTGATTCAACGAAATTAATATGTTGGGGTACATACTAATTCGTCAAATCCCTATTGAAAATGGTCAAAGGTAAGGTCAAGACATTATTTTCAGTTGCTCTCTGCTTTCTATTTCTTTCAGTTGCTCTCTGCTTTCCTATTCATTCTTCCGCCCTTTTGCGTGATGACTTGCGTAAAATCAAAGCATGATTGTGATGAAGTTTGGGTATGCTGTTCAGCACCCATAGTGGACCTATCCTATTGAAAATGGTTGCTATCAGCATTCATGGGGACAGTGCAGTAGTACATGCGTGAGATTTGTTCGCTCGCGTTTTAGAATTTCAGCACAATATCTTCCGTGGAAATTGACCGATTTGGATAGAATTTTTAATTATAAAACAACGTGTTTGTGGCAGCTTTTTAATTTAGAAAGTAACAGGCACAAAAAATGTTCTATAATAAAGCAAAAACACGCAAAATATACAATATCAATTAATTCATACTAAGATATTCGTAAAGAAAACAGTAAAGTATCGTGAAGAACACTTGCTTTTGCAAACCTACACTTTTTTGTAGGTATGAAATTTTGGGCTTTTAGAAAACAACTCTGAATTTTAAAATATCCGGGTTTTGACAGCACGAGTTTAATCTAGGGAAGGAGTAGACTTTTTTTTTTTTTTATCTGTTTGGAAAAAAAAAAAAAAACTCCATTGGCTTTGTAACTTCTATCAAACCGAATTGTGTGATATTTAGAGATTTTCATTTTTTAAAATTACAGAATATGTGTGTTCCGCATTTTGTCATGTTAAGCCATATTTTTTTTTTTTTTTTTTTTTTTTTTGCAGAGATATAAGATCGGAATTAAAATCCTAGTTCAAACCTTTTGTGCCATGGCTATGCCGCAAAGGGAGCAGGGGACGAGTTGGGGAGGATGTCACCGACGAAAGTGGCTGTATCATTTCTCGTGATGCCTGATGTAAAAGACTGTTGGTTTTGTTCCGGCAGAACACATTGTGTTAGTTTTACTGCAGGAGAGGGGAGTAGTTCAGATGTTGATGGGCCCAGATTGTTTTTTGTAAAGGAATAACTAGACTAGAGAAGCTCTATTCAGTAAGATGAGGGGGAAGGGAAGACGTAACTATAAAATCAGTGCCATTTGGAAATATAAAGAATGCCGCTAAAGGGGTCGGATTTGGTAAAAGACAAGGCATCGATCCGCCTGTGAGGAATGATGGGGAGGGAGGGAGGACCCTAGAGCAACTTTCCCGAATGTGCCCAAATTTTTACCAGCCACCTTGGCTGGTAAGGTCTACTTTTTACCAGCCACTTGAAAAATCTTACCCGCCAAAATATAAACTAATTAAGTTCTAAATGAACTAATATTAATGAAAATATATTTAATGCATACTCACAAATTTTTTGATTGATGCAAGCCTATTTATGACATTTTAATAACAAAGCTGCATATTAGATACAGGCCTGGGCTAATCTGCAAGATCTGTACATTTGAAGCACGAGCTTGGATAATTTTTGTTTCGTAAATATTTTTGCAAATTTAGTGTTTTTTGGTGATATTCCTGTCTAATTTATGGTTTGGATCCATTAAACAATTCAAATAACATAAACTTGAATTAATATTAGCTTTATTAAAATTGATCGATATTATATTAACATAATGCTAGTTTGGTTTTGGTTGTTTTTTTTACACAGTATGAATGCTACTTTAGGATATACATTTTTTTTACACAGTATGATATTTAAAAAACCTTGCATTGGGCTTTATTGCCTTTATATATATAAAACTGAAAGCATAAAATATTATTTAGGTAGGGTAGGGACTTAGGATTTTCATTTAACGTTTGTAGGCACTATGCCGGACTTTCCCATCAGACGTATCTGTCCACCATAGTTTGATAACACCACATGGTTCATATTGTTCAATGGGTGGTCCATTGCACCTAATCATCATCAAATCATTCAAAGTATGGTGGTTCATGTTTGCCCTGAAACATGATTTTATTCTGTTCATAGCAGAAAATCCTCGTTCACAAGCAGCGGTACTGCATGGCACTAACTGCATTAACTCCATTAACTTTTAAATGTTGCCGTAAAAATGTGTTGCATCTTCTTCAGCATAGAGTCGACTAAACAAAGCCTCAAATGTTACTCTTTTTCCAGTCGGTCATTATACTCTTTGCATAGCTTTTTAGCCTACAATATTCCGTCATCACTGAATCTTCATTCCCATTATGTAAAACAGACTCAGGCAGTAAACGACACACCTGCAAGAGTTCTTCATTCCCATATTCATTGATTTCAGTGTTGTCTGGAAAGTGAGAGGGGTTTAAAATTTTTGCCAAGGGAACAAATAAGACTGTCAGTTACTGAAAATAATTTTTCTTCGATATAGCTTTTAACTGCAACAAGCAGTTTTCTCCTATCCTCTTCAAAACAACCAAGTTCATTTCGGCTTTGCTCAGAAACCAATTTAATATCACGGAATGTACCATCAGAGATCAAACCATCATGTTCAGTTTCACGGACACCTTTCGAACATAGGAAATTTTGTAATCTTGATATGCACGTGTTCATTTCATTAACTCCATGATGTAATACCAATTTTTCTCTTTGTAGAAACAGGGATGTATCGCTTAGCAATTTACTAAAATCACACATAAAAAATAAGAATTTCACAAAGCGCACACTTGTCAGATGTTTCAAGAACCCTTTAGCTTTAACCTTCAGTTTACTTGCTTCATTTTTGTCTGCACACATGTGCTGCAAATGGCTACAAATTATGTGTATATTGTTACGCAGTGCAGAAACTGCTGTGTACTTTGACATGACCCATCGGATGCTGTTTATTGGGCGGCACTTTAGAAATTTATCATTAAGAAAGTCGGCCACTTCCTTTACATTTCGTAATAACTTCAGACTTTTATTTTACAGTTTATACTCCCTTTTTTACATCCACAAAAGTTATCAAGTAGCTCACATCCTTGCAGGCATCATTCAAGGCAAGTTCTAATCTGTGGTTCAAACAGTGAACCACAACTAAACAATCAACTTTATCTGAGCTATATACATGCATGATCGTGTTGTTTACATTTTGTGATTTATAATGTGATGAACATTTGCGAAGAATTTGGAACATGCATTCCATTTTTTTTTTCTTAAGTTACTATATTTTTATATCAATAGCTGCAAGTTTCTGGTTAAGTAATTGAACTTTATTGACTTAGGTATTTAATTCGTTTCTTACCCATGAAAAATCATAGAACTTTCTTTACTATATCGGTCAGAGCAACCATAAGCACAGCAGGTGTAACCCATCTTTTTGACTGTTGTCATGTGATTTTATGTTGGAGCCAGAAATTTTGATGTCATGCGCTGTCTATCAGTATATATGGTTGAAGGGTGTGAAGCAAACTCTTTACAATGTATACAAAGTTGTTTTACTAGATGTATACAAATATACATCTAGTTTTTATTGAAATACACTCCTAAAATTTTCCTAAAATTTTTCTAAAAATTCCTAAAATTCCTAAAATTCTTACCTAAAATTTTCCAGAAGTATGCTATGATCCCTGAGTTATGAGGATAATGGCTGTGGAGTAAATCTCACTCCTGTGCTCTGACCTTTGACCCCATTTTGATGATATCAAACAGAATTGGTTCAATATACCTCTGGAACAACATACTAAAGTTTTGTCGCAATAGAAGCATTTTTAGTCAAGTTATGAGGATTATGGCTGCAGAATGAATCTCGCTCCTGTGCCCTGACCTTTGACCCCATTTTGATGATATTCAACAACAGGTTCAGTATACCTCTGGAACAACATGATAAAGTTTTGTCGCAATCAAAGCATTTTTATGTAAGTTATGACGCATAAGGACGATGGAATGGATTCCGCTCCTATGTCCAGACCTTTGACCCCCATTTCACCCATTTTCGATAGGGTTCGTCCCCAGGTTGTGCCCCTACGACATACTAAAATTTAATCAAAATCGAACCATTTTTACGCAAGTTATCGTGCGGACAGACGGACAAAACTGGAGCCTTATACGCCTCTTCAACCTACGGTTGGAAAGTGTAAAATAGGGCAGTAACATGCATATTTTAACATATGGTGAGTAAAACACTGTTTCCTAAGTCTGCAGTTAAAAAACCGCATTTATTACCGAATGTTGGTAATCCTGAACTTTAGTAGTGTCGATCTTTTCACCAGAATGCGTCTCCGCTGCATGTCGCAAAAACCTATCTGCAAAACTGACACAAAGGGGGAGATATGCCGTTGCTGCAATAGTCATCAATAATTTTTTCTGATAATCCTCTGAAAAATAAGCATTTAACTATACTAATTATATGTCAACTAGTTCTCGATATCTGTAAACTATAATATTATTATCTTTATTTTTCGGAAAATTCTGACAGTTTTTATTAACTCAAAGTTGAAGTTTTCCAACTATTAATAGAAAAAATAAACTTTTTATTTTAAAATCATTCGAAATGTCAATTTATGATAATATTTTTTCGATCTAAAATGATTATCATCAGTTTACTTAATCTAAAAATGGATGGCCTTCAACGTCGGTATGCGCTACGATGTTCCCATTTTCAAAAACAACAAAGAATGAAACAAAACATGATTAATTACATGAAAACAAATAAATACATTATAAAACGATTAAGAAAAATTGTGAACAATTTTATTACAATAAACTAAAAAATAGGTAATATAACTTACCGCTTCCAACTTGAACTTTGAGCATCCTTTTCCAAAACTGGTGTGATCAGCTCGAGCGTTTCGTCGGCATACAGAACAAAACAGATTTCCGTTTTCCGTCTGCAGCCAGCTGTAAGTTTTTTGCCACTTTTCAAAAGTACCATGGTTAAATATGCGAGCTTTTTTGGCCTGTGGCAAGTCTGAGGAATTGCAAATTTCCAGTTCACAAATCTGTATGTTAGCATCAGCAGTTTCAGCTGAAACGGCATTAATTTGCACATTACAACTTTCGACTGCGCCATGCTGTACATTTTCACGTTCAGGAGAATCATTTTCCCCGAATAGAATTTCTACTATCAGAGTTCCCATCCCAAAACGCAAAAAGTTTTTTTTTTGCGACATCGAAAAACAACCAAAGTATTTCTGACCTAAACGAGATCTACTATAGGCTATAACCAAACACCAAACCAAAAGCACGTTGCGTTCAACAATAATGCAGCCTTTACAAGAGAGCACGGATGCGAATGTGTCATCTAATGACCATGCGGCGTCAGAAAATTGGTTTGTAGGGGCTCTTAGGCTCTGCTGTTCCCAAAGCGCATGCGGAAGAAGAGGGAATGCTAGGGGGTAGATATTCGTTCTTATCAGTGACCAGCCGAACTTCTTTTAGCAGATCTGCTAAAAGAAGTTCGGCCGTTTTTCAAAATTGGAATCCCGATTTCTTTAAGAATCGAAGAATCGGAATTCCAATTCTGAAAACAGAAAAATTAAAAAAAAAAAAAAAATTACTTGCCAACGGTGGCGATTGTGTTTCCATATTTACCTGCCAGCATAATTTTTTTGATCGCCATTTGGCGCCTGGCGCCCGACATTCGGGAAGGTTTCCCCAGAGGATGACATTCGTAACTAAAACCTAAACCTTTGTTTCTAGATGAAAGAGCCTTTCAGTTGCTCTCTGCTTTCCTAGCTGACCATCTCGAATCGGATAACTCTGCAATCGGTATTTTTTTCCTCTTCAAATTGCAACTCTTTAAGCTGTTACTATTTTACTATAGCAGTGTTTACTTGCATTTTTTTTTTCCGAGTGGTAATAAATTTTGTATTAGTGATTCGTTATGAGCAGCATATAAAAGGGAAAAAAGTACTATCAAACATTCCGCGATGCGTGTTCTGTGGAATTCCCGTGTATTGCGAAATCTTCAAAAATGGAAAATATGCGTTATGCGTTTAGTGCTACGTGTCAATGCAATTTCAACATTTCGCATGGTGGAACGAATGATATTATAAATCATATTTCTAGTGACAAGCATAAATATAACGTTGACTGCGTGGAAAAAAATACGAAATTGACTTCCTTTGTTAAAAGTTATAATGAACTGGATGCGATTCGTACAAAACGTTTGTTCACTTCGTTTTTAGTTGAACATAATTTACCACTAGTTGTAAATGCATTTATGGCACCTCTATTCATAGTGATTGTGGAATAACTTTTTTACGGGTCTTATAGAGGTTATTAACTTTCATGAAAAATAACCTCTATAAGACCCGTAAAAAAGTTATTCCACAATAATTTACCAGTTAGTGTCTCTCAGTCACTCTTACTTATTTCATTTTTTTTTTTTTTTATTTGACTGTATCATCGTCCGTGTCTCCGTAAGATAAAAGCCTAACATGAAAATGGTACGTTTTTGAAAACATTTTATTGTGTTTCATGACGGCGTGGGACACGATCCCATTGAAAGTAGAACATCCTTCTCTTTAGATGCAAACTTCGTTAATTTTTAGCACTTTATAGATCATAATGATAGCATAGTAATGAGAAATTATGTATAGAATCTATTTTAATCAATATAAATGTGCCGATAAATTCAAACAACTGTAGTCACTTCAATTACAAGTTTATACTTGATTTGGGTAACATCATTTTTAAATCGATATGTTTGATACATTTAATCAATATGCGCGACAAGTAATCTAATCGAATATACGATTAAAATTTTCATCGAATATATCAATTTTTTTTTTTTACGGATTTCTGTTTCTGAAAGTTGGCAGTTATGCTGTTGTGATATTGTTTGGTTTACTTGACATTAATTTTTTCTTAGATTGTCGGCATTTTGTTTACCTTACTCTATATTGTATGAGTGAATACATTTTAAGCTAAAAACTACAGATTTTTTTAGTTTTTACTGTTGAAAATTTCTGCTCAGGTTTGGAATCTCTGCATCACTACCAAATAAGAATACTCTGGCCTCATCACTCCAGATGACTCTGTCTCATTTTTCCTCAGACCAATTAACATGTTTTTTTGCCCATTCTAATCTCTTCCTCCTTCGTGTGGGAGATAGTAATGGCTTTTTCGTTGGTATTCTATAATTTAAACCAGTCTTTTAAGTCTGGGGAAACTATAGTTCCCGCCAAATTTCAATTCTTGAGAATAACGGCTGCACGTATGCTGAAGTTGGGGAGATTGTGGATTGCTTGGGCGAAGTGTTTGCCCCAGTTTCTAGTTCTCAGGCGTATCTCCCGTCCTTTCAGAGGATTAAAACAACCGCGGAACGCCAGAAAATCTCCTTTGCGCCTTTTTATAACACTGAGTATAACTCCCCCTTCAGCATGGTTGAACTACGGGTGGCTCTGCATCGGTCCGGTGCAACATCTGTCAGTCCCGACGGCATCCACTATGACATGATCCGTCATCTCTCGCAGTCGTCTCTCGGGAATCTGTTAGTGCTTTTCAACCGCATTTGGTTGGAGCACAGTTTCCCGGACTCTTGGCGAAGAGCTTTTGTTTTACCTTTTCCCAAGCCTGGCAAAAACCCCAAGTCTCCCTCTAGTTATCGGCCAATTGCCCTCACTAGCTGTCTGTGCAAAATCCTTGAACGAATGGTTAATTCCCGGCTAATTTATTTTCTAGAAGAACATCGAATACTGTCTCCATCACAAAGCGGCTTCCGCCGTCATCGTTCAGCTCCTGACCGTCTCCTGCTCCTTGAGACGTCTGTTTGTGAGGCATTCGTAAGTAGGCAGCACCTGGTGTCTGTATTTTTTGACATTGAAAAAGCTTACGATAGAGCGTGGCGTCACGGTATCCTCCGTGACCTCCACGAAAATGGGTTGCGTGGAAACCTCCCAACATTCATTGCCAGCTTCCTTCGTAACCACGTGTTCCAGGTGCACCTGGGTACAACGCTCTCTGCCTTTTTCCATCAAGAACAAGGTGTCCCTCAAAGCAGCATTCTTTCGGTGACTGTTCATCCTCCGCATAAACTGTCTGCTCAAAAATCTTCCTCCAGCGGTTTCGGCTACCATTTATGTTGACGACCTTCACATCTTCTGTTCGTCATCCAGCATGCATTTTGTTGAAAGGCAGCTGCAGTCTGCAATTACCCAGATTGTTAAAGCGGCTAATAATAATGGGTTTGTTCTTTCTCCCGACAAGACAGCCTGTGTCCATTTCTGCCGAAGGCGTGGCCTCCATCCTGATCCAGAGCTCTATTTGGACCGTGCAGCCATTCCAGTTTTGCCGGAAACCAAGTTCCTTGGTTTGACCGTTGGCTGTGCTCTCGCCTTTCGCTCGCACGTTCGACCGCTAAGGACTTCCTGTCTGAGAGCCTTGTCAATCCTTAAGATCCTTGCCTCAGTCTCCTGGGGTGCAGACAGGACTTCCTTGTTCCGTATTTACCATTCTCTCATTCGGTCTAAGCTGGATTATGGCTGTATGGTGTATGGCTCTGCGCGTCCTTCCGTTCTCCGGCCGTTGGATACCATCCACCATCAAGCGCTGCGTCTTTGTACGGGAGCATTTCGCACGTCACCCATTCCCAGCCTTTATCGCTTCATTTACGCCGTCTGCAGCTGTCTCTTCAATTTTACCTGAAACTTAAATCTCTCTCAGACCATCCTTTATACGATGCAGTTTTTCATCCCCAGCATGCTCGTTTGTTCGAGATCCGTCCCTCGTGCATTCGAACCTTCGGTCTTCGTATGGCGGCCGTAGCTCGTGATGCAGGGCTCGACTTGTCACTCGTTGGAGAGACCAGGGGCTTTGAGGATCCCCCATGGCATCCTCTTGGTGTCATGGTTGATACCAGCTTTACATCTTTTGACAAGTCCTCAACCCCTGCGTCAGTGTACCAGCAGCTCTTCGCTGAACACCGTTACGTCAATGCAGACTTTATTCCTGTTTTCACCGATGGATCTAAGGTGGCTGGTGTTGTTGGATCCGCCGCCGTCTGCGTTGACGAAGTTTCTGTTGCCCGCATTCCTACTGAGGCCACGGTGTTTTCGGCGGAGATGCATGCTGTGTATCTTGCACTTGTTCACGTGCAGTCGAGCTCTCATCAACGTGCTATTGTGTACACTGATTCGTTGAGTGTTGTGCAATCATTGTCATCTTTGGATTTCACTGGCCACCCACTTCTTTTTACCGTATGGAGACTTCTTCGTTCTTTGCTCGAGGCTGATGTCCAGATTCGGTTCTGCTGGATTCCTGGGCATGTTGGGATCCCAGGGAACGAGTCTGCCGATGCTGCTGCTAGATCTGCCTCCTCTTTGGTCGTCACACCCTTGCCACTGTTCCACCGTGATTTTCGCTTTCTTGTTCACGATCATATCAGACGAACGTGGTATAGTCTGTGGGACCAACAGGTGGAGAATAAACTGCACCGTATAAAACCTAATCTTGGAGTCTGGAAATCATCGTGTCGCCGGAACCGTAGGGAAGAAGTTGTTCTTGCGCGTCTCCGCATTGGGCATTGTCGCTTCATTCACGCATAGCTATTTGCTGTGTGGCGACACTGCCCTGGTGTGTGAGACATGCGACTGTTTACTCACCGTCTCTCATGTTTTGTGCAGTTGTGTTCGTTTTCGTTATCATCGGTTTCACTATTTTCAGTCTCATCTGCTGGACGAGGGCGCAGCTACACTTCAAAAGCTTTTGGGCAACCACTGCGACACTTTCGCAGTATTTTCCTTTTTAAAACAGATTAACATTTTAAAACTTATTTAAAAAAAAAGTTATAATAATTATAATAGTAAATTAATAAATTTATATATAAACCTAATTAACTAACTAGTCTTCAACTTTCATCATTCTCCTTTCTAACTTTTACCAAGCCTGTCTGCTCTTAATCATTTCACCCCGCTTTTAAAAATCTTTTAACTGATAGTTCTGTGTCTGGCGCTCTTTGGCCATGCCTGGCCCTTGCGCCACAAAAATCAATTGACTAACTAACTAACTAACTGAGTCCGCATCTAACAGTCTTAGCACTCATCTTCAAACTACATGGACACAATTCATTTTTAAATGACCCAGATGACTTTCTTCTGTCACTTAACCCCAGTCTTTTAATTCTATCACCACATGCTATTGTGCACCTTTTCGTACCTTTACAAATTTGGTTTTGAATTGACAGTCTGCTGATAACTCTTGCACAGCAGGGCCGGATTAAGGCCTTATGGACTTTTAGGCTAAGACATTTTAGTGGGCCCCAAGGCTAAGACATTAGAGTGGGCCCTCAAAGAATTATGACGGAATCATTAAGAAATTTGGTAGAACACGAAACTGTAGCAATGTACTTTTGATAATTAATATGTAGTGCATTCTTCAAACTAATAAATTATCTGTAGAGTTTTCATAATAAGACCCTGTATTTGCCATTGTTCTCATAAAAACATGATTCAAAAGCTTAAAATTCCTAGATTTTGCCTTGGATTTTCTAATGATTTAGTATTGTATACTTTTCTTAGTTCATCTTTTTTTTTTAATGCAATGTGAAGCCACAGGTGACTTCGATCATTAAAAGTTCCAAGTGCAAGCAAAAGTGTGGGTGGATGATAGTGAAAAAACTGAAACTGTTTCGCCGACCCCGCCGTACACAGCGACATAAAACCTTTACCCTTTGTAAGTCATTGCCTTGAAACCTGTATGTCTACAAGCCCCTGTTTCTGACAAAATGAAAATCATACCAGACAAAGTAAAACTGTTTTACAAACCTTTGTCTTTCTACCTATCTGTCTATGATTTGCCCAGGAATGTCTCCTAGGCCTTTGGGCATGGTGGGCCCCAAGGGTATAGCCCCTATAGACCCCCCTCCTCCCTTAATCCGGCCCTGTTGCACAGTTTAGAAATACCTCCTACAGTTACATTTCCACGTACTTTTCTTATGATTTCCTCATAAGTATAGCCTTCTTTGGGATGTAAGGTCAGGTGATGCGTAACATCACAGCCTCTCCTTGACAAATGTCAACCCCGCCTTCTCGTGGTGCATCCTGTTCCTACTAAAGGGGCTCTGACGACCGCCAATAGCGGTATAACTATACCATCGGGATTAGAGGAAATTCTATCCCACACTCACCAACCCGCTTGGCCAGCGTGGTGAGTTATGGCCAAACCCCTCCAAAATGACTCCACAACTTAAATCTTGGCCCTCAGTCTCCGGCAGCTGGAATGTACCTGGCCAAGGCAGCGGCCAGTGCGACATGAAGGCAGAGGGTGCTAAGAATCCCCGGAGGACCGGACTAGGCTGCCATCTGATGCTGACCTTGGCAACGTACAATGGACGCTCCCTATCTTCTGATTCAAGGCTTCTTGAATTGGAAGAGGAACTACAAAGGATCAAGTGGGACACCGTGGGGCTAAGTGAGGTAAGGAGAAAAGGAGAAGATCTCATCGAACTGAAAAGTGGACATCTCTTCTACTATCGTGGGACAGATACTGGCAGAACTAGTGGTGTTGGATTTATAATAAACAAGAAACTGAAGGATAAAGTTGTAGAAGTTGAAAGTTCCTCTGACAGAGCTGCACGGCTTGTTATCCAACTCTCGAAAAGATACCAGGCTCAGATTATTCAAACTTATGCACCCACCACAAGTCATCCTGAAGAAGAAATTGAAGAATTTTATGAGGAAATTTGTCATCTAAATAATAAAGGTAAGCAGCACTTGAAAATAATTATGGGAGATTTCAATGCAAAAATAGGGCAACGGCAACAGAATGAAACTTCAGTAGGTAAATTCGGTCACAGCAACAGAAACCAGCGTGGAAATACTGTCGTTGAGTTTGCAGAGGCAGAAGGGTTTTTCATCTTGAACTCCTTCTTCAAGAAAAAGCCACACAGGAAATGGACATGGAGACATCCAAATGGGACGACAAGTGAAATTGATTTTATTATGTGTAACAAAAAATTCGTCATAGAAGACTGCAGTGTGCTAAACAAGTTCAACACAGGTAGTGACCATAGATTGGTGAGATGTAAGATGCACCTCAACACTAAACTTGAACGTAGCAAGCTCATAAGACAAACAAAATCTATTGACATAACCAACCTTAAAAAAACACCATAATACCTTCAAGTTGGAACTCAAGAACAGGTTCTCTGCTTTAGAAGGCCTAACATCGGAAGAAGTGGACATCTCTGAAGTTAACAGAAAAGTAACCAAAGCTCTTATGGAAACAGCAACAAAATTAGCTGGGTCTAAGAACAAGTTGCATGTAAATAAATTATCAGGAAAAATGAAAATGTTGATGCAAAAAAGAAGAGAGATGAGGACAACTAAAGAAGATGTGACTTCCAAAGTGGAATATATAGAGCTATGCAAGACAGTACGAAAAAGTATCACTGAAGACGTAAGAAAATTCAACTGTGAACTAGTGAGGAAAGCAATTGAAAACAACCAAAGCCTAAAGATAGCAAAGGGACATCTCAGTAAGGGAAGAAAACAGATTATGGCACTGAGAAAAGAAGATGGTTCTGTAACAAGAAATAGAGGCGCAATTTTGACAAGAGTGAAAGATTTCTACTCCAAATTATATGAAAGGGATGATACATGCACTCCAGACATCATGAAAGATACCAGTACCAGAGTTCCTCCAGTCCTTCCAGCAGAAGTTGCACATGCAATCAAGAACATGAAGCGGGGAAAAGCTCCAGGAGAAGATGGAATTACTGTAGACATCATACAAGAAGCAAGTGGAGAAATCGAAACAGTACTCGCCCAAATTTTCACTCGATGCCTAAATGAAGGAAAGATTCCTGAGGATTGGAACACCGCTACAATGATCCTGCTACATAAGAAAGGTGACATTGAGAATCTCGGAAACTACAGACCTATCAGCCTCCTATCAGTAGTTTATAAAATCTTCACTAAAGTTCTTTCACACCGCTTGAAGGTAACACTGGACATGGCTCAACCGAGAGAACAAGCTGGATTCAGGAGTGGCTACAGCACAATAGATCATATCCATGTGCTGAGAGAACTAATTGAAAGAGCGAGGGAATATGAACTTCCATTGTGCATGGCTTTTATCAATTATGAAAAAGCCTTTGATTCGGTGAAACCATTAGCAGTTACAATGGCTCTGAAAACCTGCGGTATTGAAGATGCATACATTAATATTATTAATAACATCTATGAAAATGCAAGTGCAAAGATTAGGCTGTTTGAAAATACAACACACATAAAAATTGGAAAGGGAGTGAGACAAGGTGACACCATATCTCCGAAGCTCTTTAATGCCACATTGGAGGGTGTTTTTCAGTCACTGAGCTGGGAAAACAAGGGGATAAAGATTAATGGAGATTATCTAACCCACCTTCGTTTTGCTGATGACGTAGTCATTTTTGCAACTAGCCCATCAGAGCTGCAGAGTATGATCCAGGAACTTGCTGACAAGAGTAAAGAAGTGGGATTAAAAATGAACTTTCAGAAGACAAAAGTGATGTTCAATGCTTTTACAAGAAATGAAGATTTATCGATTGATGGAGAAAAGCTGGAGATAACAGACACGTACGTTTATCTTGGACAGCAGATATCAAGTGAGGGTCACATTGATGAAGAAATTAATTGGCGTACAAAACTTGCCTGGAGAGCTTTTGGAAGAAACAGCATAATTTTCAAGAGCAATATGCCATTATGTCTTAAAAAAAAGTGTTTGATCAATGCATCCTTCCAGTGCTTACGTATGGTGCAGAGACGTGGACCTTAACTAAAAGAGACATACAAAGGCTGCAGACAACTCAAAGAAGCATGGAGAGGTGCATACTTGGTGTAACCAGGAGAGATAAGAAGAGGAACTCGTGGATCCGAAAAATGACAAGAGTGGAAGACATCATGATCAGAGTTAAATCCCTGAAATGGCAATGGGCTGGACATACTGCCAGAAGGACAGATCATCGATGGACAGCCGAAATTTTAGATTGGATTCCAAGGGACAGGAAAAGACCCAGAAGAAGACCACATGGGAGATGGGTGGATGAAATTCGAAAGTATGCAGGGGTGACATGGAGGAGACTGGCACAAGACAGACCGTTGTGGAGGAAACTTGGGGAGACCTTCGTCCAGCAGTGGATTGATAATGGTTGACAATGATGATGATGATGATAGCCTTCTTTATGCAAAGCTAGTATTTTACATTGCTTTCTTGATGACCAGTCAACTGTTTTTACTCTAAGTTTACTAAGCTATCAAAGAATAGAAAAATCTGTGGGAAAAAAAAAAACCAGTGGCCAACTTTATGACACTCACACAACTGAATAGGAGTTCTATTATTAGCTCTTATTTGCTGGAAATGAGAGCTGACTCATACTAACATTTTATTGGTTCCATGCTGCGTCATAATAATAATATCAGAACAATCAGTCTTGTTGGTCAGTTTTGAGTTGAGGAAATTCACTTCTTGTTACAACTAGCTTCTTCTGGTTATTTATTTGGCTATGACTCAGAGCTTTACACACTTCTTCTCTTGAGATCCCTCCTGTGCTTCCATCTTTCACTGTGTCATCATCTGCGTCTGTCTCAGAATCGTCTTTGCTTTCCTGATCTAATAACTCACAGAAGTATTCACCCCATCTTTCACTTAACTCATTGGGTCCCATATCATTTCCCTGATCTTATTCTTCACACAACTTACAACTTTGTTTCCCCTATTTTTCCTGAGTATCATGTACTTCCAGAAAGACTTCCTATCTTTCCAAAAAGCCAATTCATGCCTTTCCACCTTCTCATTCCTATCTTTGCCTTACTCTGGCGAACCAGCTTAGCAGCTTCACGCTTCTTACAGCGATATTCATTCACAGAAACTCTACCTTACAACATCCCCAAATAAGCTACCTTCTTTCTCTTTACTGCTGCTTCAATCTCACTGTTCCACCAAGCATCACCTCTATTGTTACCCACTATTGTGGTGCCACAGACCTCTTTAGCAGCAGTGACAACACAGTTCTTAAAACATTCCCACTTCTTTTCTACATCCCTCTCACCAGACTTCAGCTCCTTCAGTCGTTCTCTGAGTAAGTCAGAATAACGCCGATGATCTTCAAGGAGCCTATCAACCTTTATTCTTTCTACCCAGCGTCTGAAACACTTAATCAACAACTAAGTGTTTCAGATGCTGATCGTAGACAACAAAATCTATCACACTCTTTTGACCAAGAGTACGATTTTCACAAGTATATGTGTGGATATACTTGTGGTTGAAAAATGTATTGGATACACACAAACCATTCTCAATGCAGAGTTCAATTAATCTTTCACCATTATCATTCACACAAGGATCATTAAACTTGCCCAGAACATTGGCAGAAATTGCATTCTGCACACCTATTCTAGCATTGAAATCTCTTGCTATGATTACTTTTTCTTTAGCACCAAACTGTCTCAAAACAGCTTTTAGCTCATTCCAGAAATCTTCTTCTTATCAGAAGATTCTGAGTCACAAGGAGCATACATTATAACAATTACAATTCTCTGAATTTTCACTGTCAAATGAATCCAGTGAATTCTCTCACTTATGCAACTATAGTGAATCAAGTTGTTCATCTTTTCACTTAAAATTGCACCTACACCAGCCTGTCCTCTCACATTATCCAATACTCCAGACCACAAACTCACCGTTCCATTCACTTCTTCTACCCCAATTTCCTTCTTTTTGGTTTCACTTGCACGCAGCACATCCAATCTATACTTATTCATCTCCTCAATCACCTCATTCTTCTTGCCATTTATACCCCTAGTATTCCATATACCAATCTTACATTCACTCAGCCGAGATCTCTTTCTCATACACCGTTTTGAAAGTCCAGGTTGATTCTGTGGTGGACCATACTTCTCAAGTGTGGTAGGTCCACCATAGCCCACACTTGAGTCTGGGTATTGATTTCTTTTTGTCTTTTTAATCAGGTAAGTACATCAGTGTGGGGGATTAGCCCACAGCTAACAGTTCCAGTTGGTCATTCAACCTAAGGGTTCTGGAACAAAACCCAGTGAGTTGGGATCTTTTTGCCAATGTCACACAGAACCAGCTTGCACCTCTCCAAGATTCACAGAGGCCCTAGTTGCTGCTGTGTGTGCCATTGTTACCACAGAGAGCCCCAAGGAGTCAAACCCATCACTCACTACGACCGCCAAAATTGCTCTTCCACATTTTGGTGATGATAGAATCAGTTTTAACTGAGAATTTTTACGAGTTGTTGACAGTTAATGTGAAAAATGAAAATTTCCATGATTGGGATTGCTTTGTTAAGAAATGAAAGCTGCCAAGGTGTCACAAGGACTTATGGTGAACTTTTCTCATTTTGATGTCCATTTTCAAATTGGGTTCCTGAAGTTCTGAAGACACACCATGAAGAACAAAGAGGCCGGTAGCATCAGTTTTCTAATAAAAACAACTCTCAGTAGAGAAGATTGGGTCTTGTTACTCTTTGCTTTTTCTTTCTTTTTTTTTCTTGAATCAATATCTTGAGGGTTATTTTTCTGGGTACAACTTTGTCTTCCTTTTGTGCTTTTTGTTTTGGACCCATTTTTTATAAATTATGAAAATTTGCATAAGAAATGCCTTATGTGCATTCTAAATTAGTTCTGGCATCTTTTAAAAGATTAAATTGAATTTATTTACATTTACTTATGTTTTTCTTTTGTTTTTAGATGAAGCAGATTTAAGGAGCAGTCCTGGAGAAGTTGCAGATGATAGTGATGAAGAAAATAGCTTACCACGCGAAATGTCTGCTGATTCTAAAAAACTACAGCAACCACCTGAAACTGGAAGAAAGAGGAAAGCAGTTATGAAGGACGAAGCTCCTGTGGAACAAAATGCAACATTTTTACCTCGGTAGTATTTAATTTCATTTCATTTCGTTATGGGATTACATTTGACTATGTTACATTTCAAAATTAATTTTATAACATATAGTATTAAGAAAAACAACATATATAATGTGAATACTTATGTACAGGGTAACCACAGAACAGGAAATTGAGTAAAAGGCTATATACATGTACTCATATATATAGCCTGAGTGAATCCCAATTCCCCTATATCCCCTATATGTATTGCAAGGCTAACTGAATTGAAAGTGCCAGATATTCTAAGCTCAGTTTGGTAGCAATTTTATTTTAATTCCTGGCTTTTTGCAAAAGTTTTTTTTTTTTTTTTCATAATGAGAAATTTCTATTCACATGTATCATACACGAGATTCTTCCGCGAATTCGCGGAATTCCGCTTTTTTTGTCATCATTTGGGTTATTCTCGAGATTAATACAAAACTGAAGAGACATTTTGGAGGATTAGTTGGGGGGGGGTCATTTTTTGACCTGAGTATGGTATTTTGATTTTCAAAACGTTCGAAAACGGAAGTATAAACGAAGTGAAAATTTTTCCCATAATCGTGATTTCTTTTTCTTCTGATGTTTCTTCTGCACAGTATTACTGTTAAATATAATTTTATTCTCTAAATATTTGCATTTCAGCTTGAAAATGGAAGAAAAATTCCGAAAATGGAGGTTGGCGCGAAAATTTCCCTGTGATCTTCAGGCAGAGGATTCGAAGAATTCCGCCATTTCCATCATAATTTTGATGGTTCTCAAGATCGATGCAGAACTAAACAGAAATTTGGGAGGAATTGGTGGTGGGGTCATTTTCCGTCGGTGGGCGGAATTCTGACTTTCAAAACTTTCATAAACAGAAGTTAGACAGAGTAAAAGTTTCTCCTGTAATCGTAATCCTGTTTTCTTGCAATGTTTCTTCTACCCAGTAGTGCTGTTAAATATAATTTTATTCCGTAAATATTTGTTTTGCAGCTTCAAAATGGAGGAAAACTTACCTAAACGGAAGTCGGACAGAGCGTAGATTTCGCCAATAGTCGTAATTTTTTTTTTCCGCGATGTTACATTTATCCTGTGTTGCCGTTAAACATAAAAAATAAAAATAAATTTTATTTTGAATACAGTGATGTGCACCACCTTAATATTTACATAAAAAATTTCAGTGAACAATTTTGTCTTGCTCATACACGTTATATTCACACTGTTTCGCAGCATGTTCTTATTTTTCACCTGTGCGGTTAAAAAGTTCAGCTTTTTTTCCTTCGTCTGTCTCATGTATGATGTATATGTGATTTACAGTTTGTAAGTAATGGCTTTGCTTGTCTTTTAATTTAGATCAACTCGAAATTGAAAGATAAGGTGCCAAAGTTTAGTGGGGAAAATTATAATTTTTTGTTGTCTGGAAGGTGTTTTGATTATAAGCTGTTTTCAACAGAAAAAAACTTCCTAAATCTTCTTGATGTAATATTTCAAAGAAGAGTGATTCCACGTGAAATCGTCAGATTTTGAATTAATTTTCCACCAACACATCTCCGATTTTTACGATTTTCTTTAATGTGTAGCTACTCCCAACTTATAAAAACCCTGAAAGTTTCAATTTTTTTATTTCCAATAGATTAGAAGATATAATTTTTTGAGTTTTGGTGCATGGTAAAGTTCCAGACTCACGGTCGCCACTGACCATAAACTTCATCGTTGTGGCGACTAAAAATGTTTGATTTAATCGCCAATTCTGGTGACCTGTACGGTAAAAACATTTATTTTAACTTGTAAGGAACTTGCACGCTTTTGAAAAATTTTGCTCCAAATGTAAAGAAATTGCACGAAATGGCACAAAATTTGAGTTGTATAGAAGTCGGCCATCACCTTTTTCATTCTGCTATTCTTCTTGAACAGCAGAAAAGTAAAAAAAAAGTTTATAAAAAAGGCGAGGGCATCGGTTTTTGGTCACAGAGAATGCGCCGAGGCTGGTGGGTCATCTTAGGGGAACCAGGTTCGCAAGGTTGTGGTGGGGATGAAAGCCGGTGGTGGACAACTCAACTGTCTGCCTTGGAAAAGTCCAACTGAAAGAAATTTTTATAAAAAAAAATTTATCGCAATTTTTAAATAACTGAATGCAAATTTTACAGTAACCAAGGCACGTCAAAATAAACTCTCATGTGAAATTTCGTCAAAATCCGATGAAAACTTTAGAAGTTAGGCATTTTCTTTTTATTATTTTTAATGAATGTTCGCCGAAAGCCTGCATAGTCCATACGGAAATTCTAAACCCGGAATCGGCATAGTCCGGATCTCTGGACGATTCCGGATTTTCGAGGTTGTACTGTAATAATATTTCCATATCTGCGAATTACTACGGAATGTCCGTAGTTTCTACGGATTTAGTTGGCTGACTACGGACCTCGCTGTCGAAACTACGGATTCTACGAATTTAAATTTTATTTTATTTTTAATTTTATTGTTTTACGATATGTATGAAGATTCTTAAGCGGACTCGTGGAATTCCGCGGGTTTTTTTTTGTCATCATTTAGATTGGTCTCAGGATCAGTGTAAAACTGAAGACAATTTGCGGGTAGGTGGTGGGAGTTCCATCTGGAGACGGTATTTCGTGTCTCAAAACTTTCGAAAACGGTACTTGAATGGAGTGAAAAAATTACAGTAATCGTAATTTTTTTTTTCTCCCGATGTTGCCTTAGTGTACAGTTTTATTGTTAAATATGATTTTATTGCATAAACGTATTTCAGCTTGAAACTGTAGGCAACAATGTGCGAAAACGGAGGTTAGATGCCTCAAACATTTCCCCATAATCTCAGGCATCAGATTCTTCTACGAAATCGAGGAATTGCGCCTTTTTCATTATTATTTTGGTCATTCGCAAGATCAATGAACCAGTGAACACAACTGGAGGAGGAGATGACAGGGGATGTACGTCGGAAGACGGAATTCCATCTTTACGAAAATTTCGAAATCGGAAGGTCGACGGAGTTCAGATTTTTTCCTCAATCGTAATTCTTTTTTACTCGCGGTGTTGCCTCTGCCTAGTATTATTGTTAAGTAATATTTAACTGCATAAATATTTGTATTTCAGCTTGAAAATAGCGGGCAAATTTCCAAAACAGGAAGTCGGATGGTGTAAAGATTTCCCCCGTAAGCGCACTCCCCTCCCCGCACGATGTTCCCACTCTCCTGCATTGTTTCATTACTTCAGTTTCAACTTTTAAGAATACTATAGATGGGTTCCATTTCAACTCAGGCAGGGTTGTACCATCATGGTCTCAGATTTCTCTAAAAAAAATTAAGGGGTGTTCCTTGACTAAAATAAGGAGACCCATATTTTTTCTTTCAGCAAGAAAAAAGTTTTCCCTTCGAGATAGAGGATTTCAAATCTTGCACCGTCAAACAAGCTCTCCAGAAAATGGTTATTTTTCCTAACTTCAGCGAGTCATTGCCGCAAAGTTAAAAAAGATATTGTGTTTTCGTATTTTTTACATTGTGTGTATAACATATAATAACATATGGTGCTAATATTTGCTACACATCGTATGATTAAAATTTTAAAAAATCATAAACTTTGTGGTTTAAAAAAAATTGAATTTTTTAAGTTTTTTAAACAGGTTTGGATGGAGTTTTTTCTATATTCGTTTTTTTTTTTTTTTGTTAAAGACATACAAATGTGCACTGTATTTGTAATTTTTTGTGTGTCTGTGAAACTGCTAGTTTCCGCGTTTCGGCAGCGTTAAAAACAGCCGATTTTGAAAAATCTCTTAACTTTGCCAACGATTTTCTCAAAAAGGCCATTTTTTAAAATTCTGAAAATTAAATCCCTGTTTTATTATCAACAGGAGAATATCTGTGTAAATTTTCACGGACCTAAAAACGCCCGTTTCCGAGTTAGACGTGTTTGAATTCGGTTTGAAAGCCTACGATTTCCCGTGTTCTAAAGGCGCCATTTTGGAAAAATCTCAGACGCAAAGTACGTATTCTCTTACCCTAATCAAAGCGTTAGATATTCTTTGCCCGAATGATGGAATGAGAGCATTGGGTCAGCTGGCCCTGGTTGGATACATCCCAGCAAAAACAGTCTTGCTGGCCCAGCACTATGTTGCCGCTGCCGAACTGTCAATAAAATGTCCGGGCGGCCAACAGAAGGGCCAGCAGTTCAGGCCAACAGCTGGCCAACAGTTGGTACCCCATCAGTTGTCATATGCCACAACAGGGCAATCAGTGGTCCATCGCAGGCAGTAGCTGCCACAAGTGGCCCTTCCGTGGCCCTGCAAGCACGTGCCAGAAATGATGGCTAGCCTAATGTGGTCCGCTAGTGGGCCGTTAGTGGCAGCCAGCAATCACGTGACGTAACTGGTGGCTTGCCGAATCTTGTCCGCCAATTTCCCAGTAGTAGCCATAATAATAATAATAATAATAAAAAAAGCAAGGACAACCGCAGTTTCCTAAAGCTACAATTTTTTTTATTTTTTTCTACCCTTACGAAGCTTGTGAATTAACGCACTGCGCTGGGGGAATTTTCTCGACAGACCGGAAAAATGCCAGTTTGCATCTGACTAGATTCGATCCTGGGCCGTTTGCGTGGAAGCAGCGCTTGCTACCGACCGGACTAATTCACTACGCTCGAATATGTGCTGGAAGCTATCTGTTTGGTATGCAATTTGTAATCGAATGCTTCCCTCTTTCATTTTATAATATTGCAAGGTATTTTTCATAAAAGTCAGTTTCATATAATTGATAAATTAATTTTTTCAACGTAACGATGTTTTTTTTTTTTTTTTTACCTTAAGGGAACTTCACTCATTTTCAAGGCGTGTACATACTTAGAGTCGCTTTCCAAAGTTTTGTACTGTCCTTCCCGTCTTGAAAAGAGATTGTTGAATAAATATATATTTACCCGGGTTCATGTCACATTCTGTTACATTTTTAACGTTGTGTCTTTCCTTTCCGTTGTCCGAAGCTACATTTGTTTTAAAGAGTAAAAGATATTTTATTTTACTTCTCATTATTTTTAGAAACGAATTCTTCCAGTCTTGTGTATTCAACCCATGGATGAGTACACCACATAGCGTTTTTTTTTTTTTTTTTCTTTCAAATAATTAATAAATTTTGTACGCATATAATTCTTTTTTCCCCCAACAAACGCTATTTTAATGGTTTTCCAGGATATGTGTTTCAAGCGGTTTCAAATTTTTTCTTGTTATTCATCTACTCCATTCCATGAATTGTTATTCATGGGAATGGAGTGGGTGTATTTCATGGCTGTAATCTAGTATTTCACGGCTTAATCTGATATCTTCGTCGACGTAAAATTTCATTAGGAAATTAATTCACCTCTCCACATATGGATTTTTTTCTTAACATCCACTAAAATAACACGATGGCGATAGCGTCGTCTTCAACTAACTGGTACCATGAGAGACACAGCAAGTGTTGCTTTTGCACATGCGCAGTCCCGATGCTTCCACCTGCTGTTGGGGGTTGCATTGGTTGCCAGCAACGGGCCACTAGTGGCACTTGCTTGGAGGCCCACAATTCACGGCGATGCTGCAGGGCCATCAATGGCTCACCAACTGATAGCGCTGCCACCAACGGACCACAACCGGGCCGTGGGCGGCAGATTTCAGCCAGCAGTGACCCATCACTGCCAGCTGGTAGCCAACAGTTTCCCAGCACTTGTGTTTTTGCTGGGATCCACCTCCCCCTTCCCCGAGTGATGACATGCCTATAAAACAGTCAGGAGGGGGGGGGATAACAAATACATAACGAAAATTCTTGCTGCTCCACAAACAAAGTTGAGTTGCGAAAGACAGCAGCAGTTGTTTGTTTGTTTACGTATATACTTAAACATCGCATAAGAAAAGACTGTGAAAGAGTAGAAAAATGTTGTGAAATAATTTTAAGAAAAAGAGTGTACTGTAAGTTAATTTTCGATGGCTAAACACCCTCGAGTTTTTCTGGGAATTGCTAATTGTAGGCTACTGTCAGAAGAGCAGTTGCTGTTTTGTTATAGTTGCTAAAATTAACTTCTCAGTTTTTCGTAATAGTAAAATATTCGCTCAGGAGAGTTTTGTCCTCTGCGAACGGGGGGGGGGGAGAAGGTGCAATGCTCTTGACCTCGCTGCGGGGTTGATAGTGCTGGTCGCTACCCAAACTCTGCATACCTGCTCTCCGAAACATAAACTAAATAAATAACAATTCACACATACACGTGCATGCTTATTCATAAAATGTAAGTTGAGTATATTTCCTGTTCAATCAGCTGATTTTGCAAGTAGAATACATATACAACTTATGCGCTTATAATGGTGTAAAGATTTTTATCTATTTAAAACATATTCAAAGATTTCAATTTTTTTTAAAGAAGGTGTGTGTGTGTGTGGGGAGGGGAATGTGTTCGTAGTGATTTCCACCTGGGCCACGATAAACCATGCACTGCCCATGTCTTCTGTTCCCTTAGAAGATAATCCTGGATTGATGGGAGACCAACCAGCGGAGTTTTGACCCCCTCACGTTGTGGTGAGGTGTCTCAAAGCTAGGTAGCTTTCAAAAATGTTTCAACTTAGTTGGCTGGTAACAAGAGAGAGATTCCATTTCAACTCTGGCAGGGTCGTACCATCACGGTCTCAGATTTAAAAAAAAAAAAAATTAAGGGGGTGTTCCTTGATTAAAATAAGGAGACCTATATTTTTCTTTCGGCAAGAAAAAATTTTCCCTTCGAGACAGAGGGTTTCAAATCTTCCACCGTCAAACAAGCTCTCTAAAAAACGGTTATTTTTCCTAACTTCAGCGAGTCATTGCAGCAGAATTAAAAAAGATATTTTGTTCTGGTAATTTTTACACATCGTATGATTAAAATTTTAAAAAATCGTAAACTTTGATTTTTAAAAAAAATTGAAATTTTTAAGATTTTTTTTAACTGGTTCAAAGGGAGTTTTTTTCTATACTGTTTTTTTTTTTTTTTGCTAAAGATATGCAAATGTGCTTTTTATTAGCAATCTTTTATGTGTCTGTGAAACTGCTAGTTTCTGCAGCATTAAAAACAGCTGATTTTGAAAAATCTCCAACTTTACCAGCGATTTTCTCAAAAAAGCCCTTTTTTAAAATTCTGAAAATTAAATCCCTGTTTTATTATCAACAGGAGAATATCTGCGTAAATTTTCCCGGACCTAAAAGCCCCCATTTCCGAGTTAGACGCGATTGAATTTGGTTTGAAAACCTACGATTTCTCCGTGTTCTAAGGCGCCATTTTAGAAAAATCTCAGGCGCAAAGTACGTATTATCTTACTCGAATGAGAATGTTGGATCCGTCCACCTCACCCTACCCTGAGCGATAACATGCCTAAAAAACGGTCTTGGGAAAAAAAATAACAAATCTATATACACTATCTACCAACAAGTAATTGGACACCCCTGCAATCGACGATATGTGCGGTCCTGATACACGTCACGGCCGCCGCCGTTAAATATCGTGTGGGAAAACAACAACGCAACTAGTCGCATGGAAGATGCCACGCAGTTCGGAGCTCTCTGATTTCGAGAAAGGTGTAATCGTCGGGTATCACGGAAATGGCCGATCCATACGTGACATATCCAGCGAGTTGAAGTACCCAAAATCGACAGTGGCCTACGTGATTGGCAAGTGAAAGATGAGAGGTGGCTGTCGGAATGGGCCCCGACCCGGCAGATCCACAAAACTGGGAGTTAGAGACCGACGGGTGCTGACCAGAGAAATTCGGAAGAACAGCGCCAAATCGATGAGCCACATCCGCGAGGAGTTTCAACAGGCACCCGGGAGTGTTCTTTCGATGAATACCATCCGTAAGGAACCCCATCTGCTCGGTTATCATGGACGTGCTTCCGCCCACAAGCCTTTAATCACCAAGTCCAATAGCGCTGCTCGGCTAACGTGGTGCACAGAACGTCGACAGTGGACCGTTGAACAGTGGAAACAGGTTCTCTGAAGCGACAAATAAAGGTTCACCCTCTACCGTTCGGATGGCAGGGTCTGGGTTTGGCGTCTGCCTGGAGAACGCCTCCTGCCAGAATGTATTGTGCCAACTGTGAAGTTCGGCGGTGGTGGAATTATGCTATGTGGGTGTTTCTCCTGGTATGGCACGGGACCCTTGGTCGCAATTCCTGGTAGACTCAACGCCGAGACCTACTGCACCATTTTGGATGACCATGCGCTTCCTACGTTGTGGCAGTTTTACGGAGTGGACACATGTTACTTTCAGGATGACAATGCTACCTGTCATGTTGCGAGGTCCACCATGGCTTGGTATGGTGACAATGGGGTTAATCGAATGGACTGGCCTGCGCAGAGCCCGGACCTTAACCCTATCGAGCACCTCTGGGACGAGTTGCAGCGTCGACTGAAGGGGTGCCCCCACCGTCCGAAATCGGTGAAGGAACTGACCTGTCTTCTCCAAGCTGAGTGGAAGAAAATACCGCTAGCCGTCGTACAACTCCTGGTTGAGAGTATGTCCCGGAGGGCCGCAGCTGTAATTGCCGCTCGTGGAGGCTCCACCAACTATTGAAGGTGAATAAACTTCGTTTTCCTTTGCTATCACAGGTGTCCAATTACTTGTTGGTAGTTAGTGTATATAGAGAATTGAATGTATGCCAATTTAGAACCACCAAACTTGGTATACTATCTCATGGTACCCTAACTTAGACCGTAGACGGTTTTTGGAAGGAGTCGGTGCCTGGGGTCAAGGGGCCCCACACAAAACTTCCATAAAATCTACAGTTTTCAATTTTGAACCACCAAATTTGGAATACTATAGCATGGTACCCTAACTTAGACCGCAGACTGTTTTTCAAAGGGGTCGGAGCCCTGGGTCAAAGGGCCCCCACACAAAATTAATTTCCGTAAAATATACTTGTATACTATAGTGCCCTAACTGAGACCATAGATGGTTTTGGAAGGGAGGAAGAGCCCTGGGTGGGTGGGAGCCTGGGTCAAAGGGCCCCACGCAAAATTTCCGTAAAATCTAGTTTTCAATTTAGAAACATCAAATTTGGTATATTTTTCTTGGCACCGTAACTTTGACTAGAAGGTTTTGGTAAGGAGTCAAGAATCCCCCCCCCCTCCCCACACACACACACACAAAATTTTCGTAAAATATTTTACAAAGTTAGGGTGCCAAGAAAAAGTATACCAAATTTGATGGTTCTAAATTGAAAACTAGATTTTACGGAAATTTTGCGTGGGGCCCTTTAACCCCGGGCTCCTACCCACCCAGGGCTCTGCCCCCTTCCAAAAACCATCTACAGTCTCAGTTTGGGCACTATAGTATACAAGTATATTTTACGGAAATTTTGTGTGGGGGCCCTTTGACCCAGGGCTCCGACCCCTTCCAAAAACAGTCTGGGGTCTAAGTTAGGGTACCATGCTATAGTATTCCAAATTTGGTGGTTCTAAATTGAAAACTGTAGATTTTATGGAAGTTTTGTGTGGGACCCCGGGCTCCCACCCCTTCCAAAAACCGTCTACGGTCTAAGTTAGGGTACCATGAGATAGTATACCAAGTTTGGTGGTTCTAAATTGAAAACTGTAAATTTGTTTAGCAGACACACATTCAATTCTATATATATATAGATTTGTTTTTTTTTCCCAAGACAGTTTTTTAGGCATGTTATCGCTCAGGATAGGGTGAGGTGGACGGATCCAACGCTCTCATTCGGGTAAGAGAAATACGTACTTTGCACCTGAGATTTTTCGAAAATTGCGCCTTTAGAACATGGAGAAATCGTAGGTTTTCAAACCAAATTCAAACGTGTCTAACTCGGAAACGGGCGCTTTTAGGTCCATGAAAATTTACACATATATTCTCCTGTTGATAATAAAACAGGGATTTAATTTTCAGAATTTTAAAAAGGGCTTTTTTGAGAAAATCGTTGGCAAAGTTAGAGATTTTTCAAAATCGGCTGTTTTTAACGCTGCGGAAACTAGCAGTTTCACAGACACATAAAAAATTGCAAATAAAGTGCACATATTTATGTCTTTAACAAAAAACGAGTATAGAAAAAAAAACTCCATTTGAACCAGTTAAAAAAAAAATCAAAGTGTAAGATTTTTTAAAATTTTAATCATACGATGTGTAAAAAAATATTAGCATCAAATATTATTATACGTTATACACACAATGTAATAAAAAATACCAAAACAAAATATCTTTTTTAATTCTGCTGCAATGACTCGCTGAAGTTAGGAAAATAACCGTTGTATAGAGAGCTTGTTTGACGATGGAAGATTTGAAGCCCTCTGTCTCGAAGGGGAAATTTTTTCTTGCTGAAAGAAAAAATATAGGTCTCCTTATTTTAATCAAGGAACACCCCCTTAATTTTTTTAGAGAAATCTGAGACCATGATGGTACGACCCTGCCAGAGTGGAAATGGAATCCTTCTCTTTTTACCAGCCAACTAAGTTGAAACATTTTTGAAAGCTACCTAGCTTTGAGACACCTCACCACAACGTGAAGGGGGTCAAAACTCCGCTGGTTGGTCTCCCATTAATCCAGGATTATCTTCTAAGGGAACAGAAGACTTGGGCAGTGCATGGTTTATCGTGGCCCAGGTGGAAATCACTACGAACACATTCCCCTCCCTCCCCCCCCACACACACACACCTTCTTTAAAAAAATTGAAATCTTTGAATATGTTTTAAATAGATAAAAATCTTTACACCATTATAAGCGCATAAGTTGTATATGTATTCTACTTGCAAAATCAGCTGATTGAACAGGAAATATACTCAACTTACATTTTATGAATAAGCATGCATGTGTATGTGTGAATTGTTATTTATTTAGTAGATTAGACAATTGCCATTATGTTTCGGAGAGGAGGTATGCAGAGTTTGGGTGGCGACCAGCGCTATCAACCCAGCAGCGAGGTCAAGAGCATTGCACCTTATCCCCCCCCCGTTCGCAGAGGACAAAACTCTCCTGAGCGAATATTTTACTATTACGAAAAACTGAGAAGTTAATTTTAGCAACTATAACACAACAGCAACTGCTCTTCTGACAGTAGCCTACAATTAGCAACTCCCAGAAAAACTCGAGGGTGTTTAGCCATCGAAAATTAACTTACAGTACACTCTTTTTCTTAAAATTATTTCACAACAGTTTTCTACTCTTTCACAGTCTTTTCTTATGCAATGTTTTAGTATATACGTAAACAAACAAACAACTGCTGCTGTCTTTCACAACTCAACTTTGTTAGTGGAGCAGCAAGAATTTTCTTTATGTATTTGTTATCCCCCCTCCCGACTGTTTTATAGGCATGTCATCACTCCGGGAACGGGGAGGTGGATGTATCCAACCAGGGCCAGCTGACCCAATGCTCTCATTCCATCATTCGGGCAAAGAATATCTAACGCTTTGATTCGGGTAAGAGAATACGTACTTTGCGCCTGAGATTTTTCCAAAATGGCGCCTTTAGAACACCGGAAATCGTAGGCTTTCAAACCAAATTCAAACGCGTCTAACTCGGAAACAGGCGTTTTTAGGTCCGTGAAAATTTACACAGATATTCTCCTGTTGATAATAAAACAGGGATTTAATTTTCAGAATTTTAAAAAATGGCTTTTTTGAGAAAATCATTGGCAAAGTTTGAGATTTTTCAAAATGGCTGTTTTTAACGCTGCCGAAACGCGGAAACTAGCAGTTTCACAGACACACAAAAAATTACATATAAAGTGCACTTTTGTATGTCTTTAACGGAAAAAACGAATATAAGAAAGACTCTATCCAAACCTGTTTAAAAAAAAACTTAAGAAATTCAATTTTTTTTTAAATCACAAAGTTTACGATTTTTTAAAATTTTAATCATACGATGTGCAGCAAATATTAGCACCATATGTTATAATATGTTATACACACAATGTAAAAAAAAAAAATACCAGAACATGATATCTTTTTTAACTCTGCTGCAATGACTCGCTGAAGTTGGGAAAAATAACCATTTTCTAGAGAGCTTGTTTGACGGTGCAACATTTGAAACCTTCTATCTCGAAGGGAAAATTTTTTCTTCCTGAAAGAAAAAATATGGGTCTCCTTATTTTAGTCAAGGAACACCCCTTAGTTTTTTTAGAGAAATCTGAGACCATGATGGTATGACCCTGCCTGAGTTGAAATGGAACCCATCTAGAACTGAAATATGCAAAATAAAACATACTGATATTATACTAAGCAATTTTATAAAAATAATTTAGTATAAAATATACAATTTGATTTTTTTTCAAAGTTTGGCCACTGAGTTTTTTTTTTTTTTTATGGCCACTAACAATTTCGGTCTTGGTGGCCAATGTCTACTAGCAAAATATGTAAGTCTGGATCTTTAGTGCATGGCGGACATGTTTTGCGTAAAAACGCAAATATCTCCATTATTTAGAATAAAAAGAAATACATAAATTATCGTTCTTTCTTAATATTTACCAAGGAATCCATTGGTGCAATGCACGAGTTTCTATCTGCTTTAGTTTTTGAGTTATGAGCAGTGAGAGAGCCTTTCTTCAATGCTTAAAAAGGCAATGTAGTACAGCACTTAGAAAGCTACAGTTATTATTCTTTGCAAAGAAAGGTTTAATCTACCAAATGAAGAAAAAATAACCATGGGCTTTTGCCTGAGCGCCGAGAAAAGAATTTTTAAACACAGTGCATGGCCAGTGCATTGCCACAGTGAAAGCGCAGTCGGCGAAGCACACTGTGTTGTGGCAACGGCTGTGCAGAGATGTGGTACCGGAAGAAGAACGGCATCTCTCCCGCACGTAAGAAGTGATTACAATGCGTGGACGTATACATTGTTGAACTCACGTTTTAAAGGAACGGAATTCTTTATTTTAAAAAGCATGATTAGTTCATGAACATTTTGATGTCTCACAACGCCGTGGTCAACTTCCATGTCTGATTTTGATTATATTTGATCAAATCAGACAACAAGAAGTTGAGCTTCCATGGAACGCATTTTTTTTTTTTTTTTTTTTTCCCCGATAACGAAATTGGTGATTATCATAAAATTTAACATTTAAAGGTTTGACAGTGTTCGTGGGATTTTCCCGCGTTTTGTGATATCATCTAAATCATTTCTTGAAATCGATGCAAACCCAGAGTTATTGGGGGGGGATTTACTGCCAATGCTTTCGCTCTAAACGAGAGAGACCAATATTTTAAAAACATTTCTCCTGCCCTTTCGACGCTCTGTGATTGTGGAGAAATTTCTTTGGCTAATTAGGGAATCATCTTGTATAAAAAATTTTAATCAGCTTTTTTTTTTTTTTTTTTAATTCTGGCGAGTATGTGTGTATACATGGATAAAAAGTTCTGCTGTGCTTTGTTTTCAGATTTGTCATGCCGGCGATGAAATGAAGCCTCTCTCTTTTTAGGTGTTGTTTGTAGAGGGTTACTGCTAATAACCTGATGCTCTAGATTTTTTTCATGCTTTGTCTTCAACATCCCGCAAATTTATTTATTGCTCCTCATAAAGATATCATTAAGTATAAAGTTGCCATTCGCCGCAGAATGAAAAATGATGTTGACAAAAAAGTGTTAGGGGGATTTTATACGCGCACGCAAAATCTCCGATTATTTTCTGTGAAAATATGCCTTATGATACTTTTTCTGCAGCGTGGAAACTAAATTTGACCCACGAGAAAAGTTCAATGCTAATGTTCGTGTCAACGATGTAAACCAATCAGTTATAAACTTTTGGCTTTTGGAAGTTTATAAATTGTAGCCTCTTAAAAAAAAAAATAACATTCCACGTGGCTGTTAGTTTTTTTACTTATGGCAGGGAAATGGGGGCAGTCCTTAACGGATTTTTAAGAGAGCAGCAGAAACACACCATTTTTGTAATTATAGTTTAAAACGATAAGTGAGGGAGAGAGAGATAGAGATATTCCTTGTCAGGTTACAAACTATAATTCATAAATAGCCTTATGAAAGAAAAAAAGACCCAAATAAGCTAAAATTGCGAAGAAATAATAACTTGCCATAGAGATTTGTATCCATGGTTCCCATATTACATACACTGAATAAATACTATGTACAGTATTCACCTGAAACCTTTTTTTCTTTATTAGGGATAACGTTATCAGCATCGGGTAAAATGCATATAAACGTAGTTTATTCCTGAAATTTCTGCCAAACACTTGAAAATTTGTGCCTCCCCTCCCATCATGTTTAGCCCCTGGCCCACCCAGTTCTGAACGACTAGCATCGCCACTGCTCCTGCTGTTTGTTAATTTATTTGCCATAATGCTTTTTGTTCGCCACAGATGTAAAACTGTTTATTTTTATTAGATACGATTTACTCTTTTTATTCGTGCTATGTCCGACACGCTTGCTTCTAGTTTTTTTGTTTTTTAGACAGAATGGCCTCGGACTTGAACCCCTCAAATCCTAATTTACGACCTCTGGCAAACAGCAGCTTTAGCTCACCGCAAGTGGAAAAGCTCTGTAGTGTATTTTCTTAAATGCCTTTTATTCTCTTGAGATTTAAAAGTTGCTGCCTAGTTTTTCAGTGTCTTTATACATTGTGATTATGGCATAATGCATTAAACAAAAGAAAGAAAAGAAACTAATTCAAGAGACAGCTACAGTAACTTGTCAACTTGAAGACGATAACTGCGTTGATACTGATAAGGAGAAACAGAAGCACATAAAACAGAGCTGACAAATTACGATTGCTAAATAGTAACACAAGCTCCATACTTGTTTTACATATATTGGTAATCAATAATTGTGATGTATTGGGTATTACATTAACGAAAATGTACTCTTACGTTTGAAGTCTGTTTGTTTTCCATTATTTCTAAATTTATTGGCATGATTAATCAATAAATAATAATAATATAGGAATTAAATCCAATTGTTACCACTCTGACACCGAGATGTGATTAGGAGGCATAAATTTTTTCGTTCAGTGTAACCGTCAAAATGTATTTTCCTACTTTAGGGCGAATCCACTAACGATTAAACTGTTTTTTCCTTATTTTAAGGTGCATGTTTCATATGAGCTCTTGAGAGTTTCGTGAGCTCCTACCTGACGTGTGATTTCAAATAAGCAACTAAAATAAAAAACAGGCAAAATGACAACTACAAGATATGCTCATTCATTTAAATACCAGATCTACTAGAAAATAATTAACATTTTTTCTAACCCCACGCTTAGCCTTGCTAACGTCATCATCTGTGATCGTCAGGTATCTGACAACTGAAACGCAGTATATACTGTATCTCCTCTACCTTGCAAGAATAGGCACCAAGATATACTGTATATCCCCGATTACTTTATTACTCAAGTTGTAATTCCTTGATCATTTTCTCTTATGGCAAGCGTGGACAACTAGACAGTTTATTAATTCCTGAAATAGAACTATTTCATGTCTAAAAATTCTGTCTGATATTTGTGTGAGCTATAGATATCGTTAATCAATATTCCAAAAACGGTATTCAACATCAATTGCATAATTTATAAGCGTTTAGTACTAGTGAAATTTTCGTGCTATATACAATACATTGAAAAACATACACCGTCTTTGCATGATAATTTAATTTTAAAAGATGATGGATATTTACATAGTCAAAAAGATTAAAAAACCCATAAGCACTTTCGAGTCGACAGTCGCACCAGTCTTCAGATGAAGGAGAGCTATTGCTGCCAGTGTGCTCCCATATATACGTCTGGGTGTGATGACGTGCCAAGTGTGGAGCAGCGTCGCAAGGGCATCGTACCGTTGCCATCACATCATGGCTAAATCGCAAATCAGAACAGGTCCATGTGAGAATATGGTAAACAGGGTGCAAAAATATACAGAATATTCTGTATATTTTTATATTTTAAAAATATATAGAATATTCTGTATATTTTTATATTTTAAAAATATACAGAATATTCTGTATATTTTTATATTTTAAAAATATACAGAATATTCTGTATATTTTTGCACCCTGTTTACCATATTCCCACATGGACCTGTTCTGATTTGCGGGTGCAAAAATATACAGAGTATTCTGTATATTTTTAAATATAAAAATGTACAGAATATTTCTATATATCTTAAAAATATATAGAATATTCTGTATATTTTTATATTTTAAAAATATACAGAATATTCTGTATATTTTTGCACCCTGTTTACCATATTCCCACATGGACCTGTTCTGAATTGCGATTTAGCCATGATGTGATGGCAAACGGTACCATGTCCTTGCGACGCTGCTCCACACTTGGCACGTCATCACACCCAGACATATATATGGAAGCACACTGGAAGCAATAGCTCTCCTCCGGGTGCAACTGTCGACCCAAAAGTGCTTATGGGTTTTTTAATCTTTTTAACTATGTTAATATCCATCACCTTTTAAAATTAAATTATCGTGCAAAGATGGTTTGTTTTTTCAGTGTATTATGAGCGTTTAGTACTGTATATTAGTAAGCTATACGGGGAGAAAAAATTTATATTAGTTATTTTCGTCACTGAATGGCTAAGAACACTAATATATTTTCGACGTCCGTTGCATAATTTATATGCATAATTTGTATGTAACCTTTTCCACCGTATAGCTCATATTGGTAAGCTGTACAGAGAAAATGGTTTATATGAGTTTTCCTCGTCGTCGAATGGCTAAGAATGTGGTGGATAGCATGTGACGATTTGGCGTGAAATGACCCTTTAGTAATATTTTACAGTTCTATTATGTGAAATGCCTTTAAACATAACATTAATTCACCATCCTTCTTCCTTCAAGCCTCGCATCAAATGATTGTGCCCTGGTAAAATCCAACCAACGCATGCAATGGTATCTTGATCTGTTGCCCGTCCGAAGGCCAACATCGACTCCCTCTGCTGTTTGGCTGGCTGCACGACGTTATTCGTCGCTCCCGATTTCACAGTGGCAAAATACGAGCTGTGCACCATAATTAAAAATTCTTTTCTCAGCGCGCACGTGGAAGCCCAAGGGTATTTTCTTTTTCTTCATTTGTTTAGTTATATTAAACTTTTCTTTAAAAATGAAAACAATTGCGACTTTTTAAGTGCTGTACTACATTGCTTTTTTACATTTCGAAAAAAGGCTCTCCCGTTGCACGTGACTCAAAAGCTAAAGAAGATAAAAAAATTTGCATTGCACCAATTGTTTCCTTGGGGGAAATTGCAAAGGAGTGGTGATTTTGATACTTCTTTTGATCCAAGCAACGGAGATATTTGCATTTTTATGCGATTAAGGCCCGCCATGCACCAGAATTCGAAAATTAATTTCTTCTAATCTATGAGAAATAAAAAAAATGAAACTCAGGATTTTCATACATTGGGGTGATCTATTCATGAAAAAAGAATCTGAGAGGGTGTGGTGGATAGCATCTGACGATTTGGCGTGGAATGACCCAGAAGTTAATGAAATGAGTTATATATTTATTCAAAAATGTCTCAGTGTGTGGAGGCTGAGAATGTGAACTGAAAGGAGTATGAAGATTCCCTTTCTGATATTTCTTTTTTGTTCTGCACCATTTTAAAGGAAGGGAAAGTGTTGTGTATATGTCAAGTGTCCTTTGTTGCTCTTCAAATAGGGACAGAGTGTTTTTCGTGACAAATAAATGCATCAGTGAAGTTTCCCTCATTAAATATTACTTTGAATGATATATGGCAAGGCTTTAATGACTGATAACTGAAATTTTGGTTTAGAGAAACAGTGCACTACGAAATTTTCACATTTGTTTAGTATCATTAATGCATATAAACTGGTAAATTGTTCACTAGGAGAATCTAGAAGATAAAGCATAATGTTCACTAGGAGAATCTAGAAGATAAAGCATAATGTTCACTAGGAGAATCTAGAAGATAAAGCATAATTTATAAGTATTAAAACTTTAAAACACTTAAGTTACATAAAAAGTTTAACATAAGCAAGCTTTCACATGGTTCATATGTTCCTTGAAAAAAAAATAATAAAAAAAGTTCATTTTCAAGTCCTTGAAAGTTCCTGAAAAGGTTTAAAGATTCCATAAATAGTACTTCAGGTTTTTTTTTTTTGTTTTGTTCTTTAAGTAATGATGTGAAAGAGCATGTGTAAAACACTTGTTTGTGCTAAAAAAGTTGTATGTGAGATTTCTGTGCAGTTCCGACAAAAACACCAAGCTGATCAAGTAGCACAAAACCTGCATTCAACTCAGGGGAGTGTGTGGACAGCTGGTGCCTTGGCTGTAACATCACTAAAAAGCAAAATGTCAGCCACAGGAGTAAAATAAGTGGAATGATGTATTTGCGAATCGTGGTGGGCTTTTGTTGACTGGGATTAGGGATGCATTCTTGCTGGAGTGTGAATATACGAAAATAATGTACCCTTTCGAAATATTCCACAAAATGAAATGATTTAAAAAAACACCAAAACCAAGGATCAATTCAAAGTTAATAAAATAACCCAGCAGGGGTAACAGGCAGGTCACTGAAGATGTGCCCATCCCAGCTAAGTTTAATGGTTTGTACTTACTAAAATGCCTATCTACCAACCAACTGACAGCACACACACATGATAATTTGAAAAGTGCTTGGATTTATTTTTTTGGAAGAGTATGAAACTTGTTTCAATTGATAACTTCAGTCTTCACCAGCTTTGTGACAGATGGACAATGAGTATGGTAAGTGGTTGCCAGATACGTGAAGCTGTGTTCATTATTTCTGGTTTAACCCTTCTACGTGGGAATTAAAAAATGCAATAAATATGTGATGTGCGGGAGGAGCAAATTAAACAAAAACTTTTAAATGTGTTTTTTTATTCATGTAATTAATATTTTGTATTAAACAAAAATGTGTTTTATTAATAATTTTCTTTTATGTGATAAATTTTGAAACACGATTCTAAACACAATCTAGCTTCACAATCAGGGCACCAATTAATTGTTTCTTTCCTGCAACCACACATCTTCTTTAAGGCCTTGCTTTTCACCCAGTAGGAGGAATTTTTTCTATGAAATGGTGACCAGTAAGTTGAGATTCATTCCTATCTTGGGAATGTCTTCCTGGAACCTTTCTCTGGACATTGTTTGCATATTTAAAAAAAAAATTGTTCTACAAGTTGAACTCTTAAATTTTAGGTGGTCGATTTTTTATTGTTTGTTGCTTTTGTAAATAATGAAACAGTTCAGGATACTACACTACCGGAAAGTGAAAAAAGAACACCAAGAAAGAATTGGCGGACGATCATGAAATTTACATATGCTAATGGGGTCGAGTTTACGTAGGTGTGATGTTAATTTCGGGACCAACCGGTGAGCGCTTACGCCACAGCACGGCATAATATGTCAATTATCGTTGGTAGTATTTAAGGAGTACGGCGAAGCGAATGTAATCAGTCGTCGGCGTACGGTCACGTGCGAAGACCCTGAAGAAGCTGCAATGCCTGGACATGGAAGACGTGTACGATTTCAGAAGTTATCAGACTTTCAGCGAGGTCATCTAGTCGGACTTTGCGAGGCCGGGTGGTCGTATCGTCGTATTGCAGAGCGAATTGGACGGGAAGTATCGGTGGTGGTACGATGGTGGCGTAAATGGTCCGAGGAACATTCCCACACGAGAAGACGTGGAACCGGGAGTCACAGACGGACTGATGAGCGGACCGATCGGCGCATAAGAAGAGCGGCGTTGTCAAGCAGAACATCCACTGCGACGCAAATCGGAGCTGCCGTTGCACCTGAGGTAACTGTGCGAACAATCCGCAACCGTCTACTGGATGCAGGACTACGTGCACGTGTGCCTCTGGCATGTGTACCTCTGACTCCAGCCCACCGTCAGGAACGGCTGCAGTGGTGTCGCCAACGTCTGCACTGGAGAACGCAATGGCGATCTGTCGTGTTCGGCGATGAAAGCAGATTCTGCTTGGGAGCCTCCGATGGCCGTATGCGTGTTCGCAGATGCACAGGGGAGCGTCTCCACCCTTCTTTCATCCGCCAGCAACACACAGGGCCTACACCTAGTCTCCTGGTGTGGGAAGCGATCAGCTATCACTCCCGTACACAACTTGCGTTTGTACCGGGTACGTTAAACAGCACCTCCTACATCAACAACATCATTCAGCCCGTTGTGCCATTTTTAAGGTCGGTCCATCATGGTGTTTTCCAGCAAGATAACGCACGCCCACACGACACGTGCAACGTAACATGCACTTCAGGGTGTGAGACAACTTCCATGGCCTGCACGTTCACCGGATTTGTCCCCCATTGAGCACGTGTGGGATTTTATGGGACAACGACTTATCCGGTCTCCACGGCCAGCCACGACCATCCTCGATTTACGCGTCCAGGTTGAGGATGCTTGTAACTCAATACCCCAAACTTACATCCAACATCTGTACGACAGACTCCATACCAGAATTGCACAGTGTGATGCAGTTCATGGCGGTTCAACCTCGTACTAACCATGTTACATGGAAATGTTCTTTTTCAGTTTACCAGCAAATACAGCTGTATTTTGCCATAATGTTTTGATCACGTTATCCTCTGTATTCCGTTATTATGCTGTATAAATTTCGTTGGCATCAGACGTCTCTTTCTTGGTGTTCTTTTTTCACTTTCCGCCAGTATATTATTCAGTAACCTAAATAGTTTGATGTGCCATTTGGGCATTTTCTTTCTTTCGAATAGGTAGGCTTCCAACATTTGATCCTTCAAATCCACTCCACCCATACATTTGTCGTAATCAATAACACTGACAGGTTTTGTTACTTCTTTATTCCTCTTGATAATGACATTGGTTTCTTGTCCGTGATATGTCGAAATCCATAGTTACTGGTTTTTGTCCATCCATTTCAGTATTGATATGGCTTTGCAATGTTGGGCTACAATTTCTCCTTTTCTTAGTCTGGTGTTTTTTTTTTTTTTTTATTATAGGGGGCATATTTTTCCTATTTAGGCATAGGATTCCCATACAATCTGTACCCCAAGTCTTCAAATCCTTCGCCATTTCTACGGAATTATAAAAATTGCCCATCCATAAAGTGTGACCTCTATGTAACAAGGGCTCTATAAGTTGTAGAACAATTCTGCGGGTATTTATCATATCCGGCGTAATAAGATGTGATGTAAATTCACAATTTTTTCCGGTATAGACTATGAAACTCCATAAATAGCCATTTGTTGAATCACAAAGTTCGTGCGTTTTCAGTCCAAGTTGGGAAGATTTCAATGAAATATATTGTTTGAAGGACAATCTTCCTTTCCACAATGTGAGGGATTCGTCCACTGAAATGTTATGTCCAGGTAAATAGTACTGCTTGAACACATTATTCAAATGTTTTATCACAGGATATATTTTGAATAATTTTTTTGGGCCTTCAAAAGCATTAATGGTGTGGGTCATTGTCAACGAAGTGGAGAAAATTTGCAATGGCTTCAATTCTATCCAAACTAATAATGTTGTTGAACATGGGAGTAGCTGTTATGTCTTTTTTGGAAAAATAAGATTGTATCATCGGTTTTTGAATTATCCTCATCAGCATATATAATCCAAATACTATATTATATTTATTTAGAGATTTAAGCCCACCTGCAAACATTCTGAATTTCTGGCAGCCTGTTCTTGCATGATGAACAAACATGATTAAAACTGAATAATTATGAGTATTTCTACTGTTTCCTTTTTTCAGACTGCTAACTGAACATATTGTTTCACTTGCTCTTGATGAAGACATAACTTTAGTTAGGTCGAAATATGTTGAGCTTATAATTTTGTAAGTTCTTTTAATTTACGGATGATCTTTTGTGTGTAAAGTTAAAAAAAATAATAATTGCTGTTTCGAACCAGCTTTATTATAACATTACATGCGGAAATACTTTATGAATATAATTTCGGTGTTGGCACATTCCAAGCATGCTTAAAACTATTTGCTGTACAAAATTTTATTTTATTTGTATGTCCATATGGATATACTGAAACTCACTTTTCTGTTCAGGGTTTTATTTTGTATTTTTTTCTCTGATTTTTCAGTTTTAGGATGATGACTCCCCATGAAGAAGAAGAACTTTTGACAAAGTTGGAGAAGTCAAGAACTCTTAACACAAATGTTGAAGCAAGGAGACTGCTTCGAAAACTTATTGTTAGAAAGGTGATTGAAAGTGTGCAGACACTATCCTCTCCCCTCTCCCATTTAATTAAATGATACTTCAATTTTAATTATACCCCCCACTTCTCCATTTAATGATCTAAATTAAATTGGAGTCATTGTTTGCATCAAAATTGAGTAACATAGTGGGTTCCAAAGAAGAGTGGGACTTGTTTTGTCAGAGCATTAACAGGAACTTGAGCAAACCATTAAGAGATAAGCTTAAGCAGCAAAATGTTGGATACTCATTTTTGCCAGAAATAAAATATGTTTTTGCCGTATAAATGAAAATGGCCAAATGCTACTTTGTTCTCCATAGTAGGATGCAACAAACTTGGGTCTGTTTCAAATGCAGCAGTTATAGTCACTTTCTGGTTGGGAGAATAATAGTTGCTAAACACATTGTGCATACACGAGATTCTCCTGCGGATTCGTGGAATTTTTTTTTTTTTTTTTTTTTGTCATTTGGGTTATGTTATTAACCAAGGTAATGTCTCATTACAATCACATAAACTTCCATCTAAAACAACATGTGCAGTAGTTAAAAATGTTTATTTACAACTAAAAACCACATGTACAGATAAAACAGGGTTCGGTACGGACATTGCGCTTTTGCTCAAGCACTAAATATTATTTCATAGGCCCTAGGCCTAAACTTAGGCTTTTTTTTTTTTTACCATTTTTATTCTACGGATGGCATATTCATAATGTTTGCGTATCAACCCAAACTAAAAATATTGCGCTTTTAATCAGGCACTAATGTTATTTCATAGACCCTAGGCATCAAGTCCTTAAGAACTCCTTAATTTCCATTTGCCTTTTTAAGGGCCATTAAAAAGTCCTTAAGAACTCCTTAATTTCCATTTACCTTTTTAAGGGCCCTTAAGAACTCCTTAATTTCTGTTCTGTTTTTAAGGGCTCTTAAAAAGTCCTTGTAAACACCGTAATTATATTATATTCGGTCATTAAAAAGGTCGTAATTTTTTTTTTTTTTTTAAAGAAATGCGCGCGTTATGCAGGCCAGCTGGTTTCATTAGCGTACTGATGATGGTTTTACGTCACTAGATCCGCTAGATCGCATGTCTCAAAAGTTAACCCATGTTCTGTATTGCTTTTGGCAGTTTGCCAACCAGCTACCTTCAAATCCCTTTGGTTTAGATTAGATTTATTGCTGGCTTCTTGATTTCTTTGTGTGGGGTCAGTGCAGTTCAGATCGTTATCTTCTGTTATTTATTAGAGAATGTGGTTACTAAGAGCTTAGAGCTTCTGTCTTTTCAGCTAGACAGAAATATGTTCAATACAAGGCTGTTTGTGTTTTGGGTTTGGGCGATCTTTCATGCCCGTAATACCATATGTTTAGCTTTGAAGACATTTTTAAGACTGTTAAATTTTGAGTTCTAATAAGCGACAAAGCAAAAAAAAAAAAAAAAAAAGATTCATGGCAAAAGTATTTACTAAAAAAAAAAAAAATTGCTTTTCACCAATGAATTAATGTGATAAAAATATTGTCTTCCTTGCCGATGCAGCTGACTCGAGCTTGACACATGAAGCCGGCAGTTCGTGCTGTGGTTGTCCGTTGTTCTGTGGGAAGGGCATGCGCACAAATTCTTTGTCATTTCATCGGCGCTTCTGCTCCTCGATGCAAAAAAACAAGTTTTCGCTCTGATGAGTGATGTGGGATTGGAACTTGGAGATGGCGAGGGAGAGAGCGAGTTAAAGCAAATAAAGTACGTCACTCACGGGTATGCACCTACGCGCGGGAGCAGCCTGCCTCATTGTATTAGTAAGTCAGTGATGGAGAGGAGGTGTTTTTGTTTCCCTGATGAAACGTTTGTGGTTTTTTGTTTAGGCAAAAGTAATGGTTTGTGTGTGTGTGTGTGTGTGTGTGTGTGTGATGTATGAATGTTTTTAGGAATTTGAAAGTTTACATGATTTAAGTTAAGTTCGCCATCGACGATGAAATTTTTAACCAAAACTGACGATCTCAAGACATTAGAGGCTTCGGTCAAAAATAAATTCCAGTGGGATTGGCTATAAAGACTAAAATTAGCGGTCGCCACATGGCGACTGGATAAAATAAAATGTCCAGTAGAAAAAGTGATTTTAGTCGCCACGCTCGAAAATTTGCATTTTTTCATTGCTAAAGAATTAATTTGCATTTTTAAAACGCTGCTGTTATAGGAAATGTATTTTCAAATCATCCAACTCACGCGTGTTGAAAAACAGCCCTTTCCTCAGCAAATAAGTGGGTACGATCTATTTATAGATTCACTCTTTAAGAACAGGGTGGCTGTTTGTTTTTCCCACTTAAGTTGGTGCACAAAGTAACCATCTCGGGAATGGACACCTGAGGCAAGATGGAACTGTTTCGTCACAACCCGTAGTCAGCAGCTCGTTTTTAAAATTTGGTTTCTCTGAAAATGCACGATTTTCCATTGCTTAGGCACTTCTTGCTTATCAACAAACAAAATAGGCAAGCATTTTCCCTTTTGTTTACAAAAAGAAATCAAAGGTAGAAAATCGGGACTTCACTTTTCGCCGCCGCGCGCCGTCTTTCAATCCACGCAGAGTCGCGTTTCCTTTGCACATGTGAAGTTGGCTTTTAACAAAATAAAAAACAACAACTCTTGTCTGTCCTTAATACAGTAAAATGTTACTAAGGAATGGGTAAGCACAATTTTTTCAGCGAAATTATATATCAAAAATCAGTACTGTATTGTTTGTTCACTTTGCCGTGATAGTCATTTTTACGGGTCACGGAAAAGGCTGATTCCATCACAAGCGGAATAAGTACCGATTTTGAAATTTAATTTAGTTTTAAAAAAGCGGAAAAGAAATAAAAACTGCGCTTCACTAGAAAAAACTTCTAAATACGAAATTGTTCTTTGAACTATTACTGAAGCTATTAAAAACGAGAAACATAACCAGAAAAAATTAAACATAAGAATATAACCAGAAAGGGAAAAGAAAGTGCATCTTGGGGTAAGAAAAATTTGAAATTTAGTAAACTACAGAACATTTTCATCCGTGCTAAAACAATCATTTTCAGGCGACGAACGGCATGAAAGATGCTCAAATTATATCAGACAAATGTCGCGACATTAAAAACATCCAATAAACAGTCCCAAAAATGTTTGATGAATGTTAGAATTTTGAAAACATGAAACTAAACTTTGAACAAATGATTGAATAACATTATTTCATAGACTTTTTATTTCCGTAGTATATTTGATGTATTCCGTAGTGATCGACGATTTCCGTAGTGACTATGGTAAATTCGTAGCATTTGGAAGATATGAGGTGTGGGCAAACAGGAAAAAATGACAAATCATTAAAATTCTACCAAAACAACGTTTTCTGAAGGGGGAAAAAACCGACAACCAGTTTTTTTATTTCCGTAGTATATTCGATGTTTCCCGTACTCCGCAGCGATCAACGATTTTCGTAGTGACTATGGGGAATTCGTAGTATTTGGAAGGTCTGTGGTGGGCAAACAGGTAAAATGACAAATCATTAAAATTCCACCAAAACTGAACGTTTTCCGGGAAAAAAAAAAGAAGCTGACACTGGGTTCGAAAACCGGACAGAATCTGATGGAATCAGGATACTCTGCAAGCGTTCTTATTTCGTCATGACTATTTTTTCAACACCTGTGAAGGTTTATCAATGTTTTTAATGTAATATGTATTAGAACAACCCAGGAAATTACTGCATATTTTCTGTTAGTGGTCAGGAATCATTGCGAGTCTGTAAAATAAAGTGACCAGGTTGTTATCACATTTCTCCCAATCTCAGCTGTACCACAAAATGATTCTGCTATAAGATATGAAATTCATTTTTGAAAGCTATACAGCCAGTTTTCATTTTGACACCAAGAAGAACCTAACCAAAAATAAATGGAATGAAAAGAAAAATTTAGCAGAATAGAAGCAGCTTTGAAACATAATGTCTGAACATTTTTGACCACTAATAACTCATTAAAAACTGCTAGAAAAACTAAAAACAAGCAATTTTTAGTACATGAAGGTCATAGCACAAATTGTTGAAATACTCAATATTGCTGACTGTTATGCCAAGCAATACAGAAGTTAAGAGAATGCAAGCATTGTGGGCAACGTTCTTGATGACAAGACGATACTCATGCAAAAAATGACTTTAGAAAATACACAAATTAAATAAAGTAAGCAAAAGTAAGTACTCCTTGAAAAATTTGACCCATCCACTATCAATTTTTGAATTTTTGGTGGAGAGATTGAGAGATTTTTTTTTTTTTTTTTTTTTTGTGAATATAGCGAGAGACCAAATAAAAATGATTAAATTATTTTTCCAATAAAAACTGTCTTGAAAATTTAGTTGATGTGGTTGAAGAAATATATAACTTTTAAGATTATATTCATTCATTTACTTGCACTGGACCATAGACGGTGTGCCCATTTAACTACTATGCTTAAATTTAGCTATGTCTAAATAAATGAAAGGTATTCAGTGCAGTGATAAAATGTGTATACAACACGAAATAGCCGTAAGGAAAGTGGCCACTAGATTTTGTCCACCCACTGGCCAATGGCCACTCAAAAAAAAAATCAATTTTAATCTTTAATTGGCTAGAAAAAAAAAAAAGACACCCAAAAGGAGAAAGCTGGGATATGGTGTCGGAAAAATTGTTGCAGCTGGGTCATGTTTCTGCATATATAAATGGAGTATGTGCTACAGTTCTGCCTCCAAAACCTGTTGAAGCAATTATAACGACTACTTGTAACAGTAAAGGTTCTTTTCCTCTTCGGTACACAAACAAGACACTGCAAATGAAGGATGTTGGAAACGTAAGCGTCGGTCTGATAGCGTCTCCGCTAAAAAACAAATGAAGATTGCACACTTTTTTAAGAAATAGTGTTATTTTATTAGTAAATATAACTTCAGATTAACACCACACCAGACTGATGTGGTTTTTTTTATTAATAGAGGGAACTTAGATCAACATCCAATTTGCTAAATATACTGTTATTTTATAAGTAAATAGAACTTTAGGTCAATACCACCTGACTGAAACTTAACGACTAAAATTTCTGTTAAAAAAAGATCAATATCCTATGAAAAAGAGGAGTTGCCCTTCTAGTAACATAAAAACTTGAATGCAGATTTTCTTTTATTTATTTGCCAAATGGGTAATTTTGCAATTGAAAAGAAAGGCAAAACTTTTTTAAAAGGTATGTTATGTGTGTAATTGGTTTATTTTATACAAATGCAAAATTTTTATTAACGTTCTTAGTGTGGTATATGTTAAAGACAATATCATGTAGTTGTCGAAATCAAAGTTACTTAAATTTCACTGAAGGAATTTATTTTTTAGCAACAAATTAATACTGCAAGCTCAACCCCAAAATAATTTACTGTTGTGAGCAAAAGGTATAGGTAGGTAGTAAGTAATTCCCAAAGTGAAACCATTTTATCTTTCGAAGTATCGGTAACTGCTTTGCTGATAAGTATAATAATTAGAGGTACTAGTAGTAACGGAAATACTTTTGTTGTGCGGGGTGGGGGTGGGGGAGATGCCGATGATTTCATGGTTTCGTGCCTTGCCTTGCAAACACCTCTGTCAATATTTAGATGCCGAAAAAAAAAAAAAAAATGTGCCAAGCAACATCTGGGAGGAAACGTAAATTGATTCAGGAGGAATTGCAAATGCTTAGTACGAAAAAACTGAAAGTAGAAAAAAATATTGCTGAATTAGAGGAAACGTGCAGATGACCTTGCCGCCCAAAGGGAATTAATGAGAGATATGAACTGCTTCCTTCAATCAAACAGTTTTAAAAAATTAATAAAGGAAAAAAAAATGAAGAATTGGCAGAAATTACCATGTCAGTAGTTGCAAAAAAGGAGTTAAAAAATTGATTTCGGTGTAGGCCTACGTTCTTTGTTTGACCTCAAAAAAGTGAATATGTACATAATATAATTTCCTTGCAGTCAAAATAGTATAACTATATACTCAAAATAGTATAACTATATACTAAAAATCCGAAAATTCTTGGCGTAGAATAAATATAAATATAAAATTTTCCAAGCTTTCGCTCATCAACCAGATGGCTTTCTCAAGGAAGGTAGACAGCTAACTGCAAACAGGATAATAGAACGTTTCAACACTTTAAACGCGGTGACTTGACTAGACAATAAATGATTAGGAGCAAAACGTGATATTTCGAAGAAACGAGGTCACATTGGTTGGGCACGCGGTACTATGGTAGAAATCTCAGCATTATTTGAAGAATTGATTCCAAATACGTGGTAACTCCAGAGAGACGCTATCGTTGCAAGCCTTGCAGCTGGTCAAGATTTCCAAGGTTTTGCGAATGGCAGTAGATTTGGGTGTGGAGTATGAAGCTAATTTCTTTACATTACTCCATATAGGATCGGCGGACTTGAACTTGACTTCTCTTGATAGGGCAGTGGTTATTTTCCCGTCTCTTGTATCCCTTTTATGTTCGCTGATTCTAATTCCAAACGAACGTTTGGTCATTCCGATGTAGTATCGCCTGGAGCCGTCCGGATATTTTAGTGGGATGGCATAAATACCTGCCTCGTTGAGAAGAGGGGGCTTGTCAATATTTATCTTTAGCATCGTGTATAAAGATGCTGGAGACCTTATGCCGACACCGAAGTTCATCCTTCTGAGCGCGTTTTTGAGTTGATAGGAAATATTTGGTATGTAGGGAATAGAGCCCAGGTAGCGAAGTTGCGGCATAGAAATATTGTTAGCACTGCTGGTTCTGGCTTTCTCGATAAAGTTATGCATCTGGTTCGAAGTATATCCTGCCTCAGTGGCCAATTCGACGATGTTTCTTAGTTCGGATTGTCTAGAACGAACATCGGATGAGACAGCGAAGGCTCTTCTAATTCGTGAACGGAATAAGGCGGTCTTGTAATCATCAGGGCAGAATGAACTGCGGAGCATCAGGTTGGGAACTGAGGTGGGTTTATAATAGACTTCCGTATGAAGGCGGTTGTCATGCGATTTGCTCACTGAGACGTCGAGATAAGGTAAGGTACCATTGTGTTCAAGCTCCATGGTGAAATTGATTGTAGGGTGTATACAATTTATTTTATCGAGGAAAAACGGGAGAGTCTCCTTTCCGTGTGGCCATATGAAAAATACGTCGTCTGCATATCGTAGCCAGGTGGTAGGTCTTGGGGTGATGTTGGTGAATATATGTTGCTCAATGGGGCGAAGTATTGCTTCTGCAAGGACGGCTGAGAGCGAAGATCCCATCAGAGCTCCATTTACTTGCTTATAAATTTGCCCTCGGAAACTGAAGTAGCTGGAACTTGAGACCAAGTCCATTAATTTGAAGATGCTGAGGCAAGACTTCTGAGAATAAACCGATGAATTAGATATAGCCTCTTTCAATGTTCTGATGGCTTCCGGAACGGGGATCGATGGATAAAGAGAAACTACGTCGAAACTGCTGATAATGTCGCGTTGTTCAACGGTGAGCTGCTTGATTTTCGTGATAAAATCTAAAGTGGAGGTTATTAAAAAGTCCGACTCCGGTAGATGATTAGTTAAGAATTTGGTTAACGCTTTTCGAAGTGGTACGTCGGTGCGGATGTTCTGGACACGATCGGCCTCAATGGATTGCCAGGTTTGTGGTGTTTTAAGTCTGCCGAAGAGTTTTGGGATCTGAGGGCCAGGCGGTAATTTGGCGGATTTCTTGAGATCATCTGGAATATCAGTTGACCTTAAATTTTAAAAACTGACAATTGCAGACATATGAAATTCTAAGCTGTATTTGTAATACTGTTTTTGGTAAAATGAATTTGTAAATTAATAAAAAAATATAAATTCGGATAAACTTTGAAGGAAAAACAAATGCAAATTTAAAAAGTTTCTGAAACCACAAAGATGGGCCTATAATCACAATTAATGGGTGAAAATTTGTTGAAAATTGAAATTCCAAAGTAAATAAATTTTATGCTTCACACCACAATACGAAGAAGCAGAGTGTTAGTTTTGTAGATGCAAAGATATGCTTCAGGACAAATAATGGATCCAGTATTACCAGTAAATAATGTATATAAGGAACTTTTAAGTTAGTTGGTTTTTCTGTTGGAGTATTTGGGTTTATTTTAGTAGAACTAATTTTAATTCATATATTTGTGCAATGAAATATTCATTAGTTTCAACAAAATTGATTTATTGTGTTAAAATTACTTATGTTGTAATAGTTAACTGACATTTTGTATGTTGTGTATATTTGCATGCAGCGATTTGAAGTCCTTAAAAAATATTTAAAGGTCCTTAAGAAGTCTTTAATTTCCATTTTCAAAAAAGAGTATGAACCCTGTAAAAGCCAGACAAACACAGATTAAGGCGAGATCTTTCGAGCTTGCTACAAACTCATTTTCAAGCTGAAAGTGCCACCGATGTAAGGTGCACATAGATTATATACAAGTAGACACGACCATCATGCACCTTTTACTTAACGCCTACCTCCCCTTCATTTTCTACTCCCCTAAGACATACAAAAGAACAAAGAGACAGCGGAACTTGCGTAGAAAAAGGGAACATAAAAACACAATACATCAAAAAATAATTACAGTCTTAGTTAGAAAAAATGAGGGTTTTTTTAAGTTCTTGATACAGAGTCAGCACGGTTGCGGCACATTGCTAGGCAGATCATCGTTGCAACATGTAGCAGCAAACAAGATGATTAATAAGGACTCGGTAAATAATGTGTCACACCTATTAACAGTGAAGGTGAGAATTTTTACGTTATCCCACCTTCAACCGCTCTGGCACGTATGGTAGCTCAAGGTCAGTATAACCCAAACTGGGTTATATTGACCTTAAGCTACCGTATGTGCCAGAGCGGTTGAAGTTGACCCAGTCTTAATGCCGTACTTGTGTTCCGATAATCTCACACCCAATGTCTGTAGTGTAGATCCTATATACAGAAGCTCTTGGCCGGTAAATTACACTGACATGCAAAACTTGAGGACGGACACTAGTGCCTTAGATTATAGCCGCACAGTGAAACACACAAGCTTGAGGCAATTTGCATAACACAAGCGGATCGGTAGAAAGACGCATATACAAATTTTCGTAATGTGATGTCGTAGGTCACGTGACAGCGCTGAAACAGATATAAGGAGCATCTTGCAGCAAGGAAGGAAACGGAAAGCGAAAATGTGCGGCATTGTAAAGAGGTTTGAGCAGTTTGTTAGTGTGTCGCAGATGAGAAAATGTCAGCGCAAAGACATTTAGAGGATTTTACATGTGTTCGAATAATCAGAAAGCTGGAGGGGCCAACCGTAACGAGTGTCGCCCACGAATTCGACGAGACCCATAACATTGTTTCACATGCGTGGAAGACCTTCCAAGCGATAAGTGCGGCTGTTAGAAAAGTCGGTGGTGGTGGGCCACAGAAAACAACAGCAAGAGATGACCGATATATGGTCCTACAGGCCGAGCGTGATCGACGCCAGACAGCGGACAATATTGCAAAGCAACTGAATATGGCCGCAGGGCATGCCGTATCGCGGTTCATCATTGCCAGACGTCTACACAAAGGTGGACTATTTGCCCGATGACCTGAACGTTGCATCCCATTAAAGCCTACCCATCAGAGACATAGAGTACAATGGTGTAAGGACCACAAAGATTGGACCATAGAGCAATGGGGTATGGTACTCTTCACGGATGAGTCGTTTCAGTACCATGGGTGATTCTGGACATCAGCTGATTTGGAGAGAGTGGGAACACGTTATCGACCGGCTAACATTACCGAAAGAGATTGGTATGGCGGTGTTGGTGTGCTCGTGTGGGCAGTCATTACACTGAATGGTCATACTGAGCTCCACATTTTCGAAGAAGGTTCCGCAGTCGCTACTGCGATGAGGTGCTCCTTCTCCTATGTACGCCTATTCCAAGGTGCAATTGGTTCTGAGTTCATGTTTATGGATGATAACGCGAGACCCCATTGTACACGTGCAGTAGATGAGCTGTTGGAAAGTGAGGATATCACTCGTATGGATTGGCCTGCGTACTCCCCGGATCTAAATCCCATAGAACATTTGCGGGACGCTCTGGGGAGACTTCTTGCGGTATGCCCATATCCGCTGGAAAATGTCCATCAGTTGAAACGTGCACTATGAGAGGAATGGGCAAAGTTGTCCCAAGAACTCATCGACAGACTCGTGTTAAGTATGGCCAGAGGCTGCAACGCAGCCATTGCTGTTAGGGGACATCATATTCCTTGCTGTGATCCATCTGTGGAAACAACGGCTCTGTACCATGGTGTGTACTGCTTTATGGTCATTTCTTAGTAAAGTCCCAGTGTACACTTTTGTATTCATTTTTGTACATGTGTTTGTTCACTTCCCCGTTTGGTACATACTGAGGTCTCTGTGGCATGACTTTCATCTATCCAGGCTGCTTCATTGCGAAGCTACGGTGACAAAACCGAATGGTCCTTATGTTTTTTTGTTTTTTTTTTTTTTAATTGGAGGTTTAACGACCACCGTGAGCAACTCAATGGGCTATAAGCAGTCGCCCGTCCCTAATTTAGGGTCACTGGTTCCAGGGAAGGGAGAGAACCAATGCCGAAAGACAAACACAACATCCATGCCTCACCAGGATTCAAACCCGGACCCCGTTCGGACGAATGATCAGAGGCCATCGCTTAGACCACTGCACCACCGGGGCGGCCCTTATGTTTTACACGCTCATGTAGGTTGCAGGGGTATACAATATATACCATGTTTTTCGTTGTCACATACTTGATTTATCAATGAAAATATGTTCGAGGTCCGAATGCCGAAACTTAGATTATGTTTCTTACACAACCGGTTCATCACATTGATAATAGGTAGGATGTAGTTGATGGAACCCACAAAACGTCTCACACTTCATTCCCGCTGTAAGACAGTGAAGGACAACCACTGTGACTCGTGAATTAACTGGTAAATGCATTCACGAGAGTATACAAAATGAAGAGCAATATCCATGCTTTTATCGAGTTCAGCACGCTGCAAACATACAGAAGCAGAATGCATGAAAGCTCTTCAGATATAGAACCGTAATGCAGAGAATTTGTACCTAGTTGGGTGTGCAGAGGGAAAAGGAATAATAGTCGGAGAACAGGATGATTTGCGGTAAACCTCGTACTTGCTGGTATTCTTTATTGGGTCACATTAGAGAAAAAGATGTAGAAAAGGGAGGGAGCAGTTGTCTTCTAATTCTATCGTAAATTTAATAGTTGGATAATAAGACGGTAATGACTGAGCAAGCTGGTGAAGATGATCCAACGAGTGGGGCCAAAATACCAACACATCGTCGACGTATCTGATACAGAGATGCCAACTACTATGGAATCTCTGTAGTTCCTACGAAAATAGCTCTTGTACTACTGAATACAGAAAACCGTGATTTTTCTACGGAAAATTAACAGAAGTTATACATTTTTATTTTGTTTGCCCCTCCCCTCACAACGCAATGGCAGGCGCTGGACAATCCATCATTCGTCTTGTTTGCGAATGCTACCTGCACCTCCAGTTCTGCCTCTCAAGGCTGCTCAGATCTTAGTGCGAGCGACTGGCACTCGATGAGTGTGGCCTTGTGCTGAGTCATCCCTCCCCAGCATGCAACATTCTGGGGATGTTGTGCGCAGCTCACATTGGTGGACGTGGGCGGAGTTTGGGTCAGAACACAGTGATCTCCTGAATGCCCTTGCGCAGCACAGCGCCAAGCTCTTGAAAATCGTTTGGTGCCGAAAGTGAGTGTCATTGCCTGGCATCGTAGTTCTTTCTTGTGCGTGTGTTGGCCATTCATGTCAGTAATTAATATTTTGAAGTTTTTTTCTTGCATTGCAGAAAAGTATGCGTGGATTTCGTTGTTATGTGCAGAGTTCGCCAAAATGCGTAATTACGTGTCTAGTATGCATCAAAAAGTGTGTTTACGCATCAAAATTTTGCCAGCACGTAAAAATATGCATCAGGATTTTTTCGCAACGCATAGAAATACACGTCGAGAAACGTGTAAAGTACACGTTAACACATAAAAATATGCATCGAGAAACACTTAAAACTATGCATTGAAGAATTTTACCAGTGCGTAAAAATACGAATCAGGACAGCATTTCGTCTTTCAAAAACGGAAGTAAACGAAATAAGGATTTTTTCCGTAATCATAATTTGGTTTTCCTGCGATGTTGCCTCTGTCCAGTATTGTTTTTATACATCATTTTATGCAATAAATATTTGTATTTCAGTTTGAAAATGGAGGGAAAATTTCCGAAAACGGAAATTCAACGGCGAAAAAGGTCCCGTGTAATCTTCAGGCAAGAGAGTGCCACGGCTTCAAGGAATTTCTTCCTTTTCGTCGTAATTTTGGTTATCCTCGAGATTGATGCATAACTGAACAGAAATTTTGGGACAATTGGTGGTGGTGAAGGATGCTTTCCGCCTGAAACTTTTGAAAACGGAAATTTTGTCTTTCAAAACTTTTGGAAACAGTGAAGATTTCTCCCGTAATCATAATTTTATTTTTCACACGATGTTTCCTGTGCCTAGTATTGTTGTTAAATTTCATTCTATTTCATAAATATTTGTATTTCACCTCCAAAATGGAAGGGAAATTTCCGAAAACGGAAATTGGACGTAGCAAAGATTTCTCCCGTAACTGTCACTTTTTTTTCCCCCAATGATGTGGAGCCCAAAAACGAAAGTGACGAAGCTGAAAATTTTGTACGAATTGATGCACGATGTTCAAAAGCATTCATATTCTCCAAGTTACACTATCTTTTATCTAAAATAGTGAAAGCTATCATGCATTCATGGTCTTCAGACTGAAAGTTCTTTCAGCATGATGGATAAAATTGTCATCCAAGGGCATAAAAAAGTGACAATTAAGAAATGGGAAGGGAAACAAAGGTATCAGCAAAATGAATATTTAAGCACTGGATGCTGTGCAGCTGCAGAGTCAACAAAAGACAAATGTGGCTGTGGAACTTGCTGAGAAGTTTAGATGTCTATAAGAATCTCAAGTGCAATGTATTCACTTGAACACATTGCTGTTGCATGTGGTCATTACAAAACATGATAAATTTAATGTTATTGTTTTAAAATACGAATATTATATTTATTAGCAAAACAAGAAGCAAAAGAGATCCAAATTCTAAATACTCGTACATTAAGTGGTAGTGAAATATTTTTTAATGTGAAAAAAAATGTGGATTGATTTTTCATAATTGCCCAGCATTTTTTATTTCATCTGTTAATTTTCTAAATCACTCCCCACTTTTAAAAATGGTTCCCTAATTTGTTTTCAAAAGAGTAAAAACACTCCTTTATATTTTTTTTGAGACGAACTGTGCTTATGTTGACTGACTCTGTAAGCCATTGACTCAGTGCTGCGTAACATTGTTTTATGAAAACAATTTAATTCTGTTTAGATTTCGTTCCTGAAAATAAAAAAAAGTATGGATTCCAGGAAGTGAACGTTATCAAATGAAGCAACACCACAGGCAGTAGCGAAACATCCTAAGAACTGCTGGAAGTTTAAAGCATCGTATGCTATGGAGTTTCCTTACCTTCAACAATCAAAATTATCTGAAAATATGGCATTTTGTGCGTTGTGCTCAAAGGATTTCAACATAGCACGTGGCGGTGTGGATGATTGTTGTCGTCACGTGCGTTCCAAAAAACGTATGAAGTATTCGACAGCTGCAGCAAAAACGAATATTTTTACAAGTTATGTTACTAAGGATGATACTGCAAATGTAATCAAAGCTGAGAGCTTATTTTTTCGATTTCTTACAGAACATAATATTCCAATTTCTGCAGAAGACCTTGGGAAGCATTTATTTTCGGCAATGTTCCCGGATTCAAATATAGCCGAACATTTTACTACCGGTCACACGAAAACTATGGCAATTGTGAAAAGTATGGCAAGAATGAATGTTTCAGAGGTAGTGTTTCAACATTAAATAAATGTCTGCCATTCTCTTTAAGCACTGATGGCAGTAATGACTGTCAAGATGTAAAACTTTATCCACTACTTATAACATATTTTGATGAGACTATTAGACGCATTACAACAAAATTAATGGCATTATTAGAATCTTCTGATAACACAGGTAAAGGCATATTTCAGGTTATAAATACCGAATTTCAGAAGAAAGAATTAAAGTGGGAAAAGTGTGTTAGCTTTTCAGCCGATAATGCAAATACAATGATGGGGGAAAAAGAAAGGAGTTGCATCATTTCTATTAAAGGAAAATCCATCAATGATAATTCCTTGCCACTTGATACACATTGCTGCGAAAAAAAGCTGCATCAGTATTCGATGAAAATATAGTTACTCTTAGTTGACATCTTTTATTTTCTCAGTAAAAGCTCCAAGCTTAAAAGCAGCTTTAAATTGCAACAACAGCTTTGTAGCCAGGAGATGAAGCCTCATTGAATTTTGAAATATGCCAATACGAGATGGTCATTACTAGCGAATTCTATTGACCGTATCCTGGAGCAGTGGGAACCATTAAGTACTTACTTTGTAGAAGCCCAGCAAAAACAATCTTGCTGGCCCAGCACTATGTTGCTGCTGCCGAACCGTCAATAAAATGTCCGGGCGGCCAACAGAAGGGCCAGTAGTTCAGGCCAACAGCTGGCACCCCATCAATTGTCATATGCCACAACAGGGCCATCAGTGGTCCATCACAGGCAGTAGCTGCCACAAGTGGCCCTGCAAGCACGTGCCAGAAATGATGGCTAGCCTAATGTGGTCCGCTAGTGTGCCGTTAGTGGCAGCCGGCAACCACGTGACGTAACTGGTGGCTTGCCGAATCTTGTCCGCCAATTTCCCAGTAGTAGCCATAATAAAAAAAAAAAAGGGGGGGGGGGCAAAGATAACCGCAGTTTCCCAAAGCTACAAATTTTTTTCTACTCTTACGAAGCTTGTGAATTAACGCACTGCGCTGGGGAAATTTTCTCAACAGACCGGAAAAACACCCGTTTGTATCTGAGTAGATTTGAACCTGGGCCGTTCGCGTGACAGCTGAGCTCTACCGACCGGACTAATTTGCCACGAGCGTACGCTTAAAGCTGTCTGTTTGGTATGCAATGTGTAATCGAATGCCTCCCTCTTTCATTTTACAATATTGCGAGGTATTTTTCATAAAAGTCAGTTTCATATAATTGATAAATTGATTGTTTCAACGTAACAGTAGTTTTTTTTGTTTTTTTTTACCTTAAGGGAACTTCACTCATTTTCAAGGCGTGTACATACTTAGTCGCTTTCCAAAGTTTTGTACTGTCCTTGCCATCTTGAAAAGAGATTGTTGAATAAATATATATTTACCCGGGTTCATGTCACATTCTGTTACATTTTTAACGTTGTGTCTTTCCTTTCCGTTGTCTGAAGCTACATTTGTTTTAAAGAGTAAAAGATATTTTATTTTGCTTCTCGTTATTTTTAGAAGCGAATTCCTCCCAGTCTTGTGTATTCAACCTATGGCTCAGTACACCACATAGTGTTGCTTTTTTTTTCTTTCAAATAATTAATAAATTTTGTACGCGTATAATTCTTTTTTTTTTTCAACAAACGTTGTTTTAATGGTTTTCCAGGATATTTGTTTCAAGCGGTTTCAAATTTTTTCTTTTTATTCATCTACTCCATTCCATGAATTGTTATTCATGGGAATGGAGTGGGTGTATTTCATGGCTATAATCTAGTATTTCACGGCTTAATCTGATATCTTCGTCGACGTAAAATTTCATTAGGAAATTAATTCGCCTTTCCACATATGGATTTTTTTCTTAACATCCACTAAAATAACACGATAGCGATAGCGTCGTCTTCAACTAACTGGTACCATGAGAGACACACAGCAAGTGTTGCTTCTGCGCATGCGCAGTCCCATTGCTTCCACCTGCTGTTGGGGGTTGCATTGGTTGCCAGCAACGGGCCACTAGTGGCTTTTGCTTGGAGGCCCACAATTCACGGCGATGCTGCAGGGCCATCAATGGCTCGCGAACTGATAACGCTGTCACCAACGGACCACTACCGGGCCGTGAGCGGCAGATTTCAGCCAGCAGTGACCCATCACTGCCAACTGGTGGCCAGCAGTTTCCCAGCACTTGTGTTTTTGCTGGGAGACGAAAGTCACAATTTTCAAAATAAACGTTTCCAACATATAAGATCATCTTTGGAAAATCCTAGCACAAAATTAAATCTGTTATTCCTTCACAGTGTCCATTATTCACAAAAATTAATCTTTTGCTCCAGCAAGAAGATGCTCCATATATTCATAAGTTAAAAAGAACCATTGTGCAGTTCTTTATGGATCTTTTGGTTAGATTTGTGAAGCTTACTGTCATAACTGATGGAGATGGTGATGTTGAGCTTAATTTTTCAAATAACAGTTTTTCAAAAAAGAAAAATCGGAAAGAGGACACAGAACTGGTAATTGGAATAAAAACAAGAATGTTTTTAAAATGTTTTTAAGCGAAATCATTTTAAACAAAAATGAACTTTCTAAGTTCTATACATCTGTCAGAAAATTTTACGTTGAAGGATGTTTTTATATTCAAGAAAAGATACTGATCTATGATGAATTCTTAAAACATGCAGAAGTAGCAGATCGTTCACTTAGAGCCAGAACTTCTTTATTAATTCTTTATTAAACATATTATTTATTATTTATTTACTATTCTTTATTATACATAGTCAAGTGCTTTCCATTTATAATCACTGAAAATGAACTTGAAATATTGAAAGTGGAATTTGCTTGTTATCAATCTGATAAAGTAGAGACCATAACAGAAACAGATAGAATGGATGTCACTTGGTCAGAATTCTCAAAATTAAGAAGCTGTAATGGAGCTGTTAAGTATACTATTCTCCCGAAAGTAATGTTTGCAATACTTGTAGTTCCACACTCGAATGCTTGTGAGTAAAAGAGATTTTAGTTTAGTGCGAAAAAATCAAGTACGTTTCCAACCTAATTTAGGTTTAGAAACTGTAGAAGCACTTCTTATTGCAAAAATGAATATGTTCTCCTCTGGACCAAGTGTGTTATGAAAAAATATTTTCTGCTGAGGAACTCAAATTTGCAAAACAATGTACAGCTAAAGAAAGCTGTTTAATCAATTTTTTTGTTGTGTAAAAAAATGTTTGTCATGGTGTATATTATTTTCCATGTGAAAAATTTGAAATATTTTGATACAGATTTTCATGTATATAAATGAATAAGTAAGTAAAAAAATGCTAATTAAATTAAATGAGTTGTTTTCCTCGGTTAAAATTATTCTTTTTAGTATGACTACTGAAAAATGGCCAAAACTACCAAAAATTTGTACGAGTGCTACTGAAAATATCTGAAACAGGTTGACATCTCTGCTGATATACAAAGAGGGTTTGAATGCACTATTTTAGCACCACTTTGGCCATTATTGGGGAAAGGGGGAACCCATAGGTGTAGCACCCCGTTGTTGATAGATGACCCCATTGAACTTAAAAGACGTGCGTTGGGCAATAAGTTTTAAAGCTGAGATAATGGCAATGGTTTCCGCAGGTGAAAGTCCAGCAGCGGTGGTCTTTCTTTGATAATTTCATGAGCTTGCTGTAGTGGTACACTCGGAAATAAAGATATAACGTCTAACGATACCATAAAAAATTGTTGACCCTGGGAGTCAAATTTTTTTATAAGGTCAAGAGTCTGTAAATTTCCACAAACAGAATAAGTGAATGGTAGGAGAAACAGTGTCAAGAAGGTTGCAAGAGATTTCTCAAGTGGTCCAGTTAGGTTATTAAATCCAGAAACCAATGGACGTATTGGTAATTCTTTTTCTCCAACGGGACCCTATAAAGAATACCATCAAGTACTCTGTTTACCGCAAATCATCCTGTTCTCCGACTATTATTTCTTTTTCCTCTGTACACCCAACTAGGTACAAATTCTCTGCATTATGATTCTTTATCCGACCAGCTTCTGGGCATTCTCCTTCTGTACATTTGCGGCATGCCAAATTTGATAAAATCATGGATATTTCTCTTCATTTTGGATACTCTCGTGAATACATTTACCAGTTAATTCATGAGTCGCAGCGGTTGTCCTTCACTGTCTTACAGCAGGAATGAAGTGCGAGACGTTTTGTGGGTTCCATCAACTACATCCCACCTATTATCAATGTTATGAACCGGTTGTGTAAGAAACATAATCTAAGTTTCGGCATTCGAACCTCGAACATATTTTCATTGATAAAAGAGGACAGTGATCAAGTATGTGACAACCAAGAACATGGTATATATTGTATACCCCTGCAACCTAATTTACCCTCCGACCAAGAGCTTATGTATATAGAATCTACACTACGGACGTTGCATGTGAGATTATTGGAACACCAGCACAACAAACGACCGGGTCAACTTCAACTGCTCTGGCATGTACGTTAGCTCAAGGTCAATATAACCCAGATTCGGATAACATAAAACATCTCGCCTTCACTGTTAATAGGCGTAACACATTATTTACTGACAATGTGAGTCTTTAGTCATCACCTTGTTTTCTGATACATGTTGCAACGATGATCTGCCAAGCAATGTGTCGCAACCGTGACAACTCTGTATCAAGAACTTAAAACCCCCTAATTTTTTTCTAAGATTGTAATTATTTTTTGATGTATTGTGTTTTTATGTTCCCTTTTTTCTACGTAAGTTTCGTAGTCACGTGGTTTTTTTTTTTTTTTTTTTTTTTATGTTTTAAGGTAGTGGGGGAGGGAGGCGTTAAGTAACGGGTGCATGATGGCCGTGTCTACTTGTATATAATCCACATGTGCCATACATAGGTGGCACTTTTGGCTTGAAAATGAGCTTGTAGCAAGCTCGAAAGATCTTGTTTTTAATAATTAATACAGACATTTGACGTGGACTATTAACATCAAACAGAAGTCATCGCTCTTTCCACGTTTACAAGTGAGTCACGGAAAAATTCTCATTGGCTGCCACCGGGAATCGAATCCTGGGTGTTCCAGTTACGTGCCGGATGTGCTTCCTTCCACTGCATCACAGCGGCCTCAAATTCCTCCAGACTCACATACATGAGAGTATCCAAAATGAAGAGAAATATGCGAGTCTGGAGGAATTCGAGGCCACTGTGGTGCAGTGGAAGCATATCCGGCGCATAACTGGAAGACCCAGGGTTCAATTCCTGGTGGCGGCCAATGAGAATTTTTCCGTGACTCACTTGTAAACGTGGAAAGAGTGATGAGATCTCGCTTTTATCTGTACATGTGGTTTTTTGTTGTAAATAAACATCATATTTTGACTACTGCACATGTTGTTTTAGATGGAAGTTTATGTGGTCGTGCTGAGACAAGATTACCTTGGTTAATATAATTTTGAGCATGAAATTTTTGTGTTACCGTTTGGGTTATGCTCGAGTTTGATGCAAAAATGAAGAAAAAATTTGGGGGATAATATGGGAAGGGTGTCATTTTCCATCTGGGGATGCTATTTTGTCTTCGAAATCTTTCGAAACAGAAGTTAAACAGAGTAAAGATTTTTCCTGTTATCATAATTTCTTTTTTTCTCACAATGTTGCCTCTGCGTAGTATTGTTGTTAAATATCATTGTATTGCATGAATATTTGTACTTCAGCATGAAACTGTGTGCAACAATTTCCCCAAACAGAAGTTAAGACAGCACGAAGATTTCCCTGCAGACTTTCAGGCACGAGATTCATCCATGGATTCCAGGAATTCTGCGGTTTCTGTTTTCTTTTGGGGCATTCTCGAGATCAATGCACAACTGAACATAATTTGGGGGCGGGGGGTTGTTTTCTGTTTGAGGATGAAACGCCTTTCGAACCTTTTGAAAACGAATGTTAGATGGAGTAAAGAAAGATTTCTCCCATAATAGTTTTTTTTCCTGCCCAGGTTTGTTAAATATACTTTTATTCCGTAAGTATTTGCATCTGAGCTTTAAAATGGGGGAAGGGCAAGTGTTTTCAAAATTCCAAAAACAGAAGTCAGAGTAAGCTTTCTTCTATAACCAAAAATTTTTTTCTCCATGTTCTGATGGATAAAATTGTCATCTGAGGGAATGAAAAAAGAAAGAAAAGAACAGCAATAATGAAGACAAGGAAAGAAACTGATGTCTACGAAAAGATTTAGCAATGAATGCTGCACGGCTGCAGAGTCAACAAAAGGTAAATTTGCCAATAGAACTTGCATACATATCACTAAGCTGTTCTCTGAGATTCAGAGGTTAGCTCCACAAAGGAATAAACTACCAGAACTTGCTGATAAGAAAGCAATACAAGAGGAAACTTTAGCTGATGGTTTAGCAAGTATAACAACAAAACAAATAGCAATGCCTTTTAAACCCATATTTTGTTTTGAAGTAACTTGTACAAAATTCTAGTGGATAATGCTTACCTTGGCATTCCTTTCTAGCGATGGGAACATTTCACACACGTGTTTTCCGGTCTTTGTTGATGTTATTGTCCTAAAGTCCGTTGTATGCGATGACTGGCTTTACTTCTCACACTTTTCACTGTGTATACTCATTGGATCTTTGCCTTAGGATTCAAACACATCAATTTTTACCGTTCTTTATACTCAAAATTTTTGCCCATACTCTGGGCATCCTCAGGAGCGTGGCGACTTTACCACCGATGTTCGTGGTTAACTTCGCGCTAACGTTGCCATTCGTCGGATATACTTTCCTGGATATATTTCGTTATCAAGCCCAGCTGGCGCCCTCTATGTTTCATTAAAACATTTTTTTTTTTTTTAAATTTTCTTCTCCTATCCTGGTTTTCTTGTCTTTTTTGCCAGTTTTTCTTTTGTTGTTGTTTTTCTTGTCTTATTAGTTCTTTCCACAGGCCCGATAATGTGCTAGGGTCATTCTGGTTACATACCCTTGCTTTATTTTTATAGATTAATATTGCTTCTTCCCTCCTCATTTGCCTTTTCGATTTTTTATTCTTTTTTAGCATTTTAATTTCATCGAATTTTGGGAATGTCCGGTTTTCCATACAGAATTGCACTAAAGCAGTTTTGGCTTCTTTTTTGCCAGTTAGAGATGTGTTGTTTAAGTCTTCTTTTTTTAATCTGTTTTTCGTACTTCCAATGTACAATATTGGGGGTATGTGTGCAATTGGAATTTCGTAGGTTCCTGATTCTTCTAGCATTTTTTCCTCTGTTTTTTTTTTTGTTGACAGTCATACTTTTCACGATGTGCACTGAGCTTCCTAGTTGTAAGTCATATTTAGCACAGTGCCTATTGATTTCTTTACTCACTCCTTCCAAGTATGGGAAAGCTCCAATGTATTTCAATTTTTTATTCCTCATCTTCCTTTGGTTGTGCACTTCTTGGCCTTCTTTATTCTGAGTCATATGCTTTTTACTCTCATGTATCCATTTATTAATTAGCTTGCTCGGGTACCCATACTCTTGTGATATTTTCGAGATAAACTGTAGCTCTTGATTTTTTAGCCTGTTGTTAGATGTGTGTGTGTACGCTCACCGTATCAAGTTTACTATGCTGTTTTTTTTATGTATCACTGGATGGTGCGACGAGTATGGTATCAGTACAAGTATGTAAGTTGCTTTTCTGAACACAGTATTCAAAGCTATTTTTGTTTTTCTTTAGTTGAATGTCCAGAAAGGATAGGCAATTATCCTCTTCAAACTCAATAGTTAGCTCTATGGTGTTACAGATTTTTCTAAACCGCTGTGCTAGATCTTGTAGCTCGGCTTTGTTAAGTTTAGACATTATAATAATGTCGTCTACATATCGAGCATAAGGTATTGTTTTTTCAGGTAGATTTTGAATAATTTCTTTTTCGAGGTATGCCATAATCACTTCTGCGTATAATGCCGATAATGGGGATCCCATAGGGCCACCTTGCGTTTGTTTAAATATATTTCCTTCAAAATGGAAGATGTTGTTTTCCTTGATGAAATATAAGGTATTCTTTAGCTCTTTCAGTTGTGACAAGTTTAGTTCTTTATTGATGCTTACTTGTTGCATAATCAATTCGATGGCTAGCTCGACAGGATTGTTTGGGTATAACTCCTTAACGTCCATGGAGGCCATAGTTATTTGCTTCTAGGTCTTGATTAGTTAATTTGATTTTTTCTATAAACTCATAGCTCTATTTTTTAATGTATATTGATTCCTCATGAATATTGGGGATAGATAGTTGTATATCTTTTTTTCTAGGTTGATGAGTGGTGAGTTTTTTTTCGATAGAATCAGTCTTAAAGGTGTGTTTTCTTTATGTGTTTTAATTTTTGAGAATATTTTTGGCATCCCTGCTCCCATTGGAGGGTTTGCATTTTTTATTTCAGTTGGTAACGTGCTGTGGTTCCTTATATTAGCCAGGAAAGTAAGTTGTTTGTCGGTGGGATCTTTGTTGATGCTATCGCACCATTTTATCATTATATTCCAAAGTGTCTATAATAACAATTTGCCCTGTTTTGTCCGCTTCGCAGAATTTGATCGTGGGGTCTTTGCAAAGATTTAATAGTTGTTTTCTGTCATACTTCAATTTATTAATCTTGCAGTTTTTTTTTTTTTTTGTGCTTAGCGTTATACTCTTTAAGCATGATTCTGAATAGTTTAAACCTTAGATCGGTAGCATGCTCTGAATGTACTCGCTGCACAATATCTTCTAAGATAGGAATGTACTCTTCTGTTCTTGGGGTTTTAGGTGGAAATGCTTATTTTTTTCCCACGTTGTAGCACTGCCTTTTCACTAAAAGTTAGCGCTCTCGATGATTGATTCACAAACACTGGGTATTCTGTACTTTTATCACCCCTCATTTTGATTCCATCTAAAAGAGCATTAAATTTCTTGGCAGTTGAGCTTTCTGCCGCCTTTTGTTGGCTTTCGACTATTTCATTAATTTCAGTGAGAACATAGTCTATAATAAGGGTTTTCCATGTCCTGTTAAAATTCTTATATTCAGTATTCAGTATCTGGTTCCACATATTATAGCACTGAAAGTGGTTTTGGCATAGTTGTTTTCTTTTATAAATGATTTCTGCATTTAGTCTTTCCTCTTGACACGTTAATAGCAGCATTTTGTCTTTTCTATGCATAGGTTTGTTGGAAATTCATAAGTATTTTGATATAATATTAAAGTCTCTACAGTTCGTTAAGAACTTTATTTGGATATCTTCTTTTACCAGTTTAATTTTCTTTTTTTAAACTTCTTTATGATGTTTAGTTCTTTGGGCGTCGGCAGGCTTCTATACTTCATTATCCATTCCGTATCATTGTTCCGCACGTGGCCGATTCTAATGCATGTATAACGAATCAATTCCAATTAGTAGTTCTAATTCTGACTATTATATAGCTCTAATCATTCTACTATTCTCTTTTACGTGCGATATTTCAAAGTAACTTGTACAAAATTCTAGCGGATAATGCTTACCTTGGCATTCCTTTCTAGCGATGGGAACATTTCACACACGTGTTTTCCGGTCTTTGTTGATGTTATTGTCCTAAAGTCCGTTGTATGCGATGACTGGCTTTACTTCTCACACTTTTCACTGTGTATACTCATTGGATCTTTGCCTTAGGATTCAAACACATCAATTTTTACCGTTCTTTATACTCAAAATTTTCGGCCATACTCTCGGCATCCTCAGGAGCGTGGCGACTTTACCACCGATGTTCGTGGTTAACTTCGCGCTAATGGAGTCCGATACTCCATGTTGCCATTCGTCAGATATACTTTCCGGGATATATTTCTTTAAAAAGTCCGGCTGGCGCCCTCTATGTTTCGTTAAAACAACTTTTTTTTTTTTCTCCTGTCCTGGTTCTCTTGTCTTTTTTGCCGGTTTTTCTTTTGTTGTTGTTTTTCTTGTCTTATTAGTTCTTTCCAAAGGCCCGAGAATGTGCTAGGGTCGTTCTGGTTACATACCCTTGCTTTATTTTTATAGATTAATATTGCTTCTTCCCTCCTCATTTGCCTTTTCGAATTTTTATTCTTTTTTAGCATTTTAATTTCATCGAATTTTGGGAATGTCCGGTTTTCCATACAGAATTGCACTAAAGCAGTTTTGGCTTCTTTTTTTGCCAGTTAGATATGTGTTGTTTAAGTCTTTTTTTTAATCTGTCTTTCATACTTCCAATGTACGATATTGGGGGTATGTGTGCAATTGGAATTTCGTAGGTTCCTGATTCTTCTAGCATTTTGAACTCTGTTTTTTTGTTGACAGTCATACTTTTCACGGTGTGCACTGAGCTTCCTAGTTGTAAGTCATATTTAGCACAGTGCCTATTGATTTCTTTACTCACTCCTTCCAAGTATGGGAAAGCTCCAATGTATTTCAATTTTTTATTCCTCATCTTCCTTTGGTTGTGCACTTCTTGGCCTTCTTTATTCTGAGTCATATGCTTTTTACTCTCATGTATCCATTTATTAATTAGCTTGCTCGGGTACCCATACTCTTGTGATATTTTTGAGAGGGCTTGATAACGAAATATATCCAGGAAAGTATATCCGATGAATGGCAACATGGAGTATCGGACTCCATTAGCGCGAAGTTAACCATGAACATCGGTGGTAAAGTCGCCACGCTCCTGAGGATGCCCAGAGTATGGGCGAAAATTTTGAGTATAAAGAACGGTAAAAATTGATGTGTTTGAATCCTAAGGCAAAGATCCAATGAGTATACGCAATGAAAAGTGTGAGAAGTAAAGCCAGTCATCGCATACAACGGACTTTAGGACAATAACATCAACAAAGACCGGAAAACAAGTGTGTGAAATGTTCCCATCGCTAGAAAGGAATGCCAAGGTAAGCATTATCCACTAGAATTTTGTACAAGTTACTTTGAAATATTGCACGTAAAAGAGAATGGTAGAATGATTAGAGCTATATAATAGTCAGAATTAGAACTACTAATTGGAATTGTTTTGTTTTGAAGTTAATAATTTTATATTGTGAATACAATGATCTGCTCCAGTTTAATATTTGCATACATAAATTACAGCAAACAATTCAATCTCGTGCTGCAATATATTCACACTTTCTCATCGTGTGTTCTGATTTTTCATCTGGTTAAAAAGTTCAGCTCTTTTGTTTCTTCACCAGTCTCGTGTCGATTGTATGACTCCAGTTTGATGTTTTGTATTTCCATAAAATATGTTTTTAGAGCTTTAAAAGAAAAATATTTGGCTCTGAGTCGTGAAATTTGTGTTTATTTTTTTCATTTGAATATGCTTCAAAGATAAAAGCCCACCAAATTCTTAATCTGTGCAAAGTGTAAATGTCTCTCTCTTTTTTTTTTTTTTTATTCTAAAGAATGAAATGGAGAATTGAGACAAGGATCAACAGCTGCAGGTTGCATTGTTGTTTAATACTTGTTATCATTGCCACTTTAAAACATGTGGTAGTGGGGACCCAAAAGGATATCAAATAGAAGAAATTAAGTGCTGTACTAGCGAAATAGCGTTTCTTGAAGAGTGTTCCATAATATTTGCCAGTGGAGGATTCCAGGCATTGATGACACATCAAACAGCATCTCAAATTTGTTTGTTCAATGGCGTTTAAATCTTGCAAATGAGGGGACCAAGTCAGGATGCTAAACTCCGTGGAATGTTCCTTCAGCCATAATCAGGCGACCGTGGACGTGTGCGGTGGCACATTGTCATGGTGAAAGAGGTTGCATCTGTCAGAGTGGTTGCATGACAGTGATCCCCAAGGATGGTTACATAGCCTCTACTGTCTGCCAGACATATGAGGGGACTTAATACTTGCCAGCTAAAAACACTCCACACCATAACAGAGCCACTGCCAGCCTGCACTGTCCCTTGAAGACATTCCAGATCTATTGGCTCGTGGGTTTGTTGTCACAGCGACCGGGAGTTGGCAGTCTGCCCAAAACAGTTGGTACCACAATTCGTCGGACTAGGATACACATTTCCAGTCATCTTGCATCCAATGGCGGTGTTCCCGAGCCCAGGCGAGGCGTACAGCCTTGTGTTGTTGGGTCAGCAATGGCACCTGGGTGGGCCGTCGCCTCCCAAACCCGTAGAACACAGGGGACATTGCAGTGTTCAAATGATGATGCTTCTACTGGCCCCAGCATTGAATTGTGCTGTGATTTGTGGTGATGTTGCATGCCGTGCAGGTGTTACATTTCATGCCAGATGCCACTATACATGATTGTCCAGAGCTTTTACTTCCACATCAGTCTCGCACTCTGAATTTTCCCCTGAGTTTGTGTAGGCCAGATACACCCTAGAAAATTTTGACCATGTAAATCCAAATTTTGTGTTTATTTCTGAGATGGAATGACCCATCTCTCGGGCGCCAACTACCATACCACATTCAAAATCGCTTAAATCTGAATAAGCTGGCATCTGAACTGCAAATGCTACTACATGAGGTTGTGGAGATATCTGCCTCTATATATACACCTGTATGTCATTTCCAGATGATACTGTTCTGTCGCAGGAATATTTTTCTTGTGAATTTCGAGAGAACCTGATCAATTTTCTCGAAATTCTACAGATGCAAAAAAAAAAAAATCCACTCCAGAACATGCTTTTCTCTGGGAAGGATTAAGTGAGAGAACGAGCATGCAGTTCTTTCTCTGACCCCAAAAGAACAAAATTTCATTACAAAAAAAAAACAGTATCGAACCAATTATCCGGACAGGTCCGGGCCAGCGGCAGTCCAGTTTCCGGAACCTTTAAAAAATAAATAAAAAAAATCCCGCTCCCACCCCCAAGTCGCTGCCACCGTTATTTTTCTGATAAAAAGCTGTATCGTTCACGTAAATATGCGGCAGACTCCGCCCGCTTCCAATTACACATTGTACAACAACGATAAATTCACGAAAACTGCGAACAAGTTATAAGAAGAAGAAAAAAGTCTTTTCATCGTTGTCACTTTCATATTTTGTATCCGATTCATTGTCCTCTTCATGATTCATGACCATTTGAAAATTATCTCACCATCAGTGAGTTTCAAAGCAACTGGAGCATCGTTGTCGATGTTCACACATTCTTCTACGGCCTCTTCGTCAAAAAGCCTCACTTCTTCACACGGCAATAAAAAACACTAAAACAAAATGAGCCTAAATTAAGAAATATGTATATATCCAATTTTTTTAAATTACATTCCTAGAATGATTATGTATTTTATCTTTAATGAGTGAGATTTTTAAACATATCTTTTAATTTTAATGGCTTCATATGTTTTGGCTGTTCTGTTAGCAACACTTCTTTTATTTTATAAACAGACATGAGGTGCTGTTCTGTGAAGAATTTCTTTTGCTCCATCCCTCGTATCAGTTCTTCAGTAAGATGTATACACCTTTCAATGGAAATTTTTTCATCGTTGTCGCTTTCATATTTTGTATCCGATTCATTGTCCTCTTCATGATTCATGACCATTTGAAAATTATCTCACCATCAGTGAGTTTCAAAGCAACTGGAGCATCGTTGTCGATGTTCACACATTCTTCTACGGCCTCTTCGTCAAAAGCCTCACTTCTTCACACGGCAATCCTTTTGCATAACACAATAAATCCTGTAGGATTACCTTTTCCTGCGAAAGTGGAAGTCTTGTTCGACCTCCTCTTTGTCGAGTACGATCGTAGATATCCAAAGATTGTTCCAGGCATTCATCAAAGTGTCTTGAGATACCGCATCCCAGGAACTCGCAATTTTCAAAAGGACATCTCTAATGCTGAATTCTTTTTGAAACTGCTTGATACCAGTTCCGTTATTGCATGCATTCAATAACTTTCGAATAAAAGCTGATTTGTAGTGGCATTTTAATGAGCGCAATATGCCCTGATCCATCGGCTGAAGAAGCGCGGTTCAGTTAGGTGGCGAGTAGGAAACACGTACATTATCCTTCATGAGAAGCTTCGCATCAGGATGCGCTGGGCAGTTATCCAAAGTTAGTAAAATTTTGCATTTTGCAGTCATCTGGCAAACCAACAGACTTACAATGTGCCCTGGCATCAGGTACAAAATGATTTTGGAACCAATCCATGAAAATTTCTCTGTGATCCAGGCTCGTTTATTTGCCTTGTAAATCACAGGAAAAAATTTAACACCTTTAAAGCATCTGGGCCTAGTACTTTTTCCGATCACCAACAATTTGCGTTTGTGAGTTCCAGCTGTGTTGGCACATGCAAGAACTGTGAGACGTTCTTTTGAGTCCTTTACACCGGAGGGTGCCATCTCTTCTACTGTAACAAATGTTTTCCTCGGGATGTATCTCCAAAATAGGGAAGTTTCGTTCACTTACAGACCTGTTCTGGCGATAACTTTTAATTCAAAATCATATCTGCAAATTCTTTCACAAAAGTCTATGCTGTTTCTTCCAAAAGCTCTCCAGGCAAGTTTTGTACGCCGATTAATTTCTTCATCGATGTGACCCTCACTTGATATCTGCTGTCCAAGATAAACGTACGTGTCTGTTATCTCCAGCTTTTCTCCATCAATCGATAAATCTTCATTTCTTGTAAAAGCATTGTACATCACTTTTGTCTTCTGAAAGTTCATTTTTAATCCCACTTCTTTACTCTTGTCAGCAAGTTCCTGGATCATACTCTGTAGCTCTGATGGGGTAGTTGCAAAAATGACTATGTCATCAGCAAAACGAAGGTGGGTTAGATAATCTCCATTAATCTTTATCCCTTTGTTTTCCCAGTTCAGTGATTGAAAGACATTTTCCAATGTGGCATTAAAGAGCTTCGGAGATATGGTGTCACCTTGTCTCACTCCTTTTCCAATTTTTATGTGTGTTGTATTTTCAAACAGCCGAATCTTTGCACTTGCATTTTCATAGATGTTATTAATAATATTAATGTATGCATCTTCAATACCGCAGGATTTCAGAGCCATTGCAACTGCTGATGGTTTCACCGAATCAAAGGCTTTTTCATAATCGATAAAAGCCATGCACAATGGAAGCTCATATTCCCTCGCTCTTTCAATTAGTTCTCTCAGTACGTGGATATGATCTATTGTGCTGTAGCCACTCCTGAATCCAGCTTGTTCTCTCGGTTGAGCCATGTCCAGTGTCACCTTCAAGCGGTGTGAAAGAACTTTAGTGCAGATTTTAGAAACCACTGATAGGAGGCTGATAGGTCTGTAGTTCCTGAGATCCTCAATGTCACCTTTTTTATGTAGCAAGATCATTGTAGCGTTGTTCCAATCCTCAGGAATTTTCCCTTCATTAAGGCATCGAGTGAAAATTTGGGCGAGTACTGTTTCGATTTCTCCACTTGCTTCTTGTATGACGTCTACAGTAATTCCATCTTCTCCTGGAGCTTTTCCCCGCTTCATGTTCTTGATTGCATGTGCAACTTCTGCTGGAAGGACTGGAAGAACTCGGGTACCTTTTATGATGTCTAGAGTACATGTATCATCCCTTTCATATAATTTGGAGTAGAAATTTTTCACTCTTGTCAAAGTTTCACCTCTATTTCGTATTACAGAACCATCTTCTTTTCTCAGTGCCATAATCTGTTTCCTTCCCTTACTGAGATGTCCCTTTGCTATCTTTAGGCTTTGGTTGTTTTCAATTGCTTTCCTTACTAGTTCACAGTTGAATTTCCTTACGTCTTCAGTGATACTTGTTCGTACTGTCTTGCATAGCTCTATATATTCCACTTTGGAAGTCACATCTTCTTTAGTTGTCCTCATCACTCTTCTTTTTTTGCATCAACATTTTGGTTTTTCCTGATAATTTGTTCACATGCAATTTGTTCTTAGACCCAGCTAATTTTGTTGCTGTTTCCATAAGAGCTTTGGTTACTTTTCTGTTAACTTCAGAAATATCCACTTCTTCCGATGTTAGGCCTTCTAAAGCAGAGAATCTGTTCTTCAGTTCCAATTTGAAGGTATTATGGTGTTTTTTAAGGTTGGTTATGTCAATACATTTTGTTTGTCTTATGAGCTTGCTACGTTCGAGTTTAGTGTTGAGGTGCATCTTACATCTCACCAATCTATGGTCACTGCCTGTGTTGAACTTGTTTAGCACACTGCAGTCTTCTATGACAAATTTTTTGTTACACATAATAAAATCAATTTCACTTGTTGTCCCATTTGGATGTCTCCATGTCCATTTCCTGTGTGGCTTTTTCTTGAAAAAGGAGTTCAAGATGAAAAACCCTTCTGCCTCTTCAAACTCTACGAGAGTATTTCCACGCTGGTTTCTGTTGCCGTGACCGAATTTACCTACTGAAGTTTCACTCTGTTGCTGTTGCCCTATTTTTGCATTTAAATCTCCCATAATTATCTTCTAGTGCTGCTTACCTTTATTATTTAGATCACGAATTTCCTCATAAAATTCTTCAATTTCTTCTTCAGCACGACTTGTGGTGGGTGCATAAGTTTGAATAATCTGAGCCTGGTATCTTCTCGAGAGTTGGATAACGAGTCGTGCAGCTCTGTCAGAGGAACTTTCAACTTCTACAACTTTATCCTTCAGTTTCTTGTTTATTATAAATCCAACACCACTAGTTCTGCCAGTATCTGTCCCACGATAGTAGAAGAGATGTCCACTTTTCAGTTCAATGAGATCTTCTCCTTTTCTCCTTACCTCACTTAGCCCGACGATGTCCCACTTGATCCTTTGTAGTTCCTCTTCCAATTCAAGAAGCCTTGAATCAGAAGATAGGGAGCATCCGTTGTACGTAGCCAAGGTCATCATCAGATGGCAGCCTAGTCTGGTCCTCCGGGGATTCTTAGCACCCTCTGCCTTCATGTCGCACTGGCCGCTGCCTTGGCCAGGTACATTCCTGCTGCCGGAGACTGAGGGCCAAGATTTAAGTTGTGGAGTCATTTTGGGGGGGTTTGGCCATAACTCACCACGCTGGCCAAGCGGGTTGGTGAGTGTGGGATAGCATTTCCTCTAATCCCGATGGTATAGTTATACCGCTATTGGCGGTCGTCAGAGCCTCTTTAGTGGGAACAGGATGTACCACGAGAAGGCGGGGTTGACATTTGTCAAGCAGAGGCTGTGATGTTACGCATCACCTGACCTTACATCCCATATATATATATATCGACACTTTCTACATTCAGTTGTTTTATTTTATTTTTTATTTTTTTCTCTTTTTACTCACACCGGTAGATACATAACTTTTTCTATGTTGTACTTGGTATGAGTCAAATTTTTTTTTTTTTTGCTTCGGTCTCTTCTTAATAGAATATATATATATATATATATATCATCATCATCATTGTCAACCATTATCAATCCACTGCTGGACGAAGGTCTCCCCAAGTTTCCTCCACAACGGTCTGTCTTGTGCCAGTCTCCTCCATGTCACTCCCGCATATTTACGAATTTCATCCACCCATCTCCCATGTGGTCTTTTTCTGGGTCTTTTCCTGTCCCTTGGAATCCAATCTAAAATTTCGGCTGTCCATCTATGGTCTGTCCTTCTGGCAGTATGTCCAGCCCATTGCCATTTCAGGGATTTAACTCTGATCATGATGTCTTCCACTCTCGTCATTTTTCGGATCCACGAGTTCCTCTTCTTATCTCTCCTGGTTATACCAAGCATGCACCTCTCCATGCCTCTTTGAGTTGTCTGCAGCCTTTGTATGTCTCTTTTAGTTAAGGTCCACGTCTCTGCACCATACGTAAGCACTGGAAGGATGCATTGATCAAACACTTTTCTTTTAAGACATAAGGGCATATTGCTCTTGAAAATTATGCTGTTTCTTCCAAAAGCTCTCCAGGCAAGTTTTGTACGCCGATTAATTTCTTCATCAATGTGACCCTCACTTGATATCTGCTGTCCAAGATAAACATACGTATCTGTTATCTCCAGTTGTTCTCCATCAATCGATAAATCTTCATTTCTTGTAAAAGCATTGAACATCACTTTTGTCTTCTGAAAGTTCATTTTTAATCCCACTTCTTTACTCTTGTCAGCAAGTTCCTGGATCATACTCTGCAGCTCTGATGGGGTAGTTGCAAAAATGACTACGTCATCAGCAAAACGAAGGTGGGTTAGATAATCTCCATTAATCTTTATCCCTTTGTTTTCCCAGTTCAGTGATTGAAAGACATTTTCCAATGTGGCATTAAAGAGCTTCGGAGATATGGTGTCACCTTGTCTCACGCCCTTTCCAATTTTTATGTGTGTTGTATTTTCAAACAGCCGAATCTTTGCACTTGCATTTTCATAGATGTTATTAATAATATTAATGTATGCATCTTCAATACCGCAGGATTTCAGAGCCGTGGTAACTGCTGATGGTTTCACCGAATCAAAGGCTTTTTCATAATCGATAAAAGCCATGCACAATGGAAGTTCATATTCCCTCGCTCTTTCAATTAGTTCTCTCAGTACGTGGATATGATCTATTGTGCTGTAGCCACTCCTGAATCCAGCTTGTTCTCTCGGTTGAGCCATGTCCAGTGTTACCTTCAAGCGGTGTGAAAGAACTTTAGTGAAGATTTTATAAACCACTGATAGGAGGCTGATAGGTCTGTAGTTCCTGATATCCTCAATGTCACCTTTTTTATGTAGCAGGATCATTGTAGCATTGTTCCAATCCTCAGGAATCTTCCCTTCATTAAGGCATCGAGTGAAAATTTGGGCGAGTACTGTTTCAATTTCTCCACTTGCTTCTTGTATGATGTCTATAGTAATTCCATCTTCTCCTGGAGCTTTCCCCGCTTCATGTTCTTGATTGCATGAGCAACTTCTGCTGGGAGGACTGGAAGAACTCTGGCACCTTTCATGATGTCTGGAGTACATGTATCATCCCTTTCATATAATTTGGAGTAGAAATATTTTCACTCTTGTCAAAATTTCGCCTCTATTTCTTGTTATAGAACCATCTTCTTTTCTCAGAGCCATAATCTGTTTTCTTCCCTTACTGAGATGTCCCTTTGCTATCTTTAGGCTTTGGTTGTTTTCAATTGCTTTCCTCACTAGCTCACAGTTGAATTTCCTTACGTCTTCAGTGATACTTTTTCGTGCTGTCTTGCATAGCTCTATATATTCCACTTTGGAAGTCACATCTTCTTTAGTTGTCCTCATCTCTCTTCTTTTTTGCATCAACATTTTGGGTTTTCCTGATAATTTGTTTACATGCAACTTGTTCTTAGACCCAGCTAATTTTGTTGCTGTTTCCATAAGAGCTTTGGTTACTTTTCTGTTAACTTCCGAAATATCCACGTCTTCCGATGTTAGGCCTTCTAAAGCAGAGAATCTGTTCTTCAGTTCCAACTTGAAAGTATTATGGTGTTTTTTAAGGTTGGTTATGTCAATACATTCTGTTTGTCTTATGAGCTTGCCACGTTCCAGTTTAGTGTTGAGGTGCATCTTACATCTCGCCAATCTATGGTCACTACCTGTGTTGAACTTGTTCAGCACACTGCAGTCTTCGATGACGAATTTTTTGTTACACATAATAAAATCAATTTCACTTGTCGTCCCAATTGGATGTCTCCATGTCCATTTCCTGTGTGGCTTTTTCTTGAAAAAGGAATTCAAGATGAAAAATCCTTCTGCCTCTGCAAACTCAACGAGAGTATTTCCACGCTGGTTTCTGTTGCCGTGACCGAATTTACCTACTGAAGTTTCATTCTGTTGCTGGTGCCCTATTTTTGCATTGAAATCTCCCATAATTATCTTCAAGTGCTGCTTACCTTTATTATTTAGATGACGAATTTCCTCATAAAATTCTTCAATTTCTTCTTCAGGATGACTTGTGGTGGGTGCATAAGTTTGAATAATCTGAGCCTGGTATCTTCTCGATAGTTGGATAACGAGTCGTGCAGCTCTGTCAGAGGAACTTTCAACTTCTACCACTTTATCCTTCAGTTTCTTGTTTATTATAAATCCAACACCACTAGTTCTGCCAGTATCTGTCCCACGATAATAGAAGAGATGTCCACTTTTCAGTTCAATGAGATCTTCTCCTTTTCTCCTTACCTCACTTAGCCCGACGATGTCCCACTGGATCCTTTGTAGTTCCTCTTCCAATTCAAGAAGCCTTGAATCAGAAGATAGGGAGCGTCCGTTGTAGGTAGCCAAGGTCAGCATCAAATGGCAGCCTAGTCCGGTCCTCCGGGGATTCTTAGCACCCTCTGCCTTCATGTCGCACTGGCCGCTGCCTTGGCCAGGTACATTCCAGCTGCCGGAGACTGAGGGCCAAGATTTAAGTTGTGGAGTCATTTTGGAGGGGTTTGGCCATAACTCACCACGCTGGCCAAGCGGGTTGGTGAGTGTGGGATAGCATTTCCTCTGATCCCGATGGTATAGTTATACCGCTATTTGCGGTCGTCAGAGCCCCTTTAGTGGGAACAGGATGCACCACGAGAAGGCGGGGTTGACATTTGTCAAGGAGAGGCTGTGATGTTACGCATCACCTGACCTTACATCCCTATATATATATATATATATATAAAGAAGATTGAAGATGCATACATTAATATTATTAATAACATCTATGAAAATGCAAGTGCAAAGATTAGGCTGTTTGAAAATACAACACACGTAAAAATTGGAAAGGGAGTGAGACAAGGTGACACCATATCTCCGAAGCTCTTTAATGCCACATTGGAGGGTGTTTTTCAGTCGCTGAGCTGGGAAAACAAGGGGATAAAGATTAATGGAGATTATCTAACCCACCTTCGTTTTGCTGATGACGTAGTCATTTTTGCAACTACCCCATCAGAGCTGCAGAGTATGATCCAGGAACTTGCTGACAAGAGTAAAGAAGTGGGATTAAAAATGAACTTTGAGAAGACAAAAGTGATGTTCAATGCTTTTACAAGAAATGAAGATTTATCGATTGATGGAGAAAAGCTGGAGATAACAGACACGTACGTTTATCTTGGACAGCAGATATCAAGTGAGGGTCACATTGATGAAGAAATTAATCGGCGTACAAAACTTGCCTGGAGAGCTTTTGGAAGAAACAGCATAATTTTCAAGAGCAATATGCCATTATGTCTTAAAAGAAAAGTGTTTGATCAATGCATCCTTCCAGTGCTTACGTATGGTGCAGAGACGTGGACCTTAACTAAAAGAGACATACAAAGGCTGCAGACAACTCAAAGTAGCATGGAGAGGTGCATGCTTGGTGTAACCAGGAGAGATAAGAAGAGGAACTCGTGGATCCGAAAAATGACAAGAGTGGAAGACATCATGATCAGAGTTAAATCCCTGAAATGGCAATGGGCTGGACATACTGCCAGAAGGACAGACCATCGATGGACAGCCGAAATTTTAGATTGGATTCCAAGGGACAGGAAAAGACCCAGAAGAAGACCACATGGGAGATGGGTGGATGAAATTCGAAAGTATGCAGGGGTGACATGGAGGAGACTGGCACAAGACAGACCGTTGTGGAGGAAACTTGGGGAGACCTTCGTCCAGCAGTGGATTGATAATGGTTGACAATGATGATGATGATGATATATCATTTTCTTCATGTTCTTGATTGCATGTGCAACTTCTGCTGGAAGGACTGGAGGAACTCTGGTACTGGTATCTTTCATGATGTCTGGAGTGCATGTATCATCCCTTTCATATAATTTGGAGTAGAAATCTTTCACTTAATAGAATATATATATATATATATATATGATATATATATTCTATAAAGAAGATACCTAAGCAAAAAAATACAGATATAATTTTGACTCACACCTAGTACAACATAGAAAAGGTTATGTATCTACCTGTGTGAGTAAAAGGAGAAAAGATAAAAAAATAAAATAAAACTACTGAATGTAGAAGGTGTCGAGAATACTGAGCCTTGGCTTTATCAAGGACCAGCAAAAACTCTGCATTTTCTCACTTCCACAAAGACCTAGTTGGAAATGGGTTTCTGCAAGGCCATAGATGCAAGTAACATTCCCACCTAAAATAGTTTAAAATATATATATATGTCATGTCCTCCGTAGAGTTGCATGACCTAGCACTAGTTAACAATTTCGCTTGCATCCATTAACCTTACTGGCCCGACCCATGCTCTTCATCTGTTACTATTAAACAGAGAGAAGAAGATTAAAGAGAACTCAAGCTGTGAGAGTGACATAATAATTAGAAATGATTTTCAGCCATAACGAAACGCCAAGTTCGTTTGAGAGAGAATTTAAACCTGAAAATCAATGCAAAAGAAATCCAAATTTTTACATTGCAATTAAAAAAGGAAATATTAATTTTTAACGAACAGATTTTTGAAAGAAAACTTGAGTCTAAAACCCCCTACTCTACAACTTATGACAGCACGAAAACGAGAATAAGTTAAAGATAATAATTAACTAAAGAAAACTTTGTGAAAGTTATATACCTTAAACAGTTAGTTGCAATATGTACAAAGTATTTCAGCAGTGCTTTAAGTGCATAATTAATTAGTTATTAAGAACTTAACTACTTTGAAAAAACAGCGCATAGAAAAGGAACAAGCTTAGCCATCTTCTGTTCCTAGGTACCCCAAAAGACGCTCAAAGTTACAAAGAAAAGAAAGAGTTAAAACCCGCAAAAATGTTAACAGACAAACCAATGCCTAAAAGCTGAAAAGCTAAAAAACAACAGAGAAAAAGTACATGAAGTACAAACATTGAACTTATAAAACCTAGAACCCAAAAACAAGGAAGAGAGCTTACCTCTTGTGTGACAAAAACTTTTCTCCTCACAAGAGAAGAACATGGCTGACCTCTTCCGCCACTCCCTAGTTGCTGGGGGGCAGTGAGGGTGGGGCTGATGGCCTCCTCATACAGCAAGAAACCAACGCGCGGATATTTTAACCAGAGAAAAAAATATATATAAACTTAAGACTGTGGATCTGTATGATCAGAAAGAGCAGAATTAACTCTCCAGAATACATGAGAAATATTATAAAATACACGAGCAGTGTATTTAATAATCTTTGCATGTATTAAATCACCTTAGTGAGCTTCTATAGATTAATCAGAATCTTATTAATTTTAATGTTGGTTTTACTATTTTTAGTATAGCTATCCTAGTGATGAATAACTAGTTTTCTTTTTTATTTGTTTTTATTTTCTTTTATAAACAGATTTTTAAGCTTTTTTTGTGATTTTGTTTATATTATTTAATTTTTTGTTTTAATAGGACCGTCATATCCATAGCACTAAGGTTCCTTTAGGTAGTTAATAGGCATCCTCTAGCCAACTTCCTTACGGCTTTGATTGGTCAGAATCATATTATTAACTGTGTAGAAAATTAAAGCAGATCTGCCAACCTTACTCTATTATTCAGAATAATTTTTCTTAAAGTTCTTTTGATGAAAGAAGAAGGAATTTCGTTCTCTAGAAAACTTTCTAATAGTATATTAATGTGGTAATTGAAGTCCAAATTGTTGCTGCAAATTCTTGAAATTCTTAGGACCTGAGAAATTAGTACATTCTCAATTACTTTGGTTGAAATGTTATTATTCCAGTGTAGATATTTAATTACTTTGAAAGGAAAATTAACTCTTTTATCAAAGAGGCTAATAGATGGGTTACCTCTGTTGAGCTTAATGCTTAAGTCTAGGAACTCAAGTTCCTGATTACTGTGGTTGGTTTTACATAAGTTAAGAGAGCTAGGATAGATATTATCAAAATCACTCTCTATAACTTCTGAATTATTGATACACAGCAGATCATCAATATATCTAAAAGTGTAAAGGTAGTTATCTGAGCAGGTGGGGTGATTTTTAATGAATTTATATTCCTTAAAGAACAGGAATAGATTAGCGATATTCGTGGACGTTGATGTTCCCATGGGAATACCGTTCACTTGCTTATAGAGAGTATTATTATATAAGATATGGTTATTTTCTATGCAGCAATTGAGATAAGAGTTCCAAGTTCCTACATTAACAAATTGGTTAAGTTTAAATTCTGCATACAGCTCTTTAAAGGTAGTGATTATATCTGATAGAGGCAGATTAGTATATAGGTTTTCAAAATCATAACTATTAATATCTAGGGGACAAACTTTGAGTATAGTAGAAATTACTTCTGCATTATTATTAATTATCCAAAAATCTCTGTACATCAAGTTAGAACAGTTTCTAATGTGTTTCAAAACCTTCTTTAAGACATCTTCAAAAGCAAGATCTATTTTCTTTTTATGACTCCTTACTCCACTAGCTATGAACCTGAACTTCACAGGATCCTTATGAAACTTAACCGTTGCAAAAAGAAATGGAAATTCAGGCTCATATCTTCTAGTTTGTGGAATTTTAAGTTTCTTGAAGAATGCCTTAAACCGATTTTCTAACTGCTTGGTAGAATAACTTACGGGCTCGTATGTTACTCTATTATTGAGTTCCATAGTTAACAATTCAAAATAGAACTTCTTACAGATAATTGCAAAATTATTGCTAGCTTTATCCGTAGTGGTAAAAATAAATTGGTCTTGTAGTTTGGAGAGTGACCTTTTAGCTTCTCCAGAGAAAAAGAGATTTCTGTCGAAACAAAAGTCCAGACCTGCCAACTCACCGGTGAAGCTATTGATTATATTATATTTCCATTCTGCGAAGGCCTCAATAGGCTGTTTGTATGTTAAACTGGTTTTTACTATGTACCTATTAACATCTTGAGTGAAGCTCTCAAGAATCCTTTCTTTGGAAATTGTGAAGGAAGGTCTGAATTTAGAGCCATACTCTAATAAAATCCTAAGCTTTTCATTTTCAACAAAACTCAAGTTTCCGGTGATAATATGGTTGTAATTCTTATTATTCTATTAAGAAGAGACCGAAGCAAAAAAAAAATTTTGACTCATACCAAGTACAACATAGAAAAAGTTATGTATCTACCGGTGTGAGTAAAAAGAAAAAAATAAAAAATAAAATAAAACAACTGAATGTAGAAAGTGTCGAGAATACTGAGCCTTGGCTTTATCAAGGACCAGCAAAAACTCTGCATTTTCTCACTTCCACAAAGACCTAGTTGAAAATGGGTTTCTGCAAAGCCATAGATGCAAGTAATAAGCCCACCAAATTTTTTTTTTTTTTTTTATGAAAAAAATATATTTTTATAAAACTATATATATATGTCATGACCTCCGCAGAGTTGTATGACCTAGTTTTAGTTAACAATTTAGCTTGCATCCATAACTTTCCTGGCCCGACCCATGCTCTTCATCTGTTACTATTAAACAGAAAGAAGAAGATTATAGAAAACTCAAGTTGTGAGAGTGACATAATAATTAGAAATAATGTTCAGCAATAACGAAATGCCAAGTTCGCCTGAGAGAGAATTTAAACCTGAATAGCAATGCAAAAGTATTCCAAATTCTTACATTGCAATTAAAAAAGGAAATATTAATTATTTAAAACTCAGATTCTTGAAAGAAAAACTTGATTCTAAAACCCCCTACTCCACAACTTCTGACAACACAAAAACGAGTATAAATTAAAGACAATAATTAACTAAAGAAATGCTTTGTGAAGGTTATATGACATAAACAATTAGTTGCAATATGTACAAAGTATTTCAGAAGTGCTTTAAGTGCATAATTAAGTAGTTATTAAGAACTTAACTACTTTGAAAACACAGCGCAATGTACAAGAACTATGAATGGCCAGCTGCTTGGCCTAAGTTTCCTAAAAAACGTGCAAAGTTACCAAGAAAAGAAAGAGTTAAAATCCGCAAAAAAGTTAACAGACTTGCCAGTGCCTAAATGCTAAAAAGCAAAAAAAAAAAAAAAAAAAAAAAAAAAAACCAGAGAAAAAAATTACAAGAAGTACAAACATTGAACTTGGAAAACCTAAAACCCAAAGACAATGAAGAGAGCTTACCTCTTATGCAACTGAACTTTCTCCACGCAAGAGGAAACATGGCCGACCTTTTCCCCAAACTTCCAAACTCCTCTGCCACTCCCTAGTCGCTGGGGGGCAGTGTGGGTGGGGCTGAAGGCCTCCACACACTGAAAGAATCCAACTCGCGGAGATTTTAACCAGAGAAAAAAAAATATATATACTTAAGACTGTGGACTTGTATGATCAGAAAGAGCAGAATTAACTCTCCAGAATACATGAGAAATATTATAAAATACACAAGTAGTGTATTTAATAATCTTTGCATGTATTTAATCACCTTAGTGAGCTTCTACAGATTATTCAGAATCCTATTAATTTTAATGTTAGTTTTACTATTTTTAGTATAGCTATTCTAGTGAGTGAATAACTAGTTTTCTTTTTTATTTGTTTTTCTTTTCTTTTATAAACAGATTTTTAAGCTTTTTTGTGATTTTGTCTATATTATTTAATTTACTACTTAATTATGCACTTAAAGCACTTCTGAAATACTTTGTACATATTGCAACTAATTGTTTATGTCATATAACCTTCACAAAGCATTTCTTTAGTTAATTATTGTCTTTAATTTATACTCGTTTTTGTGTTGTCAGAAGTTGTGGAGTAGGGGGTTTTAGAATCAAGTTTTTCTTTCAAGAATCTGAGTTTTAAATAATTAATATTTCCTTTTTTAATTGCAATGTAAGAATTTGGAATACTTTTGCATTGCTATTCAGGTTTAAATTCTCTCTCAGGCGAACTTGGCATTTTGTTATTGCTGAACATTATTTCTAATTATTATGTCACTCTCACAACTTGAGTTTTCTATAATCTTCTTCTTTCTGTTTAATAGTAACAGATGAAGAGCATGGGTCGGGCCAGGAAAGTTATGGATGCAAGCTAAATTGTTAACTAAAGCTAGGTCATACAACTCTGCGGAGGTCATGACATATATATATAGTTTTATAAAAATATATATTTTTTATAAAAAAAAATTTGGTGGGCTTATTACTTGCATCTATGGCTTTGCAGAAACCCATTTCCAACTAGGTCTTTGTGGAAGTGAGAAAATGCAGAGTTTTTGCTGGTCCTTGATAAAGCCAAGGCTCAGTATTCTCGACACTTTCTACATTCAGTTGTTTTATTTTATTTTTTATTTTTTCTCTTTTTACTCACACCGGTAGATACATAACTTTTTCTATGTTGTACTTGGTATGAGTCAAAAAAATTTTTTTGCTTCGGTCTCTTCTTAATAGAATGTGAATTCTGAATTTTCATAACTGCTGCATTGCACGTTTTGATCTTCAGGTTATTTTGCAACTTTCGTTTTAAATTCAAAAGTTTTTCCTTTGTTTTCAGCTTTGCTCTTCTGTATATATATATATATAGAGAGAGAGAGAGATAGATAGATAGATAGATAGATATTAAGCAACTAAGTGATTTTTGATAGATTTTAAGTAACTTTTTTTTCCTCTCAGAAAAGGGGCGAGCAAGATAATCACAATTCTCTTTCATAATCTAAATTGTTGTTATTTTATTAATTTCAGTAGTTTTTCCATCATGAAGCGGGGAAAAACAGTGTTTCTTGTGTTCTTTTACGTGAATTCTTTTATTCCGCCATCTTGTGCGATTTTAAAGCTTGAGAAAGTGTCACCAATTTGGGTCTTTCGTGGCAAAAGGCAGTGGAGAATTCTATTTTTTACCCGCCAGGACAGGAAGTGCTGTTCCCCTCCCTACCAGAGGCCAAGGTCCACTCAGCGAGGAGAATAACTCGGTCATCTGTGTTCTTTCACGTTTTTTGGCGTGAAAGTTTGGCTAATCACGAGGAAGGGGATCTGTGGCTATGTCGATTTTGGCCAATTGGGATGCAGCCTGGTCAAGAGGCTCTGGGGTCAGGAGAGTTCCGAGGCGAAAATGGCTCTTCTTGTTGTTGCTGACCACTATGCACTATGTAAAGTGAGGGAGAACTCTGCCGGCCCAGCAGGTCTTTGGGCCAGCCCAGCAGAGAGGCGGCTTGTGTAACAAGAATTCCCTTCCACAAACAAAAAGAGAGAAGGAAAATTTTCCTCCATGCACCGCTGTAGTCTACCATCACAAGATTTTTTTGTTTTTGGTCCTTGAAGCTTGAGTGAACTGGTCTTTCCTGCTAGCCAATGTCCAGTATGTTAATGATCGCCCAGCAGATTAATAAAAGGGACTGCAACCTTGGCGTTTGCCAAATACCATGGATGATCCTTATAGAAACTTTTGCTAGTCGGAGGCCTGAGTACCCGGATTCCAATCATCAGAGGAAGCCCTTCCTGGGGGCCTGGGAAATTCCTATAAAATGAAATACCAGGTGAGATGTAGCCTTTCAGCGGACTGAGGCATTGGAACCAAACAGCGAAATTAGGATTGATCATTTTTGCAGAGATATATCGTATCAAAAGGCATTTGGAGACTGGAAATATCCATCTTTGGCTAAAGTTGTGAAAGCATACCTTGCTTTATCACTTGGCAATTTCGATGAGGAGAGAGGCTCTTCTGTATCACGAAGAGTTCTTTCAGATGAGAAGGCATCTATGTCTGAGAAGATGTTGAATGAGAGACTAACAATTCGAAATGCATTAGAAATGTATAACAACTAAGTTGCAAAGGTGCTAATAACCAAAGAACTAATAAAATTAGCACTTAATGCACATATGTCATATAGCAACCATTTGGAAGAGGAGCAGAGATTAAAGGAACAGCAACTGAAAGCAGAGAAAGAAAGTGCTGAGAGATTGAAACAAGAAGTGCCAAATAAAGGATTTGAAAAGCAGAAAGCAAACTATAGAAAACATGAAAACAAGATAAAAATTCTTGTTCAAGAAAAAAGAGAAGTACAAGAATCATCAGACTCTGTGCTTAAAGAAGCCAATGGGAGATTAAAGCAGGCATTAAAAAAAAAAAGACGCACCTGCAATACGAGTTGCACATGGCATTCTAGAAAGAGCAGAGAAACTCCGACAAAAGGAAAGACAACATGAACTTGAAGCATTAAAAATGAATAGGGTAGTTCATAAAAGAAACTACCTATTCAGTTTAATGCTTCAAAAATAAAATGAATCATTTATGCAGAAAGCCTCAAAAAAGGAATAAATCTAAGGTTAATGAGGAAGCTTTTTTTTGTTAAGCCTACCCTTATATGCACTGATGGCAGTGGTATAAATTCACACTCAGTTTTTCTAAATAATTAACTGTGTATAACTCCTCCAAATTGCTACCATGGTAGAAGAATAATGTTAACTTTAAAGAGGACCCCCCCCCCCCAAGAAAAAAGAATTGCTAAATGATGAAGTTTGTTTATACATATTGGGGGGTGGGCGCATCATATAAAAGTTTTTGATTTCCCATGACAGTAATTTTCAGAAGAGTTGTAAAATAATCATTTCAAAAAATTTGAGCTTTGGTTTTATTATTGTCATCAGTGGGTGTAAGGATAATCTTATTAGTTTTACTGCTGTTAGAGCTTTGAAAATCGATCATAGTTAACATCTAGGGATTGTAACTGTCTGCTGTTATAAAAGTAACCCAAATTAGAAGAAAGTCAAGTTTTTTGTTTTCTTATTTCTGTAATTATGTGTGGGAATAATTTTACAGGATAAAGTAATTTCTTTATATCTGTCTCAAAAGCATCAAGGACACTGTGAAGAATGACTGAAACATTATCAAGGCAGGTGTATATCAGTGTAATACTTCATATCAATTATACCTGACCTACACAGACTTGAGCTTGAATCGTAAGACAGTTGTCCATGCCCTAATGAAATGAAGACGTTTCAGACAGGTTTTTCACGTGTACCTTTCAAATATGGGAATCAAAATAAAATGTACTTTTACAACATAATTCAAAATCATGTTAAGCACCATTATTATTATTACTTATGAGTTAAAGAGTTTCCATTATTGAAGAGGGAGATTACACTATACCCATTCCATTCCTGACGATAATAAACTGCAAGTTTTCATTTTTTTAGTTCTAGGCTTCGTGTTTTTGTTCCATACTAAACACATACACAGTTGTCACAAATGTTTTTTTTTTTTTTTCTCTCTCAAGCCGACCATTGTTGTTTCGCTGGGTATTGACCTAGCTTCATCAGGACGAATGGCACGTAAATATTCAAATTGTATATGACATCATAAATGGTGTTTACAGTCACATGTTTTGGTTAGATGCTTCCACGCGTTTGATAGAAATGGGTGGATGCCATGTCATTAACAAGTTGCGAATAATTCTGATATATATGGAAAGCTTCCAAACTATCAAGTTTGGAGGTTGAATCTGACTTGTCAATAAGTTTTGCTTCTTCAAAGAGAAATCTGTGGTCCTTTTCGTAACAGTGTTTAGCCACCGATGACTTCTTTAGGTCACAATTCCGAATGTAGGTCTTGTGCTCCTTCGATCGAAAACGCAAGGCTCTACGGGTCTGTCCTATATACGAAGCGCCACATTCACATGGAATTTGATAAATTCCCTACGAGTTTTTGTCTTTGTTTCCTTTGATCCCAAAAATCTTATTTTGTTTATGGGTTTAAAAATCACCTTAAAATTAAAGGTTTTGAGAAATTTTGAAGGCAATGTCATGGGAAAATGGAATAATGGCAAAATTCTCTCGCAATGGGCGCATCACAGGAGTTAATGTGGAGATGGACTTCGGTTTCTGGAATTTTGTTAGAGCCTTGTCTATAATGGAAGGGTTGTATCCTTGCTGTACTGCAACACGTTTAAGGAAATAAAGTTCTTTTTTTCCAAACTTCTTATCTGAACATATATGTATCACGCGATATACGCAACTGTAAAAGGCACTGAGTTTTTGTTGATAAGGGTGATTAGACTTGGCAAGTGGAGGTGAAAACATCCACATGCCAAGTCTAATCACTGACTATACAAAACCAAAACACGTGACTGTAAACACCATTTATGATGTCATATACAATTTGAGTTAATCCTCCATGCACCGCTGAGTTAATCCTCCATGCACCGCTGTAGTCTACCATCACAAGATTTTTTTGTTTTTGGTCCTTGAAGCTTGAGTGAACTGGTCTTTCCTGCTAGCCAATGTCCAGTATGTTAATGATCGCCCAGCAGATTAATAAAAGGGACTGCAACCTTGGCGTTTGCCAAATACCATGGATGATCCTTATAGAAACTTTTGCTAGTCGGAGGCCTGAGTACCCGGATTCCAATCATCAGAGGAAGCCCTTCCTGGGGGCCTGGGAAATTCCTATAAAATGAAATACCAGGTGAGATGTAGCCTTTCAGCGGACTGAGGCATTGGAACCAAACAGCGAAATTAGGATTGATCATTTTTGCAGAGATATATCGTATCAAAAGGCATTTGGAGACTGGAAATATCCATCTTTGGCTAAAGTTGTGAAAGCATACCTTGCTTTATCACTTGGCAATTTCGATGAGGAGAGAGGCTCTTCTGTATCACGAAGAGTTCTTTCAGATGAGAAGGCATCTATGTCTGAGAAGATGTTGAATGAGAGACTAACAATTCGAAATGCATTAGAAATGTATAACAACTAAGTTGCAAAGGTGCTAATAACCAAAGAACTAATAAAATTAGCACTTAATGCACATATGTCATATAGCAACCATTTGGAAGAGGAGCAGAGATTAAAGGAACAGCAACTGAAAGCAGAGAAAGAAAGTGCTGAGAGATTGAAACAAGAAGTGCCAAATAAAGGATTTGAAGAGCAGAAAGCAAACTATAGAAAACATGAAAACAAGATAAAAATTCTTGTTCAAGAAAAAAGAGAAGTACAAGAATCATCAGACTCTGTGCTTAAAGAAGCCAATGGGAGATTAAAGCAGGCATTAAAAAAAAAAAAAAGACGCACCTGCAATACGAGTTGCACATGGCATTCTAGAAAGAGCAGAGAAACTCCGACAAAAGGAAAGACAACATGAACTTGAAGCATTAAAAATGAATAGGGTAGTTCATAAAAGAAACTACCTATTCAGTTTAATGCTTCAAAAATAAAATGAATCATTTATGCAGAAAGCCTCAAAAAAGGAATAAATCTAAGGCTAATGAGGAAGCTTTTTTTTGTTAAGCCTACCCTTATATGCACTGATGGCAGTGGTATAAATTCACACTCAGTTTTTCTAAATAATTAACTGTGTATAACTCCTCCAAATTGCTACCATGGTAGAAGAATAATGTTAACTTTAAAGAGGACCCCCCCCCAAGAAAAAGAATTGCTAAATGATGAAGTTTGTTTATACATATTGGGGGGGGGGGGCGCATCATATAAAAGTTTTTGATTTCCCATGACAGTAATTTTCAGAAGAGTTGTAAAATAATCATTTCAAAAAATTTGAGCTTTGGTTTTATTATTGTCATCAGTGGGTGTAAGGATAATCTTATTAGTTTTACTGCTGTTAGAGCTTTGAAAATCGATCATAGTTAACATCTAGGGATTGTAACTGTCTGCTGTTATAAAAGTAACCCAAATTAGAAGAAAGTCAAGTTTTTTGTTTTCTTATTTCTGTAATTATGTGTGGGAATAATTTTACAGGATAAAGTAATTTCTTTATATCTGTCTCAAAAGCATCAAGGACACTGTGAAGAATGACTGAAACATTATCAAGGCAGGTGTATATCAGTGTAATACTTCATATCAATTATACCTGACCTACACAGACTTGAGCTTGAATCGTAAGACAGTTGTCCATGCCCTAATGAAATGAAGACGTTTCAGACAGGTTTTTCACGTGTACCTTTCAAATATGGGAATCAAAATAAAATGTACTTTTACAACATAATTCAAAATCATGTTAAGCACCATTATTATTATTACTTATGAGTTAAAGAGTTTCCATTATTGAAGAGGGAGATTACACTATACCCATTCCATTCCTGACGATAATAAACTGCAAGTTTTCATTTTTTTAGTTCTAGGCTTCGTGTTTTTGTTCCATACTAAACACATACACAGTTGTCACAAATGTTTTTTTTTTTTCTCTCTCAAGCCGACCATTGTTGTTTCGCTGGGTATTGACCTAGCTTCATCAGGACGAATGGCACGTAAATATTCAAATTGTATATGACATCATAAATGGTGTTTACAGTCACATGTTTTGGTTAGATGCTTCCACGCGTTTGATAGAAATGGGTGGATGCCATGTCATTAACAAGTTGCGAATAATTCTGATATATATGGAAAGCTTCCAAACTATCAAGTTTGGAGGTTGAATCTGACTTGTCAATAAGTTTTGCTTCTTCAAAGAGAAATCTGTGGTCCTTTTCGTAACAGTGTTTAGCCACCGATGACTTCTTTAGGTCACAATTCCGAATGTAGGTCTTGTGCTCCTTCGATCGAAAACGCAAGGCTCTACGGGTCTGTCCTATATACGAAGCGCCACATTCACATGGAATTTGATAAATTCCCTACGAGTTTTTGTCTTTGTTTCCTTTGATCCCAAAAATCTTATTTTGTTTATGGGTTTAAAAATCACCTTAAAATTAAAGGTTTTGAGAAATTTTGAAGGCAATGTCATGGGAAAATGGAATAATGGCAAAATTCTCTCGCAATGGGCGCATCACAGGAGTTAATGTGGAGATGGACTTCGGTTTCTGGAATTTTGTTAGAGCCTTGTCTATAATGGAAGGGTTGTATCCTTGCTGTACTGCAACACGTTTAAGGAAATAAAGGTTTTTTTTTCCAAACTTCTTATCTGAACATATATGTATCACGCGATATACGCAACTGTAAAAGGCACTGAGTTTTTGTTGATAAGGGTGATTAGACTTGGCAAGTGGAGGTGAAAACATCCACATGCCAAGTCTAATCACTGACTATACAAAACCAAAACACGTGACTGTAAACACCATTTATGATGTCATATACAATTTGAATATTTACGTGCCATTCGTCGTGATGAAGCTAGGTCAATACCCAGCGAAACCATGGTCGGCTTGAGAAATAAAAAAAATCATAAATAAACATTTGTGACAACTACGTTGTATTATCTTAATCTATATATAATCGTCACAAGACTGTAGTCGTTGAAATAAAGAACATTCACAGTGTTTGATATTTATTGTCATAGCTGTACAAAAGATAAGTTTGAAATATTTCCAAATGTTCATCTGTTTGAATGAGATTCTTGATATACCTAATATCAGATAACTTTGATTATTATGTGTACAGAACAAAACAAGTGATCATCATAACACTGAATGACCACAACTATGGCCTTTGAAAGAACAAATACACAACAATTTTTTCAACACAGTGTATGAAGCCCACTTGGAAAATCTTATATTTTTTTACCAACCACAATTCAGAAGAAAGCTCTCCGTACTGGCTTGATACAGATGAGAACATCTGACCTCCAGAACAATTACAAAGAAGGAAGTGTTTTGTAATTCCAAAGTTTGTATCAGGTTAGTTTATGTAAGTAGTTTTTGATATATAATTGAATAATTTTTTTGGGGAGAGGGGAGGGGGTGTAATTTCCATAACCTTTATAGTTCTGAGTGTCTTGAGTAGCATTATATTGAAACTTAAGATGCCCTTTTTGCAGTGTGTGTGTGCATGCAAAGTCAGGTGATGCACAACATATCGCCTCTCCTTGACAAATGTCAACCCTGCCTTCTCGTGGTGTATCCTGTTCCCGCTAAAGGGGCTCTGACGACTGCCAGTAGTGGTATAACTATACCATCGGGATCAGGGGAAATGCTATCCCACACTCACCAACCCGCTTGTCCAGTGTGGTGAGTTATGGCCAAACCCCTCCAAAATGACTCCACAACTTAAATCTTGGCCCTCAGTCTCCGGCAGCTGGAATGTAACTGGCCAAGGCAGCGGCCAGTGCGACATGAAGGCAGAGGGTGCTAAGAATCACGGGAGGACCAGGCTAGGCTGCCATTTGATGCTGACCTTGGCTACTTACAACGGACGCTCCCTATCTTCTGATTCAAGGCCTCTTGAATTGGAAGAGGAACTACAAAGGATCAAGTGAGACATCATCGGGCTAAGTCAGGTACAGAGAAAAGGAGATCTCATTGAACTTAAAAGTGGACATCTCTTTTACTATCGAGGGACAGATACTGGCAGAACTAGTGGTGTTGGATTTATAATATACAAGAAACTGAAGGATAAAGTTGTAGAAGTTGAAAGTTACCCTGACAGAGCTGCACGACTCGTTATGCAACTTTCGAGAAGATACCAGGCCCAGATTATTCAAGCTTATGCACCCACCACAAGTCACCTTGAAAAAGAAATTGAAAAATTTTACGAGAAAATTTGGAATCTAAATAACAAAGGCTAACAGCACTTGAAGATCATTATGGGTGATTTCAATACAAAAGTAGGGCAACAGCAACAGAATGAAACTTCGGTTGGTAAATTCGGTTACGGAAACAGAAATCAGCGTGGAAATACTCTCGTAGAAATTACAGAAGCAGAAAGGTTTTTCATCATGAACTCCTTTTTCAAGAAAAAGCCACACAGGAAATGGACATGGAGACATCCGAATGGGATGACAAGTGAAATTTATTTTATTATGTGTAACAAAAAAATTTCATCGAAGACTGCAGTGTGCTAAACAAGTTCAACACAGGTAGTGACCATAGATTGGTGAGATGTAAGATGCACCTCAACACTAAACTCAAACGTGGCAAGCTCATAAGACAAACAAAATGTATTGACATAACCAACTTTAAAAAACACCGTAATACCTTCAAGTTGGAACTGAGGAACAGATTCTCTGCTTTAGAAGGCCTGACATCGGAAGAAGTGGATATTTCTGAAGTTAACAGAGAACTCACCAAGGCTCTTGTAGAAACAGCAACAAAAATAGATGGTACTAAGAACAAGTTACATACGAAGAAAATTTCAGGACAAACAAAAATGTTGATGCAAAAGAGAAGGGAGACGAGGACAAATAAAGACGTAACTTCCAACGTGGAATATATAGAGCTATGCAAGACAGTGCAAAAAGGTATCACTGAAGACATAAGGAAATTCAATTGTGAACTAGTGAGAAAAGCAATTGAAAACAACCAGAGCCTGAAGAGAGCAAAAGGACATCTCGGTAAGGGAAGAAAACAGATTATGGCTCTGAGAAAAGAAGATGGTTCTGTAACAAGAAATAGAAGCGAAATTTTGACAAGGGTGAAAGATTTCTATTCAAAACTTATATGAAAGGGATGATACATGTATTCCAGACATTACGACAGGTACCAGTTCCAAAGTCCCTCCAATCCTCCCTGTAGAAGTTACATATGCAATTAAGAACATGAAACGGGGAGGAGCTCCAGGAGAAGATGGAATTACTGTGGACATTATACAAGAAGCAAGTGGAGAAATTGAAACTACACTCGCCCAAGTTTTCATGAGATGTCTTAAGGGAAGATTCCTGAGGATTGGAACAATGCTACAGGGGTCTTGCTCCATAAAAAAGGTGACATTGAGGATCTCGGGGAACTACAGGCCCATCAGCCTCCTTTCAGTGGTTTATAAAATCTTCACTAAGGTTCTTTCACATTGCTTGAAGTTAACACTAGACATGGCCCAACCAAGAGAACAAGCTGGATTCAGGAGTGGCTACAGCACTATAGATCATATCCATGTACTGAGATAACTTATTGAAAGAACAAGAGAATATGAGCTCCCATTATGCATGGCTTTTATTGACTATGAAATGGCCTTCGATTCCGTGAAACCATCAGCAGTAACAATGGCTTTGAAATCCTGCGGTATTGAAGATACATACATTAGCATTATTAATAACATCTATGAAAATGCAAGTGCAAAGGTTCGGATATTTAAGGATACAGCGCAAATAAGAATTGGAAAGGGAGTGAGACAAGGTGACACCATATCTCCCAAGCTCTTTAACGCCACATTGCAAAATGTCTTTCAATCATTGCACTGGGAAAACAAAGGGATAAAGATTAATGGAGATTACTTAACTCACCTTGGTTTTGCTGATGACGTAGTCAGCTTTGCAACTACCCCTTCAGAGCTGCAGAGTATGATCCAAGAGCTTGCTGACAAGAGTAAGGAAGTGAGATTAAAAATTAACTTTCAGTAGACAAAAGTGAATGTACAATGCTTTTACAAAAAGTGAAGATTTATCGATTGATGGGGAAAAGCTTGAGACAACCGATTCCTACATTTATCTTGGGCAGCAGATATCGAGTGAGGGTCACATTGATGAAGAAATTAATCGGCGTACTAAACTTGGATGGAGAGCTTTTGGAAGAAACAGTACAATTTTTAAGAGCAGTATGTCTCAAAAGAAAAGTGTTTAATCAGTGCATCCTGCCTGTTCTTATGTATGAAGCCGAGACATGGACCTTAACTGAAAAAGACATACAAAGACTGCAGACAACTTAAAAAAGCATGGAGAGATGTATGCTTGGTGTGACCAGGAAAGATAAGAAGAGGAACTTGTGGATACGGAAAATGACAGGAGTGGACGACCTCATGACCAGAGTGAAATCGCTGAAATGGCAATGGGCTGGACATGTTGCCAGAAGAACGGACCACCGAAATTATAGGCTGGATTCCGAGGGACAGGAAAAGACCCAGAAAAAGACCCCATGGGAGATGGAAGGATGAAATTTAAAAGTATGCTGGAGTGACCTGGAGGAGACAGGCCCAAGACAGACAATTGTGGAAGAAATTTGGGGAGACCTTCATCCAGCAGTGGATTGATAATGGTTGATGATGATATATATATTTTTCTTCACCAAAATGTGAACATGTGCTAATTTTGTCACCATGGTTTGAAATAAATAAAAACAATATATATATATATATATATATATATATATATATATATATATATATATATATACTTAAGAGCAAAACTGAAGACTAAGGAAAACATTTTAGAATTTAAAACGAAGGGTGCAAAATAACCTGAAAATCAAAACGCGCAACGCAGCAGTTTTGAAAATTCAGAATTCACATTCTATAAAAAAGATACCTAAGCAAAAAAATACATATATAATTTTGACTCACACCTAGTACAACATAGAAAAGGTTATGTATCTACCTGTGTGAGTAAAAGGAGAAAAGATAAAAAAATAAAATAAAACAACTGAATGTAGAAGGTGTCGAGAATACTGAGCCTTGGCTTTATCAAGGACCAGCAAAAACTCTGCATTTTCTCATATATATATATATATATATATATATATCATCATCATCATCATTCATTATCAATCCACTGCTGGACGAAGGTCTCCCCAAGTTTCCTCCACAACGGTCTGTCTTGTGCCAGTCTCCTCCATGTCACCCCTGCATACTTTCGAATTTCATCCACCCATCTCCCATGTGGTCTTCTTCTGGGTCTTTTCCTGTCCCTTGGAATCCAATCTAAAATTTCGGCTGTCCATCGATGATCTGTCCTTCTGGCAGTATGTCCAGCCCATTGCCATTTCAGGGATTTAACTCTGATCATGATGTCTTCCACTCTTGTCATTTTTCGGATCCACGAGTTCCTCTTCTTATCTCTCCTGGTTACACCAAGTATGCACTTCTCCATGCTTCTTTGAGTTGTCTGCAGCCTTTGTATGTCTCTTTTAGTTAAGGTCCACGTCTCTGCACCATACGTAAGCACTGGAAGGATGCATTGATCAAACACTTTTCTTTTAAGACATAATGGCATATTGCTCTTGAAAATTATGCTGTTTCTTCCAAAAGCTCTCCAGGCAAGTTTTGTACGCCGATTAATTTCTTCATCAATGTGACCCTCACTTGATATCTGCTGTCCAAGATAAACGTACGTGTCTGTTATCTCCAGCTTTTCTCCATCAATCAATAAATCTTCATTTCTTGTAAAAGCATTGAACATCACTTTTGTCTTCTGAAAGTTCATTTTTAATCCCACTTCTTTACTCTTGTCAGCAAGTTCCTGGATCATACTCTGCAGCTCTGATGGGCTAGTTGCAAAAATGACTATGTCATCAGCAAAACGAAGGTGGGTTAGATAATCTCCATTAATCTTTATCCCCTTGTTTTCCCAGCTCAGTGACTGAAAAACACCCTCCAATGTGGCATTAAAGAGCTTCGGAGATATGGTGTCACCTTGTCTCACTCCCTTTCCAATTTTTATGTGTGTTGTATTTTCGAACAGCCTAATCTTTGCACTTGCATTTTCATAGATGTTATTAATAATATTAATGTATGCATCTTCAATACCGCAGGTTTTCAGAGCCATTGTAACTGCTGATGGTTTCACCGAATCAAAGGCTTTTTCATAATCGATAAAAGCCATGCACAATGGAAGTTCATATTCCCTCTCTCTTTCAATTAGTTCTCTCAGCACATGGATATGATCTATTGTGCTGTAGCCACTCCTGAATCCAGCTTGTTCTCTCGGTTGAGCCATGTCCAGTGTTACCTTCAAGCGGTGTGAAAGAACTTTAGTGAAGATTTTATAAACTACTGATAGGAGGCTGATAGGTCTGTAGTTTCCGAGATCCTCAATGTCACCTTTCTTATGTAGCAGGATCATTGTAGCGGTGTTCCAATCCTCAGGAATCTTTCCTTCATTAAGGCATCGAGTGAAAATTTGGGCGAGTACTGTTTCGATTTCTCCACTTGCTTCTTGTATGATGTCTACAGTAATTCCATCTTCTCCTGGAGCTTTTCCCCGCTTCATGTTCTTGATTGCATGTGCAACTTCTGCTGGAAGTACTGGAGGAACTCTGGTACTGGTATCTTTCATGATGTCTGGAGTGCATGTATCATCCCTTTCATATAATTTGGAGTAGAAATCTTTCACTCTTGTCAAAATTTCGCCTCTATTTCTTGTTACAGAACCATCTTCTTTTCTCAGTGCCATAATCTGTTTTCTTCCCTTACTGAGATGTCCCTTTGCTATCTTTAGGCTTTGGTTGTTTTCAATTGCTTTCCTCACTAGTTCACAGTTGAATTTTCTTACGTCTTCAGTGATACTTTTTCGTACTGTCTTGCATAGCTCTATATATTCCACTTTGGAAGTCACATCTTCTTCAGTTGTCCTCATCTCTCTTCTTTTTGCATCAACATTTTCGTTTTTCCTGATAATTTATTTACATGCAACTTGTTCTTAGACCCAGCTAATTTTGTTGCTGTTTCCATAAGAGCTTTGGTTACTTTTCTGTTAACTTCAGAGATGTCCACTTCTTCCGATGTTAGGCCTTCTAAAGCAGAGAACCTGTTCTTCAGTTCCAACTTGAAGGTATTATGGTGTTTTTTCAGGTTGGTTATGTCAATAGATTTTGTTTGTCTTAAGAGCTTGCCACGTTCAAGTTTAGTGTTGAGGTGCATCTTACATCTCACCAATCTATGGTCACTACCTGTGTTGAACTTGTTTAGCACACTGCAGTCTTCTATGACGAATTTTTTGTTACACATAATAAAATCAATTTCACTTGTCGTCCCATTTGGATGTCTCCATGTCCATTTCCTGTGTGGCTTTTTCTTGAAGAAGGAGTTCAAGATGAAAAACCCTTCTGCCTCTGCAAACTCAACGAGAGTATTTCCACGCTGGTTTCTGTTGCCGTGACCGAATTTACCTACTGAAGTTTCATTCTGTTGCCGTTGCCCTATTTTTGCATTGAAATCTCCCATAATTATTTTCAAGTGCTGCTTACCTTTATTATTTAGATGACAAATTTCCTCATAAAATTCTTCAATTTCTTCTTCAGGATGACTTGTGGTGGGTGCATAAGTTTGAATAATCTGAGCCTGGTATCTTTTCGAGAGTTGGATAACAAGCTGTGCAGCTCTGTCAGAGGAACTTTCAACTTCTACAACTTTATCCTTCAGTTTCTTGTTTATTATAAATCCAACACCACTAGTTCTGCCAGTATCTGTCCCACGATAGTAGAAGAGATGTCCACTTTTCAGTTCGATGAGATCTTCTCCTTTTCTCCTTACCTCACTTAGCCCCACGATGTCCCACTTGATCCTTTGTAGTTCCTCTTCCAATTCAAGAAGCCTTGAATCAGAAGATAGGGAGCGTCCATTGTACGTTGCCAAGGTCAGCATCAGATGGCAGCCTAGTCCGGTCCTCCGGGGATTCTTAGCACCCTCTGCCTTCATGTCGCACTGGCCGCTGCCTTGGCCAGGTACATTCCAGCTGCCGGAGACTGAGGGCCAAGATTTAAGTTGTGGAGTCATTTTGGAGGGGTTTGGCCATAACTCACCACGCTGGCCAAGCGGGTTGGTGAGTGTGGGATAGAATTTCCTCTAATCCCGATGGTATAGTTATACCGCTATTGGCGGTCGTCAGAGCCCCTTTAGTGAGGACAGGATGCACCACGAGAAGGCGGGGTTGACATTTGTCAAGGAGAGGCTGTGATGTTACGCATCACCTGACCGTACATCCCATATATATATATATATATATATATATATTCTACAAAGAAGATACCTAAGCAAATAAAATACATATATAATTTTGACTCACGCCTAGTACAACATAGAAAAGGTTATGTATCTACCTGTGTGATCAAAAGGAAAAAAGGTAAAAAATAAAATAAAACAACTGAATGTAGAAGGTGTCGAGAATACTGAGCCTTGGCTTTATCAAGGACCAGCAAAAACTCTGCATTTTCTCACTTCCCACAAAGACCTAGTTGGAAATGGGTTTCTGCAAGGCCATAGATGCAAGTAACATTCCCACCTAAAATAGTTTAAAAAATATATATATAAGTCATGTCCTCCTTAGAGTTGCATATGTATTTTTTTTGCTTAGGTATCTTCTTTGTAGAATGTGAATTCTGAATTTTCAAAACTGCTGCGTTGCGCGTTTTGATTTTCAGGTTATTTTGCACCCTTCGTTTTAAATTCTAAAATTTTTTCCTTAGTCTTCAGTTTTGCTCTTTAGTATATATATATATATATATATATATATATATATATATATATATATATATATATATATATTGTGTGTGTGTGTGTGTGTGTGTGTGGAGCACTTTCATTCTAAAACTCATACACTTTTTTGGGTAACTATTTTAGTCATTTAACATAGGTTGTTAAGGCTACTATTTAGGCTACTATTTTTACCATTAGTGGCTACTAAAGCAACTATATTCTTGGGGGTGATAGGCTGGCAGCCCTGTGATTGGATTCACTACCCAATCTCACCTTCAGCCTTAACAATGATATTCCCTCAGAGTGAAAGTTTGCTTTTAAAAGAAAGTGGATCTGATTAAGTGAGATGTTTGTCTGTCCAGTGCCTGAGTTATTAACTACATGGATCTGTTAAATTGGTGAAAAATTTACATAGTGTGCTTTAGAAAATGCGGATTAAGTTTTATAAGTTACATGTCAGAAATAGTTGTGTAGTTTAAAATTTTGGTGAACGGTAAGGATGCCTATAGAGATGAGTTCAAAAGTGTTGTGAATTAGTGTTTGCCTCTTTATATGCATTATGGGGTATTTAGTATTCAGAGCAAGCTTGTGTTAGGAAGGTTATTTGAATTTCTTGATGATGGTGTGAATTTTAATTCTTTTTGTCAGCGTTGCAAGTTAGTGATAAATTTTGGATTCATTTAGTAGGATATTAAGTTCAGTGTGTTCGGTATTGCATTTAGAAGTTATTTTGTATCACTTAATGCTAGTGTTCTGTGCTAGGAGATTTTAAGGCAAATTTTCCTGCTAGTTTAGGATTGTTTACTAATGTAACTTTTGGTTATTTACAAATTTTCGCTCAGTTTTGTTATTTTAAAATTAACGTTGGCCAAGGAAACTGGTTTGAGGAGGTTGTTCGTAAGGTTAAATGAAATCTGTATTGTGTATTCATTAAGCTATAAATTGATAACCGAGAGGGAAAGAAATTACACTTCAGCTATCAGAACCTATCCACAATGTTAAGTCTCACTGTGTCAGTCAAGTGTTTGTGTTTTGCAAAGCAATATTGTTTCTTTATAAATGATGTGCATTGAGCTACCTGAAAGGGACAAGTTTGATTTTTTTTTACATTAAAGAAGTGTTATGCAAAAAGAATTAAATACTGTTGTACCAGTTTAAATTGAATTGAGTGAGATTTTCTTCTTAATGTGCAATTTTAAAATTGAAGGTAAAGAATTGTTATTTGCTAGCAAAAAAATATTTGTTCTTCCTTTTCTGAATTAGAAGTACATCAGTTGTGTGTCATCTGATTTAATTGAAATAAAGCCTAAGCTCCAATGTCAAAATTTTTTAAAGAGGGTGTAAAGCCCTGTTTGTGTTTTTGAGCAACAGATGCTGGTTTTCTTGTTTTTGTTTAAAGGTTAAGTTTTACAAAGAAATGCAGGCCAAGTGGCCTTTCAAAAACCAAAACCTAGTGGAGTGAAAAATTATGTGTGAAGGTTGAATATCGTCCCTAGGTCTCATGTATCCACCTTAGCTTGCTTAGAAAAGGTAAGTAACCTGGAATTATTTTAATGATTTAACAGTGCATTTGGTCCTAACCACTATAACAAATCCTTATCACCTCCAAAAGTTATTTGCACGTGTACAATGCCTACCAAAAAAGCATTTGATGTCACACATTGGTACACATGTAACAATAAATAATTGTTTTTTCACTTACAGGTTTTTCAACTCAGCAAAAACGCAAGCAACACAAACCCACAATAATAACTATTGGATTTCAAAACTCAGTGTGAAATTTCATTTATCATGGCCTCAGATAGAAAATTTCTTTTTGTTTCCAAATGCATCCACCCATCTCCCAGGTTCAATGTTTACCAAATTTCAATGTTTACCATTATCTTAATGTTTGCATAATTCTCTTAATACCCATAGCTAAACTCCTACATAACAGTACCATTTACTGTATGCGTGTGGTGGCATGTAATGGAAGCACCCTTCCCAGTTGTTTTTTTTTTTTTTTTGGCATCTCATTGTATATCATTAAGCTGTTCTCTGAGATTCAGAGGTTAGCTCCTCAAAGTCCATCTGCCAGATTAATGTTTAACTGATGGAAATAGATTTTGCTCAGTGTTGATGTATCAGGCGTCTCCATTTACTGCTATCTCGGCACACATCTTGAGTTTCATTGACATCCATCACATGTCGCACACAAGACCTTTCTCATGTAGACATTCCTGAATCTGGTCTTCCCATGATTCTTTTGGTCTTTCCCTATGTTTCTTTCGTGCCACTTAGGCTGAAAAAATTCTTTATATTTTGTGCAATATTAATTATTTTGTTATTTGGTTCTGTAAAACATCAGGAAGGAGTTGATTTTCATAAGATATTTTTCCATTTCCATTGGTCAGTAGACACTTTCATCATCCTTTAAAATACATTATTATTTGACCCCTCCCTTTTTTTTATATAATCACAGTTCCACACTAATAAATGTTTTTTTAGCATTGTAGTCTTTGCTTGAGGCAGAGTACAGAACAAACAAATTTCATACTTTTTATTTTTCTAAAGCACATGGTTTGCACTCTGTCACTAAGTTTTTATCCTTCTCTGCTTCTTAAAAACATTTTGAAAACCTTGAAGCCATTCATTCCTTGTAATTTTACATGTTTATTTTTCTGTATGTTTTATGTGCCTCATAGTATCATTTTGAAATTCTCTGCTGGGACTCATTTTGAAATGTTACCTACTTTCATTTTTTTTTTTTTCCTCCCATCTGTCCTGGAATAAGCTAGTTTGAACCTCTAGGGAATGCTTGAAATTTCATGTCAAAGTAACCAGTTCTTCAGCTTAACAACTCAACTAAATAAGGTTATGAGTAGATTTTAAAAAGGCTGAGAGACATAAAATGTAAAATATTGAGGCTCTAGAAACTATCAGTATTTTAAAGGACAAAAATGTAAAAAATTATACCCTAAAGTTATTGTCTGGTTATTCTGTTAAAAGAGATAATTTAAAAGTATTTCAATTATCAGTTGTGTTCATTTGTCTTTTGCAGTTAAAAAGAGAAAGGAACATTCCTATTTTTGATTTAGATGCCGAAGTTAAGAAATATCTTGGAATACAGTCGTATGATAGTGAGGTAAGTTTTATTTGCTGCTTAAAGAAAAGAAAAGAAAAAAAAGTGTGCATGTGAATGGAATGATTTATGACATAATCAGAAACAACTACAGGAAATTAGAAAACATGATAGACTTACTTTTCAGAAGCATGCTTATGATATTGTATTTTTTTTTTTTTCTGAGCATGCTTGTCCTGTTCCTTTGCTTTTTTCAAAAAATGCATAGTACATTTGCATAACTGTTTTTCAATAGCCATAAGTATTCTTATCATGTAATTGCTTGACACCTGGTGGATTGTTTCATCGTAACAGCTGGTTTTCTGTTGCTTCCATTCTGACTGAGCTGATTGCAATGATGGACCTCTGTTTCCAGATCCTTGCTTTCCAACTAATGTGAATAGCAATTTTGATTTCACAAATAGCTCCTATCATGAAGGATTCTGTATTTGAAGTACAGTTAAATGTATAGGTAACTTAACAATTTGTTTGAGGTGGGTAGACATCCTAAACATTTTTTTGCTCATTTTTTTTAACTATCAATTAAAAATTTGGAATACAAGAAGCTTAGCAGGTAGTGATTTTTGCCCCCCCCTCCAAAAAATTAGGAAACATGCAGTTAATTATTTTGTTTTAATTAATTTAATGGTATTTCGTAACCTTAATAACTTGAGAAATTTAAAATGCAGGATAGTCAGGGCTTGAAAAATGTATAAAATGTTATATTACATGCCCAGCTAGGCATGTGCAGAAAATATTTACCTGCACAGGTATAGTTAAAAGCAGGATGTCCAAAAAAAATGATCTCTTGATGCATAAAATTAGAAGTCACATTTTTTTATGTTAAAAAGTGCAATAAACTGTTCTTAGCAACTCAGTACTCCCATCGCTAACTGTACATAACGTGGAGCAAAACATCGTTTCTATACCTACCTTCACCACAAGACAGTTACAGAAGTGATATATACTGAGTGATCCCTGAATTATGACCACCTACCTAATTGCTTCATAGGTCATTCTTTTGCTCTCATCTATTCAACGTTGCATCGATTCAATAAGATGTCAGAAGCAGTTGGAAGGTATGGTTCAACTAAACTGTGTGGAATGCAGCCTTCAATGCAGGTGATTAGCATACCTGCCAACATTGGCAAGAACCTTGTCAGTAGTATTACTGTGTGGCACACACATAAACGCATTCTTACAAAACAATGCATATCTTTCTGAAAATGAAATACACACCACAACAAAACGATACACCAAAGAAGGACTCGAATGACCCAAACTTAACGCATGCAAAACACAAAGTTGATTCCTCACACCACAACAAAACGATACACCAAAGAAGGACTCAATTGACACAAACTTAACGCATGCAAAACACAAAGTTGATTCCCCTGAGAAAGGCACGATAGGTAGCATTACGAGAATTTGGTTCGAAACTTCCACCAGTAAAAAATCGGTCGGATATGTTCAGAATTCCACAATCCTTGACAGACAGGAAATTCAAAATTTGTAAAAAATGCATCAATGTTTACAAATGTTGGAAAATTTGTAAACATTGATGCATGACGGGGGATATTTAACAACGCAGGAGAGTGCAACATCGCACAGGTGGTGTGCGTGTGTGTGTGTGGGGGGGGGATTATGGGGGAAATCTTTGCTCCGACTTCTGGTTTTGGAAATTTTCCCCTATTTCCAAGTTAACAATAATGCTGAACAGAGGCAATATGGTGAGAAAAGAAAATTACGATTATGGAAAAAATCTGAACTCCGTCAACCTTCCGTTTTAGAAAGTTTCGTAAAGATGGAATTCCGTCCTCTGACGAACATCCTCCCCCTCCCCCATTTCTGTTTAGTTGTGCATCGATCTCGTAAATGACAAAAATAACAATGGAAATGGCGGAATTCCTCGAATGCGCGGAAGAATCTTGTGCTTGAAGATTACAGGGAAATTTTCGCACCGTCTAACTTCCGTTTTCGCAAATCATTGCCTACAGTTTCAAGCTGAAATACAAACATTTATGCAGTAAAATTATATTTAACAAGAATACTGGACACAAAAGCAACATCGGGAGAAAAAAATTACGATTATGGCAAATTTTTTTACTTCGTTTAACAACCATTTCCAAAAGTTGTGAAACACAAAATATCGTCCGGCAGATGGAAAGCAGCACCCTTCCCCCAAAACTTTCTTTAGTTTAGCATCGATCTTCACAATGATTTTACTGATGACAAAAAAGCGGAATTCTGCGAATCCGCTTAAGAATCTCATGTATATCATAAAATAATAGCAAAATAAAAAAAAATTAAACAAAATAAAAATTTCCAGAATCCATAGTTTCAACAGTGAGTTCTGTAGTCAGGCAACAAAATCTGTAGAAACTACGGTCTTTCCGTAATAGTTGGCAGGTATGGATCAGTGTATCCAGGTGCCAGAAATACCATTCCATAGTGCCCCATAAGTGCTTTATGGGATTGATATTGAGTGAGTTTGGTGGCCAATCAATATGCTGGAAGTCTGAACTGTGTTCCTCAAACCATTCCTGCACATCATTGGACCTGTGGCTTGGTGCACTGAGATCTTGGAAGAAGACACTGTCGCCATTCATGAAACAGTGCAACATTGCTGGGTGTACAGAATCAGCAAGCAGTTCATGATAATGTTGTTCCACATGCACCAGAGATCCAAGTTCCTGCCAGGTAGACATTCCCTACACCATACAACGGCCTCCACCAGCTTGCACTGTGGAGGTTATGCAGGATGGATTGAGTGCCTTATGTTGTTTGCGCCAAATACGTCCACGGATCTATGGAGTGGAATAAAAAATGTGACTTGTCAGACTAGCACACTTTTTTCCTGTCATCTGACGTCCAACTTGCATGACCTTTGCCGCAGGCAATTCTTTTGCACCGATGAACCGTGGTTAAGAGAGGATGTCGTCAGGGTTGGTTGCTGCTGTTATGGCCTATACATGCAAGCATGTGACACATGTTCTCAAGAGAGTCCCACATGGCTGTGTATGAAAGTGTAATTGTTCCTACTCTGATGTATGGCAGTGAAACCTGGGTACTGCAGAAGAGACAGAAGTAGTTTGTGTGCTGGAGAAATGTGTTACTTACAAGGGGTTTGTGGCAAGACTCATTTTGATTGTGTGAGGAATGAAGATGTGCTGCAGTTGTGTAATGTGAAGCAAAATGTTAACAAGGTGGAGACTAATATGCTTCGGTGGTTTGGCCATGTTGAAAGAACGAGTGATGAGATGCTTACTAAGAAAATCTCTAGCCCAAGTGGCAGGAAGGGAAGGCCAAGGAAGTCATTGGAGGATTAGATTCAGGAGTGTCTACACGAGAAAAAAATTATGAGTATGAAGTATAAAAGATCTTGTGTGCGGCGTGTGATGGATGTCAGTGAAGCTCGAGTTGTATATCAAGATCGCTGTAAATGGAGAAGTTTGATACTGCAACAGTAAGTAAAAATTATCTGGTAGTTTGTATTTATTTGTGGAGCTAACCTCTGAACCTCAGAGAACAGCTTAGTGGTATGTATGTATGTTACACGTGGCCCCTAACAAATACTGTTTCGGGTTGCCCTCTGTTGTATTGGGCAGTTAACTGTTAAACATTGCTCGTCTGTTGGCCTGAGTCATCAGTCCCGGCCCTCATGTCACATCAATCTTTGCTGTCCTGTGCAGTTTTGCTTACGAGTTGTTTGACCATTTTCAAGCTAACCGTGATACACTTTAACTACAGTGGTTCACGAACAGCCCACCAGTTCAGCCATTTGGGAAATCAAGTCACCCTCTCTCCGAGCTCGCACAAGCTTTCCTTTCTCAAAGTCTGAGAAATCCTTCCATTTACCGATAACGCTCCGAATTTTACTACATGTAGCATATATAAGGTGCAAGTGATGCAATATCGGTCTACTAATCGTGTCCACTTTTGATAGGGGTGGTATATATTGTAATTGAGTGATCATTCAGTGGATACATCACGGGCGCATATTCATGATCTGCTAGATGTGCACCACACAGCTACAGAATTGCAATGTAAAGGATATTATATTTTTGGATTTATTCCTATTAAAAACTCTCCTGAGGTTTTGCTAAGGCTTCGCATGGTGCCTAAAATTAAATCCTATATTCTATGTTTTTATGAAGGCAAGAAGGTTCAATGCCTAAACATTGTATTATGTTTGCATTAAGACCCCGGTCCTGGGGTACAGTAGCAGACAAGAACACCTAGGAGCCCTTTAAAGAGATGCACAGATGACACTGTGGTTTATGCCTTTCCACTGATACCAAATCGTCCGGTAAGGGGTATTAAGATATGCAGTGACCTTATAGCATGCATGATAATTGTTATGCCATGAATTGCTTTTTTTTTTTCATATATATATAAATATTTTTTGGGCTGTGTGTCTGTGATTGAAACTAGTGATAAAAAAAAGTGAGAAAACACTTCTCATGCAAACGGCACATGTGACGCTAGCTACCACTTTTTTTTTCTTTTTTTTTTTATAGGGAACCTCCATACTGTCCATATAGATTGAATAGATAAAATTACTCATATATTAGTGCATTATATTATAGTATTCAAAATGATGCATGTTATCACTCTTAAAACTTTTACATATTAATAAAAATGCAATTGCATGTTCAAATTAATAAGTGACTTTTGCATGCAGTTTGCATAAAACTGTTTTTCACAACAGCACACCGAACCTAAATTGGCATGCGAAGCTCCTGGTATACATATACGAGAGCTAGTCAATAAAGAGTGAGAATAGATTTATTACTCACCAGTTGTGTTATGCAGGATTCTTTGGGATATTATGGTCTTTCTCAAAGTAGTCACCGTCCATTGCAATACATTTTGTCCATTGTCATTGGCAGTCCTAGAACATGTGTTGGAATCCATCTGCCAACAGCCTCTTCAGAATTGCCTCAAACTTCTTTATGATGGCCGTGGATGATGGAAAACACTTCTCCCATAATTCTGCTTTCAACCTTGGGAAGAGGAAAAATCACAGGGTACAAAGTTCAGACTGTAAGGCGGGTGTGGCACACATTCGAAATTTTTCTTGGCCAAATATTGCGAAACCACGTTAGAAACATGTGGTCTTGTGTTATCCTGATGTAGGCACCAAGCACACAGACGAAGAGTGGGGTGTTTCTGTTGGATGTGTTTGGCCAGGATCTTCAAAACTTCCACGTAATACTGTCCTGTAACAGTAGTATGTACAGGGACTTTATGCTGGTAAATCATTCCACAGTTATCAAAAGAACAAATCACCATGACCTTCCCTGCAGAAAGAACAATTTGGGACTTCTTTGGTGTTGGATAAGATGATTTCCGGATGCTGCTTGTCTGTTTCCCTTAATGATGAAGGGAAACAGACAAGCAGCATGGAGCGTAATGATGAAGCCAGGTTTCATCAGTTGTGACAATGGAATTCGGGTACACTTCTATGCTCAGCATGCAGGCCTTGAAGCTCTCTACAGACATCAATTCACACCTGAACCTAACGTGTACAGACACGCCTCATATGCAAATGTCCGTGTAAAATAGTCCATGCACTGCCATGTGATATGTGTAATGCAGCAGCGAGGTTATCCAAAGGTATTTGGTGATCTTCCCGAATAATGACAGCAGCTGCGTTGACAGGCATTTCATTACTGGCAGTCGAAGGTGCCCCTGGACCACCACACTTTGTGGTGGAAACTTGGCCTTCCTTGAACCACCAAAATGCTGCAAATTGTGAAAGAACGTCTTCACCGTAGGCCTCTGTGGCTGTTTTCCGTAAATGAAAACAAAATTTTAAGGCAACAAATTGCTTTTCCTGAATAGACAACATTTCGCATAGGCAAGCAGCTACTACTGTCTTTCTCCCTTCGACGTACGCAGGAGGTGGCATCACTAAGGTCATTGCGCCCTCTGCTTTCACAAAAGCATAGTTTCCCTGCCTTTCTGTTTCTGTGCATTGAATTTTAAACTCATTCTCAGTCTTTGTTGACTTGGCCTCATATATATCTCTGACCGCAACAATAATACAAAATCTTTGGTTTGCAGTGAAATAAAAAATGACAGGCAAAAAGCACTCTTTTTATTATGTTAGCAAATTCAGCATTCCAATTTCTTTTTCCAAATATAAGTGCCCAACGAGACAAATTCCTTTATTCCTTTTTTTTTTTTTTTTTTTTTTTTTTTTGACGGGCCTAGATCAATTAGCTTATGTCTCTGGCATCTGAGGCATGATATTTTTCAATCCCTGATAGTCAATCCTTTTTATAACAATAAATCAAGATATTAACTATGAAGTAAACTACTCCCATATTTCTCACATACTTCTAATTGATATGATTTTTTTTTTATGAAAATTAAATGAAAGAAATGTTCAAATTCAATGTCTTATATCTCAAAATGTACTTGTTCCAAAACAAAACCTTTCACTGCGTAAGAGACATAATAAAGATAAAATACCACCAAAAAAGTTGAGTTCTCATCAGGCTCTTAAATTTAGACTTTTAAGAATTTAATCGGCACATTTTCTTCACAGGTCCTGAAATTGGATAGACAAATTAATTTATTTGATGAATTTGTCTATCCGATTTCGGGACCCGTGAAGAAAATGTGCCGACTAAATTCTTAAAAGTCTAAACTCAAGACTCAAGAGCCTGATGAGAACAGCCATACAAAGATTCAAACATCGACCACTTTACAACTGAGAGGTAAGTGAAAAGCTTTTCCTTGAATTACATTTGATTACCGAGGTATTTGTTCGCAGTAAATACTAATTATTTCCAACTGGAAATTGCATTTCACACAAAGGAACTATAACATGTAAAAAGTTCCAACAGTTAAACCACTATTGAATGGATTTAACTGAAAAAGAATAACTTATATAAAACATGTTTTTTAATCTCGATATGTCAAGAAATACTTGCGTATTAAATATCGTCACTCTACTGAATATTTTTTTTTTTTAATGTACATACAGAAAATAAAGACATTTCTGCTTTCATAGCAAAAAGCTTGTTACACGGAATCTAGAATTTTCAACTGCAAAATGGCAAAAGATGAGAGATAGAATGTGCAGCATTAGGTATGATCAAGGACACCAGAAACATGCGGAAAATGATAATGCATGGGAAGCCAATATTATGGCGGGCATCACACGTGCGAGATGCCCGCTTCAGGCGTAAAATTCACGCGGGAAAACTTTGAGAGGGAATGAGAAAGCAGCACATTGGCTTAGTACGTTAAAATTTTGGAAGGGAGGGTGTCGCCGCAGAACTATTTTGCCAAAACAAAGAACGGCTTATTGCTTAAGAGAATGCGTAATTTCGTAAAACTGTGGCACTTGAGAGGCGCAAATTTTAAATTGGCAAAAAAAAAAAAAAAAAAAATGTAAAATAAAATTGTTCTAATCACAATCATACTGCAAGCTTGCGGAAAAAAGGGCCGTCCGCAATGAATTCTTGACCGCCGCAGACAGGCGGTTTTGCGCGCCCTGATACAGTGTATTTGTAAGATATCGTATTTGAACCAGTATTGACAGAGTTTGAATAAAAATACCAAGAAGCAATGAAAACCACAGTAAAATGTAAAATAATTAAGTAAATGTGCATACATACATTTTTATATCTGTAGTGTGAGTAGAGGTTTATAGTTTTATACATTGGTTGATCAGTAAAAAAGGTTACACATGCTATAAAGTAAATGCAGGATGTTGTACAAGTGGCATATATGACATGTACATTCGAGAGATGGCACCTCTGTGAAATCCTGTGCCCAGCATGAGATGCGCTGTGACATTGTGAAATGGCGATGTGGTCAGAAACTTGGTCTCGCCTCAGTCAGAATGAAGCTGGATCGAATCCTGGAGATTAAGTTATGTCATCACAACAAAAAAATACTTTTTATTTATCACAAGTCCCTTATTGTTGCAGTGTCACATGTTTCAACATCTTAGTAATTTTATGTACTTTTGCATTGGTATTAGCCAAGATATATGCTTTTTGGTCACTGAGTAAATCTCGATAAAAACACAGTTTATCAAGAGCTGAGGAACATCAAATCCATCACCTTCCTCCTTTTGCAACTTAATGCTGTGCCCAAATTATGTGATTGAATCAGGGATTCAAAATTCTTAAAAAACAAAAATTAATTCAAAATTTATTGCCTATCTGGATGATCATTTTAATTTCAGTTATTCTGTTTGCAATGCTACTGAAGGGCTTCATTCAAATTGCAAAAATGGTGGCCCAGGAGAAACAGAAAATTCAATAAGTATCTGTTCTGTCCTGAATGAAATGTATCGAGTTGAATAGTTCTGGATGTTCCAGTTCAGAAAACTTTGTTTCTACAAATATATTAACCTGGTATCTGCAAGCTATCCCAAAAGTTGTACTGTTTTTCACTTTGCTGATTTACCATCACCTCATGAAGCTTTTTTATCGAAATGCTTGAATAAACTACAAGGAATGCTAATTAAGGAGATAGAATGGCAATTTCTACACTCAGTAATCAAAACATTAGGTAAGGATGATAGGCAGTTGAAATGGACATCCCCTGTGCAGAATGGGGCAGACCCAAACTGAACACTGGAGGTAAATACATGGACAGCAAGGCTTCCCAACAGTATATCACAATTGATGAACATGGGTAAACATGGTGATCTGAGCAACTTTGATCATAAATGCATTGTTGGCACAAGATACATGGGTCATTCTATAGCCCAAGTGGTAAGAACTCCAGGGTTCCTGAAGCCAACCATATTAAGGGTTGCCTTGAGTATATATACCATAGACAGACATATTGGTTTGGAAAGTAATGGCCGATAATGAGGTACCTGAAGTCGAAGCCCCAGCCACGGTGCACATTGGCCATTGAGACTGCGCAGCACACTGGCATGATATCAGCAGGTAGGTGGCTTAAGGCAGTGGCAGTTAACCATCATAAGGCGAAGAGTGTAAGCACCAACCAACATGGAAGTGGACAAGCAGCACATTCACCGTTGCATGCTATATGAGTTTCGTCAAGGTAGCACCTCTGCAAGTGCTGTAAGGAACATTACCAGAGTGTACCCCAATGCCATATCAAATCGTCAGTGCTGTTGTTGGTTTGAATGGTTTCAAGAGGGAAATTTTGACCTGTCATACTGTGCCAAAGACAGAAGACCCACAGCAGTGGATATGGACTTGCTTTTGGAGACCTTAGTAGAGAGCGACCCTTGTGTGACCGTGCGGAAATTGGCCGAACAGCTGGGGACTACCCACACAATCATTATCACACACCTGTGTCAACTTGAGAAGATGCACAAGAAGGTAATGTGGGTATCCCATCAACTCACAATTGAGCAGAAAGCAAGTTGCATAAGTGAATGTGTTTCCCTGCTTGCACATGACTAGGTTGAACCCTTCTTGGACCGTATTGTGAAAAATGATGATGAGAAATTGGTCCTGTATGGCAAGGTCAGTGCCCAGAAACAGTGGTTGGACCTAAATCAGAAGCCCATGCAGACCCCCAAAGTTGGCTTGAACCCACATAAGGCCCTGCTGTCTGTTTGGCGGTATATGCAGAGTGTTCTGTTTTTCAAGCTGCTGCTGGACAACAACACTATTACCACCAATGTGTACTGCCATCTGCTTGATGATCTGCATGCAGTACTCACATCAAAATGACCAGCACTGCTGAACTGCAAGGGTGTCCTCCTAGAGCAGGATGGAGCATGATCTCACAAGATCGGGCACCTGTGCCGAGAGTTGCTGTCGCACCCAGCCTATTCCCCGAACATAGCCCCAAGCATCTGCCACCTTTTCTGGTAACTGCAGCATTTACTGGATGGACAGTGTTTCGACAACTGGGACTATGTTGAACACGCATTTACTCACTTCTTTGCATCCAAGCCACCACATTTCTGCAGGGATGGTATTGAACAGCTGCCCAGACAATGAGAGCGGCCGTGGCAAACTATGGTGACTACATTTTAGACTGATTTGTACTTGTAGATACAGTAATTAGCACTTTTCTGTAGCCTTCCATTCACAGACATTACTTTCTTTCCAACCCAGTACCAGTGCCCAAAGAGCAAGTGGTGGCCGACCGCACACCACTAATGACTGGGGTCGACGTAGACTATCCAGGCTTGTACAGACCGACCGATTGGCAATGACTACACATATCACATCCAGGTTAAATGCCGGAGGCCCAAGCACCATCTCTGCGAAGAACTGTATGGTGCATGCTACATATCCTGGGCTGCAGAGCCAACACCGTACTTATGTGCAGTGACACCACGCTGCATCATATGGTCAGATGAATCTTGTTTTCAGCTGTACTGAGCTGACAGGAGGGTGCAGGTGCAGCTTTGACAGCATGAGGCCATGGCCTCGTCATGCCAGGCCGGCTCTGTTTAAGGTGGTGGTGACTCTAGTCTTCTCATAAGATGAATTAGGTCCCTTCATATATTTGGAGAGGTCCTTAATTACTGCTCACAACAGGCATGTGCTGGTTGATCACCTACACACTTTCATGGCCTTTTCGCATCCTGTGGCTGATGGTCTGTTCCACAAGGGCAATTCACCGAGTCGCAACCACCCAGGCATGGCTCAAGGAACATTCATTTGAGTTTGGGACCATCCAGTGGCCCTCGAGGTCCCTGGATAAAAAAAAAAAAAAAAAAAAAATGTGAAAGCTCTCTGGGATGCCATGAAGTGGAGCATCAAATCCATGGATCCTAGATTGACATCTCGGGCGGACTTGTGAACAAAGCTTCAACAGGCATGGCTTCCATTACCTCCACAAACCCACCGGCATTGGGTGCAGTCGATGCCTCGGCATGTACAAGCTGTTATTTGCAATAGAGAAGGACCAACATGATGTTAGATAGGTATTTCTGTTGCCCCCCCCCTTTCACTGTGTAATCCTTTGTTTCCTTTGTTCTAAGTTGGAACAATGACAGATTTTACCAAATGTCAAAAGCCAAACCAATTTCGAATGCCACTTCAAAAGTTCTGTGTAATTAAAGGATACATATTACTCGGCTGTGCTGAAGCAGTTCCAGATTAATTTCATCATATCCTGCAGCTTTGCCACATTTCAGAGATAAAATATTAAACATCAGTGCTCGTAGCATTTCTTACTTCATTACACTCCAGGCTCCTTCAGTTCTCTGTCTTGTTCACATCAGCACTAACATCTCTAATTATATTCTGCCTCTCCACTTGTTACCAGATTTTCATTCAGGAGCTGTTCAAAATATTCACATCATTTGTTCAAGATATATTATACAGATGTACACTGGTGTTCAGAATTAAGAGAATTTGCACATTTTGTCGAATTTCTGAAAACCTAATGGACACATTTTAATGAAATTTGGTGTGGATACACAGTTATGTAAGAGAAAAAATTATACCATACAACAGTCATGGTACTCACTCATGACCGTCAGTAAGGCTCGTTGGCACAGGAATGCCCAAAATCCATGTTGCAAGAGCAAACATAAAATGACTCTAATATGGGGTATGATCCCCCTCTCACAGTCATACAGCTCTCACAGCGCGATGTCATACTGAAAACGAGGCAGCTGATGAGTCCCTGTGGCAGTCGGTCCCACTCCTGCAGCAACACAGTTTTCAGCTCAGGGATGGTTCTCGGAAGGAGCTGGCGAGCTGCAATTGCTCTCCCAAGAGCGTCCTAGATATGTTTGATAGGGTTTAGATCTGGCTGGCCAATCCATCCGGCAAATATCCTCAATTTCAAGATAATCGTCGACAAGGGGAGCCCTATGTGGCTGAGCGTTGTTGTCCATAAAAAGGAACCGAGGGCCAACTGCACCCCTGAAAAGTTGAACTTAGGGCTGTAAGATCTCATCCCTATACCTCTGAGCAGTAAGGGAACCTCTGTCAAACACATGGAGCAGCGTGTGGCCGTCAAACATGATGCCTGCCCAGACCATAACACCTCCGCTGCCATAGGGGTCCCTTTGTCGGATGTTGGAGGAAAGGTATCAGGTCCCAGGTTCTCTCCACATGACGGTACTTCGAGAATTAGTGTCCAGGCTGAATCGCAACTCGTCTGTGAAGAAAACGTTACCCCACTGAAGTCTGGCCCAAGGCTGATGTTGTCTGCACCATGCTACACGCGCTCTCTTGTGTGCTGAAGTGAGCGGGACGCAAACAGCGGGTCTTCTGGCAAAAAGCCCTCTCTCATGAAGCCTTCAGGAAACAGTAACCCTTGCAACTCGGGTTCCAGTGGCAGCATGCAGCTCACGAGATAGTTGTGCAGCTGTAGCAGTCCTGTGGCACCTCGCTAAAAGTGCCAAATAATGATCTTCATTGGCCGTCGTGGCTCTTGGACGACCTTGCCCAGGCCTTCTCGATATGGATCAGGTGTCCTTAAACTGTTTCCACAAATTCCAGACGACACTGGGCGTTACATTGAGCTCTGTAGCAACCTGCACTTGTGATTGCCCTGCCTCCAATCTACCGATGATTCTCCACCTCATTCCATCATCAATACGTTCATGGCAACTCATTTTACCTGATTGCTTATGAAATTGAATCAACTCCTGCAAGAAACGCAACGAATGTCGCCAAGGAGTATGAGCAAACTAATCGTGGAAAAACCCACGTGTGCTTTTCATGCTCTCCGCCCACACACGTGTACACTTACGTATTCGACACTGCAAATTTGCATTCTTGTTCGCGGCATAATTTGTATCTTTGGTTCCGTACTTTTTTGAAAATCTACAAAATGTGTTAATTCTCTTAATTTTGAACACCAGTGTGATGAACCCTTGGGATTACCAACTTTCCTCTTATTTCCCCTTACATTTGACAGAACTCCATACAATTTTTAGGGCATTTTGGGAGTTCTGAACACCATGTAATTCCAAAAATTAACAAATGTCTTTATTTTGCATTCCTGGCACACCACTTTAATTTTCAATAAGCATTTTATGGTCCTCATCTTTAGCCTCTGACAGATATTTTAAGTATTTTGTATAAGTTAATTTCTTTTTCTTGACAGCTTTGGTCATTTATGCTATCCACCAAGGATTCTGACTTTGTTTTTTCATACAAAGTTTTTCTTGTGTCCTTAATAATCTATCATTTATACCTGTTCTACTCAACGTTAGTAATTTTTACTGGATGATGTTTGAGTTTTGCTATAACTGTCAGCAATTTTTGATTTCAGGGATGGGAATTCTACACCAATGTGCGCCAAAACAAAAATCTTGCTCCAGAACTGCCATGCATCATCAGGACTTCTGCACAGTAAATTATCCATGCACGCTGTTTCACTTGATGCTGAGTAAGACCATGCGCTGGGAAGAAAGATTCAGAGACTCCAAGTACTATGGAGATTTAAATAGTTGCTTATAGAAATCATACCCGAGATTCTTCCGCGAATTCGCAGAATTCCGCTTTTTTTCATCATCATTTTGGTCATTCTCGAGATCGACGCAGAACTGAAGAGAAATTTTTTAGGGTAGGGAGGGGTCATTTTCCGTCTGAGGATGGTATCTCGTTTTTCAAAACTTGCGAAAACGGAACTTAAATGCAGTGAAGACTTTTTTTCGTAATCGTAATTTCTTTTTATTTACGATGCTTCTTGTGTCCAGTATTGTTAGATATCATTTTAGTGCATAAATGTTTGGATTTCATCATGAAATTGTGGGTAACGATTTCCGAAAACGGAAGTTAAAGATGGCGCGAAGATTTTCCTATCGTGTTTTCAGAGATGAGTTTCTTCTTTGGATTTGAAGAATTCTGCCATTTCCGTTATCATTTTGGGTGTTTTCGTGATCATTGCACAACTGAACCGCAATGTTTTTGGGTGGGGGTTAGGCGGAGCGAAGATTTCTCCTGTAATCTTTTTTCTATTTTTTCGATGTTCCTTCTGCCTAGTAATTTTCTTACATTTGGTTTTATTCCTAAAATACGGCATTTCAGCTTAAAAATAAAGGGAAAAGTTTCCGAAAACTGAAGTCGGTCGAGGTGAAGGTTTCTTCCCATAATCGTTTTTTTTCTTTTTTTTTTTTTCTTTTCTTCCCACTATGTTCTCAATATCCAGTGTTGTTTTTAAATGTTACTTTCCCCATGAATGTTAGTACTTAAGCTTGATAAGGGAGGGGAAATTCCCCCAAAACGGAAGTGACAGAGTTTGAAAATTTGTTAGAATCGATGCCTGGTGTTCGAAAGTATTCATATTTTGTAGGTTATACCATTTACTTAGAGTAGTGAAAGCTTTGATATCATGCATTCTTGGTCCTCAGGCTGAAAGTTCTTTCAGCATGATGGCTAAATTATTGTCATCTGAGGGAAAAAAAGGAAAAGAATAATGAGAAGAAAAGTGATGAAGAAATGGAAGGGAATGATATCAGCAGAAAGGTGAATTAAGCAAAGATTGCAGTGCAACTGTAGAGTCAACAAAAGACAAATATGTCAATGGAACTTGCTGAGAAGGAAACAACACAAGAGAAAAATCAAGCTGATGTTCTAGCAAGTAAAAAAAAAAAAAACAGTGGTGTGCTCTAAATATCTACATAAATAAATTAGAGTGGACAACTCCATCTTGCTCATGCTGTGTTATATACTCACTTTCTCGTCGCATGTTCTGATATTTTACCCGGTTAAAAAGTTCAGCTTTTTTATTACTTGGTCAGTCTCATGTATGAGAAATCCGCTACGGACTACATACAAAAAACATCAAGTATGCTGTGGAAATCAAAAATCTCAGTGAAATAATGTTATTAAACATCTGTGTAAAGTTTATTTTCTTGTTTTCAAGATGCTAACACTTGTTAAACAATCTTGAATATCAAACAGAAATCATCGCTCTTTCCACATTTATAAGTGAGTCGCGGAAAAGTTCTCATCGGCCGCCACCGGGAATCGAACCCAGGGTCTTCCAGTTACACGCCGGACAACTAGAAAACCCTGGGTTCGATTCCCGGTGGCGGCCGATGAGAACTTTTCTGTGACTCACTTATAAACGTGGAAAGAGCTGACTTCTGTTTGATGTTCCTAATCTACGTCAATAGTGTGTATTAATTATTCATTCACCTCCTAGTTATTTGTTCAGTTGCTGCTTTCTATCTTTGGTGAATCCCCAGCATTGTGCGGGGCTCCAAGAAGCAACCTGCCATGTGGTTTGGCAGTTAGTCATATGTGAGTCGGGAGAATTTGAGGCCGCTGTGGTGCAGTGGTAACATGTACGGTGCATAACTGAAAGACCCTGGGCTCGATTCCCGGTGGAGGCTGATGAGAATTTTTCCGTGACTCACTTATAAACGTGGAAAGAGTGATGACTTCTGTTTGATATTCCTAATCCACGTCAATTGTGTGCATTATTTTCTTGAATGTTTCATGGGTGTTTTCAATGTCATGACATTTCTTCAGTGTTTTTTTTTTGTTTGTTTGTTTATTTCGTCTTTTCAGTGCTATAATTGTTATACACGTCTGGTCACATGTGACAGAGTTCCCACAGTCCCGAAATCCTGGTGAAAAGAGTTCTGAAGCTTTATTTCCCCTTTTCTTTCCAAACCTTGGAAAGCCCTCGATTTTTTTTTTTTTTATTATTATTATTATTGCCATTTTGGTGAAAAGTCCTGGAGTAGTACTGCTTTCTTTCCAGTAATGAAAAATTTTAAGGAAAAGATAAAAACAATTTGGATAGGATGGGGAGTGTGTGTGATTGAAAAAAACAGAAAAGGGTCAAAGAATCTCGCACATGTTCCTAATCACACCAAAACCAACTGCTGTAGCAGCAATGAGAATGTCATGACATTTTCAATTTCCAGCCAAGTTTTTTTTTTTTTTTTTTTTTCATTCTCTGGGGGTTATATTTTTTCGTTTTCTGATCATGTTCCTCGTTTTTAGGCAATAGTGAAAAGGAGTGACTTCGTATTTTTAAAGAATTTTTTTTAATCAAATGTATGTTTCCCTATTTCTAATACACACTTCTTCAAAACTAATCAATAGAGAGCAATAATTTTCATCCGTTTTCCTTTCATTAAACAAAATTAAATTCCTAGATAGGTATTTAATCTGTCCATGGTGGATTCCGTGCCCTGTAAAATTGTTTCATGGCAGAGTGAGCAACACAGCATCAATTTTTCACATTTAATTTTCCTTAAAATTTGTGTTATTAACATTTCTTGGTCACTTCTTACTACATCGCTATTCTGTTTGTATCAGATAATAAATTTCATGGTTAAGCAGTGGGTGTTAGGTTTACCCTTTGATTGTAGATATCTTTTTTCCATGGATCCAGAAATTTGAGATTACAGGTTTTTGATTTCTCTTAGTGTGTGAATTCAAGCAATATGAACTATAGTAAACAGCATGCAATTCTTAAAATAGTTTCTACTATTTCTCATAATTTTTCTTCTACTATTTCTCATTACGTGTTTGTCAATCATTGTGATTGAAGGCTATCAACATGAATTTTGTTGATAATTCATCAATCCTTTTTTTATATATATATATATATATATATATATGGGATGTAAGGTCAGGTGATGCGTAACATCACAGCCTCTCCTTGACAAATGTCAACCCCGCCTTCTCGTGGTGCATCCTGTTCCCACTAAAGGGGCTCTGACGACCGCCCATAGCGGTATAACTATACCATCGGGATCAGAGGAAATGCTATCCCACACTCACCAACCCGCTTGGCCAGCGTGGTGAGTTATGGCCAAACCCCTCCAAAATGATTCCACAACTTAAATCTTGGCCCTCAGTCTCCGGCAGCTGGAATGTACCTGGCCAAGGCAGCGGCCAGTGCGACATGAAGGCAGAGGGTGCTAAGAATCCCCGGAGGACCGGACTAGGCTGCCATCTGATGCTGACCTTGGCTACTTACAATGGACGCTCCCTATCTTCTGATTCAAGGCTTCTTGAATTGGAAGAGGAACTACAAAGGATCAAGTGGGACATCGTGGGGCTAAGTGAGGTAAGGAGAAAAGGAGAAGATCTCATCGAACTGAAAAGTGGACATCTCTTCTACTATCGTGGGACAGATACTGGCAGAACTAGTGGTGTTGGATTTATAATAAACAAGAAACTGAAGGACAAAGTTGTAGAAGTTGAAAGTTCCTCTGACAGAGCTGCACGGCTTGTTATCCAACTCTCGAAAAGATACCAGGCTCAGATTATTCAAACTTATGCACCCACCACAAGTCATCCTGAAGAAGAAATTGAAGAATTTTATGAGGAAATTTGTCATCTAAATAATAAAGGTAAGCAGCATTTGAAGATAATTATGGGAGATTTCAATGCAAAAATAGGGCAACGGCAACAGAATGAAACTTCAGTAGGTAAATTCGGTCATGGCAACAGAAACCAGCGTGGAAATACTCTCGTTGAGTTTGCAGAGGCAGAAGGGTTTTTCATCTTGAACTCCTTCTTCAAGAAAAAGCCACACAGGAAATGGACATGGAGACATCCAAATGGGACGACAAGTGAAATTGATTTTATTATGTGTAACAAAAAATTCGTCATAGAAGACTGCAGTGTGCTAAACAAGTTCAACACAGGTAGTGACCATAGATTGGTGAGATGTAAGATGCACCTCAACACTAAACTTGAACGTGGCAAGCTCATAGGACAAACAAAATCTATTGACATAACCAACCTTAAAAAACACCATAATACCTTCAAGTTAGAACTGAAGAACAGGTTCTCTGCTTTAGAAGGCCTAACATCGGAAGAAGTGGATATCTCTGAAGTTAACAGAAAAGTAACCAAAGCTCTTATGGAAACAGCAACAAAATTAGCTGGGTCTAAGAACAAGTTGCATGTGAACAAATTATCAGGAAAAACCAAAATGTTGATGCAAAAAAGAAGAGAGATGAGGACAACTAAAGAAGATGTGACTTCCAAAGTGGAATATATAGAGCTATGCAAGACAACACGAAAAAGTATCACTGAAGACGTAAGGAAATTCAACTGTGAACTAGTGAGGAAAGCAATTGAAAACAACCAAAGCCTAAAGATAGCAAAGGGACATCTCAGTAAGGGAAGAAAACAGATTATGGCACTGAGAAAAGAAGATGGTTCTGTAACAAGAAATAGAGGCGAAATTTTGACAAGAGTGAAAGATTTCTACTCCAAATTATATGAAAGGGATGATATATGCACTCCAGACATCATGAAAGATACCAGTACCAGAGTTCCTCCAGTCCTTCCAGCAGAAGTTGCACATGCAATCAAGAACATGAAGCGAGGAAAAGCTCCAGGAGAAGATGGAATTACTGTAGACATCATACAAGAAGCAAGTGGAGAAATCGAAACAGTACTCGCCCAAATTTTCACTCGATGCCTTAATGAAGGAAAGATTCCTGAGGATTGGAACACCGCTACAATGATCCTGCTACATAAGAAAGGTGACATTGAGGATCTCGGAAACTACAGACCTATCAGCCTCCTATCAGTAGTTTATAAAATCTTCACTAAAGTTCTTTCACACCGCTTGAAGGTAACACTGGACATGGCTCAACCGAGAGAACAAGCTGGATTCAGGAGTGGCTACAGCACAATAGATCATATCCACGTGCTGAGAGAACTAATTGAAAGAGCGAGGGAATATGAACTTCCATTGTGCATGGCTTTTATCGATTATGAAAAAGCCTTTGATTCGGTGAAACCATCAGCAGTTACAATGGCTCTGAAAACCTGCGGTATTGAAGATGCATACATTAATATTATTAATAACATCTATGAAAATGCAAGTGCAAAGATTCGGCTGTTTGAAAATACAACACACGTAAAAATTGGAAAGGGAGTGAGACAAGGTGACACCATATCTCCGAAGCTCTTTAATGCCACATTGGAGGGTGTTTTTCAGTCACTGAGCTGGGAAAACAAGGGGATAAAAATTAATGGAGATTATCTAACCCACCTTCGTTTTGCTGATGACGTAGTCATTTTTGCAACTACCCCATCAGAGCTGCAGAGTATGATCCAGGAACTTGCTGACAAGAGTAAAGAAGTGGGATTAAAAATGAACTTTCAGAAGACAAAAGTGATGTTCAATGCGTTTACAAGAAATGAAGATTTATCGATTGATGGAGAAAAGCTGGAGATAACAGACACGTACGTTTATCTTGGACAGCAGATATCAAGTGAGGGTCACATTGATGAAGAAATTAATCGGCGTACAAAACTTGCCTGGAGAGCTTTTGGAAGAAACAGCATAATTTTCAAGAGCAATATGCCATTATGTCTTAAAAGAAAAGTGTTTGATCAATGCATCCTTCCAGTGCTTACGTATGGTGCGGAGACGTGGACCTTAACTAAAAGAGACATACAAAGGCTGCAGACAACTCAAAGAAGCATGGAGAGGTGCATGCTTCGTGTAACCAGGAGAGATAAGAAGAGGAACTCGTGGATCCGAAAAATGACAAGAGTGGAAGACATCATGATCAGAGTTAAATCCCTGAAATGGCAATGGGCTGGACATACTGCCAGAAGGACAGATCATCGATGGACAGCCGAAATTTTAGATTGGATTCCAAGGGACAGGAAAAGACCCAGAAGAAGACCACATGGGAGATGGGTGGATGAAATTCGAAAGTATGCAGGGGTGACATGGAGGAGACTGGCACAAGACAGACCGTTGTGGAGGAAACTTGGGGAGACCTTCGTCCGGCAGTGGATTGATAATGGTTGACAATGATATATATATATATACAAGTTTCATAGGTTATAAGAGAAAGAGAAATATTTCATTGTTTTATAAAGGCTGGTTTCTAGACATACGTGCAAATTAGCACTTGCCACTCGCCAGTTTGGCCATTTGTTATTTTTAGTGCTAATTTAAAAAGTATAATAATTCAAAAGTAAAGGTAAAAGGAAGTGAAACCAGTCCTAACAAGGGGGGGGCAAAAAACCTCTATGTTTTTGAAGTTTTGCCACCAATAATCGATGTTTAAACCTCGATGTTACAAAACCGTTTTAGTGCGCTCATCGATTCATCTGCCTGCGCATGTTGTGCTAAAAGTGCAGTGGGCTGAATGATCAGCCCTCAAGTTTTGACCAAGAGTAGTTCCTGCATCAGACAGCAGATATTGGAAGGAATGATCATATCATTTATTAATCATATTGTTTTGAAATGAAATCTCCACAAATAGTACCATCAAACAGCAATATTATTGAAAAAATCATGAGAATATGCAGTAAGAATCGTATCGTTAGTTCACGTTCGCTACAGGCTGCCCACGCACTTTTGCCGCGTGACGGAAGGAAAGCTGATCTTAGCCAAAACTTTTCCAACTACAAATGAGGCAGGGTTGTTCACATGGGATTTTGGGTGAATTATAGAATGTTACACTGTTGGAAATCACTTTTTCCAGCCCTGTTCGGAGTGCAATAATGTGCAACTCGTGGTCCAGTGACGACGACGTGTTTATTTTTCTTGCGGACTTTGCCGCGCAGGAGAACAAAATGTGTTTTATTACTAGAAACTCTTCACATTATTAAATTTTCCCCCAAACGAACCGACCCAATCACAAAACTCGGTGAATTGCAAATCCCCACATCTTTTTCCAAATAGGTGTGTTAGCTGAGTACAAACTTTATTAACAGCTTGTTCCTCAGTATTTGCAGACTTGTGTTTTGAATCACCTTAGAATAACATCAGCCTGTAAGGAAATCTTAAAATTGCTAATTGTAGTGAGAGTGAAAGTTTGCAAAGTGATAGCGATGATTTTGAATCACTTTAGAATAACATCAATCTGTAAGGGTATATTCAAAATTAAGGGAGTTATCATTATATTTCCTCATTTTTTTTTGTAGAAGAAAGAACAGTCTGAAAATTCGTTTTGGATTTCAATTTCTATTTTTTTTTAAATATTTCATGCAAAGTTATTTTTTAAACAAAATTCAATCTGAAATGTAATATATTTAAATATATATGTTTATTACATTTATAGAAATGTTAAGTAAAATTTTATAAAGTTCAGTGGAAAATTTCGGCCCAAAATGTTAAAATTTATGGAAAGTACAGCATTTTTTTAAGCTTGCAATTTCTAAGAAAATGGCTTAACATTTCTGGCATATACACCAATGAGCCATTTCATTAGGACCACCTATCTAATAAGCTGTGGGACCCTCTTTAGCCTGCAAAACAGTGTCCACTTGGCGAGGCATCGATTCAATGAGGTGGCGATAGGTATCCTGGGGTAACTGGTACCATAATGTCAGCAGCAAGTCCTCCAGTTTCCGTACATTTCACGGTGGTGGTGATTTAGCGCGTACCCACTTTTCCAAGTAGAACCACAAATGTTCGATTGGGTTCATGTCAGGGGAATTTGGAGGACAGGGCATTAACAGAAAGTCACCAGCATGTTCCTTGAACCACTCCTTGATGATTCTGGCATGTCGCATTATCCTGTTGGTAATGGCTATCACCAGCAGGGAACACAGTTGCCATGAATGGGTGAACTTGGTTCACAATGATGTTCAGATACCTAACGCTGTCAGGGATTGTGCTATTGATGATTCTGGCATGTCGCATTATCCTGTTGGTAATGGCTATCACCAGCAGGGAACACAGTTGCCATGAATGGGTGAAGTTGGTTCACAACGATGTTCAGATACCTGACGCTGTCAGGGATTGTGCTATTGGGATAATGGGGCCTAAAGTGTCCCAAGAAAACATCGCCCACAGCATAACACCGCCACCTCCGGCCCGTTTCTGCCCAACAGTGCATCCAGGTGGCCATAGCCTCCGTTGGTAATCGATGTATCAGTGCTCGGCCGTCTATGTGATACACCAGGAATCTTGATTCATCAGACCAGGCCACTTTCTTCCAATCACCCACGGTCCAATCTCAACGATCTTATGCCCATTGCATGCGTTGTTGGTGATGACGTGCAGTGAGCATGGGGACCCGGCTAGGTTTTCGACTGTGCAGGCCCATTCACAGAAGGTTGTGATAAACTGTGTGCTATGACATATTGTTGCCCTGATCACCACTGTTGTAGCTGCAGGTGATTTGTCACACTGTGGCCCTGCGGTCAATGCGCGATAGTCTCCGCTCCCCACTGGCATCAATGAGTTGTGGATGATGGTTCGTCGTTTGGCCATCTGTGCACTACTGTTGATATGTATTCACTACAGCGGCACGTGAACAATCCACAAGCCACACCTTTTCCGGGATCGTAGTTCCAAGGCGCCGTGCCATCTCAATTTGTCGCAGTGGTAACCACAGGAAATGAGAAGATATCTTTTATGTGCATGTTAGCCTGCACAGCCAATGGATATAAATTGAAACCCCTTTTGATATTTAAGAGAAAAACTATTCCTAAAGGAAATTATCTGACAGATGTGTTAAGCCGCGCAAATGGGAAGGGGTGAATGTGTGAAGAGAGATTGCTGGATTGGCTGAACAAAGTGAGAAAAGGCGCATTTTTGCAGCCACGTGGAATGTTGATTGTTGATTCCATGCGTACACGTTTGATGGAATCGGTGAAATTGGAGTGTAAAAAGTCTGCTACACTGGCAGTGATTCCCGGAGGGCTGACTAAGATTTTGCAGCCTCTTAACTTGGTCATAAACAAAGCTTTTAAAAGTGAAATGAGAAAGCTTTGGGAGGAATGGATGCATGAAGGAATACATTCATTCACGAATAGTGGCAGAATGAGAAAAGCTACTTATGAGGAAGTCGCAAAATGGGTATCCGAATCCTGGAAAACCATAAAAATTTTGCCGATTATTTTGGGCTTCACTGAAGCAAACGTTATTTCTAAAATCTGCGGTGAAATGCCAGAAGACAACGAAAGTGATGTGGACGACCCGAAGTTTTAGATGACGAGCTTTTAAAACTTTTTCATTCGGACAGTGAAGTTTCCAATTTTGACAGATTTGATTGAAAAACTATGTATACCACATATTTTCAGAATGCATATGTATTTTTTAAATTCTTGAGGTATAAATGTTTTATAATTGGTTTAAACGCCTTATGAATTCTTCGAGTAAATTTTTATAAAATAGGTAGTAGGGTAAGTGTTATCCTTAAGATTGATGTTTAATTGATATTTTTATTTATTATTTGAAAGATCAATTACTATATTTTTATCTACGTAATGTTTTCAAGATTTCGCCATGGTGCTACCCCGCCTTACTGCAAAGGTGCAGTGTATACGGAGGTGCGGCGTTTCTGGTGATTTTTTTATTCTGCCCCTTTTTGTATCCCTGCAGCGTATATGCCAGTGGAGCTTAATTTACCCAAAATTACTGTAAATGAATTTTTTTTTATTTTTTTTTTTTTGCGTTCCTGTAAAGAGGAATGAAATAACATATTTTTATGTCGTAAATTGACTGTTTTGGTCAATGTTTCATCCACGAAATAGAGTTCTTTTCCTCAATGCTACAGGAACCGATACATAAAAAAAAAAAAAAAAAGTTTCCACCGATACATCAAGCGTTTTAACAGATATTATTGGTTACTCGATTTGAATTGGTAAGTAATCACCATTATATTGAGCAGAGATTTTACCCACTGATGTGCCCATTTACTGCTGCAGATGGAAAAGTATGAATTCATCAGCTTATTAGCAAAAACATAGCGGTTTTCACTGATACATGATAAATTTCCACCGATACTGTCTAATGTTTTGGGAATGAGTAAACCCAGAGAGGGGAGGGGGATTTAAAAAATGGTTTTTATTTTGCGCAGTGAGTGGCTCTTGTGTTCTGATTAAACCATCCGTGTATAGCAGTTACATTAAAGTTCCTATTAATCCCCCCCCAATCTTTTATTTTTATGCTGGAGACTTCTTTTTGGCCACTAAAATTTGTTAACTTACCAGCCAGTTTTTTTTTGGGGGGGGGATGGGCCACTAACTTTTTGGACTTACTTGCCACTTAGCTAAAATTCCAGTCTGCACCTATATTTCCAGAATCTATTATTTCCATTGGCTTATTACGTAGTACTTCCATTTACTTTACTGCACCATTCTGCAATATGGTATGCTTAAAAAATTCATGTTAATATGCTTTATATGTTTGTATTTAAAATCAGATGTAAGAACTGTACTGAAATGCATGTCTTTATACCACCTTTTTTTTTTTTTTTTTTTGTTCATCAGGAGAATATAACAACAATCCCTCCTGCTGTTCTGAAGACTGACTATCGGATACTAGATCGCTATCAGGTAAATATCAAAATGTGTCAGTATAACATTTCTGTTTCAGCTTAAGTGGTCCTATTTTAATATTTATTAATTATCATTTTATGTGTACACCTGGAAACAGTGTTCAGTTAAACTGCCACATAGTGTAAATATAGAAATACTTTTTTTTATTTATATAGTAAGGAAAAAAATGTGTTAGTGTAATACTAACTTTTCTGCTTTGCCTCATGTTGTTTACAGCAAGATTGATGCCTCTTAAACACAGTACTCTATCATCAGCAACTAATTTCTTACATACATATCACTAAGCTGTTCTCTGAGATTCGGAGGTTAGCTCCAAAAAGAAATACAAATTACCAGATAATTTTTACTTACTGTTGCTGTATCAAACTTCTCCATTTACAGCAATCTTGACATACAACTCGGGCTTCACTGACATTCATCACACGCCGTACTCAAGATCTTCTATACTTCATACTCATAATTTTTTTCTCTTGCAGATACTCCTGAATCTGATCCTCTCATGACTTCCTTGGCCTTCCTCTGCCTTTCCTTCCTGCCACTTGGGCTAAAAAGATTTTCTTAGTAAGCATCTTATCACTCATTCTTTCAACATGGCCAAACCACCGAATCATATTAGTCTCCACCTTGCTAAAAACATTTTGCTTCACATCACACAACTCCAACACATCTTCATTCCTCACACGATCAGAACGTGCCTTGCCACCCCCACCCCCAAGTACCTCATTTCTCCAGCACACAAACAACTTCTATGTTTCTTCTGTAGTACCCAGGATTCACTCCCATACATCAGAGTAGGAACAATTACACTTTCATACACAGCCATGCAGGACTCTCTTGAGAACCCATCATTCCTGTGGAAACCTCCCAGAGCAGCCATGACTTTCAATGAAGAATTCACCCGCCTACTAATTTCACCATCTTGCTATCAATTAATCCAGTTTATCTATGAATGAAATGGGATTACACTATTGTACTATACAAATATGGAAAATGTGAATCCATTTATTGGTGTAAATGTGACATGGATGTTAAGTCAGATAATATCTAAAAACTTGAAAATTTAATCATCCTGGAGCAGCAAACAAACCCACGTCTCATGGATAGCATACTCAGGCGCTATCAGTGAGACATCTTTGATTGCTGCTCCAGGACGATTAAATTTTCAAGTTTTTAGATATTATCTGACTTAACTTAATCCATGTCACATTTACACCAATAAATGGATTCATGTCTTCCAAATTTGTAATCCAGTTTATTTTTCTCTGGTCATATTGTATGTGGTTTACCATTTTAAAATATAACATCTATTGAGGCAGTCTTTTACATCCTGTGTGATAATTGTGGGTTTACCCAGCTGTATGTCCACCTTACTGTTTCCTGATGTATGAATCACTTACTCATGATATCTGAGTGATTTACGATACTGAACTCTGTGTCATGTTTTCCTTTTTGTCATACCGTATAGTCAAAACTCGTTTTAACAAAATACGATATAACAAAAAGCATGTTACAAAGAAAAAAATCTTGAACTTGTTTGGTTTATTGTATGTACAGTAAAACCTGCCTAAAGTGACAACCTCTGGGACTGAACTGCACTAGTCACCATAGACAGGTAGGTAGTCACTATACACAAGACTTTCATATAGGCATGATTAAGTACCTACCGATTCTTGATTTTTGAACATATGAGTAATACGGTCTAAAAATAAGCATTAAAAAAATCAATGAAATAAAAAAGACTTTTTAAAGATGGTTTTTTATAAAGCTTTTTTAATGTACTTATGTACATGTACTGAGCAAAAAAAAAAAATTCTTAAGAGGGCAAAGCTTCTGCCTTGCACTTAAAGAAAACAAAAAGATTGACATATACTACATGCAGTAAAATTTTAACTTTGTGTTAACAAACTCTGGGTTAAGTGTGATTTTACACTACAGTAATTGAAAATTGATCATAGTTGAACATACCATTTTACTTGGTTTGCTTTTCTTTAGAAAAAACATCTCAAGTTTTCCTTGTTTTAAACTTGCTTTTTTCTTCATGATTGAACTTTCAGCAAGTTTTTCAATTTGCTTTAAATGATCTAGTATAGTAGGACAATTGGCTAATGCATATCACCTCATTTTTTTTTATTTTTTTTTTTTGCACATTGTTAAAATATTGTTGTCTGACAGCACACCAGTTTCCACCTGTTTCACATTCTTATTCATTGTCAGAAATTTCTTCAGTAAAGGTGTCCTTGACTTGAATTTCATTTACAATTTCATCTTTTGGAGTTTCTGGATCAGGTAAACTATGGAACTCAACATTTTTGTCAGCATTCAAAAATTCCTCTGCAAGAAGCAACCCATTACCTGTAGGCAACTGATGATCTGTTGATGTTTTTCCAATCTCTAAATTAATGGGCCAATATTTTTGGATCGGAAAACGTATCACCAGATCCACGCACTCTCAATGAGAGTGATTTTTTTTTTTTTTTCATAAGATGATGATTTCAAATCCCTTCTTGGGCAAGGAGGGGGTTAGAAAAAAAAAATTAAGAGTCAAGAAAAATTAAGTAAATTATTTTTATTCTTTTCTTTCTCTTCTGATTTCTCTGTGGAATGTTGATCTGTGTGTGTGTAGTTAAATTTATGTGAATAGGTCAAGGTAAGTTAACCTTGTGATGTCTGTTGCTAGTTAAGGGATGTGTAACTAGCTGGGAAGTCTACTTAATGAAGTTTGACATCATGCTATGTTGTTGTTTTTTACTCCTTCATGCAATGTTTTTTTTTTTTTCTTTCCTTCGATTGCATTTTTGGTGTACTGTTCATTATATCTTAGTGTTTGAAATAAGGGAAGATATATTAGTGAAGTTTATTTTAATGCAGTATATGATGTAGTGTATATGAATTAATTTGCCTTAGTTCCTTAGTGTATCTTGCAGTTTTATATATGTATAGTATTAGATGTATTGGTTTAAAATTATCGGCGACTCCACAGCATTATTGATCATTGGGATAACGTAGCGTCGGAAAAAAAATTGTAAGGTTGTGGTTCCATATTTACCGTCGTTATCGCAATTTCTTTTATAATATTATCGTGTAAGCTTTAATAATGAAAAAGTAATTTATAAAGCGTGTAGTGGATGAAGTATTTTATCATATTGTATTTGTACCTAATGAGAAAAAACATGTGTTTATGCCTTATGTCAGTAGCGTGTATTAAAATCTTTGGTGTGTATCAATCGTAATTTAGTAACTTTTCATGATTAAAATCTTGCCTATTATTAATATTTAGTTAGTTTTAGTGTGAATCTTACTTAGTATTAACTAGTGATAGCACATGCGGGTCGGCGATCATTCCGTAACTAGGTTACTTTTGTTAATTAATTGCGCGTACACTATCGTCACAGAAAAAGGATATTTAATAATAATTTAGTAAGTATAAAATTGTGGCTTAATACATCAGGGCAAAATAAATTGTTACGTTACGCTTTTTTTTCATAATTCCGATCGTCGCGCCTGTAGCTAGAGAGAATTCGATTTTTATGCGTTACGAAGTTAATTGTAATTACGTTTGTTGATGTTAATTTATTTAACGAATTTTTGTAAAGGTGGTCTCCAGGAGTTTTTGCTCAAAAAGAAAGAAAATGGCCACAGTTCTGGTGTCCCTTTTCCAAAAGCAATAAATTCTTAAAACGGCATCTGTGAGGACATTTTCCCAAGCTTTTCCAGTACAGAAAGTCTGATTTATTTATGTCTTTGTTTATCAGAAGATGCAACTTTACAGCGAGGAACCCTTCAAGATTTAGGTGAAATTCCTCGGTTCCACTGCAGCGGCCATTTCCCCCTCGAGGTCAAAGGTCGGGAGTGGTCCAGAACGCCGAGGTCTGCGAAGCGTCACTCATTGAGAAAGTTTCTGCCTCCTGATGTTCAATCGGAAGTAGACATTTTCCTGCAGGTGCGCGATGCATAAGGCGAAGAACATCGGTTTTGGGATGCTATTTAGGGAGTTAAGTTGGAACCACCAAAAAAAAAAAACAGGAAGAAACTGAGAGCACAGTGGGAGACGCGGACGGGGCACGAGAGACCGTTCTTCTAATCAGAGGTGCGGCCGGGAGGATGAATGTAAAAGATGTCGGCATCATGGTAGGACCTTTAATTTTGTTTTATTTTGCTAAAACAGAGGATGCAACTTTGAAGCCTTCATCCTCAGAGAGATATATAGCTGGTCTTGGTATCGTCCACCCACCATGCTGGGAAGTCATCCGGGACGCCGAAGAAATTCTCGAAGCGACTTAAGCATGGACAGTTAAGTTTGCACCTTCGTCCGACGAAATCTTATAATTCCTTTCTTATTGTCCACTTGAAGGGCAGAGAATGACATGACCGCGCAGTTCGGCAGCAAAAAAGGGGAAGCCTCTGTGACTCCGAACCTGAGCAGTTAAAAAGAAAAAAAAAATCGTAATTCCTCCGTGCAGCTCAGCGTCTAAATTGTAAACATTTCTGTGCTGCTTAACTGGCAAAGATTCCTTGCGAAGAGAAGTGAAAAAAAAAGTCAATGACAAAGGAAAACTTTGGGACCACCTAATTGTTTCTATTTAATGTGATTCAAAAAAAGAAAAAAGATGTGATGTAAATTTTTAAATTCAGGGTTAAGACAAAAAAATGGGGGAAGGTGTAATCAAAATGGGAGAGAAAAATGGAATGTAAATGTATATGTGGAGTTAATGGTCTGCCCAGAACCAACTATTTTGTGCAAGGTCACTGTATGTTATTGTTTGTAGAGTTGTCCTATATCTGTCAGGTATTGCCTAATGTGTAGTGGGGAGTAACGTTTTTTTTTATTTATTTTTTTTGGAACAACTTAATTTTTGCTATGTGAGGAACTGGAAGTAGTCTAAAATTTAAGCTATTGGGTTGTCAGAAAAGTCATCATGACTTATTTTGGCACCCGATGGCGGTTGGGCGGTTTTGAAAGTACTAGAGGCATGTGCAGCTCTGTTATCGCTATGGCATTCGACAGGTGCCAGTTCTAGCTGCAGTCTAAAAGGAATAGTGGGCGATTTGGTTGATTTGTGGAGAGTTGACATCAAGTTGAAGATGGAAGACCAAACTGTGCATTTTCGCCGTGTTTTACTGTTTTACTTCCGTAAAGGGAAGAATGTGCATCAAGCTTGTGAAAAGTTGCGTAAAGTGTATGGTGATAATGATCTACAAGAATGTCAATGCCAGCGGTGGTTCACAAAATTCCATGCTGGTAATTTTGACCTCAACGATGCTTCTCGGTCGGGAGGCCCACCAAGGTTGACGATGACCAAATCAAGACATTGATCGAGTCAAACCCACGTTACACGACACAAGATATTGCAGACACATTGCACATCCATCATTCAAGCATTCATGACCGCCTGAAGAAACTGGAATACGTAAGCAAGCTCGATGTGTAGGTTCCTCATGAACTCAAAAAAGCTCAATTGACAGCGCGTATAAACATCTGCGATATGCTCATTAAACGTGAAGAAAACAATCCTTTTTTGAAGCGACTGATAACTGGTAACGAAAAGTGGATTGTGTACAACAATGTGCTGCGCAAACGGTCTTGGTCCTGACGTGCTGCTTCGCCTCAAACGACATCCAAAGCAGACATTCATCAGCGGAAGGTTCTGGTCTCAGTGTGGTGGGATTTTAAAGGTGTCGTGTTTTTCGAGCTCCTACCATGGAACCAAACAATCAATTCGAATGCGTACTGTTGGCAATAGGACAGTTTGAACGAATCCATCATCCAGAAACGTCCAGAGCTCGTTCATCGTAAAGGTGTTGTGTTCCATCACGACAATGCGAGACCACACACAAGTTTGATCACCCGCCAAAAATTATTGGAGCTTAGGTGGGATGTGTTGCCATACCTAGCATACTCGCCTGACCTTGCGCCATCAGACTTCCACTTGATTTGCTCTCTTCAACAGTCCTTGCGTGGTATAACGTTCAATTCAGATGAGGCTGTAAATCAGCACCTTGTACAGTTTTTCGCCACGAAATACAGGTCCTTCTATGAACGAGGCATTCTGCAGCTCACTGAAAGATGGCAAAAGGTTATCGAACAAAATGGGCATTATATCATTGATTGATCTTTGTTCTTTCTATCAATAAATGACCTTTGCAAAACATGACTAAAATTTGTCATGACTTTTCCGACAACCCAATAGTTAGTTGTTGTAATGGCATGCCTTCCTTAGGGTAAAAGTTTATAGGGAATTATTTTTTTTTCTTTTGTCTCAGTGAGGGGAGTTTGCTTTGCCGATGACCTAGTCGTCTTAACTTTTATTTTTACTAGTAAGGGATGTAAATTTAAAAATATATATAAATATATATATACTTTTCTGGCAATGGCAGTAGTAGTCCTGGCAGCAACTATGGGCAGTTGTTAGAGTTGTAACAAAAATCAGAAAAAATAGTTTTTCCAGGTTGTACAAACATTTTATTGTTGTCAAAAAAAAAAAAAAAACTAACCTGTGTGTTATAACTTCATGCTAAAAAATGTCAACATACTTGTTATACTTAACCCATATGCCAGACAAGCTTTAAGCTTGTGGTACTTTGAGTGAATCTGTAACACAAAAACCTAAAGTTTGTAAAGCAGGCCTTTTTTTTTTTTTTTTTTTTGAGAATTAAACTAACATCATCTGCATCCCTCACTTCAAAAATCATACTACAGGTGGAAGGAAAAAGCTTGGTTTGCAGACCAAACATTTTGTTCTTTTGAGTGAGGAAAGATTTAGGACTTTTCAACACTTGGGACTGTGTGTGCATTACTGAACTGTCGACAAAATAAAGTTTTTCTATTTACCTTAACTTGATTTTTGGCCTAGCTGCAAAGAAAACAGAAATTCTAAACAAGAAATAGCACTGTAAACTTCCACGTGCACTTGCCTGAGGGCATAAAATAAAATCTGTTCAACCTGGATTACCTGTTTCGAGCAAATCACTTACAGTTGTTCATGTTCTTCTCTTGTCAGTAGTGGTGGAATCACCTTCCATTTACTGGGAGGTTTTTTTTTTGGATCTAACTTTAGGTGTTAATCCGATAATTATTAAATTTTTTTCCGTTTTTTTTTTTTTTTTTATAGATCAACGTTTTTTTTTTTTTTTTTTCTATTTTGAAAATAAACTTGTTAGAATGTTAGTATTTTAAGAAGTAGGAGGTTCAAATTCATCATCATAATAGCAATTTTCCCAACCACCAATTTTTTACTATATCATTGATAAATGAGCTCTTGCAGCATAGAAATGTCCTCCACAAGTAGTGTGGCAGTAGATGAAGTTAAAGCATTTAAAAATTCAGCATTTGCAAAACATTTTGTAATTATGATCGCAGACACTTGTTCCCACAAGTTTTTGATTCACATTATGGCATCAAGAACATTGATGGTGTTGGCAATCTCATTAGCCAAATTTGCTTGCTCCGACCTCAATATCAACGCTTGCAACAGGGCTTTTTTGTACATCAGTTTAGTGGATTGGATTATGCCTTGGTCAAGTGGCTGGAGTTCTGAAGTTGTGTTTGCAGGAAGAAATTTTATGGTTACATTTGAAAATGATAAATCTGGAGGATGTGCTGGGCAGTTATCTATAATCAAGAGAATGTTTCATTTTTGGCATTTCATTCATCTGTTCACAGTACTACCCATTCTTTAAAGATATCGCCAGTCATCCAAGCTTTCCGATTTGCACTCCAAAGTACAGGTAAATTATCAGGGTTTACATTTTTAAAACAGTGTGTGTGTGTGGTTTAAAAATGTAAACCCTGATGTGTGTGTGTGTGTGTTTGCTTTGCCAATAGCAAGGGGCTTTAACTTTCCATCTTTGCATTTATCACCAGCTATTGCCAAAGTTCTGGTCAATAATGCCGAAAAAATAAACCGCATTCATCAGCGTTAAAAATATCATCCATGGTAAATCCTGTTATGAATTACGACATTCTCTTTTTGAAACTTGCAACAGTTTTGCAATCCATATCATTCGATTCTCTGCATAAAATTTTTTGTGAAATGTTATGCCACTTTTTGAATGATTCAAGCCAGGCATTAGAGGCAGTAAACTGGTTAACACCAAGTTTTTTTGAGAAATCTAATGCAGCTTCTTGCAGCATTGGGCCTGATATTCGTGCATTCATTCCAAGCATTCTCTGAAACCACGTAAAAGTTGCTTGGTTTACATCAAAATTATCAGTTTTTTGCACTTTCCTGCTGCATAATCCATCTTCATACCGTTTTAAGTATTTGGGCTTATGTTTACTAACGTTACACACACAGGTTTTGCTGACTTCAAATTTTTCAGCAGTTTTTCGCTGGCTGTTATGTTCCAAAAAATTCAGGAGATTTGTTTTCTCTTTTAAAGGTAATTCTTTGTGAGGCTTGGAAGTCACAGGAGGCATTTTGATAAAAATTTCTACTTGAAATTTAAATGCAAAATTTTTTTTTCAAAAATTAGGAAGGAAAGCTTTTTAGCACTAAGAAACATCCTGAACAAGCTTTGATTAGGCAATGACTTGTGATATCTGATACCGCTAAGACGGAACCTATGATAATGCTTATTGCAGACATGCCAACTCTCCGGGTTTAGGCCGGCAATGCCGGATTTTATTACACTTCCCAGAATTCCGGATTATAAATTAATATTGCCGGATTCCATCATGATTTCTGTAGCGTAAATGAAAAAGTAATGAGAAAAGTTTGAAGTTCTCCAAGGCATCAGAGAACTTCGATGATTACCGTAGCGTAAATGAAAAAGTAATGAGAAAAGTTCGAAGTTTTTCAAGGCATCGGAGAACTTCGATGATTACCGTAGCGTAAATTAAAAAGTAACCAGGGGGAAAGTTCGAAGTTCTCCGAGGTATCGGTTCATTAGCGGAGAAGCAACCTTTCCCTTCTGAGTCAGCAGTGAGCAGTTTTGCTCTGCCGTTGGCAGCGATGTTTACTCTTCTGTCCGCTAATGATCTCTGGCGCTGCAGGCACGGAGTAGGAGCGGGCATGGCCTTGGCGCGCGCCATACGCAGAGTTCGCCAAAATGCGTAATTACGCGTCTAGTACGCATCGAAATTTTACCAACGCGTAAAAATACTCATCAAGAAACGCGTTAAACTACGCACCGAAGAATTTTTACCAACGTATAAAAATATGCACCGGGACGGTATTTTGTCTTTCAAAAACGGAAGTAAACGAAATAAAGATTTTTTTTGGAATCGTAATTTCATTTTCCTGCGATGTTGCCTCTGTTCAGTATTATTTTTATATATCATTTTCTTCCATAAATATTTGTATTTCAGTTTGAAAACAGAAGAAAAATTTCCGAAAACGGAAATTCGACGGCGCGTAAATTCCCCTGTACCGTACCTAATCTTTAGGCACGAGAGTGTCACGGCTTCGAGGAATTTCTCGTTTTCCGTCATAATTTGGGTTATCCTAAAGATTGATGCATAACTGAACAGAAATGTTGAGGCAATTGGTAGTGGTGAAGGATGCTTTCCGCGTAAAACTTTCAAAAACGGAAGTTAGACGCAGTGATGATTTCTTCCGTAATCGTGATTTTATTTTTCACGCGATGTTTCCTCTGCCTAGTATTGTTGTCAGATATAATTTTATTTCATAAATATTTGTATTTCACATTTAAAATGGTGGGAATATGGCCGAAAACGGAAATCGGACTTAGCAAAGATTTCTCCCGTAACTGCAATTTTTTTTTTCCGAACGATGTGGCGAACATGTGTCCTGTGTTCTTAAATATTCGCCCCCAAAAAGTTTGCATTTCAGCTTGATAAGGGGGGTCCGAAAACGAAAGTAACGAAGCTGAACAGTTTATGAATTGACGCATGGTGTTCAAAAGTATTCATATTCTTAAAGTTACAGTATTTATCTTTTATCTAAAATAGTGAAAGCTATCATGCATTCATGATCCTCAGACTGAAAGTTCTTTCAGCATGATGGATGAAATTGTCATCTAAGGACATTAAAAAAAGAAAAAGGAATTAAAAAAAGCAACAATGAAGAAATGGGAAGGAAAACAAAGATATCAGCAAAGTGAAAATTTAAGTACTGGATGTTGTGCAGCCACAGAGTCAACAAGACATGTGGCGGTGAAACTTGCTGAAAAGTTTATTAGATATTTTTTTTTATATCTATAGGAATATCAAAAGTGCAATGCATTCACTTCTTGAACACATTGCTGTTGCATGTGGTCATTACAAAACATGATAAATTTACTGTTATTGTTTTAAAATACAAATATTATATTTATCACTAAAATAAGAAGCAAAACTGATCCAAATTCTAAATGCATTGAGTGGTAGTGAAATTTTTAATATGAAAAACATCTGGATTTTTCATAATCGCCCACTCATTTTTGTAAGTTTTTATTTTATTTCATCTGTTAATTTTTCTAAAATACTCCCCACTTTTAAAAATTACTCCTTAAATTTTTTCAAAGGAGTAAAAATACTCCTTTAAATTTTTTTCTGGCAAACTCTGACCATACGTACTGATGCATATTTCTATCGGAAGCACACAGTAGTGTTTTGGTTTGTTTTTTATGTACTTCATCTGTCTTCACAGGAATTTCTGAGAACTTTTTGTGCACGTGTTTAATCAAGCGATGGCTGGTAGAAAATATCAGTCTGTTTTTAAGAAGTTTTATACGACAGATTATCCATGTATAATCGAATCAAGGAAGGGCCAACAATTTGCCTTTTGCTCTATTTGTAGATGTGATTTTTCCGTTGTCCACAAGGGCAAAGGAGAGATATCGTTAATCACATTCATACGCAAAAACACGTGGACAATTCTAAGTGCATGGAAAATAAAACATTAAATTTTGCTCTAGATAGTTCCTCTTCCGATGCCATTATCAGTGCTGAGTGCTTATTTACTTCATTCCTCGTGGAACATAACTTACCTTTAAGCTGTGCTGACCATGCAAGTGTGCTTTTAAAGAAAATGTTCCCCGATAGTAACATTGCAAAAAAATATGCATGTGCCAGGACAAAAACATTGTGCGTCAGTGCCGAAATGGGGAAATCTTCAAAAATTGACTTGATTCATTCTATGCAGAATGGCCCATTTTCCATTGCGACAGACAGCAGCAATAAGTCTGAAAAATACTACCCACTTGTTGTAACACTATTTAGTGCGAAAATCAAAAAATTGAAAGTTCGTTATTTTAAGTGCCTGTTTTAGTTGGGGATAGCACTGGGGAAAATATTTCCTAATTGATAGTCAGTTCTTTGGAAGAGGAGAATATTCCATTAGGAAATTGCATTGCCTTGAGTGTGGACAAATGCACCTGTTATGGTGGGTAAATATAATGGTGTTGCAGCTTTTCTAAAAAGAATGTCAGCCATTTGGTTGTTATAGGGTGCCCATGCCATCTAATTCATTTGGCTGCAGAAAAGTTAACAGCATGCCTTCCAGGTAATATTGAAGAATATTTAATTGATATATTTTATTATTTTCAGAGAAGCTCTTAAAGAAAAGAAAAGTTTCAAAATATGTGATGCTGAAACTAGAAAAATACTAAAACATGTATCAACGAGATGGCTCTCCCTAAATAAATGTTTAGGCATGTTGTTGGAGCAGTGGGATCTATTACTAAATTTTTCAAGGAAGAAGTGAAGCAGTGTAAATCTGTGACTGATAGCCTTCAATATTTTACCATCCCTAAGATAACTGGAAATGTGGCAGATTGCTCTAAAAAGAGGCAAAGTGAAGACCTTTCAGGCAATATTAGTAAGAAACCTGCCCACCAAAAGAATTTTTCTGTCAAAGGAACTGAACCCAAAGTAGCCATAGAGCAACAAAATCAACCTAAAGTATCGCCGGTGCTAACACGTGAAAAAAGAATTTTTATGTTTTTGTCTGACGATTTGAATAAAGCAATTTGTTCATTTTTTATATTTATTTTGCCAAATTTTGACAAAACAAATTTGCAGTTCCAGACATATCATCATCCACATGGTCAGATCAATCCTATTGAATCTCTTTAAAGATACACTGTCAAAATTTGTTTTGCCATCTGTTCTGAAAAGTGTTACTTCAATTAAAGCTATTAACTATCATTCAGTTGAAAACCAAAAATCTGATGCTGATTTAGTTATTGGTAGGTCCACTGAAAAATTGGTTTCAGATTTAAAAGCTTCAAAAACACTTATTGATGATGAAGTATTTATTAATGCAGAAGTAGCTGACATTCACTTAATAGAGGAATCTTCATTTTCTAAAGTATGTTTTTTTTTTTTTTTTTTTTTTTTTTTTTTTTGTGGAAAAGTACTCTTCTATTGTCCTAAGAGCAATAGAAGTTTCAAATGAGGATGAAGCATTTGATATCCTCCAGTCTAAGTTTTGCTGTCTTCAACATGAAGATATTCCAGGCAAAATTCTTGAAGAAGAGCGAGCTGATGTTCAGTGGCAGTTAATAGGTAAACTTAAAAGTGCTAATGGAGAATTTAAATTCAAGAGGCTGTCACATTTAATGCTTCTCATACTAACAATCCCTCACAGCAATGCTGATTGTGAGAGGATTTTCAGTTATGTGACAAAGACCAGTACTCAGTTCAGATCAACAATGTCAAAGGAAACATTAGAAAATCTGCCAACAAGGACCTTGCTTTGAACAGAAATTTGATACTGATTTTTGAGGAGGTGCAAGTCTTGTACAGCAAATGCACTGCATAAAAATTAGAATCATATTGGTATAATGTAAATAGCTTGTATATAATATTGTATATTTAGTGATTGTTCTGAAAGTGTAGACTTTTAATAATGATTGTGATAGAGCAACAAAATAAACAGATAAATATAATCCAATCAACATTTTTTATATGCATTAACGTAACATTCGTGCTTCAAATTATGTCCATTGATATTTCAAACATACGGAAATATGCTTGCAGGATTTTTCTCTTGTTAAGGTTGGCAAGTCTGTTATTGTCCTTTGACCCTGTAAATGATGCCGTTTGGACAACAATCGTGTATGTGTGAAGTGGGCCTAAGGGACTAGAAAATCCCTTCTGTTTTCACATCCCATTTCTAAGAATGAGAAGAGGGGGGGAGGAGTTCCCTTGTAGCCCAGTCACTCAGAGTGGTATTGCAAAGAATGAGACAAGGAAAAAAGCTTTTGAACAAAGGAACAATAGTTTTACCTAAAACCCATGCTCCAACTCTCTTGCCTCTACATGACTTTAAATTTCTTTTGCTTTTAGAACTGGTCACTTTAACAGGTGGGATGTTCTTGAATTTTGACAAAAAGGTCACTTTACACAATAGATAGGTGGTCATTTAAGGGGAAAATTTGACCATTTTAGCAAGATATGGAAGCCAGCAGTTCTTATAAAAAGCAGTCACTATTCAGGTGGCCACTTAACCAGTGTCCACTGTATTTATATAAGAAATATGAAATGTTATCATGAGAAAGAGAAATACTTTACATCAAAAAACACATTGCAAAATTCTTGGGGAAAATGCTCAAGCAAAACTATACATAGCAAATTTCTCATCACCTTTTCCCTTATACAAGGGAACAATGATAACATCCTTCCAATCCCGAGGGACCATTCTTGTGCTGGGAGTTAGGAATGGTCCCTCGGGATTGGAAGGATGCTATCATTGTTCCCTTGTATAAGGGAAAAGGTGATCAGACTGAATGCAAGAACTATCGTGGTATTAGCCTACTGAGTGTGCCAGGGAAAGTGTTTGGTAAAGTTGTTATTGAAAAAGTATGGGGTCTTACATCAGAGAAAGTGTGGGATGTTCAGAGTGGTTTTATTCCTGGTAAAGGCTGCACTAACCAGATTTTTGCATTACGCATGATGATTGAAAAGTATCTGGCTGTTGGGAAGAAAGTTTTTACTGCCTTCATAGATTTAGAGAAAACTTACGACCGAGTCAATAGGACACTTTTGTGGAAGGTATTGAATGAATATGGTGTTACTGGGAATCTACTTAATAGTGTAAAAGCCATGTATGCTGGTAGTAGAGCTTGTGTACGAGTGAATGGTGTTTTATCAAAATGCTTTTCCATTGGTGCAGGAGTTGGACAAGGTTGTGTAATGTCACCATGGCTGTTTAATATATTTTTGGACGCATGCATGCATGAGGCCAAAATAGATAATAGTAGTTTATATCTCGGTGATATCCGTGTGTGCAGATTGCTGTATGCTGATGACACTGTCCTGTTGGCAGAGAGCAAAAAGTGAGTTGCAGAGTATGTTGACTCGAATGCACGAAGTTTGCATGAAATTCAAACTGAGTATAAATAAGGGAAAAACCAAAGTTATGGTGTTTGAGAGAGGAATGGGTAGCACTGAATGTAATGTAAGTATAAATGGCACTGTGATTGACCAGGTGAGTGAGTTTGTGTATTTAGGAAGCATGTTTGACAGAAAGAACAAGTTGGATGGTGAAATCAGTAGGTGAGTTAATTCTTCTTTGAAAGTCATAGCTGCTCTAGAAGGTTTTCACAGGAATGATAGGTTCTTTAGAGAGTTCTGCATGGCTGTGTATGAAACAGTAATTGTTCCTACTCTGATGTATGGCAGTGAAACCTGGGTACTGCAGAAGAAACATAGGAGTCGTTTGTGTTCTGGAGAAATGCATTACTTACGTGGGGTTTGTGGCAAGACACGATCTGATTGTGTGAGGAATGAAGATGTATTGTAATTGTGTGATGTAAAGCAAAATGTTGTTAGCAAGGTGGAGACCAATATGCTTCGGAGGTTTGGCCATGTTGAAAGAAAGAGTGATGAAATGCTTACTAAGAAAATATTTTCAGCCCGAGTGGCAGGAAGGAAAGGCAGAGGAAGGCCAAGGAAGACATGGGTGGATCAGATTCAGGAGTGTCTGCATGAAAAAAAGATTATGAGTATGAAGTATAAAAGATCTTGTGTACGGCGTATAATGGATATCAGTGAAGCACGAGTTGTATGTCAAGATCGCTGTAAATGGCAAAGTTTGATACGACAACAATAGGTAAAAATATCTGGAAGTTTGTATTTCTTTTTGGAGCTAACCTCTGAATCTCAGAGAACAGCTTAGTGATATGTATGTATGTTTAAAATTCCAAACTATTTAGCTGCTATGGAACACCAACAAAAGTGACTACACGTTTTGTCAAAAAACTTTAAAGAAAACCCACTGAAGATGAGATGAAAAATCTAAACTGTTATTTTGATGTGTCTCCAGTAAATGCAATTGAATGTTTAGAGAAAGTTGAATACTGTTGTTCACAGAGCCGAGGACTTTATACTGAAGAAATTAGCAGCTATCTGAATGTTATGAATATAGTTATAATTAAAGACGCCATGGAAAAATAAAAATAGACTGTACTTATATCGTACTTCAAAACCCAATAAGGATTATTATATTTGCACTTTTAAGGTATTAACAAGAGAAAAAAAACCAGCAAAGTGCGCATATTTACGTGCAATTCATTAATGATATACTATTAAAAATAACCAATCACTTACCCTAAAGATCATGGTAATTTCCATCAGTAAACACTTCAAGCACGTCAATTATCATGATGTTGTTGGCCTTCAAAGGTTTACAGACTCCTTGCTTATGGCTCCTTCTTCCGGGGATGAAACATCGTTTTTTTTTTTTTTTTTTTTTTTTGCTAGACAAACAACGCCGGTTTTTTCTGCCATATGAGATGTAACCATAGCTCGTCAATTCCATAAAAACCACACAAGCATACCACTCATTCATACATTCAGTTAAAAAACTATGCACATAATTACACTACATTACCTTCCCAGGTGGTTAAACCTTTGTCAACTGTGACTAACAAAATGCTCCATCCGTTTCAAAACCAGTTCTAACCCTACTGCAAGTGTCACCCTCATTCAGCTCTTCACACACAATCCTCTAGCGCTTTCAACAGGCAACTGTCATCCTCAGGAGGCAGGTGTGTCTCACCCGCCCACCACAGCTCAAGTGGTGGGAGGAAATTCAACTGTGAACTAGTAAGGAAAGCAATTGAAAACAACCAAAGCCTAAAGATAGCAAAGGGACATCTCAGTAAGGGAAGAAAACAGATTATGGCACTGAGAAAAGAAGATGGTTCTGTAACAAGAAATAGAGGCGAAATTTTGACAAGAGTGAAAGATTTCTACTCCAAATTATATGAAAGGGATGATACATGTACTCCAGACATCATGAAAGGTACCAGTACCAGAGTTCTTCCAGTCCTCCCAGCAGAAGTTGCACATGCAATCAAGAACATGAAGCGGGGAAAAGCTCCAGGAGACGATGGAATTACTGTAGACATCATACAAGAAGCAAGTGGAGAAATTGAAACAGTACTCGCCCAAATTTTCACTCGATGCCTTAATGAAGGAAAGATTCCTGAGGATTGGAACAATGCTACAATGATCTTGCTACATAAAAAAGGTGACATTGAGGATCTCAGGAACTACAGACCTATCAGCCTCCTATCAGTGGTTTATAAAATCTTCACTAAAGTTCTTTCACACCGCTTAAAAGTGACACTGGACATGGCTCAACCGAGAGAACAAGCTGGATTCAGGAGTGGCAACAGCACAATAGATCATATCCACGTACTGAGAGAACTAATTGAAAGAGTGAGGGAGTATGAACTTCCATTGTGCATGGCTTTTATCGATTATGAAAAGGCCTTTGATTCGGTGAAAACATCAGCAGTTACAATGGCCCTGAAATCCTATGGTATTGAAGATGCATACATTAATATTATTAATAACATCTATGAAAATGCAAGAGCAAAGATTCAGCTGTTTGAAAATACAACACACATAAAAATTGGAAAAGGAGTGAGACAAGGTGACACCATATTTCCGAAGCTCTTTAATGCCACATTGGAAAATGTCTTTCAATCACTGAACTGGGAAAAAAAGGGATAAAGATTAATGGAGATTATCTAACCCACCTTCGTTTTGCTGATGACATAGTCATTTTTGCAACTACCCCATCAGAGCTGCAGAGTATGATCCAGGAACTTGCTGACAAGAGTGGGGAAGTGGGATTAAAAATGAACTTTCAGAAGACAAAAGTGATGTTCAATGCTTTTATAAGAAATGAAGATTTATCGATTGATGGGGAAAAGGCTGGAGATAAGACACGTACGTTTATCTTGGACAGCAAATATCAAGTGAGGGTCACATTGATGAAGAAATTAATCGGCGTACAAAACTTGCCTGGAGAGCTTTTGGAAGAAACAGCATAATTTTCAAGAGCAATATGCCATTATGTATTAAAAGAAAAGTGTTTGATCAATGCATCCTTCCAGTGCTTATGTATGTATGGTGCAGAGACGTGGACCTTAACTAAAAGAGACATACAAAAGCTGCAGACAACTCAAAGCAGCATGGAGAGGTGCATGCTTGGTGTAACCAGGAGAGATAAGAAGAGGAACTCGTGGATCCGAAAAATGACAAGAGTGGAAGACATCATGATCAGAGTTAAATCCCTGAAATGGCAATGGGCTGGACATACTGCCAGGAAGGACAGACCATCGATGGACAGCCGAAATTTTAGACTGGATTCCAAGGGACAGGAAAAGACCCAGAAGAAGACCACATGGAAGATGGGTGGATGAAATTCGAAAGTATGCGGGAGTGACATGGAGGAGACTTGCACAAGACAGACTGTTGTGGAAGAATACTTGGGGAGACCTTCGTCCAGCAGTGGATTGATAATGGTTGACAATGATGATGATGATGATATACATACATACATATCACTAAGCTGTTCTCTGAGATTCAGAGGTTAACTCCAAAAAGAAATACAAACTTCCAGATATTTTTACTTATTGTTGTCGTATCAAACTTTGCCATTTACAGCGATCTTGACATACAACTCGTGCTTCACTGATATCCATTATACGCCGTACACAAGATCTTTTATACTTCATACTCATAATCTTTTTTTCATGCAGACACTCCTGAATCTGATCCACCCATGTCTTCCTTGGCCTTCCTCTGCCTTTCCTTCCTGCCACTCGGGCTGAAAATATTTTCTTAGTAAGCATTTCATCACTCTTTCTTTCAACATGGCCAAACCTCCGAAGCATATTGGTCTCCACCTTGCTAACAACATTTTGCTTTACATCACACAATTACAATACATCTTCATTCCTCACACAATCAGATCGTGTCTTGCCACAAACCCCACGTAAGTAACGCATTTCTCTAGAACACAAACGACTCCTATGTTTCTTCTGCAGTACCCAGGTTTCACTGCCATACATCAGAGTAGGAACAATTACTGTTTCATACACAGCCATGCAGAACTCTCTAAAGAACCCATCATTCCTGTGAAAACCTTCTAGAGCAGCTATGACTTTCAAAGAAGAATTAACTCGCCTACTGATTTCACCATCCAACTTGTTCTCTCTGTCAAACATGCTTCCTAAATACACAAACTCACTCACCTGGTCAATCACAGTGCCATTTATACTTACATTACATTCAGTGCTACCCATTCATCTCTCAAACACCATAACTTTGGTTTTTCCCTTATTTATACTCAGTTTGAATTTCATGCAAACTTCGTGCATCCGAGTCAACATACTCTGCAACTCACTTTTGCTCTCTGCCAACAGGACAGTGTCATCAGCATACAGCAATCTGCACACACGGATATCACCAAGATATAAACCACTATTATCTATTTTGGCCTCACGCATGTATGCGTCCATAAATATATTAAACAGCCATGGTGACATTACACAACCTTGTCTAACTCCTGCACCAATGGAAAACAATTTTGATAAAACACCATTCACTCGTACACAAGCTCTACTACCAGCATACATGGCTTTTACACTATTAAGTAGATTCCCAGTAACACCATATTCATTCAATACCTTCCACAAAAGTGTCCTATTGACTCGGTCATAAGCTTTCTCTAAATCTATGAAGGCAGTAAAAACTTTCTTCCCAACAGCCAGATACTTTTCAATCATCTTGCGTAATGCAAAAATCTGGTTAGTGCAGCCTTTACTAGGCATAAAACCACTCTGAACATCCCACACTTTCCCTGACACACTCAGTAGGCTAATACCACAATAGTTCTTGCATTCAGTCTGATCACCTTTTCCCTTATACAAGGGAACAATGATAGCATCCTTCCAATCCCGAGGGACCATTCCTAACTCCCAGCACAACTGGCAAATTTCAGTTAACCAGTCAATTATAGTCACCACCATATTTCAACATCTCTGCAGTTATGCCATCAACTCCCAGAGCCTTACCATTCTGAAGAGATTTTAGAGCTTTACACACTTCTTCTCTTGAGATCCCTCCTGTGCTTTCATCCCTCATTGTGACATCATCTGCATCTGCTTCAGAATCATTTTTGCTCTCCTGATCTAATAACTCACAGAAGTATTCGCCCCATCTGTCACTTAACTCATTGGGCTCCCATATCATTTCCCCAATCTCATTCTTCACACAACTGACAACTTTGTTTCCCCTATTTTTCCTGAGTCTCATGTACTTCCAGAAGGACTTTCTATCTTTCCAAAAAGCCAGTTCATGCCTTTCCACTTTCTCTTTCCTATCTTTTGCCTTACTGTGGCGAACCAGCTTAGCAGCTTCACGCTTCTTACAGCGATATTCATCCACAGACTCTACCTTGCAACATCCCCAAATAGGCTTCCTTCTTTTTCTTTACTGCCTCATCAATCATACTATTCCACCAAGCTTCACCTCTATTGTTACCCACTATTGTGGTGCCACAGACCTCTTTAGCAGCAGTAACAACACAGTTCTTAAAACATTCCCACTTCTTTTCTACATCCCTCTCACAAGATTTCAGATCCTTCAGTCGTTCTCTGAGTAAGTCAGAATACCCCTGATGATCTTCAATGAGCCCTATCAACCTTTATTCTTTCTATCCTGGGTCTCTTCCTATTCCTTTTCCTCCAACCAACATTGAGTTTCACTCGTGACACTACCAAGTAATGATCAGAACCAACATCATCACCTCTCATCACATGTGTCAACAACTAAGTGTTTCAAACGCTGATCGTAAACAACAAAATCTATCACACTCTTTTGACCAAGAGTACGACTTTCCCAAGTATATGTGTGTGTATACTTGTGGTTGAAAAATGTATTAGATACACACAAACCATTCTCAATGCAGAGTTCAATTAATCTTTCACCATTATCATTCACACAAGGATCATTAAACTTACCCAGAACATTGTCAGAAATTGCATTCTGCACACCTACTCTAGCATTGAAATCCCCTGCTATTATAACTTTTTCTTTAGCACCAAACTGGCTCAAAACAGCTTTTAGCTCATTCCAGAAATCTTCTTTCTTATCAGAAGGTTCCGAGTCACAAGGAGCATACACTACAACAATTACAATTCTCGGAAGTTTCACTTTCAAACGACTCCAGAGAATTCTCTCACTTATGCAACTATAGTGAATCAAGTTGTTCTTCATCTTTTCACTTAAAATCACACCTACACCAGCCTGTCCTGTCATATTATCCAATACTCCAGACCACACACTCACCGTGCCATTCACTTCTTCTACCCCAATTTCCTTCTTTTTGGTTTCACTTACACACAGCACATCCAGTCTATACTTATTCATCTCCTCAATCACCTCACTCATCTATTATTGCTAAATATCATTTTACTGCATAAATATTTGTATTTGAGCTTGAAAATTTATGGAAAATTTCCCAAACTAGAAGTCGTACGGAGCAAAGATTTTCGCCATAATCTCCCCCCCCCCCCCCCGGCGCTATGTTTCCCCTCTTCTGCATAGTTTATCCCCCATCCCATAAGTTTTTGCATTTAAGCTTTTGATAAGGGAGGGGTAAATTACGAAAAACGGAAGTGACAAAGTTGGAAAATTTGTAAAAATTGATTGCATAGTGTTCAAAAGTGTTATCCTCAAAGTTACACCATTTATCTAAAATAGTTGAAGCTTTAATATAATGCGCTCATGGTCCTCAGACTGAAAGTTTTTTCAGCATACTAGAAGAAATTATTGTTATCAGAAGGAATAAAAAAAAAAAAAGAAAGAAAATCAACAATAAATAGGGAGAGGAAGATATCAGCAGAAGAAAAAAAATAAGCAATGGATGCTGCGCAGCTGCAGGGTCAATAAAAAACAAACTTAACAGTGGTCCGCAGTCTTGCTGTGTGTTTTGATTTTTCACCCAGTTAAAGCATCCAGCCTTTTTTTTTTTTTTCCTTCTTTGGTTTATCTTGTCATAAACTGCAATTTTAGAGGCAGTGTGATCATATGGTGAGTGAAGGTTCACACGCTGCACATACTTGCTTGGATTTCCCATCTGTTAAGTGTTGTGGAATTCTAAACACATCTGACTGATTTTTATTGGTGGAAGTTTCGAACTTAAATCTCGCAATGCTACCTATCACGTCCTTGCCAGCAGGGAAACAACTTCACGTTTCACATGAGTTAAGTTTGTTTCATTAGAGTCCTTGTTTGTTGTAACGTTTTGTTGTGGTGCATATTTCATTTTCACAAAGAGATGAATCGTTTCATAAAGAGTCTATGTATGCCGCGCAATAATACTAATTACTACTGACAAGGCTCTACCCAATGTTGGCAGGTATGTCTTCAGCAGCGATTCATACAAACTGTCGGTGAAATGGGTTACCTGTCAAGATTTCCAAAGAGGACAAGTCTAATTGTTCCTTTGGAAGTCTGACAGAAGCCTGTTTAGAAGGAGTATCTATAACCATAACAGCCAAATGGTTTGGTGTTTGAAAAGTAAGTCTCCACAGTTATGCTTGTGTACAGAAAGCATGGCAATACTTCATCGATGAAGAATAGCTGACGAAAACTGAGATTGAATGAGAGGGACCATCTAACACAAACAAGGATAGTGTCTAAACAACACAACTACTGCAGCAGAAGTGACAGTAAAACTAAATATCCAACTGGAAGACCCTGTTTCTGCAAAAACAGTCTGCAAAGAACTTCACCAAGGCAACGTCCATGGAAAAGCTGCAATTGTTAAACCTTTAATCACAAAAACCAATGTACAGTGCAAAAAGGATGATACCTGTACAGCTGATAGCTGGAAATTTGTGATATGATCTGATGAGTCCTCATATATATTATTCCCAATAGTAGGTTGGGTTTCTGTATTGAGAATCTTCAAGGAAGCGTACAATTTGGAATACCTGGTTCCAATGTCAAACGTGGGGGTAAATCTGTGATCTTGGCAGCCATATCTTAGTATTTAGTTGTCCCCATCATTACTGTACATAGTTGAGTTACTGTCAGCCAAGGTTAATAGACAGTAAGGTTTGCTCATCCTGCCTCCCTCGCAGCAGAAGTGCCGGTCCCTTACGTAGTGACGTCAGTGTACCACACGACGCAACCAGCAGGACGGATAGATTGTTAATACAATTGAAGCACTCGCGGGAGAAATGTCAACAACTTTTTACTCAAATACGCTCTGAATCTGAAAGCTTGCAACCAAGATGTAATGCAAAAGCACATCTGTAATATAATCAGGAAAAACGGACATCCATGTGAATATTTTATTTAGAGTAAACCGAGAATGTGAAGAAACTTATTATGCATTTCTTTCATTTTTTTTTTCAAATCTGTTTAATCTAAATATCTAAATAGGATATTGACATGACACTAAGGAAAAGTGTAGGGACAGTGATTATACCTTCTAATTTATTTATATGCAACTGTAATACTCTCTTTAAATAAATTCAAAAGAAGGAAAAAAAAACTTATAAGATTATGCTGTCAGAACCTCATGAAGAAATCCTTTTATGCGGAACAAATAAAAACTTGAGTAGCATTCCACTAACTTGCTTAATTAAAAAGTTGGAAATTAATTTCACTAAATGCTCTGTTATTATTTGTAACTAATCGCTGAACAGAAAAGTTAAAATCATGGATCTTTGCAATTTTTGTTTGTTTGTTTCTTTAGTCATATTTTATTCGCTAAATTTTGAGAACTTTAAGAATTGGGACATTATTTAACGTAAAAAAATTGTAGGGTGTTTTTCTTCCAACAATGGTAGGGCGTTTTTTCTTCCAACAACGCGCATCTGCGAAAAAGTGTTGTAAGCCTCATTCAGAAGTTGAAATTGCTGTTGATTGTTACCTAAAGCACATCGGAATGGTTTGTCTGAGAATGGTTGCCTCGAATTCATTGTATCAAAAAATCTGTCAACAAGAAGAATAAAATTTGCTGCTTCATCATCTTCGGGAAATAAATATTTGATGGCATTTCCAACACGCTCCGAAAGCAACTGTACAGCATAACATACAATCTGCCTATTTGCTCCTTTAACACGTATGTGTGTTTCACTCATATTATGCACTATTTTTAATTCCTTACTGTCCTTCTCTAATAGCTTTTCAAATAGGGAGCAATTTATCACTATATTTCTTATTTTTATGCCACTGTCCAAAATATGGTTTCGCAATAACTTTACCATATGCGGAATGTCAGCAAATACATTTATATGTCTGTTTTTGTCGAAAGGATTTTCAAAGAACGGACTCTCAGGCGATATAGCCAATTCTTTCCATAGTTTCTGGTTTAAAGCTCCCAGATCTGAAGTAAGAGTAAATACAGGAAACATGATATTTTCTACGGCACAAATTACTTTCATTAATATTTCTCTGAGACTGGAACCACTAACGTCAAAATCGTAAAATACTGGTTGTTTCCAGGGATTAACAAGTTCTCTTGCCATGAATACCAGTACGTACCTACACGGTCCTATAACTTCATCTGTTTCAATATTATAGCACATTTTGCTGGAAACTTTCATTTCATCTATAGAAATTACACATGTTCTTTCGGCTTCAGTCATCTGCATTCCTTGGCTCTGCATCAGTTTTAAAGTTGTGGCTTGAATTCCAGGTGAACATTTAATTGTAGCTACCCATCGGCGCAACGTTGACAAAGCAGGAAGCGGAATATTAACTTTATTTCTCAAGTAGTGATATGCTCTCCTGGAAACAGTTCTTAATGTTATTGCAGCTGCAATATTAGTAGAATTCCAAACAATCCATTTTGGGCCTAACAAAACCCTTATCTGTCCTGGAGTAAACACTGTAGAAAGCAAATTTTTTATGCACATTTCTCTGTCTTTTTTCTCATCTTTCTGTAACCTTCGCAATTCTAATAATTCTTTCTGCATTTGATTCTGTTTTACTTTGAGGACTTTTACACGTAAAGTTAGACTATGGTGTTTGAAGAGCTCAAATATAATATTTGTTTTTTCAGCTTTTCATTTTCCTTCATCAAAATATAAGTTTCCTTCAATAGAATTTCATTTTCTGTTTTCAGGTCTTTCATACATTCAATTTCAGTATTTTCATCATTGGCACTCCACATGTCTTCCAAAATTTCCTCTGCATTATCAGAGTTTATCAAATCGCCAACAAGATCAGTTCGTTTCCTTTTCTCCTGTCTGTTCTTTCTCTCTGAATTAGAATTTACATTAAAGTTTCCCGGGAGGTTTAAACTTGGTACAGCTGCGTCCTTTAGCATTTTGCGGATAGGCAAACCTAGAAGTTCATTCCTTAAATCGCGTTCGTAGTCTTCCTCAGGAAAATGTTCCGAACAAATAGCTGAATTCATTTCGTTGAAACTGTCAGCTCGTTTGCATCTCAATTTCCATGTTTTACGCAAAACTTCATTTTTCGGAAACCTATGGTAATGAATGCCATTCCTTCTGGTTTTCGAATAATAATTTTGACACGTTGCTATTGCGCACGAACCAGGTATGTTCAGTATGACCAAGGAAAAGATAATTTGTTTGCTACAAATACCTAGCTTCAAATGAAACAATGTAGCTTTCAGACCCTGAACCAGAAAAACGAGAGCAAGCAGCTTTAGGCGGATGGGGTGTGCAGATCTCTGGGACTGTGACGTCACGAAGGTGACCCCTGAGACAGTGCTCAGCGGAAGTGTCGAATAAGCATAACCTTGAAGTCTACTAACCTTGACTGTCAGCAAGTACTTGGACATTCTAGGTGATCAGATGCATACTATGGTCCAAATCTTGTTTCCCAACAATGATGTCATTTTCCAAGATGATAATGCACCCATACACAGTGCCAGAACAATTTAGCCTTGGTTTCAGGAATGCCAAGATGAACATTAACAACTGCCCTGACCAGCTCAATCACCTGACTTTTGAATATCATTGAACCACTTGGGCAGTTTTGGAGAGTAGAGTGAGAAGTAGATTCCTCCTCCAAAACAATTAATTGGCTGATGTTCTGATTGATGAATGGTACAACATTCTACTGGTGACTGTTCAAAAGCTGTATTAAAGGCAAATGTTGGTGCAACACCTTATTAATAAAAACATATTACCTATTTCCCAGGTGTTCACATTATTTTGTCCATCCCCTGTATGCATTTACATGAATGAACTTGTTCTGGGGTGATAAGTTTATTACCAAAGTATTTACAGTAAAATATTTCTGTAAAAGAACCAATCAAAAATTTCCAACATTGTGCCCTGCTGTGTGGTTTGGGGAAAATAAAGGTGTCTGATGATGAGTTAGATTTTTAATCAGTAGTACAGTTTAGCTTTAAAATTGTTCTTGCTTCATTTTTATTTGGTCATCTTTTTTCACTATCTGCACTTTAATGCAGTATGTTTTGCTTTTAGAAACATGATTTGGAATATTGTTTTGTTGTCAGTAAAAGCTTATGGGGGGGGGGGGGGGTTAAATTCTACCTACTTTTTTTTTTTTTTTGTGTTTTTAACTGGCACTTTACTATTTTCTTTACTTAATTGTACATGCAAGATTTTGACTGCTTCTGTTTTTCAGATTGGAGCTACTGTGGTTCGCAGCAGTTCTTGCCGACAACATGTTAGCTTCGTCACTCGACTCATGGGACTAGATGATGACCAAAAGGAATGCATTGTCAGTCCATATACAGCTAGGTATGCTATGAATGTTAATCTGAAGTTTATAATTATGCTTTTAAAGTATTCTGGGGCATGCAGTGACTTGTAGCAAATCTGATTCAGTGTATAACCAAGTAGTAGTTTTGAAAACCACTTAAATTTGCTTTCTGTTTCTGTGCTTTAGAGTCTTGAAACCATATATCTTTCGAGACAGGGGAGTGTGTACCCTTGAAGCTGAAACTTCTGCGTGAAATTATTGGTCATCCTCATAGGTATGCATCTGTACTTTCTGAACTACTACATAATGTATAGCTAAATTAGTTGTAACTGAAATATGCTTTTCATTCATAGATTAAATTTATTGTTATGTACTAGACAGCACAGTAGTGACAATGTAGTACTTATCACTAAAAAATGTGGGCTGATTTATTTAGAGATTTCATACATCCTTGCTGCAATGTTTTCATAAATGACTACCAAATTTGTATATATCTACAACGGCTTATTTTAAAATAAACACTTCAGTACTTTCTCAGGGTTCACAAAAACTAAACTCCCGATGGATAGAAAATCAGTAAATGTCATGCTTTGTCAAAGAAGAGTTGGTGTTTTCTAATTTTATGAACAAATTAAATTTAAAAAATTGTGACAGCTAATCTGTAGATTTGTACTTGGATAAGAATTTTGTGCTGCAGATACATTTTACTTTTTAAAATTTTTCTTTTTTGTTTGCTACCAAAAAAGAAAATCTTACTGAAAAAAATAAGCTACCAGTTCTTCATTCTTTCTATGATCCACCCTACATGTTTAGTGTGCTACTTATGACCACAGTAGGAATCAATGCACTAAACTGGCACTTTATTTTTGTGCACATGTACTGGTCACAAAAAGTTAGGGATATTGCATAAAATGAAGGATATGTGTATTTGACTTAAGTAACATGCATTGAAATAACATCAGTGAGGCTATGTAACACAAATCATAAGTAGTGTGTTAAAAAAAAAAAAATATATAACAATTTGGACTTCAATTACCACATTAATATACTATTAGAAAGTTTTCTAGAGAACGAAATTCCTTCTTCTTTCATCAAAAGAACTTTAAGAAAAATTATTCTGAATAATAGAGTAAGGTTGGCAGATCTGCTTTAATTTTCTACACAGTTAATAATATGATTCTGACCAATCAAAGCCGTAAGGAAGTTGGCTAGAGGATGCCTATTAACTACCTAAAGGAACCTTAGTGCTATGGATATGACGGTCCTATTAAAACAAAAAATTAAATAATATAAACAAAATCACAAAAAAAGCTTAAAAATCTGTTTATAAAAGAAAATAAAAACAAATAAAAAGAAAACTAGTTATTCATCACTAGGATAGCTATACTAAAAATAGTAAAACCAACATTAAAATTAATAAGATTCTGATTAATCTATAGAAGCTCACTAAGGTGATTTAATACATGCAAAGATTATTAAAAACACTGCTCGTGTATTTTATAATATTTCTCATGTATTCTGGAGAGTTAATTCTGCTCTTTCTGATCATACAGATCCACAGTCTTAAGTTTATATATATTTTTTTCTCTGGTTAAAATATCCGCGCGTTGGTTTCTTGCTGTTTGAGGAGGCCATCAGCCCCACCCTCACTGCCCCCCAGCAAATAGGGAGTGGCGGAAGAGGTCAGCCATGTTCTTCTCTTGTGAGGAGAAAAGTTTTTGTCACACAAGAGGTAAGCTCTCTTCCTTGTTTTTGGGTTCTAGGTTTTATAAGTTCAATGTTTGTACTTCATGTACTCTTTCTCTGTTGTTTTTTAGCTTTTCAGCTTTTAGGCATTGGTTTGTCTGTTAACATTTTTGCGGGTTTTAACTCTTTCTTTTCTTTGTAACTTTGAGCGTCTTTTGGGGTACCTAGGAACAGAAGATGGCTAAGCTTGTTCCTTTTCTATGCGCTGTTTTTTCAAAGTAGTTAAGTTCTTAATAACTAATTAATTATGCACTTAAAGCACTGCCGAAATACTTTGTACATATTGCAACTAACTGTTTAAGGTATATAACTTTCACAAAGTTTTCTTTAGTTAATTATTATCTTTAACTTATTCTCGTTTTCGTGCTGTCATAAGTTGTAGAGTAGGGGGTTTTAGACTCAAGTTTTCTTTCAAAAATCTGTTCGTTAAAAATTAATATTTCCTTTTTTAATTGCAATGTAAAAAATTTGGATTTCTTTTGCATTGATTTTCAGGTTTAAATTCTCTCTCAAACGAACTTGGCATTTCGTTATGGCTGAAAATCATTTCTAATTATTATGTCACTCTCACAGCTTGAGTTCTCTTTAATCTTCTTCTCTCTGTTTAATAGTAACAGATGAAGAGCATGGGTCGGGCCAGGAAGGTTAATGGATGCAAGCGAAATTGTTAACTAGTGCTTGGTCATGCAACTCTACGGAGGACATGACATATATATATATTTTAAACTATTTTAGGTGGGAATGTTACTTGCATCTATGGCCTTGCAGAAACCCATTTCCAACTAGGTCTTTGTGGAAGTGAGAAAATGCAGAGTTTTTTGCTGGTCCTTGATAAAGCCAAGGCTCAGTATTCTCGACACCTTCTACATTCAGTAGTTTTATTTTATTTTTTTATCTTTTCTCCTTTTACTCACACAGGTAGATACATAACCTTTTCTATGTAGTACTAGGTGTGAGTCAAAATTTTATATGTATTTTTTTGCTTAGGTATCTTCTTTATAGAATGTGAATTCTGAATTTTCAAAACTGCTGCGTTGCGCGTTTTGATCTTCAGGTTTTTTTGCAACCTTCGTTTTAAATTCTAAAGTTTTTCCTTAGTCTTCAGTTTTGCTCTTAAGTATATATATATATATATATATATATTGCAATTTCTGTGCACAACAAAGTAGCACTGCAATATAGGCAAAATGGTAAATTCGGTAAATGTCCATACCTCTGGATTTCAGTACTCAGTAACACCATCTCCATGTCAAAGAATGTCTCCAACACCTAGGAGTCATATTTGCAATGACATTATTGATGAGTGTCTGGGGCAGCTCATTCCATATTACAGGCAACACATTACAGAGGTCTGAGAGTTCACTGGGGTATGGAACGTGGTTATCCAGACATTGCTGTCCAGCATCCCAAGTGTTCTCAATAGAATTAAGGTCAAAAGACCTCGGAGGCAGCTGTAATGATTCAATCCCACGATTTTCCAGCTCCCAAAGCATGGTGACTGGTTGCATTGTCTTTGAGAAAATGGAATGCATATCCAATAGCAGCGTGAAACACTGCACAGTAGGCACAATGATCTCATTTCTGCACACTGAGACATTCGTGTTTCCTTGACAAACATACAAGAAAGTACAGCCATTAAAACACTCCTGCCCAGACAAAAACTGACTGCCGCTGGTAAGGGTGGATGGACTGCATATAGTGTGATTGCACTCATGTGCTGGATCTCCTCCGCGCATGTCCTCGTCGAGTATCAGGATAAAGAGCGAAACAGGATTAGTGTGTAAGAAACACATGGTGGGTCCACTCTGTGTTCCATGATGTACTGTTGGACCCTGGTACATCTTTGATGATGGTGAACTGATGTCAATGCTATACGTTTCAGCAGCCTCCTTGCTGTGAGTCTGTAGTTGTGAAGATGGTTACATACCATTTTAGTGCATAGTGTGACACCAGAAGCAGTTCAAAGTGATTCCCAGAGTTGGCTGCTAATGATACTAGGCCTTCTCCGAGCACTTGCTGTCAGGTGGAGCAATCTTGTCTCCTGGTGGTAACCCTCAGAGAACCACTCCTGGGCCGACTGCAACATTCCCATGCCATAGAAATCTTATTTAGCAAACTTACTACACTTTGCAAAACTCCTAAAGCAGCAGCTACACTATCTACCAACAAGTAATTGGACACCTGTGATAGCAAAGGAAAACGAAGTTTATTCACCTTCAATAGTTGGTGGGGCCTACACGAGCGGCGATTACAGCTGCAACCCTCCGGGGCATACTCTCAACCAGGCGTCGTACGACAGCTAGTGGTATTTTCTTCCACTCGGCTTGGAGAAGACAGGTCAGTTCCTTCACCGATTTCGGACGGTGGGGGCACCCCTTAAGTCGACGCTCCAACTCGTCCCAGAGGTGCTCGATAGGGTTAAGGCCCGGGCTCTGCGCGGGCCAGTCCATTCGATTTACCCCATTGTCACCATACCAAGCCATGGTGGACCTCGCAACGTGACAGGTGGCATTGTCATCCTGAAAGTAACATGGGTCCACCCCGTAAAACTGCAACAACGTAGGAAGCGCATGGTCATCCAAAATGGTGCAGTAGGTCTCGGCGTTGAGTCTACCAGGAATTGAGACCAAGGGTCCCGTGCCATACCAGAAGAAACACCCCCATAGCATAATTCCACTGCCGCCGAACTTCACAGTTGGCACAATACATTCCGGCAGGAGGCGTTCTCCAGGCACACGCCAAACCCAGACCCTCCCATCCGAACGGTAGAGGGTGAACCTTGATTCGTCGCTCCAGAGAACATGTTTCCACTGTTCAACGGTCCACTGTCGACGTTCTTTGACCACGTTAGCTGAGTAGCGCTATTGGACTTGGTGATCAAAGGCTTGTGGGCGGCAGCACGTCCATGATAACCGAGCAGGTGGGCTTCCTTACCGATGGTATTCATCGAAAGAACACTCCCGGATGCCTGTTGAAACTCCTTGCGGATGTGGCCCATTGATTTGGTGCGGTTCTTCCGAATTTATCTGGCCAGCACCCGTCGGTCTCTAACTCCCAGTTTTGTGGGTCTGCCGGGTCGGGGCCCATTCCGACAGTTACCTCTTATCTTCCACTTGCCAATCACGTAGGCCACTGTCGATTTTGGGTATTTCAACTCGCTGGATATGTCACGTATGGATCGGCCATTTCTGTGATACCCGACGATTACACCTTTCTCGAAATCAGAGAGCTCCGAACTGCGTGGCATCTTGCATGCGACTGGTTGCGTTGTTGTTTCCCACACGATATTTAACGGCGGCAACCATGACGTGTATCAGGACCGCAGATATCATCGATTGCAGGGGTGTTCAATTACTTGTTGGTAGATAGTGTATGTCGATCTGCCATACACCCGCCTATAACATGCCAACAGCCCTATTTCTGTTGTCAATGCTTAAACCTCCTCTGGACATCACTTCAGATGAATCCCACACTAAAGGCAATACATTCAGCAAACTTCTAAATCAAGTGGTGAAATGATCCATTTTTCAATTATTGCGAGGTACTTTTATCAGAGCTCACGTGTTTCATGCTGTGTTGTCATGACGCTAATTTACATATTATGTAGCTACCCATGCTGATAACCGATCTCCAGCAGTCACTAAATTTTCATGTCACCATGTTTTACCTTCGAAACCGCTATGTCCCTAACTTTTCGTGACCAGTGTATTTTCTTTCTGTTGTACAAATTTCTTTATCTTATTGCATGTCATAAATGTTTCTGCACTTTTGTCCATATGTGTATTAGATTAGAATCATCATTTTTATTGATCCAGATTTGTGAGGATAAAACAGGGTTTGTACATTCTGGAAAGTCAGGGAAAATCAGGGAAGCAGATTTTGGTCAGGGAAATGCCTAGAAGGTTAGGGAATTGGTGGAAGGTGAGAGATCAAAAGGAAGAAGTGTAAATAAAACTCATAAATCAATAAAAAATCATCTATATCCATAAAAGAGTCAGTGTTGTCGATTGAAAATCGATATAACCGATTAAATGCTATCCTATCTATTTGAGAATGATATCTCTTTATATTGATGCTTTGAGTGTTAATCGATATTTCCATTATGTTAACTTTAATCGATATTTCTATTATATCGAATTTTAATCGTTATTTCTACTAAATCGATTTTTTTTTGCTATATCAGCCAAACCACGCTTTCCATAATGGTGGTCAGTGTGCTGAACTATTTAGATTGATAGTGTGCGATTCTTTGTGGCCCCTGTGGCTCAGTGAAACGCTGGCTTATGAGCATTCGTCCGAGAAGGGTATGGGTTCGAATTCTGGTGAGGCATGGATGTTGTGTTTGTCTTATGGCACTGGCTCTCTCCCTTCCCTAGAAACAGTGACCCTAAATTAGGGATGGGCGACTGCTTATAGCCTATTGAGTTGTTCACAATAGTCATTAAACCTTCAATCAAAAAAAAAATAATAATAATAAATAAATAAATTCTTCAGGCTTTCAAAAAATGTCTTTATTCTCTACTTTAAAACATTTTTCTATATTAATTTTAGTTTTCAACAGTAAAAAAGGAAAAACGATAATCAACAGTGTTTAAATCCAAGTTTGCATCTGGAATTTTCAACATAGCTGGCCAGTGCTCCCAATGATTTGGGTAAGTCATATTGCAACATATGCTTTAAATCATTCAAACTAAGCTACATGAGAAAACAAGTTTTCATTTCATTCTAAAGGTCCAAATCATAAAAAGAATTCTGATGTTGTATTACTCAGCATTCCATCACCTTTCATTTGCAAAAGCAAAAAGCAGTACAGAAAATAAAAATTCTTCTACCACAGATGCTATTTCAACAAAGCAATCTTCAAGTTGTGTTGGTGATGATGCTACCATGAAGCAACCTGGAGATGTAATGATTGTGCTACTGTAGTAAAACAAGTTTCAAGTTGTGAAATTTCTATAAATCACCAAGGATTGCATATGTGTATCATTAAGGATAAAGTTACAATGGCTGAGATCCGATGGGCTTTACAGGTTGTAAGCAAAAACAACACACATACATGTAATACAATTCATCCAACAAGATTGCTGCATTGTTTCACTTGGTGTTTCCAGATAGCAATACTGCAAATAACTTTACCTTAGCAGTGGTTTCTCTGGCTTTTTTAAAGTTTTTGCTATACTGTGTACTTGTATTTGATTATGCATATCAATGCTATTTACAATTTTTCTGTTACTGCAGTTTTTCTGGGCTAATGGGCCAGCATAATCAGAACGAATGGTAATTAAACTTTTAAATGTCACACTATGTTCACTGAGAGTTTCAAACTTATTGTGCAGATTAAAAAGCTTATTCATCATCATCATCATTGTCAACCATTATCAATCCACTGCTGGACGAAGGTCTCCCCAACTTTCCTCCACAACGGTCTGTCTTGTGCCAGTCTCCTCCATGTCACTCCCGCATACTTTCGAATTTCATCCACCCATCTTCCATGTGGTCTTCTTCTGGGTCTTTTCCTGTCCCTTGGAATCCAATCCAAAATTTCGGCTGTCCATCGATGGTCTGTCCTTCTGGCAGTATGCCCAGCCCATTGCCATTTCAGAGATTTAACTCTGATCATGATGTCTTCCACTCTTGTCATTTTTCGGATCCACGAGTTCCTCTTCTTATCTTTCCTGGTTACACCAAGCATGCACCTCTCCATGCTGCTTTGAGTTGTCTGCAGCCTTTTTATGTCTCTTTTAGTTAAGGTCCACGTCTCTGCAGCACACGTAAGCACTGGAAGGATGCATTGATCAAACACTTTTCTTTTAAGACATAATGGCATATTGCTCTTGAAAATTATGCTGTTTCTTCCAAAAGCTCTCCAGGCAAGTTTTGTACGCTGATTAATTTCTTCATCAATGTGACCCTCACTTGATACCTGCTGTCCAAGATAAATGTACGTGTCTGTTATCTCCAGCTTTCTCCATCAATCGATAAATCTTCATTTCTTGTAAAAGCATTGAACAACACTTCTGTCTTCTGAAAGTTCATTTTTAATCCCACTTCTTTACTCTTGTTAGCAAGTTCCTGGATCATACTCTGCAGCTCTGATGGGGTAGTTGCAAAAATGACTATGTCATCAGCAAAACGAAGGTGGGTTAGATAATCTCCATTAATCTTTATCCCTTTGTTTTCCCAGTTCAGTGATTGAAAGACATTTTGCAATGTGGCGTTAAAGAGCTTCGGAGATATGGCGTCACCTTGTCTCACTCCCTTTCCAATTTTTATGTGTGTTGTATTTTCAAACAGCCGAATCTTTGCACTTGCATTTTCATATATGTTATTAATAATATTAATGTATGCATCTTCGATACTGCAGGATTTCAGAGCCATTGTAACTGCTGATGTTTTCACCGAATCAAAGCCCTTTTCATAATCGATAAAGGCCATGCACAATCGAAGTTCATATTCCCTCGCTCTTTCAGTTAGTTCTCTCAGTACATGGATATGATCTATTGTGCTGTAGCCACTCCTGAATCCAGCTTGTTCTCTCGGTTGAGCCATGTCCAGTGTTACGTTCAAACAGTGTGAAAGAACTTTAGTGAAGATTTTATAAACCACTGATAGGAGGCTGATAGGTCTGTAGTTCCTGAGATCCTCAATGTCACCTTTTTTATGTAGCAGGATCATTATAGCATTGTTCCAATCCTCAGGAATCTTCCCTTCATTAAGGCATCAAGTGAAAATTTGGGCGAGTACTGTTTCAATTTCTCCACTTGCTTCTTGTATGATGTCTACAGTAATTCCATCTTCTCCTGGAGCTTTTCCCCGCTTCATGTTCTTGATTGCATGTGCAACTTCTGCTGGGAGGACTGGAAAAACTCTGGTACTGGTACCTTCCATGATGTCTGGAGTACATGCATCATCCCTTTCATATAACTTGGAGTAGAAATCTTTCACTCTTGTCAAAATTTCGCCTCTATTTCTTGTTACAGAACCATCTTCTTTTTTCAGTGCCATAATCTGTTTTCTTCCCTTACTGAGATGACCCTTTGCTATCTTTAGGCTTTGGTTGTTTTCAATTGCTTTCCTCACTAGCTCACAGTTGAATTTCCTTACGTCTTCAGTGATACTTTTTCGTACTGTCTTGCATAGCTTTATGTATTCCACTTTGGAAGTCACACCTTCTTTAGTTGTCCTCATCTCTCTTCTTTTTTGCATCAACATTTTGGTTTTTCCTGATAATTTGTTCACATGCAACTTGTTCTTAGACCCAGCTAATTTTGTTGCTGTTTCCATAAGAGCTTTGGTTACTTTTCTGTTAACTTCAGAAATGTCCACTTCTTCTGATGTTAGGCCTTCTAAAGCAGAGAATCTGTTCTTCAGTTCCAACTTGAAGGTATTATGGTGTTTTTTAAGGTTGGTTATGTCAATACATTTTGTTTATCTTATGAGCTTGCCACGTTCGAGTTTAGTGTTGAGGTGCATCTTACATCTCACCAAACTATGGTCACTACCTGTGTTGAACTTGTTTAGCACACTGCAGTCTTCGATGACGAATTTTTTGTTACACATAATAAAATCAATTTCACTTGTCTTCCCATTTGGATGTCTCCATGTCCATTTTCTGTGCGGCTTTTTCTTGAAAAAGGAGTTCAAGATGAAAAACCCTTCTGCCTCTGCAAACTCAATGAGAGTATTTCCACGATGGTTTCTGTTGCCGTGACCGAATTTACTTACTGAAGTTTCATTCTGTTGCCGTTGTCCTATTTTTGCATTGAAATCTTCCATAATTATCTTCAAGTGCTGCTTACCTTTATTATTTAGATGACGAATTTCCTCATAAAATTCTTCAATTTCTTCTTCAGCATGACTTGTGGTGGGTGCATAAGTTTGAATGATCTGAGCCTGGTATCTTCTCGAGAGTTGGATAACGAGTCGTGCAGCTCTGTCAGAGGAACTTTCAACTTCTACAACTTTATCCTTCAGTTTCTTGTTTATTATAAATCCAACACCACTAGTTCTGCCAGTATCTGTCACATGATAGTAGAAGAGATGTTCACTTTTCAGTTCAATGAGATCTTCTTTTCTCCTTACCTCACTTAGCCCGACGATGTCCCACTTGATCCTTTGTAGTTCCTCTTCCAATTCAAGAAGCCTTGAATCAGAAGATAGGGAGCGTCCATTATACGTAGCCAAGATCAGCATCAGATGGCAGCCTAGTCCGGTCCTCCGGGGATTCTTAGCACCCTCTGTCTTCATGTCGCACTGGCTGCTGCCTTGGCCACGTACATTCCAGCTGCGGAGACCGAGGGTCAATATTTAAGTTGTGTATTCATTTTGGAGGGGTTTGGCCATAACTCAACACGCTGGCCAGGCGGGTTGGTGAGTGTGAGATAGCATTTCCTCTAATCCCGATGGTATAGTTATACCGCTATTGGCGGTCGTCAGAGCCCCTTTAGTGGGAACAGGATGCACCACAAGAAGGCGGGGTTGACATTTGTCAAGGAGAGGCTGTGATGTTATGCATCACTTGACCTTACATCCCTAAAAAGCTTATTATACTTGTATATATAATAAATTTTGAAATTTTGTATAAGATTTTTTTTTTATTGTTTCTGTTCAGAAATTATTGGCATGTGGTGTTAGTAACTTTGTTGCAATTTTGTAGAAACCGCTGTTTTCATTATTTAGTACACTAAAGGATCACTGATGTATTAGGGACTAAAAATATATAAATTTAGTTTCAGTGGTTACTTTTTTGCACTTTCTTAACTAACGATAATGATTGTAACTATGACTTTACAAAGAGTAAGGTCACTTGCCATAGAGTTAAGGTCTTACCTGCTGAGATCAAATTCAGCATTGGTGTTTGTCGCACAGATGTTATATGAAATTTAGATAGGGACTTTGGATTGGCCAATTCAACATCTACACATCCTGCTCCTGAAACCCAGCTGGACAGTTGTTGCAGTGTAGAAAGTAGAAAGGTACAAGAATTTACTAAAACAGGCAGGGACCTGTACCAAAGTACTGCCACAGTAGAGGCAGTGCAGCATTGTTCAGAATGTCTTCATACATGGCAGTCATTAAGCTGAAAAGCACCACAACCAAAGGATTCAGTCTTTGCAGGCAAAAACATCCCTGCATCATCTGGAGCCTCCTCTAAACTTGAGTTTAGAGCCAATGCAGTCCACCTGACAGCATTTTCTGGACAAATGCCACACCCAAGTACTACCCAAACAAAACAGGGAGTGGTGCGAGTCATCCGTCCAGACAACCCTCTTTCACTTTTTGGTTTTCGATGGATGGTGAGCAAGACCCCAATGAGCATAACTCAGCACCATAAGGCATTGCCTGGAGTTTTGAGATTTATGTGTAGCTGACTTAGCGTGGTAACCATCATGCAGTCCTGATGGTCTGTTCTGGTGCAAAGTGGCTTGTTCATCGTTGCTGGGGAGGCTTGTGGCAGAGGATGTGCATGCCTTCACATTCTGCATTAAGCTTTGTTTGGCACAATCACTTAGTTTGTGCAGCCTCTAAGAGCCACAGTTTCTCACTGTAGTGTCACCATCTGCTTTCCATGAATGAAGAGCATCAGTGACAGTGGATTTGGGAGTCCCAGGGGATCAACAATGCTATGCACCATTTTCTTGCTCATCAGCAACCAACCACCTGGTTGCCTTTCAAAGTCCATCAGTTCAGCTCCATGCAGCATAGTTACTTCCAGTACAGTTTGACAGGTGTGCCCACACTCCCATTTACATACAGCAACCAACAGACCCTGTGTGTGTGTGTGTGTGTGTGTGTGTGTGTGTGTGTGTGTGTGTGTGTGTGTGTGTGTGTGTGTGTGTGTGTGTGTGTGCACACATGGTTCCTCAAATGCACATTTATTTGCATATATGAAGGTGTCTGAATACTTTTGTTTACAAAGTGTATTTGAAGTAATAAATTTCATATATTTTGGCCCTTACTGTATCGTAGTTCTGTGCCTGTGGGAAACTGGGACACAATGTTGTCTTTTTTCACACTCAAAATTCTTGTTTCTGGTATTTTTCTGTCAAATTAGAGATCATCCTTGTAAAGAGGGTTTAAGATAGTGGGTGCAGATGTTTGAGAAGCATGTGAAGTGTGGCTTTCTGGGTCCAGGGTGAGTTGACAGCCGTTCGTGGTGAAGATTCATGGTGACCCTCCTCCCCCCTTCTGAAGTCCAAATGTGAAAGTGCATTTTCATGGGGTTCACAATACAAGATCCTGCTTGCCACCAAGGATATGTTCACAGAGATGCCAACAACTATGGAATCTCCGTAGTTCCTACGGAAAAGCTCTTGTACTACGGAATACGGAAAACCGTGGTTTTTCTACGGAAAATTAACCGAAGTTATTAATTTTTATTTTGCATGTTCCCCTTCCCAATGCAACGGCGGCCACTTAACGATCCGTCATTCGTCTTGCTTGCTAGTCATTCTAAGTGAAAACCCTCCCTCCCCAGCATGCAACATTCTGGGAACGTTGAGCATAGTTCGCTTTGGTGGACGTGGGCGGACTTCGGTCTGAAGCTCTTTTGCAGTGCAGCGACAAGCTGTAGAAAATAATTTAGTGCAGAACGTGAGTGTCATTGCCTGAGTTTTTTTTTTAATCGTGCGTCGACCATTCATGTCAGTAATTAGTATTTTGAAGTTGTTTTTTTTTTTGCGTTGCAGAAAAGTATGCTTGGATTTCGTTGCAGAGTTCGCCAAAATGCGTAATTACGCGTCTAGTACGCTTCAAAATTTTACCAACGCGTAAAAATATGCATCGGGAATTTTTCGCGGGCCGTAAAAATACACGTCGTGAAGCGCATAAAGAACACATCAACACGTAAAAATGTGCATTGAGAAACGCGTAAAATACACATCAACGAGCAAAAACACACATCGAGAAACGTGTAAAACTATGCATCAAAGAATTTTACCAACAAGTAAAAATATGTATCGGGACAGCATTTTGCCTTACAAAAACGGAAGTGAACGAAATAAAGATTTCTTCTGTAATCGTAATTTCATTTTCCTGCAATGTTGCCTCTGTCCAGTATTGTTGTTATACATAATTTTATTCCATAAATCTTTGTATTTCACTTTGAAAATGAAGGGAAAATTTTCCAAAAACGGAAATTTGACGGCAGAAAAATTCCCCTGTAATCTTCGGCTTCGAGGAATTTCTGCTTTTTCAACGTAATTTGGGTTATCCTCGAGATCGATGCATAACTGAACAGAAACTTTGGGGCAATTGGTAGTGGTGAAGGATGCTTTCCGCCTGAAACTTTCGAAAACAGAAATTTCGTCTTTCAAAACTTTCAGAAACAGTGAAGATTTCTCCCATAATCGTAATTTTATTTTTCATGCGATGTTTCCTGTGCCTAGTATTGTTGTTAAATTTCATTTTATTTCATAAATATTTGTATTTCACCTTGAATATGGAAGGGAAATGTCCGAAAACGAAAATCGGATATAGCAAAAGTTTCTCCCGTAACTGTAATTTCCCCCCCCCCCCCAACGATGTTCCGAATGTGTATCCTGTGTTCTTACATATTCCCCCAAAAAGGTTTGCATTTCAGCTTGATAAAGGGGTAGAGTCCGAAAACGAAAGTGACGAAGCTGAAAAATTTGTAAGAATTGATGCATGATATTCAAAAGCATTCATATTCTCCAAGTTACGCTACCTTTTATCTAAAATAGTGAAAGCTATCGTGCATTTCATGGTCCTCAAACTGTAAGTTCTTTCATCATGATGGATAAAATTGTCATGGCATCCAAGGGGTTTGTGAAGCCTACTGTCGTAGCTGATGGTGATGTTGAGCTTAATTTTTCAAATAACAGTTTTTCAAAAAAGAAAAATCAGAAAGGACACAGCTGGTAATTGGAGTGAAAAACAAGAATGTATTAAAGCGAAATCATTTTAAACGAAAATGAACTTTCTAAGTTCTATGCATCTGTCGGAGAATTTCACATTGAAAAATGTTCTTGTATTCAAGAAAAAATACTGATCTAGGATGAATTTTTAAAACATGCAGAAGTAGTAGATCCTTCACTTAGAGTCATAACATCATTCACTTCTGTATTACACATAGTCAAACACCTTCCATTTATAATAACTGAAAATTAACTTGATATACTGGAAGCGGAATTCCTTGTTATCAAGCTGACAAATTTAGAGACCATAGCAGTAACAGATAGAATAGATGTCACTTGGTCAGAAATCAAAATTAAGAGGCTGTAATGGAGTGGTTAAGTATACTATTCTCTCGAAAGTAATGTTTGCAATACTTGTAGTTCCACACTCGAATGCTGTGAGTAAGAGAGATTTTAGTTTAGTGCGAAAAATTTCAAGCCCGTTTCCAACCTAATTTAGGTTTAGAAACTGTAGAAGCACTTCTTATTGCAAAAATGAATATGTTCTCCTCTGGGCAAGCGTGTTATGAAAAAAGATTTTCTGCTGAGTAACTCAAATCTGCAAAATACTGTACAGCAAAATCACTAAAGAAAGCTGTTTAATAAATTTTTTGTTGTGTAAAAAAAATGTATCAGTCATGGTGTGTATCATTTTCCATGTGAAAAATTTGGAATATTTTGATACAGATTTTCATGTATATAAATGAATAAGTAAGTAAAAAAATTCTAATTAAATTAAATGAGTTGTTTTCCTCGGTTAAAATGATTCTTTTTGGTATGACTACTGAAAAATGGCCAAAACTACTGAAAATTTGTACGAGTACTACTGAAAATATCTGAAACAGGTTGGCATATCTGTGTTCAGTGCAGGTGAGCCAGTTCCATCACTTTTGGCTGCATAGTGTACAATAATAGCTGCCAGGAAGACACAATTGAAGAGATCAACACTTCCCATATCTTCATTATATTTCTGAATATAAATTTTTTGTTTACTGCAGTTTTGATGGGCCAGTGTTATCAGGATGAATGGCATTTAGGATAGTCCGATTTTAGTCAATTGTCTCCATGCACTTGAGAAATGTGGAGTGAGTGCTATATCATTAAGGGTTTTTTGCATATGAAAGGCTTTCAAGATATTGTGGTTCAGTGCGGCTTGTCAATCAGCATAGTTTCTTCAGAATTAAATTTATGGTCATTTTCATGACAGTGTTGAGCTGTTTTATGAAAATAATCACGAATTGCTTAAAGAAGTTAAACTGATTGACAAGCTGGATTCAACTTTGAATGAAGTCTTTGATATCCTCTCATACATATATATATATATATATATATATATATATATATATATATATATATGGGATGTAAGGTCAGGTGATGCGTAACATCACAGCCTCTCCTTGACAAATGTCAACCCCGCCTTCTCGTGGTGCATCCTGTTCCCACTAAAGGGGCTCTGACGACCGCCAATAGCGGTATAACTATACCATCGGGATCAGAGGAAATGCTATCCCACACTCACCAACCCGCTTGGCCAGCGTGGTGAGTTATGGCCAAACCTCCAAAATGACTCCACAACTTAAATCTTGGCCCTCAGTCTCCGGCAGCTGGAATGTACCTGGCCAAGGCAGCGGCCAGTGCGACATGAAGGCAGAGGGGCTAAGAATCCTCGGAGGACCGGACTAGGCTGCCATCTGATGCTGACCTTGGCAACGTACAATGGACGCTCCCTATCTTCTGATTCAAGGCTTCTTGAATTGGAAGAGGAACTACAAAGGATCAAGTGGGACATTGTGGGGCTAAGTGAGGTAAGGAGAAAAGAGAAGATCTCATCGAACTGAAAAGTGGACATCTCTTCTACTATCGTGGGACAGATACTGGCAGAACTAGTGGTGTTGGATTTATAATAAACAAGAAACTGAAGGATAAAGTGGTAGAAGTTGAAAGTTCCTCTGACAGAGCTGCACGACTCGTTATCCAACTATCGAGAAGATACCAGGCTCAGATTATTCAAACTTATGCACCCACCACAAGTCATCCTGAAGAAGAAATTGAAGAATTTTATGAGGAAATTTGTCATCTAAATAATAAAGGTAAGCAGCACCTGAAAATAATTATGGGAGATTTCAATGCAAAAATAGGGCAACGGCAACAGAATGAAACTTCAGTAGGTAAATTCGGTCACGGCAACAGAAACCAGCGTGGAAATACTCTCGTTGAGTTTGCAGAGGCAGAAGGGTTTTTCATCTTGAACTCCTTCTTCAAGAAAAAGCCACACAGGAAATGGACATGGAGACATCCAAATGGGATGACAAGTGAAATTGATTTTATTATGTGTAACAAAAAATTCATCATAGAAGACTGCAGTGTGCTAAACAAGTTCAACACAGGTAGTGACCATTGATTGGTGAGATGTAAGATGCACCTCAACACTAAACTTGAACGTGGCAAGCTCATAAGACAAACAAAATCTATTGACATAACCAACCTTAAAAAACACCATAATACCTTCAAGTTGGAACTGAAGAACAGGTTCTCTGCTTTAGAAGGCCTAACATCGGAAGAAGTGGACATCTCTGAAGTTAACAGAAAAGTAACCAAAGCTCTTATGGAAACAGCAACAAAATTAGCTGGGTCTAAGAACAAGTTGCATGTAAATAAATTATCAGGAAAAACGAAAATGTTGATGCAAAAAAGAAGAGAGATGAGGACAACTAAAGAAGATGTGACTTCCAAAGTGGAATATATAGAGCTATGCAAGACAGTACGAAAAAGTATCACTGAAGACGTAAGAAAATTCAACTGTGAACTAGTGAGGAAAGCAATTGAAAACAACCAAAGCCTAAAGATAGCAAAGGGATATCTCAGTAAGGGAAGAAAACAGATTATGGCACTGAGAAAAGAAGATGGTTCTGTAACAAGAAATAGAGGCGAAATTTTGACAAGAGTGAAAGATTTCTACTCCAAATTATATGAAAGGGATGATACATGCACTCCAGACATCATGAAAGATACCAGTACCAGAGTTCCTCCAATCCTTCCAGCAGAAGTTGCACATGCAATCAAGAACATGAAGCGGGGAAAAGCTCCAGGAGAAGATGGAATTACTGTAGACATCATACAAGAAGCAAGTGGAGAAATCGAAACAGTACTCGCCCAAATTTTCACTCGATGCCTTAATGAAGGAAAGATTCCTGAGGATTGGAACACCGCTACAATGATCCTGCTACATAAGAAAGGTGACATTGAGGATCTCGGAAACTACAGACCTATCAGCCTCCTATCAGTAGTTTATAAAATCTTCACTAAAGTTCTTTCACACCGCTTGAAGGTAGCACTGGACATGGCTCAACCGAGAGAACAAGCTGGATTCAGGAGTGGCTACAGCACAATAGATCATATCCATGTGCTGAGAGAACTAATTGAAAGAGCAAAAGAATATGAACTTCCATTGTGCATGGCTTTTATCGATTATGAAAAAGCCTTTGATTCGGTGAAACCATCAGCAGTTACAATGGCTCTGAAAACCTGCGGTATTGAAGATGCATACATTAATATTATTAATAACATCTATGAAAATGCAAGTGCAAAGATTAGGCTGTTTGAAAATACAACACACATAAAAATTGGAAAGGGAGTGAGACAAGGTGACACCATATCTCCGAAGCTCTTTAATGCCACATTGGAGGGTGTTTTTCAGTCGCTGAGCTGGGAAAACAAGGGGATAAAGATTAACAAGAAAGGTAACTTGATCACGCTAGTTACGTTAACTAAAACTTTTACAAAAGTTCGTAAGTTGGAAGCTTTCGACCTTATCTTAGGTCTTCATCACGCCAATGGAGGACTAAAATTGTTGCCAGATTCTACATTTGAATTTTTCCTATTTTGTTGCCAAAACTTAGAATTGATCTCCAGATCAACGGAATGTAGAGAGGAGATTCGGAGTTGCAAGTCATTGAGTTGAAAATAATTTCTATGCTTTCACGGTAACGGAGGGCAAAACGATTGTCAAACGAAGCAATTCGTTTTGCTTCGTTCCAGTGGGGAACTGCAGATGTGTCTTCCATTGTCAAAATAGACAAGGCAGTGTTGGGATTGCCTTTCGAAACATCTTTTCTGTGTTCTAAAATTCTATGGCTAATGCTCCTGTATGTGCTTCCAATGTATAAGTTATCCCCAGTAGAAGAAGAGATAGGAATGCAGTAAACTCCTGGGAGGTTCAGGCTTTCAACTTTGTCCCTATCCCTTTGTAGAAGTTTCAAGATGTTTGGGTAGATTTAATGGCAAGATGGTAACCAAAACTTCTAAAAGGATCTGTAACTTATAAGCATAGGAAGGATGGTAAGGAACAGAACCACAGAATTTCAGGTCTTCTTTCTTGTGAGGAAGGAGGCATTCGATTTTCGAATGGTTTTCATATTTCTTTATGAGGGAGTTAACTGTAACAGCAGGGAAACCATGAGAGAGGGCTATTGTAGAAATTTTGGAGAGTTCTTCTTGAAGAGAGAGTTGGTTGTTGCAAATGATATGAGCCCTGTGGATGTAGGACTTCAATGCTGCAAGCTTGTAGAGATGCAGGGTGCAAGATTTGTAGGGAATGATGTTAGTGGCTGCAGAAGGTTTTCGATAGACGGAACGAGTAATGGAGAGATCAGCGTTTCTGCAGATAGATACATCCAGGAAATCAATTTTGTGATTTACTTCCTTAGATATAGTGAGCTTAATGGAAGGAAATTTTCTGTAATGGAGTTGATCAGTATCTGTAGCTCAGACTCGGAATGTGGCCAGCTAATGAAAAATGTCGTCTACATATCTTAACCATAGGGAAGGTTGAAAAGGGTGTAGAGGAATTATGGAAACTTCAATATGTTGCATGTAGATTTCAGCAAGCAGAGGGGAAGAGGTGAGCCCATGGGGAGACAGATTGTTGCCTATACACAATTTTGTTGAAAACAAAACAACTGTGTTGATGAATAGTGTGGAAACAATCATAAAGATCTTTGATAAGAGGACCGGGGGTTCAAAATGAAGAATCAATTTCTTCATGAGGAGCATGTAGGAATCAAAATATGGTACAGAGGGAAACAAAGATTCTACATCAAGAGTATACAGATTATCACAAGGGGGAAAGGAATTAGGAAGGTTGTGGATGAAGTTTGAAGTAGAGACAACTGTATGAGGATGGATTTGGCTGCCAGGGATTTGCATTTGTGGACCAATCTCTTTCAAGGTTTACAGCTGAGAAAACGAATATTCCACTAAAGGTCTGATGGGGTTACCAGCTTTATGCAGTTTCACTTTGCAGGAAGAGCCTGGGAGTTCTAAAGTAAGGAGGGGGTGATATATCACCAAGGAAGGATTGAAGAGTTTCTTTCTTAGCTAATCTGTCAACTGAGTTTTGAGTGAGTTGGTGGTGTCTGACTGTAAGGGATGCAGTTAGCTGATGTAAGAAAAGAAAGCACTTTTTGGTTTAGAGTTTCTTTACCAATGATGACTGGGCAACCAACTTTATCTGCTTTGCATACGGCTAGGTCATTTTCTTGAATAAATGACCTGAATTCTTTTAAACAAGAGGAAGAGTACTTGATTGGCACAGAATTTTGCTTGGATAAGATAACAGCAGCGTTGGCACGAAGGGATAGGCTGCTGAACAGTCTCAGTTCTGTGGATGGCTGATTCTATAACAGAAACAGTTTGTGGAAGATTGATAGGAAGAGCAGGTGAAAATTTTGGGCCTAATGATAAGAATTTATCCAAGCTAGGAGGAATAGTGACAGAAGAAAGATTTACATACTTTGGCTTGTCAGTAGAGGCTGATGACGGAGATGTTGCTCGACTTTTTTGCTTGGAGAGTAGAAAATTGAATTTCTTTGTATGGCGAGCATATTCTTTTACTTCTATTGTTGAGAGAGTTTGGTTGATGCGAACCATGAAAATATCAAGCAAAGCAGGATGAGTGGTAGCAGCCAGTGATTGGTAGCTAATGTAGCAGGAAAGTTCAGTTTTAGCAATGGAGGAACGCAGGTCACGGATAGCGGCAGATAGGAGGTTATGGCTGGTTTGCTGTAGTAAGCACGGCACCGTCCTTTGAAGATGGGTTTGCAGATCTGAAAAGCTTGGGAAAGAATGCCAGAAGTCTTGCAGGAAACAAGAAAACGAAGGCTGCAAAGAGAATTAGTGACTTGAGTCCGAAGTTTCCGGAAGGAAATCCAATCTTTCGTCCAGTCCAAAATAAAATGCCCGGAAGTTGCGTAGCTTTGAAACATGACGATTATAGGGCAAAACACGTAACAATATTAACAAAGAAAGGTAACTTGATCACGCTAGTTACGTTAACTAAAACTTTTACAAGTTTTAGTTAACGTAACTAAGCGTTTCTTTGTTAATATTGTTACGTGTTTTGCCCATAATCGTCATGTTTCAAAGCTACGCAACTTCCGGGCATTTTATTTTGGACTGGACGAAAGATTGGATTTCCTTCGGAAACTTCGGACTCAAGTCACTAATTCTCTTTGCAGCCTTCGTTTTCTTGTTTCCTGCAAGACTTCTGGCATTCTTCCCCAAGCTTTTCAGATCTGCAAACCCATCTTCAAAGGACGGTGCGTTACTACAGCAAACCAGCCATAACCTCCTATCTGCCGCTATCCGTGACCTGCGTTCCTCCATTGCTAAAACTGAACTTTCCTGCTGCATTAGCTACCAATCACTGGCTGCTACCACTCATCCTGCTTTGCTTGATATTTTCATGGTTCGCATCAACCAAACTCTCTCAACAATAGAAGTAAAAGAATATGCTCGCCATACAAAGAAATTCAATTTTCTACTCTCCAAGCAAAAAGTCGAGCAACATCTCCGTCATCAGCCTCTACTGACAAGCCAAAGTATGTAAATCTTTCTTCTGTCACTATTCCTCCTAGCTTGGATAAATTCTTATCATTAGGCCCAAAATTTTCACCTGCTCTTCCTATCAATCTTCCACAAACTGTTTCTGTTATAGAATCAGCCATCCACAGAACTGAGACTGTTCAGCAACTATCCTTCGTGCCAACGCTGCTGTTATCTTATCCAAGCAAAATTCTGTGCCAATCAAGTACTCTTCCTCTTGTTTAAAGAATTCAGGTCATTTATTCAAGAAAATGACCTAGCCGTATGCAAAGCAGATAAAGTTGGTTGCCCAGTCATCATTGGTAAAGAAACTCTAAACCAAAAAGTGCTTTCTTTTCTTACATCAGCTAACTGCATCCCTTTACAGTCAGACACCACCAACTCACTCAAAAACTCAGTTGACAGATTAGCTAAGAAAGAAACTCTTCAATCCTTCCTTGGTGATATATCACCTCCCTCCTTACTTTAGAACTCCCAGGCTCTTCCTGCAAGTGAAACTGCATAAAGCTGGTAACCCCATCAGACCTTTAGTGGAATATTCGTTTTCTCCAGCTGTAAACCTTGAAAAGAGATTGGTCCACAAATGCAAATCCCTGGCAGCCAACCATCCTCATACAGTTGTCTCTACTTCAAACTTCATCCACAACCTTCCTAATTCCTTTCCCTTGTGATAATCTGTATACTCTTGATGTAGAATCTTTGTTTCCCTCTGTACCATATTTTGATTCCTACATGCTCCTCATGAAGAAATTGATTCTTCATTTTGAACCCCCGGTCCTCTTATCAAGATCTTTATGATTGTTTCCACACTATTCATCAACACAGTTGTTTTGTTTTCAACAAAATTGTGTATAGGCAACAATCTGGTCTCCCCATGGGCTCACCTCTTTCCCCTCTGCTTGCTGAAATCTACATGCAACATATTGAAGTTTCCATAATTCCTCTACACCCTTTTCAACCTTCCCTATGGTTAAGATATGTAGACGACATTTTCATTAGCTGGCCACATTCCGAGTCTGAGCTACAGATACTGATCAACTCCATTACAGAAAAATTTCCTTCCATTAAGCTCACTATATCTAAGGAAGTAAATCACAAAATTGATTTCCTGGATGTATCTATCTGCAGAAACGCTGATCTCTCCATTACTGCGTTCGTCTATCGAAAACTCTGCAGCCACTAACATCATTCCCTACAAATCTTGCACCCTGCATCTCTACAAGCTTGCAGCATTGAAGTCCTACATCCACAGGGCTCATATCATTTGCAACAACCAACTCTCTCTTCAAGAAGAACTCTCCAAAATTTCTACAATAGCCCTCTCATGGTTTCCCTGCTGTTACAGTTAACTCCCTCATAAAGAAATATGAAAACCATTCGAAAATCGAATGCCTCCTTCCTCACAAGAAGAAGACCTGAAATTCTGTGGTTCTGTTCCTTACCATCCTTCCTATGCTTATAAGTTACAGATCCTTTTAGAAGTTTTGGTTACCATCTTGCCATTAAATCTACCCCAAACATCTTGAAACTTCTACAAAGGGATAGGGACAAAGTTGAAAGCCTGAACCTCCCAGGAGTTTACTGCATTCCTATCTTCTTCTACTGGGGATAACTTATACATTGGAAGCACATACAGGAGCATTAGCCATAGAATTTTAGAACACAGAAAAGATGTTTCGAAAGGCAATCCCAACACTGCCTTGTCTATTTTGACAATGGAAGACACATCTGCAGTTCCCCACTGGAACGAAGCAAACGAATTGCTTCGTTTGACAATCGTTTTGCCCTCCGTCCCGTGAAAGCATAGAAATTATTTTCAACTCAATGACTTGCAACTCGAATCTCCTCTCTACATTCCGTTGATCTGAGATCAATTCTAAGTTTTGGCAACAAAAATAGGAAAAATTCAAATGTAGAATCTGGCAACAATTTTAGTCCTCCATTGGCGTGATGAAGACCTAAGATAAGGTCGAAAGCTTCCAACTTACGAACTTTTTGTAAAAGTTTTAGTAGTTAACGTAACTAGCGTGATCTTACCTTTCTTTGTTAATATTGTTACGTGTTTTGCCCATAATCGTCATGTCAGGGATAAAGATTAATGGAGATTATCTAACCCACCTTCGTTTTGCTGATGACGTAGTCATTTTTGCAACTAGCCCATCAGAGCTGCAGAGTATGATCCAGGAACTTGCTGACAAGAGTAAAGAAGTGGGATTAAAAATGAACTTTCAGAAGACAAAAGTGATGTTCAATGCTTTTACAAGAAATGAAGATTTATCGATTGATGGAGAAAAGCTGGAGATAACAGACACGTACGTTTATCTTGGACAGCAGATATCAAGTGAGGGTCACATTGATGAAGAAATTAATCGGCGTACAAAACTTGCCTGGAGAGCTTTTGGAAGAAACAGCATAATTTTCAAGAGCAATATGCCATTATGTCTTAAAAGAAAAGTGTTTGATCAATGCATCCTTCCAGTGCTTACGTATGGTGCAGAGACGTGGACCTTAACTAAAAGAGACATACAAAGGCTGCAGACAACTCAAAGAAGCATGGAGAGGTGCATACTTGGTGTAACCAGGAGAGATAAGAAGAGGAACTCGTGGATCCGAAAAATGACAAGAGTGGAAGACATCATGATCAGAGTTAAATCCCTGAAATGGCAATGGGCTGGACATACTGCCAGAAGGACAGATCATCGATGGACAGCCGAAATTTTAGATTGGATTCCAAGGGACAGGAAAAGACCCAGAAGAAGACCACATGGGAGATGGGTGGATGAAATTCGAAAGTATGCAGGGGTGACATGGAGGAGACTGGCACAAGACAGACCGTTGTGGAGGAAACTTGGGAGACCTTCGTCCAGCAGTGGATTGATAATGGTTGACAATGATGATGATGATGATATATATATATATATATATATATACTTAAGAGCAAAACTGAAGACTAAGGAAAAACTTTAGAATTTAAAACGAAGGTTGCAAAAAAACCTGAAATATATATATATATATATATATATATATATATATATATATATATATATCATTTGTCAACCATTACAATCCACTGCTGGACGAAGGTCTCCCCAAGTTTCATCCACAACGGTCTGTCTTGTGCCAGTCTCTTCCATGTTACTCCCGCATACTTTCGAATTTTATCTGCCCATCTCTCATGTGGCCTTCCTCTGGGTCTTTTCCTGTCCCTTAGAATCCAGTCTAAAATTTCAGCTGTCCATCGATGGTCTGTCCTTCTGGCAATATGTCCAGCCCATTTGCTGTTTCAGGGATTTTACTCTGGTCATGATGTATTCCACTCTTGTCATTTTTCTGATCCACGAGTTCCTCTTCTTATCTCTCCTGATTACACCAAGCATGCATCTCTCCATGCTCTTTGAGTTGTCTGCAGTCTTTGTATGTCTCTTTTAGTTAAGGTCCACGTCTCTGCACCATATGTAAGCACTGGAAGGATGCATTGATCAAACACTTTTCTTTTAAGAGATAACGGCATATTGCTCTTGAAAATTATACTGTTTCTTCCAAACGCTCTCCAGGCAAGTTTTGTACGCCGATTAATTTCTTCATCAATGTGACCCTCACTTGATATCTGCTGTCCAAGATAAACGTACGTGTCTGTTATCTCCAGCTTTTCTCCATCAATCGATAAATCTTCATTTTTTGTGAAAGCATTGAACATCACTTTTGTCTTCTGAAAGTTCATTTTTAATCCCACTTCTTTACTCTTGTCAGCCAGTTCCTGGATCATACTCTGCAGCTCTGATGGGGTAGTTGCAAAAATGACTACGTCTTCAGCAAAACAAAGGTGAGTTAGATAATCTCCATTAATCTTTATCCCTTTGTTTTCCCAGTTCAATGATTGAAAGACATTTTCCAATGTAGCATTAAAGAGTTTGGGAGATATAGTGTCACCTTGTCTCACTCCCTTTCCAATATTTATGGGTGCTGTATTCTCAAATAGCTGAATCTTTGCACTTGCATTTTCATAGATGTTATGAATAATATTTATATATGCATCTTCAATACCGCAGGATTTCAAAGCCATTGTAACTGCTGATGGTTTCACTGAATCAAAGGCCTTTTCATAGCCGATGAAAGCTATGCATAATCGAAGTTCATATTCCCTCGCTCTTTCAATTAGTTCTCTCAGTACGTGGATATGATCTATAGTGCTGTAGCCACTGCTGAATCCAGCTTGTTCTCTCGGTTGAGCCATGTCCATTGTCACCTTCAAGCGGTGTGAAAGAACTTTAGTGAAGATTTTTATAAACCACTGATAGGAGGCTGATAGGTCTGCAGTTCCTGAGATCCTCAATATCACCTTTTTTATGTAGTAGGATCATTGTAGCATTGTTCCAATCCTCAGGAATCTTCCCTTCATTAAGGCATCGAGTGAAAACTTGGGCGAGTACTGTTTCAATTTCTCCACTTGCTTCTTGTAGGATGTCTACTGTAATTCCATCTTCTCCTGGAGCGTTTCCCGATTTCATGTTCTTGATTGGATGTGTAACTTCTGCTGGGAGTACCGAAAAACTCTGGTACCTTTTGTAATGTTTGGAGTACATGTATCATCCCTTTCATATAGTTTTGAGTAGAAATCTTTCACCCTTGTTAAAATTTCACTTCTGTTCCTTGTTACAGAACCATCTTCTTTTCTCAGAGCCATAATCTGTTTTCTTCCCTTACTCAGATGTCCCTTTGCTCTCTTCAGGCTTTGGTTGTTTTCAATTGCTTTGCTCACTAGTTCACAGTTGAATTTCCTTACGTCTTCGGTGATACTTTTTCGTACTGTCTTGCATAGCTTTATATATTCCACTTTGGAAGTCACATCTTCTTTATTTGTCCTCATCTCTCTTCTTTTTGCATCAACATTTTGGTTTTTCCTGATAATTTGTTCACATGCAACTTGTTTTTAGACCCAGCTAATTTTGTTGCTGTTTCCATAACAGCCTTGGTTAGTTTTCTGTTAACTTCAGAGATGTCCACTTCTTCCAACATTAGACCTTCTAGAGCAAAGAATCTGTTCCTGAGTTCCAATTTGAAGGTATTATGACGTTTTTTAAGGTTGGTCATGTCAATACAATTTGTTTGTTTTATAAGCTTGCCACGCTCGAGTTTAGCATTGAGGTGCATCTTATCATTCTATGGTCACTACCTGTGTTGAACTTGTTTAGCACAGTGCAGTCTTCCATGACAAATTTCTTGTTACACATAATAAAATCAATTTCACTTGTCAATCCATTGGGATGCCTCCATGTCCATTTCCTTTTTCGGCTTTTTCTTGAAAAAGGAATTCATGATGAAAAACCCTTCTGCCTCTGCAAACTCTACGAGAGTATTTTCATGCTGGTTTCTGTTGCTAAGACCGAATTTACCTACTGAAGTTTCATTCTGTTGCCATTGCCCTATTTTAGCATTAAAAACTCCCTAATGATCTTCAAGTGCAGCTTGCCTTTATTATTTAGATGATAAATTTCCTCATAAAATTCTTCCATCTCTTCTTCAGGTTGACTTGTAGTGGGTGCATAAGCTTGAATAATCTGAACCTGGTATCTTCTCGAGAGTTGGATAACAAGTCGTGCAGCTCTGTCAGAGGAACTTTCAACTTCTACAACTTTATCCTTCAGTTTCTTGTTTATTATAAATCCAATACCACTAGTTCTGCCAGTATCTGTCCCACAATAATAGAAGAGATGTCCACTTTTTAGTTCAATGAGATCTCCTTTTCTCCTTACCCCACTTAGCTCGATGATGTTCCACTTGATCCTTTGTAGTTATTCTTCCAATTCAAGGAGCCTTGAATCAGAAGATAGGGAGCGTCCATTATATGTAGCCAAGGTCAGCATCAGATGGCAGCCTAGTCCGGTCCTCCGGGGATTCTTAGCACCCTCTGCCTTAATGTCGCACTGGCTGCTGCCTTGGCCAGGTACATTCGAGCTGCCAGAGACTGAGCGCCAATATTTAAGTTATGTATTCATTTTGGAGGGGTTTGGCCATAACTCAACACGCTGGCCAGGCGGGTTGGTGAGTGTGAGATAGCATTTCCTCTAATCCCGATGGTATAGTTATACCGCTATTGGCGGTCGTCAGAGCCCCTTTAGTGGGAACAGGATGCACCACGAGAAGGCGGGGTTGACATTTGTCAAGTAGAGGCTGTAGTATATTGCGCATCACCTGACCTTACATCCCACACACAAATATATATCATCATTGTCAACCATTATCAATCCACTGCTGGACGAAGGTCTCCCCAAGTTTCCTCCACAATGGTCTGTCTTGTGCCAGTCTCCTCCATGTCACTCCCGCATACTTTCGAATTTCATCCACCCAGCTTCCATGTTGTGGTCTTCTGGGTCTTTTCCTGTCCCTTGGAATCCAATCTAAAATTTCAGCTGTCCATCGATGGTCTGTCCTTCTGGCAGTATGTCCAGCCCATTGCATTTCAGGGATTTAACTCTGATCATGATGTCTTCCACTCTTGTCATTTTTCGGATCCACGTGTTCCTCTTCTTATCTCTCCTGGTTACACCAAGCATGCACCTTTCCATGCTGCTTTGAGTTGTCTGCAGCCTTTGTATGTCTCTTTTAGCTAAGGTCCACGTCTCTGCACCATACGTAAGCACTGGAAGGATGCATTGATCAAACACTTTTCTTTTAAGACATAATGGCATATTGCTCTTGAAAATTATGCTGTTTCTTCCAAAAGCTCTCCAGGCAAGTTTTGTACGCCGATTAATTTCTTCATCAATGTGACCCTCACTTGATATCTGCTGTCCAAGATAAACGTACATGTCTGTTATCTCCAGCTTTTCTCCATCAATCGATAAATCTTCATTTCTTGTAAAAGCATTGTACATCACTTTTGTCTTCTGAAAGTTCATTTTTAATCCCACTTCTTTACTCTTGTCAGCAAGTTCCTGGATCATACTCTGTAGCTCTGATGGGGTAGTTGCAAAAATGACTATGTCATCAGCAAAACGAAGGTGGGTTAGATAATCTCCATTAATCTTTATCCCTTTGTTTTCCCAGTTCAGTGACTGAAAGACATTTTCCAATGTGGCATTAAAGAGCTTCGGAGATATGGTGTCACCTTGTCTCACTCCATTTCCAATTTTTATGTGTGTTGTATTTTCAAACAGCCGAATCTTCGCACTTGCATTTTCATAGATGTTATTAATAATATTAATGTATGCATCTTCAATACCGCAGGATTTCAGAGCCATTGCAACTGCTGATGGTTTCACCGAATCAAAGGCTTTTTCATAATCGATAAAAACCATGCACAATGGAAGTTCATATTCCCTTGCTCTTTCAATTAGTTCTCTCAGTACGTGGATATGATCTATTGTGCTGTAGCCACTCCTGAATCCAGCTTGTTCTCTCGGTTGAGCCATGTCCAGTGTCACCTTCAAGCGGTGTGAAAGAACTTTAGTGAAGATTTTATAAACCACTGATAGGAGGCTGATAGGTCTGTAGTTCCTGAGATCCTCAATGTCACCTTTTTTATGTAGCAAGATCATTGTAGCGTTGTTCCAATCCTCAGGAATTTTCCCTTCATTAAGGCATCGATAGAAAATTTGGGCGAGTACTGTTTCAATTTCTCCACTTGCTTCTTGTATGATGTCTACAGTAATTCCATCTTCTCCTGGAGCTTTTCCCCGCTTCATGTTCTTGATTGCATGTGCAACTTCTGCTGGAAGGACTGGAAGAACTCTGGTACTGGTACCTTTCATGATGTCTGGAGTACATGTATTATCCCTTTCATATAATTTGGAGTAGAAATCCTTCACTCTTGTCAAAATTTCGCCTCTATTTCTTGTTACAGAACCATCTTCTTTTCTCAGTGCCATAATCTGTTTTTTTTTCCTTACTGAGATATCCCTTTGCTATATTTAGGCTTTGGTTGTTTTCAATTGCTTTCCTTACTAGTTCACAGTTGATATATTTTATATGTCATATAATGTATATATATTATATGTCAGAAATTAGTGCGCCTGAAGAATGAACGGTAATGCAGGTGAAGTTCACAGAGCAGTATATATACAACCTGAGGACCGGCTTTCGGTTAGTAGCGTGTTCGGAGTCAGAATTGGAAAAGCTGCCGCTTTATCATAGTTTGATCAAGGACAAATTGTGATGCATGGCGCCTAGGAACTATGATCTGGGAAACGGCACAGCTTGTAGGTTGTTCACTTGCCGCTATAGTGAGTATGTATCAAAAGTGGTGCACATATGGCCAAACAATGAACTGTTGTCAGCAGCTCATTGATACCAGAAGGGGGAAAAGACTATCGTGCATTGTTCACAGCGACCGCAGGGCCACAGTGCGACAAATCACCCACAGCTACAACAGTGGTGATCAGGGCGATGTGTTGCAGCACACTGTTCATTGCAGCCTTGTGCGCATGGGCCTGTGTAGCAAAAGACCCAGCCGGGTCCCCATGCTCACTGCACGTCATCACCAACAATGCATGAAATGGGCCCAAGTACATCGAGATTACACCGTGGATGATTGGAACAAGGTGGCTTGGTCTGATGAATCAAGATTCCGGGTGTATCATGTGGATGGCCGAGCACAGATTCATCGATTACCAACAGAGGCTATGGCACCTGGATGCACTGTTGGGCAGAAACAGGCTGGCGACGGCAGTGTTATGTTGTGGGCAATGTTTTCTTGGAACACTTTAGTACCCATTATCACAATAGCACAATCCCTGACAGTTGTCAGGTATCTGTTCACTCATTCATGGCAACTGTGTTCCCTGCTGGTGGTGGTCATTACCAATAGGATAATGCACCATGCCACACTACCAGAATCGTCAAGGAGTGATTCGAGGAACATGCTGGTGACTTTCTGTTAATGCCCTGGCCTCCAAATTCACCTGACGTGAACCTGGTCGAACATTTGCGGTTTGACTTGGAAAAGTGGGTTCGCACTAAATCACCACCATCGTGAAATGTACAGGAACTGGAGGACCTGCTGTTGACATTGTGGTACCAGATACTCCGGGATACCTATCGCCACCTCATCAAATCAATGCCTTGCCGAGTGGCCACTGTTTTGCGGGTTGAAGGGGGTCCTACAGCTTATTAGGTAGGTGGTCATAATGTAATGGATCATCAGTGTATGTTTGTTAGAAAGTTTCAGTATTTTTATTATTATTTTTTTCTATTTTTTTTTTTTTACTGCTTAATTTTTCTGGAATTTTTCAAATTACAATGTGAATGCTGTTACCAAAAACTTTTATTCGTGTCTTTTGCTTGTTTAACCTACTTTTTTTTTTTTATTATTCTATTAAGGTGTTTGATTGTAATATTATGTTACTTCTGAATTTTCATATTTTTTTACATTTTGAAGGAATGATTCACAGTGGCAGCCACCTGTTCATCACCCAATTGATTATTCATATGTGCGACCAACACATATTCCTGGGATAAATTCTTTGTGTCAAGAATTTTTTTGGCCTGGGATTGACTGTAAGTTTCACTTCTGACTTGAATTATATTGAATGTGCATTTTCTGTCATTCATTTCAATTTATAATGTCAACAACAGAAATTATAAAAGTATCAGTATCTGTATACAAGTTCTGCATGTTCTAAAACTGTGCACGAAAAGAAATTTTGCTGAAATTGGAACAATTTGATGTATAGGTCAACACTTTTAGTCCAAATGTTTAATCCTGTGTGTATGATTGAGTTAGACATTGCTATAGAGTGGGTTCGCACTGGTACCACAATGTCAACAGCATGCTTCATCTAGAACTCAAACTCAGGCCCTAGATGACTGCCCCATCTCAATTTTCAAGAATATAGATAATTAAAAGAACAAAATCAAAGATGTATAAATTAGATAATCAGCTTCACTAATAAAGAACATTACTTTTCCACTTCGCCATCAGGGCGGCTGACAATTATTCCAAAAATTCTCTTCTCTCACTCTCCCTCACATTTGTGGCATCAACTCTATAGCAATGTCTAACTCAATCATACACACAGGATTAAACATTTGGACTAAAAGTGTTGACCTATACATCAAATTGTTCCAATTTCAGCAAAATTTCTTTTTCGTGCACAGTTTTAGAACATGCAGAACTTGTATACAGATACTGATACTTTTATAATTTGTCTTATGGCACTGGCTCTTTCCCTTTCCTGTAACCAGTGGCCTCAAATTAGGGATGAGTGACAGCTTTTAGCCCTTATAGTTGCTCATGGTAGTTTTTAAACCTCGAAACAAAAACAAAAAAATGGAGTTGTTCCTTCTAGCTGCTGATGCATGGAGCAAGAAAAGGGGGTTGCATCATTGAACTTAGAAAACAAACAAAAGTGTGTGAGTCTTCAACAGACCTATACATGCTCCGAGCTTCCTCCACCACTCTGTTACAGCATTCATTTGCACAGTCATGTAAGTAGCTGCAGAAAGTTTCTGCCAAGGCGGTTAAAACCACTGGTTGTAACCAGTTAACACTGGCATGGCAGAAACTAGTTTGCGCCATAAAAGTGGCAGAAACCCAGAAATTAATAATGTCTTGTAATAAAAACTTACTGAAGTACCACAAATAGCATATAATGAATTACTGAAGAACCACAAATAGCATATAATGAATCCATATAATGAATAGCATAGGGAAATGCATTTTAAAGTAAAACAAGTTCAGTTGCGATGTTTACAGTATTTATTCAAAGGTTACAGCGCAGAAAATTCACCATTCAAGTGCACTTTTTCCACGAAGTAGTCGATAGCAAAAGACCAATTTTGCTGTTGTTTCCAAACCCAAACAATTTCTTAATTTATTGTGAATAAACGAAAAGCTTGAGAATGTTCTTTCAAGCCCAGCAGAACTTGCAGGCAATGTCATCATTGTGCAAGCAAGACTTATGAAATCTTCATTTACAGTTGTTTTATTTAGACTAGACCACCATGTAAAAGCTGAGACATTTTCTAAGACTTCATTGGAGTAATATGTTTAAGGAAAAGGAGCTGATTTTGTAAGGTTTAGCACTAACAACTTTCTTGCAGTTGATACATTCAACTATTTGCTTATTATTTACTTTTTTCTGCACATAAAAACCCAAAATTTGGTCAACTGGCCTACCACCTCTAGAAGTAGACATAATAGCATAAACAGAAGTCAACAAAACAAACTACATTCAAACTTTCTTTTCGACAAAATGGCTCCCCTTGCTTAAACATGGAACCACTTCTGAAATATGTAAGACAAGCTGTGATTGGTGGTTCAAAAATTGTGGTTCATTGGCTTTAATACAGCTTATCTGGTTGGTGCACTTGAGACAGTCATAAGCCAATAAGGTTCTTCCTTACAGCCAGTCTGCCAATCATGTTGCTTTTTATATTATAGCCAAGGATCAAGCATGTCTAAAAGATATATGTGATGTAACATTTTAATATTGAAATGATTAATTATTACAAATTACTATAATACTAAATTATTGTAATAAAAAATATTTGTCATCTCTGAGTTACTGTAAATTTCATGTACTAATTGATACAAAAATGGTGTAAGTACTTTTTTTAGTTTCTGCTATTTTCTGCCAGTTTAAACCGGTTATATCCAGTTTCTGCCAGCAGAAACCCAACCCTGATCCTAATAGCTAAAAATCTGGAAGATTCAGACCAGGTGGTCACCAGTATGAAGGAGGATGATTAATTACACATTCTGTAGAAAAGGTCGACATCAGAAGTTGAAAGCCTGGCTGGTACAGTATGAGAAAATGCTCCATCCTGTGTGAAACAGTTTATCAGTTATTGTTTCAGATGGTCTTATTTGTAAGTTGCACAACCTCCCATTATGAAGAATTACTCTGTGTAAATAATTTTGCATAATAAACTCTTTGCCCCCCCCTCCCCCCACAAAGCACCCAGAAGGAATCGTCCAATCGAGATGAAAATGGTTCATTTGTGTGTGTATGCTTTTTACTGGTGTAGAAAATGATGTAGAATTTTGCATAATTTTGTAAGATTAAATTGGGTGTTATTTTCCCTAATATCAAAATTGACATTATACTACATTAAGTTTATTTTTGTGATATTTTGAGAATGCCATTTTCATATTTTGCATATTAAAAATATGACAGTTTAAAAATTGATTAAAGATCTAAAAATATAGCTGCAAACATGACATGCAGCTCTTGTGCTATGTCATGTATGCAGCTGACAGAGCTAAAACCAATAATTCGCTATACAAAATCACAATATTTGAGTGCCACATATAACTTTTTTGTATTGGCATAGTGAAGTATGTACACAAATTACTCCTATGCTTGGCAGAGGATTGGCTTGTTCATGTGTGTGTACAGAGTTAACTCAGTGAAACTGAAGCAGCTTCTAAAATTAAATTCAAGATTAAATTTTCTCAAATGATGTTCTTACATCATCTCCTCACTGATGTGAAAATTGAGAAAACTAAATGTATTAGATGCATTCATATCCTGCTGAAAGTTTTCCCTTTTTCATAGGAGCATATGCTGAACTGCAGTTCAGCTTTTTTCCTTTGTGTAGTATATTGTACCTAGCTTCTGAAATTTCTGTTGATACAATTCAGTTCACAGGTCTGTTGCTAATAATATCACCATTGCTTCTTGATGGCTGTGGCTGCCATTGAATTGTGCGATACCATTACGTAAACTGCAGTGTTGGATCTCTTACATTTGTTATTTGTATTCATCCTTTCTGGATGAAAAAGAATAAACAGCCAACTGATTTGCAGATCTTTTTAATGAAATTAACCAATCATTTTGATATTTTATTTTCATTTTCTTTAGTTTAGTTTCTTATCTAAAGTTGTAGTTATGTGATGCATACTGTTTTTTCTTTTTTCCTTTTTATTTTGTGTGTTGAGTGTGGGTTTATTAAAAAAAAAAGGGGGGGGGGTTTGTGGATATCTGTGTTACATTTCATATGTTACTGATTTTCAGACCCAGTGTAAGTGAATTCTTACGACACTTAAATTGTTTTGGTCATTTCATTTATGGTGTAATACATAAAAGAAGGATCTGCTTTTTTAAGAGTTAAGCAATTGATAGTTAATAATTAATAGAAACAGTTTTCCAAACATGAAGATCTAGTTGACATCTTTTCACGTCTGTATACTGAGGTGGTGTTCAATCAAGTTGAAGATGCACAAAATTTGTTTGTCAAGGACACACACACACACACACACACTCTCTCTCTCTCTCTCTCTCTCTCTCTCTCTCTCTCTCTCTCTCTCTCTCTCTCTCTCTCTCTCTCTCTCTCTCTCTCTCTCTCACACACACACACACACACACACACACATTCATTCATTCATTGCATTTGGAACACCCCCTGTTTTACATATTCAGTGCGATAACAAAGTGCCACATATCATCACATGCGGCTGCTATATGTTGTGTATACATATCCTCTGAACATTGCCAGTAATAAGGAAATGTGGTGACATAAGCCAATTTGACTGCAGCCAGATAGTTGGAGGGCAGGTGCCAGTATTTCATAAACAGCCACACTTGTTGGCTGCTTCTGTACTGCTGTGTCAAGTGTGTACCAGGACTGGATTAACCATGTGCAGTTGATCGTAGAGGTGAGCATCGGGTGTCACGACTGGTATCTCAACAATGACGTGCAACAGTATAACCCAGCTCACCCCCAGTACAACAAGGGTGCAGTTTGGCCTATTTCCACATGTACCATGTGCTGTACCTTGCTTCACCTGGAGTTCCACAGCCAGAGACCAATGAGGGTACCCATGATGACGCCCAGTCACATCAATTGCAAACAATGCCTCGCATGTGCCAAGGAATGTCGGCAATGGACCCTTGACAGATGGAAGAACTTCAAGTCGTCTGGAAGATAACAGGACAAACTGGATCACCTTCCACAAGTGTCTCGCACCATTTTTACAGTGTGACTTTGATTTGATCGAAAACCACATCGGCACATACACTTTAATGAAGAATTTAACTAGGATTTTCAAATTTACCGACACATTTATACTTGCAATGTATAAACGTAGAACTCAACATGCTGCTGTCAGCCAACTGGAGTGCGACAGCTTTCCTGGCTTTTTTCTGCCAGTGCAGGTGAGCAATAACCTGTTGTAACAGCTTCATAAATCTCCTGCATGTACTGCTGATTGGTATTCAGATCTTTGCGAAGTTCTCCTGATATTGCAAAGGTTTCATCCACTTAAACTTTTTCGAAATTGACGACCGGTTTAAGTTCACAGTATTCAAGCTCTTTTCCAACTGGTCCAGAGAAGGTTCCAGGACCACTTGTTCGACCATCCAATTTCTTTAGGAGGTGCCGCAAAGGTAGCTCATTTGCATGCGACAAACATACAACCCATTGCAGAGTCCTCCCAATTTCTTCTTCTAGTAAGCATAAAACTCCATTTCTGTATCCAGTGTTAACTGCTGTCCCATTGCTTCCAACTATCATAAGGGCTCCTGTGTCAATGTCCTTCTGCGAAAGGTACTCGGTAATGCTGGTCCTAATGGATTCTGCTGAACCACTTGCTGGTGAAACATGGCCGAGGTATTGAGATCCTGGCTTTTGTATTAAAACCACATGCTCTTCAGTAACCGTTGTTCTGTGTTTCTCCTGACATGACGATTATGGGCAAAACACGTAACAATATTAACAAAGAAAGGTGACTTGATCACGCTAGTTACGATCTGGTCTCCCCATGGGCTCACCTCTTTCCCCTCTGCTTGCTGAAATCTACATGCAACATATTGAAGTTTCCATAATTCCTCTACACCCTTTTCAACCTTCCCTATGGTTAAGATATGTAGACGACGTTTTCATTAGCTGGCCACATTCCGAGTCTGAGCTACAGATACTGATCAACTCCATTACAGAAAAATTTCCTTCCATTAAGCTCACTATATCTAAGGAAGTAAATCACAAAATTGATTTCCTGGATGTATCTATCTGCAGAAACGCTGATCTCTCCATTACTCGTTCCGTCTATCGAAAACCTTCTGCAGCCACTAACATCATTCCCTACAAATCTTGCACCCTGCATCTCTACAAGCTTGCAGCATTGAAGTCCTACATCCACAGGGCTCATATCATTTGCAACAGCCAACTCTCTCTTCAAGAAGAACTCTCCAAAATTTCTACAATAGCCCTCTCTCATGGTTTCCCTGCTGTTACAGTCAACTCCCCTCGTAAAGAAATATGAAAACCATTCGAAAATCGAATGCCTCCTTCCTCACAAAAAAGAAGACCTGAAATTCTGTGGTTCTGTTCCTTACCATCCTTCCTATGCTTATAAGTTACAGATTCTTTTAGAAGTTTTGGTTACCATCTTGCCATTAAATCTACCCCAAACATCTTGAAACTTCTACAAAGGGATAGGGACAAAGTTGAAAGCCTGAACCTCCCAGGAGTTTACTGCATTCCTATCTCTTCTTCTACTGGGGATAACTTATACATTGGAAGCACATACAGGAGCATAAGCCATAGAATTTTAGAACATAGAAAAGATGTTTCGAAAGGCAATCCCAACACTGCCTTGTCTATTTTGACAATGGAAGACACATCTGCAGTTCCCCACTGGAACGAAGCAAAACGAATTGCTTCGTTTGACAATCGTTTTGCCCTCCGTTACCGTGAAAGCATAGAAATTATTTTCAACTCAATGACTTGCAACTCCGAATCTCCTCTCTACATTCCGTTAATCTGGAGATCAATTCTAAGTTTTGGCAACAAAAATAGGAAAAATTCAAATGTAGAATCTGGCAACAATCTTAGTCCTCCATTGGCGTGATGAAGACCTAAGATAAGGTCGAAAGCTTCCAACTTACGAACTTTTGTAAAAGTTTTAGTTAACGTAACTAGCGTGATCAAGTCACCTTTCTTTGTGTTTCTCCTCTCTAATTTCATCTGTCAAGGTTATATCTGTGCGCCCATCAAAAAAGAGAGCTCAAAGCTCTACTTTTTCCTTTCGTCTTTGCAACTCAATGCATTTTCTCTTTCTCTATCTTCTTATCTTATTCTTGTCTGTAACTTTGGAAATACAGTCAAATCTGCCTTGGGCAGAAATCCATGGCACTTCAAAATATTTCCCTATTAGGCAGAATTCTGCTTTATGCAGATTAAAAAAACACACTTATATATACAGTACATAGGACTAGTGCATGTAGCAAAAAGTAAAAATTGATACAGTTTTACTCTCTTCAGCAGAATAACTCTCACTACATTTTTTTTTTTTTTTGAATAGTTTCATGTGCTGGAGAAAATAAAGATAGGGTTTTCTTATTCTGTAATTATGCCCCCCCCTTTTTCCACTGTCATAATGGATTGATGTTACTGTCTAATTCATCATTGTTTTCGAGGCCTAGCAGTCTTATTTTAACTCCTTCATTAATTAATTAAAAGTTACAACCAAGAAAAATCAGAAAACCACCCAGATATGTTTAAAAAGTAAACAGTATACATACTTTGGTTATCCAATTTTTATTTCCACTTTATTTCATCCATCAAGCTTTCAAGAAAGCTGAGTTGTGTGGGCATTGCTTCTGAAATAGTCCGTTATTGTGCTGGGTTTGAATTATTTTACTGACTATACATTTTTCTATTTCACAACAAACATCAGTAAAAATTTCCAATAATTTTGGGTTACTGGCATGCAAACTAAAGTTTTGCAAGTGCTGTACTTGAACTAAAGCATCATTATAAGTTTTTATTGGGTTCTCAGTTTCTTCTTCATCCTCTTTGCTGTCATTTTTTGTGTCATCATATAAGTTTAACAAATCGTTGATACACTGTATTCCTGGCTCTGTACATATTGTGGTCAATGTTTACATAGTCCGTGGCAGACATTTCACCTACGTTTCTGTCACTGATCAAAGCTTGTGAAATTTCATTTTCATCATCCGAATGTAAAAGCTCAGCAACATCTATGGAAAACCTAGCCTTTTTAAAGCATTTTGTAATTGTACTGGGCTTAATTTCTTTACAAGCTTTTGTCAACCAATTAACAGCAGCTAAAATTGTTATGGATTTAGCTAGTTCAGATGCACTTGTACATGTGTCCATACTAGCAATCTAGGATTGCAAAAGTAGTTGTCAGTATTTCAGCTTCATCATGTAAATAACTCCTTGATCAAGAGGCTGTGTCACTGAAGTTGTGTTACTTGGAAAAAATACCAACTTAACATTTGATAGATCGATATGGGGGTGACAGGGTAGCATTATCCATGAACAGGACTTTTCTGTTGTTTCATCATGTTGTTGAACCCATTCATCCATTCTTCATTAAGTTAGCAGTCATCCAACATTTTTGATTTCCAATAAGTTAGCTGTCATCCTGCCCCAATAAAATGGAAGGACGAAGTACGAATTGCAATACAAAGATTTCTTCTAATTGTGTGATCATGGAATGATGTTGCATGAACTTCCTGCATTATGCAGATTTTTCTTTGCAAGCGTACCAAAATTTTTTTTTCTGTATCAGCATCAGTTATCATTCCAGCATTTTGCAGGACTGCAGAAATCATTTTCGCTGCAGGCCTGTCTCCAATCCCTACACTATCACATGCAAGCGCTGTGGTTGGCAGTTTTATTCTCATCTGGCTAACTTGGGCATTTTGTTTTCTTCCAAGGACTTTTTGGGATGGTACTCTCTAGATCTAGGAGGTACATAATCCTTGTCATTAGTTGTTTCACTGTCAAATTCTCCTTGGTTGCCACAATCCTCGAGGCCAGGTGACTCGAACATAGACTTGGGGTCTTCGCATTCCTGTTCACTAGTGAAAGAAAATGAAGCAGCTGTTTCTAAAGCGCTTGACATTATCTTGGATTGCCAGTTTTGTTTGCAGAGTAGTTTTTCACTTGTTTTTGAATCGACACCAGCAATAATCATTTGCCTGACTGTTCACTGATCAACGAAAAACGGTTGTTCCATTTGTGGAATCTTTCAGCTCTTTTCACAGGAGTATGATGAATATAAGTGACACTTTTTCTCGGTGTCATCCTGAAATTGCTTTACTGTGTTTCTGTATGACTCAGTTGACTTGCCTTTGCTCTTCAGTATATTTCTATACTTAGTATGATAAGATCAAAGAATCTAGAGAATTCTTTTGTGAGAAATTATGGGAATTGAAGCTTTCTTCCATAAATCGGCCACCTTTTCCGCAACAACATTGGCAACATCAGTAAATGTTGGATCACTGCCATGCTTTGAGGATTTCAGTTGTTTCCTAAAATAGGTAAAATTTCATAACTTGACTGTGAGTTGGTAAAACGTTAGTCTTCAGCTCTTCAGGCGATCCAAAAACAAAGCAATCAGTCAAGTTAATTGATATTGTGCCGCTATTGTGATTGAGTAACTCTAACTAATGACTAATGAATGAGTATTGAGACTATTTTGAGACCTTATTTGAAATGAACATGAACAAATGACACTAAGTGCGCCCACCTACTAGATTGCCTCTGCGCTAGACCACCTCTGCACGTTGACTGATAAAAGCATTTGTCCTAAAAGTCCCTGGACTGATTTTTTATCTCGGAGAAGAAAATAGACGAATGCGCGAATTCACAGCGACTGGCATAGGCAGTTCCAAGAGGGGAGAGAGGAAGTCGAGGACGACGTTCGATCCAGACGACTGCATTTCTTATAATTCTCATACGGATGATGCTTGTAAGGACAGTGCGCTGCACGCACGTGACTGAGGTAGGATGAGTCAGTCTGAGTGAGGAATGCATGATATCATTTAGGGTGGGGGAGAAGTTACAACGGTGATAAGAAATGTATAGGACTAAGAGGCCTTTTTGGAGTTGATTTACAGTTTTAACTCTGAAAGTGTATCATGTAAAGAAGATAGAGGGGGAGGGGGTCCCAAATTTAAAAGCGCCAATGGCACCAGAAGATATTGTCCAATCTCAAAAAAGATTTACACGTTTACTAACCAACCCAAGGGGCAACTTTACCGCACTCTGCTAATAACGATTTCAAAAATCTGGAAAAATTGTTTTTTCTGAAAAAAAAATAGCTCTTGTGGCCCAAATTTAAAGGCGTCAGCGACACCAGAAGATATTGTCCAATTAAAAAAAAAATAATAATAATGAAACTAAACAACCCAAGGGATAAATCGGTGAAAAAGTGAATTTTTGGCCCACCCTATTCAACAGGCTGGTGGAAATGGTGTTCTAGTCTGGAAAGCTTTTTCTTGGCAAGCCCTAGGTCCGTTGGTTATCATCCCTCAAGCACTGAATGGTGGACACTACAGGGACCTGTTAGCTAACCATCACCATCCGTATCTGCTGGAGGTTTACCTGGACCACAGGGGCAAGGCTGAACTCGATCCTATCAGGCTGTAACATTAAGCAAAAACAGCGAGGAGAGAAAAGATGAGTTGGGACGCAGCGCCATCTATTGATGTTGTTCGCATTAACAAACTGATTCCGTATCATTATTTACATTTGAGATTTTATTTATATTCACTTTCACATTAACAGATGGATATTTGTATTCTGAATTCGTAGTACTTGGGCAAGAGAATTTTTCTGTAGGAACTGGTGTAATTCATGTGTAAATCTCATTCCTCCTTATTCTTCAACAATCTAGGGCCGAAATTTTGGTAAATGTGTAGATTAGCGTCTTAAATTATTTCGTCAGAAAAATGATAGTACCTGGAAAAAGTGTGACGTACAGATTTTAGAGTGTAGAAATTAATGGCAAATGGTGCAGAAATTTCGTATTTTAAATGTCTTTTAAAGATTTTTATCTAACATTTACCCGCAAGTTCGATGCTGTGAAGAGACGCTGCCGTAGGCCTAATGTATCGAACGTACAGGTAAATGTTACGATAAAAATCTTTAAAAGACATTTGAAACAGAAAATTTCTGCACCATTTGCCATTAATTTTCACAATCTAAAACCTGTACGTCGCACTTTTCCGAAGTACTAATATTTTTCCAACGAAATAATTTAAAACGTTAATCTACACATTTACCTACTATTTTACTTAATGTGAGTTTATATAGCTGAGGTTTTTTTCTAAAATTGAATTAGGTACGTAATTATCAGAATGAAAATGCTTACCACAAACAACAGTTGAAGGTAACTTGTCAGTTGGACCAAAATCCTGACGAAATATTTCTTTCAGCAACAGTTGCTTTAGGTTCTGATTTGAGGGAAACTCATGGAATGAAAATCCCACGTTTTTCTTCTTAGAAGATGTACACATCGGCACACAGCAGGAAACCATTTTGAAAATGGGTTGGATTTTGTTGTGAAAACAACAGTTTGGTTTTAAAACTAGAAGGTTTTTTAAAAAAACAAGAAAAAACGACGAACATACACAATCCCGCAATTCAAACAACGCAGAAACTGAGGTGTTTATACCTTGGGACGCAGTGCCATCTAACGGCGGAAATTGTCCCAAACGCCCACTGGCCAATCACCAAAAGTCTATTGTCTTCAACGGCAATGTTACAGCCTGATAGGATCCAGTTCAGCCTTGACAGGGGCAATGTGCTATGTCATCAGGCTCGTATAACTACTGAGTGGTTGGAGAAACATTACATGGCACATAATTTGAATCTCTTATTTCTATCCACAGCAAGGACCTTGCCAATATGAAATAGTGATCATTATACTCAGTTTTTAATAAATACAATTCGGAACGTGAAAAGTTCGTTTACTTCTGTTACTCACATCATCTTTGTGCCCAGTGGAGGAATTATAACTATGTTCAAAATAAAAGTTAAAACAGTTGAAGGTACAATTGAAAAGAAGCTCACCTGTTGAAAGGCCAACTGGATGAAACTTTGGCATCCCCCTAGTCAGGAGGTCAAGTTGGCATTTCAACAGGTGAGCTTCTTTTTGTAATTGTGCCTTCAACTGTTTTAACTTTTATTTCAAATGTTGTTATAATTCCTCTGTGGAGCGCAAAGCTAACTATGACATGAGTAACAGAAGTAGACTAACTTTTTCATGTTCCAAATTATATGACATGGCATGGCTCGAGGAACACTCTTCTGAGTTTAGAACCATCCAGTAGCTCCTAAGGTCTCTGGATTTAAACCATGTGGAAGCTCTGTAAAATTCCATGGAGTGGAGCATCAGATCGATGGATCCTGAACCGATGTTTCGAGCGGTGTTGTGGCTAATGCTGCAATAAGCATGGCTGGCATTACTTCCAGAAATCCTCCAGTATCTGGTGGAGTCAGGCTCAGTGTGAACTGGCTGTTATTTGTGCTAGTGGAGGACCAATACACTATTGGGTAAGTATCTCTAATGTTTTGTCCATTGAGTGTATATATCATTAAGCTGTTCTGAGATTCAGAGGTTAGCTCCTCAAATGAAACTCATCTGCGAAATTAATGTTACTGATGGTGCTATAGTTTATGTACTGTTGATGTATCAACAGTCTACATTTACATGATCTTGACACACAAGAGCTTTTGACATCCATTAGAAGTGTTACACAAGACTTTTTGTATTTCACTCTCACCTTTTTTCTTGTAGACATTCTTACACATGAAATGACGTACAAGAACATATAATGCAGTGCTTAAAAATAAAATACAATTCTATGCACACCTGCAGCCCTCTCTAACAGTCTTCCAACACATATGGTGAGGTGTGGTTTCCTACAGAGATTGTATTATAACGAGAGTTATTTGTGCAAAATTGGCAAATAGGTTTTAGGGTCTAAACTGCACAGAGAAAAGAACCAGCCTTTTGAATGCAAGTAAGATATTTTAGAGGCCTTATTTTCACATCCGGGCCTCCCACAAGCGACCTTCATGAAAGTGACAAAAACAAAGCAATAAATTGCCTTGTCTTCAGTCTCTCAAAGCCAACTGAATTTTCCCCATGGTATTTGCTCTGTTAGTAACTTCAGAGAACACTTTTTTGGGTGTGAAGCTGTTTAGCACAGATAAGACAGCACACCTGTTAAGGAGCCAGCCAAAATCCTTCAGTTTACGTGTAGGGAAACATCGTGAAAATGACCAGATGACATTCAGCAACTTTATGAGGAGACATATTTATGAATCATAGTCCTAGACCAAGGAAGAAAGGGCACCTAGCAACAGGACAATCTTGGTTAACACGCTGGAGCAGAGAGAAGCATTTCTGCCTTGATAAATAAAGGTAACTTGATCACGCTAGTTACGTTAACTGAAAACTTTTACAAAAAGTTTGTAAGTTGGAAGCTTTCGACCTTATCTTTTTCAGTTAACGTAACTAGCGTGATCAAGTTACCTTTATTTGTTAATATTGTTACGTGTTTTGCCCATAATCGTCATCTGCCTTGATCACCATAGTGGAGAATAAGGGGGTGAAAGCCAAAATGCCTCCCAGTCTTGGAGTGAGAGTAAAACTAAGAGTGAAATAGCAGCAGGTACAAGCTGCTATAATCTGTGAAATATTCCTCTCTGGTAAGAGAAACAGGGGCAATAGTTGAACCGAGTTGTCAAATTCCATTGCAGAGTCAAGCAGACAGAGTCTTCGTACTTCTCAAAGCCCAAGGGGTGTTGAACACTCTGTGAACAGCCACTCACAGGAGGTTAACAGTTGTACACAGCCTGCCAAGTGTCCAGCAGTGTCCTTTTCTTTTTCCCTCTACCACCAAAAGTGGAGAAGTAAAGAAAGCAGGGTGGTGACAGACCTGGGAAATATGGAAAATCGGGAAAAGTCAGGGAATTTCCTTCGATCAGGAAAAGTCAGGGACATTTGTGGCAAATGGAACGAAGTCTGGAATTTTTATTTCCGTCGTCCTAGCTCATCTTGCCAGCGATAAAATAATAAAACATTGGATGTTGTGTTAGCCAAATATATTTGCGAGCTTTAAGTCTGCATACTATTTCATTAAAACGATGTAGTTTTATCGTCTAAATGGCCATGTTTTCTTTGACTCGGGCTCCAACGCACTCTTGTTCAGTCAATCCACAATTCCGCATCTGCCCCTAATGCCAGCACGATGTTTCTGGAATGGCTTTACATGTTGTTGTAAATATACATCATTCAGTCTGAATTATGTGTGCGCACACGATAAAAAAATCGAAAAGAGATATAATAATGTGTTTAAAAAAAAAGGAAGAAAACAATTTCGGAATCAGATTGTTTTTAATTCATGTTTATAGGTCTTATTTTCTCTTTTATTTACGAAGTGTAATAGTATAAATTATTTACTTTGTGTGCTTTGAAGTACCTTTTGCATCGGACGGATGTCCGCTGTGAGCATTATTTCTTTTTCCTTCTGATTGTTTGGGTACAAAAGTTCGTTATCGGAGATCACGATGTTATGGACGCTTCGCATTTTCTCGGGTTCGGCTTTAGGAGTGACAGTGAGACATCCTTTGCGCAAGACCAGCCAGGTTTTCAACAAATTTTGCAAGCTTTGTCTTTTTAGTACGTCTTTTGTAAAAAAAGATTGTGCTTCTGTTATCGGTATGTCCAGGGCTCGACAAATCCCGGGCGCCTAAAATTCGGGCCGTGGCGCCTAATTTTCTTCTTAGTTGAGATTTCATAATATATTGCAGTAAATGCCGTATTTTCTGTTGTGTAAGATTATCTATTAAAAAGGTTATAAATTTAGGTGCTGCGGACACCGGTAAAAACAACAACAACGGTGCGTCGTTTTAAAAAGTCTGCAAGGTAATTGACAGGAGTGGTGGTGTTATTGGGAAAGTACCGGAAATGTGGTAACAGAATAAAATATAACGTAACTGTGAGATAGAAGACTGCAAAGAGTTTGTAAGAATATATATTTTTTCTTTTACTTAGAAGTATTTTGACAAAAAATATGACGCTAGGAAGGCGTTACTATTTGCGCGTGTGGAAGCCTACGCGCTGTGAGAATCCGTGACTCTCGTGAATCGCGCAGAGCTATTCCGTAGCGTGTAGCCATTCTGCGAATCGCATTGCCTAGTTTTGGTGTGCTGATTGTATTAGTTAAGGTTTTTTCGGTATTCAGTTGAAACGTATTCAAAAATAAGACAATGCTATGGACTGTCCGCAATTTCAACAGATTTTTTAGTCTAACTAATGAACTGCGATAATGCGGCAACAGCTAACGATTTTAGTTCTTTTTTTACTTAAAAGTAACACAAAAGTACTTCAGAATGACAGTTACTTTTTCAATAAGGCGATCATTTTTTTCTTGCATCTTTGGATTTCTGAGTCGGTCCTGTAATTCGCATTTTCCTGTCGGAAATTATGATTCACGATTAACTTGATAGGTGCGGATCATGTGGTGTCGATTATATGACTGTTAAGCATGCCAATTATCACGGAATGTTCGTATTTTCTACCGATTTATTGTTTTAACTACGGATTTTACGAATTTTCATTTCGTTTAAAAAAAATCTATTTTGCTATTATTTTATGATATACATAAGATTCTTAAGCGGATTCGCAGAATTCTCCGGGTTTTTTTTTTTTTTTTTTAAGTCATCATTTAGATCGCTATCATGATTGATGCAAAACTGACGAGAATTTGGGGATTGGGTCATTTTCCGTCTGGAGACATTATTTCGTGTTTTAAAGCCTTCGAAAACAGTAGTTAAATGGAGTAAAAAGAATTTGCCCTAATCGTAATAATTTTTTTCTCCGGATGTTGCGTTTGTGTATAGTATTCTTGTTAAATATCATTTTATGGCATATATGTTCTTTTTTCAGCTTGAAACTGTAGGCAAGAATTTGTGGAAACGGAAGCTAGGCGCTGCGAAAATTGCCTCCTAATCTTCAGGCTTGAGATTCTTCCGCGAATTTGAGAAATTCCGCTTTTTTCGTTATGTTGGACATTCATGAGATCGATGCACAAGTAAACAGAATTGTGTGTGTGTGGGGGGGTAGATGTTCGTCGGAGGACGGAATTCCATCTTTATGAAACTTTCGGAAACGGAAAGTCAACGGAGTTCAGATTTTTTCCGTAATTGTAATTTCTTTTTTCTCGTGATGTTGCCTGTGTCCAGTATTTTTAAGTAATATTTTACTGCATAAATTTTTGCATTTCACCTTGAAATTAGGAGAAAAATTTCCAAAACCGGATGTCAGACGGAATTCCTGTAATCGCTATTGCCTCCCCCCTCCCGTGATGTTCACACTCTCCAGCGTTGTTAAATATTCCCCACCCCATAAGTTTTTGCATTTAATCTTGATAAGGGAAGAAGGAATTTCCCAAAAACGAAAGTGACGAAGTTGGAAAATTTGTAAAAATTGATGCATGGTGTTCAAAAGTATTAATATTCCCAAAGTTACACCATTTATCTGAAATAGTTGAAGCTTTGATATCATGTGCTCGTGGTCCTCAGGCTGATGGTTGTTATCAGAGGGCACAAAAATCAAGAAAAGCAACAATGAAGAAGTGGGGAGAGAATGATAGCAGCAGAAAGAAAATTTAAGCAATCGATGCTGTGAAGTTGCAGAGTCAGCAAACGACAGACTGAATTCTTGCTGTCTGTTTTGATTTTTCACCAGTTAAAATGTTCAGCCCCCCCCCCCCTTCTTTGGTCTCATCTTGTCGTAAACTGCAATTGTAGAGGCAGTATGATCATATGGTAAGTGGTGGTTCATGCACTGTTTGTTCACTTTCTTGGATTTCCTGTCTGTCAAGCATTGTGGAATTCTGATTTTTATCTCTACGTGTCGAATTCACATTTTTATCTCTACCCTGAATACATATTTCATTTCCATTAAGCATCCCTCAAATATTCTAATACTCTACATATTTCTTTTTTTCTTGTTGATGAGGCTTCCTTTAAAAAAAAGGGGAATATAAATCACTTTTTTATTCTTTAGAATTGTGTAGACATTGTACTTTCCAATATTACAAAATGCTGCACAATTTTTTTTTTTTTTTTTTTTTTTTTTGCTGCCCTCAACATCTTTAATAACTGATTTTATTAGCAAAGGGCAATGTGTTCAACTTGTGATTTGAAGCCACAAGTTTAGGAAAATAAGTTTTATGAAACAAAGCTTGAATTTGTTCAGAACAAGAATATGCAACATAAACTTAACAAAAAGTGCTACTGAACACCATCTTTTCTATTAGGTTGACTGGTAAGATGCCAGTCTGAAATTCTTTTTGAATGTTAGTTAAAGATGACTGATTACTTATTGGTGGAAATTGAAGATGTGCTGCAAGGAGTGTAGTTGCAGTCTGTCCCTGGCTGAGTGGTGGCAGAATTATTTCAGAGGGAGGTCACTTTCCAAGGTTAAAGTGGTCAGTGTGGAATGTTTGCTTTTGTTGTCTATTGTTATGAATGAGTTGTGCATCAAATCCTTATGTTGTTTGCATTTTATGGGCTATTTTTTTATTTTTAAACAAGAATATCTTGAGTTATCAGTTGGCCACTGAAATTTTTTTGACTTATCAAGACCATAACTTCAATATGTGCCTAGGGCACATAATGGGCTATTTTCTATTTTTAAACAAGAATATCTTGAGTTATGGGCTATTTTTTATTTTTGAACAAGAATATCTTGAGTTATCACGTTGGCCACTGAAATTTTGACTTATCAAGACCATAACTTCATTATGTGCCTAGAGCACTTGCAAGGAATTTTCTATTTTTTGAGTTATCAGAAATTCAGTGTTATCAAAGTTAGAATTATCAAGAGTTGACTTCATTTGTAAAAATAGAAGTAAAGTTTTTTTTATTATTTGCCTTTGTATTCATTTGTATGCAGTGGTCAGGGGAAAAAAGTGCATTTTCACCTGGAAAACCTGGAAAAGTCAGGGAATTTTTTGTTCATGATTTTGTAGCCACCATGGAAAGCCACAGAGCAGAAAGGAGAGAAGGAAATCCGTGCTTTTTCCGTAAGTGAAGGAAATGTAACTGGACTCCAAAGGGCGGTGCCATAGTCCATTCATACAGGTGACGTCAAAAGCTCTTGCAGTCTCACCCCCTGGGTTCACCATGTGTGTGTGTGTGTGTGCTCTATCGTGTACTTTTTCTTGGCATGGTAAACATTCACTTAGTGAGGAACCTCTGTTATTCCCCCGCACGGGGATAACTGGTTTTCCAGTTATTTGGGGAGTGGCACCCCCACAACCCAAGCTGACCTTGTGACATACCATCTTGTAGTTTCGTCTTGAAATTATGATACTACCGAAGGGACAGCTGTTCATTCAGCTGCTGGGGGATGCCGAGCCAACATGTACTCTATGATGATTTTCCCATTTTTATGTTTTTCCTTGTTCTCTTGGCACGCACCTGCCTCAGTTGTAGGTTGCTGAGGTTGTGATTATGCGCCAGCTTCAGATTTTAATTTCTCTTTTTCTTTCCTGTCTTCTCCGTTTTATGTTCCCTTCTTTGTTTTCCGAGCTGGTTAGCTAGACCTACCTGCACGTTTGCCTTGTGCAGTGACCAGTAAGGTGGAAAAGGGGATGCTGGAGGTTGAGGTTTCTGGAAGCCTGGGTGTTGCTGTCGCCAGTTACCAACACTCCTCTTTGCCCCCTGCTTCACCCTAAATGGATGGCTGGGAACTAACCCACTCCTAGTGAATGAAGGCAGTGGCCGAGTAGAGTCCTGTCTTCTAACAGCTTGTCATTGCGTACGACTGGGTGAGTCTGGGGATAGTGTGGGCATGTCCAAAGGAGTGCTACCAAAACATGGGAAAGTCGCGGTTCTTGCTGAGCGCATGTCTGCCCTATCAACTTACTATATCCGCTGCTTAACCCTAGAGCCGTGTCCTGCGTCCTTCTGGGCTTGCGGACCTCCGGCTCTCCCTCGCTGGGCTCGGTGGTGGGCAGGGAATTCAGCGGATGAATGAATCTTCTCTCTTCTTTATGGGTTATGAAGATGTTTCCCGTGGTGCAACACCAAAGCGTCAAATGGAGGACGGGACAATCCCTTCCACCAAGAAACTTGTCTCTGACTCTTGCAATGCTCTGTTTCTCTTGATACATTCTATCGATCCTTTACAACCTTTGAGTGCCAAGAGACCCTTCTGGATCAATAAGGCTCTTCATGCTGTTGCTGGCTCTCCATGCAATGTCAAGAAGCTTTCTTCAGGGGATCTTCTTGTTGAAACCTCTCATTCCAGACATAGCCCCACTCTGCTTACCATGGCCACACTATTGGGGATTCCGGTGCAGGTGACAGCGCGCAGCTTTTTGAACTCCTCTCGTGGCATGGTGACCTCCAACAACTTAATTGACTGCAGCTATGAGGAGCTACTTGAGGACCTAGGGGAACAACTTGTCACTGGGGTTCGACGGATTATTTTTCGGCGAGATGGGAAACTTGTTCTCTCGCGCAATATCATCTTAACTTTTACACCCCAACCCTACCGACCTCCATCAAGGCAGGGTACTTACATCTTGACGTTTGCCCCTATATACCCAATCCTCTCAGGTGTTTCAAGTGCCAGCATTATGGACACTCCCAGCAGTCTTGTCGTAACGTGGCTAGGTGTGGTCACTGTGGTTCTGAGGATCGTCTTTTGTTTTGCTGGAATGTTCGGCGGCTTCTGAACACTTCACCAACTGCAATGGTTCCTACTCTGCTGCTTCCAAGCAGTGTCCAAAGTGGATGGAGAAGCAGGGTATTCAACGCCTGAAGACCCTTGAGCATCTCTCCTATCCAGAGGCCAGATGGCGGATTGCCCCTGTGCCACCAGGTCGACGATCATATGCCTCAGTTATGGTCCAGAAGGCTACTGTTGCAGTCCAGACTGAAGTTCACATCCCAGCTCGGTGTCCCTACAATTTTGAAGATATCATTGCTGCTGGACTACAGGCTCTTAAATCTTGCCGTAAAGCTGCAAAGGCAACACCCACCTTGCCGCCGAAAAATCAACCACTGGCACTCAGGCTGTAGGCACTGCAAAGAAGAAACCTGAGCAGCAAAAACTCAGCTCTTCCTCTCCGAAATCTGGAGCTAAAAATCAGGGTTGGGAGATTCCTCCCAAGAACCCAGAGACCAAACACCGTCCCATATTCCCACCAGGCAAATCACCGCCACAACTGATCACTGAAGATCTGGAAGAGCTCATGGACTCTGAAACCTTTTAGACGTCCCAGTCTTTGTCACATTTTTTCATCTTTTCTTTTTTCCTTTTTTTCATTATTGCTTCCATCATCCAATGGAATTGCCAAGGCCTCCGACCAAGACTTGATGAGTTTTAAAGGCTTACTGTCTTCGCATGCCCCAGTGTGCGTGTGTCTGCAAGAGACAAAACTCCGCGCCAGGGACACTCTTTCTATGCGCAGGCGATCTGTTTTTCGTAAAGATCCTGAGGAGAGGATTATTGCGTGCGGCGTTGTGGTCATTCTCGTTCTTTGTGGTATTCCTGTCACCACAATCCCTTTGCGTACGCCTCTGCAGGTGGTTGCAGCGAGACTGTCTGTGAACGTTCTGATCGCAATCTGTTCAATCTACTTACCACCCGATGAAGCTGTAAGCTTTTCTGACTTGGAGGATTTAGTTGACAAGCTGCCATCTCCTTTTTTTCCTGTTGGGGAATTTTAATGCACACAATCTGTTGTAGGGTGACAACAGTCGAGACTCCAGGGGATGTGTTGTCGAGGCCCTCCTGTCCAACACGTCACTCTCTCTGCATAATGCGGGGTCAACAACCTACTTCCATGAATCTACCCGTTCATACTCAGCCATTGATCTGTTGCTGAGTTCACCATCCTTATTTCCTGACTGGTCCTGGAGCGTGTCTGACAATCTCCTTGGCAGTGATCACTTTCCAATCTTCCTTCGGCTAGCAGGTGACAGATACCGCCATCCCACCCGTCCCACTAGATGGGATATAGATTGTGCCAAGTGGGACATATTCACTGCTTTGGTGACCATTACTCCTCCAATGGTGTCCTCAGGTACGATCAATAATGCTGTTGCAGCCATAACGGATTGTATTGTGCAAGCGGCAGAACTCTCCATTCCGCAGATGTCAACAAATCTTCCACGTCGTCCGAAGCCTTGGTTGAATTCTAACTGCAAGGCAGCACGTCGCTTTCCCACCGACGCTAACCTCCTTGCTTTCAAGAAAACCCAGGCTTCTGCACACCTGGTCCGTCTTCATCATAAACGGGAGTCCTGGATCCAGTATGTTTCTGGGATCAACTCCTCTACCAGCTCTAACATCGTTTGGGACGGGATTCGCAAGGTTCAGGGAAAGTTCCCATCTGGGGAGCTCTCCATTCTCGAGAGTGATGGACGAACGGTTGCTGACGCTCAGGGTATTGCTGACTGTCTTGGCACTGCATTTTCTTCAGTGTCCAGCAGCGACAATTACCCTTTTTCGTTCCGGCAGCTTCAGACGCGGCTTGAGAGGAAAAGAATATCTTTTGGACCGTTTTCTTCAGAGGACTATAACAGCCCTCTGACTGCAGTGGAACTGAAGATTGCTTTGAATCGGTCCGGCTGAACATCTGTCGGACCGAATAACATCCACTACGACATGCTGAAGCACCTCTCTCCATCCTCTCTAGACTCTGCTAATTCTGTTTAACAGAATTTGGCAAGAGCACGTCTTTCCCGATTCTTGGCAGACAGCTATTGTCATACCTGTTCTCAAACCTGGTAAAGATCCCACAGACCCGTTGAACTACTGCCCCATCGCTATGACAGGCTGCCTTTGCAAAGTGCTAGAACATATCATCAATTTTCGTCTGATGTTTTATTTAGAAACTCGTCACATTTTATCTCCTCGTCAGAGTGATTTCCGTCGCTTTCGTTCCACCACTGATCATCACCTTCGCCTTGAAACATCTATCAGAGAGGCGTTTGTCCGGCGTCAGCACATGGTCTCCGTGTTCTTCGACATGGAAAAAGCTTACGATCGGACGTGGAGATACGGCATTCTCCGCATCTGCATGACTGCGGATTCCGGGGAAACTTGCCAACTTTCATTGCCAGCTTTCTCCAGAACCGGATGTTCTGTGTGGGCGTCGGGTCAACCCTCTCTGTGCTGTGTCCACAGGAGCAAGGTGTTTCTCAAGGCTCCCATTTATCAGTCGGTCTTTTCATTCTTCATGTTAATCACATTTTCACATTACTTCCTCTGACGGTTCGTGGATCAATGTATGTAGATGATCTTCAAGTTTGTGTGCTTCCGTCAACATGCGTACCATTGAGAGACAATTGCAGTCGGCAATTACTAAGATTTCTTCCTGGGCCTTATGTAATGGTTTTGTCTTCTTGTCACAGAAAACCATTTGCATCCATTTTTGCCGCAAACAGGGTCTTCACCCGGACCCCCATCTCTGTCTGGGGAACTCTACCATCCCTGTGGTGTCCGCAGTCAAGTTCCTAGGTTTGACCTTTGACCGCGCACTCACCTTCTGTCCTCACATTCAGTCATTGAAGGTGATGTGCACGCAGTCCTTGAGTATCCTTAAGGTCCTCTCCCGAATATCCTGGGGGGCTGACAGGTGCTCAGTGCTCCACATTTACCACTCCCTTGTGCGGTCAAGGTTGGACTACGGATGTGTAACCTACGGTTCTACACAGCCTTCTGTTTTAGGTCTCCTTGATCCGGTTCATCACCAGGCTCTGCGTCTTTGCACCGGCGCTTTTTGTACTTCTCCCATGCATAGCCTGTATGCCGAGTTGCATGAACCGCCGTTGCGCCTCTGCCGTCAGCCACTCTCTCTCCAGCTTTACACCAAGCTAAAGTCACTACCTCATCATCCACTGCACGATTCCGTCTTCAACCCACAATGTGTCCGCTTATTTTCCAACCGCCCTTCTTGTATTCCAACTTTCGGGATTCGAATATCAGACATGGTGCAGGCTACTGGCCTTGACATCGACGATTAGTGTGACCAGGGCTTTTCATGAACCTCCATGGCAGTCAGCTCAGGTGATTGCCTATCACACTCTTTCTGTGTGGCCTAAGTCTTCCATGCCTGCGCTCATTTACCAACAGCTTTTTGCGGAACACCTCTCGCTCCATCCCGATTTCGTGCCTGTCTTCACCGATGGCTCGAAATCCGGCGATGTTGTGGGATCTGCCTTTGTGTGTGTTGATAAGACGTATGCTGAGAGGATTCCGCCGGCGGCAACCGTCTTTATGGCGGAAATGCACGCAGTTCACCTCGCTTTGCTTCACAGTTCTGTTCTCGTCGTCGCGCCATGTTTTGCACCGACTCCTGGTCTGTCATGCAGGTCTTATCTTCTCCTGAGGGCATTGATTCTCCAGTCACCAGGGATGTTCGTCATCTCCTGTGGACTTTGACTGGCGCTGGATTCCTGGCCATGTTGGGATTCAAGGTAACGAGCTGGCGGGTGCTTCTGCCAGGTGCGTCGCCTCCATGCCAATCACTTGACTGTCGCTGTCTTTTAGAGATTTTCGTCCTGGCATCTGAACATTCATCATGGCTGAGTGGCAGTCCCTTTGGATTTCAGCAGGGCAGGAATAAACTTCTCTCCATCAAACCACAGATCGGACTATGGCAATCTAGTTTGCGTAGGAATTATCGTGAGGAAGTTGTCCTTGCGCGTCTCCGCATTGGGCATTGTCATTTCACGCCCCGCTTCTTGTTGTGTGGTGACACTGTCCCAACGTGCGAGACAACTGTCGTCTCACTGTCATTCATGTTCTATGTAATTGTGTTCATTTTCGTGCTGCTCGTTTTCACTATTTTCATTCTCATTTGTTGAATGACGGCGCCACTACACTGCAGCGGCTCCTCGATGACCACTGCGATACTGTCGCTGTCTTTTCACTTTTTTAAATGCATCTAGTTTTTACACTTTTCTTCATTCTCATTTTTCACTTTTACCGCATTAGCCAGATTTTAATCATTATAACACGTTTTTAATACTGTTTGTTTGATTGTCTTGTGTCTGGCGCTCTTTGGCCAAACATGGCCCTTGCGCCATTAAAATCCACCTACCAACCTCTCTTATTCTCATGATATGATTGCAGTTAATTCTAAACAGGTTGTATCTGACTCTGGTTTTAAATGACTCATCTGGTCCAAATGATGGAGATGCCCAATAATTCCTGTTTAATTTCTTTTCTTTAGCTTAAGGCCTGTTAAGTGAGTAATTAAATGTGTTTGTGCTAAGTCCTTCTGATATTTATTCTGAGTGTTTGTTTCTGGTTGCTCTGAATATTCCTCCTTTCCATCCAGTCAACTGAATTCAAATTACATTCTTCTAATTCTTGCTGTATGAAAAGAATTAATCTTCAGGGGTGCAACCCTAGTACAGGGAGCAATGTTACAGTATGTTGGACAGAGCACATGTGTGTGTAAAGGGTGCTATTTTATTCAAAATTGAAATATAATGGTAACATTTTGATGTTTGTAAAGTATTTTAACCAACTTTAGAAAAAAGAAAATCATTTAATTTTAAGAAAGGAAAAAGAAATTCGCATACCTGAGTATCGTAATTTGGAATTAAAAATGAACTCCGTCCCAGCTTGCATTAAATAAGTAAAATATTTACAGAAAATTTTAAAAATGTAATCCAAAAGCATTAAAAGTTGAACACAACTATGGTTTAGTTTTGTTAAGACTTTCGCTACCATCATAGCATATTAAGAACAGTAAGGCAGCGCATCCACACATTCAACAAACTCGTACAAAGGGGTGCATGATAGTACAAGAGTTCTTCTCCATGAAGCTGCCTGATGTTATCCATCAGCCATGTTGTTGTTCTAAGTTTGCAGTTGGGTGTTGTGCTGCCATTTATTAGTGTTTTATCTATGTCCCATTTTATTAAAAATTTCCAAGTTTTTATTGTTTCGTAAGGATCTTGGACATTGCAGGAGTTTACCTTATGTTTTTCGAAAGCAATTGTTTCAGAATATCACAGCTCAAGCTCATTGTGGTATGTTAATAATCTTATTATTCTCATAAATGTCCCAATTTTGAGAATATTAAGATTAATAACACACCACACGATGAGTTTGAGTTGCGACACTCTGAATCAGTTGCTATTAAAAAACGTAAGGTAAACTCATGTAATGTCAGATCCTTAAGAAATACCAGAAATTTTCAATTAAGAAAAACATAGATAAAAACAGTTATGTAATTGGAATTAAAATGAGAGATATTAAAATAACTATATAAAACAGAGTTAAGTAATTGGAAAAAGGAAGATATGAAAATAACTATTTTTTCTCGTTCTCATCTTAACACCAATAGATGGCAGCACAACGCCCCACAGCTAACTTAGGACAACAAGGTGGCTGATGGTTAACATCAGACAGCTGCCTGGAGAAGAACCCACATGTACTATCATGCAATTGTATGAGTTTACCGAATGTGAGGCACTCACTTTGTTACTGTTCTGAAGATGCTATTGTGGTAGCAAAAGTTTTTAAAAACTAAAACCTGGAGTGGTGTTCAACTTTAAATGGTTTATTGTTTTTGATGTTTTTTTTAAATTTGGTGTAAATATTTTAAACAAACTTTTAATTGCTGCTGAGATGGAGTTTGTTTTTAATGCCAAATTGTGATAAAAATTGCTGTGACTCCAGGTACATTTTTTTTTTTTTTTTTTTTTTGGCAGATGTTAAACGTTTTTTTTTTTTTTTTTCCTAAAGTTAGATCAGAATACTTCACAAACATCAAAATGTTACAATTATATTCCAGTCTTGAATAAAACAGTACCCTTCACATACTCTATTGAAAATACAATCTCCACAGGAAATCACGTCTCACCAAATGTGTTGTGGAAGACTATTAGAGAGGACTTGCAGGTATGCATATTTTTTAATCACTGCATATATGTTCTTGTATGTTTCTCATGTCTACTATTAATCTTGCAGTAATAAGGTGTAAATATATCACTAAACTTGGTCTCAAGACATACTTTTGTGACAAAACTAACGTAAAATTCTTAAATCTGGTTCTCCTATAATTTCCTTAGCCTTCCTAGACCTGTCTTTTGTGCTTCTTGAACTGAATAAATTCTCTTAGTCCCAGAAGCAGAAAGTACTTAAAACTTTAAAACTGCGACGTGCATCACAGAATAAGGTCTTGCAGAACAAAATAATGAGCTTTGAAACAGCAAATACGGAAGATATTTAAAAAAAAAAAAGAAAAAGACCCCGAGAGGACAGTGCTGTCATTTTTTGCTGTTACACTTAATTGATTTAAATAACAGGTATATAATATTATATTTAATAAGGGGCTTCAACTGATGGTAAGTAATTTTTTAATGTTTGTTTTACTGTGATTAATTCACTTTTTTTTTTTTTTTTTTTTATTATTATGAAATTTAGTCAAATTGTTGCTTGCAGAACATTGAACTTATTCTGCATCTGGGCTCTTAGTTAGCATCTCATATTTATTAATTTTTATATATTACATGTATTTTTTTTCATATTAAAATGCAGAATGGAAATTTGTTTCATTAAGTGGCAAGTTTTGAAATGCAATTGTCGTCTATGGCCTCAGAAAGTGACACCATTTCTGTTATTCAGAAAGATTTTTCCATCTTTTAAATTTGTTTAATGAATATGTTCTGTTAATACAAAAGTGTTATACTTCATTTTACAGCAATGTTTTATATTATATTATACATGGTTGAGTCACATTATTATGACCACCAGCTAATATCCAGAGTAACCGCCATGTGCAGCACTAACAGCAGCTAGATTGGCTGGGAGTGACTCAATAAAGTGCTGGAAGGTGTTCACAAATATTTGGAGCCATGATGACTGCAGTGCATCTGACAGCTGCTGGAGGGTGCGTGGTGAAGGAAGAATCCATAGAGCAAACAACATGATCGAGGTGGTCCCACAGATGTTCAGTTTGGTTTAAGTCTGGGGAATTAGGGGACCAGCGAACTACTTTGAAATCTTCATCGTGGTCTTCCAACCACTCTTGGACATTTCTAGCTCTGTGACACGTCACATTGTCGTGTGCTGGAAGATCCCATCTGCCCCAGGTAAGACAATCGGCATGTATGGGTATACATAGTCCGCAAGGATGGATTCATAATGAATTCGGTCCATAGTGCCTTCCACGGGTATGAGTGGACCCAGGGAATGCCACGAAAACATTCCCTAGACCTGCCCCCACTAGCTTGTGTTTTTCCAGCAATGGTTGAAGAGTGTCTGTTCTTTGATATTTCTCATCTTATACGCCAATGTCCATCCATTCGATGAAGCAGAAAACGTGACTCGTCAGAGAAGGCAATCCTTTGCCAATCAGTGGAGGTCCAATTTCGATACTGTCGTGCAAAAGTAAGCCTTTTCTGCCGATGCACCTTCGTTGGCATAGCTGCAGTGACCATCCGTCTGCATCGGAGCCCCATACGCAGCAGGATTTGCTGATCTGTCATTTTAGACACACTTCCGGTAGCCCCCTGTTTCATTTGGCCAGTGAGTTGCTCCACTGTAGCATGTCGATCGACTCTCACGCACCTTTTAAGTTGGCGTTCACCTCTCACATCAATGGCATGTGGTACTCCGCAGTTTCCACATAGCTTATTCGCAGTGGTGCCATTTCTCCAATCATGATACACTTTAACCACAGCAGTACGCGAACAATTCACAAACTGCGCTGTTTCAGAAATACTGCCACCCTTGGCCCGAAAGCCGATAATCATCTTTTTTTGCAAATCTGATAAATCGCTCCTTTTATCCATGACAGCAACGAGTGTGATATGTTTTCAGAATGCCTACAGCACACCTTATATATCCTCCCAGCCAGCTCACGACGCATGCCTTCTTTCATTGGCTACGCGCTCTTGACATAATAATGTGATTTGACTATGTATCTTATGTTACACTGAAGAGCAATTGAATTAGAGACAGCTGGCATTATGCAAATGTGGCACTGTGGGCGGCCCTGTTAACGGAAACGACATGACGTATGCAGCGATCCGACAATATAAAGAGTGATGCGACGGGAATCAGTAAGAGTCGGACGCAGTATGGGTAAGACAAAAGATCTAAGCGCATTTGATCGTTGGCAAATTGTCGGGGCCCGACGAATGTGTCACTTCATCTCGGAAGTCGTGCAGGCATTGGAATTTTCACGAGCCACTGTGTCACGGGTGCACCGTGAGTACATCGAATCCGGTAAAACCATCCCTGCAAGGGCCAACTGCCGTGGACAACAGCGTGTGGATGAGCGGGGTCATCGTCGGCTAGCTCGCATTGTAACAGTGGATAGACGGGCCACAGTGCAAGAAATCACTCTGCAATTTAACGCTGGTGCACAAAAACGTGTAAGCAGCCACACCATCCAGAACCATCTCCTCGCTATGGGGTACAGAAGCCATCGTCCCACGAGGGTACCGCTGCTGAAAGCACATCACAGGGTGCAAAGATTAGCATGGGCGCGAGAACATCGCCACTGGACCCTAGACATGTGGGAAAATGTTGCCTGGACTGATGAGTCAAGATTCACGTTGGTACATGCGGATGGCAGGATGCGAGTACGGCACAAACCACATGAAGCGATGGATCTTTCTTGCCAGCAGGGTACTCTTCAAGCTGGTGGGGGTGGAATTCTCGTCTGGGGACTGTTTACGTGGACTGAAATAGGACTCCTGGTACGTGTGACATCGTCCCTCGCAGGTCAACATTACTGGGATATCCTGGACGACCATTTGCTCCCGTTTGGGCGTCTTCAACATCCCACTGTGGACCTCATCCTGCAACAAGACAATGCACCATGCCATCGCTCCCGAATTGCATCCTAATGGTTGGATGAACACTCCACCGACGTGACCTCACTTCCTTGGCCAGCTAGGTCACCTGACCTCAATCCCTTCGAGCACATCTGGGATGCCATCAAGAGAGATGTTCGAGGTTCTGACCCCGTTCATCAAATCTTCGTGAACTGTGGGAGCTTGTTCAGGGGTCATGGATCCGTATTGCTTCCCAACGCTTCCGGTGTCTTGTCGAGTCCATGCCGAGACGAATCACCGCCGTCATCAGGGCGAAAGGTGGTGCTACACGTTACTAGACAGGTATCTCTAATTCAATTGCTCTTCAGTGTATATTACATTACATTTGTATATATTGACATTATATATGAAAAGGAGTGCTAGTTGTACAGTTAATAGCAGGATAACATAATTCACTGGCTTTTCATGTCACTTCCACAACAATTCATGTGAAATGTCAAACTTGCTCTCCGCTGCTGACATCATGAGCAATTCACACGTACTTCCTAGCCATGGAGACAGGATTAGTGTACTTTGATATTCCATGAAGGACAAATCACAAGATCCTCCGGGCTCCATCAGTTGTAAGTGGTCCCATGCTGAACTGATCGGTAATTCCCAGTGCTTCATTCTGTAATTGTAGAAATCTCCTAGTATCCTGTCTTGAAAGATTCATCACGAGATCACCTGATGTTCAATTGAAACCCAATGTTTCACTGATATCTTCAGCTTCTTTCCTTACTGGATAGGTTAGTACTGCTTTGGTGGTGCAATGGTCTGAGTATTGGCTTCTGGCCATTCGTCCAAGATGGGTTCGAATCCTGGTAAGGCATGGATGTTGTGTTTGTCTTACGGCAGTGGCACTCTCTTTCCTGTAAGCAGTGGCCTTAAAGTAGGGAAGGCAGCTGCTTATAGCACATCAAGTTACAGTGGTTGTTAAATCACCAAATAAAAATATACAAAAAAAAAAAAAAAAAAGAGAAGAGGTTGGTGATGCACATTCATGCTGAAATCAAAACTACTGTATTTCCATTACTAGGCGACCTGCCCCATTGTCAACGCCAACAAGGCACTTCTTGGTCCCCCGTTACCTGGTGCACTATCAATTGGGTACAGATTGCAAATTGCCGATAACCAGGAACATGTAGCATCCCCGATGCACTGTAGACCAACAAGAACTGGTGTGAACATCTTTGGTGCTTGTTGGTGGCAGTAGGTGCATGAATCACATAGCTGCAATGCAATCACGTAATGACATCTACATCATGCTTCATGAAACATTGCGGTATGTCACGATGGAAAACGCACCATAATATATATATATATATCAATGTGAAATTCTCAATTATTATTATTTTTATTTTTTTTGCAATATGTTGCCCAGCCTTAGTCTCCACCGTAATACATTTTGCTTCACATAAGACATCTGCAACACATCTTTGTTCCTCATAAGTTCAACACATGTTTTGCTGCAACCCCTCTCCCTAAGTAACACATCTCTCCAGGACACAATAAACTCCTGTATCTTGTCTGCAGTACCCAAGTTTCACTGCTATACATCAGAGTAGGAACAAGTACTCTTTCATACACAGCATTTAGAGACTTCTCTTTGAGAGCCCATCAGTCGTGTGAAATCCACCCAAAGCAGCTATGACTTAGGATTTCACTCGCCTACTAATTTTAGCATCTAACTAATCTGTTTTCTCTGTCATGCATGATTCCTAAATGCACACCCACTCTCCTGGTCTAACTCTGTACCATTTAGACTGATCTCTCATTCATTACCAACAGTTCCGCGATCAAAAACCATGACTTTATTTTTTCCTTTTGTTAACTTGCTTTTTACTCCATAGCCTTTTAACACACTAAACTGTTCAATAGTAAATACATCTTATTACTATATTTTCTGTTATACACGTCCTTCTATAACTTTGGATTCACAGTCAAACACTCCGAGAGGAAGAATCTGTTTAAAATTTTGAGATTAAAAACTCTATATAAAATCAACTGCCTGTCCACCCTACAAATCAATGTTTCAGAGTCTTTCTTATCGATGTTGTGATATCGCAGATAGTTGTTTATTGTCGGTTAAAATTTATCTCCTTATACTTAAAAAACGTAAATGAAATTACTCACATTCAAGAAAAATCCCTTTACACCAGTCAATCAGTTCATAAGTTTTATCCTCTTGTGGTTCACAAAGTAGTAGGCTGTATTTGGCGTTGCTGCCACGCCCCTCCTTTGTTACAGTTGCCGACATTGTTGCAACTATGTTCCTGAAAGTTTGTCATTATCCACGTACACTTAAAATTAACTGAATATGTAAAACCTTATAAATGAAGAATGTCTAAAACAGTGCGGATTTCTTCCAACGAAAAATCGTTCGGTTGAAACTTGTACCGTAATTTTCGTCGTATTATTCGCACCAGCGTATCATCCGCATGACCGCGAAATTCACATAAAATTCTTTTTTTCCTTCGTATAATCCGCAGACTGTGACATTAAAAAAAAAAAGATCACCGTATAATGCACACATCATAGATGTTGAACAGGAAGTGTAATTTTCGCCAAAAAAGTCGGTCACACAATGATCCACGAGTCCAAAGAAGTAAGAAAAAAATTATTTTATTAAATGAAGAAATTCATTTTTAACGGTTATTTTTTCATATTTTTTATCTCCGAACAGATAAAGCTCAGTGGCATGGCATCCATAGATCACGGCGATCCAGCTCCAGAGTATTGCATTACACCTTGCCAATGACGAAAGGCTGATATAGAACAAGTCATAGAAATACTGTATGCACTCGCGTATAAGTAGAAAGTTTTTGGAGGGAATCCTGCTTTCAGAGTTGGGGGATCGGTTTATACGTGGGCCAATAAAAAATAGGGCTGGACTTCCATGAATTCTCCCGCAAAATTTACCGACGGATTTGTTTAAGTTTTAGATCGCGGCAAAGCGGCTTTCCACATGTTACTGCGCGATTGTTTTCTGACCTCAAAACTATCGTGTAGTAACTCAACCATATCCTCAACTGTGTTCACCACTTTGAGTTTAAATTTGGCAGTGTAACTTGATATAAAGCAATTTTGTTCTAATTTGAACCTCGGTCACTATGACCATGTGTTATAGTGTAAATACACTTGTATCAAATAATGTGAAACAATATGGCACGGGATGTATAAAAAAAATAATTAGTGGTAGAACAAAAGAAAAATGTATGCACAAACAGTAAAATTTACGTTGTCAAAGTATCTGTTAATTAAATCTTACCAGGCTCAGATCCTTGAACTCTGCCAAGTGCAGAGGTGATTTATTAGCTTGACAAAAAAAAAAATTACACAAGATTTACCTATCAATACTTTGGATTCACTGAACACACATAAACAAGTAATAAAGGTGACTCAAAATTTTTAGGTGAAAAAACTGACTATCAGTTGCATTTATTGTTTGATCAAAATTCTGATCAAGCCTCTCGCCTGATCAGAATTTTGTTGAGATTTTTACAGATTTTTTTCTTTTGTTTTTCATTCACAAAGCACCCATGAATGCCAAAAATGAGTTTTAGAGTCCAATTTCAATTTTGTTGGGTGTACATTTCTAAATTAGTTATGCAATTTTCAGTTTTGTGTAATATTGCAAATTTTTAACATTTTAATTTGTAATTCATTTATTATTCAAAATTCAGTGTGATTCTATTATCGTTTGCTTAGAAAAAAAATTATGTGATCAACACTTGATATTTCCCTTTTAGGTACATTTACAAAACATCATGCACAATACAAAAGAATAATACACTTTGGCCAAAAATAAAATGTAATACTATGTGGTTTTTAGAGTGTAATGCATTATTGCCCCTGTCTCCAAAGTTTTTTTTTTTTTTTTTTTTTTTTTTTGAAAGAGTATCAAGACACTTAGAAGTTAAGACTTAATAATGCACCCCTCAACAAAAGAAAAATTTACTTTTGAGTAATTTATATCACAATGCTGTGTGGGATTCAGAGGAAAACACCCCATTTTTGCAGGATAACCTGTTTTTTTTTTTTTTTTTTCTTTGTGTATAATCATCCGCTACTTGGGCTGAAGGTAGAGCAAATCCGAGTTTATTTGTTTCTGAATCAAGAGAATCAAAGAATATCATGATACTGGTGGCCGAAAAATAATATTTTAGCGAAGTTTACCTTCTTGTATGCAGGAAATTCCTTTGTCACGAGGGTCGGTGAGTTAACTACCGCCATTTGCAGATATCAGCTTCCCGGAGAGTCTTGTCTCCCTTCATTTTACTTGGGTGGAGTAGTGAAGAAAAAAAATGGCCGTCGAGGTTTCTTCCAGTCTTGGTTTAGCGTCTGAGTCAGGCGGTGTCCATCACTCCGAGTGGTTAGCTCTGGCCGGAGCGACCTGAGGCATAGCTGTTTCTCAGCTGCACGTCCAAGGAGCTAGGAGCTGCTTCCAATATGGGGAAGGGTTAGGTCTACGAACTCATGTCCGATGAGTGTGATCGACTGGGCCGAAGGTCAATCAGCAACATCCTATGGTACGTCTGCGCGGGCGAGAACAAGTCAGCGCGTGCTGACCTTCAGACTTCAGTCCCTACTGGATTGGGACAGCAGCGGTTGAAGTTTCACACTTCAGGCTTCCAACATCGAGCAAAAGCAGAAAAAGAAAAGTATGTGGGATGTTGACCCCACAATCAACAGAAGTAAAAGTGAGTGAGAGTGAACTCTCTCTCCTCTGACCAAACTTTCACAAACACCTTTCGCGCATGCGCCAAAAAAGGACGCTCGAACTTTCAGCCTTCTATTGGGTTAACAGTCCTTCCTCGTGCTTCGTAGTTTGATACGTAGGCATTTTCGAGGGGTGTAGTGGGGGAAAAAAACCTACTGTGTCATCCATGGCGTCCTCTTGATCCTGACTTTGCAAAAATTCTTTAAATTCAACCTGCTGTGCCCTGGTGATTTTATTGTATTCAAGTTTTGCCCGAGGTGACTTTCCTACGGAATTTCTGGGCTAACAGGAAGCGAGATTCTTATCTCTGGTTTTGGCGATTCCCTGTCTAGTGAAAAAAAAAAAACGAAATAGTGCAAATCCCGGGTATCCTAATATTCACATGAAATTTACATCAAGTACACAATTAACATTTCTCGAAACTCAAGAATACAAGAATTTTTACATCATTTCATTTACAAATTGCTGAATAAGAAGTTTCAGAATTTGGGGGGGGGGGAAGAATTTCCTTAAAAAAATCATTCTACTGATATAATGACTATATTATAATGACTCTACTGATATAATTCTATACCAAATTTTGTTGTGTCTTGCTAACACACCTGAACGTCACAAACTTTTGTACCAATAAATGCTTCTCACCACACACTATTTAATCTCAGTCATAATGTAAGCTTAATTCTTTAAGAATTGATTTATAAATCAATTCTTAAAGAGGCAGGAGTATACAGGATACCAATTAAGGATAATAAGGGTACTATTATCAGTACATATATATGTTAGCGTAAGACCACCACTTGTGCTCTGACAGACGTCCAAAAAGGAAAGAAAAACTCAAATATAAACATTGTTTATTTTATAATTCAAGAGAGGGCGCTCCGATGCAACTAGCTCTCTCGTGCTTGGACAGAAACAGGAAAACAGCAACTCTCTCTCTCTCTCTCTCCACAAAAGGAGCTACACAGAAGTGAGCGAGGTTCCTGTCCTGAAAAGTCATATGATTATGCATGTCACTAAAAGTATTTGTGTTTATTCTGTTTCTTCCCCACAGACGATGGAACTCAAATTTACAGAGGTTATGTTCCTGGTGTTAAATATTCCCTTCTTCAAGAAGAAACTATTTCTTGGCGATTCTTTTAAATGACTGAGAGTGAAGGTCGTGAATTCGCTTCTCACCCGGAGAACCAAATAGTTTGTGGAATGCACCTTTGTTTACAAAGTGAACTATTCTTTTTCTAATTACCTTCAGTTATTAATTATATAGTCTTCAATTCATATTTTCAAACATCTTATTTATGTTCATTTAAAGAAGTAATCTTTATTCTAAAGGTATGTTTTGTTCTTTTTAGCGCTATTCTATTTATTTGAATCAAGTCATCAGATATCTAAACAACATGAATTCAATATAGATTATGAGAGGCAACAATATAGGTAGCACAAAAAGAAATTTTGAAAAAAGATTATTTGAACATTTAGCAAACTGGAATTAAAAAGAAAATAAAACCTCATTTATACATTTTTGCCTAATAAATCAAGCAGTACCTTTGTGGGAGGAAATCGAATTATTAGCTCAACATAAAAATTGGAAAATGATCGTAACAGCAGAGTCTGTATGTATAGAAGAAACAAAAAATCAAAATTGTAATAACAGCCCAACAAATTTGTCATATGCGTGGAAACATCTTATTGCAATAGAGAATCGATTAGAACAAGATAGGAAAAAGAAATATAAAGAATGTAGAATTTACGAACGGAATTACCGATAGACGGAGCCAAATACGTCATGACGTCAGCGACCAATGGTAGAGGCAAGACTTTCAGAAGCTCGGCACAACCACAATGTTTTGTTAATGACCATTGAAGATGCCAGCGAGATAGGCTGCACAAAACACGTCCGGCGTGATATTTCAGGTTACGAGGAGAGCACTTCGAGATTGTACAAGTTTCAACCGAACGATTTTTCGTTGGAAGATATCCAGCTGTTTTATACATTCTTCATTTATAAAGATTTTACATATTCAGTTATTTTAAGTGTATGTGGATAATGACAAACTCTCAGAAACATAGTTTCAACAATGTCGACAACTGTAACAAAGGAGGGGTATGGCAGCAACACCAAATACAGCCTACTACTTTGTGAACCACAAGAATAAAACTTATGAACTGATTGACTGGTGTAAAGGGATTTTTCTTGAATGTGAGTAATTTTATTTAAGTTTTTTAAGTATAAGGAGATAAATTTTAACCGACAATGAACAACTATCTGTGATATCACAACATCGATAAGAAAGACTCAGAAACATTGATTTGCAGGGTGGACAGGCAGTTGATTTTATATAGAGTTTTTAATCTCAAAATTTTAAACAGATTCTTCCTCTCGGAGTGTTTGACTTTGAATCCGAAGATATAAAAGAACGTGTATAACAGAAAATGTAGTAATAAGATGTCTTTACTATTGAACAAGAAATACAAACATGTAATTTAATAAGCTCAGCCTGATATTTTGAATGAGTGAAATCAAAACACTAAACTGGTTTATGTGCTTCCTGTCAAGTCTTTTCAAAGTCCACAAATGCCTTACATAAATGCTAGTTCATCCCATGGAACTTTTCCTGGTGCTGTCTGAGTGCAAAATACATTATGCTGGCATCTTCTGCCAATTATAGAACTGCAATGTTCATTCAGTTTTGTTTTGTTTTAATATCTTTCTAAGTATCTGGCTTGGTATACTTGAATTAATTTTAGAAGGCAAACTTGTTAAGGCGACACCACAACAGTCCCTGTAATCACTCGTATTTCCCTCATTGAAAATTGGCACAGTTACTGATTTTTGCCAATCGTCTAAAACCAAGCTTAATTTCCCATTCCAGCTGAAAGGTCCTGTGCAACCAAAAGACACCTGCTGTTTGTTCCACTGTGCTGAACTAGATCTTGCTTAATTTCATGAAACCTGCAGCTTTGCCGCACTTCTGGAAATAAACATAATGTCTTTGTGAGTACATGTGGTCCCATCCAGTTCTTGTATTGATCAACTTTTGTGTCATGAGTAACTAATTATCCATGTGTTCCTAAATTTTTACTCAGCAAAGCTTCAAAATATTCTTTCTGGTCAATTGAGTATATCCTCCTGTTATATCAAAACTGGCTGTGGCCATTGTTTTCAGATGTGCCTGACCCCACAGAACTTAAAGTTGTACAGCAATTTTTAAGTCTTTGTTAGCCTTTTGCTTTGCTCTAACAGTTTTTCACTCTAGTGTCCATCAAGGTCTGTAAGCTTCCCTGACATTGAGTACTGCTCTCCTTTCAATAGCAGTTCATAAGTAGCTGTTCCATTCATTCTGTTTTTTACGAGGTGAATTCTCAATTTTAATATAGCCTTTTGGAAATTTTCTTCTGATCTTGCGTGATTTTTACTGTTCACAAAATTTAAAATTGTTCTTGGGAAAGACCTGTCTGAAAAAATTGAATGTATTTTCATTATATGTTTGTTTATAAGTTTAAGAAAAAAATGTCAGATTCAGTGAGGAGAAAAAAAAAATCTGAAAAATGCTTCAGCTGTTCAAATATGTCAAAAGTGGTTTAAGAAGTGCCGTGAAGCTGATTTTAATGTAAATGATCCACAGTCTAGACACCCTACCAGTGTTAATAATAGCATTGCTCATGGTTGATGAACAAAATCTTGGCAAACTTTTTGAAGGGTGGTGGTTGTGCTAAAAGTAATAAGCTGTGTATATACAATGAAAATTTTTATGTGCATATTATTTCACCAAACTGAAATAATAGAAGCAAGTGACAGTCCTAGATCTTCAGTAGCAAATATGAAACTTATAGATTTTCCATGTAATGTTGAAATAAATTGTGCATTTTCTCCATTTATCAACTGTTGTGGTCTCTTCAATGCTTTCTCAAAGGCAAAAAGCTGTCAGTAATTTGAAGATGTCAAAATCTTTGTAATAACTTTTAATGTGTAAATAAATAACAAAAAAAACATTTTTAAAATGTCATTGTGAAAGTGCTAAGTACAAGGGAAGATGTTATTTAAAAAGGGCTAAACATTAAAACCAGAGTGTCAAGCAGTGAAAAAGTTTTTTGCATCAATTTATGCAATGTTATGTGAAATATTGCATACATAAAAAACATTTTTTAATGTATGTCGTAAAAATGTACACAACTTTTTGAACAAAGCCCGTTATGTCTTTGCGTCTATTCCTTTCTTGAACTAAGGAGCCTTGCATTCAGGTTCAACTTTTTTTGTCTTGTGAGATGCTCGTGAGAGTTGAACAACACAAAGTACTTAACTCAACTTAGTTTGCTATTTTTATTGTGTTGAACTGATCCTGCTGAATATATATGTATGTATGCTTTTTTTCTTCATAACTAACTGCTCTATGTTTGGTCTGAGCTTAGCATAATCTTACGTACTTAAAATAGTATAGCTTATACTAGTAATCCAAACTTCTTGTCATAGAATAGAAATCAAAGTTTCCAAGCTTTCGCACATCGACCAGATAGCTTTTTCAAGGAAGGTAGACAGCTAACTGCAAACTGAATAATAGAACACTTCAAATTGGTGAAGTGTTCTATTATTCAGTTTGCAGTTAGCTATCTACCTTCCTTGAAAACACCATCTGGTTGATGTGCGAACGCTTGGGAACTTTGATTTCTATTCTACACCAAGAAATTCGGATTACTAGTATAGTTCCTTATTATTAATGTTCTTGCAATAATGTTAACTTTTAAAGCCTGCAGTAGATCTCATGTAGACTTTCAGGTTTGGGTTGGTTAAATATTTCTTTCAGTATTTATTATTATTATTTACAGTGTCAGAAAGTCTACAATATCCTGATTTCAGCTGTGTTGCTCTTTATAGGTAAGTTTTTATATTTTTTTATTTTATTTTTTATATGTATAATTGGTTCATCGTGTACTTACTGCATACAGCTTTTTAAGTCAGTTCTGTCCAGTTTCAAAATAGTCCATATAGTATGCTGCTATGTGGCTTCCACTTATCTATATCATCAGTAGCAACCTACACTAAACATACAGGGAGCTAAATATAGTGATTGCTGAAATATGCCCAAAAATTTCGTATTCTACTAAATAAAAAATGTGTGATAATATTTGTGATTTCATAATGTATATACTCGTATATAAGTTGACCCCTGCAGTTCAACAGTTTAAAGTTGGTGAAAAGGACCCACATATTGGTTGGCTTGAAATTTTAGGAGTTTGTAAAACACAATATTTATTGAAATGACAATCAGTTTCCAAATAGTTCCTGCAAGTCCATTTCCATTAAAGTTTGCATCATCAATATAAACTTCATCAGTATCAGTCTTTGTGGCTTTTGTCACCATCTGAATCATAAACTAAATCATTTTCTGTACCTTCTATGGCATTACTTAAGCAGCATTTGTTGAAAAGACTGCTACTTTGCATTTCCTTAATAACCAGGGGTCGAAAAATGCAGTCGCCTGGTCCCCCAGGGTGACTAAAAAAATTGCCTGGGCCACCATGGAAAACATCCTTGAAAAACATGCACCGTAAGTTTCGGCGTATAATCTGCAGATTATTTGCTAAAAAAAAAGTTTAATGTTTAGGTTCTGCGGATTATATGCTGATTCAGATAAAAGCTGATTAAAAAAAACAAACGTTTTTTGGGAATTATCCTATGTTTTGGATCCCGTATGCGCTGTGCAGGGCTGCCAGTGGTGAATAATAGGCGACTATTGCTACTATTTTTTATGACAGGCGACTATGGCTACTATTTTCTTCGAAAAACAGCCAAAAGCAACTATTTTCAGAAGAACACTGGACTATTTTAATTGTTCAGGCTTCTATTTTTAAAAAACGTAATTTGTGTTGCATATATCGATGTGCTTGTATAACATCAGTTTTAATATCGATACACGTGAATATCAACTTTGATATCGATATGTCTTGTTCAGTTCATTGCTTTCTGCTCTATTGCTAGTATCACGGAGGAAAGTCAATGGCAAGTATATACTAGACCCACGTGTGATTAGAGGAACGACCTACACAAATCAAGATATTCCGCCGAAAAAGTGTCCCGTTTTTCTGTTTGCAGTAATGGAAAGTTTGCCCCGAACTGCGCCAAAACAGCAATCCACAGCAAAAACTGCCGAGCAAAAAAATGTTTTCATGGCAAAAAAGGCCGTTTTAAACAGTGAATTGAATTACGCTTTTTATAAGGTCTACACGTAATTTGGTTAAACGTATAATGGCTCTTAATCAACACGTACCGCCAATACCAACATTTCGGAATATTTTCCTGCCATGTGAGCTTATAGGGGCATCATTGGCGTGTCAGGTTTTTCGGCATACGGGAAGAATAGGTTTCGCGATGTAGGTGGAGCTTATGGAGGAGTTTTGTTGTAATCACTTGGTATGTAGGAGAAATGATGCTGTATGTTATGAAATCCTGAAGAAGATTGTTTACAGGTGGTTTTGTGATCTTTCGGAGTGTTGTGTAATTGAGATGGTTTATATGTCGTTCCCTGCTCTTTGGGATAGCGCAGTTATTTCGTTCCGAGTGAGGTGCGCGATTACGTAAATACAGTGTAAGGGCAGTTGTTAGCTATTTCGTTGACGCGGAGGACGACTGAAAATAGCTCTTCCGTGGCAGGATACGATGGTCCTGTTTCTAAAGGATTCATAGGTATTACGAGATGCCAACTTTTACGGATTTTCCATAGTTTGTACGGATTTTCACTCCTTCTTACGGTTTTACGGAAGTCACCCAAGAAACTAAAGAAGCATGACGATTATGGGCAAAACACGTAACAATATTAACAAAGAAAGGTGACTTGATCACGCTAGTTACGTTAACTAAAACTTTTACAAAAGTTTGTAAGTTGGAAGCTTTCGACCTTATCTTAGGTCTTCATCACGCCAATGGAGGACTAAGATTGTTGCCAGATTCTACATTTGAATTTTTCCTATTTTTGTTGCCAAAACTTAGAATTGATCTCCAGATCAACGGAATGTAGAGAGGAGATTCGGAGTTGCAAGTCATTGAGTTGAAAATAATTTCTATGCTTTCACGGTAACGGAGGGCAAAACGATTGTCAAACGGAGCAATTCGTTTTGCTTCGTTCCAGTGGGGAACTGCAGATGTGTCTTCCATTGTCAAAATAGACAAGGCAGTGTTGGGATTGCCTTTCGAAACATCTTTTCTATGTTCTAAAATTCTATGGCTAATGCTCCTGTATGTGCTTCCAATGTATAAGTTATCCCCAGTAGAAGAAGAGATAGGAATGCAGTAAACTCCTGGGAGGTTCAGGCTTTCAACTTTGTCCCTATCCCTTTGTAGAAGTTTCAAGATGTTTGGGGTAGATTTAATGGCAAGATGGTAACCAAAACTTCTAAAAAGAATCTGTAACTTATAAGCGTAGGAAGGATGGTAAGGAAAAGAACCACAGAATTTCAGGTCTTCTTTCTTGTGAGGAAGGAGGCATTCGATTTTCGAATGGTTTTCATATTTCTTTATGAGGGAGTTGATTGTAACAGCAGGGAAACCATGAGAGAGGGCTATTGTAGAAATTTTGGAGAGTTCTTCTTGAAGAGAGAGTTGGCTGTTGCAAATAATATGAGCCCTGTGGATGTAGGACTTCAATGCTGCAAGCTTGTAGAGATGCAGGGTGCAAGATTTGTAGGGAATGATGTTAGTGGCTGCAGAAGGTTTTCGATAGACGGAACGAGTAATGGAGAGATCAGCGTTTCTGCAGATAGATACATCCAGGAAATCAATTTTGTGATTTACTTCCTTAGATATAGTGAGCTTAATGGAAGGAAATTTTTCTGTAATGGAGTTGATCAGTATCTGTAGCTCAGACTCGGAATGTGGCCAGCTAATGAAAATGTCGTCTACATATCTTAACCATAGGGAAGGTTGAAAAGGGTGTAGAGGAATTATGGAAACTTCAATATGTTGCATGTAGATTTCAGCAAGCAGAGGGGAAAGAGGTGAGCCCATGGGGAGACCAGATTGTTGCCTATACACAATTTTGTTGAAAACAAAACAACTATGTTGATGAATAGTGTGGAAACAATCATAAAGATCTTTGATAAGAGGACCGGGGGGTTCAAAATGAAGAATCAATTTCTTCATGAGGAGCATGTAGGAATCAAAAAATGGTACAGAGGGAAACAAAGATTCTACATCAAGAGTATACAGATTATCACAAGGAGGAAAGGAATTAGGAAGGTTGTGGATGAAGTTTGAAGTAGAGACAACTGTATGAGGATGGTTGGCTGCCAGGGATTTGCATTTGAGGACCAATCTCTTTTCAAGGTTTACTGCTGGAGAAAAAGAATATTCCACTAAAGGTCTGATGGGGTTACCAGCTTTATGCAGTTTCACTTGCAGGAAGAGCCTGGGAGTTCTAAAGTAAGGAGGGGTGATATATCACCAAGGAAGGATTGAAGAGTTTCTTTCTTAGCTAATCTGTCAACTGAGTTTTTGAGTGAGTTGGTGGTGTCTGACTGTAAAGGGATGCAGTTAGCAGATGTAAGAAAAGAAAGCACTTTTTGGTTTAGAGTTTCTTTACCAATGATGACTGGGCTACCAACTTTATCTGCTTTGCATACGGCTAGGTCATTTTCTTGAATAAATGACCTGAATTCTTTTAAACAAGAAGAAGAGTATTTGATTGGCACAGAATTTTGCTTGGATAAGATAACAGCAGCGTTGGCACGAAGGATAGGCTGCTGAACAGTCTCAGTTCTGTGGATGGCTGATTCTATAACAGAAACAGTTTGTGGAAGATTGATAGGAAGAGCAGGTGAAAATTTTGGGCCTAATGATAAGAATTTATCCAAGCTAGGAGGAATAGTGACAGAAGAAAGATTTACATACTTTGGCTTGTCAGTAGAGGCTGATGACGGAGATGTTGCTTGACTTTTTTGCTTGGAGAGTAGAAAATTGAATTTCTTTGTATGGCGAGCATATTCATTTACTTCAATTGTTGAGAGGGTTTGGTTGATGCGAACCATGAAAATATCAAGCAAAGCAGGATGAGTGGTAGCAGCCAGTGATTGGTAGCTAATGTAGCAGGAAAGTTCAGTTTTAGCAATGGAGGAACGCAGGTCACGGATAGCGGCAGATAGGAGGTTATGGCTGGTTTGCTGTAGTTGCGTTACTACAGCAAACCAGCCATAACCTCCTATCTGCCGCTATCCGTGACCTGCGTTCCTCCATTGCTAAAACTGAACTTTCCTGCTACATTAGCTACCAATCACTGGCTGCTACCACTCATCCTGCTTTGCTTGATATTTTCATGGTTCGCATCAACCAAACCCTCTCAACAATTGAAGTAAATGAATATGCTCGCCATACAAAGAAATTCAATTTTCTACTCTCCAAGCAAAAAAGTCAAGCAACATCTCCGTCATCAGCCTCTACTGACAAGCCAAAGTATGTAAATCTTTCTTCTGTCACTATTCCTCCCAGCTTGGATAAATTCTTATCATTAGGCCCAAAATTTTCACCTGCTCTTCCTATCAATCTTCCACAAACTGTTTCTGTTATAGAATCAGCCATCCACAGAACTGAGACTGTTCAGCAGCCTATCCTTCGTGCCAACGCTGCTGTTATCTTATCCAAGCAAAATTCTGTGCCAATCAAATACTCTTCTTCTTGTTTAAAAGAATTCAGGTCATTTATTCAAGAAAATGACCTAGCCGTATGCAAAGCAGATAAAGTTGGTAGCCCAGTCATCATTGGTAAAGAAACTCTAAACCAAAAAGTGCTTTCTTTTTACATCTGCTAACTGCATCCCTTTACAGTCAGACACCACCAACTCACTCAAAAACTCAGTTGACAGATTAGCTAAGAAAGAAACTCTTCAATCCTTCCTTGGTGATATATCACCCCCTCCTTACTTTAGAACTCCCAGGCTCTTCCTGCAAGTGAAACTGCATAAAGCTGGTAACCCCATCAGACCTTTAGTGGAATATTCTTTTTCTCCAGCAGTAAACCTTGAAAAGAGATTGGTCCACAAATGCAAATCCCTGGCAGCCAACCATCCTCATACAGTTGTCTCTACTTCAAACTTCATCCACAACCTTCCTAATTCCTTTCCTCCTTGTGATAATCTGTATACTCTTGATGTAGAATCTTTGTTTCCCTCTGTACCATTTTTTGATTCCTACATGCTCCTCATGAAGAAATTGATTCTTCATTTTGAACCCCCCGGTCCTCTTATCAAAGATTTTTATGATTGTTTCCACACTATTCATCAACATAGTTGTTTTGTTTTCAACAAAATTGTGTATAGGCAACAATCTGGTCTCCCCATGGGCTCACCTCTTTCCCCTCTGCTTGCTGAAATCTACATGCAACATATTGAAGTTTCCATAATTCCTCTACACCCTTTTCAACCTTCCCTATGGTTAAGATATGTAGACGACATTTTCATTAGCTGGCCACATTCCAAGTCTGAGCTACAGATACTGATCAACTCCATTACAGAAAAATTTCCTTCCATTAAGCTCACTATATCTAAGGAAGTAAATCACAAAATTGATTTCCTGGATGTATCTATCTGCAGAAACGCTGATCTCTCCATTACTTGTTCCGTCTATCGAAAACCTTCTGCAGCCACTAACATCATTCCCTACAAATCTTGCACCCTGCATCTCTACAAGCTTGCAGCATTGAAGTCCTACATCCACAGGGCTCATATCATTTGCAACAGCCAACTCTCTCTTCAAGAAGAACTCTCCAAAATTTCTACAATAGCCCTCTCTCATGGTTTCCCTGCTGTTACAATCAACTCCCTCATAAAGAAATATGAAAACCATTCGAAAATCGAATGCCTCCTTCCTCACAAGAAAGAAGACCTGAAATTCTGTGGTTCTTTTCCTTACCATCCTTCCTATGCTTATAAGTTACAGATTCTTTTTAGAAGTTTTGGTTACCATCTTGCCATTAAATCTACCCCAAACATCTTGAAACTTCTACAAAGGGATAGGGACAAAGTTGAAAGCCTGAACCTCCCAGGAGTTTACTGCATTCCTATCTCTTCTTCTACTGGGGATAACTTATACATTGGAAGCACATACAGGAGCATTAGCCATAGAATTTTAGAACATAGAAAAGATGTTTCGAAAGGCAATCCCAACACTGCCTTGTCTATTTTGACAATGGAAGACACATCTGCAGTTCCCCACTGGAACGAAGCAAAACGAATTGCTCCATTTGACAATCGTTTTGCCCTCCGTTACTGTGAAAGCATAGAAATTATTTTCAACTCAATGACTTGCAACTCCGAATCTCCTCTCTACATTCCGTTGATCTGGAGATCAATTCTAAGTTTTGGCAACAAAAATAGGAAAAATTCAAATGTAGAATCTGGCAACAATCTTAGTCCTCCATTGGCGTGATGAAGACCTAAGATAAGGTCGAAAGCTTCCAACTTACAAACTTTTTGTAAAAGTTTTAGTTAACGTAACTAGCGTGATCAAGTCACCTTTCTTTGGAAACTAAAGAAAAGCCCAAGCAAGAACCGTGCTCGCAATTTTCTATTTTATATCGTCTTTTGGTCGAAAAAACGCACTTTACAGAAGTCCCTATATGCCTTTGATGTTCTGACTTCCCCCGCCATCAGAGGTGGAATTTTGTCACGTGACTTTCCGTACAGCCCTTTGAGAGTGCTGTGCGCAAAAGCCGAGAGGGAGCTTAGCTCGGCGCCTTTTGCAAACTCTACATTGATTACATGTGGCTTTGTGCTTGTGAAAATTTCGGTGCAAATGTTTTAACCCTTTCAACCCGGCATAACGAAATTGCCGACGTTTAAAAATTTTCCACCCGGCATAACGTCGACATGCTGATGACGCCTCTGTAAGCTCGCATGTCGACACTCGTGAGACATTTCTTTTTTTCGTCGAATAAGTCGGGTATTACTTGCCAGGCCAATGATGCCCCTATAGCTCACATGGCAGGGCTCGTGAGACATTTGTTTTTCACCAAATAAAGAAAAAGAAACGTCATCGGCGTGTCGGGTGTCGCCGCCGCCTGTATAGCTCGCATATCGACGCTCGCGAGGAATTTCTTTTTTGCCAAATAGGTTGGGTGTCATCCGCCATGCCACCTCTATAGCTCATGTGTCGGGGCTTGCAAGACACTTCTTTTTCGCCGAATATCGGGTGTCACCCTCCATGTCAACGACGCCTCTATAGCTTGCATATCGACGCTCGCGAGACATTTCCAAAGCTGAGCTTTCACTACTATGCTAAGTTGTGGCCTCTACTGCAGGAAAAAAAAAGAGTGCTGGGTGAGTATGGGTGAAAAGTTATTCAAGTGGAAAGGGTTAATTTAGATTAAAATGAAATGAACCGTAGCAGTGAAACACCTATGACAACAAAAAGATAAAACTTATTGTCAAGTGTATCGAGATATATATAGTACAGAATGGCCTTTTTATGAAGCATCTAAAGTTTTGCCAAATCACGTTTTGTAAGCCATGTGGCTGCGATTTTAGCCTAGCTCATGCCGGACGCAATGATTGTAGGCATCAATTGGAGAGCAAGAAGCACAAAGATCATGTTAAGAGACTAAATGGAGATGTGAGTAAAATTAATGTAACCAAAAAACTTCTGACAGCTTATAAAAAATCCTGAGAAAAATATCAAGAGCAGATTGGTGCTGGAAAAACGCAGCAAAATAAGTGAAAAAGAGAAGAAGAAATTGAATGTTCACAAGGTGATTTGAAACGGGAAAAAGCTGAACTTTTGCAGCAATTGGATTCCTCTCATAAAATGTTAAACAATGCTGAGATGAACATTGAATGTGGCATAAGAAAAAAAGACATGAGTTCAATAGAAAGTGGACAGGTGCTATTAAAAGAAGCAAAACAAAACATTGCTAACTATCTTAAAAATTAGAAGAAAATAGAAGTGAGCAATTACATATTGAGAAAAGCAGCAAAAAAATAAAAAATAAACATTTTTTGTAAAATAAATGATTAATAAATAATAGAATCCTGCTATGGTTAAAAAATTTTGATCTATTTGAAAACTAAAATCTTTGCATATGTGTGTGTATATTTCAATGCAAGATGTTTTAAATTTGAGTAGGGTGCATCTATTAGTTCCAAAACATTTTTTGCTTAAGAGTTTGTTCCATCTACTTGTATTTTACCTGCTCTGAAAAAATGTTTTCTTACACCAAAAATGTATTTCATCTGCTCCAAAAATATATTTTACTTGCTCCAGAAACGCGTTTGCTGCTCCAAAAATGATTTTGCAACTTTCTATCACTGTGTTTGGAATACGACAGAGATTGGTTATCTATTCCAATGAGATTCTTGATATACCTCATATCAGATAACTACGATTATGTCTACAGAACAAAACAAGTGATCATCATAACACCGAATGACCACAACTATGGCCTTTGGAAGAAGAAATACACATTTTTTTCAACACAGTATATGAAGCCCACTGGGGAAATCTTATATTTTTTTACCAACCACAAAAGCAGAAAGCTCTCTGTACTGGCTCGATACAGATGAGAACATCTGACCTCCAGAACAATGGCAAAGAAGGAAGTGTTTTCTAATTCCAAAGTTTGTATCAAGTTAGTTTATGTAAATAGTTTTTGATGTATAATTGAATAGAGTATTTTTTGGGGGGTGTAATTTCCATAACCTTTATAGTCGAGTGTCTTGAATAGCATTATATTGAAACTTAGATGCCCTTTTTCTAGTGCGTTGATGTGTGTATATATAGGGGGTTTTTTTGTTTTGTTTTTTCACCAAAACGTGAACATGTGCTAATTTTGTCACCGTGGTTTGAAATTAAAAAAAAAAATTTGTTTGTGGAGCACTTACATTCTGAAACTCATACACTTTTTTGGGAAACTATTGTAGCCGTTAACATAAGTTGTTAAGGCTATTATTTAGGCTACTATTTTTACCATTAGTGGCTACTAAAGCAACTAATTTCTTGGGCGTAATAGGCTGGCAGCCCTGGCTATGCTGCTTGTGTAAATTTAGTTCATCCTTCGCCGTTTTGAACGTCTTTGCTGCTGATATTTCCTTCATTGCTAGTTATGATGTCTTGCAAAAGCAACGCAGGCATGAAAGATTCCGCGGAAATCCACTTTTTTCTGTTCCATTTTTTGGTGTTACTGATATTATTCCAAAAATGCAATAAAATTTTTGTCTGAGGGGGGTGCTTGCGGGAAGCAAAATCGTATTGACTTCGAACGACGGGATGGTTACAGCTGGGAATGACGTCACCTCTTCCAGGGATAGAAATGCTGCGCCAAAGTGTGCCAAAACAAAAGTCTTGTGCCATCTTGCTACACAGTACCGAAGTCCCGTCAATGCCGTCGGGACTTCGATACAGTAAATTCTCTGTGCGCACTCTTCTGCTTGACGCTGAGTAAGTCGAAGCGGTGGGAAGAATGATGCAGCGACTTCAAGTACTAGGAATTTTACGTAGTTACTATGGAAATCGTCGGTCCGTTATGGATGACGGTAAGCATCGAGTATGCTATGGAAATCGTCGGTCTGCTATGAACGACGGAAAACGTCGATTATGCAACGGAAATCGAAAATCTCAGTGAAATAACATTATTAAACATCATCTGTGTAAAGTTTATTTTTGTGTTTTCAAGATTCTAGTGCTTGTTAAATATTTTTGGGAATGTTTCTTGGGTGTTGAGAAAGTCACGTCGTTTTCAGTTTCCTCATATTAAATTTTTTTCAAACAAGTCCTCCACCCTCTCTTTTTTTCTCACTATCTCTCTCTCTCTCTCTCTCTCTGCCTGATTATTATTTTTATTTTTGATGTTTTCTTGTCATATTCCTTGTTTTTAATATCTTCGGTAACAGTGAATTAGGAGCGACTTTGTTGTTGTTTTTTGTTGTTGTTTTTTTTATGAATTTTTTTCTAATAAAATACATGTTACCCTATTTCTAATACATACTTCTTCAAAACTAATCAATAGAGAGCAATTGTTTTTGCCCCTTTCCCTTTTATTAAACAAAATTTAATTTCTAGATTATTCTTTAATCCGGCCGTGGTGGAATCCGCGGTGTTCCGTGCCCCGTAAAATTGTTTCACGGCAGAGTGAGCAATGCAGTATCGATTTTTCACTTTCATTTTCCATAAAATTCGTATTTTTCCATTTCTTAGTTACTTCTTACTCATCATCATCATCATCCATTATCAATCCACTGCTGGACGAAGGTCTCCCCAAGTTTCCTCCACAACGGTCTATCTTGTGCCAGTCTCCTCCATGTCACTCCCGCATACTTTCGAATTTCATCCACTCATCTCCCATGAGGTCTTCTTCTGGGTCTTTTCCTGTCCCTTGGAATCCAATCTAAAATTTCTGCTGTCCATCGATGGTCTGTCCTTCTGGCAGTATGTCCAGCCCATTGCCATTTCAGGGATTTAACTCTGACCATGATGTCTTCCACTCTTGTCATTTTTCGGATCCACGAGTTCCTCTTCTTATCTCTCCTGGTTACACCAAGTATGCACCTCTCCATGCTACTTTGAGTTGTCTGCAGCCTTTGTATGTCTCTTTTAGTTAAGGTCCACGTCTCTGCACCATACGTAAGCACTGGAAGGATGCATTGATCAAACACTTTTCTTTTAAGACATAATGGCATGTTGCTCTTGAAAATTATGCTGTTTCTTCCAAAAGCTCTCCAGGCAAGTTTTGTACGCCAATTAATTTCTTCATCAATGTGACCCTCACTTGATATCTGCTGTCCAAGATAAACGTACGTGTCTGTTATCTCCAGCTTTTCTCCATCAATCGATAAATCTTCATTTCTTGTAAAAGCATTGAACATCACTTTTGTCTTCTGAAAGTTCATTTTTAATCCCACTTCTTTACTCTTGTTAGCAAGTTCCTGGATCATACTCTGCAGCTCTGATGGGGTAGTTGCAAAAATGACTATGTCATCAGCAAAACGAAGGTGGGTTAGATAATCTCCATTAATCTTTATCCCTTTGTTTTCCCAGTTCAGTGATTGAAAGACATTTTCTAATGTGGCATTAAAGAGCTTTGGAGATATGGTGTCACCTTGTCTCACTCCTTTTCCAATTTTTATGTGTGTGGTATTTTCAAACAGCCGAATCTTTGCACTTGCATTTTCATAGATGTTATTAATAACATTAATGTACGCATCTTCAATACTGCAGGATTTCAGAGCCATTGTAACTGCTGATGGTATCACCGAATCAAAGGCTTTTTCATAATCGATAAAAGCCATGCACAATGGAAGTTCATATTCCCTCGCTCTTTCAATTAGTTCTCTCAGTACGTGGATATGATCTATTGTGCTGTAGCCACTCCTGAATCCAGCTTGTTCTCTCGGTTGAGCCATGTCCAGTGTTACCTTCAAGCGGTGTGAAAGAACTTTAGTGAAGATTTTATAAACCACTGATAGGAGGCTGATAGGTCTGTAGTTCCTGAGATCCTCAATGTCACTTTTTTTATGTAGCAGGATCATTGTAGTGTTGTTCCAATCCTCAGGAATCTTCCCTTCATCAAGGCATCAAGTGAAAACTTGGGCGAGTACTGTTTTAATTTCTCCATTTGCTTCTTGTATGATGTCTACAGTAATTCCATCTTCTCCTGGAGCTTTCCCCCGCTTCATGTTCTTGATTGCATGTGCAACTTCTGCTGGGAGGACTGGAAGAACTCTGGTACTGGTACCTTTCATGACTTCTGGAGTACATGTATCATCCCTTTCATATAATTTGGAGTAGAAATCTTTCACTCTTGTCAAAATTTCGCCTCTATTTCTTGTTACAGAACCATCTTCTTTTCTCAGTGCCATAATCTGTTTTCTTCCCTTACTGAGATGTCCCTTTGCTATTTTTAGGCTTTGGTTGTTTTCAATTGCTTTCCTCGCTAGTTCACAGTTGAATTTCCTTATGTCTTCAGTGATACTTTTTCGTACTGTCTTGCATAGCTCTATATATTCCACTTTGGAAGTCACATCTTCTTTAGTTGTCCTCATCTCTCTTCTTTTTGCATCAACATTTTGGTTTTTCCTGATAATTTGTTCACATGCCACTTGTTCTTAGACCCAGCAAATTTTGTTGCTGTTTCCATAAGAGCTTTGGTTACTTTTCTGTTAACTTCAGAAATATCCACTTCTTCCGATCTTAGGCCTTCTAAAGCAGAGAAGAGAATCTGTTCTTCAGTTCCAACTTGAAGGTATTATGGTGTTTTTTAAGGTTGGTTATGTCAATATTTTTTGTTTGTCTTATGAGCTTGCCACGTTCGAGTTTAGTGTTGAGGTGCATCTTACATCTCACCAATCTATGGTCACTACCTGTGTTAAACTTGTTTAGCACACTGCAGTCTTCTATGATTCTTACTCATACATGATATTATTTCATTGATTCGCGGAATTACGCTTTTTCTGTCATCATTTGGGTCATTCTCGAGATCGATGTAAAACTGAAAAGAAGCCGTTTGTGGGGAAGGGAGGGATCTTTTCCGTCTGGGGACGGTATTTCATCTTTCAGAACTTTCGAAAACGGGAGTCAAACGGAGTGAAGATTTTTTTTTTCCCCATAATTCTAATTTATTTTTCTCGCGATGTTTCTTCTGCCCAGTATTGTTATTAAATTTCATTTTAATACATAAATATTTGTATTTTAACTTGAAAAACGGAGGGAAAATGTCCGATAACGGAAGTCGGGCGGAGCGAAGAATTAGCTTGCAATCGTAATCCCCGCTCGTGCGCTGTTCCCTCTACCCAGTGTTGTTGTTAAATGTCAGTAATTTTATACTTTGAATGCAGTGATGTGCTCCAGTTTAATATTTACATAAATAAATTTCAGTGAATCCAAAAACATGCACTTTTTAAGTTAAACAAATTCAGTGCCCTCTCAAAAATAATGAAGGCATTATTGAGTTGTTTTCCTAGCTCTCAAGTGAAAAATTCCTTTAGTATGATGGGGGATGTACTTGATAAAGAATCCAGTAACATGAAAATTGAAACATTTTCATATGTTCAAACCATGAAATATAAGCTACTGAATCAGGATAAATCAGCCTTTATATTTTTTAAGAAAAACGATTATTTGCATGACCCTGTTAATAGAGATTTATGCCAAAATATGAAATAATCATATTCAGAATATAAGAAAGAATTACAAGATAAGGAAAAAGAAATGAAAAGAAGATGAAAGGAGCTAAATATCTCTAATAACTTATGCAGCAAATTAAAATCAAATGAATTGGTTCAAGAGAAAGAAAACTCTACCCGGCTAATTCATAAAGAAACGTTAGAATAAATTGTTAGACAGAAACAACTTAAGAAAATGAAATTTCATTAGTTGTGAATGACTTTAATTATTTACCTACAAAATGTCTAACGTTTTCGCAAGCATTTGTCATAATTCTTCATCAAACTTTTATTACTTATCAACAAACATGTCTGAAGTTTTTCAAACCTTCAAGATTTCATTTCCAACAACATTGTTATCTTATAAAGACATTTGATTAAAGACATCGAACTCAGAAAAATATTGAAACTAAAGTTGTAAAGGGCGTTACGAATATTTGATTTATACAAATCAATGGAAAATATGTCATATTGTTCTGTACTAAGGTGAGTGATTTTCTATGCATATGACCTCATCAGCAATTTTCCCCCTTACATTATATTGTAATATATATTTAATTTTCTTGAAACAAAATACATACATTAAATCTATATAGTTGGCAGGCATGTGTGACCAATACCTAAATGTCAGGGTTGTATACACTGGAGAGTGGAATGCAAGATTCAACACTTTGCCCCCCACCCCCACCCCCCATGTGGAAGTTCAGCTTTTCCTATCACTGCCCACTTTCATGCCTGGCAGCATTTCAGTTACATACATACATATCACTAAGCTGTTCTCTGAGATTCAGAGGTTAGCTCCAAAAACTAAAAAAGAAATACAAGCTACTAAATACTTTTTACTTACTGTTGCCATATCAAACTTCTCCATTTAATTTACAGCGATCTTGACATACAACTCGGGCTTCACTCACATCCATCATACGCCGTACACAAGATCTTCTATACTTCATACTCATTATCTTTTTCTCATGCAGACACTCCTGAATCTGATCCACCCATGTCTTCCTTAGCTTTCCTCTGCTTTTCCTGACTGCCACTTGGGCTAAAAATATTTTCTTAGTAAGCATCTCATCACTCATTCTTTCAACATGGCCAAACCACTGCAGCATATTGGTCTCCACCTTGCTAACAACATTTTGCTTCACATCACACAACTGCAACACATCTTCATTCCTCACACAATCAGACCGTGTCTTGCCACAAACCCCCATAAGTAACTCATTTCTCCAGCACACAAACAACTTCTATGTTTCTTCTGTAGTACCCAGGTTTCACTACCATACATCAGAGTAGGAACAATTACACTTTCATACACAGCCATGCACGACTCTCTAGAAAACCCATCATTCCTGTGAAAACCTCCCAGAGCAGCTACTGTGACTTTCAATGAAGAATTCACTCGCCTACTAATTTCACCATCCAATTTGTTCTCGCTGTCAAACATGCTTCCTAAATACACAAACTCACTCACCTGGTCAATCACAGTGCCATTTATACTTGCATCACATTCAGTGCTACCCATTCCTCTCTCAAACACCATAACTTAGGTTTTTCCCTTATTTATACTCAGTTTGAATTTCATGCAAACTTCGTACATCCGAGACAACATACTCTGCAAATCACTTTTGCTCTGCCAACAGGACAGTGTCATCAGCATACAGCAATCTCCACACACGGATATCCCCAAGACATAAACCACTATAATCTATTTTGGCATCATGCATGCACGCGTCCATAAATATATTAAACAACCATGGTGACATTACACAACCTTGTCTAACTCCTACACCAATAGAAAACCATTTTGATAAAACACCATTCACTCGTACACAAGCTCTACTACCAGCATACATGGCTTTTACACTATTAAGTAGATTCCTAGTAACACCATATTTATTCAATACCTTCCACAAAAGTGTCCTATTTACTTGGTCGTAAGCTTTCTCTAAATCTATGAAGGCAGTAAAAACTTTCTTCCCAACAGCCAGATACGTTTCAATCATCGTGCGTAATGAAAAAATCTGGTTAGTGCAGCCTCTACCAGGCATAAAACCACTCTGAACATCCCACACTTTCTCTGATGTAAGACCCGTACTTTTTCAATAACAACTTTACCAAACACTTTCCCTGGCAAACTCAGAAGGCTAATACCACGATAGTTTTTGCAGTCTGTCTTGTCACTTTTTCCCTTATACAAGGGAACAATAATAGCATCCTTCCAATCCTGAGGGACCATTCCGAACTCCCAGCACAACTGGCAAATTTCAGTTAACCAGTCAATTACAGAGTCACCACCATATTTCAATACCTTGGCAGTTATGCCATCAACTCCCGGAGCCTTACCATTCTGAAGAGATTTTAGAGCTTTACACACTTCTTCTCTTGAGATCCCTCCTGTGCTTCCATCTCTCACTGTGACATCATCTGCTTCTGTCTCAGAATCATCTTTGCTTTCCTGATCTAATAACTCACAGAAGTATTCACCCCATCTTTCACTTAACTCATTGGGCTCCCATATCGTTTCCCCAATCTCATTCTTCACACAACTTAAAACTTTGTTTCCCCTATTTTTCCTGAGTCTCGTGTGCTTCCAAAAACTTCCTACCTTTCCAAAAAGCCAGTTCATGCCTTTCCACCTTCTCCTTCGTATCTTTTGCCTTACTCTGGCGAACCAGCTTAGCAGCTTCTTTGAGTGATATTCATCCACAGAAACTCTTCCTTGCAACATCCCCAAATAGATGAGTGGTAGGCAATGCACGTAACTAACAAACAAATTAAGAAGAATGTAGTGTAGAACATTGTAAGTTACGTATAAAAAGTTTAAGGCAAATATATTTCAGCCAATACTATGACCTTCATCAGTGTGACTATGATTGATGAAGGCCATAGTAATGGCTGAAATATATTTGCCTTAAACTTTTTATACGTAGCATAGCGTGTTCTACACGACCTTCTTCTTAATTTAATCCCCAAATAGACTTCCTTCTTTCTCTTTACTGCCTCTTCAATCTCACTATTCCACCAAGTATCACCTCTATTGTTACCCACTATTGTGGTGCCACAGACCTCTTTAGCAGCAGTGACAACACAGTTCTTAAAACATTCCCACTTTTTCCTACATCCCTCTCACAAGATTTCAGATCCTTCAGTCATTCTCTGAGTAAGTCAGAGTACCGCTGATGATCTTCAAGGAGCCTATCAACCTTTATTCTTTCTATCCTGGGTCTCTTCCTATTTCTTTTCCTCCAACCAACATTAAGTTTCACTCGTGACACTACCAAGTAATGATCAGAACCAACATCCGCACCTCTCATCACACGGGTGTCAACAACTAAGTGTTTCAAACGCTGATCTTAAACAACAAAATATATCGCACTCTTTTGACCAAGAGTACGATTTTCCCAAGTATATGTGTGGATATACTTATGGTTGAAAAATGTATTAGATACACACAAACCATTCTCAACATAGAGTTCAATAATCTTTCACCATTATCATTCACACAAGGATCATTAAACTTACCCAGAACATTGTCAGAAATTGCATTCTGCACACCTACTCTAGCACTGAAATCCCCTGCTATTAAAACTTCTTCTTTAGCACCAAACTGGCTCAAAACAGCTTTTAGCTCATTCCAGAAATCTTCCTTCTTATCAGAAGGTTCAGAGTCACAAGGAGCATACACTACAACAATTACAATTCTCTGAAGCTTCACTTTCAAACGAATCCAGAGAATTCTCTCACTTACGCAACTATAGTAAATCAAGTTGTTCATCTTTTCACTTAAAATCACATCTACACCAGCCTGTCCTCACATTATCCAATACTCCAGACCACACACTCACCATTCCATTCACTTCTTCTACCCCAATTTTCTTCTTTTTGGTTTCACTTGCACACAGCACATCCAATCTATACTTATTCATCTCCTCAATCACCTCATTCATCTTGCCATTTATACCTCTAGTATTCCATACACCAGTCTTACATTCACTCAGCCGAGATCTCTTTCTCATACGCCGTTTAGAAAGTCCAGGTCGATTCCATGGTGGACCGTCCTTCTCAAGTGTGGTAGGTCCACCATTTCCCACACTTGAGTCTGGGATATTGATTTCTTTTTGTCTTTTTAATCAGGTAAGTACATCAGTGTGGGGGATTAGCCCACAGCTGAGGGTTCCAGTTGGTTGGTCATTTAACCTAAGGATTCTGGAACAAAACCCAGTGAGTTAGGGTCTTTTCACCATTGTCACACAGAACTAGCTGGCACCTCTCCAAGATTCACAGAGGCCCTAGTTGCTGTTGTGTGTGCCATTGTTACCACGAAGCGCCCCGAGGAGGCAAACCCATGTTGTGTTGTCTTAAAATGTGTTAAAACTTATTAGTACACCTAATATATTTTTAGCTGAGTGAATTTCTTCCAAAAAATTTTGGCTTATATGCGAGAGTATCCTTTAATTCCATAAGTTTTCATTTATACTTCTTTACCTTTCACTGTGATCTGTTCACACTTTAGAGTGACACTTTCATGGTTAAAACCTTATCTTTTGAACAATTGCTGCCAAACCTGGCTGTTAGCAGCTATGTTCCGACCAAACCATTTTCCAATTAATTTCCCACACGAAACAGTTCTTTTGAAAAAATGGAAATATTACTTTCTAAAGACAGTTCTTAGGAAACAAACATCTCCAAAATTTATCATTTTAACTTTAGATTTATGTTGTCTGCAAGTAATGCCATGTGCAATCCCAATGAACATTTTGTTTAAAATCAGATATTATTTTTTTCTGTTTAGTGCCAGAAATGTGATTGCCTTGACCTTTGCTACAGTTCTGGATGCATGTCCCCTCTCTCACCATTTAAGTATATCCACTGTTAGCATATATTACAAAATTAGAACTGTGTTTTGTTTAAAATCTTAGGTTAGTCCTCTGATTTCTCCTTATGATTATGTAACTAATCATGAAGTATAATTAAGAATCTTTTAAAAAAAAAATACTAATGTTTATTCTTTTGTCAGAAATTCCTGTTTGTTAAAATAAATCATTGTATTACTATGAATAAATATTTTTTTACTTTATCATTGTGTTCGTTCTTTTTCTTTCTGTTTGCTTTAAAACATAAGAGTTCATTAACGTTGCCTTTGGCCATCATATTATTTAAAGAAAATCAGATAGAGTGCAATACTTCTTTGGGTGTAATATTTTTTGTGTGTGAAGCCTTATGTTACTTTGTTAATGTATTTGTCTTTAACAGTTTTAATATGTTTTGTAATTGACCTTTTTCTTATCTTGTTAGAAAGTTGATTATTGGTTTTGCATTCATGGTCCCTGATGTGAAACACAATGAGGCTTACATCACGTTTATTTTCACTCATCCTGACTGGCGATGTGCTGGAATTGCAACATTTATGCTATACCATTTGATACAGGTACACTTTAAATTCATTATATATTGTTACGACTTTGGGGTACGGTAATGAAGCCGATTAGCAGGTTTTGCAATAGGCGGGAACAGCATTAATTATTGGGTGAAAATTAACAGCTAGTGGTTTCCCGCATTGCAAAAGAGGAGAAGAGATACAGGTCTCTATTCTTGGAAGGGAGAAATATTAACCTGGTGTGGGGAACGCGATGCGTCGCCCCCTAAGTGCGTGTCGGTCAGTTTGGGTGGCCATGTACGTGTGAGATGGTAGGATGTTTAAGAAGAGTGTCAACAGAGCGGAAAACTTATGGCGTTTGCTAACCCGAACCTTGGCAGGACAAAGGAGTGTTAGTTAAGTTATGTGTTTTTCGTACTTTTGGGAAGTGGGCCCACCACATATTCCGAATGCAGAGGCAGGCATTTCTGACTTCTTTTTTGCGCCGAATGCTTTCAGGCTGACAAGAGAGTTAAAACAGACCCCTAAAGAGAGAACAAGGAATTTGTTAACGATGTGAACAAGCGAAAAAGAGGAGTCTGAAAGAAGCTCGAAAAGGGACTGGACTCGGAGGCAGCAGGACCAGAGGAGATCCTGTGGCGGAAGAAAAGCTTCTGCCGGCCAGCTATGCAAAGTGCTGCCGAGCTGTTGATATTGCCGTGAGGAAATAGGAGGGAGGATGATACCTCTTTTCCTGGTGCTAGATTGCCCGTAAGAGAAAGCCAGCGTCCTGGTGGTCACACGATCTGATGGAATTACAGCCCCGAATGACTGATATGCTGACCGGTGATGTATGCGAGAATCGCCTTTGGAGAGACGAACAGATCTTTCTATCACGTCAGCGGCTTCGTTCTACCACGACATTGGTGCGCATAAATGCGTCCCTGATTTCATGCAGGTGAATGCCGTGCACGAGAGAAAGTGGGAGATGGGGTTCGACTTTCCTCTCCATTGGTTATAGTGCGCGCTCTGAAATGGGCATGAAATTTTAGTGAGTGCATAACAAAGTGAGTGCACTAAACATGGATACCGGAGGAAACAGCATATCTGTAAGTACAGAACTTATGTATGCATGCCAGTTGTGAAATAATTGGCTCCGGTCAGCCAATAGACTTTCGTCGGCTGAGAACTGTTTTTAAAGCCGGACTGTATAGGCCAACAAATAATCATTGACTTTAATGATAAATTCAGCCTCAGAGCTATCCCGAAAGGGGCGAGTCTATTTGACGCCCCTCCTTCACAATCCTCTGTATATAGACACCTTCGTCATTATCTTCATGTTTTATTGTAAATTGATTAAATGTCTGTTGTCTCGTGCCAGTCCTGAAATTGCATGAATAATTAACGAGCGTCAGAATTTCTTAGTTTTTATTGGCTAAATTGCAGGCTAAATTCTTTTCACCTGTACATAAGATTTCAGCGATAAAAAGAGCTCACCAGTACCTATTCTAAATTCTAATGTCTACCTCCGGGCCGTTAGCCATTGCCTGACATCCTGACATCTAAATTCTTAAAGCTTTCTTTTATTCGATAATCTGGTGTCCCGGGGTGTAGCAACAATATTATGCTTGATCAGTTGCTTTTTAGTTTAACAAAAGCTTTAGCTTAATCATACATATGTTTTAAAAACAATATGGTGAATTATATTATATAAAAATGAAAGTCTGAAATGATTTTAATGTTCCATTTTGTGTAATTATAAATTTTTAATTTAGCAACATATTGTCATTCCGTCAGTGTGTAATGTAGTCTTTTATCTTGTAAAGGCTTCATACATTATTTGAGAAGTGGTGCCATCCCACTGTTGATAAACATGTTGATTTGCCTTTGTTATTTCTCCTTTTTCTCCTACTCATTGTTCATTTTACTCTTCAGACATACATTCTTTGTGTGTGAGAATACCCACTCATTAATAAAATTTTATGAAGTTGCAAAGCTTTATGTATAGCACCTAAGATGATAAAACTTACTCTGAAGTCAGCCACAGAAATCAGGAAAATTTTATCTGTGCTGTTTTCCAAACATGTGGCACATCAATGAAATTACTTAAAACAAAATAAAAGTTGTTCTCATTGTGTTTCATAAGTCAAAGTAAGGAAAAGTTAACTGTAGTGTAAATATGCATGGTAAGACATGATACTTAGACAAATTGATGAAAGTTGCTTTTTGGAGGATGTAATATGATATATGAAGAGAAATATTTTGGAAAAGATTTGTTTACTGCTAGTGCATACCCGCCAACATTTGCGATAGTCTTGTCAGTAGTAACTAGTTTTATTGTGTGGCATACATAGATGCTCTTTTACAAAACGGTCCATCGCTTTGTGAAAAAGAAATGCACGTCGCAACAAAACGTTAGAACAAACAAGGGCACTAATGAAACAAACTTAACCCGTGCAAAACACAAAGTTGATTTCCCTGGCGAGTGCATGATAGGTAACATTGCGAGATTTTATTTCCAAACTTACACTAGTAAAAATCAGTCGGATGCATTCAGAATTCCACAACGCTGGGCAGATGGGAAATCCGAGCAAGTGAGTGAACCTCCACTTACCAAATGTTCATACTGCCTCTAAAATTGCAGTTTATGACAAGATGAGACCAAAGCAGGGAAAAAAGCTGAACATTTTAACTGGGAGAAAAATCAAAACACACAGCAAGAATGGGGACTACTGTCAGTTTGTCTTTTGTTGACTCTGCAGCTGCACAGCATCCATTGCTTAATTTTTCGTTCTGTTGATCTCTTTCCCTATTTTTTCATTGTCGCTTTTCTTTTTTTATGCCCTCCGATAACAATAATTTCATCCATCATGCTGAAAGAATTTTGAGCTTGAGGACCATGAGCGCATGATACCAAAGCTTTAACTATTTTAGATAAATGGTGTAACTTTGAGAATATTAATACTTTTGAACACCATGCATCAATTTTTACAAATATTTTAACTTGGTCACTTCCGTTTAGGGAAATTTCTCCCTCCCTTATCAAGCTTAAATGCAAAAACTTATTGCTCGGGGGATATTTAACAACGCTGGAGATCGGGAATGTTGCGTGGGGATTCAATTATGGGGGAAATCCTTGTTCGGTCCGCCTTCTTGTTATTACCATGACCCCGGTAGTATGGTGGTCGCGGAATACTTATTACTCGTCTAATTGGATAAACAGTGAGGTTGCGTTCCCATGAATGTAAAGAATCCAATCTCAAAGTTTACGGACGTCGCGTTGTGTTTCATATGGGCTCGTTACGAGGTATTCGTAAAAAACCCATATGCCGCAAATTGTGAATTTAGAGGAATATACACAGCCTATAAAGTTAGCTACACCAGGTTAGGTAATTAACAATGTTTATTAATAGAAAAAGTATATATAAGCAATTACATCCTTTAGGTGGAGGCCAAATAAAAGTTACGTTAAATTAAAAAAATATTGGAATTAGCCATGTGTACTGATCAACTGCTGCGTACGCCTGTCACACCCTTGAGCTTAACTTTAAATTAACTCCCTCAATCTATTCCGATGAGGCATAGCGACCATGCATATGTATATAACTAGTTAACATGGGAACTGGAGTTGGGGAAAATAATGTCATCTTACCTTCCTGTCGTTGGTGTGGTCGCTCATTGAAGCCCCACGCTGGTAGATGAAAACTTGCGTGGATGTTGACTCTGAATCTATCGACTACCACAGTTGGGACCGCGTACTCTGTCCGTTTCCTAACTAAGATTCATCCGTCTCATCCTCGACTATCTCTGAAAATTGTACTTCGACTACCATCTCTAGATAACCATCTCGAACACGAATCTCAGCTAAGCATTTCTTCTCTATCTGATAACGATACGAATTTTTCCATATGATCACACCATCTTCTCTCGTGCCTGTGTATATATTTCCGTCCCTTTAATTTTCCACGTGATAGGGACGTGCCTACAACCTTCTACGTACTCTTCGCCTGGGGTCCGGATTGGTCAGCTGATCTGACCAGTGCTCGGGCTTAGTGGCTATTGGTTGGACCTCTGGTCCAGTTGGCTACCTTTTCGCGGCAGCTGGCCTGTCGTGCAGGTGGTACTTTTTGTGAATTCCGTAAGGTCTATTTTGCGCTCAGATGAATGGCGAGGAATTTAAAGGGGCTTTCCGCTGCCAGAGTTACGACTTTTCTGTGACACCGCGATGTACTTTACGACTTTCGCTGGTGCCTCTCTCATGAAGGTGAAGTCGTAAACCGCAACTCGCCTATTCATCTGACCGCGTTCCGGATTCTTGCCTGTGCCTTCTGAAATACCGGGATGTATTGTCCCACCAGCAACGCTAGCACTGGGGACATTTCTTAAATTTTGCGAATGCAATGCTTTTCCTCACAAGAGTGAAAAGAAGGTGAATTCCTTTGGTCATTCTTCACAGGTGTCCGGCAAACCGATTTGACCACCTGGGTTTTCTGCTTCCTTGGGGAAAAGGGGGTTTATGAGACAGGAAGGGAGCAAAAGAAAAATAATTTAAATTAAGTAAAAAAAATAATTTAGGTAAATTACTCCTGGTCTTTAAATTTTAATTAGGCCGTAAACAATGTGACCCGAACTACGAAGTAGTTCCGCGGCAACATTGTTTTGAAAGTTTTCCCGCTATTTTCAAGCTGAAATACAAATATTTACACCATAAAATGTTATTTAAGAATAATACTGGACGGGGGCAGCATCGCAAGGAAATTACGATTACAGGAAAAATCTTAACTCCGTCGACCTCCCATTTTCAAATGTTTCATAAAAATGAATTCCGTCCTCTGACGAACAACCTTCCTCCCTTTCCATCACCATCAACTCCCCAACAACCCAAATATTTCTGTTCACTTGTGCATCAATCTCGTGCATCGGCAAAATAATAATGAAAAAGGCAGAATTCCTCAAATTCATGCAAGAAGCTCATGCCTGAAGGCCACGATTTGCGAAAATGGGAGTTAGTGTCTAACTTCCATTTTCGCAAATTGTTGCCTACAGTTTCAAGATGAAATACAAACATTTATGCAATAAAATGTGATATTTAACAATATTGAACACAAAGGCAACATCAGGAGAGAAAAAAAAATTATGATTACTGCAAAAACTTTCATTCCGTTTAAACTACCATTTTCGAAAGTTTTGAAACACGAAATACCATTCCCAGATGGAAGACTACCCCCCCCCATCCCAAAATTATCTTCAGCTTTACATCGATCTTGAGAATGATCTAAATGATAACAAAACAAAACAAAAAACGCACCTGAAATTAAGCTCATCCCTGTAAGAATCTCACGTATATCATAAAATAATAACAAAATAAAAATGAAAATTCATAGAATCCATAGTTTCGACAGTGAGTTCTGTAGTCAGACAATTAAATCCATAGAAACTATGGACATTCCATAGTAGTTGGCTGGTATGCTAGTGGAAAGGGTAAATGATGCTATTATGTACATGTATAATGCAGTTATGTTTTGGTTGCATCTGGTAGTGTTTGAGTTCATGTGCTTCATATTATTGTGCAAATTTATTGCCTTCAGTCTTTTAATGTGAGTATTTCATGGTGCTTTGCCAATGTCATTAAGTTTGTCCATAAACCCAAAGCGAAGTAAGAAGTGAAATAACTGATTGCATAAAAAAACCCTGAAAATACTGAAAGTTTCAACTTGATGTCAGTAGACAGTTAAGTGCCCAAGACAAAAGATACAACTCCACTTTTGCACAAAAATCTTCCCAGTTTTGATTGATTTTTTATTTTTTGCTAAATCATGCACCGTGAATGTTATGTGTTGGCGTGCAAAAATTTAAAAAAGCCTTAGTCATTTATAGCGGAATTCCATCCTACATTTTTTTTTTTTTATTCTTCCATTACTTTGTCGTAAAATTTAGGCTTCAACATCAAAATCTTGAGCAGAACTTTTTCAATTGTTATTAAACATTTTTTAGATAATGTCCTGTCTTTGCATATATTGCGGGAATAGGTTTTTATTCACACAATTTAATGACACAAGGTATTAGTTCCTTCAAGCATTTATCCAAACGAAATTCGTGCAAAGCTTTGAACAATTTGTAGATTGTTTTACTGCTCAATCCAGGGTGAAGAGTAAAAAGACACTTCATTCATTTTTTTACCTAACGAAATCAAAACGAGTGAGATGTTTCTTTGAGTGAATTCAGGCTGTCTTCGGGAAACTCAATGCTTTTTGTATCACAATTTGTCAGCCCATAAGCTTTAGATATAGGGTAGTTATGGGGGATAATTATAATTTGGAAACTACTTGGTGAAAAGACTTTACCCTTTTGGGAGTCTATCTTCCTTGAAAAAGTCATCTGGTTGATGTGGGAAAGCTTGGAACCTTTGATTTTTGTTTTATGCCAATAAATTTGGATTACTAGTATATTTTCACTGTTTCAAATCTGAATTTTGACAATTTTTGAGTTTTAAATTTTTTTTTAATTTTTTGGAAAGGTTAAACAGTTTCGTTACAAAATAATAAAGACTGCCAACAAAATAGCATTGGAGCTTTGAAACACTACACATCTTGTCTGTTTGGTAAATGAAAGTGTTGAAATATGTAAAAAGTTTGTATGTTTAACCTACATACTTAATGGCGATGTTAAGAGACTCAGGTTTGACTAGGTTGGTTCGTTGTTGCTTACACATTCGGATTTTTCTGTAAAACTTAGGGAATCGAAAGACATTAATTTTGCATCACCTGTTTCTTTATTCCACTTTTACAGTTTGCTTAAATGATCTTGAAGCATTTTTAGTTCTTCAGAGAGGCAAGAAATATACGAAAATGTAGCCGAACAATTTTCCAATCGAGTAAGAAAGAATTCTGCTGAAATTACGCACAAGATAGCAGATACTCACCGGCAAAAGAAAACAAGCTTTCCATTGGTTGATGCAACTCTCTGTTTCGCATTTTGACTAGTTTTCAGTGGCAGATAACGAAGGCCCCAACCCAAGTGGAAATAAAAAGTGGGGACAAAGGGAATGGGCTCTGGTTCTTTGATTGGTTGACTGCCCAAGCCCTGAATGCAACAGAAATGTCATATAGAGTGGATTTCTTTGATACCATTCTTACTTACATGGCAAGGATACACTCACTCCAACGGTACAATCTTACATGAGTATGGTTATACAAAGTTAGGTTCACATCCTCGCTTTTAGTTCCTGCTAAAATGCACACAAATATGTGAATTTGGTTTTAGATAAAACTCTTCTAAAACCAGGCACTTAGCTTAAATTTCCCAGTAAAAAAAAGCAGCACGTAATTAGGGCATGTGTTGTATGAAACGACCACATACCCTGTCTCTTGTTTGTTTCTCTTGACATTCACTCTTATTTTCTGTGCCACTTTGACATGTTGCAGGGTGGCCTCACAGCCAAGACTAACCATGTGACTAATTACAATGTTTCTAATATTTTACAAACTGTTATTTTGTGTTGTGTGCTCAGCAGCCTACCCTTTAAAGTTGGTATACTCCACTTACAAACCAACCAATTTCCTAAATGGAGTGCTTTAACAAAATATTGAAAATGTTTTACCTAATGTGTAACACATTTCATAGAAGTAGCTATGCATATATTTACTTTTGCCACACTAACCATTGTCATGTTTTTATGTTTTATTACACATGTATGCATTGTTTGTACCTGGCTCAAACATGTAGAGGACTACCAGTAATAAGTTGTGTGGGACTTGTCCTTATCTTTATCAGTGTTGCTCCTAACAAAAAAATTGCCATAACATTTCCTGATGTAATAAGTGGATCTTTTAATAACAAATGAAGAGAAAGCAAAAAAGAGATTCACAGATATTGAAATTACCATAGAATTTCATAATCACATGGAACCTGCCAGAAATGTACAAGACAGTGAAGATACTGTATTCATGTACAATCTCATGTACTTTTCCAATAGTATTAGATATTGCTGAGTACTTGGAAGCAAAAATTCTGTACAAAGGGGACTGGGAAACTTTGGTAATGCTTACCTCTGCTCATTCTTGCAGAGAAAAAAATCCTGCAAGTCCTTTCTACAGAGATACTGTGATAAGTGTCAAAATATATTTTTATCATCCAGTGGGAAAGATGTGCTCTCGGGAAAGCTGAAGAATGTGAGGGAAATATTTAGTATACTTTCCTGTTTTCAGTTCAGTCAGAAAACTTTCAATCTGTGTACCAGATGTAAAGATAGCAAAACAAAGTACAAGCATCTTTGGAACCTAATATTGTTTTGACATCTGTAAAATACTTGATTACTTTAGCCTATGAACTTGTGATAGTTAATAAAAGTACAACCATTGTGTGATAGAATCAACTTTAGGTACCACTTTGACTTCTAAATGAAAGATCTCAGTTGAATCAGGAAACGATCTGAATCCTCCATCACATTTAAGCGTGGGGAATAGTTTATTTTTGAGATTACATGAGCTTGCCTTTCTAGTGGATGTGACAAAAAGGCAGTTTATCACTATTGTCAGCTTTTCTGTATCTTTCTGTTATTGATACTAAGGCAACTCCAAGACTTAACCCCCCTCCCCCCCCCCTCCCCCCCCCCTCTCTCTCTCTCTCTCTCTCTCTCTCTCTCACACACACACACACACACACACACACACACACACACACACACAGAAAATGAAAACTGCTCAGCCTTTATAATAGTTAGCTAACATTAATTGCAAGTCATTGTATTATGAATTATAACCTCAAAGAATGGGATATCACCAGGGACATCTGGAGAAGATATGCTAGCTGCAGAAATTGAAGGTTGAGTCTCAGAAGCTCCTTCTGAAGCATTGTGAAACATTTCTTGCAATTTAAGTTGTTTTAGAAACTTTATTCTTTTCCTTAGCAGCTGTTCTTTAGTCTTATACAGTGACATCATTTGTACCTCTGATATGAAGCTCCTCTGTTCCATACCACAAATCAGTTCGTCAGTAAGGTTTATCCTGTCAGTGGAAATATTTTCTTCCACGTTGACATTTGTTTAGTCACCATCATTTGAATTTTCATTTACAACCATACTGCACATTTCATTGTCTGTCATTTGTAAAGTTACTGGAGCATCCCTGTCAATATTGAGGCAGTCTTCTTCTGCATCCTCATGCAGTGACTGAACTTCAGGACAGAAAAAACCTTCAGCATAGTTTATCAACTCTGTTGTAATTCGTTTTTCACTTTATACCCTGAAGCCAACGAGATTAGGTTCTTGTTCATTCTCACCATCTAAAAATAGTGTCAATGGCCTGATCTTTCAACTGACCATCATGCTGAAATACCAATATTTATGGAATAAAATAATATTTAAAAACAATACACGACAGAGGAAACATCACAAAAAAAAAAAAAAAAATCAGTTTTGGGAGAAATAATTGCTCCATCCGACCTCTGTTGTGGGAAATTTTTGCTAAATGTTGTAATTTATTTGCTAATGATATGGATTTTGCTATTAAGTTTTGATGTAATCTGAAATGCTTATTGTGTTAACTAAGGTTGCTTGATTTTGTAAGAAGTATAAGTTGCCGTTTTATATGTCCCTGTATTCATTATTTTTATTTATTTTAAGACATGCATGGGTAAGGATGTGACTCTTCATGTTTCTGCTACAAATCCTGCTTTTTTCCTGTACTCAAAGTTTTGCTTCAAGATAGAAGAATACATCCTTGATTTTTATGACAAGTATCTACCTCCAAACTCTAAAGAGTGTAGAAATGCATTCTTCTTGCGACTCAGTAGATGAGTTTTTCATATTAACACCATGTGTAAATATTTTATAGACTCCAGGATTTAATAATTCTGTTCATTGTACAAAGCCCATTGCATCTAAATTCAAATTCCTATGAAATTTTGTATGATTTGTAAAATGTGAGGAAAATCCATTTTTATCTTAGCATTTCTGTTCAGTATCTTGTGGTAGAGTTTCAAAATTTTCAAATAAAGGTAACTTGATCATGCTAGTTATGTTACATGAAAAAAACTTTTACAAGAAAGTTCGTAAGTTGGGAGCTTTCGACCTTATCTTAGGTCTTCGTCACGCCAATGGAGGACTTAATAGTCAAATGCTTCCTTTATATACAGTACTTGTTATGTGTTATCTTACATCCACAGGGCTCATATCATTTGCAACAACCAACTTTCTCTTATGTTACATATGTTATCTTACATCCACAGGGCTCATATCATTTGCAACAACCAACTTTCTCTTATGTTACATATGTTATCTTACATCCACAGGGCTCATATTATTTGCAACAACTAACTTTCTCTTCAAGAAGAAGTCTCCAAAATTTCTACAATAGCCCTCTCTCATGGTTTCCCTGCTCTTACAGTCAACTCCCTCTTAAAGAAATATGAAAACAATTCGAAAATTGAATGCCCCCTTCCTCAAAAGAAAGAAAACCTGAAATTCTCTGGTTCTGTTCCTTACCATCCTTCCTATGCTTATAAGTTACAGATTCTTTTTAGAAGTTTTGGTTACCATCTTACCATTAAATCCACCCCAAACATCTTGACACTTCTACAAAGGGATAGGGACAAAGTTGAAAATCTGGACCTCCTAGGAGTTTACTGCATTCCTATCTCTTCTTCAACAGGTGATAACTTATACATTGGAAGCACATACAGGAGCATTAACCACATAATTTTAAAACATAAAAATGTTTTGAAAGCCAATCGTAATACAGCTTTGTCTATTTTGACAATGGAAGACACATCTGCAGTTCCCCGCTGGAACGAAGCAAAACGAATTGCTTCTTTTGACAATCGTTTTGCCCTCTGTTACCGTGAAAGCCTGGAAATTATTTTCAACTCAGTGACTTGCAATTCCGAATCTCCTCTCTACATCCTGATGATCTGGAGATCAATTCTAAGTTTTGGCAACAACAATAGAAAAAAATCAAATGCAGAATCTGGCAACAATCTTAGTCCTCCATTGGCTTGATGAAGACCTAAGATAAGATCAAAAGCTCCCAACTTACGAACTTTCTTGTAAAAGTTTTTTTCATGTAACATAACTAGCGTGATCAAGTTACCTTTATTTGTTATTATTGTTACGTGTTTTGCCCATCATCATCTTGTTTCAAAATGTTCATACTTTGTAGAAATTATCTTGTGTAACGGTATCATAATTTTACCAATGAAAGAAATTACAAGCATTAAGAATCGGTCTAGTACATCCCTGTTTGTTATCAGCATTATTCCTCATGCCATGTCAGTGTCTTAAGAAATTTGTGTAGTGTACCACTTGTTGTGATGTTTAATTTCGTTTACCCAGAGTATCGTTCCTAGAAACTTTGTTCTCTGACACTACTGTGCATGTCCTGACCAAAAAGTAACGAACCTTGACTCAGTAACACAGGACTACTTTTTGTCCAAATAGCAGCTTAAACGCAGTATGGTATGGATTTCCCAAGAATGCTGGGTGGGCCATAGCCATTCCTCTAGCACAGTAAATAATTAAAATATTTAAGCCTGATAAAAATCTATGTAATTTAGAGTTGTATGAACAACACAGAATACTAATGCTATCTTGCTAAAAAAAAAAAAAAAAAAAAATTCATTCCCAAAATAGTGTAAAATATTTACACTTTTGTATAATTCTTTTCTCGTAAATATTTTTGAAATTGGCTGTGGTTCAGTGCTCTTCTCTGGATGAAGCTTACAGTCTTCTTGATCAAATTTAATAACTTTGTTATAGGAAATTTCTTGGTGTGTTAACAAAATTTGAAGTATATAGTAATTATAAAGTACATAGAAACAATACTCTGGGTAAAAAAAGAATTAAATGTATTTATTGAAGTATATAGTGTGTAGTCAATGATAAAAAGCTCATTTTGATATGTCTCAGATTGTTTAATAGGATTGAGGTCTGAAGAAGTGGTTTGCTATTAAGAAAAAAGTGTTTGTGTCTTGCATTTAGCACTCATTTTATCTTCATTGCTCTGTAGGTCTAAGTAATCTCAGAGTTGTGCTCTTTATTTATTTTTAAATAACTACCTGTGAAGAAGATGGTACAATATAGAAGTTACAAAAATTTCACTAGGGGAGATAAAGAGGTGGGAAATTCATTTAATGCACTTTAATGTACAGCACTGAGTGCATTGCACATAAACTTACAAGGAAGGAGATATCTCACTGATACCTTGTCACATGAGACACCCTCTTCTTCTTTTTTTTTTTTTTTTTTTCTGAGCTGCCAATGACATATCCAGGGATGCCAACCCCTACATATTTGGTGTAGAAACTATGCAATTCTGTAGCTTTACTACGCACTACACATCATATGCCCAATACTACACTTTTGTTGCCATGAAGCCGCACCCCCCCCCCCTAACTTTATTTAGCATAATTTTTGTGTTATTTGCGGAAACCCCCCCCCCCTCTTTATGTTTGTCATGGACCCAAGTGCTTTAGCATATTCAGACAACTCAGTAACAGGTTGCATATAAGAACAGTCAAAAAGCGCAATGCAGGATCTCCATCAATGTTTTGCCAGCTATACTTCGGTATCTGGCCTGCGTCATCTACTACAACGGAGCAACTGCCAATAGGTGGTGCTTCCGCTGCTTCACCGCCGAGGCTGGTAACTGCGCGTTAAAGACTGGAGGTTCACAACCCCCACTCCCTCACCTGTGTCTCTGTTTCTCTTCACTACTTCGCACATGATAACCGACTGCTCTTGTGATGAGTAGCAACGTCACGTAGGAATCGGAGTGCGCACGCTCTGTACCAAAGAGTACTACTTGAAGTGTTTTCACTGAAGTAAGCACATGGTTTATTTTAGCATACCAGTTGATCTTGCATCCATGCGTGCTCATACACGTTTCACGTTCTTCTAATCGGACAAGGTAGGAGCGCTGCCATGTTGCTCGCTTAATAGTACAGCTTCGGATTGGATTTTATAGTGCTTTTCTTTCTTTATGTGCAAATGAGTCTGCTTGCTTTCCATGGGCTTTCACGACTTGTGAACATATTTAGCGATTACACGTTTTAATATGGCTGAAAAAGCAAGAAAGAAGTTAAAGATTGCAGATCAGAAATTTAAGTCATCGTATTTGGAAAAATGGCCATGTTTGCATGCATCAGATGTGTCATCAAATGATGCATTTTGCACTGTGTGTAACATCAATTTTTCAGTTAAACATGGTGGTTTCTATGATTGTTCCCATCATATTGTATCAAAGAAACATCAATCTATGAGTAAAATTATAACTCAGACAAAACCTTTGGCTACTTTCTTGGTGAAAAATGATGACTTGAAAGTAAGGACAACGAACGCAGTAATGCTTTTTACTGCATTTCTGGTTGAGCACAATTTGCCATTGAGTACAGCGGATCATGCTGGACCGTTATTCAAAAATATGTTTACAGACTCAGAAATTGCAAAAGCTTATTCATGTGCTCGTACAAAATCTACAGCTGCATTAAAATGTATGGCTGACAAAACTCTTTCACATATTATGTTATCATTAAGGAGTTCGCCATTTTCAATGGCAACTGATGGCAGTAGTGATCAGAATTCTACTAAATTATATCTTGTTGTTGTAAGATATTTTGATGTAAATAAGCAAAAAATAGTTTCTGCAATATTGTCTCTCTTGGAATGCAGTGATAATACTGGTTATGGTATTTTTTGTATTCTGGATAAAGAAATGGAGAAGAAAAAAATTCCATGGAAAAATTGTATTTCATTTGGTTGTGACAATGCAAGCACCATATTAGGGCATTTGAATGGTGTAGCTGCACATATGAAAAAAGTAAACTCTAACATTTATGTCCAAAGTTGCATTTGCCATTTGCTTCACATATGTGCTAAAAAATCAGCAAAAAAGCTTAATTATGAAGTTGAATCACTGCTGTTGGACATTTATTTTTATATTGACAAAAGTTCAAAGAGAAAGAAAAGGCTATTGGACTGTCAAGAAATGTGTGGGCTTAAATCGTATAAATTTTAAAAATATGTCTCAACAAGGTGGCTGTCATTGTTAGATGCTGCAAATAGAATGTTATCTCAATGGGAAGCTGTAATAGTTTTTTTGCTCAAAGTCAGATGATTTGAAAGACAATGACCATGTCAGAAATGTGAAAAAGATGCTTCTGTCCCCAGATACAAAGTTGTATCTGTTATTTCTGCAAGCAACGCTACCTGTATTTACATTGTTAAATGTTAAACTACAAATTGAAGCACCAATAATACATCTTGTTAGAAGAAGCCTTTATTCTTTCCTTACTGATTTATTGGTAAGATTTATCAAACCTTCTGCAATACCAGACTTTTCAAGTGATTTAAGTAAACTAAAATTTCTGAAACTGTGCTATCAGAAAGCAAACGAAGATATAGTTATTGGCGCTAAAACCAGTGCATATCTAATTGGAAATAAAATTAGTGAAACAGAAGCAGATAACTTTTACTGTTGTGTAAGAAAGTTTTATGAAGCTGCATGTACATATACGTACAATCAAAAAGTGCCTCTTGTGAAGCTGCATGTACGGTGTACTATCAAAAAGTTCCCCTTGTGTGGTGAATTTTTGAAACATGCTGATGTAGCTGATCCAAATTTAAGGAAACGAGTCTCTTTCTCCTTAGCCAAGTATTTTGTAGATACTTTCACTGTGATTGTAGCTACTGATGACTTGGACAGTCTGGAAATGGAATTTCCCAGGTATCAAGCAAATCAGTTTGACAATGATGTTCTATCTTCAAATGTGGATATGGCTTGGGCAAAAATTTTCACAATTGAAAGATGGAAATGGAGCCGCAAAGTACATATTTCTTCCAAAAATAATGCTAACGATTTTAGTTGGCCGCACAGTAATGCTGGGGCTGAAAGAGTTTTCAGTATTGTAAAAAACAATATGACTGAATTTTGACCACGTTTAAACATGGAAACATTAAATGCAATATTGGTCGAAAAAATCAATATGCTGAATAACAGTGAGCCATGCTATGGTAGGAAATTTTTAAAAGAAATGCAAAGCATGCAACTCTTCAGCAACTGAAACAGGCAGAATAAACATGTTCATATATTATTCTTGTTGATTCAGACCATGTTGACCAATAGATGAATAGATGACAGACTTCTACTTGTGATTTTTTTTTTTTTTTTGTGTACAACCGTGAGATATTATATTAAACTGTGTGTTCATGCCCAACCATTGTGTTTTCTATTTGTGTGGATCCTGTCATTTATTCTAGCAAAAAAAGGGGTAAGTAAAACACCCTTTTTAATTTTCTCATTCATCAGTGTTTCATAAGTTGCTAATTGTTTAAATCAAAATCTGAAATTTGCACGTACAGTTCGCTATATTGAATATTTTTTTCTGGTAATTTTTATAACTGTCTAGTCTGTAGTAAATTTAAAACATCTTAAAATACTTTTTCGTTATATTTCTTGTGTCTACACACGAAAGCTCAAAACTACGCATTTTTATGGCTTGGACTACACATGAATGCTGTGAGAGGTTGGCATCCCTGCATATCATACATGAGCATTTTACATCTACACTAGGATGATACCCAATGTTGAGAAGTTGTCCACAACTCCACCACAAGTAGTTTTCATAAAACACTATCCTCCTCAATTAGTTATGTACATAATATAATGCATGCGAATATTAAGTACATTGTTAGTTATGATGCAAAATGATTTATGTATGCTTCTTGGTTACTCAGTCCAAGGACTGGGTTGTTCAGTAGATGTACTCTGTCTCTCTATTCTGTGCCATTCTCTTCAAGTCAAAGTATGTTCTAGTATTGGTGTCTTGGAGTTTGTAATAATCCAAGAGGTGTTCATGGGTGTTTCATGTATATGCCTCCCCTATATAAAATTGATAATGTATTAATTTTCAAGTGAACTGCATAATGGAGAAACAAAAAAGGAGTTGTCTTTTAAAATGTAGTTTTACATACACATACTGCCTGCTTGTTTTGTTTAATGGCAAGATTATAATTATTTTGAGGTGAGTTTTTATTTATAAAATCATGGAATTTGCATAATTTTTGCCTGTTTACAAGTACATAAATACTGATTATTCAATATCTCTGCATGAATATTTATAAATTATAATTATTTTTAGATTGCTTTTACACTTGTGGCACTCAGTAATTATTTTCTGCCAATTTTAATAAATTTAAGTATTGATGCATTTAAATGTACATTTAAATTTTCAATAATTAGTTTGTTATGCTGTTTGTTATTCTGATAATTGTTTTTACACTGCTGTTTGTTATTTGTTGTTCTAAGTTATAATGAAAATTGTATGTCATAGATGGACTCAGTCATACCCAATATATGGTTGGAGAAGTGAATATACATGTATATATTTTCATGAGGCTGAAAACAGGATACAACTACCGTTATACATTTTGAAAGTGGCATGAGTTCAAATCTCCCCACCTTTTTATGTGTTATGTAATCAAAATGCTTTCAATTGTAGTCTTATTTATCTTGTACTGTTTTGTGTTTCTTAAACTAGCAAGTTACCAGTAGCAGGAATTCTTTTTTTTTTTTGGGGGGGGGGGGGTTAACAACTGCCATGAACAACCCAATGGAAGAAATAAGCAGTCACCCATCCCTAAACTACCCATGCCTCATCTGGGCCTACTTGGGTGAAATATCAAAAGCCATCATATAAAAACACTGTGCCAGTGAGTGTGGCATAGCAGGATTTTAAATCATCTTTTTGAGTAATGGTGGTCTGGTTTTTGTCACTGCACTTAATGATGTAGATTCATTTGCAAAAATGGCATTATAAAAAGGTTGGAATGTTTCATAATGTATAATAAAACTGGGGAGCTACATTATTACTCTATGTTGTTTCCATTGCCTTGCAGCTTAGTTTGGCAACTTCTAACATGCGAGATTCTGTGATGTAAAGGAAGTTGCATTGCATGTCATTCGCACACCTCTAGTTTTATTGAACTACTAACAGTGAGCTAAGCACTTTTCTCCCTTCTGATTATCCTGTTCATTCAGGAACTTACACAACTACCTACCTCACTTGTATTTTTTGTGCACGCACACACACACACAGTTGTAAACATAAACTTTTGTCTGCATTGACTGCTTTGCATCACTGTTTCCTCTTAAATTCCCCAGTTGTTGTTTTTTTTTATCTCACTCTGTGCTTTAAATTCATGTTGAAAAGTTAAAAAATATATAACATAGTAAAAAGTACCAAAACTCAGCATTTAGCCATAGCTCAGCAGGGCAACCTCAGAAGAGTCACAAGATGAAAAGAATGATGGTCAAAAAGAGCACTCATAATAAGAAATGGAGGCTAAGAGAAAATGTCATGAGATTCTCTGTCCACACTGAATTAAGGCTCCCAGTAGTGTGAGGTGTGTGATAGAAAATTCTGTGACATTTCTTCAGATTTTTGTCTTTAAATGACAAGCGGGGCCACCTTGGTGGTGCAGTGGTCTAAACACTGGCTCGTGATCATTCATCTGAGTTTGGTCAGAGTTCAAATCCCAATGAGGCGTAGATGTTTTTTTTTTGTTATTATATCTCATCATGAAAGAAATACGGGATTACGCCATATAATACAAATTTTGAAGATGACAATCCGATTTTTGGCGTAAATGTGACAAGGATGGTAAGTCAGATAATATCTGAAAACTTGAAAATTTTCATCGTCCTTTTCTGGGAGACGCGGGTTCGTGTCCCGCTCCAGGACGATGAAAATTTTCAAGTTTTCAGATATTATCTGACTTACCATCCTTGTCACATTTACGCCAAAAATCGGATTGTCATCTTCAAAATTATATCTCATGTGATTCTATCATAAAGTTCACATACAATTATGTGACCACAAGGTTCTTCAGGAAGACGCTTTAACGTCTGTTGCCGCCCCGGTGGCGCAGTGGTCTAAGGCGCTGGCCTCTGATCATTCGTCCGAACGGGGTCCGGGTTCGAATCCCGGTGAGGCATGGATGTTGTGTTTGTCTTACGGCACTGGCTCTCTCCCTTCCCTGGAACCAGTGACCCTAAATTAGGGACGGGCGACTGCTTATAGCCCATTGAGTTGCTCACGGTGGTCGTTAAATCTCCAATCAAAAAAAAAAAAAAAAAAAAAAACGTCTGTAAATTCTGTTTTACACGTTATGTAAAGTGGATACAGTCTGTGGTGGTGCATTAACTTATTCAATTAATATATAAATCAGTTAGAAGTCCTAAAGATGTTACTTACGGAAGTGCGTTTTCAGTCCAGCGTCAGTAGTTATTGAGTTTCTTTGTCCAAAGTTGTATCTTGCTTCAATATGGTCAGTTGTTAAGGTTAGTTCGAGAGCCATTTCGTTATAAGTTGTACCCTACTTTGGATATGTCCAGATGTTAGGGTTAGCTCCGTTCTGGCTGTGTCGACATCATATTGAATGGGTAAAGGTTTCCAGATAATAATTAAAGATTCTTGAGTTAAGAGTTACTATTTACATACAACTTGAAGTTCCACGTCATACTTGGCCTTTAGGGCTATCTCGTCAATGCTGCACTCTCTTGGAAATGCTGAGGAAGTCTTCAAAGTTTGGTTAGGTTCATAAAAAATTTAAAAGCTTTAAAAGGTTCCAGTTAAAATTGTTATATACACCACCTCATACCGTCCACAGTCTCAATCACCGGATGCGCGTTTCACCTAGGCTCTACCCTGGCGTTTTCAACGGAGACTTCACACCCTCTGTCGAAGTCTGCTATCTGAAAGTCTCGAGACTTTGACAGAGGGTGTGAAGTCTCCGTTGAAAATGCCAGGGTAGAGCCTAGGTGAAACGCGCATCCGGTGATTGAGACTGTGGACGGTATGAGGTGGTGTATATAACTATTTTAACTGGAACCTTTTAAAGCTTTTAAATTTTTTATGAACCTGACCAAACTTTGAAGACTTCCTCAGCATTTCCAAGAGAGTGCAGCATTGACGAGATAGCCCTAAAGACCAAGTATGACGTGGAACTTCAAGTTGTATGTAAATAGTAACTCTTAACTCAAGAATCTTTAATTATTATCTGGAAACCTTTACCCATTCAATATGATGTCGACACAGCCAGAACGGAGCTAACCCTAACATCTGGACATATCCGAAGTAAGGTACAACTTATAACGAAATGGCTCTCGAACTAACCCTAACAACTGACCATATTGAAGCAAGATACAACTTTGGACAAAGAAACTCAATAACTACTGACATTGGACTGAACACGCACTTCCGTAAGTAACATCTTTAGGACTTCTAACCGATTTATATATTAATTGAATAAGTTAATGCACCACCACAGACTGTATCCACTTTACAGAACGTGTAAAACAAAATTTACAGGCGTTAAAGCGTCTTCCTGAAGTTTTTTTGTTGTTGTTGTTGTTTGTCTTATGTCATTGGCCCTCTCCCTTCTCTGGAACCAGTGGTCCTGAATTAGGGATGGGTGACTGCTTACAGCCCACAGAATTATTTACAGTGGTCATTAAACCTCCAGACAAACAAATGACAAATGTACATACTAGTTTGACATTTATTTCATGTGATAATGTACACGTAAGAATTGTACAATGAGTGTTAAGCAAGGGAACCCCTATACCAATTTGTAAATGAATTAAATATCAATTGCACAATAGTGAATAACTTTTGTAAAAGTATATTATTCAACATAGAAATTAAACTTCTGTATTCCTGAAGTAATTTATTTATTATGCATGAATAGTCAGCTTGTGTAAATAAAAAAAAAACACGGTTTCCCTCCTTTAGATGTTCTGCATATTCGATTTGTTTCATGTAAGATCTGTAAATTTCAGTCATTGGTGTCAAACATTTTCAAAGATTAAATACAAAATTAAGTTATCTTTTTATCTTTCAAGTACACATGTACTATAAGTGTTGTAGATTCATAAAACATGTAGAGTATCAGTGACTTACTGAATATGTAATTTTGGGAAAGTGTCATCCACTTATTATTATACTGTGTGATTGTTATATCTGCCTCAGTATAATCTCACATTTTTTGTGTTTGTTTTGTGAACATTATGTTAAAACTGAATTATGGACTATCTAAAACTTAAAATCCCATTTTTCTGTTATTTTTTTAAAATTCTCACATTAAGGGCCTAGATCAATGTAAAATTAGATTCTGTGTTTTCAGGCTTTTTTGCACTTCTCAGTAAGTGACACAAATGTGAGGATCAGTTCAATATTAAGTAAAACTGTTCCTACATTGTGTGATAATGTAAATACAAAAATTATGAAATGGACAATGTTAAACGGAATGCTGTGCCACTTTTTAAGTGAATGAACTGCTGCTCACAAAGAATTATGAACTTTGTAGAAATATATTATAGCATTAGAATTATAAATTTCTGAACTATTTATATATTATGCATGAATAGTTTGTGGGCTTAGATATAACATATTCATATGGAACACAGTTTCAGTAAATGCTATCGATTGCTATTGAACATTTTCAAAGTTGAATTCCAAAATTAAATTATTTGTCCAGAAAATATAAAATATTGTAGCTTCATAAAATGCATTGTACAATGTTTCAATAATTATTGTAAGTTTTAGATTATATATAAATCTGTTCACTTACCCTACTTTAGTTGTAGAAACTTCATTATATCATGAATGTTTATGACGTGAACCTCTCACACTTAACGTTATTTTTTCTGAATACTTTCCAATTAATTTCCCAACAAATTTATTTTTAGGAATTCCTAAAACGTTAAAAAACAATTGAAATAGTAATTTAAATGCACAACGAACAAATGCCATTGCAGTTTCTTATATCACCCCAACCATGTAACCACTGTACTGTGCAGCGCTCATTCATTATGCAGTGTGGACTGTAAAAAAAATGTATGCAATGCATTTAATTACAATATTAAAAATATCTGGAAAGCAATGAGATCACCATGCAAAACCTTAACATCTCATATAAAACACTATCTACGTAACCGGTTTTCAGAAAATGCCCTTTTGTTTTCAATGATGTACCCATCTGTTCATACACCACAGGATTAGAAATGGTGAGTACTTCACCTCAAAAAAACAGCAATGTTCATGCCCAAAGTAGAGCATGCTCAATGATATAGCATAAAACAAGAGATTTGTCATTAGAGTCTGTTAGGAATGCATATAGTTTCTAAGCAATTAAAGTTGGAAATATTATAGGAATAGATTTTTTCATGAATTTATTTTATTTTTATTATTTATTTCAGAAAAATTGAACTTTTCTCTGTAAATTTCTTTGAAAGTTTTCTGTTCTCTTTTAATTGTGTTTCAAGTATCTGGAAGAATTGTATGTTCTTCAATATTGCGAACTTTTATTTTTTTGTTTTTCATTTTAATATTGGGTTGTCGAAAAAGTCATAAGGTATTTTAGCCATGTTTTGCAAAGGTAATTTATTGATAGAAAGAACAAAGATCAATCAATGATATAATGCCCATTTTGTTCGATAACCTTTTGCCATCTTTCAGTGAGCTGCAGAATGCCTCGTTCATAGAAGGACCTGTCTTCCGTGGCGAAAAACTGTACAAGGTGCTGATTTACAGCGCCTCATCTGAATTGAACATCATACCACGCAAGGACTGTTGAAGAGAGTGAAACAAGTGGAAGTCTGATGGCGCAAGGTCAGGCGAGTATGCTGGGTGTGGCAACACATCCTACCCAAGCTCTAATAATTTTTGGCGGGTGATCAAACTTGTGTGTGGTCTCCTATTGTCGTGATTGAACACACCTTTACGATGAACGAGCTCTGGACGTTTCTGGATGATGGATTCGTTCAAACTGTCCAATTGCCGACAGTACACATTCGAATTCATTGTTTGGTTCCATGGTAGGAGCTCGAAAAACACGACACCTTTAAAATCCCACCACACTGAGCCCAGAACCTTTCGCTGATGAATGTCTGCTTTGGATGTCGTTTGAGGCGAAGCAGCACGGCGGGACCAAGACCGTTTGCGCAGCACATTGTTGTACACAATCCACTTTTCGTCACCAGTTCGCTTCAAAAAAGGATCGTTTTCCTCACGCTTAATGAGCATATCGCAGATGTTTATACGCGCCGTCTATGGAACTTCTTTGAGTTCATGAGGAACCCACACATCGAGCTTGCTTACATATCTCAGCTTCTTCAGGTGGTTGTGAATGCTTGAATGATGGATGTGCAATGTGTCTGCAATATCTCGTGTCGTGTAACGTGGGTTTGACTCGATCAATGCCTTTATTTAGTCGTCATCAACCTCGGTGGGCCTCTCAGACCGAGGAGCATCGTTGAGGTCAAAATCACCAGCACAGAATTTTGCGAACCACCGTTGGCACAGACGTTCTTATAGAGCATTATCACTGTACACTTTACGCAACTTTTCACAAGCTTGACGTGCGTTATTCCCTTTACGGAAGTAAAACAGTAAAATATGGCGAAAATGCACAGTTTGGTCTTCCATCTTCAACTTGATGTCAAATCTCCGCAAATCAACCAAATCGCTCACTATTCCTTTTAGACTGCAGCTAGAACTGGCACCTGTCGAATGCCATAGCGACAACAGAACTGCCCATGCCTCTAGTACTTCCAAAACCGCCCAACCGCCATCGGGTGCCAAAATACATCATGACTTTTCCGACAACCCAATAGATACAGTAAGGGGAGGATTCTGCATATTGTAATTCTTTAACAGACTTTTTTTTTCGAATTTTAGGTAATTTTTATTTTTAGTAAAATATTGAATCAGCTTTTTTTCAAATTTTTTGTACCAGTTTTTTATATGTTGATTCAATCTGTGTTTTAACCTGGTTTTGGTTCTGTATATGTATGAAATGGAAGGGAAAGATAATTTCGTTGGAATTTCATTAATACCTGTTTTTTCAAATAATTTGGGTTGGTGTTTATTATTTACCACCAAGTCTTTTATGGTTGAGACTAAACGTCCAAAATAAGTTATTTCCCCCCCCCCCCAAATTTACACAGTGCACCAGTAATACTTTTATGGGAAAGATCCCAAATATTTTTTTTTTTACTTTTATTATGTTTATTTGTCAAAGTAAGATTTTTTGATTAATTTTAATTAAATATATTAATTTAGCACTCTGCCTTTACATCCAGAATTTTTTTTACACTGATTTAATCCAATTTATTTCTTCTCTGCAATCATACACGAAATTCTTCTGCGGATTTGCGGAATTCCATGTTTTTTTGTGATCATTTGGTTCATTTTCAAGATCAATGCAAAACTAAAGAGAAATCTTTTGGGTGTTTTTGGGGAGGGGGGTGTCATTTTCCGTCTGTGTGAGGATGGTATTTCATCTTTCAAAACTTTCGAAAGCAGAAGTTAAACAGAGTGAAGATTTTTCTCGTAATTGTAATTTCCTTTTCTTGTGATGTTTCCTCTGTCCATTATTGTTGTTAAATATCATTTTATTTTATAATGCTCTTATTTCAGCTTGAAACTGTAGGCAACAATTTCTGAAAACGAAAGTTAGACGGAGCGAAAATGTTCCTGTAATCTTCAAGCACAAGATTCTTCTGGTGATTTGAGAAATTTCCACTTTTCGGTCATCATTTAGGTATTTTGCAAGATCGATGCGTAACTAAACAGAAATTTATTTCGGGGGGGGGGGTGTGATGGTGGGGGCCATTTTCTGTCTGAGGACAGAATTCCGTCTTTCAAAAATAAAAGTTTGACAGAGCAGAGATTTCTCCCGTAATTGTTATATTTTTTTCTGTGATGTTCATTCTGCCCAGTTTCTCTGTTAAATATCACACCATTTATCTAAAATAATGAAAGCTCGAAAGAAATACGGGATTACGCCATATAATACAAATTTTGAAGATGACAATCCGATTTTTGGCGTAAATGTGACAAGGATGGTAAGTCCTGCGATGGTTAAATTCAAATTGATCGGAAACTTGAATCTTGGTCGTTCTGGGTGGTGTAGTGGTTAGCATACCTAGGCGTTTTCTGGGAGACGCGGGTTCGAGTCCCGCTCCAGGACGATGAAAATTTTCAAGTTTTCGGATATTATCTGACTTACCATCCTTGTCACATTTACGCCAAAAATCGGATTGTCATCTTCAAAATTTGTATTATATGGCGTAATCCCGTATTTCTTTCATGATTTATCTGCTTCTCCGGGCAATCACGGGATAGGATTATTAACCTCCAGATTCGCTAAACATGAATGCCGGTTGCTTCGACTAGCGAATCCTGCGATGGTTAAATTCAAATTGATCGGAAACTTGAATCTTGGTCGTTCTGGGTGGTGTAGTGGTTAGCATACCTAGGCGTTTTCTGGGAGACGCGGGTTCGAGTCCCGCTCCAGGACGATGAAAATTTTCAAGTTTTCGGATATTATCTGACTTACCATCCTTGTCACATTTACGCCAAAAATCGGATTGTCATCTTCAAAATAATGAAAGCTTTTGATATCGTGCATTCATGGTCCTCAGGCCAAAGTACGATGATGAAATTGTCGTCTGAGAACATTAAAAAAAATGGCTAATGGGAAGGGAAAATTCGTTTGTTATTTACAAAAATAATATAAATATATATTATTTACATAAATATTAGTTAACAATTCAGTCTCGCTCATGTTGTGTTGTATTCACTCTTTTTTGCCATATGTTCTGATTTTTCACACGGTTAAAAATTTCAGCTTTTTTTTATTTTCTCTTTGTCAATCTCATGTATGTGCAATGTTTCTTTTTGGAGGAATCAGTTAAAGCATATTTAACCGATGTCCTCAAACTGTTTATTTTGTGCCCTTTTGGGGTGATATAAAAAAATTGCAATGGCATTTGTTCATTGTGCATTTAAATTACTTTTTTTTAATATTTTAAAAAAGAATTAGTTAAAATAAAACAAATTTGTTAGAAAATTAATTAGATCTTTAGAAAAAATGACAAGTACGAGAGGTTCACATTGTGAATGTGCGTGTTATTGTGAAGTTCCTACAAACTAGGTAAGTGAGCAACAGATTTATATATAATTAAGAACTTGAAAGTATTATTGAAACATATATAGTATGTTAAATAAACCTAATTTACCTTAGGTGTTCAGGAATTATGATATTAATACAAATTCACATTTTTCAATTGTACAGTATTCTCAATAATTTTACTGTGTAATTGTTGTATCTGATATCCACAATTTCCTCCCTTTTTTCAGCAATATTATGTAGCTGACTATGCAGTGAATGAAATTGCAGTTCTGTAATCTTTTGTAGTTCTTGTAGCAGAAGCTCGAACTTGCAACACTTAAGTCTTACTTAAAAATGTATTTATTCACGCATTTTTGCTTTGCTTACATGGAAAACTATACTTGCCATTTCTGACATTCGGGATTACAGGTAACATTAAAAAATTATTTTGCACATGAAATATGCATAATACATGGTTAATTGAATTTTCCATGTCCTACACTTGGGATTTTTTAATAACATATTGAAGCCTTGCAAACATTCCTGCTCACCGTAACTGGTTTCCATGCTTGTCTTGAAGCCTTGCAAACATTCCTGCTCACCGTAACTGGTTTCCATGCTTGTCTATCCAGTTAAGTCTTGTATATAAACAGGTGTGAACAGGCTAACGTGCATTGTTGCTCTGATTTCCTAGTATAGTTTTATGTTTTGTATTTTTGGTGTCAGCTCAAGAGATACAGCCTTATGTATCTGCCCTTGCCTTCCACAGAAGTTGTCATGTCTTAATTTTCACTCCAAGTACGTTGGTAAAGAAAAAATCATGTACTCATTTTGTGTTAAAAAGGTGTCAAACATAAGCTAGTGTGTCATTAGTCTGTGATAATGCAGTGGCTTCCAGGTTGTTGTTGTTGTTTTTTTTTTTTTTTTTTGGTGATGGTGGTGATCTGTAGAGAATTGCATAATGTGGGCTGTTTTCAAACTAGATAGAATGGACTTAACAGTTGTGGTAGTCAGTCCACGAACCAGTATAAGGCTGTTGTTCTGAAGAAATCTTTTTTTTTTTTTTTTTTTTTGTAGATTTATACTGTTTAACCCACCTATAATGAGCTCATATAATATGAAGTTCCACATAAACCAAAGTTTTTGTAGATCCCTTGAATTTTGTAATATTTTCCCCTGTTATTTTAATCACATATTATGAACAATATTTTTCGGAGGAACTGTAAATAATGCAGTTCAGCATAGTTACCAGCAAACAAAAGTACATTACTGTTTGTGAAAATTACAACATGAAGAAAGAATCGCGTTATTGAAATGAAATTTATATCGCAGATTCTTCATGTTATAGGAGATAACTGATTACATTTGTAGAACTGTACAAGATTTTTCGCTTCAAAACTCAGTATCGTGTGAAGCCACTTCAAGATCAAATAACAGCCTCCACATGACGTGGCATTGAATCAAAGAGGTTTTTGATGTCGTCCTGGGGAATAGCCCACCTGGCTGCTTCTATGTAAGACCAGAGTTTGTTTGTGGTGAGAAGCAAAGGCACTTGATGGGCCAGTTGCTTAGCTACCATATCCCTGACTTGTTTGATTGAGGGCATATCCAGCTAACGAGCAGGCCAGGGAAAAAGCAGTACCTGCTGTTCATGGATGAGGTCTTGGACATTCCAGGCATTTTCCTTCTGAATATAGTGCCATGACAACTCTGAAGGAAGAATATCACCTCTGCCTCTAAAACATCCCTGGTGTATCGCTGGTTGTTGAAGGTTCCCTCAATTCATATCAGGAGAGATCACGAATTGAACCCAGTAGCATCCCAAACCATGATGCCTGATGTTGAATCGGTATGATGCTGCAAGGTGATGCTCACCACGATGTCTTCGAACACGTATATGACCATCATGGTACATCAAGTTGAAATGTGACTCGTCAGAAAACACAACCAATCAGTATGCCAGTGTCTGTGTTCCAGATCCAACAGTAGCCTGAGTCATCTGGTTGAGGATCAAAAGAATAGGCAGCAATGTGGGCTGCTAGCAGATAATGTTGAACTGTGCTAGAGAACAAAGCCTGGCTAATGACAGTGTTCCACACCTGCTCTAACTCTTTGGTCACTGCCATGCGGTAGAGGTGTCTGTCATCCCGTGAAGTCATGCAATTTTTTAGTTCCATTTCCTGGATTTCTGTGTGTCCGAGCTTCATCTGTCCACTGACACCATGTTTGCATCACTTTACTGCCATTTTGTCCCATATGAGTGGCAATTCTGCAGTAGGAAAAGCCAGCTTCTCTCGTCCCAACAGTCCTTCCTCGGTCAAAGTCCATCAGGTGTTCATAATGCAACCTTCTTTGTAAAGATTAAAACTGGTGATTTTTTCAAATGGCTGTTGGCCAGTGCATGGCCAAAATCTAGTGGCCGCTTATGGCTATTTCGTACATACATATCACTAAGCTGTTCTCTGAGATTCAGAGGTTAGCTCCAAAAAGAAATAAAAACTTCCAGATATTTTTACTTATTGTTGTCGTATCAAGCTTCGCCATTTACAGCGATCTTGACATACAACTCGTGCTTCACTGATATCCATTATACGCCGTACACAAGATCTTTTACACTTCATACTCATAATCTTTTTCTCATGCAGACACTCCTGAATCTGATCCACCCATGTCTTCCTTGGCCTTCCTCTGCCTTTCCTTCCTGCCACTTGGGCTGAAAATATTTTCTTAGTAAGCATTTCATCACTCATTCTTTCAACATGGCCAAACCACCAAAGCATATTGGTCTCCACCTTGCTAACAACATTTTGCTTTACATCACACAACTGCAATACATCTTCATTCCTCACACAATCAGATCATGTCTTGCCACAAACCCCACGTAAGTAACGCATTTCTCCAGCACACAAACGACTCCTATGTTTCTTCTGCAGTACCCAGGTTTCACTGCCATACATCAGAGTAGGAACAATTACTGCTTCATACACAGCCATGCGGGACTCTCTAGAGAACCCATCATTCCTGTGAAAACCTCCCAGAGCAGCTATGACTTTCAAAGAAGAATTCACACGCCTACTGATTTCACCATCGAACTTGTTCTCTCTGTCAAACATGCCTCCTAAATACACAAACTCGCTCACCTGGTCAATCACAGTGCCATTTATACTTACATTACATTCAGTGCTACCCATTCCTCTCTCAAACACCATAACTTTGGTTTTCCCTTATTTATACTCAGTTTGAATTTCATGCAAACTTCGTGCATCCGAGTTAACATACTCTGCAACTCACTTTTGCTCTCTGCCAACAGGACAGTGTCATCAGCATACAGCAATCTGCACACACGGATATCACCAAGACATAAGCCGCTATTATCTATTTTGGCCTCACGCATGCATGCGTCCATAAATATATTAAACAGCCATGGTGACATTACACAACCTTGTCTAACTCCTGCACCAATGGAAAACCATTTTGATAAAACACAATTCACTCGTTCACAAGCTCTACTACCAGCATACATGGCTTTTACACTATTAAGCAGATTCCCAGTAACACCATATTCATTCAATACCTTCCACAAAAGTGTCCTATTGACTCGGTCATAAGCTTTCTCTAAATCTATGAAGCCAGTAAAAACTTTCTTCCCAACAGCCAGATACTTTTCAATCATTATGCGTAATGCAAAAATTTGGTTAGTGCAGCCTTTACCAGGCATAAAACCACTCTGAACATCCCACACTTTCTCTGATTTAAGACCCCGTACTTTTTCAATAACAACCTTACCAAACACTTTCCCTGGCACACTCAGTAGGCTAATACCACGATAGTTCTTGCATTCAGTCTGATCACCTTTTCCCTTATACAAGGGAACAATGATAGCATCCTTCCAATCCCGAGGGACCATTCCTAACTCCCAGCACAACTGGCAAATTTCCGTTGACCAGTCAATTATAGAGTCACCACCATACTTCAACATCTCTGCAGTTATGCCATCAACTCTTGGAGCCTTACCATTCTGAAGAGATTTTAGAGCTTCACACACTTCTTCTCTTGAGATCCCTCCTGTGCTTTCATCCCTCATTGTGACATCATCTGCATCTGTCTCAGAATCATTTTTGCTCTCCTGATCTTATAACTCACAGAAATATTCACCCCATCTGTCACTTAACTCACTGGGCTCCCATATCATTTCCTGAATCTCATTCTTCACACAACTTACAACTTTGTTTCCCCTATTTTTCCTGAGTCTCGTGTACTTCCAGAAGGACTTTCTATCTTTCCAAAAAGCCAGTTCATGCCTTTCCACTTTCTCTTTCCTATCTTTTTCCTTACTGTGGCGAACCAGCGTAGCAGCTTCACGCTTCTTACAGCGATATTCATCCACAGAGACTCTACCTTGCAACATCCCCAAATAGGCTTCCTTCTTTTTCTTTACTGCCTCATCAATCTCACTATTCCACCAAGCATCACCTCTATTGTTACCCACTATTGTGGTGCCACAGACCTCTTTAGCAGCAGTAACAACACAGTTCTTAAAACATTCCCACTTCTTTTCTACATCCCTCTCACAAGATTTCAGATCCTTCAGTCATTCTCTGAGTAAGTCAGAATACTGCTGATAATCTTCAAGGAGCCTGTCAACCTTTATTCTTTCTATCCTGGGTCTCTTCCTATTCCTTTTCCTCCAACCAACATTAAGTTTCACTCATGACACTACCAAGTAATGATCAGAACCAACATCCGTACCTCTCATCACACGGGTGTCAACAACTAAGTGTTTCAAATGCTGATCGTAAAAAACAAAAACTATCACACTCTTTTGACCAAAAGTACGATTTTCCCAAGTATATGTGTGGATATACTTGTGGTTGAAAAATGTATTAGATACACACAAATCATTCTCAATGCAGAGTTCAATTAATCTTTCACCATTATCATTCACACAAGGATAATTAAACTTACCCAGAACATTGTCAGAAATTGCATTCTGCACACCTACTCTAGCATTGAAATCCCCTGCTATTATAACTTTTTCTTTAGCACCAAACTGGCTCAAAACAGCTTTTAGCTCATTCCAGAAATCTTCTTTCTTATCAGTAGGTTCCGAGTCACAAGGAGCATACACTACAACAATTACAGTTCTCTGAAGTTTCACTTTCAAACGAATCCAGAGAATTCTCTCACTTATGCAACTATAGTGAATCAAGTTGTTCTTCATCTTTTCACTTAAAATCACACCTACACCAGCCTGTCCTCTCATATTATCCAATACTCCAGACCACACACTCGCCGTGCCATTCACTTCTTCTACCCCAATTTCCTTCTTTTTAGTTTCACTTACACACAGCACATCCAGTCTATACTTATTCATCTCCTCAATCACCTCACTCATCTTGCCATTTATACCTCTAGTTTTCCATACACCAATCTTACATTCACTCAGCCGAGATCTCTTTCTCATACGCCGTTTAGAAAGTCCAGGTCGATTCCGTGGTGGACCGTCCTTCTCAAGTGTGGTAGGTCCACTATATCCCACACTTGAGTCATTCTTAATATTTATTTTTGTCTTTTTAATCAGGTAAGTACATCAGTGTGGGGGATTAGCCCACAGCTGAGGGTTCCAGTTGGCCATTCAACCTAAGGATTCTGGAACAAAACCCAGTGAGTTGGGGTCTTTTTGCCAATGTCACACAGAACTAGCTTGCACCTCTCCAAGATTCACAGAGGCCCTAGTTGCTGTTGTGTGTGCCACTGGTACCACGGAGCGCCCCGAGGAGGCAAACCCATCGCTCACTACAACCGCCCGCATTTCGTGTTGATACATATTTTATCACTGCACTGTATACCTTGATCATTTATTTAGACATATGTAAATTTAGGTAAGCAGCACTTGAAGATAAGTATGGGAGATTTCAATGCAAAAATAGGGCAACGGCAACAGAATGAAACATCAGTAGATAAATTCGGTCACTGCAACAGAAACCAGCGTGGAAATACTCTCGTACAGTTTGCAGAGGCAGAAGGGTTTTTCATCTTGAACTCCTTTTTCAAGAAAAAGCCGCACAGGAAATAGACATGGAGACATCCAAATGGGACGACAAGTGAAATTGATTTTATTATGTGTAACAAAAAATTCGTCATAGAAGACTGCAGTGTGCTAAACAAGTTCAACACGGGCAGTGACCATAGATTGGTGAGATGTAAGATGCACCTCAACACTAAACTCGAACGTGGCAAGCTCATAAGACAAACAAAATGTATTGACCTAACCAACCTTAAAAAACACCATAATACCTTCAAGTTGGAACTGAAGAACAGATTCTCTGCTTTAGAAGGCCTAACATCGGAAGAAGTGGATATTTCTGAAGTTAACAGAAAAGTAACCAAAGCTCTTATGGAAACAGCAACAGAATTAGCTGGGTCTAAGAACAAGTTGCATGTGAACAAATTATCAGGAAAAACCAAAATGTTGATGCAAAAAGAAGAGAGATGAGGACAACTAAAGAAGATGTGACTTCCAAAGTGGAATACATAGAGCTACTATGCAAGACAGTACGAAAAAGTATCACTGAAGACGTAAGGAAATTCAACTGTGAACTAGTGAGGAAAGCAATTGAAAACAACCAAAGCCTAAAGATAGCAAAGGGACATCTCAGTAAGGGAAGAAAACAGATTATGGCACTGAGAAAAGAAGATGGTTCTGTAACAAGAAATAGAGGCAAAATTTTGACAAGAGTGAAAGATTTCTACTCCAAGTTATATGAAAGGGATGATGCATGTACTCCAGACATCATGGAAGGTACCAGAGTTCCTCCAGTCCTTCCAGCAGAAGTTGCACATGCAATCAAGAACATGAAGCGGGGGAAAGCTCCAGGAGAAGATGGAATTACTGTAGACATCATACAAGAAGCAAGTGGAGAAATCGAAACAGTACTCGCCCAAATTTTCACTCGATGCCTTAATGAAGGGAAGATTCCTGAGGATTGGAACAACGCTATAATGATCCTGCTACATAAAAAGGTGACATTGAGGATCTCAGGTACTACAGACCTATCAGCCTCCTATCAGTGGTTTATAAAATCTTCACTAAAGTTCTTTCACACCGTTTGAAGGTAAAACTGGACATGGCTCAACCGAGAGAACAAGCTGGATTCAGGAGTGGCTACAGCACAATAGATCATATCCATGTACTGAGAGAACTAATTGAAAGAGCGAGGGAATATGAACTTCCATTGTGCATGACTTTTATCGATTATGAAAAAGCCTTTGATTCGGTGAAACCATCAGCAGTTACAGTGGCTCTGAAATCCTGCAGTATTGAAGATGCATACATAAATATTATTAATAACATCTATGAAAATGCAAGTGCAAAGATTCGGCTGTTTGAAAATACAACACACATAAAAATTGGAAAGGGAGTGAGACAAGGTGACACCATATCTCCGAAGCTCTTTAACGCCACATTGGAAAATGTCTTTCAATCACTGAACTGGGAAAACAAAGGGATAAAGATTAATGGAGATTATCTAACCCACCTTCGTTTTGCTGATGACGTAGTCATTTTTGCAACTACCCCATCAGAGCTGCAGAGTATGATCCAAGAACTTGCTGACAAGAGTGAAGAAGTGGGATTAAAAATGAACTTTCAGAAGACAAAAGTTATGTTCAATGCTTTTACATGAAATGAAGATTTATCGATTGATGGAGAAAAGCTGGAGATAACAGACACGTACGTTTATCTTGGACAGCAGATATCAAGTGAGGGTCACATTGATGAAGAAATTAATCGGCGTACAAAACTTGCCTGGAGAGCTTTTGGAAGAAACAGCATAATTTTCAAGAGCAACATGCCATTATGTCTTAAAAGAAAAGTGTTTGATCAATGCATCCTTCCAGTGCTTACGTATGGTGCAGAGACGTGGACCTTAACTAAAAGAGACATACAAAGGCTGCAGACAACTCAAAGAAGCATGGAGAGGTGCATGCTTGGTGTAACCAGGAGAGATAAGAAGAGGAACTCATGGATCCGAAAAATGACAAGAGTGGAAGACATCATGATCAGAGTTAAATCCCTGAAATGGCAATGGGCTGGGCATACTACCAGAAGGACAGACCATCGATGGACAGGCGAAATTTTAGATTGGATTCCATAGGACAGGAAAAGACCCAGAAGAAGACCACATGGGAGATGGGTGGATGAAATTCAAAAGTATGCGGGAGTGACATGGAGGAGACTGGCACAAGACAGACCGTTGTGGAGGAAACTTGGGGAGACCTTCGTCCAGCAGTGGATTGATAATGGTTGACAATGATGATGATGATAATTTAAGCTTTTTAGTTACAAGGGCCCACTGTCTTATTGCCCAGTGAAATTAAATGCATAAATATAACCTTAAAAGTTACATTTTTTTTCGACCACATCACCCAAATTTTCTAGATAATTTTTATTGAAAAAATGATTTATTCAATTTGATTTGGTCTCTCGCTATGTTCATGAAATGATCATATGTAGAGGATTTTAGGAAGGGAGTGTCTGACCCCATGTCTTAAACAACCCTTAGAAATAGGAAGCTAGGAGATTTTGGCTAGAGTGTCCGATAGGAAAGTGACACGGAAGCGGAGTAGAAAGGGGAAGGAAGAAGCCCTTATTTATTACCAGGGGCCAGTACCCTGGGTCCGACGGCTTAACGTGCCCATCCGACGTGCGGCGGATATTTAGTGGATCGAGCGTTCGTACCTGCCTAGGATCGAACCTGAGGTCCTTTCCATGGCAGTCACGAACATTGCCCACTAGGCCACCCGTGGCCCGCTATGTTCATGAATAAAATCTCTCAAACATAAATTGATAGCAGTGGATGGGTCAAAATTTTCAAGCAATACTTTGGCTTACTTTATTTGCTGCCTATTTTCTGAAGTCATTTTTTGCATGAGCATTGTCTTTGTCATCAAGAATATTGCCCATGATGCTCATGTTCTTTTAACTTCTGCATTGCTTGGTACAACAGTCAGCAGTATTTCAACCATTTGTGCTATGACCTTCATGTACTAAAAATTGTTCAGACATTATGCTTCAAAGCTACTTCCATTCTGTTAAATTTTTCTGTTCATGCTGTTTATTTTTGGTTAGGTTCTTCGTGGTGTCGAAATAAAAATTGGTTGTATAGCTTTCAAAAATGAATTTCTTATCTCATAGCAAAATCATTTTGTGGGAGAAAATGGCATACCAACCTGGTCACCTTGTGTTACAGGCTTGCAATGATTCCTATCCACTAGACAGGGGAAAAAAAGTTCAGTAATTTCCTGTGCTGTTCTAAAAAATATTATGTTAAAAACATTAATAAACCTTCACAGGTGTTGAAAAGATTGTTGTGACAAAATAAGAACACATTCAGAGTTGTCAAATATCCTGATTCAACTTGATTATGGATTGTCTGGTTTTTGAACCCAGTGTCGAGGTCCCCCCCCCCCCAGAAAATGTCCAGTTTTGGTAGAATTTTAATTATTTGTCATTTTTTCTTGTTTGCCAACCACACATACATTCCAAGTGCTACGAATTTCCCATAGTCACTACGGAAATCATCAATCGCTACGGAGTATGGGGAAAAGTGAAATATACTACGAAAAAAAAAGAAAAAAACCTATGGAATAACATTATTCAACATTTGTGCAAAGTTATTTTCATGTTTTCAAGATAAACATTCATTAAACATTTTTGGGACTGTTTATTATGTGTTTAATTTTGCAACATTTGTTCAATATAATTTGGGTGTTTTTATGCCGTTTGCCGCCCCAAACAGCATGAATGAAAATGTTTCATAATTTTCTAAATTTTGAATTTTTCAAATTTTCTTTCACCAGGATGTGCCTTTTTTTTTTTTTTTTTTTTTTCACTTTTTGGTTATATTTTTTTTTTTTAAATATTTTTTTCTGATTATGTTTCTTGTTCTTAATATCTTCGGTGATAGTGAAAAAGAGCAACTTCATATTTTAAGTTTTTTTTAGTCAAGTGCAGTTTTTATTTCTAATTCTAACAGACTGTTTTTCAAAACTAATCAGTACAGAAAGTATTTTTTCCTTTTCCTCTTTTCTAAAGCTAAATTAAATTTCAAAATCGGTACTTATTCACGGCAGAGTGAACACAGGAAAGACGACTCAGCGTGGAATGAGAAACGACGGCAGAAAGTAAAGTCCCAATTTTCAATTTCTTTTTGTAAACTAAAGAAAAAATGCTTGTCCTTTTTGTTTGTTGGTAAGCAAGAACTGCCTAAACAATGGAAAATTCTGCATTTTCAGAAAAACTAAACTTTAAGAAACGAGCTACTGAAGACGGGTGACATCACAGTTCCATCTAAAGCCACAGGTGACCATTCACGATATGGTTACTTTGTGCCCCTACTTAAGTGGGAAAACAAAAACAGCCACTCCTGTTCTTCAAGAGTGAATGTATAGATAAATCTTATTCACTTACGTACAGTATTTATGGAGGAAAGTGCTATTTTTCACCACCCCTGAGCCAGATGATTTGAAAATACATTTCCCATAATATTAATGTTATAAAGATGCAAATAAATTCTTTAGCAATAAAAAAATAATTTGACTGGCCACCAGTCCGCACGGTCTGGCAAATTTTTGAGCATGGCGACTGAAGTAACTTTTTTTACTGGCCACTTTATTTTAGCGAGTGGCTATCGCTAATTTTAATCTTTACTTCTTCGGCAACAGGTCATAGTGAGACACGAGAAACATAAGTTCAACTCAATGTCAGCTGTTCACTGATTGCAACATATTATTTGAGCCTGCTCTTTTTATACCCCAAACCAGACAGTTAAAGAGGGTGCTGCTCCAAAACTGCATGCACATTTTCACTGACATTTTAATCATTTGCATGTCCCAACCTGTTCGTATCCTGTAAGTTTCAAGCTAATACCAGCAGTCCTTCATGGTGTTGCAATTTTCACTAAGAGTAATGTTAAGTGGCATTCATCCAGTTTTTAAGCCTACCTCTTTCATTGGAAAACGAGGAATTACCTGCTGTTGACGACACTGCATGGATCCCCTTACAGCTAGGTCAGTTCAGATGAAGACAAGAATATTTCAGTTCCATTGCTACCCTTCCCTTTCTCCAACTTTTTCAAATATACATCTCCACATATATCCACTGGCTGTCTTTTATCTCCTCCCCACTCCATTTTTCCATCACTTAAGTTTCTTTTGCACATCTAGAAACATCTTGACCACAACATCAGAGGAAGTTGAAAAACATTTAAAATGGTGATCATGATAAGCACAAAACAAGAAACAATTGACTCATCGTCTGACGCAACAGGTGAAATATAAAATTTTCAGTGCTTATTTTAAATTTTACATTCACTAAATGTTTTGCTTATGCAGATCTCACTCATATTGTTTTGCTAGCTGTGGCTTTCAATTAACAGGTATTATTTACCTTTGAATAATTGATAAATAGTTTACGATTGGCTAGTTTTAACCTGACATAATGTCATATGCCAAAAATAGCCACCTTTTGTTTTTCTGTTCAGTAATAATGAAGTTTGCATATGTCAAATTTTTTTGTTTGTTGGAGATTGAACAGTGGAGTTAGAAATGACAACAGGGGAATTGAAGATGTAATGGACAGATTTGGAGAGACTGCTCAGAAGATACAAATGAAAGAGGACTCTTTGACTTGTGCTTAGGCAATGAACTCATAAGTGCAATGTCTTTAGGACAAAAGTAACCACCGTTTTGTTTGTTGGGAAGAGTCTAGAGATAGGAAATGTGATCTGGGGAGTTTGAAAAAAAGCACTGATCACTTTTTGGTGTAATCTATTACAGTCAGTTATGTAATTGGCAATCCAAATAACACTGAAGTGAGGTAGGATTTCTGGGGCTAAATTATCATAGAAGGTTACATCAAAATAGAAGTTGCTTGCAGTAAAAGATTGAAGTGGAACGGATAAAAATGGATTGTTGAGACTGCAAGGAAAATACATGGTGTGGCAATTTGTAAAACTCAGGACCTCTGTGTGTACTGATGAGATAAAGATTCCAAGAAAAATCAAAATGCTTATTGGAAGCATTTAATCTTATTGTTACAGGCAGATTATAAACATTCTGGTCTAACAGCAAACCAGTGTATTAGGGATACACAAAGAAAGGTATCTGTAGATTTAAGGAATTACATGTCTCAGACACAGGTTATCTAGTGTAATTGTAACCGCATAATGATGAAACTGTTGCATCAGGTAGATAGAAGAGAACACTCTTCTTGTTAGTGGAGGTCGTCTTATGTTGGTTCAAGATATTGTTTATTTGTGTTTTTATTATATTAATAAATAGGTTTCACTAGGTAAGCTATGTAGATTATCTAAGTAGTCTACAAGTATATAAAGTATGAAATGGCACAGTCTCAGTGAACTTTATAATAATAATAATAGTATTTGCTACTGAACTTCGAACGTCATAACGGCCAAAAAAAAAATGGAAGGTCTAAGGCCTCCACAAGGTTTTTCATTGAGTGGAAATTGTAGCTGATAATTTCTGTCGTTTCGAACAAAACTTCTATATATTTATGGAAGCTACAAGAAATAATACTAAAGATACTGGAACTAAAACAGTCATATTGCTTAATATAATTGGTGAAAAAGCCATTGAGCTTTTTAATACTTTCGACTTAACAGACGAAGATAGAACAAAGTGTAATGTTGTGCTTAGGGCTTTTAAAGAATATGCTATTCCTCAAAAGAATGTTGTAGTTGAAAGATATAAATTTAATAGTCGTATACAAGATGAGGGTGAACCATTTGATAATTTCGTCACAGATATAAAGCAGCTTGTAAAGTCGTGAGTTTCAGGACCAAACAGAAAGTGTGTTTAGAGACCGTATTGTCTTGGGTGTAAGTTATAAAGCGTTAACAGAAAGTGTGATTAGAGACCGTATTGTTTTGGGTGTAAGGGATAAAGCGTTACAGGAGAGTTTGCTGCGCATGAAGGATTTAACTTTGTCTAAAGCCATAGATCTTTGCAAAGTTTCAGAATTAAACAAAGAACAAGTTCAAACTTTGCATGGGCACAATAATGAGTTTAGCTTGCATGTTGTTTCCTCTAAACATAAGTCATGTGATTCAATTGCTGCTGTTAACTTGTATGGAACCAATGCCAAGAGCTTTAAGAAAAAGCAAGCATTGAGTCATTTCCAGAATGATTCACAATAATTCTAAAACTGTAAAATGTGCAGTACTAAGCACAAACGAGCTAACTGCTGTGCTTTTGGTAAAAAGTGTAGAATTCGTGGTTGATCAAATCACTATATTTCTGTCTCAGTTTTTCATCTGACATTAAGAGAAAAGGAAAGTGCAAATGTGTCTCCTTAATGTTAGATGAAAAACTGAGACAGAAATATAAAAATAACTCATGAGCTTTTCACTCTCTCACCCACCAGATGGCGACACAATGATGCGCATGGATCTTGCTCCCTACATGCACTGTGAATACAATCTGTAATAGCGGTGGACAAATGAAAGGAAATCTGTCACACCATTGAAGATTCCTTGGAGTGCTCATGCGTTCGGTGGAAAAGCATTTTAAACCTACGTCGCGAATAGTGTAAATGTGTCTATGTGCGAAAGAAGCTATATGGTGCTTGAGTAGATGAGTCTCTTGAATTCTGAGGCTTTCCATGGTGTCTTTCAATGTTCTTTAAGTTGTTTTATATTCCTTTTTCTTTTTAATTTGTTCAATCTATCTTAGATCTTAATTGTCTAAGGAAACATCAGGGAACAGTGGTCGTACTATCTTAGATATTTTAATTGAATTGTAACGCCTCACGTTTTCTGGTTTATATGTATTGAGCATAAGATCTACACATGTATGATATCAACAATACTGATATAGAATAGCTGAAAAAATATGTAAATAAAGATATAAACTGACTGATAAGAGCAAAAAGGACAATTTGTCAATAACACAGCAGTGAACCAGGGACGTGGTGCACAGAAATAAAAGTAATAATTTGAATATTATTGATATACTATTTGAGTTGACGTATATAAAGTCAGCTAAGCACTAGCAGCAAAAACTTTGCAGGTGGACACATACACGCCAGACGAAGGTGAATTTCTAACATGTTGAACAGAAATTAGGGGCAATCGTAAAGTGTGCTATTATATCATGAAACTCAAGCCCTTGACAAGTTAAAACAACTGATAAGTTCTGCACCTGTTTTAGGTACATTCAATGCTAACAAGAAAATGCAACTGCAGTATGTGATCTTAAAAGACAGAATTGGTGGTTGTTTAATGTGTGATGGTCAACCAGTGGCCTTTGCTTCTAGAAGTTTAACAGAAACTGAAAGAGGTTATGCCCAAATAGAAAAAGATCTTCTCAGCATAGTCACGGCAGCAAGTAGGTTTCATCATTACATTTATGGGAGACAAGTAGAAGTACAAACAGATCACAAGTCATTAGTTTCTATAATGGCTAAAAACATGACAGCTGTTTCATCACCAAGACTTCAAAGAATGTAGTTGAAACTAGTCAAGTATAATTTAATGGTGAAATATATGTCAGGTAAACTGATGTATATTGTAGACCTTCAGTCAAGTTCATATATAAAAGATCCTGTAGAAAATGATAAAGAAATGACAGAGGCAATACATGACCTGTCTAAGAATATGCAGTTGTGTGAAGCAAGATTAGATGAGTTTCAAGACAAAACAAGAAATGATCCAGTCCTGTCACAGGTGATAGAGTACCAGGAAGCAGGCTGGCCACCAAGTAAGACAAGTGTTCCCGATAGTGTCAAGTTCTATTTCAAGTTACAGGATCAGCTCTGTGTGGAAAATGGACTAGTATTCTTAAATGATAAAATCATTGTACCAACAACATTAAGGAAACAAATGCTTGACATATTGCACGAGTCCCATTTTGGTATACAGAAAACAAAAGCTAGAGCAAGACAAATACTATACTGGCCAGGTATCAACAATGATATAGAGGATCTTATTGCAAAGTGCACAACTTGTGAGAGATTCAGACTATTCAATTGTAAAGAGCCTCTAGTGAGCCATAGAATTCCTAAATTACCATTTGAAAAAGTGGCAGCTGGCATTTGTGAGTATGGAGGGTCCAGTTATTTAATTGTAGGTTGTTATCTAACTAAATGGTTGGAAATTATGCCACTAAAGAATAAAACAGCAGAAGTATTTTAAAATTGAAAATCTTTTCAAGTCATGGTATTCCAAAATATTTCATGTCAGACCATGTGCCATCTGCTAGTTTCAAGTTAACACTGCTAAATTGGATTGGTAATGTTTTTTTTTTTTTTAGAACCAGTGAAGGAGAGAGAGAAACATAAATACAATAATTCTAGTAGGAGATAAATAATTTTTTCTCTGTCACAGAACAGGAAAAAATTAATGCATGAATGAAAATCTTTAATATCTAAAGATGAGTACAATCTTGAATTTTCTCTAGTACCATATTTTTTATAAGCTGGGCCTAATTTTATGGCCTCTGTCATTTATAAATCATAAGTTTAAAATTATGGTATGGAATAAATTCTTATTTTTTCCTCTTTTGAGAAGGAATAACTACAAAACCATTGATCAAAAGAAATTTCATAATTTTTTGTTCAGTCTGTAAGTACAATTTTACATTGACACATCATGTATTGGAGTAGTGAATATCAACTGAAGTTCTTATATATTAAAGATATTTTATATCAGGCGGTTCTTGTTGGGCTGACATATAGTTACAAAGGTGGTCATGAAACAGTAAATCTGCCCCCTCCCTCCCCTCAAAAAATATACTATCATGTACTCATTTTCCATGTAAATATGTGTGGTAACAAAACTATGTACTTATTTTTTGTTAAATGCTTGCTTTTACTGCTTCATTTTATTAAGCTGTGTTTCTGCTTGCTGTGTGTTGTATTTGTCTATATTGCCAGATGTACTTTGTACTGATTTGAACAGATAAACTGTTGATACTGAAATTATGAATTAGTTTTTAAAAAATGCTGTGTTTATATATGAGTAATCCTTTTGAACTATTTTTGTAAATATTTTTTGTTTGCATGTAAACAGCTTGATGTGCTGAATTAAAAAAATAGAACAGAAATGTCTCTTATTAGTTGTACCACTGTTTGTTTCATGTAAGATTGCAAATGAAATATTTTCAGTTTTTAAGTTGAGAACTGTGTGGAAATTAAGGAAGAAATATTCCTCATAAATACACTCTTTGCCAACAAAAAAAAGAAAGAAATGAAGCATCCCGAGAAAGTCGTTCAATTTTGATGAAATTCCACATGCAAGTACCTCAGGGCCAAATATGCTAACGATTAAAATATAGCAACCTATGACTGAATAGTGGCCCACCACAGTGCATGTGAAGCATGCATCGAGGAGAGTGTATCAAGAGCAAAGCTCATATGCGAAAACAATTGTGACAGCGGATTGTGGTTGCATTAACTGTGACGGATTGTGAGGATGCTTTGATGTCAGATTCGTGCACATTACGAGTAGTTTAGCAAGTTTGAGAGAGGACGTACAATTGGGCTTTTGGTCAAGTCACTGTATCGCCAGGCATTTGGGTCAGAGTGACACGGCAATCGGACGATGTTGGCGCCAGTGAGTCGAGTAGAACATAACCCAGTGGCATGCAGGCAGTGAACGGCCGAGGGCAACAACAGAACACGATGAGCAAGCAACTAAAAGAGTCACATGAACAGAACCAATTTGGTCACTCTCAACCATCTGTAACCATATTGCGTCATCTACAGGTACAAAAGTGGCCACCCGGACAGTTGCCAGACGACTTGTGGCACAGGCACTACATTTGAGGAGGACACTCCACTGCCTACCACTGACCAGCAAGCATTGCCGGCACTAGTTGATGTATTGTCAGGCCTGAACAACATGGGATAGTGTCCAACGGCATAGTGTTGTTTTCAGTGATGAGTTACGGTTTGCACTTAGCACCGATAACCAGTGCATACATGGCTGGAGACAAGCTGGCCAGTGCATGGATTCTGCCTTTACTAGGGAGCCATTTCCAATGATAGCCGGACACCCTTGGTAGTCCTCCGTACCATCCTCACGACTCAACGGTACATCGACGACATTCAATGACCTGTTGTGTTGCCATTCCTGTTGCAGCATCACCGAGCAATTTTTCATCAGAATAATGCCCAGCCACACATGACACGGCTCTCCCACGCCTGCCTCCATAATGTCAACACCTTTCCATGGCCAGCCCGATCGCCTGACCTCTCACCAATCAAACATGTTTGGGACATGATGGGACACCACCTGGCATGCTATACCTCCGGATAGTATCCATGAACTGTAGGTGTCTACGCCACACTGAGTAACCAATTGTATCTGAGTCAGATGTGGCACAACAACGTATTGACTTTTTATACTTATGTAGCTGTTTTATCAGAATAAATGGCCCAACTGCTCTGGAATTGCAATAATTTCCTTTCCGATACATGTACATTGCACATGTCAATTTTTATCTTGATCGGATGTTTCCTTCTGGGTGCTTCATTTTTGTTTGTTTGGTTTTTGGCAACGTGTGTACATGGGAAATTCATTAAATTGTTCACAACTATCAGAACTGTGTACTGAATTGCTTGTAGGTTTTTGGTCACCATATAACATCTCATCAGCAAACTTGAAAATTATATCGCCCTGGAGTGAGAATGTACTTGAAAATTACATCATCTTGCTCCAGGGTGATGTAATTTTCAAGTTTTCTGATGAGATTTTACGTGGTGACCAGAAACCTACAAGCAATTCAGTACACAGTTCTGATTGCTGTGAATAATCTTGAGAACTATGAGTTCAGTTTTATAGTTAATAGCAAAAAATAAAGTGCAGTACTGGTAATTTGCGCACCTGACACTTCACAGTTTAAAACATGGGACATTAATATGATTGGTATATATATTTTTTTTAATATCCAGGAGGATAGAAACGACAGTGACTCAAGCATAAGTGCTATTGGAATAATGTACTGGCAGTCTCTGCTGACAGTCTTGAATTGATGCTGGTTTTTCTACTTCCAGCAAACAGCACATATAAGGCTATTCATGTCATCTGCACTAAAAACATGCAGATATCCTATGGTTCCTCCTCTGATCTTTAAACATAAGAGAATTCTCACACAAAGATACCCTTTGTTTAAATATTAAATGTATTTCTGAGGATGTTTCCTTTCATTATGTATGTATGCCAAATAATAGTGCTATAATAGTGTTAACCTGTTTAATTATGGATCTCCTTTTCTCTTAATATATCCATACCTGCCAAGTGTTATATTGGGTTGTCGAGAAAGACATGACGTATTTTAGCCATGTTTTGCAAAGGTAATTTATTGATAGAAAGAACAAAGATCAATCAATGATATAATGCTCGTTTTGTTCGATAACCTTTTGCCATCTTTCAGTGAGCTGCAGAATGCCTCGTTCATAGAAGGACCTGTCTTTCATGGTGAAAAACTGTACAAAGTGCTGATTTACAGCCTCATCTGAATTGAACGTTATACCACACAAGGACTGTTGAAGAGAGCGAAACAAGTGGAAGTTTGACGGTGCAAGGTCAGGCGAGTATGCTGGGTGTGGCAACACATCCCACCCAAGCTCCAATAATTTTTGGTGGGTGATCAAACTTGTGTGTGGTCTCCTATTGTCGTGATTGAACACACCTTTACGATGAACGAGCTCTGGACGTTTCTGGATGATGGATTCGTTCAAACTGTCCGATTGCCGACAGTACACATTCGAATTCATTGTTTGGTTCCATGGTAGGAGCTCGAAAAACACGACACCTTTAAAATCCCACCACACTGAGCCCAGAACCTTCTGCTGATGAATGTGCGCTTTGGATGGCGTTTGAGGTGAAGCAGCCCGTCGGGACCAAGACCGTTTGCGCAGCACATTGTTGTACACAATCCACTTTTCGTCACCAGTTATCAGTCTCTTCAAAAAAGGATTGTTTTCCACACGTGTAATGAGCATATCACAGATGTTTATACGCACCGTCAATTGAGCTCCTTTGAGTTCATGAGGAACCCACACATCGAGCTTGCTTACGTATCCCAGCTTCTTCAGGTGATCGTGAATGCTTGAATGATGGATGTGCAATGTGTCTGCAATCTCTCGTGTCATGTAACTTGGGTTTGACTCGATCAATGCCTTGATTTAGTCGTCATCAACCTCGGTGGGCCTCCCCGACCGAGGAGCATCGTTGTGGTCAAAATCACCAGCACGGAATTTTGTGAACCATCCCTGGCACTGACGTTTCTTGTAGAGCATTATCACCGTACACTTTACGCAACTTTTCACAAGCTTGATGCGCGTTCTTCCCTTTACGGAAGTAAAACAGTAAAATATGGCGAAAATGCACAGTTTGGTCTTCCATCTTCAACTTGATGTCAAATCTCCGCAAATCAACCAAATCACTCACTATTCCTTTTAAACTGTAGCTAGAACTGGCACCTGTGGAATGCCATAGCGATAACAGAGCTGTGCATGCCTCTAGTACTTCCAAAACCGCCCAACCGCCATTGGGTGCCAAAATACGTCATGACTTTTCCGACAACCCAATAGTTTGCCTGTAAAATTTATGGAAATTCTACTTGTTTTAGGGTTATTTTATGGGCAGAATTCCAGGACAGTAAGTGTCCTGAAGGACTACTGTGCATGTATATTCTGATATACACCAATGAGCCATTACATTATGACCACCAACGTAATAACCTGTAAGACCCCTTTTATCCTGCAAAACAGCGGCCACTCGGCTAGGCATCGATTCGATGAGGTGACGATAGGTATCCTGGGGTATTTGGTACGATAATAACAGCAGGTGCTCCAGTTCCTGTACATTTCGGGGTGGTGGGGATTTAGCGCAAACCCGCTTTTCCAAGTTGAACCACAAATGTTCAATTGGGTTCATGTCAGGTGAATTTGGATGCCAGGGCATTAACAGAAAGTCACCAGCATGTTCCTTGACAATTCTGGCATGATGCATTATCCTGTTGGTAGTGGCCATCACCAGCAGGAAGCACAGTTGCCATGAATGGGTGAACTTGGTCTGCAACAATGTTCAGATTCCTGACAGCTGTCAGGGATTGTGCTATTGGAATAATAAGGCCTTATAGGGTCCCAAGAAAACATTGCCCACAGCATAACACCGCTGCTGGCTTGTTTCTGCCCAACAGTGCATCCAGGTGCCATAGCCTCTGTTGGTAATCAGCGTATCTGTGCTCAGCCTTCTACATGATGCACCAGGAATCTTGGTATGTCAGACCAGGCCACTTCCAATCATCCACTGTCTAATCTCTATGATCTTGGGCCCATTTCATGCGGCATTGTTGGCGATGACGTGCAGTGAGCATGGGGACCCGGCTGGGTCTTCAGCTATGCAGGCCCATGCACAGAAGGCTGTAATGAACTGTGTGCTGTGACACATTGCCCTGATCACCACTGTTGTATCTGCAGGTGATTTGTCACACTGTGGCCCTGCTGTCTCTGTGAACAATGTGTGACAGTCTCCGTTCCCCTCTGACATAAGTGAGCTGCGAACGACACGTGGCTGGATAACAGTTTGTTGTTCGGCCATCTGTGCACCACTTTTGATATGTATTCACTACAGCGGCACGTGAACATACATGTACATCTTATTTTTCTCGATATCTGTGCATCCGATAATCTGATTTGATTTTTTTTTTTTTTTTTTTTTTGTCACAGCATTTCTGGTGTAAAATGTTTTTCATGTAATTTAAAATTTTTCTTGATGCATAAGTTCAAGTTTCCGTATTTTTACAGCAATGTCTGCACATCTAAAACCCCAATAGAAAAAAATCTTATTTTGGTCAGATACTGCTAACTAAAAAAACATTTTGGGCTCATTTCCTGCCCAAAATAATACACAATTTTCCCTTTACTGGTACAAATGTTTAATCTGTTTTTCCTAATATTTTTGCTTCTGAAAGTCTGACTTTAAAACCAGATAAAAAGAATGAAATTTATTACCTTACAGAACATTTTCCATGTACCCGTTGATTTTTTTGTAGTTCACAATTCTGACAGTAGGTGATGTTAGTGTGTATTTCTGTTTGCAACTATATCTGCTTTTAAAAGTCCTATTGGAAATTTCCTTTTTTTATTGTATGCCATTAGTTACAGTTGGAAAACATTCTCTTTAATAATGCATAGTCCCCCCACACCACCACCACCACCACCACTGAGTGGTGTAAGCGTCAAAAAAAAACAAAAAAAACCTGGGAATAACACATTCCACATATTTTCTGCTTTTCCATTATTCAAAATTATTCTGGCAGTGTGGACCATCAGCATATATACCACATTATTTGATTCTAAAAATTTCGTAGAAAAATCCTTTTTTGGTAGGATTTTGCACCTTTTTTTTTTTTATAAGTAACACAGCTTTTTCTCTAAGGGGACATAAGGTATCACATTTTCCTTTATATCTGGTATAACTGTTTGATTTGAAAATCTGTTTGTCTCTCTGATATCATCCTTCTGCTATGTGAAGACTTTAGTGCACAGTATGTTAATTTTTGTAACACACTTTTCAGCTCCTAGAGGGAGTTACTATTTCTGGATGCTTTATCGATTGTAGAAGTCTATTGTTGTTTTTTTTTACTGCTTCCATTAGCAGTAATTAATGATCCTGCTCACACATTGCATATTTTAAATAATGCACAATTTTTCCCTAGGAGGTGTAAAGGTTTTTTTTTTTTTTTTTTTTGCTGAATTTTCAGATTTTCTGAAATGTTTTTTTCAGTGTCAGAAAGGATGTATTCATTACAACTGAAAATTCGGTGTCATCTTTCTTGTGTTGATTTATGATAAACAAATAAGTATCACAAGTGTTTTTGAAAAAGAAATTTTATTTAATAGTGCAACAGTTGAAAATGGTAAAACTTTACCTTTTCTATGCATTAAAAAAAAAACCTGGTAACCTAAGAACTTGTTTCATCGTCAAATGAAATATCACTGTTTATAGGTCATGGATTTTTTCATATCCAGTATAGGTGCATGTGGTCTTGGTCAAAGAAAGTGATGTCTTTGATTTTATTGCCTTTGTAGGAGTGCCACAGAAGGTCTTGATTGCTTTGTCTCTTGCTCTGAAAAAAGAAATGTAGGATATTTTGTTAAAAACTTATTAATTTTTCTGTGCCTTGCATCTAGGAGTAATCTTTTCATTCAATACAGTCAAATTCTGCTTTTATCTTCCTTGTGGAATCAGTAATAATGGTCTGTTTAGCATTTATTGATATGGACTATTTGAACATCAGGATTGTATAAAGACTATACATGTGTTGAGCTCTAAACTGTTTAAATGGTTGTCAATCTTTTCATGTACAGTTAATCAGTTTTTTAGTTCACAAAATCTAAATATGAGTTTGATTTTCAGTATAAGGAATCATTACCAATATGAACCATTTGACATACATTGTTTTATAAATAGTCTTTGCTGATCATCTTGAATATATGAAACATTTGTGGTTTTTATATATACATATTTTTTGACAAAACAAAAAAGGATAAAAACACAGTGCCATCTCATCAATAGCATATGTATAGATTGAAAGAAACTAAATTACTGTAACTTCCATCATATAATCCACAAAATTACAGATAATATGCCATCTTTTCTCTCTTTGATGTTTAAAAAAATCTTAGTAACTGTGCAGGAGAGGTGGTATAATTAAAATAGTACTCTAATATTTTTTTATGTAAAAGGGTCGTGTCCTCAAACAGCGACTCTTTGCGTTGGCATTTTCGTAAGGTTCATGTATGCATCTTTGATATTGCAAGATTTCAAAGGCATTGTACATTGAGTTATGACCACCTATCCAATGCTCCATAGGTCCTCCTTTCTCCCTCAGTAACAGCAGTTATCCGACGTGGCATCGATTCGATAAGATGCCGGAAGCGGGTGGTTGGGAGGTATGACCAACCAAGCTGTGTGTAATGCGGACTTCAGTGCAGGTATGGAGGTGACTTGGATGCCTGATATGCCGTTCCATAGTGTCCCACAAGTGCTCTAGGATTGATGTCTGGGGAGTTCGGAGGCCAATCAATATGCTGAAAGTCTGAACTGTATTGCTCAAACCATTCCTGCACAATATTGGACCTGTGGCTCGGCGCATTGTTATCTTGGAAGACACCGTCGCCATTCTGGAAAAAATGCAACATTGCTGGGTGTACAGGGTCAGCAAGCAATTCACGATAGATAGCTGGACCTGTGGCTGGGCACATTGTCATTCGGGGGAAAAGTGCAACATTGCTGGGTGTATATAGAATCAGCAAGATATTCACGATAGTGGGCACTAGTCATACGATGTTCCACATGCAACAGAAGTCTAAGTTCCTTCCGGGTTAACATGCACCAAATCATACAACCGCCTCCACCGGCTTGCACTGTAGAGACCATGCATAGTAGATCGAGTGCCTCATGTTGTTTGAGCCAAATACGTACACGATCATCCACGGAGTGGAGTGAAAAACGCGAATTGTCATACCAGCACACTTTTTTTCAAGTCATTCGACGTCTAACTTGCATGATCTTTGCATCAGGCGAGTCTTTTGCGCCAATGAACCGTGGTTCGGAGAGGATGTCGTCGGGGTCTTCTGCTATATCAGGGCCCGATTTACTACATGCGAGACCCAGGGCACAAAACATTTCCGGGGCCCCCTCCTTATTCTGTATCAACCAAATAATAGTCACTGTGTGCAGAGTAGCAGAATGTAGACGTACGTGCGTACGCTGATAGTTTCCAAATCATTAGCAGGTTTGCAGATAGTTTTTGCATGTAGATTAAAAAAATAAAAATGTTAGGCCTATATACAGCAAGTAAAACACTTACTCAACGCTTTACTCAGATTAATATACTTAATTTTATTTTAACTGACGAACTTAATTATTTTTCACATCTTCTGAGTTCTTTTGTTTTTACAGACATTTCTGGCCTCTAGATTTTATCGAGGCCTGTTCTCAATGTATACGAACTGTATCAAAAGTTTTGTTTACACAGAATTTAAATTTTATTTGCCAGGTTCCTCTTTCAGTTGCCAATTAAATACAAATATTTCCTTATGCATTTTGTAAGTCCAGTATTTTTGAATTGACTTGTTGAAAATCATATTTATAATTTTTGAAGGTTCATTGATAGAACTGTTTTTCTGGATATAAAAACTTTCTTTAATTAATCTCTTGTTTTTATGAGGTTCGTAGTCCAATATTTTAATATTTTGCCATAAAAGTCCATTTTACACACATTGCTGTCAATTAGAATGTACTATTTTGTCCTCATTGGAATCTGTAATGTTCTAATAATTATTTGTTTTATTAATTTTCCTTTAAATTATCTTATTCTATTGTTATCATGGTTTGCGGCTTGGCAGCGAGTTTTCTGTTTCAATAGCTGTGTACGCAGATACATTTTATTTTTATACAAATCTGGCTGTGCGGGGACAACTGGTTGATCAGTAGTTTGTGGTGTTAATGACCCACAATATATCTATGACAAAATGGATGGACATCTTAATTTTAGTGAATATTCTGGTCTTGCAATGTACTGATTCTTGCATCTAGAACATGAGAACAATGCATCCAACAAAAAATGTGAACTAAAACAAGAAAAAAAAAATCCATGGTGACCTCCACTGGACTTCCTCATAAATAGAGATGTGAAACTGCATAAACAATTGAAAAAGTGCTATGGGAACTCCTACTTCCAGCTTCCTGGTTTCTACCAAGATCAAATCAGCGCATCATGATCAATATATCAGAAAACTGCAAAACATAAAATTTTGTGTTGATGAGGAAGAGTCTGAGTTACACAAAAAAAAAAAATAATAATAATAATAATAACAAAACAAAAAACATAATAATAATCTGAAAAGCTGAGGGGAGCACCTAGTCCGGTTCAATTTTTGGTAAATGTGTTGTACTTCCGCATCCTAAATTATTTGGTCAGAAAAGTTGTAAAATTAAAAAAAAAAAAAAACATATTAAAGATGTTTACCAAAAAACTTACCTCCAAGTAGTCCTAATAGGATGAGTAAACACACGCTGCGGCGACGACCTGAAGCGTTGCTCCATTGAAAGGAAGGTTTGCTGCGGCTGGGAATTCATGGGCAGAAGAGTACAACAGGAATCAGGTACGCTCTTGTCAGGAAAGAGTAACGGAATATACTGCTATGCTAAAGAATGTAGTTTGTAATTTCTGTCTCTTTTTTTAAAGAAACATGCAATCTGTCTTCGTTCTTTGGCATGTAATTCCGTGATACGAAATAGTAAGTATGCACATGCCTTTCTTGTTTCTAGAAAAGCGTTAGAGTAGGTGTCGCATTCTCTCTAACGGAAGTTAGATGGCAACTAGTGAAAGTTTGATTACTAAATGAAAAAAAAAAAAAGCTTCCACGGACAAATGAGTTAATACATTCAGCATCAAAGAATCCCATGTGAAAAAAACAAGAAACTGTCCGATTGCGATGTCAAGAACTGACACCGAAATTAACTATTTTCTGTAGCGTAGCACTACACTCTTTCCTGACAACAGCATACCCGGTTCCTGTTGTACTATTCCGCCCGTGAATGTCCTGGCTGCAGCGATCCTTCCTTTCAACGGAGCACAGCTTCATGTCAACGCCTCAGCGTTGTTTAAGGCCTCCCGCAGTGTCTGCTGACTTGTCATACTTGGAGTTCAAGTTTTTCAGTAAACATCTTTAATATTCATTCTAACGATGAAATTTTTTCAACATTTCCCCTTAAATTGTATATTTTAGAATCTGTACGTCACACTTTTTAGAAATTTTACAACTTTTCCGACCAAATAATTTACCACACTAAACTACACATTTACCCAATTTTTACCAAAATCTAATGAGCACATAATGTGAATGTATAAATTGTCCAATGTCAAACAAAACTGACAATACGATGACAAAGTGCTGTGTTTGGGCACCAGATCTTTTTATTTGTAATAACTCGGTTACTATTCTTTATTTTTAGGAATGAATAAAAACAATTGAAAATTTACCTCCTATATCAGGACGAAACAGTTGGGTTGAATATTTTTCTTCTACATTTCCTAGATGCAAAGTCATGTATCAGAGAATCATAATTTAAAGACTGTGTCACATCACTCTCCAAAGACAGCAGAGCTAATGATGCCAGTTTTGTTTGTCGCATGGTTGATCGTAAGGGATTTTTAAGTCTTTTCAGCAAAGAAAATGATCTCTCACTTGTACAATTTGAAATCGGTAATGTCGTGAACATTCTAAGTGCAGTCTCAGTGTTCGGAAATGTGGCTTCTAAATTGTTTACCTTCAAACTTTGCAGCATCTGGGGAATGGTTGCATGCTCCCCCATCATTGAGGAGAATTGCAAAAACTCATCTGCAAACTGGTCGTCAAGGTCATTGTTATAGTATTCCTGCAATGCTTTTGCCCCTTCAAAAATTTCAGATCTTCATTTTTTTTTGTAAAAAATTCAAATTTTCTCATTATATCTTCATAAGCACTTTTTCTGCTTGAAAGCTGAGTGACTAAAGCATCACAAAGCACATAATAAACTTGAGTTCTAAATATATCCCTTGCACTGAGTTCTATATGTTCAATGTTATATTCATCTAGGTGTTTATTCTTGGGCACTTTCTTTCTTTGGGAATCATGACCATGGTATTGCACATTTTCAGACACTAATGTTTTAGCTTCCTCTTCATAGACTTCAAAATTTTCCCTCACGAACTGAATAAATTCAATTAACGACTGGAAAATTTTAGGTACTTCAGAAATATTTCCTTTTGGATTCTGGCAAGTTTGATTTGCACAGTTTAATCTCTGAAGTATTGTGTCCCAAACTACTGTGCTGATCGATATTTCCATTGTTCTCATTTTCTTCAGCAGTGATTTTGCTTCATCTTTGTCTGTGGAGAATCATCTACATTTTCTGACAGAAATACTAAAACTTTCTCTATTTCACGATAATTTTTCCTCGCTGATCGTGTAGCTGCAGCATTTACACACCATCTGGTAACTGACCGACTCTTCAGTGTGAGTGATGAATTTCCATGTGCTTCCTGGACTTTCTCCTGAAGCATCTTCCAACGGTGAATTGATGCAGAAAAAAAAGTATAGAGTTTTTGCAAAAATGTGAAAAAAGAGAGAACTTTACCACAACTATCTATGCTATTCACACCAACTAAATTTAAAGTGTGAGCAGAACATGGCACATATTCCGCTAGTGGATTGATTTCCCTAATGCGTGTTTGAACACCAGAATACTTCCCAGACATGTTGCTGGCATTGTCATAGCTTTGGTTTCTGACATTCATAATATCCAGGCCAGCCTCCTGTAGAAAAGATATCATGGTATTTGTAATGTTTTCTGCAGTATGTCCATGGAATGGAATAAATGTCAAAAACCGTTCTTTTGCTTCACAATCTTTGTTGACATACCTTATGATAAAAGCCAGTTGATCTATGTGTGTAATGTCTGGAGTAGAGTCAACTATGACAGAAAAATATTTTGACATTTTTATTTCATCAGTGATGGCATTAAAAACACGTACAGCCATTAATTCAACAAATTCATCCACACATGTTGAAGATAAGTAACTGGTGTTACCACTTCCTGGATTCCCACATTTTTCCAAGTGTTGAGCTAAGAATGGATCAAATTCTGCAATTAATTCTAAGCAGCCCAGGAAATTTCCATTCTGAACTGATCCAATTGTTTCATCATCACCATACATTGGCAACCCACGAACTGAGAGATACTTAGCTGTTGCAACAACTCTATGCAAAACATCTTGCCAGTACTTGGATTCATTCCGATACTGCATAACTATCTGACAGTCAATGCGTGCAGAAGCATTCATGCGTGATGAATAGTCACATACTGCTTGCCTGTGTATGTGTGAATTTTCATGCTCTGTAAGACGTGCTTGCATGCTTCCAGTCAGAAAAACCTGTGGATCCTAATGCTGTAGTGCTCCTAGCATACAATTTGCATATCCAGCAGAATAGTAAACAAGTTGATGGGGATAAAAGAAGCCAGTAGCGTTTTACCTTCTCATTACTTTTTTATTCTGAAAAAATTACCTTCTGTTAGAAAATGTTTTTTACCACATATATCCTTCCCTGTGAATGCCAGCAACTTCAAATCTTGGACTGGTGGATTGCTCAAAAAGTATTCGCGCATTTCTTCTGTAATTTCTCCCCATAAGGCAGGATCCACTGCATTCATTGTGGAACTTGTGCTCTCTTCATTAGATAAATTCAAAAGATTTCCCAAATTAGGAGCATCTGTGATGTTAGATGATTCTGAAGTCAGATTACTGGCTTCCAAAGACACATCATGCTCAAGAGACTCACCAGTAGTAAAATTAGATGAATTTGTAGAACATTTGGGACCAAGTGAAATATCCAATTTTTTAATGGCAAAACGTTGAATGCTACCATGCTGCAGGTCATCATCCTTCAGTTTCAATTGTTTGGCTTTCCGTTTAGCACTGCCTGATAAATATGTACGCTTTGACATAATTTAACTGTTAAATAATTCAACTTAAATATATTGTTACAACTAACTAAATTTGATTATATATAAAATTAACAAATATTCAACATTCACTCACTGTGTGTAAGTACCACATCTATAAACACATGACTCATGAGCATGCAAAAGTAAAAATAATAAATTTTGAATATACACACACAAAATTCCCATTAACTAAGTACACATTTAATTCAAATTTGGGGACCCCCAAAATCGGGGGCCCTGGGCACGTGCCCCGCGTGCCCTCCCTTAAATCAGGGCCTGCACACAGTGAGTTTGAGTTTCGAATTTCACGTAAACACGTGGCCATTAATGAGTTTCAGTGGTTTAATAACCTTCAGGTGGCCATTGAGAAGGAGGATCGCTTCCATTGATTCACGTGCCTTTTCTTGCTTTTCTGAACGCACCTAAACTCAACTGATCCTTCAACTTCCTGCACATGGCTTGTCGTTGTCGTAACTGTAACCACGAAGGCTTGGTTGTATTTTGCGTTGCGTTTCTTGTAGTCTGATGGAATGTTGAATATTTGTTAATTTTATATATAATCAAATTTAGTTAGTTGTAACAATATATTTAAGTTGAATTATTTAACAGTTAAATTATGTCAAAGCGTACATATTTATCAGGCAGTGCTAAACGGAAAGCCAAACAATTGAAACTGAAGGATGATGACCTGCAGCATGGTAGCATTGAACGTTTTGCCATTAAAAAATTGGATATTTCACTTGGTCCCAAACGTTCTACAAATTCATCTAATTTTACTACTGGTGAGTCTCTTGAGCGTGATTTGTCTTTGGAAGCCAGAAATCTGACTTCAGAATCATCTAACATCACAGATGCTCCTAATTTGGGAAATCTTTTGAATTCATCTAATGAAGAGAGCACAAGTTCCACAATGAATGCAGTGGATCCTGCCTTATGGGGAGAAATTACAGAAGAAATGCGCGAATGCTTTTGAGCAATCCACCAGTCCAAGATTTGAAGTTGCTGGCATTCACAGGGAAGGATATATGTGGTAAAAAACGTTTTCTAACAGAAGGTAATTTTTTCAGAATAAAAAAAGTAATGGGAAGGTAAAACGCTACTGGCTTCTTTTATCCCCATCAACTTGTTTACTATTCTGCTGGATATGCAAATTGTATGCTAGGAGCACTACAGCATTAGGATCCACAGGTTTTTCTGACTGGAAGCATGCAAGTCAACGTCTTACAGAGCATGAAAATTCACACATACACAGGCAAGCAGTATGTGACTATTCATCACGCATGAATGCTTCTGCACGCATTGACTGTCAGATAGTTATGCAGTATCGGAATGAATCCAAGTACTGGCAAGATGTTTTGCATAGAGTTGTTGCAACAGCTAAGTATCTCTCAGTTCGTGGGTTGCCAATGTATGGTGATGATGAAACAATTGGATCAGTTCAGAATGGAAATTTCCTGGGCTGCTTAGAATTAATTGCAGAATTTGATCCATTCTTAGCTCAACACTTGGGAAAATGTGGGAATCCAGGAAGTGGTAACACCAGTTACTTATCTTCAACATGTGTGGATGAATTTGTTGAATTAATGGCTGTACGTGTTTTTAATGCCATCACTGATGAAATAAAAATGTCAAAATATTTTTCTGTCATAGTTGACTCTACTCCAGACATTACACACATAGATCAACTGGCTTTTATCATAAGGTATGTCAACAAAGATTGTGAAGCAAAAGAACGGTTTTTGACATTTATTCCATTCCATGGACATACTGCAGAAAACATTACAAATACCATGATATCTTTTCTACAGGAGGCTGGCCTGGATATTATGAATGTCAGAAACCAAAGCTATGACAATGCCAGCAACATGTCTGGGAAGTATTCTGGTGTTCAAACACGCATTAGGGAAATCAATCCACTAACGGAATATGTGCCATGTTCTACTCACACTTTAAATTTAGTTGGTGTGAATAGCATAGATAGTTGTGGTAAAGTTCTCTCTTTTTTCACATTTTTGCAAAAACTCTATACTTTTTTCTGCATCAATTCACCGTTGGAAGATGCTTCAGGAGAAAGTCCAGGAAGCACATGGAAATTCATCACTCACACTGAAGAGTCGGTCAGTTACCAGATGGTGTGCAAATGCTGCAGCTACACGATCAGCGAGGAAAAATTATCGTGAAATAGAGAAAGTTTTAGTATTTCTGTCAGAAAATGTAGATGATTCTCCACAGACAAAGATGAAGCAAAATCACTGCTGAAGAAAATGAGAACAATGGAAATATCGATCAGCACAGTAGTTTGGGACACAATACTTCAGAGATTAAACTGTGCAAATCAAACTTGCCAGAATCCAAAAGGAAATATTTCTGAAGTACCTAAAATTTTCCAGTCGTTAATTGAATTTATTCAGTTCGTGAGGGAAAATTTTGAAGTCTATGAAGAGGAAGCTAAAACATTAGTGTCTGAAAATGTGCAATACCATGGTCATGATTCCCAAAGAAAGAAAGTGCCCAAGAATAAACACCTAGATGAATATAACATTGAACATATAGAACTCAGTGCAAGGGATATATTTAGAACTCAAGTTTATTATGTGCTTTGTGATGCTTTAGTCACTCAGCTTTCAAGCAGAAAAAGTGCTTATGAAGATATAATGAGAAAATTTGAATTTTTTACAAAAAAATGAAGATCTGAAATTTTTGAAGGGGCAAAAGCATTGCAGGAATACTATAACAATGACCTTGACGACCAGTTTGCAGATGAGTTTTTGCAATTCTCCTCAATGATGGGGGAGCATGCAACCATTCCCCAGATGCTGCAAAGTTTGAAGGTAAACAATTTAGAAGCCACATTTCCGAACACTGAGACTGCACTTAGAATGTTCACGACATTACCGATTTTAAATTGTACAAGTGAGAGATCATTTTCTTTGCTGAAAAGACTTAAAAATCCCTTACGATCAACCATGCGACAAACGAAACTGGCATCATTAGCTCTGCTGTCTTTGGAGAGTGATGTGACACAGTCTTTAAATTATGATTCTCTGATACATGACTTTGCATCTAGGAAATGTAGAAGAAAAATATTCAACCCAACTGTTTCGTCCTGATATAGGAGGTAAATTTTCAATTGTTTTTATTCATTCCTAAAAATAAAGAATAGTAACCGAGTTATTACAAATAAAAAGATCTGGTGCCCAAACACAGCACTTTGTCATCGTATTGTCAGTTTTGTTTGACATTGGACAATTTATACATTCATGTCATTATGTGCTCATTAGATTTTGGTAAAAATTGGGTAAATGTGTAGTTTAGCGTGGTAAATTATTTGGTCGGAAAAGTTGTAAAATTTCTAAAAAGTGTGACGTACAGATTCTAAAATATACAATTTAAGGGGAAATGTTGAAAAAATTTCATCGTTAGAATGAATATTAAAGATGTTTACTGAAAAACTTGAACTCCAAGTATGACAAGTCAGCAGACACTGCGGGAGGCCTTAAACAACGCTGAGGCGTTGACATGAAGCTGTGCTCCGTTGAAAGGAAGGATCGCTGCAGCCAGGACATTCACGGGCGGAATAGTACAACAGGAACCGGGTATGCTGTTGTCAGGAAAGAGTGTAGTGCTACGCTACAAAAAGTTAATTTCGGTGTCAGTTCTTGACATCGCAATCGGACAGTTTCTTGTTTTTTTCACATGGGATTCTTTGATGCTGAATGTATGAACTCATTTCTCCGTGGAAGCTTTTTTTTTTTTATTTAGTAATCAAACTTTCACTAGTTGCCATCTAACTTCCGTTAGAGAGAATGCGACACCTACTCTAACGCTTTTCTAGAAACAAGAAAGGCGTGTGCATACTTACTATTTCGTATCACGGAATTACATGCCAAAGAACGAAGACAGCCTGCATGTTTTTTTAAAAAGAGACAGAAATTACTAACTAAATTCTTTAGCGTAGCAGTATATTCTGTTACTCTTTCCTGACAAGAGCGTACCTGATTCCTATTGTACTCTTCTGCCCATGAATTCCCAGCCGCAGCAAACCTTCCTTTCAATGGAGCAACGCTTCAGGTCGTCGCCGCAGCGTGTGTTTACTCATCCTACTTGGACTACTTGGAGGTAAGTTTTCGGTAAACATCTTTAATATGCTTTTTTTTTTTTTTTAAATTTTACAACTTTTCTGACCAAATAATTTAGGATGCGGAAGTACAACACATTTACCAAAAATTGAACCGGACTAGGTGTTCCCCTCAGCTTTTCAGATTATTATTATGTTTTTTGTTTTGTTATTATTATTATTTTTTTTTTTTTTGTGTGTGTAACTCAGACTCTTCCTCATCAACACAAAATTTTATGTTTTGCAGTTTTCTGATATATTGATCATGATGCGCTGATTTGATCTTGGTAGAAACCAGGAAGCTGGAAGTAGGAGTTCCCATAGCACTTTTTCAATTGTTTATGCAGTTTCACATCTCTATTTATGAGGAAGTCCAGTGGAGGTCACCATGGATTTTTTTTTTTCTTGTTTTAGTTCACATTTTTTGTTGGATGCATTGTTCTCATGTTCTAGATGCAAGAATCAGTACATTGCAAGACCAGAATATTCACTAAAATTAAGATGTCCATCCATTTTGTCATAGATATATTGTTATAGTTAGAGTCTATGGGGGTCATTAACACCACAAACTACTGATCAACCAGTTGTCCCCGCACAGCCAGATTTGTATAAAAATAAAATGTATCTGCGTACACAGCTATTGAAACAGAAAACTCGCTGCCAACCCACAAACCATGATAACAATAGAATAAGATAATTTAAAGGAAAATTAATAAAACAAATAATTATTAGAACATTACAGATTCCAATGAGGACAAAATAGTACATTCTAATTGAATGTGCAGCAATGTGTGTAAAATGGACTTTTATGGCAAAATATTAAAATATTGGACTACGAACCTCATAAAAACAAGAGATTAATTAAAAAAAGTTTTTATATCCAGAAAAACACTTCTATCAATGAACCTTCAAAAATTATAAATATGATTTTTAACAAGTTAATTCAAAAATACTGGACTTACAAAATGCATAAGGAAATATTTGTATTTAATTGGCAACTAAAAGAGGAACCTGGCAATAAAATTTAAATTCTGTGTAAAACAAAACTTTTAATACAGTTCGTATACATTGAGAACAGGCCTCGATAAAATCTAGAGGCCAGAAATGTCTGTAAAAACAAAAGAACTCAGAAGATGTGAAAAATAATTAAGTTCTTCAGTTAAAATAGAATTAAGTATGTAAAGCGTTGAGTAAGTGTTTTACTTGCTGTATATAGGCCTAACATTTTTATTTTTTTAATCTACATGCAAAAACTATCTGCAAACCTGCTAATGATTTGGAAACTATCAGCATACACATGTACGTCTACATTCTGCTACTCTGCACACAGTGACTATTATTTGGTGGATAGAGAATAAGGAGGGGGGCCCCAGAAATGTTTTGTGCCCTGGGCCTCGCATGTAGTAAATCGGGCCCTGACTGTGTGTAAGTACCACATCTGTAAACACGTGACTCATGAGCATGCAAAAGTAAAAATAATAACATTTGAATATACACACACAAAATTCCCATTAACTAAGTACACATTTAATTCAAATTTGGGGCCCCCAACTGGGCACGTGCCCCTTGTGCCCTCCCGTAAATCAGGGCCTGGCTGTTATAGCCCGTACATGCGACGCATGGTCATAACATATACCGTTCCGGGTTGATCTTTGTTTTGTTGGGTAGTCAACTGTTGAACAGTGCTGCGTCTCTTGACCTGTACGAGTCATCGGACCCGGTGCTCACCTCTCACATCAACCTTTTGCTACCAGTCATCCGACGTCCAACTTGCATGATCTTTGCACCAGGCGAGTCTTTTGCACCGATGAACCGTGGTTCGGAGAGGATGTCGTCGTGATCTTCTGCTGTTATAGCCCGTACGTGCGACGCATGGTCATAACATATACCGTTCCGGGTTGATCTTTGTTTTGTTGGGTAGTCAACTGTTGAACAGTGCTGCGTCTCTTGACCTGTACGAGTCATCGGACCCGGTGCTCACCTCTCACATCAACCTTTTGCTACCAGTCATCCGACGTCCAACTTGCATGATCTTTGCACCAGGCGAGTCTTTTGCACCGATGAACCGTGGTTCGGAGAGGATGTCGTCGTGATCTTCTGCTGTTATAGCCCGTACGTGCGACGCATGGTCATAACACATACCGTTCCGGGTTGATCTTTGTTTTATTGGGTAGTCAACTGTTGAACAGTGCTGCGTCTCTTGACCTGTACGAGTCATCGGACCCGGTGCTCACCTCTCACATCAACCTTTTGCTACCAGTCATCCGACGTCCAACTTGCATGATCTTTGCACCAGGCGAGTCTTTTGCACCGATGAACCGTGGTTCGGAGAGGATGTCGTCGTGATCTTCTGCTGTTATAGCCCGCACGTGCGACGCATGGTCATAACATATACCGTTCCGGGTTGATCTTTGTTTTATTGGGTAGTCAACTGTTGAACAGTGCTGCGTCTCTTGACCTGTACGAGTCATCGGACCCGGTGCTCACCTCTCACATCAACCTTTTGCTACCTGTCATCCGACGTCCAACTTGCATGATCTTTGCACCAGGCGAGTCTTTTGCACCGATGAACCGTGGTTCGGAGAGGATGTCGTCGTGATCTTCTGCTGTTATAGCCCGTACGTGCGACGCATGGTCATAACATATACCGTTCCGGGTTGATCTTTGTTTTATTGGGTAGTCAACTGTTGAACAGTGCTGCGTCTCTTGACCTGTACGAGTCATCGGACCCGGTGCTCACCTCAACCTTTTGCTACCTGTCATCCGACGTCCAACTTGCATGATCTTTGCACCAGGCGAGTCTTTTGCACCGATGAACCGTGGTTCGGAGAGGATGTCGTCGTGATCTTCTGCTGTTATAGCCCGTACGTGCGACGCATGGTCATAACACATACCGTTCCGGGTTGATCTTTGTTTTATTGGGTAGTCAACTGTTGAACAGTGCTGCGTCTCTTGACCTGTACGAGTCATCGGACCCGGTGCTCACCTCTCACATCAACCTTTTGCTACCAGTCATCCGACGTCCAACTTGCATGGTCTTTGCACCGATGAACCGTGGTTCGGAGAGGATGTCGTCGTGATCTGCTGTTATAGCCCGTACGTGCGACGCATGGTCATAACATATACCGTTCCGGGTTGATCTTTGTTTTATTGGGTAGTCAACTGTTGAACAGTGCTGCGTCTCTTGACCTGTACGAGTCATCGGACCCGGTGCTCACCTCTCACATCAACCTTTTGCTACCAGTCATCCGACGTCCAACTTGCATGATCTTTGCACCAGGCGAGTCTTTTGCACCGATGAACCGTGGTTCGGAGAGGATGTCGTCGTGATCTTCTGCTGTTATAGCCCGTACGTGCGACGCATGGTCATAACACATACCGTTCCGGGTTGATCTTTGTTTTGTTGGGTAGTCAACTGTTGAACAGTGCTGCGTCTCTTGACCTGTACGAGTCATCGGACCCGGTGCTCACCTCTCACATCAACCTTTTGCTACCAGTCATCCGACGTCCAACTTGCATGATCTTTGCACCAGGCGAGTCTTTTGCACCGATGAACCGTGGTTCGGAGAGGATGTCGTCGTGATCTTCTGCTGTTATAGCCCGCACGTGCGACGCATGGTCATAACATATACCGTTCCGGGTTGATCTTTGTTTTATTGGGTAGTCAACTGTTGAACAGTGCTGCGTCTCTTGACCTGTACGAGTCATCGGACCCGGTGCTCACCTCAACCTTTTGCTACCTGTCATCCGACGTCCAACTTGCATGATCTTTGCACCAGGCGAGTCTTTTGCACCGATGAACCGTGGTTCGGAGAGGATGTCGTCGTGATCTTCTGCTGTTATAGCCCGTACGTGCGACGCATGGTCATAACACATACCGTTCCGGGTTGATCTTTGTTTTATTGGGTAGTCAACTGTTGAACAGTGCTGCGTCTCTTGACCTGTACGAGTCATCGGACCCGGTGCTCACCTCTCACATCAACCTTTTGCTACCAGTCATCCGACGTCCAACTTGCATGGTCTTTGCACCGATGAACCGTGGTTCGGAGAGGATGTCGTCGTGATCTGCTGTTATAGCCCGTACGTGCGACGCATGGTCATAACATATACCGTTCCGGGTTGATCTTTGTTTTATTGGGTAGTCAACTGTTGAACAGTGCTGCGTCTCTTGACCTGTACGAGTCATCGGACCCGGTGCTCACCTCTCACATCAACCTTTTGCTACCAGTCATCCGACGTCCAACTTGCATGATCTTTGCACCAGGCGAGTCTTTTGCACCGATGAACCGTGGTTCGGAGAGGATGTCGTCGTGATCTTCTGCTGTTATAGCCCGTACGTGCGACGCATGGTCATAACACATACCGTTCCGGGTTGATCTTTGTTTTGTTGGGTAGTCAACTGTTGAACAGTGCTGCGTCTCTTGACCTGTACGAGTCATCGGACCCGGTGCTCACCTCTCACATCAACCTTTTGCTACCAGTCATCCGACGTCCAACTTGCATGATCTTTGCACCAGGCGAGTCTTTTGCACCGATGAACCGTGGTTCGGAGAGGATGTCGTCGTGATCTTCTGCTGTTATAGCCCGCACGTGCGACGCATGGTCATAACATATACCGTTCCGGGTTGATCTTTGTTTTATTGGGTAGTCAACTGTTGAACAGTGCTGCGTCTCTTGACCTGTACGAGTCATCGGACCCGGTGCTCACCTCTCACATCAACCTTTTGCTACCAGTCATCCGACGTCCAACTTGCATGATCTTTGCACCAGGCGAGTCTTTTGCACCGATGAACCGTGGTTCGGAGAGGATGTCGTCGTGATCTTCTGCTGTTATAGCCCGTACGTGCGACGCATGGTCATAACACATACCGTTCCGGGTTGATCTTTGTTTTGTTGGGTAGTCAACTGTTGAACAGTGCTGCGTCTCTTGACCTGTACGAGTCATCGGACCCGGTGCTCACCTCTCACATCAACCTTTTGCTACCAGTCATCCGACGTCCAACTTGCATGATCTTTGCACCAGGCGAGTCTTTTGCACCGATGAACCGTGGTTCGGAGAGGATGTCGTCGTGATCTGCTGTTATAGCCCGTACGTGCGACGCATGGTCATAACATATACCGTTCCGGGTTGATCTTTGTTTTATTGGGTAGTCAACTGTTGAACAGTGCTGCGTCTCTTGACCTGTACGAGTCATCGGACCCGGTGCTCACCTCTCACATCAACCTTTTGCTACCAGTCATCCGACGTCCAACTTGCATGATCTTTGCACCAGGCGAGTCTTTTGCACCGATGAACCGTGGTTCGGAGAGGATGTCGTCGTGATCTTCTGCTGTTATAGCCCGCACGTGCGACGCATGGTCATAACATATACCGTTCCGGGTTGATCTTTGTTTTATTGGGTAGTCAACTGTTGAACAGTGCTGCGTCTCTTGACCTGTACGAGTCATCGGACCCGGTGCTCACCTCAACCTTTTGCTACCTGTCATCCGACGTCCAACTTGCATGATCTTTGCACCAGGCGAGTCTTTTGCACCGATGAACCGTGGTTCGGAGAGGATGTCGTCGTGATCTTCTGCTGTTATAGCCCGTACGTGCGACGCATGGTCATAACACATACCGTTCCGGGTTGATCTTTGTTTTATTGGGTAGTCAACTGTTGAACAGTGCTGCGTCTCTTGACCTGTACGAGTCATCGGACCCGGTGCTCACCTCTCACATCAACCTTTTGCTACCAGTCATCCGACGTCCAACTTGCATGGTCTTTGCACCGATGAACCGTGGTTCGGAGAGGATGTCGTCGTGATCTGCTGTTATAGCCCGTACGTGCGACGCATGGTCATAACATATACCGTTCCGGGTTGATCTTTGTTTTATTGGGTAGTCAACTGTTGAACAGTGCTGCGTCTCTTGACCTGTACGAGTCATCGGACCCGGTGCTCACCTCTCACATCAACCTTTTGCTACCAGTCATCCGACGTCCAACTTGCATGATCTTTGCACCAGGCGAGTCTTTTGCACCGATGAACCGTGGTTCGGAGAGGATGTCGTCGTGATCTTCTGCTGTTATAGCCCGTACGTGCGACGCATGGTCATAACACATACCGTTCCGGGTTGATCTTTGTTTTGTTGGGTAGTCAACTGTTGAACAGTGCTGCGTCTCTTGACCTGTACGAGTCATCTGACCCGGTGCTCACCTCTCACATCAACCTTTTGCTACCAGTCATCCGACGTCCAACTTGCATGATCTTTGCACCAGGCGAGTCTTTTGCACCGATGAACCGTGGTTCGGAGAGGATGTCGTCGTGATCTTCTGCTGTTATAGCCCGCACGTGCGACGCATGGTCATAACATATACCGTTCCGGGTTGATCTTTGTTTTATTGGGTAGTCAACTGTTGAACAGTGCTGCGTCTCTTGACCTGTACGAGTCATCGGACCCGGTGCTCACCTCAACCTTTTGCTACCTGTCATCCGACGTCCAACTTGCATGATCTTTGCACCAGGCGAGTCTTTTGCACCGATGAACCGTGATTCGGAGAGGATGTCGTCGTGATCTTCTGCTGTTATAGCCCGTACGTGCGACGCATGGTCATAACACATACCGTTCCGGGTTGATCTTTGTTTTATTGGGTAGTCAACTGTTGAACAGTGCTGCGTCTCTTGACCTGTACGAGTCATCGGACCCGGTGCTCACCTCTCACATCAACCTTTTGCTACCAGTCATCCGACGTCCAACTTGCATGGTCTTTGCACCGATGAACCGTGGTTCGGAGAGGATGTCGTCGTGATCTTCTGCTGTTATAGCCCGTACGTGCGACGCATGGTCATAACACATACCGTTCCGGGTTGATCTTTGTTTTGTTGGGTAGTCAACTGTTGAACAGTGCTGCGTCTCTTGACCTGTACGAGTCATCGGACCCGGTGCTCACCTCTCACATCAACCTTTTGCTACCAGTCATCCGACGTCCAACTTGCATGATCTTTGCACCAGGCGAGTCTTTTGCACCGATGAACCGTGGTTCGGAGAGGATGTCGTCGTGATCTTCTGCTGTTATAGCCCGCACGTGCGACGCATGGTCATAACATATACCGTTCCGGGTTGATCTTTGTTTTATTGGGTAGTCAACTGTTGAACAGTGCTGCGTCTCTTGACCTGTACGAGTCATCGGACCCGGTGCTCACCTCAACCTTTTGCTACCTGTCATCCGACGTCCAACTTGCATGATCTTTGCACCAGGCGAGTCTTTTGCACCGATGAACCGTGGTTCGGAGAGGATGTCGTCGTGATCTTCTGCTGTTATAGCCCGCACGTGCGACGCATGGTCATAACATATACCGTTCCGGGTTGATCTTTGTTTTATTGGGTAGTCAACTGTTGAACAGTGCTGCGTCTCTTGACCTGTACGAGTCATCGGACCCGGTGCTCACCTCAACCTTTTGCTACCAGTCATCCGACGTCCAACTTGCATGATCTTTGCACCAGGCGAGTCTTTTGCACCGATGAACCGTGGTTCGGAGAGGATGTCGTCGTGATCTGCTGTTATAGCCCGCACGTGCGACGCATGGTCATAACATATACCGTTCCGGGTTGATCTTTGTTTTATTGGGTAGTCAACTGTTGAACAGTGCTGCGTCTCTTGACCTGTACGAGTCATCGGACCCGGTGCTCACCTCTCACATCAACCTTTTGCTACCAGTCATCCGACGTCCAACTTGCATGATCTTTGCACCAGGCGAGTCTTTTGCACCGATGAACCGTGGTTCGGAGAGGATGTCGTCGTGATCTTCTGCTGTTATAGCCCGTACGTGCGACGCATGGTCATAACACATACCGTTCCGGGTTGATCTTTGTTTTATTGGGTAGTCAACTGTTGAACAGTGCTGCGTCTCTTGACCTGTACGAGTCATCGGACCCGGTGCTCACCTCTCACATCAACCTTTTGCTACCAGTCATCCGACGTCCAACTTCCATGATCTTTGCACCAGGCGAGTCTTTTGCACCGATGAACCGTGGTTCGGAGAGGATGTCGTCGTGATCTTCTGCTGTTATAGCCCGTACGTGCGACACATGGTCATAACATATACCGTTCCGGGTTGATCTTTGTTTTGTTGGGTAGTCAACTGTTGAACAGTGCTGCGTCTCTTGACCTGTACGAGTCATCGGACCCGGTGCTCACCTTTTGCTACCAGTCATCCGACGTCCAACTTGCATGATCTTTGCACCAGGCGAGTCTTTTGCACCGATGAACCGTGGTTCGGAGAGGATGTCGTCGTGATCTTCTGCTGTTATAGCCCGTACGTGCGACGCATGGTCATAACACATACCGTTCCGGGTTGATCTTTGTTTTATTGGGTAGTCAACTGTTGAACAGTGCTGCGTCTCTTGACCTGTACGAGTCTTCGGACCCGGTGCTCACCTCTCACATCAACCTTTTGCTACCAGTCATCCGACGTCCAACTTCCATGATCTTTGCACCAGGCGAGTCTTTTGCACCGATGAACCGTGGTTCGGAGAGGATGTCGTCGTGATCTTCTGCTGTTATAGCCCGTACGTGCGACACATGGTCATAACATATACCGTTCCGGGTTGATCTTTGTTTTGTTGGGTAGTCAACTGTTGAACAGTGCTGCGTCTCTTGACCTGTACGAGTCATCGGACCCGGTGCTCACCTCAACCTTTCTCTGTCCTGTGCAGTTTTGCCTCCATGTTGTTTATTAACCATTTTCACACCAGTCCTGATACACTTTACGGCAGCTCGCGACCAACCGACCAGTTCAGCCGTTTGGGAAATTGAGGTACCCGCTCTCCGAGCTCCCACAATCTGCCCTTTTTCAAAATACGATAAATCCTTCCGTTTACCCATCACGTTCCGAATTTTACTACTTACTGTTCCACTCACGCCTTAGATAGGCTACGCCGGTCGCCGGAAATCACGTGGTCAACGGGCTGCATCCAATTTTAATAGGGTGTCATAATTCAGTGATCACTCGGTGTAACTGCTGATGGTTTCACGGAAGAAAATGCCTATTCATAATCAATAAAAGCCATACATTTGTAGGAGTTCATATTCAATAAGTTCGCCCAGTACATGCATGTGATATATAGTGTTGTAGCAGCTCCTGAATACAGCTTGTTCTTTTGGTTCAGCGAGACACGCACGCACACACACACGTCCAGTGTTTCTTTCAAGAAACGTGGCAAAACCAAAACATTATGACCACTTGCTTAATATGATGTTGGTGCTCCACGTGCCGACAAAAACAGATTTTACCCAGCAAGGCATAAACGCTACAAACTTTCTAAAGGCTTCTTGTATGTGGTATTTGGAACTAACACGTTACCAGCAGATCCTTTAAGCTACGTGGTTCAGCCGCCGCAGATCAGACTTCCTGGTCCAACACAAACCACAGATGCTCGAGTGAATTGATGATGTCTGAGAAACTTGGAGGCCAGGGCAATACCTGGGAGTCTTTCTCATTTTCTGCGTACAATTCTCAAACATTCCGGGCAGCGTGGCATGGCGCCTTATACACTGCTGGCCACCCAAAATGCAACACCAAGAAGGACACGGGATAGCAAAGCCAGATTTAATGGACACATAACAACAGATACAAAGATGAAACGATTGAGCTTACAGACATCAATAGTTCGTGTGGCGCCCATGGCTGGCAATAACGGCTGCTACACGCCGCGGCATGTAGCAGCCGTTATTGCCACCAGGTGGTGCTTGCCGGGCCACTCAGTGAGCGACCAGACGTGTTCGATGGGCGACATATCGGGAGAACAGGCGGGCCAACGGCAGCAGTGACATCTGGTGGGCGATGAAGAATTGTTGCACGATGCATGCCACGTGGGGTCGCGCATTGTCCAGTTGAAACGTGGCCGCTGGCAGGTAAGGGAGAACTACAGGCTTCAAAACGTCGGAGATGTAGCAGTGGCTGTTGAGTGTACCGGCAATGCGTACCAGAGGGGTGCGGGTGTCATCCAATTGCGCCCCAAACCATAACGCTAGGCGACGGACCGGTATGGCGATGCATAATGCAGGCGTCATACAATCTCTCGCAGCAGATCCGAACATCGTGGTGTTGCAGGCAGAAGCGGGCTTCGTCGGAGAAGACAATGTCGTGCCATTCCGTAGTCCAGGTGCGGCGTTCAACGGCCCACTGCCGCCGCACTCGCCGGTGGTGCAACGTCAATGGTAATCGGAGCAATGGGCGCCGTGCGACAAGTCCCCGCACCTGCAGACGACGTCGAACGGTACGTGCTGAGACAGGTTGTTGCGCAACCACCCTAATTCCTGCGCTAACGTTCGTGAGCCGCCCCGGTGGCGCAGTGGTCTAAGGCGTTGGCCTCTGATCATTCGTCGGAAGGGGTCTGGGTTCGAATCCCGATGAATGGATGTTGTGTTTGTCTTACGGCACTGGCTCTCTGCCTTCCCTGGAACCAGTGACTCTAAATTAGGGACGGGCGACTGCTTATAGCCCATTGAGTTGCTCACGGTGGTCGTTAAACCTAAAAAAACGTTCGTGATGTAGCGGTGCGAGCCGTCAATACCCGCAGCACAACATGCCGGTCCTCTCGTTCGGTGGTGTGCTGCGGCTATCGCTCACATCGGTCCGTTCCTCCTGCACCCACCGAACCCATACTCGCCTCACTGTGGCTGGATGTTTCACACGGGCGCCGATGTCTCTGTACGATAAACCGCTGTCGCGATAAGCCACTATTCGTCCCCTGTCGAACTCCGAAACGTGTTGGAATGACTGCCGTATTCTGCGACGAGGCATCAAGAAGCTTCCCACGCACAGGTCCGGCAGCACAACACATTTCCAGTACTTACACCCTGCCTTCTGTGCACCCTTCTGATAGTGCTTCTCGGTGGCGTGCCGGGCGCACATGATTTGCATATGCCCTGCAATGCTAATCGTTTGCATGTCCTCTCGCGGGCGACGCATGCTGCGAATTTCAAGCCAATCGGATGCTTCCTTCTTGGTGTTGCATTTTGGGTGGCCAGCAGTGTACTTCTGAAAGAAGGCACTACTAGAGAGGAATACCGTTGCCATGAAAGGCTGTACCTTGTCTGCAATGATGTTTAGGTAGGTATTAAACGTAATAGTTTCCTGCACATGAATGATTGAACCCAGGGTTTTCCAGAAGATCATTGCCCAAAACATTACACTTCCTCCACCGGCTTGTTTTTGTCCCACAGACCACAGTGCATCCAGGTGCCAACACTTCTCCAGGTAAACTACGCATACCTACCCGGCAGCCCACAGGGGGCAACAAGAAACGACATTAGTCGGACCAGACGACGTTCTAACAATCATTCAAGGTCCAATTTTGATGCCCGCGTGCCCATTGTAGGCGCTTTCGACTGTGAACCGAGGTTAGCATATGGGCACTCTGAGCAGCCTGCGGCTACGTAGTCCCACTTTAACCAAGGTTCGATGCGATGTGTGTTGTAACACATTACTTCCGTCATTAGAATTCAAATTACAGACGAGTAGCGCTACAGCATCCCTTCTGTTGGTTATTACCATTCGGGATAGCCTTCGCTCATCTCTAGCATCGATGAGTCGGGGTTAGCCCACACTTTGCCGGTGGTTCGTGGTTTTTTTCTGCCTCGGCCCTCTTTTTTTAATATACTAATTCCGTTGACCGTGTGCACCCCGCAAGCCTTGGCTTGCCGCCTCAGAAATGCTCTGACCCAGTCGTTTGGCCATTACAATTTGACCTTGGTCAAACTCACGAAGTCCGCTGCCTTTCCCACCTAAAGAACAAAAATAAATAACATTGATTAACAGAGCTCAGTATCAGGTGTTTGGTATCTATAGCGTTTCATTATCTTTATACGCACTGTCGTTTACGTGCAGTTGCTTCGATTTGCATAAAGACGCGGTGGTCATAATGTTTTGGATTTTCAGTGCATCTCTCAGATATATTCAACAAATTAGGAGGTGATCATAGAGTTGCAAGAAAATTTTCTACAACGGCCGTTCCATAAAAACAGAGGAAAATCACACGAAATGAAGAAATATAGGTACAGCAAAATATAGGTTATTCTTTCTCAAAGTATCTTCCCTCAGATGATATGCAACGGTCCCATCGTTCAGTCCTCTTTTCAAAGCATGTGGCGAAGTCATTTTGTGGAAGCTGCTTTTTAGCAACCCCTATACAGCTTGAATAACGTCAGCATCTGTGTTGAATGTTGCGCCATAGAAGTTCTCCTTCGTTGTTGGAAACAACCAGAAATCGCACGGGGCGAGGTCAAGACTGTAGGCAGCAGGCTGTGGTGTGATTTCAATACTGCATTTCGTAAGAAACTGTTGAACGCAAGTAGCCCATGTGGGTGGTCGTTATCATGGTGTAGGATCCACTTGACCACCAGTTCCGGTCGCTTAATCGATGTGTCCTCGCAGACGCTTCAAGACTAAAATGTAACTCAGCATTTACAGTAATTTGTGGAGGAACGGACGCTGGTAGACTACACCTTTATGATCAAAGAAAATTATCATCATCACCTTCCCAGTTGATTTGGTTTGGCGGGCTTTCTTCGGAGGAGGCGAGCCTGTGTGTTTCCAGACTCTCGTTGCGCGCTTCGTAAGAGGGTCGAAATAGTAAACTCATGTTTCATCGGCAGTTATTACTGTGTTTAGAAAGTTTGGATCCTTTGCAATCATTCGTCTCCACTTATGACACATCTGAACTCTGGCTAACAATTGTACTCTCGTCAGGTGACGAGGTACATCCATCTGAACACACGATGCAACAGTAATTTGTCGCGTAGAATGCGGAATGCCGACGATTTTGAAATATTAGTTGACGCCGCTATGTCTTCATGCGTCGATCTTCTTGCAGGATTGCCCAAACAGTGTTAACAATACGCTCCATAACAACAATTTCAGGTCGACCAGGCCAAAGAGCAAGTTCTGCCGACAAACGCCCTTTTTTTAAATCATGGTGCCATTGAAAAATCGTTGACTCACCCAAACATTTATCTTTGTAAGCTTTTTTTATTATTAAATCAACTGTTTCTGGAGCCGTTTTACCCAAACGATAGCAAAATTTTATCGCACAACGCATTTCAGTTGTTAACTCTGAATCACACACCTCCATAGCTGTATGGCGAAATGCAGACTTACCTTAAACAACTGCACAATAACAAAACCAGAATAGTCTGCCACAGCTAATAACTGTTGCCATAAACACCTTAATTCAGTTAGTCGTCTGCGTGGTTATTTTTCCCCTTCGCACTGTTGCCAACTCAAAAATAAATTACTCTCCGTTTTTATGGAACGGCCTTTGTATATGTTGGAAAGTGTAAGTTTCCATACTGTATAATCACTGACTAGGACACAATTCCAACTTAAGCAGCAACAGTTTCGTCGGAATGACCCCCCCCCCCCCCGGTCTGTACACTAGGTGGCGTTAGTGTTTGTTTGGAACTGTATCTCCGCTGCTAAACATATACACACGTACCCAATTCGAAAAAATTATTTTTGTATTTTATTACATTTGCTATAGTACCGATTGAGAGTATGAACTTTAAGTAATGCACAGTTTTCTCGCAAGGGGCGTACATGTGAAAATTCTTGTCTTACTATGTATCTGTGCTCCTAATATTCGTATTTGAAAAATTCTATTTTCATTGCATAGCTCTTGCTATGCAGAATTTTTTAAACATATTTCTTGCTTTTGAATAATTCACAATCCCCTGCGCCGGGCGGTGTCTGCGTGCATTTCTTTTCGAAAGTATACCTGCGGTTCTAAAAACTGCTCGGAAAAAACCTTTATTATGAAGAATGTTTTGCACCAATTTTCTGTTTAAAATAACGCACAGCTTTCCCGTTCGGAGAGGAAAAGTTATATTAGCACCCCCCCCCATCTCTTCTAATTGTTCAATTTAAAAATTTTCCTTTGCTTCGGGTACCTTCCGCTAAGAAACGAAAATGCAGATCCCCTTTCGCTGATTTTTTCCCTATTCTAGAAATTCATATTGAAAAGTTCTTTTCATGTCCCAATGGATTCAAAAGACATTCATTACACCCGAGAATTTGGTGCCACTTTTCCTGTTTTAATCAGGATTTAAATTTCACGGTGCGTGTGTTACCGCCTAATTTGCCTCAACTTTTTCACTTTCCTCGAGTTTAGTTGCTTCTTTACAATAGGAAATCAAATAAAAGCGCGTTTCAAAAGTAAATGTCTCGCCGTACATGGCCATATGAAAAATACGACGACTTATTTTTAAAAATAATAAAAAAATACGATGACCTATTTTTCATATGACCACACACGGAAAAGAGGCTCTCCAGTTTTTCCTCGATAAAATAAATTGTATACACCCACGATCAATTTCACCATGGAGCTTACAATGGTACTTTACCTTATCTGGACGTCTCAGTGAGCAAATCGCATGACTACCACCTCCATACGGAAGTCTATTATAAACCCACCTCCATTCCCAACCTGATGCTCCGCAGTTCATTCTGCCCGGATGATTACAAGACGGCCTTCTTCCGTTTTCAAATTAGAAGAGCCATCGCTGTCTCATCCGATGTCCGTTCTAGACAATCCGAACTAAAATACATCGTTGAATTGGCCACTGAGGCAGGATATACTTCGAACCAGATGCATAACTTTATGGAGAAAGCCAGAACCACCCGTTCTAATATTTCTATGCCGCAACTTCGCTATCTGGGCTCTATTCCCAACATACCAAATGTTTCCTATTAACTCAAAAATGCCCTCAGAAGGATAAACTTCGGTGTTGGTGTAAGGTCTCCGGCATCTTTGTATACGATGCTTAAGAGAAATATTGACAAGCCCCATCTTCTCAATGAGGCAGGTGTTTATGCCATCCCACTAGAATATCTGGACGGCTCCAGGCGAAAATACAACGGAATGACCAAACGTTCGTTTGGAATTAAAATAAGCGAACATAAAAGGGATACAAGAGACGGAAAAATAAACACTGTCCTATCAAGAGAAGTAAAGTCCGCCGATCCTATATAGAGTGATGTAAAGAAATTAGCTTCATACTCCACACCTAAATCTACTGCCATTCGCGAAATCTTGATAATCTGCAACGCTCCTAGCCATTACTCCCCACCAGAGTTTACTTTGCCCAGCTACTATCTCGGTAAACTGTCTCTCTCTCTGGGTTCGAACCCACGACTAGGACGTAAAGTGCAGTGGACAGATATTGAAATAAATTTACAAAAACAAATCATACACAATTTACTCTGCTAAACCCCTTTTATATAATTCAATTATTTTAGTACAAATATAAGTCATTATTTCAGAACACATTAAACTTAAGTTAAATTCCACCATACTGTAAATTGTCACCCCGTTTGCTTCATCAATTGTTTTATCACGCAAAAAAGGCAATACAATTCCAATAACACCAGATATTTAAACCCCATTAATTATTAGCTTGTCATTTCTTGAGACAACATTCAAGATTAAAGCACATAAACACCCCAAAGCACAAGAATTTCAACTTTTTTTTTTTTTTTGTCTGGAGGTTTAACGACCACCGTGAGCAACTCAATGGGCTATAAGCAGTCGCCCGTCCCTAATTTAGGGTCACTGGTTCCAGGGAAGGGAGAGAGCCAGTGCCGTAAGACAAACACAACATCCATGCCTGACCGGGATTCGAACCCGGACCCCTTACGGACGAATGATCAGAGGCCAACGCCTTAGACCACTGCGCCACCGGGGCGGCAATTTCAACTTTGGGAATGTAAAAACTATTAATTTGAAACTCCCAATAATACAACATGCAACAATAAACACCCCATGAGAATACACTAATTTCAAATAACTTTCAATTATTCTACAGCCCTACGTAAACTCTGCCAGCAACTATTAATTATGCAAAGGAAAAAAAAAGAACTTTTACACTCACGTACTGGGATCTAATGGTATTCCTCTGACGGGCTCAGCCCACACACAACAATCTAAATGAGAAGAAAAGTTTCCACACAACCTCCACGCTTTCTCTGCAATGAAAAAGACGCGACGGGCGCAGTGGTCTGAGCGATGGCCTATGATCATTCGTCCGAAAGGGGTCCGGGTTCGAATCCCGGTGAGGCATGGATGTTGTGTTTGTCTTACGGCACTGGCTCTCTCCCTTCCCTGGAACCAGTGACCCTAAATTAGGGTCGGTCAACTGCTTATAGCCCATTGAGTTGCTCACGGTGGTCGTTAAACCTCCAATAAAAAAAAAAAAAAAAAAAAAGACGCGACTACTTTTACTGCTTCCGACACTCAAGAACAATTGGGTGGAAATTTCGAGTTCTCGCAGCATGGCAGAACGCAAAGCAACTTCACTGCTTCCGATACTCAAGAACAATCCAGGTAGAAATCCCGAGTGCTCGCAGCATGGCAGAACGCAAACCAACTTCACTGCTTCCGATACTAAATAACAATCAGGTAGAAATTCCGAGTTCTCGCAGCATGACAGAACGCAAACCAACTTCACTGCTTCCAATACTCAAGAACAATCAGGTAGAAATTCCGAGTTCTCGCAGCATGGAAGAACGCAAACCAACTTCACTGCTTCCAATACTCAAGAATCAGGTAGAAATTCCGAGTTCTCGCAGCATGGCAGAACGCAAACCAACTTCACTGCTTCCGATACTCAAAAACAATCAGGTAGAAATTCCAAGTTCTCACCGCATGACAGAACGCAAAGCAACTTCACTGTTTCCGATACTCAAGGACAATCGGGTAGAAATTCCGATTTCTCGCAGCATGGCAGAACGCAAAGCAATCTCTGCACCTGTGTGCCACACGCAGAGCAAATGTGCAACGATCCCAAAAAAAAGAACTAGCCACGAGAGATAAAAAAATCACCAATATACACAGTGCATCAAAGAATTTTTAAGACAGGCGCTAGATCTCAGCCTACGGTGGCGCCACCAATGTAATCGCGAATGTGTTATAAACCGTGACCATCTGCTAGCTTTCTGCCAAAAGTACTGCGCAATTGTTAAAGTAACTCAAACGAAGCTGGCGTTCATTAGAGAAGTAAAATTTTTTCATGTTGAATTATTAAGATGGAACAAAGGGCTGTTATTAAATTTAACGCAAAATTTGGTAACAGTGCCTCGGAAACGTACCAAATGATGAAACAAGTTTACGGTGAGTTTTGTTTAAGTAGATCAAATGTTTTCCTGTGGCACAAATGTTTTTAGGACGGAAGAGAGACGCTAGAAGATGATGAGCATACCGGAAGACCAAGTTCATCTAGGACACCTGAGATTATTGAAAAAGTGCGTGATTTCGTGGCAAACAATCGCTGTGCGTCACTAAGAATGATGGAAGAGTTTTTAAACATCAACAAAGAAATGATTCGAACCATCCTGCATGAAGATTTGGGCGAAACAAAAGTCCGTGCTAAATTTGTTCCACACACGTTAACCAATGAACAAAAATCAAGGAGAAGTGCACATTGCAGAGACATCATTTCAGCCGCTGAAAATGATCCAAACTTCTTAAAATCGATTGTTACTGGTGATGAAACATAGTGTTTTCAATATGAACCTAAAACAAAGTGCGGAATGGAAGTCAAAAAACTCATCACAAGCCAAAAAAAAAAAAAAACAAGAAAAGTTCCATCGAAAATCAAAACAATGTTCATTACATTCTTCGATAGTAAGGGTATTATCCACAAAGAATTTGTTCCAAGTGGACAAACAATTCCTGGTGAATTTTATTTAAATGTTTTGAGGCGTTTGATGGGCAGAATTCGTAGCATTCGTCCAGAATATCAGGATGAAAACAGTTGGTGTTTGTTGCACGATAATGCACCCAGTCACACCTCACTTCTTGTTCGTAGATTTTTGGCAAAAAATAACGTCTGTGTGTTGAATCATTCACCGTATTCGACTGATTTAGCACCGCGCGACTTTTCTTTATTCCCAAAACTTAAAATGACGTTAAAAGGGTGTTATTTTGATGATAAAAACAGCTTCGACGCGTGCTTTGGAGGCAATTCCGCAAAGTGAACTGGAACAAGCATTCGAATCATTATTAAATCGCTATAACAAGTGTACTGAAGCCGGAGGGACTTATTTTGAATAACAAACCAAAACATATTATAATTTCTTGTTTCTATTTCATTTTACAGACCCAGTCTTAAAAATTCTTTGACGCACTGTGTATATTGCCAAGGGATCCTGAGCTCCAATCAAGCCACTCCACTACGAGGGGCGTCAGCTCCGGTACATTTTTGCATATAAGAATCTTCCACTCTCAGATCCTTAATCATAACTCAACTTAATGAATTCTAATATTAAATAAATAAAATACACAATTTCCTTTACATAACAAACAATTTATACAATCATAATTTCTAACTTCAGTACGTGAGCGACTACAAATTTTCTAATGACGTAAGCAACTACAATTTTTCTAATGACGTAATTTCTATCCAAACGACTCCAGGACTAATCCACCAAGACGTCACACCCCTTCCTTACTGCACGATTTTACTTAAGGTAAAATCGAAAGAGAAAATAAATAAATTCGCTAATTTTGTCTTTCCATCCCGTCACCCGGGCCGCTCCGTAAATGCACTTTCTCAGGTTGATTCTCGAGATTTATGCCACCTGCTTCCGAAGGGCACCCACCGAATCTCCAAGACTGAGAGAAACAGAATATATATATATATATATATATTTTTTTTTTTTTACTTTCGTAACCCCGCCAATTTCCTATAATCCACCTTGGTTTGTCTTCGTAAACTCCTGAAGGGTAAACCCTGTACCACTTTAACCTGTGTCTGCTCCAATTCTGTTTCCCTTACTTATCCTCTTTGTCAATAATCTGTGATCGGTCCAACTCCTGTCGCATATCCCTATCACCACTCACCTCCCGGAGGTCTTCAAATTGAATTATCCACTACTCTAGGCCTCGATGCCATCAGCTCTGTTTGATTACTATTTTCTGTAGCCACATACTTCTTTAAGTTACACACGTTATGGAAGCCTACTCTTTCTCCAGTCTCTGTCTGTAACTTGTAGACTAAATGAGACAATACATAAATTATCCGGTAGGGACCCTTCCACCGTGGCATAAATTTTGAAATCTGATGACTATCAGCACCAGACAAAGGATGAGTACGAAGAAATACCCGATTCCCCAATTTGAATTTCAAATCCTGCCGATTCCTATCGTAATGTTTCTGCCGAACCCTTACTTTTACTTGCTCAGCTAACTTTTCCAAGTCTTCTGACACCTTCCAGAAATTCCCCTGCATAGCCTCGTCCCATGGAAGAGCGATTTCTCTACCCAAAAATAACTTTGCAGGCTCCTGCCAGGCAGAACGCATTGCTAATGCAAACAGGGAGATGTACTCGTCCCATCTCTCATGTTTGCCTTGCAGGTAACAGGAAATCATGGGAATTAGGGTCCGATTCACCCTCTCAGCCAGATTAGACTGAGGATGGTAAGGAGTTGTGAAGGACCGCTTAATTCCCATCATTCTGCACATCTCTTCCATAAGGGTGGACAGAAATTGTGGCCCATTATCAGACAACATGCGTTTTGGAAAGCCATACCGTGAGAAAACCTCATTCTATAAGGATCGGGCGACAGTGGACGTTTTTGAATTTCTCAAGGGCAAAAGTTCAACCCATTTGGAATAGTAGTCCACTACCACCAACAAATAAACATTGCCTTTAGTGCTTCTGGGCAATGGACCCAATAGGTCAATCCCTAACAACTCGAATGGTGCCGCACTAGATATATTTTGAAGCAAACCTGCTGGTCGGTTCTGGGAGTACTTGTGGAGTTGACACTCTCCACAAGAACGCACAAAAAACTTTATACAATTATTTTGACGAGGCCAGTAAACTCTTTCCCTACACTTCTTGATGGTTTTTCTAATTCCCAGATGCCCTGCTACCGGACTAGCATGGAATTCCAGCATCACCTTTTCAGGAAGCTTCTCAGGAATGTATATCCTGGGAGGACCCTGGGCTATATACCACAGCAATTTGTCTTTGAGGACGAAATCCCTAGACTCACCCTTCACTCTGACCAGATTTCCAGAATCAGCTCCCGAAATTCCGTCACTCAAATACTGGTAACACAATCCCAGCTCTGAATCCAACCGCTGTTCCCTAACTATCTGATCTCTGGTCACTCCCTCACACACATACTACAGCTTCTGAAGTAAATTGTCCTCAGCAAAATTTTGACAGTTTCGGGACAAGGCATCTGGTACTTGAAGTTTACCCCCCTCTTTATGCTCCCATTGCAAATTAAACTCTTGCAGCTGCAACATCCCTATGTAACCTTCCTTTCAAACCACCAGCTGTTTGCAAACAAACCAAAGACTTATGGTCAGTAATCACCTTGAGAAGTACCGTTCTAATTTTTGACAGTCCCATACCACATCTAAGCATTCCCGCTCAGAAGCTGTATACCTTTTCTCTGCTTTATTCAAAGCTCGACTAATGTAAGCTATTGGCTTCCTTCCCCTCAGGAACCACCTGATGAAGTACTGCACCAATACCCACAGAAGAAACATCTGTATACAATCTCAAACTTAAACCTGCGATGGGCAGTCCTAGAACAGGAGCCTGACATAATTTACTTTTTAACTGTTCAAAGGCCTCTTGACAATAGGAATCCCATTTCCATTTGATCTTCTTTTCCAACAACTCGTACAATTGTCAACATATCTAGCATACCACCCACAAAGCCCGAGAAATTGACGAAGTTGTTTCAGTCCCTTTGGAGCTGAGAAATCCTGAACTGCCTGTATCTTCTCGGGCAGTGTACTGATTTTCCCATCGCACAACTTGTGTCCCAAATAAGTCAATTCGTTTTGACACAAATGACACTTTTTGGGATTCAATGTCAAGCCCGCCTCTTTAAGCAAAGAAAAAACCCTGTACAAATCCTGCACATGCTTTTCAAAACTGACAATGTATGATCACATCATCCAGATAGACTACACAACAGGTTCCCAACACTTCTCTAAGAACACAGGAAATCATTCTTTGGAAAGTAGCAGGTGCAGTTTTAAGTCCGAATGGCATAACCCTAAACTGATACATTTCATTCCCAAGGATGAAAGCAGTTTTCGGCCGATCAGATGGGTTTAACCAAATCTGCCAATATCCGCTACGCAGATCTAAAGTAGTCAGATACTTAGACGTTCCCCCAATTCGCTGGAATAAACGAGCTATGGTGGGTAAAGGGAAGGGATCATTTTGGGTTACACTATTAACCTAACGGTAATCTACACAAAATCTCCACGATGCTTCTTCACCTTTCTTCCGAACCATTACTATAGGGGAACACCACGCAAAATTGGCACGCTCAATGATTCCTTCCTGCAATATCTCCTGAACCTGCTTTTCACCTTCCCTATGTTTTTCATAACTCAAAGGGTAAGAATTTTTGTAAATCGGATGTGGAACACTGACAGCAATCGAAATGCTGAACCAGAGAAGTTTGTCCTACTTTATCTCTAAATAAATCGGAGAACTCCTCCATAACTCCCTTCAGCTGTTCCCTCTGTACCTCTGATACCTTCGCCTGGTCCACCAGGGTCTCCATGGCTTCTCGGTTCACTTTACGCTTATACGGAACTGGACCTACACCCAACTGGTGAGCTCCCAAATCTATTTTTAAAGAAATCCGGGTCATGACATCCAACCCCACAATCGCATCGAAAGCGAGACCGGGAGAACCAAAAATTCATGTCTCATCCTTTGACCCAGAATTTCCATCTCCACCTCAATGGTTCCGACAGGCCTACACATACTGCCATTTGCCGTAATTAGATCGGGTCCCTTTGATCGTTTTAATCCCCTTGGAAGAACCACTCTCTGTAATGTTTCACTAATTAAGGATCTTCCGGATCCAGTATCTAGGTAGCCCTGACAAACCCTGCCGTTCAGAATAACGTTCTGGTACAGAAAAATCCGAAGGAGGCTGTATGCAAGAACGATTTTTCCCGGGGTCACAAAACACATTCATGACCCCGGTCGTCCGTTTCCCGACTGTTTTAAAGGACGACGACTCCTGCTGTGTCCTAATTCTCTACATTCAAAACACCTGATTACTCTATTCTCAAAAGAAGAATCCTGGTTTCTTTCGTCTCTAACTCTTCCACCGGTCATCTTAGTCTCCACCTGAGTTCTTTCGTCTCTAACTCTTCCACCGGTCATCTTAGTCTCCACCTGAGTTCTTTCGTCTCTAACTCTTCCACCGGTCATCTTAGTCTCCACCTGAGTTCTCGGCTGAACTCCTGCCACCTGTATCCTTTTGACAAAGGCAACTATTTCCAACAAGGAATAATTTACGTGGGGAGCAAAAAGCACCCTCAAAGTCAAAGGAAGTTGCTCTATCAACAACTTCACTATTTCCTGTTCAGACGTCTGCGGCTGCCAAATCAAAAAAATAGTGCTCGAAATTTCCAGACGAACGCCTCGATATCCCCACCTACTCGGTACTCTAGGAAGAATAACTCTCGAACCACGGCACCTTGAGAATGATAGGGGGTATACTGTTTCACTATCATGCTTTGAAATTCCTCCCATGAAAGATTGATATGACCAAGTCTCACATGCTCCCACCAACACCGAGCACTCTCCCGTAAACATGCAGCTGCCAAATGTAATCTTTCTTCGACGGTGACCTGCAATGCCTCATATTCGATCCCCAGCTCCTGAAGAAACATGTGAACATTCTCGGTGGGTTTACCACTAAACCTTGCTTTAATAAAAATTCGGTCACTACTACAAGAAAACCGTCCCTCCGAACCCATTCCGAACGAGGTACCCACATCTCGAGTGGGACCAAACACACTCTCCCTTAGTTCTGGAGCAGGAAATCCCCTCTCACGCCTTGGACTATCCCATGTCCTTCTCAGATTCTGAATTTCAGACAGAAGATCCGAAACTTGCTGCACAGCCTGGAAATGGTAATGACAAGCACACACACAAAACACTAGTCCGAACAACATACACTGACGGGGAAAAAATCCCAACACCAAGAAGGGGTTGTGTTAGATAAACGACAGTCGGTAGGCGGTGAGAGTACATCTGTAAGATGACGTCTATGCAAATTTCGCGCTCGGCGCATACGTGTGGCACTAGTAGCGCCCCTCGGAACATGCAAAGCAGGTTTGCTGTAAATACGCGCTGTAACGTTCATGAGCGTTAGTTATCGTTGAGATTCGACGTAGGGTGTTGATGTTAGTCAAGAATGCCTTTAAGAAGACGAAGAAGCCATTATCAACAGCTCCCGGAGTTTGAACGAGGTCGTGTAATAGGGCTACGAGAAGGTGGATTTTCTTTCCGCAATGTTGCAGAACGACTTGGCAGGAATGTAGCCACTGTGCATGATTGTTGGCAGCGATGGTCAAGGGAAGGTACTGCCTCAAGAAGACCGCGTTCCGGCCGGCCACGTGGCACTACAGAGAGGGAAGACCGCCGTGTACAGCGTATGACCGTGGCGCATCGTACTGCGGCAGCAATTCGAGCTGCAGTTGCCACCACAGTGACACAACGAACTGTTACGAATCGGTTACTTGAAGGACAGCTCCGAGCCAGACGCCCTGTAGCGTGCATTCCACTTACTCCAAACCACTGCCGTTTGCGACGTCAGTGGTGTCAAGCTAAAGCTCATTGGAGGACGGAGTGGAGATCTGTTGTGTTTTCTGATGAAAGCCGGTTCTGCCTGGGTGCCAGTGATGGCCGTGTGTTGGTTAAAAGGAGACCAGGTGAGCGCCTGCAACCAACCTGTCTGCGGCCGAGACACACTGGACCTACACCTGGAGTTATGGTCTGGGGAGCAATTTCCTATGACAGCAGGAACACTCTCGTGGTTATCCCACGCACCCTGATGGCACAGTTGTACGTCGGTCTGGTGATTCAACCTGTTGTGCTGCCATTCATGAACAGCATTCCAGGGGGTGTTTTCCAACAGGATAACGCTCGCCCGCATACCGCTGTTGTAACCCAACATGCTTTACAGAGTGTCGACATGTTGTCGTGGCCTGCTAGATCACCAGATCTTTCTCCAATCGAGCACGTATGGGACATCATTGGACGACAACTACAGCGTCACCCCAACCAGCATTAACCGTCCCTGTATTGACCGACCAAGTGCAACAGGCATGGAACTCCATCCCACAAACTGACATCCAGCACCTGTACGACACAATGCATGAACGTTTGCGTGCTTCCATTCAACATTCTGGCGGTTACACCGGTTATTAATGTACCAGCATTTCACATTTAAAATGGCTCTTCTCGCGCTTACAATAAGCTGTGATTTCGAAACCTTAATCGATTAAATATGTTACCTATACAAATGTATTGCCGCCATTTCATTCCTCTACAACTATTTTTTCGTGGTGTAGGGATTTTTTTCCCCGTCAGTGTATAAGGGAGAATTTTCCACAATGTGAAGACAACCATGGTTTTTTTCTTTTTCTATACCTTAAAAAAATTTACCGTAAATTTTTACTGCTTCTCACCTCGGCGTCACAGCCAGGAGTCAATAAAAAAATAATAATTACACAGTAATACATCATATAAACAACTGGCAGAGCAAAAAAAAAAAAAAAAAAAACAATTTAACAATGATACAAAACAACCAACATTTTTTTACAATTTCGAGCCCCACGTTGGCGCCATTTATGCAACGCTCCTAGCCATTACTTCCCCACCAGAATTTACTTTGCCCAGCTACTATCTCGGTAATCTGTATCTCTCTGGGTTCGAATCCACGACTAGGACGTAAAGTACAGTGGACAGATATTAAAATAAATTTACAAATAACAAATCATACACAATTTACTCTGCTAAACCCCTTTTATATCATTCAATAATTTTAGTACAAATAAAAGGCAATTACACTGGCGGAAAGTGAAAAAGAACAAGGAGACGACTGATACCAACGAAATTTATACAGCATAATAACGGAATAGAGAGGATAACGTGATCAAAACATTATGGCAAAATACAGCTGTATTTGATGGTAAACTGAAAAATAACATTTCCATGTAACATGGTTAGTACGAGGTTGAACCGCCATGAACTGCGTCACACTGTGCAATTCTGGCATGACGTCTGTCATACAGATGTTGGATGTAAGTTTGGGGTATTGAGTTCCAAGCATCCTTAACCTGGACGCGTAAATCGGGGATGGTCCTGCAGACCGGATAAGTCGTTGTCCCATAAAATCCCACACGTGCTCAATGGGGGACAAATCCGGAGAAGGTGCAGGCCATGGAAGTTGTCTCACACCCTGAAGTGCATGTTGCGTTGCACGTGCCGTGTGTGGGCGTGCGTTATCTTGCTGGAAAACACCACGATGGACCGACCTTACAAATGGCACAACGGGCTGAATGATGTTGTTGATATAGGAGGTGCTGTTTAACGTACCCGGTACAAACACTAGTTGTGTACGGGAGTGATAGCTGATCGCTCCCCACACCAGGAGACCAGGTGTAGGCCCTGTGTGTCGCTGGCGGATGCAAGAAGGGTGGAGACGCTCCCCCGTGCGTCTGTGAACACGCATACGGCCATCTGAGGCTCCCAAGCAGAATCTGCTTTCATCGCTGAACACGACAGATCGCCATTGCGTTCTCCAGTGCAGACGTTGGCGACATCACTGCAGCCTTTCCCGACGGTGGGCTGGAGTCAGAGGTACGCATGCCAGAGGCACACGTGCATGTAGTCCTGCATCCAGCAGACGGTTGCGGATTGTTCGCACGGTCACCTCAGATTTGCGTCGCAGTGGATGTTCTGCTTGACAACGCCGCTCTTCTAATGCGTCAATCGGTCCGCTCATCAGTCCGTCTGTGACTCCCGGTTCCACGTTTTCTCGTGTGGGAATGTTCCTCGGACCATCTACGCCACCATCGTACCACCACCGATACTTCCCGTCCAATTCGCTCCGCAATACGACGATACGACCACCCGGCGTCCGACTAGACGACCTCGCTCAAAGTCCGATAACTGCTGAAATCGTATACTTCTTCCATGTCCAGGCATTGCAGCTTCTTCAGGGTCTTCGCACGTGTCCGTACGCCAACGACTGATTACATTCACTTCGCCGTACTCCTTAAATACCACCGACGATAATTTGCATATTATGCCGTGCTGTGGAGTAAGCGCTCACCGGTTGGTAACGATATTAACACCACACCTTTGTAAACTCGACCCCATTAACATATGTAAATTTCATGATCGTCCGCCAATTCCTTTTTGGTGTTCTTTTTTCACTTTCCGCCAGTGTATTTCAGAACACATTAAACTGAAGTTAAATTCCAACATACTGTAAATTTTCACCCCATTTGCTTCATCAATTGTTTTATCACGCAAAACAGGCAATACTATTCCAATAACACCAGATATTTAAACCCCATTAATTATTAGCTTGTCATTTCTTGAGACAACATTCAAGATTAAAGCACATAAACACCCCAAAGCACAAGAATTTCTACTTTGGGAATGTAAAAACTATTAATTTGAAACTCCCAATAATACAACATGCAACAATAAACACCTCATGAGAATACACTAATTTCAAATAAGCTTCAATTATTCTACAGCCCTACGTAAACTCTGCCAGCAACTATTAATTATGCAAAGGAAAAAAAAAAGAACTTTTACACTCACGTACTGGGATCTAATGGTTTTCCTCTGACGGGCTCAGCCCACACACAACAGGCTAAATGAGAAGAAAAGTTTCCACACAACCTCCACGCTCTCTCGGCAACGAAAAAGACGCGACGACTTTTACTGCTTCCGACACTCAAGAACAATCAGGTAGAAATTCCGAGTTCTCGCAGCATGGCAGAACGCAAAGCAACTTCACTGCTTCCGATACTCAAGAACAGTCAGGTAGAAATTCCGAGTTCTCGCAGCATGACAGAACGCAAAGCAACTTCACTGCCTCCGATACTCAAGAACAATCAGGTAGAAATTCCGAGTTCTCGCAGCATGGAAGAACGCAAACCAACTTCACTGCTTCCAATACTCAAGAATCAGGTAGAAATTCCGAGTTCTCGCAGCATGACAGAACGCAAAGCAACTTCACTGCCTCCGATACTCAAGAACAATCAGGTAGAAATTCCGAGTTCTCGCAGCATGACAGAACGCAAAGCAACTTCACTGCTTCCGATACTCAAGAACAGTCAGGTAGAAATTCCGAGTCCTCGCAGCATGACAGATCGCAAAGCAACTTCACTGCTTCCGATACTCAAGAACAGTCAGGTAGAAATTCCGAGTCCTCGCAGCATGACAGATCGCAAAGCAACTTCACTGCTTCCGATACTCAAGAACAGTCAGGTAGAAATTCCGAGTCCTCGCAGCATGACAGATCGCAAAGCAACTTCACTGCTTCCGATACTCAAGAACAGTCAGGTAGAAATTCCGAGTCCTCGCAGCATGACAGATCGCAAAGCAACTTCACTGCTTCCGATACTCAAGAACAGTCAGGTAGAAATTCCGAGTTCTCGCAGCATGACAGAACGCAAAGCAACTTCACTGCTTCCGATACTTAAGAACAATCAGGTAGAAATTCCGAGTTCTCGCAGCATGACAGAACGCAAAGCAACCTCTGCACTTGTGAGCCACAAGCAGAGCAAATGTGCAACGATCCCCAAAAAAGAACCAGCCACGAGAGATAAAAAAATCACCAATACATAATGCCAAGATATCCTGAGCTCCAATCAAGCCACTCCACTACGAGGGGCGTCAGCTCCGGTGCATTTTTGCATATAAGTATCTTCCACTGTCAGATTCTTAATCATAACTGAACTTAATAAATTCCAATATTAAATAAATAAAATACACAATTTCCCTTACATAACAAACAATTTAGACAATCATAATTTCTAAGTTCAGTACGTGAGCGACTACAAATTTTCTAATGACGTAATTTCTATCCCAACGACTCCAGGCAGGGCCGGCTAGAGTCTACGGGCCTGAGCCTGCCAAGCCCCCACTGCCGAAATTAGTCCGATCGCCAAAGATCACAGCGGTATTTTCGCCGCTATAAGCTTGTTTTGTGTCGTCGCTTAGTTAAAATTTTCTCAGATTCTTACTATTTCTTTTCCAAATAACGGGATACAGTCGACTTATTTCTTTACCTATTACAATTTGAATATGTCAGCATAAACAACGGGAGTAATTTTTACATCGTTTATATAGGTACGAATGTTAACCTAATTTGTGTACCCACACACAAAGAAAACAAATCTGGAAAATATAACTGAACAGATGAAATGATGTACATAATCATGCATGGCTTTACTCTTTTTTAATCAAAAACATAACAGCTGCCTGAGCAATTGATTTTCCATACGCAATTTTAATATCAGGAATGAAGATAACAAAGTTATCGCACTCGACTTTTCATTCCGTTATTTCCGACTATTTCAGTTCCGAAATAAAAGATGGGGTAATGAACACAAATTTCAGAAACAGGGAAAAAAAAATCAGTATTACACTGATCGTTAGGAATACTTCATTTAGCATGCCAGGACAATAAGAATGCAGGAAAATTTTCTATATAACTTTGTGACCACACACACAATTCCTTGCCATGACACAAACTGATTTACTATTTTACTTTACCTGCAAAGGTCTATATATTTTGAAGCACTTACTAAATGTTTGGACTTCAGAGTTTCTTTCTAGTAGTCTCAAAACAAAGTCACACAAAAGATATTTGAATGACTGTTTTTGACGAAGAAAATCCAGGTGATACTGTGTATAAAAATTCAGGTATGACTGTGTATTGACGAGGAAAATCATTTGGATTTTCCTCGTCACCTTTACACAGGGCATGTGGGGAAAACTGCCCCATTCTTATATTCACCCACTTAATGAAATTCATGTGCAGTGGATACGACAAATATATACATATGGAATTAAGTTTGAAACTGGGTGTTATGTTATATGTATACATATCCCTTTAAGCACAACTTCACACAAGATTTGGGTTTCCCGCCACCTTTTCAGATGACATCTGGGAAAATTATTTCATTCTTATGATCCCCCACTTAACAAAACCCATGTGGAGTACCACTGATACATAAAACATACACACGTCCTATGAAGGTCTGTTAAGCGGATACAACAATACATACACACACATCCATATAGAAGTCTGTCACATGGATATCACAAATACACATGGAATTAAGTTTGAAACTGGGTGTTATGTTATATGTATACATATCCCTTTAAGCACAACTTCATAGGCTTCACACAAGATTTGGGTTTTCAGTCAAAAATTATTTCATTCTTATGATCCCCCACTTAACAAAAATCATGTGGAGCATCACTGATACATAAAACATACACATGTCCATATGAAGGTCTGTTAAGCGGCTACAGTACATACACACGCATCCATATAAAAGTCTGTCACATGGATATGAAAAAACAGATGGAATTAAGTTAGTAACTAGATGTCATGGTTGTAAAATTTTGCCAGCACTTTATGTAAAATATTAAAGAAAAAAAAAAAGCTGTGTTCCATTTGGCTTTTTGAAAGCCACTCATTACAATTATTTAAATGTTTTAGTGGGACCGTTCTTGTGGTGGTGGTGGGGGAGGGGTTGCTTTGATAGGATATTTCGGAAAGCTCACCATGCACGCTTTACCATGATCACTCTCTAAAATATTATTTGCAACAGTATCAAGTAGTAAAGTGCAGTGAATTATGTAGTATTCAGCTACACAAGCAAACTGTAAGAGCAGCCATTTGAATTTTTAATTTGTTAAATAAGATGTTACAGGAAGATGGTGCCAATTTAATCAAAACACATCCACAGTAGCTTGGGAGCTCCTTGTTCAGGGTGGGTAATAGTAACATATACTCATACATAAATGTGGAGACGCGGGTTAACTTCCTAATCCAGGACAACATAATTTTCAAGTTTTTGGAGGCATATCTACTTTCATTCTTAATCTGTTGTTTTATTTCTCATTTTTGAATTTCTTTTGTTATTTTCTGTGATTAGCCACATTCTTATCATAGGCTGCTTTACGTGTTACTTGTTTTTTTGCTCTTTGTTTGCAGTTATATTCCTCCTCTTAGGGACTTTCTCTTGCACTTGACCACTTGTGTTATGTGCAGTGGCAGGTTTAAGAGTAGACAATTTTCTCTTCGATTTTGATTTGTTCAGTTGATCGTTTCGTGCTTTGCAATAATTATTTAGCAAAATATTGACCATATGGTTTATGCACATTTTGGCCAACTTTAGTGAACTATTGTTAAAACTGCAGTTAAATTTTGATATGGTATCAGAAGTTTCAAGCTTTTCTACAGTAAGTTGACAAACAAGTTGTTTCTGCTTACCACATTCAATGAAGGCCTGCTCGTGCTCTTCCTGAAGAATAGCTTGAAACACCTGAAACGTTTTTAATACAACCTTCACTGTGAACTCCTCTGGCCATGTGAGACCCCCCCACCCTATCTATAAGCTGTAAATATTTGGCAACTTCTTCATCAGAGCATTCGTAATTCAATTTCCTATCACAGGCCAAAGTTTTTTTACAATCTGGGCACTGTATTTTTTTTGAACTTTATTTGCTATGTAACCAGCTATGTATACTAAAACAGACATAACTGATTCAGATATATCTACACTATCACACAAGTGCAAAATATTGTCAAATGTGTGAGAGAAGCAATGCTGCTCATCATTTACTTCTTCTTGGGGAAAAGAGAACTGTTTCAGTTTAATTTCACCACATTTGTATGATTGCATTTGAACCAAACTCATGACTTTTAATTTTCTTTCTGACTCAAGAACTTGTATCACAGATATATTATAATTCCCCCACTCAACTGCCTGTACTGTCCAAAACGAGCTTCTAAGCAATCTGTTTGAAATTTCCCAAACAAAATGTATGATGGTTTTAATGTTTCGAACATATAATTTGTTAAATGAACAAGACAATCTGTAGTATGTTGAAGTGCAAACTGTGTTTCTTTGGATAAACAACCACCTTTTTCAGGCACAGCAAAACCTGATAAAGTGGATGTATCTTTACATCTATATATATTGATCCAAGCTTGTAACCATGAACTGAACTTCTTTAGAAATGTAATATTGTTGTCAAGTATGTTGTGTACTGGATCACAGCTGCTGTCACATAGATGTTTTCCCTTAGTTGGATATTTTACATTTACAATTTTCCACCATGTGCTCATTATTGTAATAAATTCTTTGGTCTGTAATAAATCACTACCAAACTCTTTTGGAGTACATTCTAAAGCAGCTATATTTGTTTCATGAAAAATGTCAACAGCATGTTTAACATTTTGCCGTTCAACAGATGTTGGGTACAAAACTTTCCGGGAGAGTTTTGGTGCTTGTTTAATGTTAAGATTTTGTTCTTTATTGTATATTTTTTGAAGATGTGCGAGACTAGCAACACAAACTTTGTTAAAGTCATTCATAGATGGATAAAAGAAAGTCTGATTTGTATATGACTGATTGAGCCAATTATTACGAACTGCTTTCAACAAATGAACAGTGTCGAACAACAGAAACAAGCGCAAATTCTCATTAATGGGATTAATGATACTGGATACAAGGTTACCACCACATAGAAGTGTGAACATATTGCGATTAATCCTATTGTTATCAGATATTAATGCAAGTACCTGGTATCCAGAATAATTAAGAATTTTCAAAACCTTAAGTGTGAATGTCTGTAATTGTTCAGCAGTTAAATAATTTTTTACAGGAATAAGTGCAACAATGTCTTTATTTTTGGAAAACACAGATGTTATCATGAATGCTTGTATTGTTGTGGCTTCAGAAGAGATGTTTTGAGAAATGCCTTCTATTTTCCCTCCTTTAAAACCCACACCAGGGGAAACATAAATTTCATCCAGTAGAACATTTAACCAGTTCTCTTTCCTCAAGAAGTTTTGATTTCTCTTGCAGATAAAGCACATGTCTATTAATAATACCACTGCCACAGGTATCTAACGTGGAAGCAATTTTTTTCAAATAGACTGGATGGGGCAAGCTTAGAGACTCGCTGTTTCGTAACATAACATATGCAGATGGATAACAAAAATGAATTTTTGCAGCAAACAGTAACAACTGAGGGCTATAGCGGTACTGTTTAGCAGTTAAAAGTTTTAATTGCTCTATGATAAACAGTATTTTTGAAATAATTGAATTAGAAGATTCTTCATTTTGTTGTATGTCATCTGCATATGCTTTTAACAATGAAAGTGCACTATTCAGTTTAGCCACAGGTGCGACTGCCTGTGAAGAAAAGGAACTGAGGTGTGATAACAGACATTCAAATTTTGTCCATCGATCACACTTTTTTCATGACCCAGAACCCATACCAAATTTTTAACATTATATGGTATGCCATCATACCAAACATCCAATTGCAAATCAGAAAATATTTTAAAACAAATGGGCATCTTAGGGCAGTCAGAAGAATCAATCTTATAAAAAAGAATGAAATCATCATTTTTCAAACTGAAGAAACCATTTAAATTTTTATTTCCATAATGAGTAACAAAATCATTAAATGAATTTATTACATCATTTTCATTCCAGTTTTTTAAATTGTGTTCATCACGTTGTTGCATTTGAAGCATGCGTGTTTCTGGTGTTTTTCTTTGGGGGGGGGGGGGGTGGCTCATATGATAAATATGAGGGCTGGTTAGGGAAGATTGTTGGATGAGCATCTTTGGCTAATGTCAGGTGTGTACGCGGCACAACCAATAAACTCCCATCACCCCTGGTAATACGATCTTCCCTAATCACAAACTGCTCACTGAAGTGCTCAACGCACACAACAGAATTGTCATTGGGTTGAAAATCCTTCCGGCTGATTTAGCAGATCCACTGAGCTCGAAGTTCTGGGTCTTTTGGAAAACGGAAAGATGAAACATAAGCGCTTGCTTTCCCCGGGTAGGTGTAGTTGGATTTGCATCCAGGAACACAACATCTCCTAGGCATCTACACATAAATAAACAAATATCAAGAAATAAATTTATTAATGCATAAAACTGATGAACATTAGTGTTCTCCCTAGATTTTTTTTACAGCTAGGTGGCAAGTAATTTTAGCTGGGTGGTACTTTTAACGACCCCTTCTCCAATAAAAAATAAAAAAGTTTTCCTTAACATTATTATACTTATTAAACATCTTAAGTGGTGTGGTAGGCATTAATGCAACATAACATGATAAACAGTTAAAAAATTGTGCAAAAATGGTTTAAAAAATGAGTATTTACTAACAAATTACATTTGACACAGATTTCTTTCTTTTTTTTTTTTTGATTGGAGGTTTAACAACCACCATGAGCAATTCAATGGGCTATAAGCAGTCGCCCGTCCCTAATTTAGGACACTGGTTCCAGGGAAGGGAGAGAGCCAGTGCCACAAGACAAACACAACATCCATGCCTCACCAGGATTCGAACCCAGACCCATTTCGGACGAATGATCAGAGGACATCACAGACTACTGCACCACCGGGGCGGCTTTATATATATATTAAAGGTTTAATTACCACAGTAAGCAACTCGATAGGCTATAAGCAGCCACTTGTCCCTAATTTAGGGCCACTGGTTCCAGGGAAAGGAGAGAACAAGTGCCATAAGACAAACACAACATCCATGCTTCACCGGGATTCGAACTTGGACCCTTCTCTGAAGAATTGTCATAAGCCAGCGCTTAGACCACTGTGCCACCAGGGCGGTAACACAGATTTTAGCCAGTTTTCATCAACACTGATGGTGTATGTGGAAATAAGTTTTTCATTCTTACTATTATGTGCTATGTGAAAACATTCGTTAAAGGAAATATAGCTGGGCGGCAGAAAAAATTAAGTGACAGGGCCGCCCAGTAAAAAGGCTCTAGGGAGAACACTAAACATAAAATTATTGCAATTGCATGGGTTTTCATTTTAAATTATATGATATCAAGTCTATCATACGATGCCAAGTTACATCTTAAAAATATTTTTTAAAATTGAGGCAGAAATTTTTTTCACATGTCTCTGCTCTATCCTGTTTGTTTGAGGCCTTAACAACCACCATGAGCAACTTGATGGGCAATAAATAAGCAGTCACTCATCTCAAATTTAGGGCCACTTGATCCAGGGAAGGGGACAGGCCAATGCCATAACACATCAACTGCTTCATCAGGATTTGAGCACAATATGTTATGATGCATGAATTAATGCGTGCATCCTAACATATTAAAATATCCCAAACCTATCTTGGATGAATAGATCAGAAAGCAGTGCTTAGACCACTGCATCACTGGGGCAGCTACAGAATGTATTTCATATAAATTAACTTGAAGTCTTCCCTTTGTATTAGAAAATTCATTTAGTAAACAGTTACATTCAATTTTGTCGTTAATATTACTAAGCATATTTAGAGAAGAGTAATACCATAGCTTCCTAGCAAAATTCCCATTCTTGTGTGCTATTTTGGGGAAGAAAACCCTATTAATGCTCATAAAAACAGACATGCAAAGCCATTTTAAGACAGCAGTTTATCAAGGCGTTACTTTAAAATCGATTGGGTTTTGATGAAACATTTTGCTGTTTCATGTTGCTAAGAAAGCTATTTTACAATGGTCATTTGTATGTTAGTCTCACGATAATCCAATTTCAGGTTATTCATGATAGTGTTATAAAAACGTTCGAGAGCTTTGAGCCAAGAGAAAGAAATATTCATTCCTGATTTTCTATTACCACAGAGACATTCACTAGTGAGTAGCGTTCCCCCACGGTCAAAGCGAGTACACGCTTTGCCCCACAGTAAGCCTAACCATGTACTTCAACATAAATAAACGATAAGCAATCAGATTCGTCTGTTTATCGTTAGCAACACAATAATACGACTCGATTAACCTCAATTAACTTACCTTTAATGTCGAAATTTTTGTTTATCTGAACACAAGCTCTGTGAGAAATCGCAAAACACAGTCACAATCACTACTCAAATGTGCAATCAAAGCGACCGCTCTACTCTCGTCAGGCAGACGTTGGGGCTTGTACGGACTCCTCTGCTGACGTCATAACGCAAACATTACTCCAATGCTCTGGCCCGTCAGAATCTAGTTTGGCCCTGCTCCAGGCCATGACACCAGGACTAATCCACCAAGACGTCACAGTGCGTCTTGCAATGATATCGTCTCTCTGGAGTTGCCACGTATTTGGAATCAATTCTTCAAATAATGCTGCGTTTTCTACCGTGGTACCGCGTGCGCCCAACCAACGTGACCTCGTTTCTTCGAATTATCACGTTTGCGCCTATTCATTTATTGTCTAGTCAAGTCACCGCGTTCATATTGTTGAAACGTTCTATTGTCTAGTTTGCAGTTAGCTGTCTACCTTCCTTGAAAAAGCCATCTGGTTGATGTGCGAAAGCTTGGAAAATTTATTTGTATTCTACGCCAAGAAATTTCGGATTTTTAGTATAGTTATACTATTTTGAGAAAAATGATGCTTTTCTTCATATGCACCAAACATACCTTTCTTCGCATGCTGGACTGTGCATACCATATTTTGCCCAAAATCACTGTTGTCCAAATTGCTTTGACCGGAATTTTTCACATATGGATCAATAGGTGAACTTAAGGATTTTGAAAAAAAACCAAAAACAGCTGACAAAAGAAAGAAGATTTTTACGTTAGAGGCCATGATTGTTAGACAGAATGCCTACGGTAAGAATGGAAAAAATATCAGCTGATTTATTCAAGAAAGACAGATATCTCGTTCCCAAAAAACGGCCATGTTTTTTTTTTGTGTTTGACGTTATTCGAGAAATAAAAACGCTGTGGCATCTAGTAAGGCAAAATAATAATAATAAAAAAATAGTTACCCATCCTCGTTTCCTTTTGTTTTAGCCTTTTTTCGAACACCGATAAGGAACACTCAGATGATAGAACTTATCAATCTTTTGAAAAAAATAAATCAGAGATACCTATTATACGATTTGAAAATCCTGAAGCTAGTCAGATAAATGAATTATGTATTCTAGCTTGATTGATTTTTTTTTTTATTGGAGGTTTAACGACCACCGTGAGCAACTCAATGGGCTATAAGCAGTCGTCCGTCCCTAATTTAGGGTAACTGGTTCCAGGGAAGGGAGAGAGCCAGTGCCGTAAGACAAACACAACATCCATGCCTGACCGGGATTCAAACCCGGACCCCTTACGGACGAATGATCAGAGGCCAATGCCTTAGACCACTGCGCCACCGGGGCGGCATTATTCTAGCTTGTTTTTCTTGATAAGAAAGAAACAATGACTGTGAATGGGACACCTGTTTAATCTTCATTTAACCCTTCAAAGGCAGAAATAGAAATTTTCCTTGTGGGGGCTGAGATAAACTCGTGGAACACACATACATATGTTATTCCGTGATACATTCTTTAGTGTACGGTTTCCAGCAATGTGAAGAATCGTTTAGCACTGAAGAACCTCAGACTACTACTACCATGCCTCTTATTTGACTGAACAAACTCTCCAGGGCATCTTGAGTCAAACGAGTAGTTAAAATGTAACGGAACCCAACGAAGCGTTAAATCCTCGTAGAGACCGAGAAGAGAAGAAATTGATACAAGAATGCCTTTTTGGAAAGGCAGCATATGGTTTCTCCCCATTACTCTGAGATTCAGTATCTCTCACTTCATTTTGTTCAGAATTTCCCTTTGTTGTATAAAAAGGGGGTTAATACCAAAACCTGCTTTTAGAGGTTTGCTTTTGTCAGGGTGTGGGTAACTGCTATTCATAATGTCAAAAAATGAATCTACTAAATTGAAGAAAACTGCAGCGTCTTTATGGTCTGTTAGATATTCAATACCCTTTGAAGTGGTGGCTGAAAACAAAGTTTTTGCTGGTCCTACTTTTTGTCTCTCGTTCCCTATATAGCACGGCAACAATTTAGGACACAACTTTATCTCTCCAGAATCCTTCTCGAAAACTTTTTTGATGCTGCGCAGTTTGGAGCACAGATCCGTCCTGCAAGACAAGTCCATGGTCAATGAAATGATTGCGTAAAATTTTTAAATAGTGAGGAGGGTCTGCAAAAATCCAAATCTTAGAACTATCGTCCAGCGGATGGTTGAAAAATGATTTTTCGGGAGAAATTAATAGTTCCTTCCACAAGGTCATACAACCACCTAAATCTGAAACAATCACTTTTACTACAATTCCATAATTTTGAAGGTTTACAATTATTTCAAACAGAAGCTTTTTTTAATACACGGGTTGTTTCCAGGAAGACAATATTCCTCTAGCCAAAACAACTAGCACCTTTGAGTACGGACCTAAAATCTGGTCCATTCCTGTATCGTAACACACTTTACTCAACGTTTACTTCATCAAAGCTTAAGACGCAAACTTTGTCATTTTCGGAAAGGGTTTCGCTATTTTTTCGCATAAGGAGCAAAACATTATGCAGAATTCCGGGATGACAACTAAATGTAGAACACCGTCGCTTTAACGTGCTAGCACTTGGCAAAGGAATGCCAATTTTACACCTCCAAAATTCGTAAGCTTTTCTTGAAATAGATTTAGTTACTATTCCTCTAGATATATCTTCTTCTGTCCATTTGTTAATAATTTTTTGTGTTGTGAAAAACTTTATCTGTGTTGGTGTAAAAATTTTCCTGAGGTTTATTTCCATCTGTTCAAGTATTTTATTTTTCATATTAGCTTTTGACAGGGCTTTTCGTATTTGCACAATTTCTGCTCTCTTATTTCGTATGCTGATATTTTTTTGACGCAAAACTCGAACAGTATTTTTGTGCTTGCTTTTCAAGCTACGTATTTCTCGTTCCAGTACGTCAAGCTTCTCGGTGAGAATTTTGTTCTGACTCCTAACCTCTGAGCAAGACATGCACTGAACTGATGCACACTTTTCTTCTGAATATCCATTGTCAGAATTGCAAGCAACTTCATCAACGTATAACTTTTCAGCACTTGACTCCGGAGTTTGATTCAATGCCCTTATACGGATATCTTCCTTAATTCTTCTATGTTCTCGGCTTGTATGTGGTGTTGATTTTTCATTCAGTAAATTCAAACTGGGAACAGCTGTGGGTTTCAGAATTTTCTTTTCGGGAAGCCCAAGAAGGCGATTTTGTATGTCATCTTTGTAGTCTGAATTTCGGAAATGATCACTACGTATTCTTGCACTTCCAACTTTAAACTTGTCAGCACGCTTGCACTTAACAATCCATTCTTTTATCACATTAACATTTGAAGGGAAAACATGGTAAATAACGCCACGTTCTTTTGTTTTCTTATGCGTATTTGTACAATTAGCGACAGCACAGGATGAAGGCATATTGCGTATTACTTTGAATGAAAAAATATAAAAAACAGACGCTGAATTTTAGTTAAAATAAAACTTACATCAGTAAAAAAAGACGTTAATGAACAACTACATAAACTACTACCAGTAAATGAAGAGCAACAGAAATAGACTGCACAGAACGACTGGAATGTCACGAAGGTCACCATACTCCGGCCCTGGGTAGGCACAGGGGCTACCGAGTGTCCTTGCAGTGACATCACAGCGCCTTCCAATCGCCCCTCGGTCGGAGCATGAAACTGAGACCTCAAGACAAAAGGATGAGCCAGCCCCTCCTTATTCTCTAGCCCTGACTTAACATACTGAAGCAGAATGGCTTTCAATTTAAAATCTTGGTTAAAGAATGGAAAGTTAGATAAAGAGCGTAATGATGCTGAAAGGCGCTTTCTGTTAAAACAGAAAGGTAAAAATATGTTCAGAATTTAATTTTTTGATTTATTGTGCAGTGGTCCAATAATCCAGAAACTGCAATTTAAGTAATGTTGGAAATTAAGCTGAAACTGAAAGAGACCACAAACCCTTCAATGAAGGTTTTCTTTTTTAATTATTACATTTTTTTAATATTATATACATTAATTTTGTAATACCAAAAAAAAAAAATTATGTGGAATGGTATGTATTTCTTTCGAAATCTCCTATTTATACTATGTGGATCTATGGTCGACACCATACCGGCAGTAGCTCTGTGCCACTTCGACCACTGATCGACTTATCGATGAACGAAGGTTGAGAAACTTATCCCATCTAACTTATACTCCATATCTACTTATAAGCCAAAAATACAGTAATCCCTAATTAGTTTGGAGCATTTTCAAAGCACTTGGAAACAGTGGCATAGCCAGAAATTTCTTAGGGGGGAGGTCCATGGGTTTGATTCATTGGTGAAAGCCCCATATATACATAGTGTATATATCGCTTAAAATTCATACTAAATCTCCCCTCAAGGGGGGGGTCAGGACCCGAAGACCACCCCCTTGGCTACGCCTATGCTTGGAAGATAATTTTTGTATCGAGTTTAAACTTCTACCAGAGGCGGCGCCAAGGGGTGGTTTTAGCTCTCTCATTATCTCCCTCAGCTTTCCCCAAAGCCACACGAAATTTACAAAAAAAAAAGGCCATCTAAGCAGGGTCGGGCCATGAAAATTTTCATGCGTCAGCAAGTTTGAGAAGTCCACCCCTAAGATTGAACTTAGTCGTTATACAGCCCCCTTCCTTCCGGTTTCTTCAGATATGTAGTCAATGATATTATTTAAAGAATTGCCTCCTAAAAGTGGAATTCCATGAAAACCTTAAATTGCCAATTATAGTTTGAAAATATAAATGATAAACAGGGGCATCGTTAGACCATTTCAGGGATGACTCATAATTTCAAAATGCATTTTTCATTTAAGTTAAAAAATAAATTTCTAAACCTTTGCTAAGTTTGGAATATTATTATTTATTTTAAATCAAAGATCAATAATAAAAAAAAACTAAAAAAGAAAAAAGGCAGTGATCTAAACTTAGAATGCTCTGTCTCCGAAGTCTGGCCCCTCGTGTCGTCGCCGCCCAATAAACCACACTATCCAGCCAGCATCCTGAGAACACATAGGGTCTGCAATTAAATTAAAAGTAATAACTGTCAATTTTAAAATTCTGCAATTTCATTGTTTTTCCCTACAGAAGAGGGGGATTGGGTTAGTATGAGGTAGTGAAAGAAATTAAGCAATGTTCCGCCCCCGCCCCCAATGTCCTAGCGACGCCCCTGACAAAAAATAAATAAAATAGCTTAGAAGACTCACGGGAAATAGTCTTAACTGCAAGAAAGTTAGAACTTTGGGATAAAAACAAGTTGCAACCAAGTACAATATAGTGACTTGTACACCAAGTCAACTTAAGAGTGTGCTATTCTGGAAGGTAGGGTAGCTGGTTCGCAGTGTCTTCAGAAAAATGCAAGAAAGATATCAATTTGCGTTACACCACACTTCTGCTGTGTCCTTGTAGCTAGAAAGTGTGGCAATGTGCGACATTAGCAGAAGAGTACATTGTGAAGATGATCACAACACACAAAGACAAATTTCTTTCGAAAAAAGCAATCGGAAAAGACACCAAATATTAGGACATGTGCCACCTGATGGCTCAACAGCAAAAAAAATAAATATATATATATATATATATATATATATATATATATATAAGGTCAGGTGATGCGTAACATCACAGCCTCTCCTTGACAAATGTCAACCCTGCCTTCTCGTGGTGCATCCTGTTCCCACTAAAGGGGCTCTGACGACCGCCCATAGCGGTATAACTATACCATCGGGATTAGAGGAAATTCTATCCCACACTCACCAACCCGCTTGGCCAGCGTGGTGAGTTATGGCCAAACCCCTCCAAAATGATTCCACAACTTAAATCTTGGCCCTCAGTCTCCGGCAGCTGGAATGTACCTGGCCAAGGCAGCGGCCAGTGCGACATGAAGGCAGAGGGTGCTAAGAATCCCCGGAGGACCGGACTAGGCTGCCATCTGATGCTGACCTTGGCTACTTACAATGGACGCTCCCTATCTTCTGATTCAAGGCTTCTTGAATTGGAAGAGGAACTACAAAGGATCAAGTGGGACATCGTGGGGCTAAGTGAGGTAAGGAGAAAAGGAGAAGATCTCATCGAACTGAAAAGTGGACATCTCTTCTACTATCGTGGGACAGATACTGGCAGAACTAGTGGTGTTGGATTTATAATAAACAAGAAACTGAAGGATAAAGTTGTAGAAGTTGAAAGTTCCTCTGACAGAGCTGCACGACTTGTTATCCAACTCTCGAAAAGATACCAGGCTCAGATTATTCAAACTTATGCACCCACCACAAGTCATCCTGAAGAAGAAATTGAAGAATTTTATGAGGAAATTTGTCATCTAAATAATAAAGGTAAGCAGCACTTGAAAATAATTATGGGAGATTTCAATGCAAAAATAGGGCAACGGCAACAGAATGAAACTTCAGTAGGTAAATTCGGTCATGGCAACAGAAACCAGCGTGGAAATACTCTCGTTGAGTTTGCAGAGGCAGAAGGGTTTTTCATCTTGAACTCCTTCTTCAAGAAAAAGCCACACAGGAAATGGACATGGAGACATCCAAATGGGACGACAAGTGAAATTGATTTTATTATGTGTAACAAAAAATTCGGCATAGAAGACTGCAGTGTGCTAAACAAGTTCAACACAGGCAGTGACCATAGATTGGTGAGATGTAAGATGCACCTCAACACTAAACTCGAACGTAGCAAGCTCATAAGACAAACAAAATGTATTGACATAACCAACCTTAAAAAACACCATAATACCTTCAAATTGGAACTGAAGAACAGATTCTCTGCTTTAGAAGGCCTAACATCGGAAGAAGTGGATATTTCTGAAGTTAACAGAAAAGTAACCAAAGCTCTTATGGAAACAGCAACAAAATTAGCTGGGTCTAAGAACAAATTGCATGTGAACAAATTATCAGGAAAAACCAAAATGTTGATGCGAAAAAGAAGAGTGATGAGGACAACTAAAGAAGATGTGACTTCCAAAGTGGAATATATAGAGCTATGCAAGACAGTACGAAAAAGTATCACTGAAGACGTAAGGAAATTCAACTGTGAACTAGTAAGGAAAGCAATTGAAAACAACCAAAGCCTAAAGATAGCAAAGGGACATCTCAGTAAGGGGAAAAAACAGATTATGGCACTGAGAAAAGAAGATGGTTCTGTAACAAGAAATAGAGGCGAAATTTTGACAAGAGTGAAAGATTTCTACTCCAAATTATATGAAAGGGATGATACATGTACTCCAGACATCATGAAAGGTACCAGTACCAGAGTTCTTCCAGTCCTTCCAGCAGAAGTTGCACATGCAATCAAGAACATGAAGCGGGGAAAAGCTCCAGGAGAAGATGGAATTACTGTAGACATCATACAAGAAGCAAGTGGAGAAATCGAAACAGTACTCGCCCAAATTTTCACTCGATGCCTTAATGAAGGGAAAATTCCTGAGGATTGGAACAACGCTACAATGATCTTGCTACATAAAAAAGGTGACATTGAGGATCTCAGGAACTACAGACCTATCAGCCTCCTATCAGTGGTTTATAAAATCTTCACTAAAGTTCTTTCACACCGCTTGAAGGTGACACTGGACATGGCTCAACTGAGAGAACAAGCTGGATTCAGGAGTGGCTACAGCACAATACATCATATCCACGTACTGAGAGAACTAATTGAAAGAGCGAGGGAATATGAGCTTCCATTGTGCATGGCTTTTATCGATTATGAAAAAGCCTTTGATTCGGTGAAACCATCAGCAGTTGCAATGGCTCTGAAATCCTGCGGTATTGAAGATGCATACATTAATATTATTAATAACATCTATGAAAATGCAAGTGCAACGATTCGGTTGTTTGAAAATACAACACACATAAAAATTGGAAAAGGAGTGAGACAAGGTGACACCATATCTCCGAAGCTCTTTAATGCCACATTGGAAAATGTCTTTCAATCACTGAACTGGGAAAACAAAGGGATAAAGATTAATGGAGATTATTTAACCCACCTTCGTTTTGCTGATGACATAGTCATTTTTGCAACTACCCCATCAGAGCTACAGAGTATGATCCAGGAACTTGCTGACAAGAGTAAAGAAGTGGGATTAAAAATGAACTTTCAGAAGACAAAAGTGATGTACAATGCTTTTACAAGAAATGAAGATTTATCGATTGATGGAGAAAAGCTGGAGATAACAGACACGTACGTTTATCTTGGACAGCAGATATCAAGTGAGGGTCACATTGGTGAAGAAATTAATCGGCGTACAAAACTTGCCTGGAGAGCTTTTGGAAGAAACAGCATAATTTTCAAGAGCAATATGCCATTATGTCTTAAAAGAAAAGTGTTTGATCAATGCATCCTTCCAGTGCTTACGTATGGTGCAGAGACGTGGACCTTAGCTAAAAGAGACTTACAAAGGCTGCAGACAACTCAAAGAAGCATGGAGAGGTGCATGCTTGGTGTAACCAGGAGAGATAAGAAGAGGAACACGTGGATCCGAAAAATGACAAGAGTGGAAGACATCATGATCAGAGTTAAATCCCTGAAATGGCAATGGGCTGGACATACTGCCAGAAGAACAGACCATCGATGGACAGCCGAAATTTTAGATTGGATTCCAAGGGACAGGAAAAGACCCAGAAGAAGACCACATGGAAGATGGGTGGATGAAATTCGAAAGTATGCGGGAGTGACATGGAGGAGACTGGCACAAGACAGACCGTTGTGGAGGAAACTTGGGGAGACCTTCGTCCAGCAGTGGATTGATAATGGTTGACAATGATGATGATGATGATGATATATATATATATTATCGTTCTACAGTTTTTCGAACAATAGAAGAGGAGCAGCAAAACTTCATTTACCATTAGATGTGATAGGACAACTGGAAACATGAGGTCGAACAAAGACATATGACGCATTGAAGCTTGTAAGAGACCATTGCACTGGTTTCTGTGCATGAAACACGCCAACGAACTGCCTCTCCGTCACTTGTTTCACACTGACGGATCAGTCAGAAGACTAAAAGATTACTCCGGCCCCATCGGCAAATTGTGAAGGCTTTCCAGTGATGAAATTCAAGAACATACAGGTGAATTTTTGGGATACTGACAGAGGTTAAGTAGTGACTAACAGTACCTGTTTGACATATGTACCGCTGTATCCACTGAAGTTCAGCTCAGGCCAGTGGCGTAGCCAGGGGGGGGTTGAACCCCTCCCTTGAGCACGAATTTAAAGCGATATACATGTATATACGAGGCTTTCAACAATGAACCAACCCCCCCCCCCCCAAGAAATTTCTGGCTACGCCACTGGCTCAGGCTAGCACAGAGAGTACCAGGAACACTTGCTGACTCTCGGTGGGTCACAACTGCAAGCAGAATCCAACGTCTCAACAGAGAAACCCTCTAAAGGCATTGAATTCTTCCTGTGTTTGTGATGAGAATGTATGCTCTAGGTCACAGAATGCAGAATTTTAAATGTTGTTTGCTTCACCTAATAAGAAACACAGATAAAAACTGTCACTTAAAATGTAACTAGGTTTAATTTCTACAGAACTTTTATGTACACCGAGTGGACAGGAATCATGAGATACTTACCTAGTAAAGGTAAGTAACCCTTTCGCCCGGATAAGGGCAGTCACACGGCGAGGCATTACCAGGTCAGGAAAGCGTTTCACAGGTATCTCCACCCATGTTTGCTACACCGCTATCCATAATTCCGTCGCATTCTTGCGTGGAGGATCCAAAGCTCCAATGGACCTTTTCACTGCATTTCAAAGATTTTCCACAGGGTTCATATCCGGTGAACGAGAAGTCCATTCCAGGGTGAGAACTTCTCAGGAGTGCTCTTCTAACCATGTTCTTGTCACCACGACTCTGTGGGTGCATGATGACTATGAGCGGATGCAGATGGCCTGCAAGGATGGACACGCAGCGTGGACCATTCAGAGATGCATCTAGATGTACCAAAGGTCCCAAAGTGTGTCAGTTGAACACGTCCCAGACCATAACAGGGCTTTCACACGCATGAAAGCCCAGTTCAGGCGTATGAAAGCCCACGGCTTCCACCAGATTTGCACCCTCCCGTTTGCGCAAAATAACTGGAAACGGGACTCATCGGACCAGGAGATCCATCTCTAATCATCCAAGGTCCAGTGCAGATGTTCTTTCGCACAGTCAAGGCGTACGGTCCGGTGATGTGACGTTAGCAATGGGACTCTAGTGAATCGGTGGCCAATTTCATCCACCACCCTTTTTCGTCCACAGCGCTGTCCACAATGTTATGGTATTCCGAAAATGTTACTCGTTTATTCCTGATACACTGTAGATACTGTCGAATGGGAATGCTGCAATTCATGTACCACATCCGCGATAGCGTGACCCATGCGCCGGACACCTACTATCATCCCTCTTTCACTCTGTTAAAACTCACGTTTATTCATTCTGACATCGAATTATCATCTACGTGAACGCAGTCTTGCCCTCCTACCTATATACCTGCTAAGTGGCGAGTTCTTCTATATATACTAGCGAGAGGGGTGAGAGCGTCGCGTTGCCCAGGAACCAGGTATCCAACGATTTCTGTCCTCTCAGAGTTACACTACGCTATATTGATTTTTAAACAAATTTGTTTTTGCTTCGGCTGTAATTCAATTATTAAATAAATTGTGGAATAAAAATATAAAACTAAAAAGTATATGTGTACAAAATCTACAGTTAGACCACAGATGTGCCATTACACTTGAAATGCTTTCATGTATTAATACCACAATCAATATAGGGTAACCGGGACGAAAAACTACCAATAAAAAAATCGTAAATCAGCGCAAAACATAGACGCAAAAATGCTGTTTGCGGTAGCTGAAAGAGGAACTTACCAAGTTTAGTCGGGCATCAATAAATCTCCACGAGTGCACTCTTTGTGGTGCGACAGATATCCAGACGGTATTCGACCTCCCGCAATGTTTCCCAGCATCTGCGAAGTGACACTTTTACAAAAAGCGATGATCCTCCAACGCAAATCCACTAAATCGTTTACCGGAGTCGTCTTTGATATGCCCTCCCCCCAAAGAAATCAAGTGGGTTAAGTTCCGGGGATCTGAGAGTGAAGCCATAGCACGGGTCCGCCACATTCGACCAAATGAGCCCTGACATGCGTTGCGCAATGGGGGGTGGACTCTATCTTGTTGGAAAAGGAATCCGTCTAGTATCTGTGATATCGCATAAGTTTTCTGCATATCCAAGTGAGCACTTGCAGTGCCAGTCCATTCAATGAAAAAGAACGGGTTGATAATTTAATTTCATGCCCACTGAGGCCGCACGAAACGTTCACTTTAAGGCTATCTTGTTGCAGCTCCAGTGATGTATTCAGGCGTCTCCTCGGGGGTGCTTAGCCCCCTGAAAACCCTTAAAGCCCGCCTCCCCGTAGGTTTTTGGGCGATCTCCCCTTTTATTTAGTGTAATTGTTTTTGTTTACAGTTGAATATTTGGAGAAATTAATTTAAAAAAAGCTTAAAATGAGGGAAAATATTATAATAAAAAAAAAAGCATCCACATTGACTTCAACCTAAAATTTTTATCATCCTTCAATAAGACATTAAACAGTCCTCACTGAAGGGGCAATTTTTCAAGCATTGACAACTGGGACTACTTCCGCAACAAAAGCCTAATTCCACAGAGTACAGATGTTTGCACTGCAATACATCATCATATTTTGGAAGCTGGCATTCAGCTTGTTTCAGTATTCTGGATGCTGATTTTCCATGTATACAGTTAAGCCTCAGTGTAGCTAATGTGACGTTAGGGCTTCTAATACAACAAAGTATTTGCTACCTAATTTTTAACAATAGCAAATTGTTAGATATTGTTCCCATAAAAAGTTTTTTCCCTTTGCGGTGGGAGGTTTACACTCTGTGACAAAAAAAATCAAAAATCAAAATAAAAAAAAAATCGAGGTACCTCGAACTGGCATCCAAACATTTAGTATTTTTCTTTACTATGTGCTAATCTAAATAATTTAAAGGGGCTGAAACCAAATGGCAGGGGAATACTTTACACCATACATTTTCAGGTAACACTGTAATGATTCCTTAATAATCAGAAATACGCTTGTAGTAGGGTGAGGACATATTAATGCTTTTGTGGGGGGGGGGGGGGCTTTTCTCCAGCTCAGCATTATCTTACTAAGATCCTCAATATTTTACACCACCCCATGGTAAAATCCGTGGTGCATTACTGAATTGAAGCAAAGGTATAATATTTTTACATTTTTAATCACTTGTATGTGTATATTTCTTGAAATTTGCGATACACGAGCATAAGACATTTTTTATACTCTATTTAAAATGCGTATATACACTGAAGAGCAATTGAATTAGAGACAGCTGGCGTTATGCAAATGTGGAGCTGTGGGCAGCCACGGAAACGACATGACGTATGCAGCGATCCGACAATATAAAGATGGATGCGACGGGAACAGTAAGAGTCGGACGCAGTATGGGTAAGACGAAGGATCTAAGCGCATTTGATCGGGGCAAATTGTCGGGGACCGACGAATGGGTCACTCCATCTCGTAAGTCATGCATCGCCGCCGTCATCAGGGCGAAAGGTGGTGCTACACGTTACTAGACAGGTATCTCTAATTCAATTGCTCTTCAGCGTATATATATATATATACTGAAGAGCAAAGCTGAATACTAAGGAAAAACTTTTGAATTTAAAACGAAAGTTGCAAAAAAACCTGAAGATCAAAATGCGCAACGCAGCAGTTATGAAAATTCAGAATTCACATTCTATTAAGAAGAGACCTAAGCAAAAAAAAAATATATATATTTTTGACTCATACCAAGTACAACATAGAAAAGGTTATGTATCTACCGGTGTGAAGTTCTTAATAACTACTTAATTATGCACTTAAAGCACTGCTGAAATACTTTGTACATATTGCAACTAATTGTTTATGTCATATAACTTTCACAAAGCATTTCTTTAGTTAATTATTGTCTTTAATTTATTCTCGTTTTTGTGTTGTCAGAAGTTGTGGAGTAGGGGGTTTTAGAATCAAGTTTTCTTTCAAAAATCTGAGTTTTAAATAATTAATATTTCCTTTTTAATTGCAATGTAAAAATTTGGAATACTTTTGCATTGCTATTCAGGTTTAAATTCTCTCTCAGGCGAACTTGGCATTTCGTTATAGCTGAACATTATTTCTAATTATTATGTCACTCTCACAACTTGAGTTCTCTTTAATCTTCTTCTCTCTGTTTAATAGTAACAGATGAAGAGCATGGGTCGGGCCATGAAAGTTATGGATGCAAGCTAAATTGTTAACTAAAGCTAGGTCATACAACTCTGCGGAGGTCATGACATATATATATTTTTTAAAACAATTTTTGGTGGGCTTATTACTTGCATCTATGGCTTTGCAGAAACCCATTTCCAACTAGGTCTTTGTGGAAGTGAGAAAATGCAGAGTTTTTGCTGGTCCTTGATAAAGCCAAGGCTCAGTATTCTAGACACTTTCTACATTCAGTTGTTTTATTTTATTTTTTATCTTTTCTCCTTTTACTCACACCGGTAGATACATAACCTTTTCTATGTTGTACTTGGTATGAGTCAAAAATATATATATATATTTTGCTTAGGTCTCTTCTTAATAGAATATATATATATATATATATATATATATATATATATATATATATAATCAGTGGGGATGTAAGGTCAGGTGATGCGTAACATAACAGCCTCTCCTTGACAAATGTCAACCCCGCCTTCTCGTGGTGCATCCTGTTCCCACTAAAGGGGCTCTGACGACCGCAAATAGCGGTATAACTATACCATCGGGATCAGAGGAAATGCTATCCCACACTCACCAACCCGCTTGGCCAGCGTGGTGAGTTATGGCCAAACACCTCCAAAATGACTCTACAACTTAAATCTTGGCCCTCAGTCTCCGGCAGCTGGAATGTACCTGGCCAAGGCAGCGGCCAGTGCGACATGAAGGCAGAGGGTGCTAAGAATCCCCGGAGGACCGGACTAGGCTGCCATTTGATGCTGACCTTGGCTACCTACAACGGACGCTCCCTATCTTCTGATTCAAGGCTTCTTGAATTGGAAGAGGAACTACAAAGGATCAAGTGGGACATCGTCGGGCTGAGTGAGGTAAGGAGAAAAGGAGAAGATCTCATTGAACTGAAAAGTGGACATCTCTTCTATTATCGTGGGACAGATACTGGCAGAACTAGTGGTGTTGGATTTATAATAAACAAGAAACTGAAGGATAAAGTGGTAGAAGTTGAAAGTTCCTCTGACAGAGCTGCACGACTCGTTATCCAACTATCGAGAAGATACCAGGCTCAGATTATTCAAACTTATGCACCCACCACAAGTCATCCTGAAGAAGAAATTGAAGAATTTTATGAGGAAATTCGTCATCTAAATAATAAAGGTAAGCAGCACTTGAAGATAATTATGGGAGATTTCAATGCAAAAATAGGGCACCGGCAACAGAATGAAACTTCAGTAGGTAAATTCGGTCACGGCAACAGAAACCAGCGTGGAAATACTCTCGTTGAATTTGCAGAGGCAGAAGGATTTTTCATCTTGAATTCCTTTTTCAAGAAAAAGCCACACAGGAAATGGACATGGAGACATCCAATTGGGACGACAAGTGAAATTGATTTTATTATGTGTAACAAAAAATTCGTCATCGAAGACTGCAGTGTGCTAAACAAGTTCAACACAGGTAGTGACCATAGATTGGTGAGATGTAAGATGCACCTCAACACTAAACTGGAACGTGGCAAGCTCATAAGACAAACAAAATGTATTGACATAACCAACCTTAAAAAACACCATAATACTTTCAAGTTGGAACTGAAGAACAGGTTCTCTGCTTTAGAAGGCCTAACATCGGAAGAAGTGGATATTTCTGAAGTTAACAGAAAAGTAACCAAAGCTCTTATGGAAACAGCAACAAAATTAGCTGGGTCTAAGAACAAGTTGCATGTAAACAAATTATCAGGAAAAACGAAAATGTTGATGCAAAAAGAAGAGAGATGAGGACAACTAAAGAAGATGTGACTTCCAAAGTGGAATATATAGAGCTATGCAAGACAGTACGAAAAAGTATCACTGAAGACGTAAGGAAATTCAACTGTGAGCTAGTGAGGAAAGCAATTGAAAACAACCAAAGCCTAAAGATAGCAAAGGGACATCTCAGTAAGGGAAGAAAACAGATTATGGCTCTGAGAAAAGAAGATGGTTCTATAACAAGAAATAGAGGCGAAATTTTGACAAGAGTGAAAGATTTCTACTCCAAACTATATGAAAGGGATGATACATGTACTCCAGACATCATGAAAGGTACCAGAGTTCTTCCAGTCCTCCCAGCAGAAGTTGCTCATGCAATCAAGAACATGAAGCGGGGGAAAGCTCCAGGAGAAGATGGAATTACTATAGACATCATACAAGAAGCAAGTGGAGAAATTGAAACAGTACTCGCCCAAATTTTCACTCGATGCCTTAATGAAGGGAAGATTCCTGAGGATTGGAACAATGCTACAATGATCCTGCTACATAAAAAAGGTGACATTGAGGATCTCAGGAACTACAGACCTATCAGCCTCCTATCAGTGGTTTATAAAATCTTCACTAAAGTTCTTTCACACCGCTTGAAGGTAACACTGGACATGGCTCAACCGAGAGAACAAGCTGGATTCAGGAGTGGCTACAGCACAATAGATCATATCCACGTACTGAGAGAACTAATTGAAAGAGCGAGGGAATATGAACTTCCATTGTGCATGGCTTTTATCGATTATGAAAAAGCCTTTGATTCGGTGAAACCATCAGCAGTTACCACGGCTCTGAAATCCTGCGGTATTGAAGATGCATACATTAATATTATTAATAACATCTATGAAAATGCAAGTGCAAAGATTTGGCTGTTTGAAAATACAACACACATAAAAATTGGAAAGGGAGTGAGACAAGGTGACACCATATCTCCGAAGCTCTTTAATGTCACATTGGAAAATGTCTTTCAATCACTGAACTGGGAAAACAAAGGGATAAAGATTAATGGAGATTATCTAACCCACCTTCGTTTTGCTGATGACGTAGTCATTTTTGCAACTACCCCATCAGAGCTGCAGAGTATGATCCAGGAACTTGCTGACAAGAGTAAAGAAGTGGGATTAAAAATGAACTTTCAGAAGACAAAAGTGATGTTCAATGCTTTTACAAGAAATGAAGATTTATCGATTGATGGAGAAAACTGGAGATAACAGATAAGTATGTTTATCTTGACAGCAGATATCAAGTGAGGGTCACATTGATGAAGAAATTAATCGGCGTACAAAACTTGCCTGGAGAGCTTTTTGGAAGAAACAGCATAATTTTCAAGAGCAATATGCCATTATGTCTTAAAAGAAAAGTGTTTGATCAATGCATCCTTCCAGTGCTTACGTATGGTGCAGAGACGTGGACCTTAACTAAAAGAGACATACAAAGGCTGCAGACAACTCAAAGAAGCATGGAGAGGTGCATGCTTAGTATAACCAGGAGAGATAAGAAGAGGAACTCGTGGATCCGAAAAATGACGAGAGTGGAAGACATCATGATCAGAGTTAAATCCCTGAAATGGCAATGGGCTGGACATACTGCCAGAAGGACAGACCATAGATGGACAGCCGAAATTTTAGATTGGATTCCAAGGGACAGGAAAAGACCCAGAAAAAGACCACATGGGAGATGGGTGGATGAAATTCGTAAATATGCGGGGAGTGACATGGAGGAGACTGGCACAAGACAGACCGTTGTGGAGGAAACTTGGGGAGACCTTCGTCCAGCAGTGGATTGATAATGGTTGACAATGATGATGATGATGATGATAATCAGTGAACAAGTTTCAGCCCCCTCAAAATTTGTAATTGCCCCATCCCCCAGGAAAAACTCTCTGAATGCGACACTGTGCAGCTCTCTTACAGCGTGCGGATTCTCAGATCCCCATGTCCAGCAGTTATGTCTTCCTGAGACGTGAAATGTGCACTCGTCGCTGAAAATCACCTTCTGAAGAAACTATTGTCGCTATCAATCTTTGACAGCGCGTAGGAAGCAAACGGATATCTCAAGAGCTTGTCATTTGGCTTTAATTTCTGCAGTTTCTGAAATTTGTATGCACCTCTTATGAAAAATGTCGTAGCCTGTTGATCTTGGAATCCCCAGTTCACGACGAACCAACTTTGGTCTGCGGTGGAACGCTTCACGAATGACCTTCATTCGGTCTTCAGACACATGTTTCTCACATGCCTTCTGCTTTGCAAATCAGCCAGTTTCCAGCAACCTTTTGTGTCACGCTGTTACTGTGTCTCTCGGCTGGTTCCATTTCGTACATTTACCAGAATTTCCTCTGCACTGTCACTGGAAATTTAAATTCTGCAAGCCAGTAACCACACTGCACTTGCTGCTGCGCCGTGCACGTCATTTCAATAACGACTGACTCGCAAAGTACTAGAGGTGGAGGTACTATCAATAGTAATGTCCAACTCAGTACATCAATAGTTTTTCTTAACTATCGATAGTTTTAAAATTTTCACGTGGATAGAGGTAGGAAATAACTTCCTACCTTCATGGTTTTTCAATGCTGTAAGTGAACTACTCAGCTTCCATCGATGGCATTAATGAGCTGATTTGAACGCTCACTGTACATCTGTAGTTTTACTTCGCAAATGTTTCTAAGTGATGTGAATGGAGAACAAAAAATTCATGTGGGGCCCAAGGAGGTTAGAATGATACTTCTGGAGATGCCCTGGTCTCTTAACCGTGAAGCCGCAAGGTGTGGGAATTTGCTGTTGTTTACGTGATACTTATGTAATTTCAACTGTTTGTACTGCATTTTGGAATTGCATGGTTTTGGGTTGCAGAAACCGTGTTAATATCAACCCGGAATGAATTACGCTCCTTACACGAGTGAAGTTTTTAATTTTAATGTTATGTTTTGCTTAGAATTCACACTAATGTTAGCCTATTTCAATTTAAAATAAGAATGGGAAGAAGCCAGGAGCCTCAAAATAATTAAGAATTTTATAAATCCAGCATTTTCTCACACATCGGCAGCAAGTTATGATGCAAAATTAGAAACATTTGCGACGAAAGAATGCGATTCGGCCAACACAAAGTGCATTGCAACAGCCTTGAAAACCATCAGCTTTCCCACACTTTGACAGCCGTCGCTTGCGATTATAGGCTTCACACAAAGTGGTACTGCTTCATTAATAAGGGCATCTCCAGATATCTTATTCTAACCTCCTTGGTGAAGCCCGTGAGGTTTTTTTTTTACATATGTGTATGTGAAATTTTAAGGTTCATAATACGTGCCACGGAAGCCACCAACAGGTGTCGTTTCGTATGCTGCAGTGTCGGCTTATGTGAATGATCTGCAACTCCAATCTTCCACATGACCGCCATTGTCATATGTGTTCATGCCCACTTTGTTTAGAGGATTTCCATACGCATTCAATTGCAGATTAAGCAATTTTCTTTTGAACCCTAGCCATACATCCCTCCTCTGATTTTATACGCCATTGATTCAGCCCGTTCTGTATTTCATTTCATCGAGATTTTATCTGATGGTGTAAGGTAAAAACTAAGAAATGATTTGCAACAGTAACTATGTTCATAATCGACAGACTCCTAAAATCTATTTATCGTTATTTATTCTTGACTAAACACACAAGTAAAACGCTAATGAAAGTTGACTGTTAATACACTGCTGGCCACCCAAAATGCAACACCAAGAAGGACACGAGATAGCAAAGCCAGATTTACTGGACACATAACAACAGATACAAAGATGAAACGATTGAGCTTACAGGCCCGTGCGACTTTCGGAACATGCAGACATCAATAGTTCATGTGGCCCCCATGGCTGGCAATAACGGCCGCTACACGCCGCGGCATCGAACGAAAGAGGCTTTGGATGTGGACTTGGGGTATGTCGGTCCAGGCTGCTTCCACACGTTGCCACAGTTCATCAGGCGTAGCCGCGGGTAGTGCTTGCCGGGCCACTCGGTTGCTGATCAGCGACCAGACGTGTTCGATGGGCGACATAGTGGGAGAACAGGTTGGCCACAGCAGCAGTGACACCTGGTGGGCCGTGAAGAATTGTTGCACGATGGGTGCCACAAGCGGGCGCGCAATGTCCTGTTGAAACGTGACCGCTGGCAGGTCCTGCAGGTAAGGAGGACTACAGGCTCCAAAACGTCAGAGATGTAGTGGTGGCTGTTGAGTGTACCGGCGATGTGTACCAGAGGGGTGCGGGTGTCATATCCAATTGCGCCCCAAACCATAACGTCAGTCGACCGACCGGTATGGCGATGCATAATGCAGACGTCATACAGTCTCTCGCCGCAGTGCCGCCACACGCGGATCCGACCGTCGCAGTGTTGCAGGCAGAAGCGGGATTCGTCGGAGAAGACAATGTCGTGTCATTCCGTAGTCCAGGTGCGGCGTTCAACGGCCCACTGCCGCCGCACTCGTCGGTGGTGTAACGTCAATGGTAATCGGAGCAATGGCCGCTGTGCGACAAGTCCCCGCTCCTGCAGACGACGTCGAACGGTACGTGCTGACAGGTTGTTCCTCAACACACCCTAATTCCTGCGCTAACGTTCGTGATGTGGCGGTGCGAGCCGTCAATGCCCGCCGCACAACATGCCGGTCCTGTAGATCAGTGTGCCGCGGCTGCGGCAATCGCTCACGTCTGTCCGTCCATTCCTCCTGCACCCACCGAATCCATACTCGCCTCACTGTGGCTGGATGTCGTCCCACACGGGCGCCGATGTCTTTTTACGATAAACCGCTGTCACGATAATCCACTATTCGTCCTCTGTCGAACTCCGAAACGTGCTGGAATGACTGCCATATTCTGCGACGAGGCATCACGTAGCTTCCCACGCACGTGTCCGGCAGCACAACACACTTCCACTACTTACAACCCGCCTTCTGTGCACCCTTCTTATAGTGCTTCTCGGTGGCGTGCCGGGCACACATGATTTGCATATGCCCTGCAATACTAATCGTTTGCATGTCCTCTTGCGAGCGACGCATGCTGCGAATTTCAGGCCAATCAGATGCTTCCTTCTTGGTGTTGCATTTTGGGTGGCCAGCAGTGTACTAAACATAAAACGAATGAGTTCTTAATCACCAACGAACTTTGCTTTCTATTAAGTCTGTTTTAAACAGTCTTACCATAAAATTAATATCCCTTTGATCACTTCACACAAAAACAGTTTATTCCAGCGAGTATCCTTTTAGGTCATCATAATACATGTACTCTTTTAGAGCACTTTTTGTAAGAACAACAAACACTGTGTGTTCACACACATCAAAGCGACGCCATCTCCTCTGTGTCTGGGGTAGTGATTCCATAATTCTCTGCCACGAACCGCTGGCTGTTCTGCTCGGCTTCCACGCAACTGAAACTCACAAACGTAAACTTGCAGCAGGTGTTCAACGAAAACAAAAGAAACGAGCAAAGGACGCTAGCATCCAACATTATCTAATTCATTTTCTAGGGCTTATGTATCCCAGTCGTCAGATTCGACAAATCCACACATTCTTCACCTTCCTACGTACTTCGGCTCCGCCGAACCCATTCCAGATTAGGTTTACCGAAAAAAAATGCAGGAAAAAAAAAATAATAATTGAGCAACAGCCCCACTCAAAACTTTATTTATTCCATTTCTCACGGATGATTCCCACGATTTTGTCAAACGTTAGAAGGAAAATTATTTTGCATGCAAAACTGCAGAATTCTCTTCTTTAGCTTTTGTGAGCAGAAAAACAACAACAAAAAAACAACAACAATCAATTGCATTATTGGAACACTTACCGCACGTGTTGGTTTCCGTATTTCCGTTGTGTAGATGCGGCATGGGGGTTGTTTTTCATTCGGTTGCTGTTCCTTTTTAATTAGCCTCGTCACTAAATGAAATTTTTTTCCCTCCCTGCCGCTTCTACATTTCAATACGTTTTTTACCCAAGTACTTTCGGTAACATTCCGTTACCGTCATCTAGGGGACGTTTTGCCCTGACCAGCACGGACCGTGTCGGCAGAGCATTAGGTGGTTCTTGTGAGCTGCATCTGTTCACGGTTATCGCTTCTTCTTGGGCGTTGTGGCGCCATCTCTTATTGGCCTGCGATCTAATTTTTCGAACTTTTCCGGTTTTTTTGCTCAATTTTAATTAAATTCCTCCAGCTGTTTCTTAAAATATTAGGGTCATTGTGGTTGCAAACTGTTGCTCTATTTTTTTCTATCATTACTGACTCTGCTATTCTGAGGTGTTTCTCGGATTTACAGCTTTTTATGATTTTTATATTTTCAAATTTAGGATATTTTTGTTTAGCCAGACAATATTGAATTATTGCAGTTTTTTCTTCTTTTTTCTACCAATTTTTTATATATTGCTTTAACCTGTGTTTAAGCTTATTTTTGGTACTCCCTATATATGCCATTGGAGGGTTTTCTGTAATAGGAATTGAGTAAATAACTGCTTTTTCTAACATTTTTATTTTTTCATTATTTTTGATTACTACATTTTTGATAGTATTTACTTTTCTTCCAATTTGAATGTTATGCTTTTTACAAATATTATTAATTTCATTAGTAGTACCTTTAATGTAAGGAAAACCATTTAGATATTTGATTTCATTTTCATTTATTACAGCATTATTTTTTATTTTCTTTAGTACTTCTGTGTTCCATTTTTTATTAAATGGTTTGGATAACCAAAACTACCTGCACTTTTTTTTTAAAACACTGGCGGAAAGTGAAAAAAGAACACCAAGAAGGAATTGGCGGACGATCATGAAATTTTCATATGTTAATGGGGTCGAGTTTACGTAGGTGTGATGTTAATTTAGTTACCAACCGGTGAGCGCTTAACGCCACAGCATGGCATAATATGCAAATTATCGTCGGTGGTATTTAAGGAGTACGGCAAAGTGAATGTAATCAGTCGTCGGTGTACGGACATGTGCGAAGACCCTGAAGAAGCTGCAATGCCTGGACATGGAAGACGTGTACGATTTCAGCAGTTGTCGGACTTTGAGTGAGGTCGTCTAGTCGGACTCCGCAACGCCGGGTGGTCGTATCGTCATATTGCGGAGCGAATTGGACAGGAAGAATCGGTGGTGGTACGATGGTGGCGTAGATGGTCGGAGGAACATTCCCACACGAGAAAACGTGGAACCGGGAGTCACAGACGGACTGATGAGCGGACCGATCGACGCATTAGAAGAGCGGCGTTGTCAAGCAGAACATCCACTGCGACGCAAATCCGAGCTGCCTTTGGAACTGAGGTGACTGTGCGAACAATCCGCAACCGTCTACTGGATGCAGGACTACGTGCACGTGTGCCTCTGGCATGTGAACCTCTCGACTCCAGCCCACCGTCAGGAACGGCTGCAGTGGTGTCGCCAACGTCCGCATTGGAGAACGCAATGGCGATCTGTTGTGTTCAGCGATGAAAGCAGATTCTGCTTGGGAGCCTCCGATGGCCGTATGCGTGTTAGCAGATGCACAGGGGAGCTCCTCCACCCTTCTTGCATCCGCCAGCGACACACAAGGCCTACACCTGGTCTCCTGGTGTAGCGATCAGCTATCACTCCCGTACACAACTAGTGTTTGTACCGGGTACGTTAAACAGCACCTCCTACATCAACAACATCATTCAGCCCGTTGTTGTGCCATTTGTACGGTCGCTCCATCGTGGTGTTTTCCAGCAAGATAACGCATGCCCACACATGGCACGTGCAACGCAACATACACTTCAGGGTGTGAGACAACTTCCACGGCCTGCACGTTCACTGGATTTGTCCCCCATTGAGCACGTGTGGGATTTTATGGGACAACGACATATCCGGTCTCCACGGCCAGCCACGACCATCCCCGATTTACGCGTCCAGGTTAAGGATGCTTGGAACTCAATACCCCAAACTTACATCCAACATCTGTACGACAGACACCATGCCAGAATTGCACAGTGTGACGCAGTTCATGGCGGTTCAACCTCGTACTAACCATGTTACATGGAAATGTTATTTTTCAGTTTACCATCAAATACAGCTGTATTTTGCCATAATGTTTTGATCACGTTATCCTCTGTATTCCGTCATTATGCTGTATAAATTTTGTTGGTATCAGTCGTCTCCTTCTTGGTGTTCTTTTTTCACTTTCCGCCAGTGTATTTAAGTTTTTCATTAATGAACTGAATATTTTCAGAGTGCATATATGCTCTTTTAATTAATGTTTTCAGACTATTGAATTTTTGTGGATAAGGATGTGCCGAATTGTACGGGATAACAACAGGAACAAATGAACTTTTTTGATAAACTCTGTATTGCTACTTATTTGTGGATTTTATAACTTGTACGTCCAAAAAGCCTATTGCAGGTAGTTTTGGTTATCCAAACCATTTAATAAAAAAATGGAACACAGAAGTACTAAAGAAAATAAAAAATAATGCTGTAATAAATAAAAATGAAATCAAATATCTAAATGGTTTTCCTTACATTAAAGGTACTACTAATGAAATTAATAATATTTGTAAAAAGCATAACATTCAAATTAGAGGAAAAGTAAATACTATCAAAAATAATGAAAAAATAAAAATGTTAGAAAAAGCAGGTATTTACTCAATTCCTATTACAGAAAACCCTCCAATGGCATATATAGGAAGTACCAAAAATAAGCTTAAACACAGGTTAAAACAACATGTAAAACATTGGCAGAAAAAAGAAGAAAAAACTGCAATTATTCAATATTGTCTGGCTAAACAAAAATATCCTAAATTTGAAAATATAAAAATCATAAAAAGCTGTAAATCCGAGAAACACCTCAGAATAGCAGAGTCGGTAATGATAGAAAAAAATAGAGCAAAAGTTTGCAACCACAATGACCCTAATATTTTAAGAAACAGCTGGAGGAATTTAATTAAAATTGAGCAAAAAAACGGAAAAGTTCGAAAAATTAGATCGCAGGCCAACAAGAGATGGCGCCACAACGCCCAAGAAGAAGTGATAGCCGTGAACAGATGCAGCCCACGAGAACCACCTAATGCTCTGCCGACACGGTCCGTGCTGGTCAGAGCAAAACGTCCCCTAGATGACGGTAACGGAATGTTACCGAAAGTACTTGGGTAAAAACACATCGAAATGTAGAAGCGGCAGGGAGGAAAAAAAAAATTCATTTAGTGACGAGGCCAATTAAAAAGGAACAGCAACCGAATGAAAAACAACCCCCATGGCGCATCTACACAACGGAAATACGGAAACCAACACGTGCGGTAAGTGTTCAATGTGGATTTAACAGTAAGTCGAATAATGCAATTGCATTAATGCACGTCAAAAAACGAATTAACTTTTCAATAGCAAACTTTTTCTAACGAAATTCAATATTGGAAGTACTTGAAAAAACAATCAAGCAATGCAAACAGAAAATAAGAATTAAGGAGTTCCGAATTTGCTCGTTCTTCATGCAAAACATTTTTTTCGTGACTTTTGCTTACTCACTTCAGGAGGATGTCGTCAAAACATTGCCCCGGTGCAGAGCCCATTTAAGGGAGGGCCTAGGGGGCTGCAGCCCCAGGCCACACACTTTCAAGGGGCCCCCAATTTCTGCTGAGTGTTTCAATTTTTTCGGACATAATGCGTTTATTTCCACAGAGGACGAAAAGAAACGTTTTCACATACTGAGAATGCGTAGGTTGTTTTCACAGAGGAGGGGCAGAAACGTTTTCACATACTTAAAGAGCGCTCATTTCAAAAACAAAAAAAAAACAGTCAATATTTAAGGTAAAGAGTAGAAAGCTCGTCAAAAACATGAACACACACCACGTCGTCATTCGTCTTATCACCAGTATTGTGGCGCCATCTACTGGCAGCGTCTAAGAAGAAAAATTATTTGACAGTCAAAAATATAGCTAACAGCACAGGGACGTTCCCACAAACAAACACGTCCAAAATCTATAAAATGCTATATATATCCACCAAAAAAAAAAAAAAAAAAAAAAAAAAAGTTGTAGGGCGCCAGTAATTGTCTGGATGATCACAGCCATCTAGTGGAATTTGTTCAAATTCTATTTGGAACTTTCAAGATCCGGTTTGGCAACACTGAATTTCTGGATCGGGTTTGCCGTTTGGCAACATTGACTTTCCAGATCCGGTGTGTCATTGTTGTAGGGATGGGAAATGTTGTTCTTTCTACTGAACAGTTCTTCCTGCTCCTGTTCTTTTTTCAGGAGCTGTTCTTTTATCTGTTCTTGTTCAGCTGAGCTGTTCTTTTACACTGCTGGACAATTGCTAAGGACGGATCATAAACGGCTATATAGCGCATAAAAAAGTAAGTGTGGTTGGATGCCAAGTGAAATAAAATAATGTCAGAATGCCAGGACATTACAAGAAAGACAATTTATTGTGCTCTGAAATCCAGAAGACTTTGGAACGTGTTCAAGGGACAAACAGGCCATTTTGTGCAGAATACGTAAAAGTGAAAAAATGCAATTACCGTCCGCAGGCGTTCCGGCGTAAGATGTCAATATGGGATATGGCCACCATGGAGGGCGATGCAAGATTCCAGACGTCGTGTCATGCTTTGCACAACATTACCAAGCAGCTGTTGGGGTAATTTATCCCATTCCTCTGTCAGTGCACGGATGAGGGTGTCCTTGTTTATTGGAGGGCATTGGCGACCAGCAAGACTCCTCCCCAAAGCATCCCACACATTTTCAATGGGTTTCAGATCTGGAGAACGTGCTGGCCATACGAGGCGTTGAATATCCTCGCTCTCAAGACACTCCTGGACAGCGACTGTTCGATGACATGTTGCGTTGTCGTCCATGAAAATGAATCTATCACCGACAGCACCACGGAACATGTGAACATGAGGTAGCAGAACATCATTAGTGTATCGTTGGCCAGTCATAGTCCCAGTTGGAAGCACATAGAGGGACGTACGTCCATTGATCATGATGCCAGCCCATACCATGACACTACATGTCGGATATCGGTCCCTTTCCTGTATGTTTGTTGGACAATATGCAGTACCACTATCACGCCAGATCAGTTGTCGTCGACAATCAGACGATAGACTGTATCTACTCTCATCTGAGAAGAGGACAGCAGACCAGTCGTTATGAGTCCAATTGCGATGTTGATGGCACCATCGCAAACGGGCGGTATGGTGACGTCTGGACAACGGGATGCACACAACAGGACGGCGGGCGTATAGTCCTCCTTCATGCAAACGTCTGGCGACAGTAAACTGATTTGCTACCTCACTAGCTATGCTGCGCCGGCGTCTTTTTGTTGATAGCACTATGTACCGATCTTCTGCAGGTGTATTGCGAACACGACCTCCCCGTGACGTTTGCTACACTCTCCATTGGTTTGAAATGATTTCCAAAGCCTTGAAACAACACTGTGGCTGACGTCGAACTCCCTGGCAACATCTGTTATTTTTCGCCCTTCTTCAATCTTGCCAATAATACGGCCACGCGTAAAATCACCTAGGTGATGTCGGGAAGACATACTGAAAATTGCAAGTTCGTCAATTGATTCTTTCCCTTTCAACTTTGCGTTTGAACAACGACGGTCAATACGCGTCAAATCCTTTATATCTCTTATCAGCGCTATGACCTCACGAACAAGTTCGGCAATCCAAAATTTGCATACGCACAACACGTCTTACTGTATCCCGCACTTATGCTAATTTCCACATTTTCATGCCTTCCATTTTATGGTTGCTATCGTTGCTATTGTCATCCGTCCTTAGCAATTGTCCGGCAGTGTATAATCTTTTGCTTTATACGAATGTGTATAAACATGTCGACCACAAGCCTTTTTCAGCTCAATAATTATGAAAATAGTTTTTTTTAGCTAAATAATTATGAAAATAAGTTATAACTAAGTAATTTGTTAATCAATAATAAATAAAACAAATTACAACAAGGAAAGGCTTACTTAGGAACTCCAATGTGCACCGCACTTAATTACTCAATTTTTTCATTTATTTTTCCCAGGGTGTGGGTTCCTTAGTCTTTTCTTTTTACAACCTGTATTAAGAACTGAAGTCGCGGTGTGATATAACATTACATCTCCTTGCGACACTTGTCTTAATTTTGCCTTCACAACTATTACCCATTGGAAAGGAGAGAACAAAATGCTCTGCTTTATGTGTTTTTTATGCGCTAAAAAAACACTGAAATACAATTGAAAAAACCTTGCTAAAAATACCTACACTGCTGAGTAGACACCTTACGCAAAATGGAAATTCTGGGAATTTTTTTACCTTAAACGGGATTCCTACCTAATAATTCTGGGTTACTGTTGCTTTCCTTGAAAGGCAAATACGACACAAATGCACTTAAAGAAAAAAACGAAGAGCACTTAAGTACACTACAGTAACCCTGCGCCTTTCAAAAACAAAATCGGTAAGAATATCGTGACTAACACTCCTGAGTTCCCACGATGAGTAAGTCCAACTAAAAATTTGTTGGACGCTTATCTGATAGCTGAAAAAACTATAAATAAATTTGTTTTACTTTTGGATGCAGCTCCAGCGAATACTTAGCTACACGTAGGTACCTGAAATAACATTAAAAAAAAAAAAAAAACACTGGCTTAATCCAGCACAAAATATGTACTTTGAGAAAAAAAAAATTAGTTGAGCAGTTCTGAAAAGAACTATTTTTGCCAAATATTTATGACAAAGAGGCAGAAGGACACAAAACGTTCCCTGGCAGTTTGTTCTGTGCACAATAGAACAGAACACAAAGTCAGAGAACAGGTCAGAACTCAGGAACGTACTAACTAGTAAAGAACAGTCAGTCAAACTGAACCAGTTCCGGAAAGGCATTCCGAGTCACTCCCACGTCACTGACGTCGGTAGCAGAACAGGAGCTGGCGAGAAAAGAACAGGTTCTTTTATTTCTCCCGTTCTCCCCACATCTCTACGGAGTAGAGACTCCCGGACTCAAGAGAACAGGTTTTTTGGCAACGGAAGAACAGGCTGTTCCCGTTCAGTTCAAGGAACTGGTGCAAAAGAACAGGTTGTTCTTTTACTACCCATCCCTACATTGTTGTCTGGTGCTCTTTTCAGAACAGTGGTTTGACGTTTACTTGGAGTAGAGTACGAAAAAAATTGATATGCTTGTGTTAAAGTAACAGTTTTATCACGATCCAGTTTTGAAAATAATTCTTATGTCATGTCTCAAAGACAGTACCTTAGTGGCGCTACAAAGCGGAAACTGAGATTAAAGAAAGAAGAACAATTAAGCAAGGTAAGGAAACTTACAAATTTCTTTAAGCTTCCAATAGCAGAATCCAATCCCGTAACTGAGGAAACGGAGAATGAGCTTCAGAATTATGATAATTTATTTGCCGAGAAAAGTCCTGATAGCCCTAAATTTCGGAAAAGAGAACTTGAACCTGAACATGAACCCAATAGCAACAAATCAGCTCTTATCAACAATGATGAAAAATGTGGCAGTATGGAGCATACAGATGAAACTGATATGAGTATGAATGACAGTGTGAAAAGTAAGCCCTGCGATTTAGGGCACAAAACTTGTAGTGCAGAGCATGTGCAAGCATCAGCCAATTTCCAAAGCATTAATTCCATTGATATGGAAAATTACAAAGATCCTGGCAAATGGCCAAATTTTTTAAGTAATAACTTTAGAGATTTATGCCTGAACAGTGGGCCTGAGTTCTTTCAAAATCATAATCCCAATAACTTTTATTTGTCACAGAGGCAATTTAAAACACAGAACAGATATCTATGCAACACCCTTTTCGAACACAAACTTCCAAATGGAGAAGTTCAAGAACGTAAATGGTTGATGTTTTCAGAAAGCACATGTTCTGTGTACTGTTGTGTATGTAAATTGTTTAGTGACAATAATGAATCACCATTTGTTGGTTCTGGGATTAATAACTGGAAACACGCTGAGGAAAAAACATCAGAACATGAAAATAGTTCCTCTCATCGTAAACATATGATGTGCTGGTTATCACGAACAAATGTTAACTTTAAAGAAAAAAATTGCAGAACAATTAGCTTCTGAAAAACAATATTGGACAACTGTCTTAGAAAGAGTAGTTGCAGTTATAAAGTTTTTGGCCCAAAGAGGTCTGGCGTTTGAGGGTGAAAATAATTTTTTGGGATCTCCAAATAATGGGAATTTCCTAGGGATGCTGGAACTATTGGCACAGTTCGATCCTTTCCTCAAGGAGCATTTAAAGAATCACAGAAATAAAGGGAAAGGTAATGTGTCCTACATTTCTCAAACGGTATGCAATGAACTGATAGAAGTAATGGGAAAAGAAGTTCTTCATAAAATAATTAGTGAAATAAAATGCACCAAATACTTTGCACTGATATTAGATTCAACTCCTGATGCCTCACATGTTGATCAGCTCTCCGTTGTTATACGGTATTGTTTTGAAGGACATGTTTATGAACGATTCTTGACATTTATACCCATTCAAAGCCATGTGGGTAAAGTGCTATGTGACTATGTAACAAAGTATCTTGTTGACAAGGGCCTTGACATGACACTCTGCAGAGGGCAGAGTTATGACAATGCCAAGAACATGTCAGGTGAATATGAAGGCTTGCAAGCTCACATTAAGAGGATCAGCGATGTCGCACTGTTTTCACCATGCAGCGGTCATTCTTTAAATCTTTGTGGTGTTCATGCTGTGCAGTGTTGCTTAGAAGCTGTAAACTTCTTCGGTTTTTTACAAAAGTTGTATTCATTTTTCATTGTGTCAACGCTTGATCATCCTTCTCTAGTTTCTTTACAGAGAATGGGAATGCTATGTTTCATGCACTGTAATTCTTCAATTCTTCTTCCTTAGCCTTTTTCAAATAGCATTCCATATTCTGCGTCGGCATGTCTGGCACTTTAATGTTATCAGTGTTGCAAGCCACAGCTGGAACAATACGATAGCTATCTGGTAGCGACAACTTCGTGCTGCAGTCAACAGGTGGAACAGTGATTTGAGGTCTGGAAATACCATGGTCCAAAACACTTGGAAACTAAATACGGTGATGCTGGTTCTATGGAACGACCCTTGAGAAGTTGTTGAGGATAGGTTATGGTCGATGTTGTCAAGTGCACCTACTGTGAATAGTTCCTTACGGAGTTGAGTGGGACAGACCAAATCATCATCCCTGTTATGTTGACAGGCAGCTGTTGTGAGCCAGTCCTCTACTTCTAGCACCCGGTCGTAGCTCACACTAATCCCACGCTCATGAAGTTGCGTCACCAATGTCTTGCTTCTTGTGTGGGCATGATCAGAGATTCCTAGAAATAGCGGTAGTGGAGGTTCTTCAGACTTTGTGTGGCACATATTTGTTGTAGATGTGGAAATTCTCATTTTGTAGTTGAATACTATCAACTGGCAAATGGTGAGGCATGCTTTGGTATTTGAAACACTCTGTTCCTTTATGTTCGGGCCATAGAACAGCATGGCTACCATAGTTTTTAGGATTGCTGGTACTGATTGCTCTTCACAGTCTGACACAAAGTTACTAGAGAATTAAGGAACAACTGCATCCAAAATTTCTTTTCTCAGAAATTTTGAAACCCGAGCCATTGATAGAGCTTCTTAGTCGAAATCACGTGATTGCTAGCATCTGTCAGCAGTTTCTGGAGACCCTTATTGAATACCAACAGTACGTTTTTACCATCAGACTGCTCTTGACAATCGCCAAGAAAGTGTTCGAGTAGCTTTTTCTTAAGTCTCAATTTGTTGATTATCTTTGAAAATCCCAAAATCCCAAGCCGCTTTTCATACAGACTACTGTATGTAAATCAACAAGTTTGAATAAATAATTTCCCTCCTCGACGGACAATTCTATGTACATAACAAGTTCCACAAACACACGAGATTCTGACATTTTCTCACTACTGTTATCAAATGATAATGCATCTCTCTTTCTCTCCAGACTTCTATGGCGATTCTTGTAAGCTGTTAAACATGTGTTCTGATATTTTGCTTTGCTGACTATCAAATCTCCACCAGCAATTCGTGCTAAGAGTTCTGTATCTTGTAATTCACTAGCCATATCTCTCAGAGTATTGTTTAGCGTTAATGTTCAGTAATTATGAAGCAGTCCTTGTGTGTCCATACAGAATATGCATCGTTCGTCCCACGTACTTGTAGATGCTATATTGCTTGATTGACGAGCAGACTTTCGGCCACCCTCATTTGATTCACATTTACGTTTCTCCTTTTGTCGCTCTCTGGTTTGACCGAGAAAACTTAAGTCGACACTGTTTGTGCCACTTGGCATGGTTTTCCAATAAATGAGTTGCATTTTCACATTCAGTTAACTCAACTGGCAAAAAATCAAGTTGCCTGAACTCTTCTACAATGTGTAGAAACTCATCATAGCTTTTACATGCGTCGTCAGGAGGGCTATCTGCTGGGAGCCTCAAATATCCACCATCAGTATGGCAAATAATGCACTTTTCCCAATTCATGATTTCTTTCCATAAATTCTTACTATTCTTATTTATGACAACTTCTTATTATTCAGCAATCTGTAAACAAAGAAACAAACAAAAACAATCAAAAAAAAAAAAAAAGCAAAGAAGATAAAAGTCGAAAAATTACAGGTACAGTCTAAAGAAAACAAAGATGGCGGACACTGAAATCGGGCATCCCCCCTCTGAACTGATAATACTGAGGGTATATAAGAACTGAGCAAAATTTGTCGCTTTAATCCAGCATGTCACGGTTCTGCCTATTATTTGCTCTAAGCTACCACATTATTAAGCTTTTGCTTCCTTTGTTAATTAGAAGGGAAACATCTAAATCAAAGCAAAATTTTTTAAATTTCCTCTTCAGTCATTTCTCGAAATTCAGAAAGAAATTTAAGTATATTATGACGTTCCTGTAGATTTTCAAACCTTTCCTGAATGGAATTTAAGGTGGTATCAACAGTCGTTAGATAAAATTGTATTCTGAACAATTCTTTTGGATTTGTGATAGATTCATCAGGACTCATAATCAGAAAGGCAAACTTTAGTCCTACTCCTTATAACTGGAAATTCTGCCTCCACATTTACTTCTGCAGCTAAAGCTTCTGCATCCCTAATATATTTACTAAATGCCTCTTCATATCTTGCTGGACTTTGAAATTAGTGGTCTAAGCGATGGCATCTGATCATTCGGCGGAAAAGGTGTCCGGGTTCGAATCCCGTGAGGCATGGATGTTGTGTTTGTCTTACGGCCCTGGCTCTCTCCCTTCCCTGGAACCAGTGACTCTAAATTAGGGACGGGCAACTGCTTATAGCCCACTGAGTTGCTCACGGTGGTTGTTAAACCTCCAATAAAAAAAAACATTAAGAGATTCATATATGTTTTATTGAGGGCACTGAAACATTTTACTTAGGTACATCATTTTTTGACAGAACACCGTTCCATATAATGATTGAGGAGATGAACTTAAAAGACGCAATCCGATCTAACAAACATTGAGCTGTATATTTTGTTTTCATGTCTCTAGAATTGTCATCTATTAGATCATTTAAACTTTTCATGACTTCACACAATTGCAATCTCAGAGGTTGCACTGCTTTTTTTCTACTCTCCCAGCTTATATAACTTGCGGATTTCAGTGTTAATCTACTAATATTACGCTTTAGTATATCCCACCTGTAAGAGGATGCAGAAGAAAATGTGTACAATTTTTCGATAATGTTAAAAAAATTAACTGTTGTAAATGTTACTGTATTTTGGCAGCATCATTTACAATTAAATTCAATGAATGGGATGCACAAGGTACAAAAAAAGGTCTAGGATTTACACTCCTGATTTTCTTCAGCAAGCCATTATGCTTATCACGCACATCTGCCCCGTTATCGTACTACTGTCCACGCATATCTTGAATATCTAGTTAATAAACTGCTAAGAGTTCACTTTGAAGATAATTACATAATGCTTCCCCCGTAGTGTCTGAAACTGGATAAAACCTAAGAGATAATTCTCTAACTGCAACATCAGAATTGCCAATATTTACAATTCTAACTTCAAAAGCTATCTGTTCAATGTGACTGGCATCTGGCGTGCAGTCGAGAATTACCGAAAAATATTTTGCTTTCTTTACAAATTCCTTGATTTTTTATTTTATGCCACTTGCTAAAACAGATATGATTTCATTTTGAACAGCATGGCCTAAATAATGAGGCATACGATTCTCAAAATAATGGCTCACCATCGTCTTTTTTCAGATTCAAAGTACCGTTGTTGTTCTTTATCAATTGCACAACTGTTGTCGAGGCGTGTTTTTAATTCATACCATTCTTTGCAGTTTTGCACGTGTTCTACACAAGAAATCTCCTTGGTTCTACATTCGCTTCATGCAGCGATAAATGAGTAGCTAAATGTCGCCAATCTGAAAATCCCTGATAATCTGTTAGTTTGTTTTGTTATAAAGCAAACAACTTGCAAGGAAACAAAACACACTATTGGATTTTGTAGAATAGATTAACCAAGCTCTTTGAACTTTTTCACCGTTAGGTAAAACTCGCATTGCCAACGCGAGTCTAGAGTAAAAGTTCTTAAAATGGTGGTTCCTCAAATGTACCACCGAAAGAGACTGCTCCGGCCGCCTGCGTGCACGCACACTTGCCAGAACCGTCGAATTGCTCACGGTGGCTTGGCCGCTAAACCCAAACAGAAAAAAGAATGTTAGCTTTAATGTTTATCGGAGCTTAGCTTTTTGACAATGTGGAAAGGTAAGAAAAATTCTTGTCAGAAATAATTCATTTAAGTAAGGTCCTTGCACCAATTAATTCCTGAGCTATTGAACAACCCAGCACTTACCCTCTCAATGAGGAACACAGATACAGTATTAAATTTCGTGAAGATGTAAACAACAGGGTTTCTAAAGCATTGCTCCCCGTATGTTTTAACCTCCCCTACAATCCTTCCCCAATGTAGATACATGACCCAATTCAGCCATTTTGATTCCAAAATTACAAATTGAACCAAGATATTAATCCTAAAGATGGCAATTCGATCCCTGGTGCAAATGTGACAAGGATGGCAAGTCAGACAATATCCGAAAACTTGAAATTTTTCATCGTCCTGGAGCGGGACTCGAAGCATACCCGGGCGTTTTCCGGGAGACGCGGGTTCGAGTCCCGCTCCAGGACGATGAAAAATTTCAAGTTTTTGGATATTGTCTGACTTGCCATCCTTGTCACATTTGCGCCAGGGATCGGATTTTCATCTTCAGGATTTGTATTATGTGGCATAGTCCCGTATTTCTTTCAAGATATTAATTTTTGTGAATATCTGTTCCAGCAGGGAAACCCTGCTGTGTCAAATTTCGTGAAGATCCGTTGAATGATTGCAGCATGCCAAAGCTAATACGTTCTTTTGTACATATGGAACACGTCTAAAAACTAATCTAATCTAAAATTAAAACGAAAACCAAATATTTGAAAAAACAAAAAAAGTAAAGACTTACATTGTGACTGTGAACATTTTTCGTACCCTGTCGACATTATGACCACCACCGGTATATTCCAGGTTTCCCATATTTTGCAGCGAACCAACCGTTCCGTAATCACTACATGTAATCCACAGCATTTGGAGTGTCTGTAATGGCAGTAAATGAGGAACTTATGCAAAAAAATTACAAATTATTACAATACCACTGAAACCACATATTTTCTCAAAAAACTGCATTCTTGGACACTGGGTTCGAAAACCAGACATAATCCGATTAAATCGGGTAAGTTACACTAAAAGAATCCTGAACTACAAAACATCGCGTAAGGTCAGAAAACGGGAATGGATAAAATTCCAGGAGATGTAACAGAATTTTAGAATATTTCCACGACAAAACGGAACTTCTGGAATTTTTCATGATAAGCACAAACCATGTAAAGTTGTCCCATCCTGTCATATTCCAATGTCTAGTGTAATATTCAAATCATACTTCCCATTACAACCAGCAATGTGTTCTATAGATCAATTGATTTACCTTTCAGAGATATACAGAGGGTGTTCAGAAAGTAATGTCTCCCTGTTTATATACAAGCCTAGGGGGCAAGGTATCAAATTGAAACAAAACAAGAAAAAAGCTCAAAATTTCTACTTTAATTAATTAATTAATTTATTTTTTCTACATAGTTACACTCACGCTCATTATAGATACACCAACATTTAACAAGGTTTTTTTTTAACCCATCTTTGTAAAAATCTTCATGTTGTTCCTGGAACCATTTCCTCATAGCGGCTTGAACATCTTCGTCACAGGTGAACTGAATTCCTTTCAGATGTCTCTTGAGAGCAGAAAACAACCAGAAGTCAGACAGTGCCAAATCTGGGCTGTAGGTAGGGTGCTCAAGAATTTCAAACCCAATTTCTGTATGGCCTCTGAAGTGAAAGCACTGGCATGGGGTTTGATGTTCTCGTTATGCATAATGATTGGCATTTTTCCCACACACACATTGCTTATTCTTTGCTTTAACTCTTTTAAGGTATGCATGTAGCTCTTAGTGTTAAAAGTCATACCTTTTGACCATGTATTCCTGATGAATAATGCCTCTGTAGTCCCAGAACACAGTGAGAATGCACTTACCGGCAGAAATTTCGAGTTTTGAATTTTTTCGCTTGAAGAGAAAATGAAATGTCAGTATTCCAGCAATTGAATTTTCATTTCTGGGTCATAATGATAAACACAACCCTCACCACCAGTCACAATGCTTAAGAAGAAATCACTTCCATATGTTTCCTAGGGAGTAAGAAACCTTTGGCATGCTTCAAGTCTTGATTTTTTCATTTTAGTCATTAGGTGACTTGGTTCCCAACGAGCACACACTTTGTTGTATCTAAAACGTTAACAATGTCATTGACACTATTTAAACTAATGTTCTGCTGACCAGTGGCGGCTTTTCAGGTGAAGTGCCACTTCACCTATTTCATTTGAAATAAGGTTTTATTTAATAATTTTGTATAATATATTCTTTTCTTTCCTTTATTGAGTGCCAAAATACCCAACATTTTGATTAGATATCAATTCACAATGCGCGTTCAATACGGAAAACAAGTCCTTATATGCAAACCAGTTCAAGTGAAGAGCTGAAATGAGAATGCTCGGAAGTCTGCAGTTTTCGTCCGAGTTGCCATGGTAACTGTGACGTCACTCTACCCTATCTGCCGGGCAAGTGAAGTGTTTTAGGTTGAGACGTCAAGGCTCTGCACCTGCAGTCGTGACTTTCCGAAGAGATCGCAGTGGAACGGGACGGATTGCCATTTCGGTGTTTTGGTACATACTTTCCGAAAGAGATTTGTTTTTTCGTGTTTTGTGATTGTTTTTTAAAAACTTCATTAGTTACTTTAGTTTCGTGTACAGTTTACCAGATAGTGATAGTTTTAGTTTTCAGTATGTATCCTGTGAATGACATTGTCTGTAATTTATTGCAAACTCCGTTCAATCGGTGGAAAGATGAAAATAAAAGAGACATTTTACTTCAATGACGACCGACGGATTCATTGACAATTGTCGCCAAGAAAGAAATCAAGAAGAGCGGTAAATCTTACAACATTAATTTTAAAAATTGTTGGTTTACTGAATATAAATGGCTTTCTAGCCCTTCTGTGTTACAAATTTTTTTTTATTGGCCCTGCTTATTTTTTAGTAATAAAATTCGGCTTGGAATAAAGACAATTTTCAGATTTCTTAAATGTAAAACGGTCACTTCACAAACGTGGTGATTCTAGCAAACACCTGAAATGCGAATTAATGCTAAATAATTTTGAAAATAATCAGAACACCATTGCCGATGCCCTGAGGGAGAATGCTAGGCTTTTGAAAGGCATTTCAACGAAAGTGTTTGTTTAAATAGACTTTTCCTGCAGACATTGATTGATGCAGTACTGTATTTGAGTAAACAAGAACTAGCATTTCGTGACCATGACGAAGCAATGACTCGATAAATCGTAGAAATTCAAGGAATTGCTTTCACTGTTGATATCAAGAAGTCCTTTAAAAATTCAAAATCAATATGAAACGATAAAAAATGTCTTCACAGGTGACTCAAAAGCTATTCAAAACAAATTAATTGAATGTATTTCTGAATATATAAACGATCACGTCAAAAATGAAATAAATGAAGTTCAATGCTTTTCTATTCAAGTAGATGGGAAGACATAAACAGACTTCCGAGTGCTCTTTAATAATAAGATCTGTTGATTCAGAAGGTGTATTGGTTGAGCGATTTTTGGGTTTCCATGATGTGAGTTAAGATAGAAAGTCAGAAGCTTTATACAAAATGCTAGACAAAAATTTGGAACAGTTTGATTATCAACACAAGTCAATAGGACAATGTTACGATGGGACAAGCGTAATGTCTGGACACTTGACTGGGCTCCAGAAAAAATGAAGCATAAAACTGAATATTTTTTGCAAGTCTCCTTTGTTTTTTCATCACTCAGCGAAGTGATCGCTTCGCTGTATGGTGAAAAAACAATACACTCACATCACTCACATTGAAAAGGAATCGTCCATTTCAAGATGCATGCCAACCACAACAGAAATTCGATGGTCCATCACTTCGAAGTTAGTAAGTGTAATAGTTGACGATTGGGATAAATTGAAGGAAGTATTCAAATTTCTCACAAATAGTGACCAATCAGACAAAAAATCAATTCAACTTGCCCAAGGGTTTTTAAATGATATGAGCACTTTTGAATTTACATTTTTGGCAGTAGTATTTAATGAAATATTTGGCTTCACCGATCTACACAGCTGGCCACACAATATGCAACACCAAGAAGGAATCATCCGATTGGCCTGAAATTCGCACCATGCGTCGCCCGCGAGAGGACATGCAAACAATTAGCATTGCAAGGCATATGCAAATCATGTGCGCCCGGCACGCCACCGAGAAGCACTATAAGAAGTGTGCACAGAAGGCAGTAGTGGAAGTGTGCTGTGCTGCTGGACCTGTGCGTGGGAAGCTTCCTGATGACTCATCGCAGAATACGGCAGTCATTCCAGCACGTTTCGGAGTTCAACAGAGGACGAATAGTGGATTATCGCGACAGCGGTTTATCGTACCGAGACATTGCGGCCCGGGTGGGACGACATCCAGCCACAGTGAGGCGAGTATGGATTCGGTGGGTGCAGGAGGGACGGACGGACCGACGTGAGCGATTACCGCAGCCGCGGCACGCCACCGAACAAGAGGACCGGCATGTTGTGCGGCAGGCATTGATGGCTCACACCGCTACATCACGAACGTTAGCGCAGGAATTAGGGTGTGTTGCGCAAAAAACCTGTGTCAGCACGTACCGTTCGACATCGTTTGCAGGAACGGGGACTTGTCGCACGGCGCCCATTGCTCCGATTACCATTGACGTTACACCACCGGCAAGTGCGGCGGCAGTGGGCCATTAAACGCCGCACCTGGTCTACGGAATGGCATGACATTGTCTTCTCCGACGAATCCCGCTGCTGCCTGCAACACCACGATGGTCAGATCCGCGTGTGGCGGCACCGCGGCGAAAGACTGTATGACGCCTGCATTATGCATCGCCATACCGGTCCGTCACCTGGCGTTATGGTTTGGGGTGCAATTGGTAAATGACACCCGCACCCTTCTGGTACGCATCGCCAGTACACTCAACAGCCACCGCTACCTCTCCGACGTTTTGGAGCCTGTAGTCCTCCTTTACTTGCAGGACCTGCCAGCGGCCACGTTTCAACAGGACTCCCGATATGTCACCCTTCGGACACGTCTGGTCGCTGATCGGCAACCGAGTGGCCCGACAAGCACCACCCGCGGCTACGCCTGATGAACTGTGGCAACGTGTGGAAGCAGCCTGGACCGACATGCCCCAAACCCACATCCAAAGTCTCTTTCGTTCAATGCCGCGGCGTGTAGTGGCCGTTATTGCCAGCAATGGGGGCCACACGAACTATTGATGTCTGCGTGTTCCGCAAGTCGCATGGGCATGTAAGCTGAATCGTTTCATCTTTGTATCTGTTGTTATGTGTCCAGTAAATCTGGCTTTGCTATCTCGTGTCCTTCTTGGTGTTGCATTTTGGGTGGCCAGCAGTGTATTATTCAAAATTTTGCAGAACAAATCACTAGACATAAACTACTGTGTTACTCAAATAAAAAAAAAAACTTATGAAATTTTGAGCCATAAAAGGAACGATGAGGTATTTGAAACACTGTTTGGAAAAGCTAGCAAAATCACAGAAACAAGCAGATCTAAACGGGAATATGCTGATCTTACACAAGAAACAATTTTTCAAAATTATAGACAATTGTATTTTGAAATTTTGTACCACATTCTTATGAAAATGGATATACGTTTTCAAGATTGTGAGGAACTTGAACTTCAATTTGCCTGTCTTGCTGACACAACCAAATTCGACCAATTTAACCATGCTTTCGCTCTCACGCTTTTGAAAATCTTCAACATTTTTACGGAAAAATATTTACTAAACACCAGCGCCTTAAAAATGAACTGAGTCTTGCATATGCTAATGAAAAATTAAGGAATATATCGACTCATGAACTTCTTCGATTGCCTCATGGACATAAAGACATTTTTACAGAATCTTATATACTGTATTGGTTTCCCTGATTTTAACAATTGCATCTGCAAGTGTTTCAGTGGAAAGAAATTTTTCTTGCCTTAAAAGAATACAAACTTACTCAAGAAACACTATTTCTCCAGATAAACTTGCTTCTTTGGCAAAGATTTCTATTCAGAAAGACATTTTCTTGATGTCACGAAGAAACAGCCATTTTATGATGACATAATCTCGACAAATTTCCAGCTTTAAAGGGAAGAATTGATCTAATATACGTATAGAAAAATAGGTAAGTTCTCATTAACTGATTTTCATTGAAGACAGTAGATATCTTTTCATATTGCTCTTGTAGCTCTTCACCTATTTTTCCTACCACGAGCCGCCACTGCTGCTGACCTGCTATGGTTCCCACTCATTCTTTGATTTTCTCTGATGAGATCATCGACTTTTTGCCTGTTGAAATCGCAAGCTGCGATTACCAACCTCCCACTCCACGACTGATCCTTTATGGCCAACATTTCTCCACTGTCCTTTGATTTCTTACCCAACTATGAACAGTGTTTTTGTCCAAAGTTCCAGAACCATAAACTGCCACTAATCTAGTGTGAACTGCTATGACCTGCTATGGTTCCCAGTCATTCTTCGATTTTCTCTGATGAGATCATCGACTTTTTGCCTGTTGAAATTGCAAGCTGCGATTACCGACCTCCCACTCCACGACTGATCCTTTATGGCCAACATTTCTCCACTGTCCTTTGATTTCTTACCCAACGATGAACAGTGCTTATGTCCAAAGTTCCAGAACCATAAACTGCCACTAATCTAGTGTGAATTGCTTTGGGAGGTATATTCTGACGAGTTAAAATCTGTCACGTGATTGTTGTTTGACACCTGTGGACACAGTTGAAAAGGAATCGTCCATTTTAAACACAACTAAATATGAACAAATAGATGTATGGAGCTCTATTATGCAGTAAAATGAAGCTAATGGCACAAATAATTGTTTGTTGCCTGACTGGGTGCTAGGCAACAAGACATGCGTGAGACACTTGCACGGAGGCATTCCTCATTGAATATGCCTCGTACCTATAAATCTTAGCAGAGATAATTTCATTTTAACATTTATTGTCAAAAAGAAAAACAGTATGAAAAGACAACAGACATTACCTTAACCTTTGAAGGGATTTTATTTAGTTCAAAATGTACAAGTACAGAGCTTTTGCCTTTTTACATGAGAACAAATGTTCATTTGCTGTCTACAACGAGTAGCCATGATAAGTAAAACTATAATTTAAGTTTTGTACATAGCACTTAAGAGTACAGTCCTTTACACTGGCTTGAACATTTGGCCTTTCAGTTCCATCATAACCATTATTAAACTATCAATCAACTGCAAATTACCATAATCCATGGCAAAATCAAGCCCAACACCATTTAATAGACAAGTGAAAATTGGTTTTATACATTTATCTACACATAACACTTCAAGCAACACTTCCATTATATTACTCTGACATATGCTGAACAGCAAGAAAAAGTAAATTACTATTTATTATAATGTAATTTTACGTAACCTTCCTAAATGATATACTGCATTACAGAACATTTCATGTCACACCAAACTCATTTACTGAGAACGTTTGTAAGATTAAACAGCATTTGAACTGCTTTTTTTTTTTAAAGTTATTATTCTCTAAAAACCTTGAACTATGCACGAGGTAAGTTTCTGTATTAAATGATAAAAGTTTATTTAATTATGATATAAATGTAGATTACAAAAAATTCTGGAACTGTCCTGATGATCCACAAAATAATTTCTGTACATTATAGCAGATGAAATCATGGATACATATTAACGAGAGGTTAAATACAACTTTCCTTTTTTCACAAGAATTAAAATCATAACATACAAAGGTATAACTGAAGTGTACTGATTTGTTGGAGGTTAGAATTTTAGGTGGGCTTAAGCCAAGTGAAGCTAAACACCATCATGAAAAATCCCCAAAATGTGAAATGAAATGATTAGTGATATGGTCTGCTATGGTAATAGAGATGCCACATCCCAAAGAGTTGTCTTGTTTCAAATAACACGTGAACTAACAACATGCTCCTTATGCCACTAAAATAACGGAGCAGAGCTACTACACAGAACACAATAATAAATTGCAAAAGTACATAAAGCAATCTGTTCTCACTGCCTTTTTAAAACTACATGTTCCTATTTGGAAAGAAATTCTTAATTGGCTTGGGGTGACATATGGCAAGAGCCCCTGATCTTGAAAAAGATAAAACAACTGCTGATGACATAAAACTGAAGAACAAGGAAAGAAAAAAACAAAAACTAACTAACAGACCTACAAATATATATTTTACCTTGCAAAGTATATTTCTAGTACTTTACCAAGTATATTTTACCTCACAGTTTTCCCTTAATTACATTCAAATGTATCTCTAAAAGTCTGCCACGATCATCCACTTCCTAGAATACTTGTCAATGCAAACTCTAATAGGAATCACTGCAGATCAAAAAAAAAAAAAAAAAAAAGGAACATGAATAGAAATCACGTCAGTATTATTTTCAAGAAAGATTCGCATAGTGATGTTAAGAACACAAATAAGAAGTTTTCTAAAAGTGGTTGCTTTCAGTTATACATTCCTACCAACTTCCCTATCTGGCTTTGTCTACTTATGGTTACTACAAAACCACTGTGTAGATGTTTTGCTAGGGCATATGAGAACAAGATTAAATGTAAATGTTTCTCCCATATGATGCTCTATAATGATTATGGCTTGAATAATAATACTGAGATATCAAATACAGAAACCCCTGCACCACTGAATACATTTAGCAATCAATTATTTCCTACAATCTGTAAAGCTTTCACGGTACAGCCATAGCTAGTACTTCGAGCATCTCAGTGAATGGTGAACATGTCTTTTCGCCTAATGAATAGTTACTGACTTAAGAATAATATTAAAATACTGAACTAATCACATAATGTAGTACCTCAAATATCAGATTAAAGCTAAGCATTACTGGGGAACAAATTAATGAATATTAGCCTGTAACTGAATACAACAGCATTCACAATAAACCTTACTCAAAATCTGCAACTGGGTGGAAGCGGTGAAGCCAACTACACATGGTGTAATTGAGGTGTGATGTACACAAATCAAGCCAAGTAAAATGAAGGGGGGGGTAAAGAAAATGTAAAAAATAAGCACTCAATACAAGGTTCAAAATAGCCTTGGGTACTTTGTGTAAATGCTATTTTTTAATGCTTAAATTAAAAATTCATGAACTTAATTCAATAGAGCCATCACGGTAGCACAATGAATAAGAATATAAATGACATTAAATGAACCGTTTCAAGAGCTACAATCTGTTGTTTTATCTGTGAGGAAAATAATATTTTTCTTAAATTATTATTGCTATATTTCATATAAAATAACCAGTTCTTTTAACCACACAGAAAATACCGAAGCTCTGTCATGCAAAAGGAAACGAAAGATGGGTATGTAACAAACATACGCTCCTCACACCTACTCATCATTACAAGAGAACGAAGATGCTTATGTAACTTGATAGTAATCCTAGAGGAATAACTATGACGGTAAAATCTGATACTTAATTTTTCAGAAAATTAGATTCCCAAACTGTAAATTTGGAAATGTTATTATTCATACATTATGAAAAAATGGGAAACTTCTATTATTTTAATAGCAGAGTTGTTACTCTAAAAGATAACACTGAATAACTTGCACATCACTCTCAACAAAAGCTTCAATAACAATTCCCACAAGTAAAAAGACAACTGGAAGAATTTAGAACTCTGCTCTGTGTTATAGAACAAATATTTATTTCATTGAAAAAACTATGTAGCTCTGGTATTAAGGCCTCAGACTAATACTTAGCCAACATTTTGAAGTTGATCTCTACATGAATTAAGATTTCTCCTAGATAATCACTGAGCTAAATGTAACTGATTAAAAAAAAAAAAAAAAAAAAAGTACTCATGCATAGCTAAGGTTTTGCAGAAGGAAACAAAAGATATATGAAAAATCAAAACATGATATATATCATATGCCATTAAAATTTTAAAAACACACTTTGGTTACATAAAAAATGCTTAAATAAGGAAGCTTTTAACTTATAACTTCAGTCACTTTCAACCTAAGAAAGGATAAACGACGGGGAGTATTATTAAATCCATAATGTCGTATTCATTATTTTTCTTTTATATAGTCTCCTTTTTGTATTTGCATACTAATGGAATACAAAAAGGAGAATCACAATTACAGTTTTTATGGGTGAAAAATTTCCTTAACTTTCCTGATAACAAAGTGAAAAATGATTGACACAGGGGATGATTCATTTGGTGTCAGCCCACACAGGTTTTGCACACATGTCCTCCAAAGTTAAGATGGCCAGTGAAGTGTCAGAATTTCCTTCGTGGATATCATTTCTGTGCTCCATTAAACTGTGTTGATGCTGTGGCAAGTGCTTCCAATGTAACATGTTTTACTATGTAGAAGACATTGAGATAAGGGTGAGATAAACTCTGGGAAAATTAAGGGAGGTTACTTCATCATTCAAAGTTCATTTGATGATAGAAGGGTTAGAACTGATGGTTAAATGATATCCAACTTTTCTGAAAATTTGTTTGAGTTTGTAGGCATACGACATATGGTGAAAGGGATAGATCCACAGAAATGCAGAATTTCAGTGTGGTTTTATTGGGCGCTTCTGATTTTGAGTGATTCGTTACGACCCATCGGTGGGTCGTAACACATTAACTACTACATTTTTCAGAGGAGGAAAAAAAAATTTATATGCAAAAATCTGTAGTGGATATTAGTCACTTTATGTATATATCTTTAAACGACCCACCTGTGTGTCATACAGCACTGTATTGAAACAGTTACGACCCCACCGATTGGTCGTAATGTACAACAAAAAAATAGCCGAAAAATGTTGCTGCAGCAAACGTGTTAATTAAAATAAAAAATCAGAAGCCTTACACAACACTGTACTGAAAATCTGCAGTTCTCTCTCGGGATCTATTCCTTCTCAAACAGATTTCCAAAAAGTCTGGATACCATTTAGCCATCAATTTTAACCCTTCTATCTTCAAATTAATATTGGATGATACAGATAAAATCACATCCTTCAACTTCCAGGAGTTTAACTCATCCCGATCTCAACATCTCCTGGTGAAAGATGTTACATTCAAAACACTTACTGCAGCATCAATAACTGTTCAATGGAGAACAAAGGTTATATCCATGACGGAAAATCAGGCACTTCGTAGGCCACCCTAACTTTAGAAGACACTTCTACCAAACCTCCACAGACTGATATTAAACAAATCGCCTCATTCGTCAATTGCCTTTCACTTCATTATTGGGAAACTTTAGGCATTTTTCCCAACTCCCCATAACTGCAATTTTGATTCTCCTTTTTGTATTCAATTAATATAGAAATAAATTTTTAAAGAAATATAATGAATATGACATGGAGCCGGCATGCATTTACTATCATTCATCCTTTGTTAGGGTGAAAAATAACTGAAGTTAACAATCAAAAACTTCCTTATTTAATTTTTTTCTTACATAACTTAAGCATGTTTTTATGTTTTAATACATGTCATACTATCTTCACTACACAGAAGGCTACCACAATATTGTGTATAATGCCATGAATAAGTCATCTGCTCCTTTGGATCAAATACTAAATGGCAGCACCTTGAAAATTATATTTGATATGAAGTTAGTTTGTCAAGGTTTTCTTCCAATGCATTTGATGCTCAAGAACACATGAAGAGAGATGGAATACACTGTCTCACACAACTCAAGTGCTTTCCAATTATAGAAAATAGACAGCTTATTTAAAATAAAGTTTTTAAATTATCATGGGGTCAAAAGCAATGGAATATATGTATACAACATAATTAGTGGTTTAAGATATGCTACCTACTACTTCTTACAGTGTATTCAAACATCCTGTAGTAATTACCTAATAAACTAGAAATGTTTTAATTTCCAAAATAACAGCATAATACTTTCAGTATTTCTAGGAAGTAAGAACCTAATTTTAAATTGCATTTGAACTAGGAAAGCTACTTTACTCATAACACAAGGAGGGGAAACTCCTGTTGGCTGTGAAATACATCATAAATTTGTCACACAACCATAAAAATATTACATTGTCTTAATAAATGATTTTAAAGCATGGATAAAAAGCTTCATATTTGTCTTTTTTGTTTGGAAGCCAGTCAACATAAGTACAAATCTTTCAGACTTAAAATTTGCAGAAGTGATGAGATGACAAATTATGCTAGAATGAAACTGAAAGTATAATTAAATAATGGATGATTGACAGGAGAAACAAAATTAAACCACAATCACTGACAAAATACAATCAAGAAGTTATTTCCTTTGTCCAGTCATAGAATCCCTTTACATACTGGTAAACTGTATTTCAGCAATCAGAATATTTTGTTGTAACAATGTTTTATACAGTGATAAATTTTCTTGGTAAACTATGACAAAACAGTAGCCTTATAAGGGGGTGGCTACTTTTCAAAAGTTTATTCCTTTCAAGCTTATTCAGGGACAAAGTACTTTTTAAGTAATGGCACTTAATTTAAGCATGTGTGTGCATGATTTACAGATATTTCCCATTTAAACATCTTTGATATGAGAAGGCAACCAGAGCAGTTAGTTGAACCTGAATCACCAAGAAAACCTAAAATTAAACCGTGCAATAGTAATTTAACACCACCACGATTAACATTTACTAAAAATAATTTAAAGCACACACACTACAACACTCTATCTCTTCACCCCCTTCCTTCCTATACTTTCAGACTTCTCTGACAAACAAATGTATCAATTCTTTAAATAGAATGAACTTTCTCTAGCAGCTGACCAAAAATGTTTGCACTGCTGTAATCTACATACACTGTTCCTAAAAGTCAGTACACATCCTTTCCAATCTGAATAGTACCATCATCCCACTTGGTTGTTTGCCACATCTGAGCATGAACAATTGCATGCATATTTCTTCATACATGTACCCATGTTACACGTTGCTTAGTGATTTAGCAAACCACTGGAAGACTGATGATTTAACTGCACCAAATTAACGTGTTGTTACAAGCCATGGAAACTAGCAACCAATTTCAGTCAGTGACAAGAGCAATTGCTAACAGTCACCTGATGCAAGAACAGTAGAAGGCCCATTTGTGATTTGCAAAAGTCCACTGCCTGAAAATCCCATTTTGTGACTGGTAAAAGTGGAAGCACCCTACAAGAGTTAATGAGTTGCATATTTCGAGTTTCAGTCTAACAACTGGATGTGTGAATGAAGAATTCTGACCACAAGAACAGTGGAAAGCCCATTAACAATGAACTTTGGAGTAAGGGGTAACAACATGTCTTGATTCCAATATTTCAAAAGGAATGGATGGCAATTATCCTTGTTAACTTCCACTGTCCCTATATATTCTGACAGTTGAGTCTTGCTAATGAAATCGCACCTGCAGATTCCAACACAGTAAAGCCCCACGCCACAAAGTATGACTTCGATTTGCATCATTTGGGCAAAATAAAGTTAATGCTGTGGAACCATATCTATCTTTTGAATAATACGGAACATTTAATCAGGACAAAACGAACTTACAACATTTTCACCCTGAAGAACGTGATGACTTTATAAACAAGGAGTGGAATACTTCACCTACCTGTTACCTAAAAATTGGCAGTATGTCCAAAAGGCCTGAATCTTGCATTCAAGACAAAGCAGAGCTATGCATTTCCTAATAATATTACCCCACCCCCAAGAAACAAAGGGGGAGGGGGTCTAGAAAGTTCAAGGTGTTTGGTTAATATTTGGTATCACAGTGTGAGTACAGTAGATAATGAAAATAAGGGAGGGGGATTTAGAAGCCACTTCAAATAGCATAACTGTTGTAAGTCAGCCACCTAACAATGCAGAGATCAAAGACATGTAATGTAGTCTTCCACTATTTGTCTGAGATCTTGAAGTATAAATAGCAGACTTATATACTTCCACTTAGTAAGGGGAAAAAATGAAATACATGACAACGGCCACTTAATATAATAAAAAGCAAAAAAATCTGATGACGTGAAACCACTTTTACAGGTTGTCACATAGTTTAAAAGAATAAGGAGCATGTATAGCCTTAATTTCTGTATTTACCAAAGTTTTGCTATGAATTAGATGATTTCAAATGAAATAATTCCACAGTTAGCCAAAAGTCTATTATTAACTGAAGCATTTGTGAATATAAAACTCACTGTAAACCTAAAGATAATTTAAGTCAAAAGGTGACTAGTAAAATTGTGAAATTTATGAACACAAATAATACACTAAAATATACAATAATTTTTTAAATTATTCAAATCTTAAGATAATATAAATAGAAAAATTTACATACAGTTACAATATTAATCATATGTATATTAATGAATTTGAGGTTTCAAAATGTTTCCATGTTTGATATGCTAAAGATACATCAGGGATAAGGAAATACACAATTAAAGAATTATAATCATTAACTCTGAATTAGTGCCTGCATGGGAAGTGGTTATCAGTTAAATAAAGTGGAAAATCTGAAGCAAGGAAATTACAGATATTAATTTCATGACATTGCAAACATATTTTTTTTTATGAAATTGATACTGATTCCTAGATTTTACTTTATGCATTAATTAAATTCAGTTTCTGATCAATCTACTACACTAAAAAAAAAAAAAAAAAAAAACCTAAATCCTTAAAGAGTGAAAAAAAAAGGTTATCTAAAATAAAGCATATTTTCATTGGCATTTTGTATCAAATAATAAACAGAATGCTTGACAGTTCATAAGACATGAATACTTCTGAATTATGATCTGAAAACCTGCCTTGCCAATTATTTATAAAAGCAGTTCAAAATGCTGATTCACGTAATAATGAAAACGTCTTTTCATGTCTGTCACGTAATAATGAAAACGTCTTTTCATGTCTGTCATTCAAAACTCTGCTGTCGGCAGCTGATTCACTCAAAGATTAAGAGCAAACAACACAACTTAGGTAGCAAGTGCATCATTACCTGAAACAACTACATTTAAAAGAAAAGACAAACAAGGATATATATATATATATACACAGAAACCTTCACATCAACATTTCTATGTAAGACAAAAGATCTCTGAGTATATGTTCCTCACAGGGTGGCAGAAAAATAACTGTGTATATGTTCCTCACAGGGTGGCAGAAAATAAAATTCCAAAGGAATATTTAACAGCAATCATGAACAGTAATTTGTTATGAAAAATATTTTACTCCACTGTGATACCGATATGTTTTCAACAGACCATCTGTGTGAAGTAATAATATACTAGGCAGTTAATACATTGCTGTCCCATACAAAGCCCAATCTTTGTAGGTATTTCAACTTTTAATACTGAAACGGAGAGACTGGATAATAATCATTCTTTTTAAAGTAAATAGTGATTTTTTTTTTCTACATTAGATTACTGATTAACAGGAAATGGACTGCCTCCCTTCATTTAGAAAACTAACTGGTATATCCTAAATCACATGAAAAATTTCATAAGAAATTGTTTTTAGAAAAGAAACAAGTACAAAACAAAGGAACCTTTATTTTGCATTTAAATATATGCCTGGAAGCTAAAAAGAAAGGCCTCCTTAAGTTTTTTTTTTCTTTTAATGCATAAAAATGACACTCACTTTTGTAGCCACAGAATTTGAATAATACTGCTGTGTTTTTCCCTTTTTATTTATTTTTATCATATGAGTATTCAGTCAGTTTTACAGCTATACTGTTAGTTTTTTTTGGTCTCCTATTTTACATGAAATATTTACTGTACATGTTTTTTTTTATTAATACAAGATTTCAATAAATGCTGTACTTATACTATTATTGTACTATTTAAATTTAAAAATCCATGCAATCTTTTACATGTTCCTTCTATAAAATTTAGGTGAGGTTTGCAAGTATCAGTGGAAATTCATTTCCCATTCACCTCAGATAACTGGGAGTGTCTACAGTATCTTTACTTGAAATGCCATGAAAAATTAAAGCTTCACAACAGAGTATTATTGCCTAGTGACTATGTGCTTGAGATATTAACTTTTTACATTCAGGAACTTATGGTTCATGCCAAGCATGGGTATAGTATAGTAGCAGTTCTTTGGTTCTCAGTTTCTCTCTTACCTGTAGTGATAACTGCAAATCAGATATGGGTAAATTTTCTTAGTCTCTAATGTTTCATGCACAAAATTATCATAATTTTGCCAATGCAATTACAAAATACACACACTGTAATAAAAATGATATTGTAATGCAGCATAAAATAATAACCTAAGCAAGATGAAATCAAGTGTATTTAGCACACTGCTATTTTTTGGAGGCAGGATAGAATGGTCCTTTTTTAAGCACAATATTCAGTGATTAAAATCATTTTTTCTTTCTTTGTTACAAGATACTGCTTGGGGCTTCTGAACTTCTATGTCTCTAAAAGACAAATACAGTTTTCCTGATTAAGCACAATGGCTGTAAAAACAGTAAGCAAATCAAATTCTTGTATTCTTAAAATTAACTGGAAGGGATGACACAAAATTTTTATTAATAATGAACTTTTTTTCTCATTTCCTAAAATGTTTGACAAAGCTGACAAGTGAAAATAATCTGTCTAACTTTGACCTGTATGTATGTTGTATGCAGGTAATTTCACTTCATCTATATTATAGTTATGTTGTTGGAGCGGGCATCTCCGGATGAACCTCCATGAAATATTTGTGTGTGTGTGTGTGTGTGTGTGTGTGTGTGTGTGTGTGTGTGTGTGTGTGTGTTATAATGGAGTTAAGTTTAACAACATCAATTTGCCTTTGTGGCTAATGAATGAAAAATTAACATTTCCTGATAGACCAGCTCAAGTCACAGTGTGATAAAATGATAATCAGGATGCAACACACACATCAATGAAGGTAAAACAATTAATTTTAGTTGTCAAAGAGCAAAACTGTGAAATAATAGAAAGTATGGAAAAAGAATATGACTATCATGAGATGAGATAGCATCACATTAGAAATGAATGATGACAAAGACATAAATGATACAAGTTACACATTCTGGCAGGGAGAAAAGCCTGTCTTGGAAGAACCTCAAAAGGATCCAGGCAGTATTGTATGATGCCCTTGTCAATGTAACAAGAAGGTGGTGAAATACATCCAGGGCACGCAAATAGAGTGCAGACCTTTCAGCTGTTAGAGACATGACTGTATCTGAAGTTACTGAGATAACAATATTATACAAAGGCAATGACAAATCAACCAGATACTACATTACACACAAATAACATTACATTAGCATTCCCTAACTTCCCTACTGAATTTAATTTCCTGAAACCTAGTCCTCAAGATGAAGATGATACGATCGTTTTATGTTTAGAGAGTACTGTCAACAATTTTCTGGAAAATAAATATTAAGTAATAACGTTTTTTAATATATCTACCTATTTGTGCTACAAGCAAAAACAATACTGGAAATTCACCTGCAGTATTGTTACTAGATAACAATCTTGACATTTTGGTACACATCAGACATTATTCTACATTGGAGCAAATGGCATACAGCAAAGAAGAAATTTTTCAATAGAGTTTGTAGAAGCAGCGATACAGCTGCAAACTGAAGTACAAAAATACCACCACGCAACAGAACTGTGAACCACAAAATTTTTCATATACTAGCCTAAAGTGTTTTACAAGGTAAATGACATCTGGTGTTGAAATAATTTTTTTAATCGCACATGTAGAAGCAGAGATATTGAGAAAAACAGATTAAGCATTTGTACTCCCTAGCGGCAAAATTGTGCATTATTTTGGGAAGAAAATATGCACACAGAGTTTACATAGTAGAATCTGACAAAAGAATGAAATTCTTCAATCGGATTTTTAGTCCCGCAGATAATATTGCTGTAAACGGAAATGTGAAGTTACGGCCCTTGGTGGCAGACTTTAGTATTAAGAAAAATTTTAAATTATATGGGAAACATTTTGCAGCGGGAATGCTCTCCAAGAAAGAAAGATTTTTTTTTAAATTGGACTCTTAAAAGCAGAGATATTGACAAAAATAAGATATGCATCTATGCCCCCTGATGAAAAAACTGTGCACTATTTTAAGAAGAAAGTATTCTCAAAAGGTTTTTCAATGTGAGCAGTATCGGTCCACAAAAGAATTTTTTCAATCAAGATTTTAGAAGCTCAGATTTTGCTGCAAATGCATCAGAAGCAGAAATAAACACTTATGCCCCAAGTGGCCAAACCATTCTTTACCAAAAAATAGAAATTATATGCAAAGTATTTTCTATCAGGAGCTGTATACGGTCCAGAAAGAATTTTTCAAATCGAAGTTTTAAGAAGCAGAGATATTGGGGAAAAAGTGATTTACCTTTATGCCCCCTAATGGAAAATCTATGCGTAACTTGAAAAAGTGACTATACTTAAGATAGTCTTTGACATAAATGTAATATTTTTTCAATCGGATGTTTAGAAGCAAATATATATATAGAATAAAATATGTTTTGAATTTGATATCTTCTGCATTTACGACCTCTAGGGGCGAAATTGTGCACTGTAAAAAAAAAAAAAAAAATGGAATGCAAGTATCATTCAGACATTTCAAGCTTCCCAATGCAAAAAGAATATTTCAGATCAGACTAATAGTTACAGAGATAGGGTGTCCTCAGGCTGACGGATGGACAGACAGACCAACCAGTAACATATGCACAATCTTTATTACAAAAGATGAGCTAAAAAAAAAAAAAAAAAAAAAGGAAACACTGATTTCCTAAAAGAAATTCAAATATATTTTTAAGCACTACTTTCAAGGCTTTTCAAGACAGCTTTAAAAAAACCAATTGTTTTTCCAGGATATTCCAGGCCTTGAAAACATGTTCCAAGTTTCCAAGCCCCCATGCGCACCCTGATTGCTGCTTCACTGAAACTGAATGTTTGAAATCAAGTGTTTTTTAAAATGCTATTCCTTTATTTTACCTTTTTAAATTTTTTTAAACTTAAATTTCAGACAGCAGGAACGACTAGCTTTGGCGATCTGTCCTTGGAGAAGCACATTAATTCTACAGCTGAACATTCACAGTTTCTGTGGATAGCCAATGCCATTTTGAAAATGGAAAAGGAAGCACAACAAGCAATCAGAGAAAAGTTTATATCAGGTTTTTCTTCATAATTCTTGTTAACCAGGTAGCTTCAAAAAAGGATAAGTCAAGGCTTCCTTTCTTAAAAAATAAATGTGCTAATAACTTAGGCACAAAACAAGGGAAAAAAAAAGCATTTAAGATTATTTTGGAAAACTGTTACACAGAAATCTTAACAAAATACAACGATCCTGCTTGTGTTCTGGGTTATGTGAATAATCCATTTGAACAGTAATATTCTTGGGTACTGCTAGCTGAACTCAACAAATTCCATACCGTAAAATATACCTAGAAATGCAAAGAGTGCAAAAGCACAGAACACCAAAGTGGTTTACAGCAATTTGTATTTACCCTATGGCTGAATTCTTACGTGGGAACACAAGTTCAAAGCTAGAATACAAATTTCAATAACTGCAACAAACACAGATAATGTGGGCAATCAAAACAATTCTTGCTGTTTAGTATTTAATTACTGATCACTCATGGAAAGTTGCACAGCAAAAGGAGGGGATTATGATGAGAACTGTTTGCACCTGTATGTCATAATGTTTTGTTACAGTTGTTGATAATACATACAGTTGTGATTACCAACCTCTGGAAATTGTTTTCAATAATAAACATGTTAATTTTTCTTTTCAGTAATCCAGTACATAGCAGCAAATTTGGGTATCTAGCATGTCAATGAATTTCAAAAAAAGAAAAGAATAAATACATTAACCAATAATTTGCTAGTGGTAGAATTAAAAATGCTGTCTACAGGAAAAATCTAAAAGATTACCCCCTGTAATCTTTCTGATCCCCCCCTCTCACTCTCATTTGTAATGCCCTCAGATTTTGGTTGAGTTGAAATCAACTGCTTCTCCTACATAATCCATTTTACTGAAGAGCAGAACTGTAGACTCCCCATGATTTAAGTTTGTACAGCCAAATCAGTTTTGATGTTCAGTCTTCCTGACTTTATGACTATAATTTCATCCATTATGCTGAAAGAACTTTCAGCTTGAAGACAATGAATGAATGATATCAAAGCAGTCACTATTTTAGATAAACAATGTAACTTTGAGAATATGAATACTTTTGAACACAGTGCATCAATTATTACAAATTTCCTAACTACGTCACTTCCATTTTCAGAAAACTTTTCCATCCTTATTCAGGTGAAATTTAAAAATTTATGGCACAAAATATTTAACGATACAGGACAGTGGAAATATCACGACAAAAATATAAAAAAATAAAATAAAAATAAAATTAAAAAAAAAAATAATTACAGTTACAGGAAAAATCTGTGCTTTGTCCAACTTTTGTTTTTGGAATTTTTTTGTCCATTTTCAATAGTCCTATACAAATATTTATGGAATAAAACTATATTTATCAACAATACAGGGCAGAAGGAACATTGCGAGAAGCAGAGTTTATGATTACCGGGTAATTTTTGTTCTAACTTCTGGTTTTTGGAAATTGTTGCCTACATTTTCAAGGTGAAACACAAATATTTTTGCAAAAAAATAAAATAAAATAAAAATAAAATAAATAAATATAGATATATAAGTATTTTTTAACAACAATACTGGATAGAGGCAACATCATGCAAGGAAAAATTATGATTACAGCAGAAATCTTCACTTCATCTAACTTCAGTTTTCGAAAGCCTTGAAAGATGGAGGATTCCATCCTTGAATGGAAAATGACCATCCTCCCCAACTAATCCCCCCCCCATAATATCCAGGTTGGCATCGATCTCGAGAATAACCCAAATGATGACGAAAAATGCGGAATTCTATGAAGCTGCAGAAGAATCTCATGCCTGTTTCCGAAGCAGAAAAATCAAATGGCAATCTTCCAAAATTTCATTGTCATGTTTGTACTTCTGTAATTCCATCCAAAAACTTGTGATAGTACGAAAATTCAGTACTGGTTAGCATCTATGCACAATGTAGCATTTCTTTAATTATGATGCACTTGAAAAATGCTACAACCTTAAAATGCACATGCAGCCAAGAGCTGAACAATTAAAAAATTTCAGCAAAATCAATCTAATTAAACAAGACACAGGAAAACTTTGAAATACTTAGATAAATGGATAGTTCCAGACATCACCCAGTTGGGATATTTATGTAGATTTCTAAAAGCTGCATGCATTACAGGCACTGCAACTTTTTCTGTGTTTAAGTCACTTCAAGGTTATTTACAAGAAATGCAAATATGGTTACCCTATCTGAATTCTTAAAAAGGACAACTAATGAAAAGTAGATCACCAAACTCATACACATTTGATTTCCACAAATGTGTTCTTAATTTGAAAGCAAATAACTATCCTTTACACAAACTAAATAGTTTCTTTTTCACACTCTTTTTCAAACTAAAAATTGCTTGGATAAATGAATGCTTCTCAGAGGTAACTTCAGAATATTAATGGCAAATATACTGGAAATTCCCTCATTCCTGTTATAAAATAGAGGGGGGGGATATTAAACATCACTTAACTTTACCTCCCAGCTTTGAAACCAGACAGAAAAATGCACAGAAATTAAATTGTCCAAAGGAGAACAATATAATGGTTTCTAGAATGTATGCATTACACTAACCAACATCCAACAAAACCACAAAACTGACTGTTTAGTAATTTTATGGTGCAAAGGTCATAAGCAGCTTCAACTACAGGGGTAAAAGAACAGAAAATGTAGTTAGCTTATACAAACAGCTTTAGCCACAGCAATCTGTCTTACCCATGTGATTTGACCAAAGCAGGATTCATTCCAGTTATTAAATAAATGTTCACAATCATAGGGTGTATTTTTCACATTTGTTAGTTTGTGAACATTTACCTATGAATGCAGTTTGCAGTTTACTTCTTAGCATGGTTTATCCCTCCTGCATACCCATTTTTTAACTGCCTTTTAGAATTTCCTGATTTTCTGAGATACTGGACTATTAAAATTGAACTTTCTTATTAAAAAAAAAAAAGAGAGACCTTTCTAAGACTTCTTAAAACATTTCAAACTTTCAATTTACTTCCGATATTGGAGGTTACGTAACGGAAATATGGATTGAAAGCCAAGCCCCACGTGCGGTAAGTGTTCATCGAACTTTACCAACTAAAAGTGAAGTTCAAAAATGCAAACATTTCAAACTTGCTAAAATCATTTAAAGGTTGTAACAATTAAAATCTGATTACGGACTTCTTTGTAAGATTGCTGTTAAAATTGAACTATTTGTAAAACCGCAAATTGACAAAAAGGTTGTAACAAATAAAATTACTCCCCTGACTTCCTGTAGAATCACTGTTTTGGTCATTTGTGGGAATCTTTGTAGGCACTTCTAGGTGCTTTTGTCTTCATTTCAGAATTCTATGGTTTTCTGGGTTCTTATATGTTGTACATAATTTGAAATATGGGTTGCACCTATTGACCAGTTTCACAAAATTGTATTTCACATCTTTAGGATTATTTTACACTATAGTGTTTTTCATGCCATGTATCACTTCAGACAGCTGTCAAGATGGGCACTTATGCACCAATCGCTTTTATATAATGCACATATGGCCAAATGACTAAGGCGATACCTGGTATGAAAAACACTACAGTTCATAATGATTCCTAAAGATGAAAAGCAAATACCTTGAAAAACTGGTCGATAGATGAAACACGGCCTGAAGTGATAGAGTGTGAAGAGACACTCTCTACAACCTGTGCAATGAGAAGAATACAGAATAACAATGCCTAAGACAGGAATCATCATGTTGATGAGTAGTTCAGTTTTTTTTTTTTTTTTTTTTGTGTGCTTGGTGGCACTCTTAGCCTACTGATGTCGTTATTCTGAGCAGGTGATGTGAATGTATCTTGTACATGAATTTCTAAGCTTTCTTCGACATACCGAAGTTATCTCTAAGCGAACGACTTTACTGTTGGTATTTTCTCTTTAAATTTTGCGGGCTTTCTTCTTATTCTGTTCAAGTAGATAACTTTCATTTTCTACTTGTGTAAAATAGTAGGCACAAACTTTTCTCTTGCTTCAACATCTTTAAGCGTGATATTTTCATTTTTGTTTTGTGGAAAAGCAAGTTTAAAGTGGCAGCCAATAATTTTTTTTTTTTCCACTGTAGAATGGCTTTTTTTGGAAAAAAAAAAGAAAAATTTTTTTTACTCATGCATGTTTGCCAATGTTTCATTTGCAATGTCGAAACGTAAACATCTTGTCCTGCCAAAATTCTATACAAAATGTCAACTTTCTGAGTAGTAAATTATGTAACCAGATAAATGACATTTATGGATAACAGATCAGACATTGCATTATATTTTAACTCTACTAGTGTAAGATGTTTACATTTCAAGAGAACAAATGGCACCTCACATAAAATATGTTGACAAAAACACATAGGTAAAAATTTCGTTTTTAGTTCATTATTGTTGTTTAGAAGTTTTAAAATAGGCTCTGAAAATTATTTTCCCTTTCATTGAATTAAAGTTTATTTTCTTATTTCAATAAAATTCTTTGGGGAAATCATTCGGTTTCACAAATTCTATATTTTGATTTCTGTACCTAATCACACCACCCTTGTACATTGTTTCAATGACAGCTGTAATGCAATATCTTTTCTTTGGTAATTCATTCGGATTAACTCACCAGCTGTAACATTATTCCAGTCAAATGAGATAAAACTTCACCGTCTTGGTACGATATTTAAGAAAAGACAAAAATATTTACAGATTAAAATACCCAACTAGCATTTTCAGGGTAACATTTACCCTATCATCAGGTGGAACAGAGAGGTAATTCAGCACTCGTTTAGCTTTTTATAGGAGTGCAGTGATGCATTATGGGTAAGGGTCTTGAGTGTCATGCGGGTCGTGACTGTTACCATTACATTAGAGCAAAAGATACAATTTCCAAACATTAATTTCACATAATATACAAATTTTGTTACAAATGAAGATTATTGTCATATTAATAAATTGTTGGTAATATTGAATTTATTACTACTCTAATTTAAAGTTCAAGTTGGTTATATGATCTTTCCAAATTTTTGATATGTCCGTAGGTGTGTAGTCATTGCAGCATCTGTCCCCCAAGGTTTCGATATAATACATGCTCTCAACAAAATGCAGCGAGTGTGTGTACGTTGTAGTGTTATGTTTGCCCAGTCTGGTAGTAGTATTTCATTTACGACATTCCTTGATAATGCTGTGTTGGTTACTGCTGGTTCGGATATCGTATTTATGTTGATGGACACGGGTACCCAAGCTCCTACGTGTCGAGCCTATACAAAATGCATGTTTCATGATATACCACTCAATGAAATAGGCATTCCCTCTCCCACACAAGCAAAATCAGTATTTACTCCATCCACTACCATCACTCTTTTGTGACAAAGTAAAAACATTCAGTATGCGTTATTGATTCGTATATCTTGAACAAACCGTAAGGAACAGAAAAACAGGCAATAAGTTAAATTAAAGTTAAAAAATTGGTGTCTCTTCACTTTACCACAAAAACAATTTTATGGATCATGAAAGACAGTGGCTAGCTCTGTCACAGACAGGAAAGGACCAATTTTGAATTTCAATTCTACTGAAAAACAAAGGAAAAATGTTTGCTCTACTAATTAATTTAACAACAGCAGATGGTAAGAAATGGGAACACGTACATTTCATTATGGAAAATTCATAAAAAAAAAACCTTTTAAATGACCATTTTAATAAATGTAATGTTTTCCAGACTCTTGATTCAAGCATACACAACATTTACATAAGTTAAAAGCATGTTGATCTAATTTCTGGATAAAGCAGTTCATAAATTAATTGCATGTTTCTCAGAAGTTGAAAAAATGTTCAGGAAATATTTGAAATGGAAAATTCATGCGCTAAAACGCCTGATTATTTGTGAAGTGGAATACTAGTAAATGAGAGGAAAACCTAAAACTGCCGACAGTATGAGTTTTAAGAAGTTACACCATATCAAAAGCATTTTTGTAACATTTTACCAGAATAATTAATTTAAATCCCAATTAAATGCATATGTGAAACATTATTAATTGATTCTGACAAAATTCTCAAATTTCTATTACCTGGAGGTTGAGCAAACAATAGCTATTTCAAATGCATTAAGCACTCTGGTGATTTTACAGAAGTGACACTAAAATGAATGATGCTCATTAAAAGCTACAGCAATGGATTGTTCAGTTTTAATGGGAGAGATGTGATTTCACAGTGAAACAAAGAAGAAAAATATACAATGATTTATTTAAATATGAATATTTGTTTTAGGTGTAAAGGCACTGTTGTACAATAGTGAAAATAAAGGAAAACAGAATAGCAAAATAATCCTGGGATATGTCTAACAGAACAGCTTATAAAAACTGTAATTAGCATATTATTTATCAATATAAATTATTATGAACTTAAGTTCATTACAATACAACATTGAAATTTCAGCCAGTATTTTCATACTTCAAATACGTAAAACATCCATGCAAGTGAATGGTTAAGAATAAAAGCCAGAAAGCAATGATATAAATGAATAATAAATTGAAAAATAACCGTTATGCACAATAAATTAGTGACAAATACCTGTCACAGACATACAAGTATTTTTCACATTGTATTATAATTTACACTTCATCTTATTTCTTTTACAATTTATAAGGTCTTTTTAGGACTGACTCAACATATTTTTTTCCCCCTTCTGGTTATGACATTGCTGCCTTGTACCAAGTAACAATGCATTAGTTTCTGTGGAACAACTTCTAACACAAAATAAGAGCATTTAATTAATACAACAGAAACAAAAATACATAAAAGTCTAAACCTTTTATTGATATATATCTAAACTACTCAAAATAATCACTTTCATGCAAAATACAAAAGCATAACTTTATGCTGTTCCCACCAGACTAATAGCTCATCCAAAACTATGGCTAACAATTGTATTATAAAATACTGAGTGATACAAAGCCTTGAAAATGCAATAATTATGCTAAACAGTTTTAATATCTATGCCTCCAATGTTGACATGATGCACAACATAAGTAAGTCATATTTATATTAAAACAGAATACATTAATAAGTGAACTAAGTATGAAGCTAAACAGAGACAGTTTTTTTTTTTAAATAAATCTTTGTTTCTAATATTATTTCTCGTTTGAATACAGTAATAAAATCAAAGCTAAAAAAAAAATAATAAATAAATAAATAAATAAAAAAAAAAAGAACAATAGGAGGCAGCAGAATTCCTGATGAATATGACAGGTAAGAAACACACAACACAAATATTGCTACCAAATATTCCAATAATTTAAATGTCAGAAAATATATGGAAACGAAGAGAAGTACACTATATATACACTGTACAATCTAGTTTCTCCTTTAATTTAATCACCTAAACGCTAATGTTCCAACAGTTCCCAAACAAAAATAATTACATTAAAACAAACCAGTACTGTTATAAGATAACTGACCACACAAATAACCCTATGATGCAAAACAGTGACCAATAATCACAATTTCCTGAATTCAGAGTTATAAAGGTATACACTACAATAAATGGTTAAAAAAAGTTTTAACATCAACAACTCTACACACACCATGTTTTCAACTAAAAAACCATGTTAATCACATGGAACCACAAAAAAAGGGCAGTGTTCATTTATATTCACAATAAAAAAGGTAATTTTACAATGAAAAACTAAACACGCAAACAGGAAATCTGGCATTTGTAGCAAAAGATATATACTGTATATATATATCCAATAGCCATGAGTGAACAGGTGCTTCTCTACACTTCCAAATACGATTGTGAAAATGATGTTAAGGTAACCTGACTAGTACAGAAAGTGAAGACTCAAAGTGAATTAAAAACACAAACAAACATAAAATGGAACAGGCACACACTGGCTTCAAAATCTGGATTAAAATTGCATTATCATGAAGCACTGGTTAAGGGTACGAGAGTTCATTCAGCACTCCAATTATGAAATCGCAACGTGTGTGTTACTAATTTAAACCATCTGGAAATCACTGTCAATATAATTTTGTTGAAAATTTAAGTGTCCATATCCTGACAGAATGTAAAAAAAGTGTCAGTTTAACACCCAGCTTTCAACAACAATAATAATAATAATAATAATAATTACAGTAAAGAATGATTTTACCATTATGATAAATTTAAATGCGCATTACTTTCCCTCTTAGACAAAATCAGGAAGATATTTTTTATTTCATTCATAAACAAGATTTATCCTAAACAATGGTATATCATAAGCATATTGTGCATACAAACAAATATACATTCAAGGTGATCAAACTGCATAGATCTCATACTTTGATAACCTAAAATATAATTAAACATTCACTTTTCAAAAAATCAATGCCTCCCCACCCACGATGCCTTATTATTCATTTAAATCTAGAAACAAATGGTTGGTACATTTCTATTCTAAAAATCAGAGAAATACATAAAATCACTACAAATGATATCAACAATAATACAACATGGACAGTACACAAAAAAAAAGCTGTATTTATATTTTATAATAGTTTCAGTAAGTAGCCTAAGTTTTCAGTTTTCATAAAATTTACTTATTAAACCACATAACAATTATATATGAAACTACAAATGATTACCTTGATTAGACTATGCAATTATTTTGTATAATATAATGACAAGTCTTACATCTAATTTTGTTTTACATGTGATCTCATACATGAATTGAGTTTCTGTGATGGTGTGTTTTGTCTACTGCATCTGCCACTAGGAGTGCTGTAGCAGCTGCACAGTTATGATGGCATTTGTGACAAAGAAGGCACAAAGTATTGTGTGGCTGGTAGAGACAAAATCTCTTGTCAGTGTTCAGCGAAAGTTCAGAGCAAAATATGAAAGGACACCACCAGATATAAAGTTAATTAAGTCATGGAAGATAAAAATTTTAAAAACAGGAACAGTGGAAAAGGGAAGGAGCATTGGTATACAATCAGTTTCCGATAAGATGGTGGGAAACATTCAAACTGCTATCACACCATGGAATCCAGCAGACAACCTTCATGCCAACTACAGATACCGAAGTCTATGGTCCACAAGGTGTTAAACAATCATTTGCAGTTGCATGCCTACAAGTTACACATTCTTCAAGAACTGCAGCCTGATGACTGTCCAAAACAGGAAACATTTGCTAACAACAATTTTGAGCCCCACTGACAAAGATAATGACTTCTTGCTCTGTGTGTGCGCGTGTGTGTGTGTGTGTGTGTTTTAGTTGGATGTTTAACGACCACCGTGAGCAACTCAATGGGCCATGAGCAGTTGCCCATCCCTAATTTAGGACCACTGGTTCCAGGGAAGGGAGAGAGCCAGTGCCGTAAGACAAACACAACATCAATGCCTCATCGGGATTCGAACCTGGACCCCTTACAGACGAATGTTCAGAAGCCATCGCTTAGACCACTGTGCCACTGGGGCGGCTGTGTGTGGGCGTGCGCTTTACAGACAAGGCTACATTCCACCTTAGCACTACAGTTAACTGTCACAATGTGTGTATTTGGGAATTGAAAAACCCACATGTTGTAAGCAAGCATATTTGGGACAGTCCGAAAACCAATGTCTGATGCAGGCTAATATTAGTATGACCGGATAATTGGTTAATTCTTCTTTGTTGAGAAAATAGTTTCTGTAAATATGTACCTGGATATTGCTCCTCAATTATGCCATTTCCCACCTGCAGGATAGGCAGCCAACTGTTATCTTCTAATAAGATGGGCCATCCCTCATTAAGCACATGTTGTTCCTGAAACTCTTGATGCAACATTTCCAAAACTGATGGACTGGTACAGACGAACCAGTTCCATGGCCCCCCAAGATCACCTGACTTACCCTGCTGAATTTCTTTCTGTGGGGTTACATTAAAGATGTGGTTTACGCAACAGTTGTTCCATATATCAAGACTGCACCAGAACACATTGCAGCTGTGATAGCAACAGTTACCCCGCAAATGTTGGAAAACATAGTGTGAATGTGAATATCATTTAGACAATTTACACACCACTAGTGGTTCATATGTAGAGTTTATTAAGTTCATTAACTATGCATTAAAACTTTGTATGTTTATCTACCTCTGTGTTTAATTACCAGTGTTCATTTTAAAAGTTATGACACGCTTAAATCAAGGTAATCATTTATGGGCACCCGGTATATAAAAAAAATATACTCGTGTATATGTACATACAGGGCTTAATAAGTTTGATCAATTGAAAACCTAGTGTTTTTCTTACATAGCAGAACAATGAGTTTTACAGACAGATAGTATTAATATAGTTGGACAACCAAAAGTTTATACTAGATTCCAAGGGACAGGAAAAGATCCAGAAGACCATGTGGGAGATGGGTGGATGAAATTTGAAAGCATGCAGGAGTGGCATGGATCAAGACAGACCATTGTGGAAGAAACTTGGGGAGACCTTCACCCAGCAGGGGATTGATAATGGTTGACAATGACGATCATTCATATTGTTATCATGGTTGTTTTTTTTCTGTGCATTTGTTGGGAGTTAACTACAACTGACAAATTCACTACTGACTAAGCACTTATCAGTGTTGCCAGCTATGTGAAAAATACCACTGGCCAAACTGTACTGATGCTCAGTCATAGGGAAAACACTGTTCCTACTTTCTGTTTGAATAACACAAAACTGCAACAGCATTTTTTCTCATACTCAAACCATGTTGAAGGAATAGACTATAAATTCATTGATGGAACAGTTCTTTTCAATCTACCACTGCAAACAACGAAGAAAATGAAGTAGCTTACATTGGTGTGCAATAATGGTACAATACAGTGTTGATAATCAAACCTTCAATTATTGAGATGATTAACTATTTTTACATCATATAAATAACAGTTCAAAATGAAGAATCCCTTGGTAAGATGATGCACATATGCAAAGCAAGCAAAGGTAATGTGTGTATGCAGGTATGAATTTCATAGTTTTATATATGCTGTTACTAAACACAAGGTAACAGTGCAATTATATTATTTCACTTAATGTAATTTTGTTGGAATTTTTTTTCTCTTGGTTCAAATTAGTCTAAATAATTGGTGCTCTACTATATTTAATGGAATATTTTTGCACTGGGCAGTTTATAACTGAGAAATCCTCATAGCCATAAGCAGCTGAAAACAGAATACATGAAATGAAGTACACATAGTATATGCACTGTAAAGGCACCCTCTATTTTTAAATAACTGTCCACAGAAAATTACACACAAATCAAGAAGCCAACTGTTATACTTAAGCCAAACTCTCAAACATTAGGCCTGATTTGCAACTTCAGAGAATAGCTCCAGCAATTCCACTACACTAAAGGCAAAATACCTAAAAGTGATTTTGTGGCAATAATAATAATAATAATAACAATAGCACCACCCGAAGTCAGCAATAGAAAGGCTGGCCATTGGACAGGCAGAAGGAAGACAGGAAATGATTGATCTCCTAGAACACAAAGACAAAGAAACCAGCAGCCTCAGAAAATACTTCCATCGGAGCAAGGGACCCCTTCACCAAGTGATAAACCAGAGTGACAAGAAGTACATAGCCCAAGACCTCTCTACTCAAAACATTGATATTGGAACGAGGGAGCCAAACGAAGAAGCTTGGGGCAAGAAAGTCCTACACAGAAGGCACTACAACGACCTGCAATCGGACCATATGGATAAGACTGCATCCAATACATGGCTAACAAACGGATCATTCTTCCCTGAGACCAAAGGGTTCCTGATGGCTATACAAGATCAAGTTGCAAGCACCAGAAACTACCGAAAGCATATCCTGAAGGACACGTCAGTGGAAAGCGACACATGTCAGCAATGCCATCAAGCATCAACAGACCATTCAACATATCACAGCAGGGTGCAGAGTCCTCACATAAACAGAGTACATGAACAGGCACAATCAAGTTGCCAAGATTGTCCATCAGAAATTGGCAAGAAAGCACCACCTCATCACAACTGAGCCTGTCCCCTATTACAAGTATGAGTCAACAACGCTTCTAGAGAACAACACCCACAAGATGTACTGGGACAGATCGATCAGAACAGACAAGACCATCCCCACAATCGGCCCGACATCATCCTGGTCGACAAGGTGAAGAAGTCAACATACCTCATTGACATAGCCGTGACCAACACGTGCAACATCCAGAAGACGCACGGAGAGAAGCTGTCACAGTATAACGATCTACAATATGAAGTCAAGGAAATGTGGCATATGGAGAACGTCACCACCGTCCCAATAGTAATATCAGCCACAGGAGTTGTACCTAAGACCATTTATAGCTCAATACAGACACTAGACCTTCAACCTAATACCTACATGGAACTACAGAAGGCAGCTATCCTGAACACTTGTAGGATAGTAAGGAAGTTCCTGGACAACTAAGAGAAAGAAATACCCCTTCCCAGACTTGGTACGTCGTACCTGTCCCGGAAGGAAAAGTAGAAAAACCTCAGGAAGAGGTGGAATCTCTATATAATAATAATAATACCGGCCCTGGCCACAAAATTCAACAACAGCAACAACAATAATAATAAAATAGGAAATTAATATTTCCACAGCCTAAAAAATGTTAGTTTCTTCATAAATTTGGACAGCATTATTAAATTTTACATTATTAAAAAACTGAGTGAAAAGGGTATATACCAGTAACATGGACAAACCCTATATTATTACATCTGCTGATACCTTTTTACCATTGCATGAAAATGGGCATAATGATGGGGGGGGGGGGGTAATTGACTGTTGTCAGAAATTCAATGGGCTACAAGCAACAAGTGCCATAGGATAAACACACCGTACATCCCTTCCCTGGGATTCAAACTCAGACCCATTTCGGGTGAGTGATTAGAAGTCAATGCTTTGTAACACTTGGCCACAAGGGTGGCTAGAAACATATTCCCAAAGTATTTCTTTACTCTGAAACTAATTGAGCATGTGCCTGGCAGTACATAACTATAGTCAACTACATAACCCAAATTTTTTTAAGAGACCACTATAGTGATGAAGCTGAAGATGGGAACAAAGTGTAGTTGGGTCAAATGAACATGCTTTAATGTACAAGCACACTCTGCACATTGCTTGTATATACATACACATCAAACGGCCAATTTATCAAGACCACTAGACTACTTCTTGCTGATAGACTGATATGTCATCCACTGGCATTTATGTCCCTATGGCTGCGTAAGCAAGTGAATGAGAATACTCCCAGTAGTAATTTGATAAACGTTACTGAATGTCCAAAGGAGAAGCAACACTATCTAACCAACTTTGAATAAAGGATAACAGTGTTAGTGCTTGGAGGAGTGGTGTGAGTATCAGTAAAACTCCTGTGCTTGTGGAATGTGGAAGAGGGGTACACAGAGTGCTTGACACAGCCAAAATGGCATGGGACACAAGACCTGTAGTCAGAAATGATTGGTCAATGCATGAGGTGGGTGGGGAATAGCGACATTTCTACAGAACAACAGATGTGCAACTGTGAACTAAATAACAGAGGATTTGAATTGGGGACAATGCCAAATTGCACCCCAGAAGACAGCACCATCTGCATTACAAAAGCATACAACCTATCATCAATTACTGGCTACAGTGAACAAGACAAAATGCCTCCACTGTGCTCAGGAGCACTCAATGTGGACGACTGGAAAGAAGCCACATGGTTTGACAAATTGCATTTTTAACTGCATCATGCTGATAAGAGGGTGAGAATTTGGAAACAACAGCAGTAGAGTATAGATTGATCTTGTATGGTCATGACACTACATGCAGTGCGATAGTGTGGGCCATGTTTTCATGAAAGTCTTTAAGACATTTGATTTGAGTAAACTTAGCCCAATCAATGCTGAGGAGAAATCAAACAATCAATCTGTCTTTCAGAAAACCTTATGAAAACAAAAGTAGTTGTGCAATTCAGCATTTCCAGAACCACTTCTCAAGCTCTTGAAGTAGAAATATTATCAAGTTTAATGCTGTATACTGACTGTTGAAATTAAAGTATGATGCATCAAGCATTGTTAGTAATAATATCTAATAACAAATAATTAAGGCTACTCATGCATTATCTAGATATACTTAAAAAACACAGTGGCTTGTCATAAACACTTTTGGGTTAGAAGAAATAAACACACAATGTAGCCTTTTTATTGATACTATAACGAAGTAAATTTCTCCGTCATTTCTGTCCACGCCAGGATTCGAACCCGGATCCCCTCATTCCGGAATAAGTCACTCTACCAGTTGAGCTACGTGGACATTTTATTCTGATTCCTATCTGCCTTTATGTCGTGTGCGTCCTTCTGGCAGGTACATCACATCTCCTGGTACGTTACATCATCTCCCCCTTATTTTTTTTTTTATTTTTTTCCGAAGTGCTGGAGAAGGGATTCTCTTATTTTTCCTATCTCGCGGTGTGGAAAGAACATCACACCATTGCGAGATTTTGAACGGTCGGGTCATCCGGATAGTTCGGGCGCCATTATAACGAAGTAAATTTCTCCGTCATTTCTGTCCACGCCAGGATTCGAACCTGGATCCCCTCATTCCGGAATAAGTCACTCTACCAGTTGAGCTACGCGGACATTTTATTCTGATTCCTATCTGCCTTTATGTCGTGTGCGTCCTTCTGGCAGGTACGTCACATCTCCTGGTACGTTACAATACCTTTGCACCCACTTAGACTAACTCGTCCCTGCCATTTTCTAAACAATCATTAATTGTGCAAATTATTATTTGCATATGACAACAAAAAGTTTGATACATTTGTTAAGCCCTGTATGTAAACAAGAACAAAAATATTTTAGTTTAGTAGGGAAAGTATTTGCTTCAATCTAAAGAAGGTGCCCATAAATACCCACCGCATATTGCAAAAGATAATTTCCAAATAAAATCTACAGCAAAACTCTTGACATCACAGAACCTATCAAAATATTCAAACTACTGAAATACAATTACCAAAATCCAATTTCTTTGGAGTTGATTTAGTAATCAAGATGCTTTTCATCGATACATAATAGTGCAGTTCAAAAGGTCTCATCTCGGAACCCTTAATTAGTAGATAGACAGCAATACATCAGTTCAACACCAAATTATCAGGCTTAACATGGCCTGAAAACTTTTCTTAAAAGGTAAAAAACTATATAATGCTAAGTCTTTTTTTTTTTTTTCCCTTGGAAAACTCCAAAATGTTCCAAAGGCAGCTGACAAGAAATGACTGGAAGTATTCAGAAACAACTGTCACTGGGAACAAGTTGTCAAAATGCTGTCCTGGCAGTGGTTCTGGAACACATGACGGGAGAACCACTAACACTCTTTTGGAACATGGCAGTGACTGATCGCGTGCACAGCAGTCTCCCGCATTAAAATGGCAGACAGCTTTTAACTATTGTCTCTCATTACTGGTATGAGCTTCAGTCATCTTGGGGATCCAAAATGTTGCAGGCCCCCACTCATTTAAATACCATAATATAAAAGATTGAGAATACAAAAATGAAAGAAATAAGATGACATAGCAAATGTGTCTAACTCTCTCAACAATCTTGGCAATACAGGTTACGTAAATATATACACATAAAAAAAATACCCTACAATCTCAGTGATTTTTCATTCACAATAAATGAACAACTTTGAGGTGCACATTTACTTAAGACTGTATAACAATGACAACCAGAAAACAATGTTTTCTGACTGTAAGTAAATTAGAATAAATTACCTAATGAATTTAATTCATTGAAATATAATTGGAATTTCATTTAAATTAGAATAGAAAACATTTCACACCACTTCATGTATGAAATATAATTGATAAATACTCAGCACAACAATAATGAAGAAACAAACTGTCATGCAAAAAGGAAAAATAACATATCGAATATTGAAGATGCTCAGTTCAAGAGCAAAACATATGCTCATAATGCAAGTTGATAAGCTTTGGTTTCAGTATATGATGGACACAGAAACTATGACATGACTTAATAAATTATGAATATTAGAGAATTTAAGGTGCAGTTAACCTCATACAAAATTTTTTTTACCAAATTTTAGAACCTGACTGATGTGAATTGACTCAGAACTTGCAATATAAGTGAAATAATGCATACATATAAGTTCAAGATACTGATCATAATAATGAATAGAAAAGTTCATAATACATGAAATAAATTGTGGTAAAAATACATTATACCAAACACTGAACCTGACTATGTTTGCTTGAGCTTTCTCTAAGAAATATTTAATCCAGTTTTAAATAAATAGATCAACATTATGCAGTTTTGAAAACACTAAAAACTGGTGATTGCTTAATGCAATCAAAAACTGCAGAAATCATGGTGCATCCACAGGAGTTAATCACAGAGATCCTTGTATGATTCTAGTAGTCCTTCTGTTCTTCAAGTGATTTTCCTTTGAAACCACCAAGCTGAACACCACTGGTGATTAAGTTTAAATTTTCAAGTGACAGAAAAAGCGCTCTCAATGCGTCATCATGCTTTGTAAAATAGCATGATATGTGCAGTGAGCTAGATACTATACAGCTTGGTAATTCAAAGTATCAAGATGAGAGAAATTAACTGAAAGAAAAAAGGAAACCGCCAGGTTCAGCTGATAGGTGGGCATCTGGCAGTTTCTATATGCCTGATTTTTTGTGATAGCAGAAGAGTCACTTTGTACTTGAGGCTGGAAATCGCAAAGCTACATGGCAGTGTTGGTCAGTAGTGGCTCGGACATTAAAATACCAGCTGGCCAGCCAACTGGTTGGGCCTAGGTCTCTTCAAAATATTCATGATGAGGTAACTCTAGATACACATCCCACTTTAAGCCATAAAATGTGCTTGAGCTACAATGAAAACAAATTACATAAATCAAAACATACCAATAAACATTGAGAATAAAAACAAAGAAACAAAAAAACTAAATAACTAGAAATGAAAAAGCCACTTAAAAAGAACAATCTTACATCCTGTGCAAACTTGAGCACTATAGTTCACCTACGTATATTTGACATGCTTCACAAAATAATCTCCACATGAGCTTCTGCATGGTGATGATTCACTATCACAACCTTCTAACGGCGAAATATTTCGGGCAGTTCACTGTTGAGAGAAAGGAAATGCATTTGAAGTCAGTCCTTAACTTAAAGCTGAAACTGTTGAACTGAGTCGTGGGTCCTCGGGAAAGAAGCGGGCGGTTGGCAAGTGACAAAAAACAACAACAAAAAAACGTGTATATTTGCCGTTTAGCTGTGGAGTGTTGAGGACAAAGGATGCAGCAGTATTCAGTTCCACAGCATTTGTTTATTGTTCAAGAATACTGGGCTACACATTTCTTCAAGGAAACACAGAACTGATTCATAAAGAAATTCGGAGGTTGGCAACCACCAAACAAGACCACCATTTCTCGCCTGGGGTGAAAGTTGGAGAGAATAGGAAGTGTTGTGAATATCCAAAGTGGTGGGTAACCACCAATATCTACCATTACCGAGCAGGAAGTTCAATGGCGTTCGCTGGCTTCTCCTTCTAAATCTTTCCATAGGCTTTCTCAAGAAACAGGGTTATCCTATGGCAGTTGCCAGAGAGCAGCTAAAAATCAGCAATTAAAGCTGTATTGTGTCACAATCGTTCAAGAGTTGCGGGATCCCAATAATGAAAAATGCACGACATATTGCCAGTGTCTCCAGCATTTGTTGGCTGTCACCCCTTTACTATTGGACATCGCTTGATTCACAACTGAAGCCTGGTTCCATTTGTGTGGATACATTAATTCTCAGAATACAAGGATCTGGGCTACCGACAATCCCTATGCTGTTTATCAACACGTAACTCATTCCTCCAAAACTGGCATTTGGTGTACACTATCCCAACAACGAATCAGTGGACAGATTTATTTTTATTTTATTTTTTAACAGACCATGTATACAAATCAGTATTTGTTAACTTCCAATGAATTTGTCAATCATTTAGATGACTATGAACTGTCTTACAGATACTTTCGGCAAGATGGTGCTATGTGTCACACATCAGCTAAGAGAATGAAATAAATCTGTAGCTTCTTTACAGACAGGATAATTTCAAAAGTTACAGACATCAAGATCTCTCGATCTAACCTCTGCTGACTTTTTCTTGTCAAGTCATTTGAAAGGAAGAGTGTATGTGACAATACCCTGAACCATTGCAAAGCTTAAGGAAAACATCAAATGTGAAATTGCAGCAGTTTCCATCGATATGCTTCATCATGTTTTCGTCAACGTCGAACAGCATTTAGAAATCTGCTTGGCAGCTGGGGGGTAGAATTTTTCAACAATTTCTCTAACAGAATATTCAAAGCAAACAGAATATAAATTCTGAGTTTGCTTGTAACACTTACTGGTCATCCATATAACACCTCTCAGAAAACTTGAAAATTTCATCGCCCTGGAACGGGAACCGAACCCGCACCTCCAGATTTCCGTTCAAGTATGCTAACCATTACATCACCCAGGACAGTGAAGTTCCAAGCAACTGAGTCTAAGCAAACTTTGCTTAGGAATATGAAAATCGTCAGATTTTTGTTAGTCCATGCACCGTTGCTTCCTCATAGCATTTTGACCCGTCTTCCATCCAGAAATGGATGGATGTAATTTGGAAATCACCAGTACCACGGATAAATCAACGAAGGAAGAAATATTCCTCATAATACATGGGAAATCGATAGAATGTTCAAAGCAAACAGAATATAAATTCTGAATTTGCTTGTACCACTTGCTGGTCATCCATGTAACACCTCTCAGAAAACTTGAAAATTTCATCGCAAATCAGGAGATGCAGGTTTGATTCCCACTCCAGGGCGATGAAATTTACAAGTTTTCTGAGAGGTGTTACACGGATGACCAGTTAGTGTTACAAGCAAATTCAGAATTTATATTGTTTGCTTTTAATATTCTATCAACTTCTTATGTATTATGAAAAATATTTCTTCCTTCATTAATTTCTCTAATGTGGCACACTTGTCATGAGGTAAATCATTATACCCACTACATGTTTTTATGGTGTTCTCATATAGTCAGAACTTATTAGACCAAATTATGAGTTGTGCAGTGAATGGATCCCCTTGTACCACCTGTTCACATCACTACTGCTAATTACAAGATGTAGCCACATCTTTAGTCATCAAATAACAAACAAAAACCAACTTGTTTGACAAAACTGACATTTTTAATTGCATAAACATAGAAATCGAGCGAAAAACACACAGAGTCACGTATGTTAAAAGCTTCGTTTAGTGGTAGCTTTCGGTGCATACACATACCGAAGCATCAATACAAGACTTAGTGAACACAAAAAGGATATTTCCAATGGTCTTCCAAAGACAGCATTATCTGCACTAACCTTAAAGACACCTCTGCAGTTCCCCTTTGGAAAGAAACAAAAAAAGTTGCCCCATTCATCAACAAAGCATCTCGGCATTTCCAAGAAAGCATTGAAATTTTGTTCACCAAAAACTATAATTCAGAGACTCCTCACCAAATCCCATTTATTTGGATGTCTCTACCAAAATCAGACAACAGTTCCAGCACACCAATTTCAAATTGTAGTTCTGTCAACCAGTCCATCCAGTCGATCGTGGGTGATCAAAATTGCAGGATGACCGAAAGCTACTGCTAAACGAACCTTTTACCATACACTGAAGAGCAATTGAATTAGAGACAGCTGGCGTTATGCAAATGTGACGCTGTGGGCGGCCCTGTAAATGGAAACAACATGACGTATGCAGCGATCCGACAATATAAGGAGTGATGCGATAGGAATCAGTAAGAGTCCGACGCAGTATGAATAAGACGAAGGATCTAAGTGCATTTGATCGTAGGCAAATTGTCTGGGCCCGACGAATGGGTCACTCCATCTCGGAAGTCGTGCAGGCACTGGGATTTTCACGAGCCACTGTGTCACGGGTGCACCGTGAGTACACCGAATCCAGTAAAACCATCCTTGCAAGAGCCAACTGCGGTGAACAACAGCGTGTGGATGAGCAGGGTCATCGTCGGCTAGCTCACATTGTAACAGCGGATAGACGGGCCACAGTGCAAGAAATCACTCGGCAACTTAACGCTGGTGCGCAAAAACGTGTAAGCAGCTGCACCATCTAGAACCATCTCCTCGCTATGGGGTACAGCAGCCATCGTCCCACGAGGGTACCGCTGCTGACCACACATCACAGGGTGCAAAGATCAGCATGGGCGCGGGAACATCGCCACTGGACCCTAGACATGTGGAACAATGTTGCCTGGACTGATGAGTTGAGATTCATGTTGGTACATGTGGATGGCAGGATACGAGTACGGCGCAAACCACATGAAGCGATGGATTCTTCTTGCCAGCAGGGTACTCTTCAAGCTGGTGTGGGTGACATTCTCTTTTGGGGACTGTTTACTTGGACTGAAATGGGACCCCTGGTACAGGGTACTCTTCAAGCTGGTGTGGGTGGCATTCTCTTTTGGGAACTGTTGATCCCTCACAGGTCAACGTTACCGAGATATCCTGAACAACCATTTGCTCCCGTTTGTGCGTCTTCAACATCCCACTGGGGACCTAATCCTGCAACAAGAAAATGCACCGTGTCATCGCTCCCGAATTGTATCCGAATGGCTGGATGAACACTCCACCGACGTGACCTCGCTTCCTTGGCCAGCTAGGTCCCCTGACCTCAATCCCATCGAGCACATCTGCAATGCCATCAAGAGAGATGTTCGAGACTCTGACTCCCCTCCATCAAATCTTCGTGAACTGTGGGAGCTTGTTCAGGGGTCGTGGATCCGTATGGCTTCCCAACGCTTCCGGTGTCTTGTCGAGTCCATGCCGAGAAGAATCGCCACCGCCATCAGGGCGAAAGGTGGTGCTACATGTTACTAGACAGGTATCTCTAATACAATTGCTCTTCAGTGTATGTGACTGTGTGTTTTTCGCTCAATTTCTATGCTTATGTGTTATTGCTGCGTGAAGCCTGAGTTTTAAACCAAATTTTTTTATTATATCCATAATTTTACTTAAAAGCACAAGCTGAAAAACAATCACACGTAAAAACCAAATACGGTGTTTTACAATGACAAAGTACTCATTCAAAGCACATTTGCATTTATTTGACAAGATGAAACATAATAGGTTGCTTACCTTTTGTACACATTTCCCTGCACCTTTTATTCTTATGGTTGTCTAGCATGGTTCAAGCCTCTGGTGCGGAGGTCCTTTTTCGTCTTCAAGCTCATTCAATGCCTGGTGAATGCATAAGTCCATGAAGTGTAATGCTTTAATGACTCTAGGCCCCAACAGCGTCTACTTCCCCTCCAACCCCTTTTACCAGCATGTAACACCCAACTTTTGTTGGTTGATTGACATTTATAAAAAACCAAAATTCACAAACTCAAAACCAACTGACATGACCAACGGACATAAACTTCCTAATTACATACATACAAAATTCCAAACAAAAATATTAAAAGCTTATAAATAGTTGTATAACTATTTACACACAACTTATCTTATTCCCTTCTATGTCATTCCTTCAATTCCCGTTCCCTACACCTCACAACAACCAGAGCATTCAGTCACCACACTTCAACCATTCCCACTCCTCGCCCCCGCTCCGACGTCACTTACGAAAAACTTCCATAGTGGCTCCATCTTTTATAAACTTTAGTAAAAACTTCATTTTCGTCTTCTGTGTTTTTGGTTTCTTTGTTCAATTTTTATTAATTCTTTCCATTTTTCATTAAGGATACTTGGGTCATTATTATTATAAATTTGATCTCCATTTTTCTCTATCAACACAGACTGCAGTGCGTAGGTGTCTCTCATTGCAACATGATTTTATTATTTTAATCTTTTCAAAATTCGGGTATGTGTGGTTTTCCAGGCAGTATTGTACACTGACGGAAAAAAATCCAAACACCAAGAAGGGGTTGTGTTAGATAAACGACAGTTGGTAGGCGGTGAGAGTACATCTGTAAGATGACGTCTATGCAAATTTCACGCTCGGCGTATACGTGTGGCGCTAGTAGCGCCCTCGGAACATGCAAAGCAGGTTTGCTGTAAATACGCGCTGTAACGTTCGTGAGCGTTAGTTATCGTTGAGATTCGACGTAGAGTGTTGATGTTAGTCAAGAATGCCTTTAAGAAGACGAAGAAGCCATTATCAACAGCTCACAGAGTTTGAACGAGGTCGTGTAATAGGGCTATGAGAAGGTGGATTTTCTTTCCGCAATATTGCAGAACGACTTGGCAGGAATGTAGCCACTGTGCACGATTGTTCGCAGCGGTGGTCAAGGGAAGGTACTGCCTCAAGAAGACCGGGTTCCGGCCGGCCACGTGGCACTACTGAGAGGGAAGACCGCCGTGTACGGTGTATGGCTGTGGCGCATCGTACTGCGTCTGCGGCAGCAATTTGAGCTGCAGTTGCCACCACAGTGACACAACGAACTGTTACAAATCGGTTACTTGAAGGACAGCTCCGAGCCAGACGCCCTGTAGCGTGCATTCCACTTACTCCAAACCACTGCCGTTTGCGACGTCAGTGGTGTCAAGCTAGAGCTCATTGGAGGACGGAGTGGAGATCTGTTGTGTTTTCTGATGAAAGCCGGTTCTGCCTGGGTGCCAGTGATGGCCGTGTGTTGGTTAGAAGGAGACCAGGTGAGCGCCTGCAACCAACCTGTCTGCGGCTGAGACACACTGGACCTACACCTGGAGTTATGGTCTGGGGAGCAATTTCCTATGACAGCAGGAGCACTCTCATGGTTATCCCACGCACCCTGATGGCACAGTTGTACGTCGGTCTGGTGATTCAACCTGTTGTGCTGCCATTCATGAACAGCATTCCAGGGGGTGTTTTCCAACAGGATAACGCTCGCCCGCATACCGCTGTTGTAACCCAACATGCTTTACAGAGTGTCGACATGTTGTCGTGGCCTGCTAGATCACCAGATCTTTCTCCAATCGAGCACGTATGGGACATCATTGGACGACAACTACAGCGTCACCCCCAACCAGCATTAACCGTCCCTGTATTGACCGACCAAGTGCAACAGGCATGGAACTCCATCCCACAAACTGACATCCAGCACCTGTACGACACAATGCATGAACGTTTGCATGCTTGCATTCAACATTCTGGCGGTAACAACGGTTATTAATGTACCAGCATTTCACATTTAAAATGGCTCTTCTCGCGCTTACATTAAGCTGTGATCTTGAAACCTTAATCGATTAAATATGTTACCTATACAAATGTATTGCCACCATTTCATTCCTCTACAACTATTTTTTCGTGGTGTTGGGATTTTATTTTCCGTCAGTGTATTAGTGCTGTTCTTGCTTCTTTTTTTTTTTTTTTTTTTTTGCCAATTTTTAATATGTTGTTGTAGGCGATGTTTTAATTGATTTTTGGTACTTTCAATATATGATATTGGTGGGATTCCACTTATAGGTATTTTGTATACACCAGCTTTTTCTAAGATACTACAATTTTCAGTATTATTAATCATCATATCTCTAATTGTTATTACTTTGTTTCCCATCTGTATTCCATATTTATGGCATAATTTGGATAACCACACATACCCGAATTTTGAAGAGATTAAAATAATAAAATCATGTTGCAATGAGAGACACCTACACACTGCAGAGTCTGTGTTGATTGAGAAAAATAGAGATCGAATTTGTAATAATAATGACCCAAGTATCCTTAATGAAAAATGGAAAGAATTAATAAAAATTGAACAAAAAAACCAAAAACACAGAAGTAGAAAATTAAGTTTTTACTTAAGTTTATAAAAGATGGAGCCCTGGTGGAAGTTTTTCGTAAGTGACGTCGGAGTGGGGGAGAGGAAGACGAACGTGTCACTCACTTTCACTGCGTTAGCAGGAGAGATACCATCTGGAACGCCTCCTGAAGATGACCCCGGTGGGGGAAGAAAGTACTTGAGGCAGTCTATGTGGGAATGGCTGCGGTGTGGTGAATGAATGCTCTGGTTGTCGTGAGGTGTAGGGAACGGGAATTGAAGGAATGACATAGAAGGGAAAAAGATAAGTTGTGTGTAAACAGTTGTATATAAGCTTTTAATATTTTTGTTTGGAATTTTGTATGTATGTAATAGGAAGTTTATGTTCGTTAGTTATGTCAGTTGGTTTTGAGTTTGCGAATTTTTTTTTATAAATGTCAATCAACCACCGAAAGTTGGGTGTTACACGCTGGTAAGAAGGGTTGGAGGGAAAGTAGATGCTGTTGGGGCCTAGAGTCATTAAAGCAGTACACTTCATGGACTTGTGCATTCACCAGGCATTGAATGAACCTGAAGATGAAAAAGGACCACCACACCAGAGGCTTGAACTAAGCTAAACAACCAAAAGAATAAAACGTGCAGGGAAATGTGTACAAAAGGTAAGCAACCTATTATGATTATAATTGTATGCACATAAAGTATGAACAGTTGTGGCTTGTGCTATAGATATTCTAACACTGAATTAAGATGAAACACTGTCATAAGTAACAGGGTTCCTACTAATTCTCTCCCCCCACACAAAATAAGTAATCCCCCTCCCCAATTATTTTAAATACTTTACCAATTGCATACACAACAACATGTGCACAAATATACTTTTACACACGACTTAACAATGCAAAATGAAGCATGATGATGGAAGTTTGCAATATTTTTCCATGTAATTTAAGTTTGCAGACATAATAAATTAGAATTTATGCAATTTAAAAGACAGTTCTACTGGTCAAATCAGTTTTCTTATCTGAAAGAATAATTACATTGCAAGGACATGCAAATTGTAAAACTGTAATTACAGTTATGAGTTCAAGATCTGAATTTTGCACATAATCATCTGATGGCTTAAATTACAAAACCAAAGTCAAAATTGTGTGCTCAAGATTTCAGTTTCGCACTTAATTTTCTTATGGTATAACTGAATAATTGTTATTTACATATACAAAGAAGGGAAATATGAAAGTAAAATATCAGTACCAAGAATTGGTGATGGGTCTTGTTGGGTGGAATCTGCTGGATGTGTTCAATTTAGCCCATGGTCCTTCACTTTTTTTTTAGCAAACTACTTATCCCACACTGCCCTGTGCTCTCCCATTCAGCTGTCACACGATGTCATCATCAACATAGCCAACCAGAAGCAGAAGTTCTAGACACTACATCATAACTTCTGGATTTCACACAGACAGTGAGGAAAAATAAGTACCTGTAAGGATTTTACAAGGACCAAGGAAACCTTGAGTAAACAAATCAAAAAGTAACTTAGAAATGTTTCATTAATTATTACCCCTTCCTCATATAAATCATTTCAAAACATGACCCGTTTCCTAGATTTCACTTTGATGACTCTAAGACTTCTGCATACACCACCCATAAAAAAATTAAGCATGAAACATAGAAGTGTGAATAATAAACAAAGTAGTAGAAACTCATGCAAAAATGTCACTGTGTTGCTGGTGTTCAAACAAGCAAATGTCAAAACACATGTTGGATGGAAATTAGTGCTTGGAATAATATGCAAATCTGATTACCCAAGAGAAGGTTTTTCCATGCGAGGCACCACTACATGGACTGTTCCAGCATAAAAGGAATAGTCATTTTTCTCATCGAGTCACAAAGATTCAGAACAATGGAAAGCCATTGGAGGTTAGGGCTAGCTAAACAACCACAAAAGTAGCTAGATGTTTTGGTGTTTACTACTTCAGGGATTCATTCCATGTCAAATCACTTAAATTATCAGGCTGTAAAGAAAGTGTCCAGAAAATAGAGAAGCATATACTTGAAGCTTAAAAAATTTTAGATAACAATTAACCGAATCATACAAGTAGTCCTCATTGGAACTGATGATGTTGTTCCATCGATCTACGAGTCAAAATATCCCATTGCGATCGAAGTCTGGCGAGCGGGAGTTGAAGAAGTCACCCATGCAACGGTTCACATCATCATCATTAGCAAAGTTTTTCTCAGCAAGAATATTCAACGAATACTGGAAGAGATGAAAGTCAGACAGGGTAAGGTCTGGGGAATAAGGAAGGTGCGACAATATTTCCCATTCTAGCTCATGCAATTTTGCTGGGTTCGTAAAGCAACATGTGGACGAGTGTTATCCTAGTGAAAAACAACTCCACGGCGATTAATCTATGCTGGGTGCTTTTCTTGCAGTGCAGCATGGAGATAGTCCAACTGTTGGAAGTAAGGATTCGCTGTGATGGAATTGCAATGGAGTAGCGTTGCATCCGATTCTGGTCAGACAAAGCATGGGGTACCTGTTCACACAGTTTACATGAATATCCCAACTTCCGAAGTTGGGTGTTGATGGTCGTATGGGAGGTCTTCAGTTCCTCTGCCAGTTCCTGTAGTGTTGCATCAGGCTTGGTTGACAGCACATGTTGCAGTATATCATCTTCAATCTCTTTTAAATAGTGTGGAAGAAATATTCTTCACATAATATGTGGAAGTACATCTGAATAATTAATACAGCAATCAGACATCTCTGAGTTGCATATATTTTACTGTTTCTCACGCAACATTAATCACATCAGAAAACCTGAAAGTTACATTATCCTGGAGCGGGAATCGAACCCACACTTCCTGAATCAGGAACCCACATCTCCTGCATCGGACGATGAGGGTTTGATTCCCGCTCCAGGGCGATTTAATTTTCAAGTTTTCCGATGTGATTAATGTTATGTGAGAAACAGTAAAATACACGCAACTCAGAATATGTTTGATTGCTGTGTTAATATTCATCTTCAATCTTACCAAGTCGGCCACTTCTCTGTGCATCAGATAGATCCCGCACACCAGTGTCGAATTTCCTGTACCAGTCATAGCTGTCCACTAATATCATCACCAAAGGCGTTTTGAAAATTTTCAAGTCCTTCCGTAACTTTTACGCCATGCAAATATTCATAGAGCAATATTGATTGCATGCACACCTTTCTTTGATATTGTCGCCGTACTTCACCACGCAAAACTAATCTTCACTACAACAGCGTATGTTCTGTTATTAGAATCTATTTTGCAGCACTCTGGGATGTTTATATTACCAGAGGCCTGCAGTACCTTGCATTACACACATACAATTTTTTTCTGAAAACCTTTCTTTACAACCTGATAAAAAAAACTTCCACCAACGTATATCTAATCGTTACAATTTTTATTCTATTTCTTTTTTGTAGATGCCCTAAACTTATGAAAAACTTTAAATTTTTTATTTTTTTTTATTTTCGATAGACTAGAAGATAACTGTTTGAATTTTGGTGCACAGTGGGACTTATTTCATGTAAAAACAAAAATGTCTCTATTATTTAGAATATGGGAAATACATAAATCACCATCATTTCATATATTTTTGCAAGAAATTCATTGGTGCAATGCAAGAGTTTCCATCTGTTTTAGTTTTTGAGCGAGGTGCAATGCAGCCTGCTTTTTTTTTTTGTACTTAAAAATGCAATATATTAATAGTACAGCACTTAGAAAGTTGCAATTGTTATTATTTATTGTTAATAAAATTTCCTTTAACAAATGAAATGTAATATTTGCAATTTCAATATCAATATTTGAAACTTCCTTCTGAGACAATGCTAATTAAGTTTCATGGTACTTAATGATTTTTTTGAAATGCCACCATACATAACACATTAATGCACCTTTCTTCCATCCTTCAAACGCCATAACAAATGATTGCGGGCTGATAAAATCTTAATGATGCATGCAATGGTATCTTGATCTGATGCCCATCCAAAGTCATGTCAACTACCTCTGCCATTTGTCTGCATGGAGCAATTCACTGACAGTCATAACTGTAAACATAGAAATCACACATCTCTGATTGCTGTGATAATAATTCTGACGTATCTCCACACATTATGAGAAGAATATTTCTTCCACAGAATTTCACAGACAGTGCTTTCACAGTGGCACTATATGAGCGAGCCATGCACCATATTTAAAAACTGTTTTATCAGCACACAGGCAAAATCCCAGTTTTTTTCCCCCTCATCACTTACTTGCTAGATTAACCCTTTCTTTACAAAGAATAACAACTGCTGTACTACATAGCTTTTTAAAGCAATGAACAGACTCTCTTATTACTATATATACCACAAAGACTATAGTGATGAAAGATATGGAAAATTGTTACTTCATTTTTTGACAGCACAGAAATCATCCACTGTATTTCTCACAGGCTAATATTGAGGAATTGCAGTGCTGGATATAAATTGTGACACTTAAAAATTGCTTCACATGCAACAACATTATAAGATGATACAATTTTTTGGCTATCTGTAAGTATTTTAACACAGGCTAGAGTTAACGTAAGCATAAAATATACTGAAATAAAGAAAACTTGGAAGAGAGGTAGAGACATAGGAACAGAGAGTTTTTCTCCCTTTCCCTTTCAACGATTTTCTACACATTTAAACAATAACATTAGAGAAATTCATTGCTAATATGATACTTGAACTACTGAACTCAAAGCAACAATGCACTGAACATTCACATAATCTTTTTAGCTTAATTTATTACAAAGTGATTACTGATATTGCACAGCTATATTCTATACAACTGAAATAACAATGAATTACCAAGAAATGGCAGAACAGCATAAAAAATGCCAAAGACCAATGGGCATGACAGAAAATGAGGAAAGGCCCTTGGCTTGCAGAGGGCAGATAATAGCTGACCAATTAAAAAATCTTAACTAAGGTTTTGTGACACATTTTCAAATTAACTACATAAATGTTTTCAATTTGAGATGGATTTGGGAATGATTCCCTATGATAACAACAGAACTACATTATCAGCATTACAGTATGTACAAATGGAAAAATGACAATTTTACCATAATATTGGCAAGACATCATTTTAGTTAAATTTTGTTTATCATAGAAGCCTTATTGTTGCCTTGAAATCAGTATGTTATTTTTTGTTATAAACAAACACACACTTTAATGCAAAAAGAAGCATTTTCTGGGCAATTTATGAAATCTTTCATACTGACCTGGGTAAAAGTTAGTATTTCCAGCAGCAGGGGGTGCACAATGTTGTGGAACTCTGTAGTCTATCTGAGGTGCAACAGACCGACTGGACAAAGATTTCTGATTGACTCTGTTGTATAGCTGGCTCTGCACCATTGTGGTGAAAGATGGAACAGGGGTGACTGCATTCGCAGGCAATGGAGGAGGATGAGATGGAGTCTGAAGGGGAGCTGATGATCTGTACACATGACTATTGGGCACTGCAGGTTCTAATTGAGGTGGGCATGACTGAAGATTTGAAGGTGGCCTGAATGAAGTCACAGACACCATACTTGGAGGTGGTACACACTTACATCTGGTAACTGAATAGGCTGCACAGGAGCAATACTGTTTGATGTAGGATGAGGTGGTGGCATGTTGAAATTGGGAGGAGGAACAGTAAAATTTAGCAGTGCATTTGATGCTAAAGTTGGTCCACATCCTGTGACAACATTTGAAACAGAATAACTTGCATTTGAAGTTGCAGAAGGAAGAGACTGTTGTGGAGGTGGCAGTGGAGGTTGAGTGCAAACACCAGCTGCACTGGGAACATAAAGAGCATGCAATGGAGATGGTGCCATCACTACAGAGTAGCCATTAGGAGCATGAGCTAAGACATCACTGGTCTGCTGCTGCTGTGAAATGAATTCTAATTGTCTTATAACCTCATTCGAGCCCATAACAGAAGACTGATCAGACAAAGATGATTCCATTTTGCCTGAACCATTTTTTATTGCTTCTAATGTTCTCAGCCCCAACAATTTCTTAGATGATTCGAGATCCTGGGACCAACCAGCTTGATGAGTTTCATTTCGACCATTCTTATATTGCCACTTATTTTTATGGTGTAGATTCTTATGACGTCCAGAATTTTCATGGGAAGTGCTGCTTCTGCTATAACTACTGGAAGAAAGTCTATCACTGTGTTGGTCAGTACTTGATGCTCTGCTGCTAAATGGGCTTGTAGAACGGGAACGAGACCTTGATCTGTCATGACTACTTCCTCTGGCTGGACTGATATAAGGAGGACTCAGGGAACTACGGCGACTACATATGCTTTCAACACTACTGATGGGGCTGTGAGGGCGCAAGTATGGAGAACGAGGATCATGATGCCTGTCAGGGGATACTGACGGAGTCCTCGGAGGTGTGTCTGGAGGTGTTCTTGGCCCTTTTCTGGATCTTGTTATATTTGATGCTTTATTATTCGATTTTGCAATATCAACAAGATTAACAGTTAGCATGCATCTTTGGGCTCTATCTTGGAATATGCCATTTTTGTCCAAGTTCTCCATGTCTCTTCTATTTGGTCTGCTTCTTCCAGAGGCTGAAAGTTTTTGAGAAGGCTTGTAATGAGACGAATAATGGCTTGGTTTGCTAGCCACATCTAATTTTCCACCACGCTTAAGAGTGTCATGACAGTCTTTGTTCCCTTTGTTTGTGTGATGAAGTTGTGTTGATGCTAATGCTAGCAACTTGTCAAATCCACTGCTAATCTTAGCTTGCCAATGTTTATTATTTGATATTTGGCTATTCTTTTCTGTTTTGGATCCGTATTCACCTAAAAGACATGACAATAAATTTAACTTAGTTGCAATTCAACAAATTGCTAACATTAATAATTATAGAAACATACATGCACAAAATCCTCCAAGAGTGCAACAATGTCAATCATTAAATTATATACTTCAGACAAGCAAGCATGGTTTTGTCCAAAAAATATCCACTTTTGTCCAAAAAAAAACTTTTTAAGGACTTTTCAAGATGAACAACTTTTTTTCCAAGGATGATCTCAGTATGAGAGATACACAAATTATAAAATACTATTATTCTGAAATATAGGACATCCTGCATTCCTGATATGCAGAAATCATTTTTGCAAATCTATATGCATGAAATGCATTTGAAAAACATGGGTTTGCAACCAGACAAAATGCACATTCACGTGAAAATTCAGAGAAATTCCGTTGTTTAATTTCATATGGTGTTTCTAGGTGCAATATTTGCTGTAAATTGTTTGAAATCATTTACAACCTACATTTTTAAAAGTTTGGTAAGGAGCAGGTGCTTCACTTCTGTTTTATACATCATTTTTAACCCTAATCTATCATTGCATTAGTCAATTTGGTCCATCTACACTTATAAAATCGCATTGGTATTTTTTGGTAAATGAAGAGAAACAAATATTAAATTTAAAAAAAAATAGTCCCATGTTCAAAAAACAAACTTCAGGACTTAAAAGTATGGTACACAGTGAGCTGGGCCCAGTGGCACAGATGAGGGTAGTGGGACCAGTTCCTTTCCCTCGGCTGCCTTTCCTTCCCAGAAAAATCCAGTACCCATTTCAGCAGCCTGGATAGGCTGGCGATGCTCGGAAAACACAACACCTGCCCCTAGCTGGAAATGAACCAGGCACCTCAGGCATGGCAGCCTAGTGCCCTACTCACTATACTACTGCACCAAACAAATCTTAGGGAAAGCACCCAAAATTTTTTTATCAAAGTAATAACTTCAGAAACATTGCCACCTAAAGGCCCTGTGGCTGACTGGAACCAGAAAACATAATATCATGGAGAAAATTGGGTTACTGAGTCATCTCTAAAGCAAAAGCTAAGCATCTCCCAGGGCTTGAAAAATAACATGCCAGAGATAAGTCATTGGCCTGGGCAAGTAAAAATAAAATCTAGTTGCTCGGTCGGGCAACTAGGTTTAAAGAAAAAAAAAACAGTTTGGAATGGAGAATTTTCGACTCTAGAAAAATTAAAAAAAAAGACTCGTCGCATGTTTTTTATTTTACTGCAAATCACCAGAAGTTGTATTATTGTTACGGAATGAATGCCAAGGCCAGGAGAATAGCGCTTCTTCAATTATATTATGCTCTACATCCAGAAATTGGGGCCATACGTAGTTTTGCTCCAGATGTAGTTCACAGTTAACGACAGGATGCATGCCTCGGATGAAACTAGCCTCCAGTGTTTAGTGACAAAATGCGTAAACTGCCACGAAACAGCAGGACGCAGACTGATGGGCAAAAAGCAGTGCTTTATGAGGAGGGAGTGACAATGGAATATTTATTGCACAGCCCCGGGTGGGGTTGGGTCTCTGAAGCAACTTGCCATGAGTGAGGGAGGGGAAATGGAAGATTCTGACCGTGCCCCTCCACACACACACACACACACACACACACACACACACACACACACACACACACACACACACACACACGCACGCACGCACGCACAGCAGCGGTACTACTGAAACAAAGATTAAGTTTCCTTTAAGATTTAAGAATGAGCCTGTACACTTTGCCGGGAGAAGAGCGAAAATTACTGATACCGATAACTTACATAGTTTGTCTGAGAGAACAGCAGTTTGTGTTAGCTGCGGATATAGATATAAGTTGTATTTAGTAATGGATATGATTTTTTTTTTGAAGAAATCCAGCGGTTAGAGTATATCTCATAGTAAGCAATTATGTGAAATTCCCGATCTGTCAGTGGTTGTTACAAATTCGGCTTCTGCATTGTTGAGTGACGTAATTTCAGAATCTGAATCTGCGTCGTTGGCAAAATTGAAACTTACGCAAGCAGACTATGATAAAATGTACGCAAAAAAAAAAACAAAAAAAAAAAACGCCATCGGACAGTTAGGAATCTTGGATAAAAACATTTAATTGGCTAAAGTCAAATGACGACAAGACTATTATGTGGCGCACTGCTTGCCAAAACCATCCTAAAATTGCCGATTAATGTGTGCGTGTGTTGGGGGGGGTCCAGGTGATATTATAGTTTAATAACTATAAGTGCACACAACAGTAGTCAAAAATGTAAGGATTGTGTTTGTGTCTAAACAATTCTTGGGATATTTTATGATGCAAAATCATTTCTGTTTGCACAAGAGAAAAAAGTAAATAATTTTTACCTTCAAAATTGTTGAAAACTACTTAAACTGCTGTACAGTTAACTATGACTATTTTTTTTTATTTTTTTTTTTGCATAACATAGGACGTATATTAAACATTCTTGAACATGGCATAATCACTAAATTTCTCAAATGCCATTGATTACCTTTCTTAAAACTTAAGATATATGCTTTCGTGCACTTTGAACACAGACACTTTAAAATGGTGATGCAAAAGATGTATAAAAAGTTTAGCATAATTTTTAACTTTAAAAAAATGAGGCTTCTGTTTTGTTATCTTAAAAGATAAATTTTTCTGGGCATGTAGATTTTACTTCTGGGCAAGTAAATATTTTCTGCACTTGCCCAGCTGGGCATGTAACTTTTCAGATATTTTTAAAGCCCTTATCTCCTCAAAATGAAACTTTTAGCAATTTATTAAAAAAATAAATAAATAAATATATATATATACCCTCCAAAGTCCCCTACGAAGTTAAGTTCAATGGTAAGAGTACTACCAAAACTGAGCTTAGGCAGAATTTCAGTGCATTTCAGCTGACAAAGTGCAACTATTCAGGATTGAGAACCATTTTGAGACCTTCAAAATAACACCAAATCAAAACTAAATATGCAGTTAATAACTCACCAAATATCATATGAAAGCAGTCATCTGAAGTTCTAGTGAAATCATAAAAAAATTATACTGGATGTTCCCTATTTTGCTATCATTAAAGATAGTTACACATTTAGATAAAACATGAAACATATATTAATAATGAACTATGTTTTGTTATACCAAGCATCAAATGCTATCCTTCAATTTTCATACACAGATCCAACATCCTTATTGAATGTCAAATGTCAGTCACCTTGTTTTTATATACTCAGATCATAATGCTACAGGAATAGGTTTTGCAATAAACATCTAAAACTAAACCACAAATTTGACCAACTAAAAATCTTCCTGATAATTAACACAGCAATCGGACATCGCCGAATTGACTGTAATTACTGTTTCACACGTGAATTAAATCACATCAGAAAACTTGAAAATTTCGCCACCGTGGAGCGGGAATAAAATCTTCCAATATGCAATTTTTGAAGATATTGTAACATACTGGCATTAAAATTCCCTGACGGCTAATAAAAAAAGTTACCACTAACAAAACATAAAACTTATTTCCTAGACTAGTGTAATAATTCAGGGAACAGCAGTTTTTTGTAAAGCAAAGCCTTTGGAACTTTTTTTCGAGTACTTCATCAATATTAATCACTTGCAGCTGCTTTTCATTGGCAGTACATCTAAAACTGTTAAATTTGGCAATCAGAGTTATGTCCCCATCAATTTCTGCTTTCTCAACAAATTCATCTGCAGATTTCAACAGATCATGTTCAAGTCTTTGCTTTTTTTCCCTGAATTCTTCTTGCTCTGTAATCTCCAAATGTCTCTTTTCTTTATTTGCAATAATATCTTTTTTCAGTTTCTGGTCCTCCAGATATTGCATGTATTTTTGTCTGGCCAATGAAACAGATTTCCTCATGTCTTTAGTAACAGTGAAATCTTTAACATTACCACCTGTTTTGTCCACATGTTCACAAATTATCCGTTGAGCAATGTATGAACTCTCTTCTAAATATTCGACTTCTAGTTTCTTATTAACACTAAACCTTCTTTCCACAGATGCTTGTCCGTGGCTTAATAAAAGCAACATCTTAACAAGTTCCCACAGTTTACAATATGTTGAATCACACAATGTGTCATGAAAAAATTTATCAATGCGACAATTTGCATGTTTATGGTCAAAATCCATAAAAGCTGAATACTTCAATGGCACCACTGTCTGCAAAAAATCACAGTACAGTTGCAGTATTTCATCACATTCACCTTCACATATTTGCTGAGCATCCACTAATGACCCTAGAATAAGTTTCATTTTTTTCATGCATCCTTCCTTCTCTGTTGCCATATTTCTGGGGTCTAAACATGTTAAACTTCTTACTAGAGAAAAGGTAACTGGTGATTTTTCAACCAGTTTGGAAGCTGCATGTACCAGGAACATTTTTGCAGACATTCAAATATGAAACATCTGTTTCTCTGTTGTTATGTTTTTGGTGGAATACAGTTCTTTCAGCTGTTTTTCAGCAACAAAACCAATATCCACTTTTTCCAGAGTATTATGACCTTTTGCATCATTGAAATCCAACTGTAAAAGCTTTGGCAATGTCTTGGCACAGTCAGAATTTCAGGCTTGATGAACCACTGCAAAATTGATAGCAACAGTTTTTTTTTTTTAGATCCCCAGCTAGGAAACAAACCAATGGTCTGTCAGCTTGGTACAATGTCAGAAAAGGGGTAAGAAGTTTTGAAACTGAAACAAAAATTAGCAGCTTAACAGAAAGTAGATTATCATTACAAAAGTTTATAACAGTGTTAAAAGATTTGCATTGTGGGGTAGAAATTTCTCTTTTTTGAACACTGTGAAGATACTTGCAAATGCTTGGCAAAATCTTGATCACACATTCACCAACTTTTATGTTTTCTAGCCATCTATGGCTGACAATCTTTTTGGGAAATACTCTTCCCCAGCGACAGCTGCATAATCCTCTTGCCGTGCTGGCGAATCTTTAAAAAGGTGATACGAACAAAATAAGTAACTATCCAGATCCCAACCACTTGCTTTACACCCACTTTTAAAAGCATTATTTATTACGTGAAGCCCACAGCTCCCAACATTCAAAACCAGTTTTCCACATTCTCTGCGAATTTCATCTTGCAGCAACTTCAAAAATCTCCAGCTGACTGCTGGCCCATCCATTGACACTTGAATTACTTTTGCCATTTTCAAAGGTAAAACCGCAGCTTGAAAATTGTCTACAATGTCTGTTGCAGTAAGGGCGTGCCATAAATACAGATGCTAAGAAATGTGTTTTGACTTTATTATCAGAACTCCAGAATCTAACATGAATGTTCATTTGTTTCTTCTGCTTTGAAATGTTCAAGATTTCATTAAACAATAGAACATAATTCTTCATTTCACACAGTTCTTGCAACATAAGACTTTTGAAGTGAGGTGCTATCCCAAACACTGCATAATAGCATGGTTCATATGCTTTTTCAATCACAAAATTCCAGGACTTTTGGTTTTTTTCTACAGGACATACGATCCAAACACCCTTACTTAAAATATAATGAAACCATAGATCTGTTCAACCTGTACCTTTTTTAAAGGACCAAAGGGATTGTTATTTCTTAAACACATAATCATGGGAGCAAGTATTTGTGTTACATTTTATTTAGGGAAGAAATTTCAAACATAATATTGATGCTGTAGCTAAGTTTTAAATTTGTACTTGCCAGCAAACAAAGTATTCACAAAAATGTCCAACATGAAATGAAAAAGAATAACGGGAAAACCTTAAATCCATGGGCTGCGTACAACTGCATTCACTAAGTGATCGAGGCAATTTAACTGGGCATGATTAGAAAACTAATTATTGAAGATGCAAAGTGATTAGTTTGCTCAGAAAATACTAAGAAACAACTAGATTAAAATTTTTGATATTAGAAAGCAATCTAATTTTATGGCAAATTTTTATATAAAGCATTCATCAGAAAATTTCAGTAAAGGTCAAAAAAACCGACAAAAAAAAAAAAAATAAAAATAAATAAATAAAAAAATCAGCTACTTATAAAACATCAGTTACTTCCACCAGTGGCTAAAAAGTATGTTACGAAAATTAACAAATGGCGCAAGAAACGTTTCGCATAGCAGAAGGAAGGTATTAGAGATAAAAAGATTTTCAAATCAAACAGTTAAAAGAAGAGTAGAGAAGGAAACATGATATAACTGTATACCTTTCAGTGGAAGAATATTGCACAATGGAAAAGTTGAAACAGGTTAATGGTATTCCTCATAGCAAAAGCTATTCTAAGGAGAAAAAAACTTTTCAAACACGTCTCCCAGAAGCAGAGCTAGCAAAAAAAAAAAAAAAACGTTTTGACTTTTACAACCCCTAGGGAAAAAGTTGTACACATTATTTGAAGAGGATCTTCTTATTGTAGCAAAAAACTTGTTCACTCTCTATCTTTATTATAGCAAATGACACAGTAAAAAACGAAATTTCTCAATAGAGTTTTTAGAGGCAGAGATAGGCTGCAAATGGAAGTACATAAACACCACCTGGTGGCAGAATTGTGAACCACAAACCTCGTCAAATACAAACCTAAAGTGTTTCATAAGGTAAATGATATCTGTTGTTAAAATATTTTTTTTAAATCGGACATTTAGAAGTACAGATATTGAGAAACATAGATTAAATATTTGCGCACCCTGGCAGCAAAATTCTGCATTATTTTGGGAAGAAAATATACACAAGGAGTTTTCATATTTGTCAAGAGAATATTTGTCAATCGGGTTATTAGTCCTGTAGATATTACTGTAAACGAAAATGAACTTACGCCCTTTAGTGGCACACTTGTGAGTTTAGAATATTTGAAATTATATGTGAAACATTTCACACCAAAAATGTTCTCCAACAAAGAAAGAATTTTTCAAATTGTACTCATAGAAACAGAGATATGAACAAAAATAAGATATACATATACACTCCTGGTGGAAAAATTATGCACTACTTAAGCAGGAGGTATTCTCAAAAAGTTTCTGGAGGTGAGTAGTATCGGTCCACGGAAGAATTATTTCAATCGAGTTTCGAGCTCAAATTTTATTGCAAATACATCAGAAGCAAAAATAAACCCTTACATCCCCTGGCGACCAAAACATTATTTACCAAAAATGAGGAATTATATGCAAAACATTTCCCTTCAAGAGCTGTATCCAATGCAGGAAGAATTTTTCAAATCGGACTTTTAGAAGCGGAGATATTGGGAAAATTGCTATTTACTGTTACGCCCCCTAGCAGAAAATTATTAGTCCCGTCGCTATTGCTGTAAACGGAAACGTGAACTTAAGCCCTCTAGTGGCACACTTGGGCGTTAAGAAATATTTGAAATTATATGAGAAACAGTTCGCACCGAAAATGTTCTCCAACAAAGAAATAATTTTTTAAATCGTACCCCTAGAAACAGAGATATGGATAAAAATAAGCTACCGTATATACTCATGTATAAGTCGAGAAATTTGGGACAAAATGAGAGCTTCAAAGTAATGGGGTCGACTTATACGCGGGGTCTAAAAAAATGGTAAGTCCAAAAGTTCTTCACGTGAGGCAAAAGGCAATCCATCCCAAAAGAAATAAAAATGCTGATGCGGTATTAATTACGAAATCGCAACCCTCCGAAAGAAAAAAGAAAGAAAGAAAAAACACAGATGTGGTAGAATTACGAAATCGCGACCCTCCGAATTTCTCCACGCTTTGAAAAGTCTTCTCTCTCCTGGCTTTGCATATCCACAGCCGCGCATAGAAAGCTCCGCCCTTCCGACTACCAGTTGATTGCGCTGACCTTCGACGTAACGGAGCCATGCGCCAGCTAGTGTTAGGTGTTGCTAATTCTTAATCGCACGTGTTTTTCTTGTTCTTAATCGCACGTGTCTCGCTTCTCTTATTATGGGTGACACGGATTGTGTAAAGAAACGGATGTCCTATAACGCAGGATTCAAGTTGAAAGCGGTTTCTTTTGCACAAAATACTAACAACTGTGCTGCTTCATGTCAATTTGGCATTAACAAAAAACTGATTCCAGATTGGCGTAAAAAAAAAACCGGACTTGGTGAAAATCCCAAAATCGCAAAAGGCGCTGCGCCGTGGAATGACATCTTTCCCAGAGCTGGAAAGTGTCTTGAATGATTGGATTGTGGGCAGCAGACAAAATGGTTACATTGTGACGCGAACTGGTATACGTTTGCGAGCAATGAAGCTCGCAAAAGATGAAAAGTTTGCAGCCGCAAATAACACTTTTCGTGCCTCACAAGGTTCATGAACCGCTATGGGTTGTGTCTACGCCAGCGCACCAAAATTGCACAAAAGTTACCTCGTGACCTCGAAGCAAAGATAATGGAATTTCAAAAGTACGTAATTCAAAAGAGAAAAGAGACTGCTTTTGAACTTTCCCAAATAGGGAACATGGATGAAACCGCCATGTGTTTTGCCCTTCCAGGAAATAAGACGGTGAACCAAAAGGGCGAAAAAAATATCTTGATCAAAACGACTGGCCACGAAAAATGCAGTTTCACGGTTGTTCTTTCCTGTTTGGCCGACGGCAGTAAGCTACCTCCGGTAATTATTTTCAAACGCAAAACTCTGCCGAAAAGCGTTGTCTTTCCGTCTGGTGTGCTGGTTCGTGCCCACGAAAAAGGATGGATGAACGAATCCAGAATAATTGACTGGTTAAAGAATGTGTGGAACAAAAGGCCAGGTGCACTTTTGAGGAAACCTTCTCTTTTGGTGTGGGATATGTTTGTTGCACACCGTTGTGCAGAAGTGAAAAAAAACTGCAGAAAATTCAAAAAGAACTCTTGCTGTCATCCCAGGTGGGTTGGCATCTGTTCTTCAACCACTAGATGTCTGCCTTAAAAAGCCCTTCAAGGACAATGTGCGGAGGTATTGGGCAGATTGGATAAGTTCTGATTTGCCATCTGAAACCAAGGGTGGAAATCTAAATAAGCCGGATATTGTTTTGATTGCCCGATGGGTCAAGGATGCTTGGGATGCAATACCTGCGGAAATGGTCATGAAATCACTCAAGAAATGTTGCATTAGTAACAAACTTGATGGCACAGAGGATGATGAGATTTTTATGAGTCATGATGACAGTGATTCTGATGACACAGGCATAGATGGGAATACTGATGTTTATGATGACGTGCCGATGACGGAGAAAGACTTTTTTTTAACTGTTTGGCGAGTCTGACTTGGAATCGGATTTTGAAGGGTTCTGATGAAGTTTTTGGGTATGCAAATTAAATTTAGTATTATATATATAATTTTTTTTGTTTTCAAATGTTTTTGAATAAATTCATTGAAATTTTTTTTTTCTCATTCCGGGATTGACTTATACGCGAGTTTCTGATTTTTCTTACGATTTTTTCCTCTGAAAGTGGGGGGGGGTCGACTTTTACGCGAGTATATACGGTATACATGTTCGACCTCTGGTGGAAAAATATGCACTATTTAAGCAGGAGGTATTCTAAAAAATGTTTTAGAGGTGAGCGTTATCGGTCCACGGAGAAATTTTTTCAATCGAGTTTTAAGCTCATTGAGCTCAGATTTTATTGCAAATACATCAGAAGCAGAAATTATATGCAAAACATTTCTCCCCAAGAGCTGTATCCAACGCAGGAAGAATTTCTCAAATTGGACTGTTAGAAGTAGAGATATTGGGAAAATCATGATTTACTGGTATGCCCCCTAGCAGAAAATTTATGCATTATTTGAAAAAGGGACTGTAACTAAAATAATCTTTGATATAAATGTCACCGAAAGGTAAAATAATTTTTTCAATTGGATATTTAGAAGCAAATGTATGAAATAAAATGCATTTTAAATTCGACACGATCTTCATTTGCACCCCCTAGTGGCGAAGTTGTGCATCGGAAAAAGCCCGGAACAAATAGATCATCATTCTCACATTTTAAGCTTCCCAATACAAAAAGAATTTTACAATTTGAACTAATAATTGCAGAGATATAGTCTTCTCGGTCGGACAGACAAAGGGATAACACAAGCACGATGCCAAAAGATGCTAATAACGCAGCTTCAGTCCTCCCAACAGATAAGAAAACCAACAGCTCCCCCCCCATTTTTACTGGGGGTGGGGAGGAAAATTTTTCAGACGTAAGTTATGTCAGTAGAAAAATCTTCAACTACAATACATCGTGCAGAGACAAAAAGGCCGGAATGGATAAAATTCCAGGATATGTAACAGAATTTTAGGACATTTCCAGGACAAAATGGAATTCTAAGACTTTTCCAGGATGCGCACGAACCATGTAATAGGCACCTTTTCTTTCTCCACAAGTAAAATTTGAGGTGATCAAACTGTCAGGGAACATTTTCTGAAAAGTCTTATGTATACCTGCATTAGATTTATAAGAATTATAACATTTCACTGTTCTGAGGACCCATAAAATCTCTGCATCCAAGATTTCATTATTAGAAACATGTATATTCATAATGGCGTTATCAATTAGTGACTCTGATACCAGAACTTTGCTTCCACAACTATTTCGGATATATTTGATCTTCTCTAAGTTAAAGATGAAATACTACAAGAATTGTTCAGTGCAATGAGCTCAGTGTGTCTTGCACCTTTCATGTGGCTTTTAACAGCCGATTCACCCATTTTAGCAATGCTGAAGCTTTTGTGACATACTCAGCATCTGGCTCACATCACACATGAGCCATTCTTCATACAGTTCATTTGTAATCCAACGGCTATTAAGAACACACTTTCCCGCCATTACTTTCATTTTTAAAATGTGCTTATACTAGAAGACGTAAATACTTCAAAACACATATCATCTAAAAACTATTTTAACAAAAGCACTTCTTAAAAAGAATTACAAAAAAAATAAAAAAAAAATGTTTATTTATTTCAAACTACGGTGACAAAAATAGCACATGTTCAGGTTTTGGTGGGAGGAAAAAATTATATATATATATATATATATATACACACACATCCATACACAACAAAAAGGGCTTCTTAAGTTTCAATATAATGCTACTCAAGACACTCAGAAATATAAAGGTTATGAAAATTACACCCCCTCCCCCCAACAAAATTATTCAATTATATATCAAAAACTTACATAAACTAACCTGATACAAACTTTGGAATTACAAAACACTTCCTTCTTTGTCATTATTCTGGAGGTCAGATGTTCTCATCTGTATCAAGCCAGTACGAAGAGCTTTCTTCTGCATTTGTGGTTGTTAAAAAAATATAAGATTTCCTAAGTGGGCTTCATACACTGTGTTAAAAAAATTGTTGTGTATTTCTTCTTTCATCAAAGGTCATAGTTGTGGTCATTCAGTGTTATGACGATCACTTGTTTTTGTTCTGTACACATAATCTTAGTTATCTGATATGAGGTATATCAAGAATCTCATTCAAATAGATGAATATTTGGAAATATTTCAAACTTGTCTTTTGTACAGCTACGACAATAAATATCAAACACTGTGAATGTGTTTAGTATGGAACAAAAACAAGAAGCCAAGAGCTAAAAAAAATGAAAACTTACAGTTTATTATCATCAGGAATGGAATGGGTATAGTGTAATCCTCCCTCTTCAACAATGGAAACTCTTTAACTCATAAGTAATAATAATAATGGTTGTGAAATAACTTTTTACGGGTCTTTTAGAGGTTATTTTTAATGAAAGTTGGTTGTCAAATTTTCGAACTAAAGCCCAGTTCGTCATCAGGACTATGTCACTGGAGTAGTTGCTGCCACTCAATTGGAAGAGACCATCCGCAATTATCGTTAATTGTGGTACTTCTTCTTCTTGCTATTTCGATCCTTTCTTCTAGTTTTCTCTTTACTAAGTCAGACATGTACAAGCAAGTGGACACTCCATAAATTGGGACTCAGTGAAAATAATCGCCCACCAGTCAATCTTAGTAAAGAGAAAACTAGAAGAAGGGATCGAAATAGCAAGAAGAAGAAGTACCACAATTAACGATAATTGCGGATGGTCTCTTCCAATTGAGTGGCAGCAACTACTCCAGTGACATAGTCCTGATGACGAACTAGGCTTTAGTTCGAAAATTTGACAACCAACTTTCATTAAAATTAACCTCTAAAAGACCCGTAAAAAAAGTTATTCCACAATCACTATGAATAGAGGTGCCATAAATGCATTTACAACTAGGATAATAATGGTGTTTCACATGATTCTGAATTATGTTGTAAAAGAGTACATTTTATTTTGATTCACATATTTTGAAAGGTAAATGTGAAAAACCTGACTGAAATGTCTTCATTTAATTGGGGCATGGACAACTGCCTTAAAATTCAAGCTCAAGACTGTGTAGGTCAGGTATAATTGATATGAAGCATTATATTGATATACACCCAAAGCGAGTACATGGTAAGTGTAAGAACTCCAATGGAGATAGTAGATCCCCGAAACCTCAGTGCCATCTGGTAGTGAGGGAGCAAACCAACATGGTCACATGACAGTCCTAAACCAGTAGGAAGTAGGAGGAACAGATTACCCATCTTTGGTTAGAAGTCAGAAGTGTACATTTTGCATGCGATCTAGTGAATTAGTGTGTCAATATGGTAAAAAAACTTCATTTTAAGGATTGTTGAATTACAGATGAGGAAAAATTAAGCCTTTTTCCTAAGCAAAAAAATCATCAAGTGTTTCTTTGGTATTTATTTCTTTAGTAGTAGGTATTTGTCATTGTTGACGAATTCACGTGGAGCTTGCGTGAAGCTGATAGTATTGAATCCTATGAGCTTACTTTGAGAAGCAATGGTTGCTGTAGAAGTTTTGTCTGCAAGAGGAATACACATTTTTTCAGAATCAAAAATAATAATTAATAAAGTATAATAATTGTAATACATGTGTGACCCTAGCTTTGATTCGGCAGGCATTTACTCCCACAATGCATTGCGTGCATTCTGTTTTCCCCCTGGCCGCTGCTTCAATTGGCGCTGCAAGCGGAAAATTCTTGAATCTTGAGGCTCTCGATTTTAACGTTAAGTTCCCTAGCTTACTCTTGTACTCGCTTTGTATACACCTGCCTTGATAATGTCACAGTCATTCTTCACAGTGTCCTTGATGCTTTTGAGACAACCATAAAGAAATTACTTTATCCGGTAAAATTATTCCAACTCATAATTATAGAAACAAGAAAAACGGGCGGTCGTAGTGAGCGATGGGTTTGCCTCCTCGGGGCGCTCCGTGGTAACAATGGCACACACAACAGCAATTAGGGCCTCTGTGAATTTTGGAGAGGTGCAAGCTAGTTCTGTGTGACATTGGCGAAAAGACCCAAACTCACTGGGTTTTGTTCCAGAATCCTTAGGTTGAATGACCAACTGGAACCCTCAGCTGTGGGCTAATCCCCCACACTAATGTACTTACCTGATTAAAAAGACAAAAAGAAATATTAAGAATGACTCAAGTGTGGGACAGGATGGTCCACCACGGAATCGACCTGGACTTTCTAAATGGCGTATGAGAAAGAGATCTCGGCTGAGTGAATGTAAGATTGGTGTATGGAATACTAGAGGTATAAATGGCAAGATGAGTGAGGTGATTGAGGAGATGAATAAGTACAGACTGGATGTGCTGTGTGTAAGTGAAACCAAAAAGAAGGAAATTGGGGTAGAAGAAGTGAATGGCACGGTGAGTGTGTGGTCTGGAGTATTGGATAATATGAGAGGACAGGCGGGTGTAGGTGTGATTTTAAGTGAAAAGATGAAGAACAACTTGATTCACTATAGTTGCGTAAGTGAGAGAATTCTCTGGATTCGTTTGAAAGTGAAACTTCAGAGAATTGTAATTGTTGTAGTGTATGCTCCTTGTGACTCGGAACCTTCTGATAGGAAGGAAGATTTCTGGAATGAGCTAAAAGCTGTTTTGTGCCAGTTTGGTGCTAAAGAAAAAGTTATAATAGCAGGGGATTTCAATGCTAGAGTAGGTGTGCAGAATGTAATTTCTGACAATGTTCTGGGTAAGTTTAATGATCCTTGTGTGAATGATAATGGTGAAAGATTAATTGAACTCTGCATTGAGAATGGTTTGTGTGTATCTAATACATTTTTCAAATACAGGTATATCCACACATATACTTGGAAAAATCGTACTCTTGGTCAAAAGAGTGCGATAGATTTTGTTGTCTACGATCAGCGTTTGAAACACTTAGTTGTTGACACCCGTGTGATGAGAGGTGCGAATGTTGGTTCTGATCATTACTTGGTAGTGTCACGAGTGAAACTCAATGTTGGTTGGAGGAAAAGGAATAGGAAGAGACCCAGGATAGAAAGAATAAAGGTTGATAGGCTCCTTGAAGATCATTAGCGGTATTCTGACTTACTCAGAGAATGACTGAAGGATCTGAAGTCTGGTGAGAGGGATGTAGAAAAGAAGTGGGAATGTTTTAAGAACTGTGTTGTCACTGCTGCTAAAGAGGTCTGTGGCACCACAATAGTGGGTAACAATAGAGGTGATGCTTGGTGGAATAGTGAGATTGAAGAGGCAGTAAAGAGAAAGAAGGAAGCCTATTTGGGGATGTTGCAAGGTAGAGTCTGTGTGGATGAATATCGCTGTAAGAAGCGTGAAGCTGCTAAGCTGGTTCGCCACAGTAAGGCAAAAGATAGGAAGGAGAAAGTGGAAAGGCATGAACTGGCTTTTCGGAAAGATAGGAAGTCCTTTTGGAAGTACATGCGACTCAGGAAAAATAGGGGAAACAAAGTTGTAAGTTGTGTGAAGAATGAGATTGGGGAAATGTTATGGGAGCCCAATGCGTTAAGTGACAGATGGGGTGAATACTTCTGTGAGTTATTAGATCAGGAAAGCAAAAATGATTCTGAGACAGATGCAGATGATGTCACAATGAGGGATGAAAGCACAGGAGGGATCTCAAGAGAAGAAGTGTGTAAAGCTCTAAAATCTCTTCAGAATGGTAAGGCTCTGGGAGTTGATGGCATAACTGCAGAGATGTTGAAATATGGTGGTGACTCTATAATTGACTGGTTCACTGAATTTTGCCAGTTGTGCTGGGAGTTAGGAATGGTCCCTCGGGATTGGAAGGATGCTATCATTGTTCCCTTGTATAAGGGAAAAGGTGATCAGACTGAATGCAAGAACTATCGTGGTATTAGCCTACTGAGTGTGCCAGGGAAAGTGTTTGGTAAGGTTGTTATTAAAAAAGTACGGGTTCTTACATCATTGAAAGTGTGGGATGTTCAGTGTGGTTTTATGCCTGGTAAAGGCTGCACTAACCAGATTTTTGCATTACGCACGATGATTGAAAAGTATCTGGCTGTTGGGAAGAAAGTTTTTACTGCCTTCATAGATTTAGAGAAAGCTTATGACCGAGTGAATAGGACACTTTTGTGGAAGGTATTGAATGAATATGGTGTTATTGGGAATCTACTTAATAGTGTAAAAGCCATGTATGCTGGTAGTAGAGCTTGTGTACGAGTGAATGGTGTTTTATCAAAATGGTTTTCCATTGGTGCAGGAGTTAGACAAGGTTGTGTAATGTCGCCATGGCTGTTTAATATATTTATGGATGCATGCATGCGTGATGCCAAAATAGATAATACTGGTTTATGTCTTGGTGATATCCGTGTGTGCAGATTGCCGTATGCTGATGACACTGTCCTGTTGGCAGAGAGCAAAAGTGAGTTGCAGAGTATGTTGACTCGCATGCACGAAGTTTGCATGAAATTCAAACTGAGTATAAATAAGGGAAAAACCAAAGTTGTGGTGTTTGAGAGAGGAACAGGTAGCACTGAATGTAATGTAAGTATAAATGGCACTGTGATTGACCAGGTGAGTGAGTTTGTGTATTTAGGAAGCATGTTTGACAGAGAGAAGAAGTTGGATGGTGAAATAAGTAGGCGAGTGAATTCTTCTTTGAAAGTCATAGCTGCTCTGGGAGGTTTTCACAGGAATGATAGGTTCTCTATAGAGTCCCGCATGGCTGTGTTTGAAAGTGTAATTGTTCCTACTCTGATGTATGGTAGTGAAATCTGGGTACTGCAGTAGAAACATAGGAGTCGTTTGTGTGTTGGAGAAATGCGTTACTTACGTGGGGTTTGTGGCAAGACACGATATGATTGTGTGAGAAATGAAGATGTATTGCAGTTGTGTGATGTTAAGCAAAATGTTGTTAGCAAGGTGGAGACCAATATGCTTTGGTGGTTTGGCCATGTTGAAAGAATGTGTGATGAAATGCTTACTAAGAAAATCTTTTCAGCCCAAGTGGCAGGAAGGAAAGGCAGAGGAAGGCCAAGGAAGACATGGGTGGATCAGATTCAGGAGTGTCTGCATGAGAAAAAGATTATGAGTATGAAGTATAAAAGATCTTGTGTACGGCGTGTAATGGATATTAGTGAAGCACGAGTTGTATGTCAAAATCGCTGTAAATGGAGAAGTTTGATACGACAGCAATAAGTACAAATATCTGGTAGTTTGTATTTCTTTTTGGAGCTAACCTCTGAATCTCAGAGAACAGCTTAGTGATATGTATGTATGATGATGTAGAAAATAAAAAAACTTGACTTTCTTGTAATTTGGGTTACTTTTATAACAGCAGACAGTTCAAATCCCAGGATGTTAACCATGATCGATTTTCAAAGCTCTAACAACAATAAAACTAAAATTATCCTTACACCCACCGATGACAATAATAAAACTAAAGCTCAAATTTTTTGAAATGATTGTTTTATAACTCTTCAAAATTACTGTCATGGGGCATCAAAAACTTTTATATGCCCCCACCCAAATATGTATAAACAAACTGTTTTTTTATCATTTAGCAATTTTTTGAGGGGGAGATCCACTTTAAAGTTTACATTGTTCTTATACTATGGTAGCAATTTGGAGGAGCTATATGCAGTAAATTATTTCAAAAAATTGAGTGTGAATTTATACCACTGCCATCAGTGTATATAAGGGTAGGCTTAACGAAAAAGCTTCCTATTAACCCTAGATTTATTCCTTTTTCGAGGTTCTCTGCATAAATGCTTCAAGTTCATGTTGTTTTTCCTTTTGTCAGAGTTTCTCTGCTCCTTCTAGAATGGCATATGCAACTCGTATTGCAGGTATGTTTTTTTTAATGCTTGCTTTAGTCTCTCATTGGCTTCTTTAAGCACAGAGTCTGATGATTCTTGTACTTCTCTTTTTTTGAACAAGAATTTTTATCTTGTTTTCCATGGTTTGCTTTCTGCTCTTCAAATCCTTTATTTAGCAATACTTGTTTCAATCTCTCAGCACTTTCTTTCTCTACTTTCAGTTGCTGTTCCTTTAATCTCGGCTCCTCTTCCAAATTGTTGCTATATGACCTATATGCATTAAGTGCTAATTTTATTAGTTCTTTGGTTATTGGTACCTTTGAAACTTGGTTGTTATACATTTTTAATGCATCTCGAATGGTTAGTCTCTCATTCAACATCTTCTCAGACATAGATGCCTTCTCATCTGAAAGAACTCTTCGTGATACAGAAAAGCCTCTCTCTACATCACTGTTGTCATGTGATAAAGAAAGGCATGCTTTCACAACTTTAGCCAAAGATGGATATTTCCAGTCTCCAAATACCTTTTGATACAATATGTCTCTCCAAAAATGGCCAATCCTAATTTTGCTGTTTGGAATAAATTCTTATACATACAAGATCATCTATACCTACACCCACATGTGATTAGAGGAACGGCCTACTCAAATGACAAAAAGTACTGTCTCATTATTTTTAACAGATACACACATATGTTTCACCAGGTGTGTTTTTTTTATTACCTCTTAATTTTTTCATTATGAGCAATTCCTGATTTATATTAAGACAGTTTGTAGATAATGTAAAGTGAGTTTAAATGTCTGTTGGCGAACACATGCATTTTCCGTGTCATTCAGAAAATAAAGCTGCAAAAACAATCATGCAAATTTGTTTCAATGAACAGGTCATTCATGAAATTCTAGATACAAAAATTTTGACTCGAAATTGATACATTTAACTGCAAATAAACTTCGGCAAACACAGAAAAAAAAACAGTCTTTAATATGGCGAAGGCAAGATACTGGGTCACTCCTGGCACTGCCGTATTCCAAACAGAAAAATGGGACACTTTTTTGGTTGAATATCTTGATTTGAGTAGGCCGTTCCTTTAATCACATGTGGGTCTAGTCTATACTTTCCATTGATTTTCCTCCATGATATTTGCAATAAAGCAGAAAGCAATAAACTGAACAAGACATATCGATAATGATTCGACATGTACATATCAATATCAAAGTTGATATTCACGTGTATCGATATTAAAACTGATGTTATACAAGCACATCGACATGGTTCATACACTTTTTCACTCACAGAATTAAAGGACTTTTCCAGGACATTTCCAGGACTGTTGGACTTTTTTTTCAGTACATACGATCCAAATGCTCTTACTTAAAATATAGTGAAACTATAGGTCTGTTCAACCTGTAACCTACAACAAATAACTCCCTACATGCTTGCATAAAGTTGAAAATGATGTCTGCTCCAGCCAATAAGAAACTCAGATTCACAGATAAATACTGAAATACCAAAACTGTAACTGAAAGTGTAACCAGGTTTAATTTCTACAAAACTTCTATATACATTATGTTATATTGATTTTGAGAAAGAATTATTTTTGTAAATATGACAAGGATGATAAGTCAGATAATATCCGAAAACCTGAAATTTTCGTCGTCCTGGAGCGGGAATTGAACCCGCATCTTCCAGATAGCGCCCGGGTATGCAAACCACTACGCCACCCAGAACGACCATGTCTTTCAGTGTCCGATTAATTTGAATATAACCATCACAAGATTCACTAGTCGAAGCAACCAAAAATAATCGGAAACTAAAAAACTTAGTCGTTCTGAGTGTTGTAGTGGTTAGCATACCCGGGTGCTATCTGGGAGACGCCTGTTCAATTCCCGCGCCAGGAAGAGGAAATTTTCAAGTTTTCGGATATTATCTGACTTACTATCCTTGTCATATTTACACAGAAAAACAAATTTTCATCTCCAAAATTTGTATTGTATGGTGTAATAACGTATTCCATTTATGATTTATCTGCTGCTCCGGGCAATCACGGGAAAAGATTCTTAAACTCCAGATTTGCTAAACATGAATGCCGGTTGCTTAGACTAGCGAATCCTGTGATGGTTATATTCAAATTAATTGGAAACTATAAGACTGGGTGGTGTAGTGGTTAGCATACCTGGGCACTATCTATAGAAGGAAAGATGATATAATTATGCCTTTTTAGAAGAAGAATTTTGCATAATGGAAAAGTTGAAAATAAGCAAAAAGTATGTTTCATGTCAAAAGCTATGCTCAGGAAAAAGAACTTTTCAAATATGCCTCCCAGAAGCAGAGAAAGGCTCTGACCTTTACACTCCCTTTGGGAAAGTTGTGCATTAAATAAAAAAGATCTTATTGTAGTAACAATCTTATTCATTCCCTAATTTTATTGTAGCAAATGGCATACAGTAAGAAAATAAATTTCTCAATAGGGTTTTTAGAAGCGAAAATACAGCTGCAAATGGAAGTACACAAGCACCACCTAGCGGCAGAACAGTGAACTACAAACCTACTCAAATATAAACTTAAAATGTTCCATAAGATAAATGGTATCCGGTGTTAAAAGAATTTTTTTTAAATTGGACATTTAGAAGTACATATATTGAGAAAAATAGATTAAATATTTGCACCCCCTAGCGGCGAAATTGTGCATTATTTTGGGAAGAAAATATACAGAAGGAGTTTTCATAGTTAGTAGTATCTGATCGAAAAAGAATTTTTCTCAATCGGGTTTTTAGTCCCGCAGATATAGCTGTAAACGGAAAAGTGAGCTTATGCCCTCTAGTGGCACACTTGTGCGTTAAGAAAAATTTGGATTATATGTGAAACATTCCGCACCGAAAATGCTCTCCAACAAAGAAAGGATTTTTCAAATTGGACTCATTGAAACAGAGATATCGACAAAACTAAGATATGCATCTACGCCACCTGGCGGGAAAATTATGCACTATTTTAAGTACGAGTTATTCTCAAAAGGTTATTCTAGGTGAGCGACATCGGTTCACAAAAGAAATTTTTCAATCGAGTTTTCAGAAGCTCAATTTTGTTGCAAATACATCAGAAGCCGAAATAAACACTTACGCCCCCTGGTGGCGAAGCTGTTCTTTACCAAATATAAAAAATTATATGCAGAACATTCCCCATCAGGAGTTGTCTTAAATGCAGGAGGAATTTCTCAAATCAGACTTTTAGAAGCGGAGATATTGGGAAAACCTAGATTTACCTTTACGTCCCCTAGCGGAAAATTTATGCATTACTTGAAAATGAGACTGTAACTAAAATAAGTCTTCGATATAAATGGCATCGAAAGGAAGAATTTTTTCAATCGGATATTTAGAAGCAAATATACAAAATAAAATGCATTTTGAATTTGATCGGATCAGCATTTATGCCCTCTAGCGGCAAAGTTGTGCATCGAAAAAAAAAAAAAAAGGATCATCATTCTCACATTTCAAGCTTTCCAATACAAAAAGAATTTTATAAATCGATCTAATAGTTGCAGAAAGCCGAAGAGACAAGGTGATAACATACGCACGATCTTTTTTTTACAAAAGATGTGCTAATAACGCAGCTTCAGTACTGCTAACAGAAAAGAAAACAAACACCCCCCCCCCTTTTGCAGGGGGTGGGAAGATAAATTTATCAGAAATAACTTACATCAGTAGAACAATCCTCAACTGCAAAACATCGTGCAGGGACAAAGAGGCAAGAATAGATAAAATTCCAGGACATGTAGCAAAATTTTAGGACATTTCCAGGACAAAATGGAATTCCAGAACTTTTCCAGGATGCGTACGAACCATGCATCGATATATGCAACACAGATTATGTTTTTTTAAAAATAGTAACCTTACAATTAAAATAGTTCAAGGTTTTTCTGAAAATAGTTGCTTTTGGCTGTTTTTTGTAATAAATAGTAGCCATAGTCGCCTGTCATAAAAAATAGTAGCAATAGTCGCCACTGGCAGCCCTACGAATATCTATTTGATCAATAAATCTTACCAAGGCATGATTTCGACCAGTAGTTTGTAGCAAATTGCTAGCAAGCAAACGCATTTTATTAGTGATAAAAAGTGGTTCTAGCAAAAGTTGCTAGTGGAAAAATTTTGAATGTTTTAGTGTGAAATGTAAAGCGCTAACTGCATTGCATGTGTAGAATAAAGGTCTGCGCCGCAGAAAAAATCAGTGACGTGCTGGAAAAAAAATTAACGGCTGCGTGCTTCTTCCTCAAAACTTGTTGAATGACTAACTGTAACTCACTCCTGTGTAAAGCTGGGAGGCATTGACCAGACTTAATTTTTTTTTCACTCTAGACACCCCACACCACGGCAAACCGCAAAAAATTAGGCACTATGTTCGCATTTGCCTCCTATATCTAAAAGGTGGCAAATGTTTTTCTTCCTTTTTGTGGAAGTATAACATTTCAACTCTAAAAGTATTAATCCCCCCTCCGATCCTGTCTACCCGACCTGCCAGAATCGCATCTGCTGTTCACTGTTTCAGTAGGAATAAAAATGTGAAAATTATGCAATTTTTTTAAAGGCACCATGATTTGCTAAGAACAGATTCTTCAAATTTCGCCAAAATCTGGCGATAACTTTTAAAGTTTTTTTTTTTTTTTTGGAGACATCTAATTTTTTTTAAATAGAAATTTGCTTGTGTTACATCTAATTTTTTTTTTTTTTTAAACAGAATTTGCTTGTACCATTTACGGGTCACCCATGTAACACTTCTTAGAAAACTTGAAAATTTCAATGACCTGGAGTGGGAATCTAACCCTGCATCTTCTCTCGCGTGCATGTACGCTTGAAAATTTCAATGCCCTGAAGCGGGGAATCAAACCGCGAATTTTTACTAAAAAACACGCGCTTTTATAATGAAAAATTTCACCCAAATCAGTCAATTTCCACAGAAGTTATTGTGCGAAAATTCTGAAGAACAAATCTCCCTTGCACGCATGTACGCACTTTTCCCGTGAATGCTGATAGTAATAACCATCTTCAATAGGATAGGTCCACTATGGATGATGAACATCGTACCAAAACTTCCTCGCAATCTTGCTTTAATTTTATGCACGTCATCACGCAAAAGGGCGGAAGAATGAATTCCGCTCATATTTCCTGACCTTTGACCATTTTCAATATGGATTCGACAAATTAGTATGTACCCCAACATATTAATTTCGTCGAATCAAGCCAAGACACTTTTATGCAAGTTATCGTACTTGCATAAAAATGTCAGGACAAAGCATGGTTGGAAAGTGTAGAAAACTTTCTAACGGACCAGCAAAATAAATCATTGCTGTAGAAGCACTGGGTCGAATGAACATTGGACTTATTTTTTAACTTCGTTATAGTAATATTCTTTTGTTAGGTCAAATTTATTGCCACAGAAGAAGTTACAAAACCATGCCCCAAATGCATTTTTAATTTCACAAAAGTGGCAACTTTTGTTTAATTTCATCATGTTAGGTGACGATCTGGGCTTAAAAATTAAACAGATTTAAAATCCATTTGAATTTTTCTTCTACGATAACTACGTTCTGAGATAGCATTTCAAACTGGAAGTAATAAAGAGATGAGAAGTGCTCCAATGTCGACCTACTTGAGAAGTTGCTACTTGGGGGACGAACAATGCATTAAGTGGGAGGGGGAAACACAACGAGAGATAAATAAACAAGCCCAGCTGGGGTGTACCTTTCAAAAGGAAGCTTCTAAGAACGACAAGTGCTTCTGCCAAGTTCATTGGCCACAGCCAAGAAGGAGTGGAAACACCTTTGTTTTCAATGGGATTACTTTCAGGTTCCAATTTATCTGATCACTAACATTGTCATTAAAGCTGCACATATGTTTTCAGTTTGAGAAATGTCTATGAAATTTCTTGACGGTAAACAAAAAAAGGTAACTTGATCACTCTAGTTACGTTACATGAAAAAAACTTTTACAAGAAAGTTCGTAAGTTGGGAGCTTTCGACCTTATCTTAGGTCTTCATCACGCCAATGGAGGACTAAGAGTGTTGCCAGATTCTACATTTGAATTTTTTCTATTTTTGTTGCCAAAACTTAAAATTGATTTCCAGATCATCGGAATGTAGAGAGGAGATTCGGAATTGCAAGTCATTGAGTTGAAAATAATTTCCAGGCTTTCACGGTAACGGAGAGCAAAACGATTGTCAAAAGAAGCAATTCGTTTTGCTTCGTTCCAATGGGGAACTGCAGATGTGTCTTCCATTGACAAAATAGACAAGGCTGTATTAGGATTGGCTTTCAAAACATCTTTTTTATGTTCTAAAATTCTGTGGTTAATGCTCCTGTATGTGCTTCCAATGTATAAGTTATCACCTGTTGAAGAAGAGATAGGAACGCAGTAAACTCCTGGGAGGTCCAGATTTTGCCGTATGCAAAGCAGATAAAGTTGGTTGCCCAGTCATCATTGGTAAAGAAATACTAAACCAAAAAGTGCATTCATTTCTTACTTCTGCTAACTGCATCCCTCTGCAGTCAGACACCACCAACTCACTCAAAAACTCAGTTGACAGATTATCAAAGAAAGAAACTCTTCAAATCCATCCTTGGAGATATGCCACCCCCTCCTTACTTTAGGACTCCCTGGCTTTTTCCTGTAATTTAAACTGCATAAAGCTGGTAACCCCATCAGACCTTTAGTTGAATATTCTTTTTCTCCAGCAGTAAACTTTGAAAAGAAATTGGTCCTCAAATGCAAATCCCTGGCAGCCAACCATTCTCATACTGTTGTCTCTACTTCAGACTTCATCCACAAACTTCCTAATTCCTTTTCTCCAAGTGTTAATCTATATACTCTTGATGTTCCTCTCTGTAATATATTTTGAGTCCTACATGCTCCTCATGAAGAAATTGATTCTTCATTTTGAACCAGGGCACGATTTCACCAATTAGCAACTAGCAAATATCTAGTGAAAAATCAAATTTGCTAGTGAAAAATCGCAGTAGCAAATATTGCTAGTAAGGTAATTTCTTTATTTAAAGTAACCAAAAATCATTATCAATCCACAAAGTTTACATAACAGTTTCTATTATCACTTGTTAAAACAGCGATGATCAGCAATTCTCCCTCCAATGAGAACTGTCGTAGAAGCGCATTGAAACTCCTCTCCATCGTGCCCTCATTGGTCTATTACAGAAACTGAACATGACGTCGGCAATGGTTGCTGTGGCAACCCAGAGCTCTGGGATGGATCGGTTTTTTGACCACCTGCTCTGCCACCCTCCCTTCTTTTGCCCCACGAACTTTGTCCTCAACTCCTGTCGTAACCTAAGCCAAGCGATCGCCTTCTTCCACAAGTCTTGATAGTCGTGCATGCATCAAATACTGCGCTCTAATGATCAGTGATGAATAAGCAAGAATAATTCCACTTATTCGGATGGTAGACAAAACCGAAAGAAGAAAACCAAAATGTTACTGGAAAATAGCCTGCCAGCACTGGCAAAAGTCTTATAGTAACTAGCCTTATGGCGTGGAAAAGATAGACGCTTTTTTACGAAACGTCTTCGTGTTTGTGGAGGGGGTAAATGATTACAGAAAAAACTTTTGCTTCGTCTGACTTCCGGTTTTGGAAATTTTCCTCATATTTTCAAGCTGAAATACAAATATTTATCCAGTAAAATGTTATTGAGCAATAATACTTGACAGAGGCAACATCGTGAGAAAAAAATTATGATTACGGAAAAAATCCGAATTTCGGCGACCTTTCGTTTTCTAGTTTCATAAAGACGGAATTCCAATAATAACGAAAAAAGCCGGAATTCCTTGAATTCGCTGAAGAATCTCATGCCTGAAGATTACAGAAAAATTTTGCAGCAGCCAACTTCCATTTTTGCAAATTGTTCTCCACATTTTCAAGCTAAAATGCAAACATTTATGCAATAAAATGATATTTAACAAGAAAAGCGGACACAAAGACAACATTGGGAGAAAAATTTGCAATTACGGGAAAATTTTCTTACTCCGTTTCACTACTGTGTTCGAAAGTTTTGAAGCACGAAATTTCGTCTCCAGATGGAAAACGACTCCCCCCCCTCTCCCAAATATCAATCTTCAAAAAAAAAAAAAAAAAAAAAAAAAAAAAAGCGGAATTCTGCGAATCCTTGTAAGAATCTCGTGTATATCATAAAAATAATAGCAAAAGAAAAATTTGAAACAAAATGAAAATTTGTAGAACCCGAAGTTTTGATAGAGAGTTCCGTAGTCAGACAACTAATTCCGTAGAAACTACGGCACGCTCGTTTATTGTTAAGTGTACCTTCGTGTTTCATTTGCTTTATTTTTTTTTAATCATGAGTCGACAGTTGTCTTTGCATTCATTTGTAAACAAGCGACGGCGAACTTCTGATCAAAAGCCTTCATCTCAAAATGAGAACAATGCTTTAAATTTCGTGCAAGATATCGAAAGCTCCACCGCGCCAGGCAATGGAACAGGAAATCAAAGCACGATAGCTGGTGAATCACGTGGTGATCATTCGTCTCAGCATAGTTCCCTTAAGCAAAAATTGTGTACAACAACTGCAGTTAAAAATGTGAAGGTTGCTACTGTACAGAACTGGAGATTAGCCAACAAATGGAATTGGATTAATTACAGTTTAATAGATACATCTCCTTCACATGTGAAAGAAATTTGGTGCGAAATTTGTCGTGAGTATGGCATAAAAAAGTATCAGACTCAAAATGTAAAAAAAGAATTTGTTTCTGCACACAGCAAATCTTCTGATCATCTGACAGCATTATCAGTAAAAGCTTCTAAAGGAAGGTGAATTATGTGATACTGCTATAGTGAAATCATTTAGAACAGCAGATGAAGAGCTTCTGAAAAAGATGGACAGATTATTTCATATTACATACACTATGGCAAAATCAGAGGTAAAGTTTAAATTCTTTGAAAAATTTATTTCCTGTCACAAAAGGATAACTGAAGGTAAATCAGATATTGGTGTTACCTATCATAACGATAAAGCTTGCAGTACTTTTACTCGCTTCATTGGTAATGATATCTGTGAGACATTGTGTTCAAAACTAAGAAATGCTCGGTTTTTCTCTCTGATGATTGATGAATCTACAGATATTTGCACAACAAGTAAATTGGTGTTATGTGCCAAGTTTGTCAATCAAGGAGAACCTCTGAAACACTTTATTAAATTAGCTGATTTAAAATTTACTACTGCTAATGACATTTTAAAGGCAATAAACACAGAGTTTTCAGACAAGTTGAACTTTCCTCAGTGGATGGATAAAATTGTTAGTTTGGGAACTGATGGTGCTGCAGTTATGACTGGAAGAAAATCTGGAGTTGGGGCTAAAATAAAAGATGCTTGTTCTTGGCTGGTTAATATTCACTGCAAGTCTCATCGCCGGGAGTTGGCCATGAAATCGGCTTTTTCAAAAACATATATGACTACTTTGGAAATGATAATGAAACAAATATATAGTTTTTACTCAAGGTCTCCTAAACGTAGGACCATGTTAAAAGATATTGCATCAATATGCAATGAAAATATAATAGCTCCACAAAGATTAGATGGTGTAAGATGGATACCTCACCATTACAGCGCGTGTCAAGGTTTGATTAATAACTGGAAGGCAGTTGTCATGCACTTGGAAAATGTCTGTGTTTCTGGATCATCTGACGAAAAGGCAGTAGCACAAGGAATTCTGAAACACTGTCTGACTTATACTTTCCTACTGCATTTACACTTTTTCACAGATGTACTGGGTGAAATAGCTCGACTCTCTCTCTGCGTACAAACACACAACATAAGTTTACATCAAATACATAACAGACTTCACAGTGTTCAGGAAAAGCTAAATGAAATGAAAGTTTCAGAAGGCATTAACTTACATGAATTTACAAATACTGTTAAAGTGGATCATCTTTCTGGAAATTGTACATTTAAAGGTCAATCTTTAAAAAAAAGAACTGATGCTATACATTCATTTAAAAAAAATGTTTTAATTGATGCAGTTTTAGAAAATATTAACATTAGATTTGGATCTTTGCAAGACTATGGAATATTAAAGCTTTCAACAGTATTTGAAGTAGCAAATTGGCCAAGTGATGCTCAAGAACTAAAAAATTATGCAAATTCTGAAATATTGACAATGGTTGAGCATTTTAAGGAACCACTGCAAAAGTGTGGAGTTGAATTATTCAACGTAAGTGGAGAATTTATGGAATTAAAAGTGGATGCTGCAAACAACCATCAAAGTGACATGAAAAAAGGGTCAAAGCATTTTTGGAGCAGGATGTTCCAAGAAAAATATGAAGCCTATAAAAACATTAAGTTTAGCAGAAATTTGTGCAATACTTCCACTTAGTACTGCATGTTGTGAGGTGGGATTCAGTTTTTTAAAAAGAATACAAGGGGATTGGAGGAATAATTTGTCTGTTGAAACTTTAAATGCTCTGATGACAATTGAAATAAAAGGGCCACATGAAGAGATTTTTAATCCACGGTCAGCAGTTATAAAGTGGTACGATGACAAAGTCAGACACCCTGAGCGTAAACTATATGGGAAGAAATCTGAATTAGAATGTCAGTGAAATATATTCATGTGGTATGAGAATTTGTTAGAAATTAATAATAAAAAGTCACTAAACTTATCTAAGATTCTATTCATTATTCAAAAAGGTAAGTCAAAATATTTATATACATATTTAAATTTCTGTGTAACTTTATTAGAAAATAAGTTATGATGTGATTTAGTTTTACTTGCTAGTCATGCAAATGTTTTGCTAGCAAACTGTTTGGTCACTAGCAAAATTTGCTAGTGAGCAAAAAAGATGAAATCTTGCCCTGTTTTGAACCACCCGATACTCTTGTCAAAGATCTTTATGACTGTTTCCACACTATTCATCAACACAGTTGTTTTAGTTGTTTTGTTTTCAACAAAATTGTGTACAAGCAACAATCTGGTCTCCCCATGGGCTCACCTCTTTCCCGTCTTCTTGCAGAAATCTACATGCAACATATTGAAGTTTCCATCATTCCTCACCACCCTTTTCAACCTTCCCTGTGGTTAAGATATGTAGATGACATTTTCATTAGCTGGCCACATACCAAGTCCGAACTATAGACACTGATCAACTCCATTACGGAAAAATTTCCTTCCATTAATCTCACTATATCTAGGGAAGTAAGCAACAAAATTGATTTCCTGGATGTATCCATCTGCAGAAACGCTGATCTCTCCATAAACTCATTCCATCTATCATAAACCTTCTGCGGCCACTAACATCATTCCCTACAAATCTTTCACTCTGCATCTCTACAAGCTTGCAGCATTGAAGTCTTACATCCACAGGGTTCATATCATTTGCAACAACCAACTTTCTCTTCAAGAAGAATTCTCCAAAATTTCTACAATAGCCCTCTCTCAAGGTTTCCCTGATCTTACAGTCAACTCCCTCTTAAAGAAATATGAAAACAATTCGAAAATTGAATGCCTCCTTCCTAAAAAGAAAGAAAACCTGAAATTCTCTGGTTCTGTTCCTTACCATCCTTCCTATGCTTATAAGTTACAGATTCTTTTTAGAATTTTGGTTACCATCTTGCCATTAAATCCACCCCAAACATCTTGAAACTTCTACAAAGGGATAGGGACAAAGTTGAAAATCTGGACCTTCCAGGAGTTTACTGCATTCTTATCTCTTCTTCAACAGGTGATAACTTATACATTGGAAGCACATACAGGAGCATTAACCACAGAATTTTAGAACATAAAAAAGATGTTTTGAAAGCCAATCCTAATACAGCCTGGTCTATTTTGACAATGGAAGACACATCTGCAGTTCGCCGCTGGAACGAAGCAAAACGAATTGCTTCTTTTGACAATCGTTTTGCCCTCCGTTACCGTGAAAGCCTGGAAATTATTTTCAACTCAATAACTTGCAATTCGGAATCACCTCTCTACATTCCAATGATCTGGAGATCAATTCTAAGTTTTGGCAACAAAAATGGAAAAAATTTAAATGTAGAATCTGGCAACAATCTTAGTCCTCCATTGGCATGATGAAGACCTAAGATAAGGTTGAAAGCTCCAAACTTACGAACTTTCTTGTAAAAGTTTTTTTCATGTAACGTAACTAGCGTAATCAAGTTACCCTTTTCTGTTATTATTGTTACGTGTTTTGCCCATCATCGTCATGTTGTTGATGGTACTTGCAAATAACCTACTCAGCTGTCCTGATATGTTTACATTTTCAGGCAGTGATTTGGGTAACTGTGTCACAGAAATTAATCTACATTAAAACATATTTGACATGAGAAGCACTCTCTTGAGAATTAGTAACACAAGCATTAGCTTTAAAATGTGTAAAATGATAAAAGAAAGAATATCAAACCTTCAGACTTTGAACTGTTACGTCCTGATTTAGAGTGGACATGTTTTCCGTCAGGTCGGCAAGGCATGGTGAGTGAAGAAATACCATTAGGGTTGCTGACAGGTACATTTTTATGCAGGCTTTTCCCTAAACCATATGTTTCCATTGCTTTGCTGAATGACTTTTCTTTGGCATTTTCAAAATGAGATGAATATTTCAATTTTAACTTCTTATGGTACAACTCTTTTTTCAATGAACTAGTATGACACAACAGCATGTTATTCAGATCATGAGAAAATCCATTTTTAACTTTTGGGTGGTGCAAATCATGCCTGTTTTTATTGTATTCTGACAAAGATGAGACATCTTGTAATGAAGCCATTCTGAGTATCTTTGATTTCTCATTTTCCTGAGTGCAAAATCTTTTGGTACCTGAGAGTCCAGTAGTCACAGATCCAGTATGAGAAGAATCCAAATGCATAGAATCAGATGAAATTTTCTGAACATCACAATCTTTCTTATCATTTCTATCAACTGGGAATGTCCCATTAACAGTTAAACCTAAATTTAGAGTATAACCAGTTAGCAAACTCTGTACTGGCGACTCTTGTCGGGGTAAGCTGGATGTTTCAGAGGGAGGTGGTGTTCTGCTAGGACTGATGGGTGAATAAGCACCGCTAGGCAAACTGCTGGAAACCTCAGGATTTGAAACTTCTATTTTATGCCCGATTTCTCTAGATTCATTCAAATTTTTAATGATATCATTTGAAGAAACTATGTCATTTTTTTCTTGTTTTACTTCAACAGATGACTCTGTCTCTGATTTCAGAATGTTTTCAGTAAGGTGTTCTTTTAGTTCCAGCTGAGGACTTTGTATGAAGGTATTCTGCTGCACTCTGTAAGTTGTGCTACTAGAAACTGACAAATTGTTGCCCTGATCAGATGCCATTATATCATCATCTCCATGCTTTTCATTGCTAGATCTGTCTAACTGAGGGGGTGATGGATCATTTAATGCAGTTGCAATTATGTTTTTTATTCTATCTTCAAAGTTGGGCAAGATAATGCTATCTTGATTTCTTGTGATCTTCTCATAAGTTTGCTCAATAATACTTTCAGGAGGTTTCTGTGATAAACCATTTAAACTACTTTTGGTGTAAACATTCTTTACAAGACTGTTGACTTCAGTCTCAAGTTGTTCCACTTTATAGTGCAATTTTTGTTTCTCATTCAAAGTCGTAGTAATTTCTTGCAAGATGTTTTCAGGTATGCACCCAGTATGCTGCAAAAGAAAGAATACAGTCATGTATTACCAATAAACTGTTATTAAATATTACAATTACTTTAAGAACAAACTGAACTATGAGGGTCACTCAGAAAGTAAAGAACATAAAAACTATATACTTTTATATTTTTCAAATATTTTACACTGCTGGCCATTAAAATAGCAACACCAAGAAGAAAGCATCCGACAGACCTGAAATTTGCATGATGCGTACAGCACGATAGGACAAGCAAATGATTAGCAGCACAGCACAGATGCAAATTATTTGCGCCAGTAACGCCATTTAGAAGCAGTATAAGAGGGGAGATTACAGAGCTGGTTTTCCGTAGCGGAATTGTGTTTGCTCGTGGTTTTTTCTTGCAGAAGGTCTCAGGATGCCTTGTGTAAGAAGATGGAACACTTTCCAGCACATGTCTGAATTCGATCGCGGCAGAATCATAGCGTACCAAGACTGTGGATTATTGTGCCGCGAAACTGGTGCTCGCGTCGGGCCAAATCCTACCACTGTGATGGGAATTTGGAATCGATGGGTCCAGGAGAGTACGACGGAGCGACGGGAAGTATCACAACAGCCCTGACACACCAATGCCCAAGAGGACAGACATGTTGTGCGCATGGCTCTTAGGGATCGAACCAGCATATTACAGGCCCTAGCTCACGAATTAGGGTCCGTAGCACAACAATAAGTATCCGGATGTATGGTGCGATGTCGTTTGCAGCAGTACGGACGGTTGCATGACGCCCATTGCTGCAGCTACCTGTAACTCTACAGCACAGGCGTTTGAGGCACCAATGGTGCACTGAACGACGCAGATGGATGCGGGAATGGCATGAAACCGTCTTTTCAGATGAATCCCGCTTTTGCATCCAACACCATGATGGCTGTATCAGTATCTGGCGCCACCGTTGGTACCGGCTCCTGGAGTCTTACATTTTGCAGCGTCATACCGGCCCAGCACCTGGAGTATTGGTATAGGGTGCCATTGGATATGCATCCCGCATGCTTCTAGTACACATAGTCGGAAATTTAAACAGCCAGCGTTACACCTCCGAGGTGCTAGAGCCTGTGGTTATTCCATATGTACAGGGCCTCCGGGGGCCACCTACCAACAGGACAATGTGCGACCGCACCGTCACAGGCAATGCCCGACATTTCCTTGATGTCCAGCATGTTCCATTACTCCCTTGGCCGGTGCGATCGCCATATCTTTCGCCTATTGAAAACGTCTGGTCCATGGTTGTGGAGCGAGTGGCCTGACAACGACCACCAGCGACTACAGTAGATGAACTCTAGAACAGGATTGAAGCCTCATGGAATGCAATTCCCCAAGGTGATATCCAGTCTCTTCGGCTCTATGCCGAGCCGTCTGGTAGCGGTTATTCATGCCCATGGTGGCTACTCTCCGTACTGATTTTTGTCCATTCTGTGCATATAAGCTTGGTGTTTACCTCAAATTTTAATCACTTCATCTTTGTACAATAAGGTATTATAAATAAACTCAGTTTGGCTATCTTATCTTTTGTCCTTCTTGGTGTTGCTATTTTAATGGCCAGCAGTGTATTTACAATTTTATACTTATACCTTAGCCTATTTTTCTACATAGTCGCCCTGAAAATGGCAATACTTGTCATATCTTGGGATAAGTTTAAGTATCCCCTCCTCATAGAACTCTTCCTACTGTTCTTTCAGCCCGTCCATAACAGCCTCCTTTCGTGCATCATCATCAAAACGTTGTCCATAAAGGAACTGCTTCAAGTTTGGGAACATGTGGTAGTCCGATGGTGCCAAGCCCGGGTTGTAAGGTGGATGCTCAAAAACTTCCCAGTGAAACTCACCAAGCAGCTGCACTGTCTTCCTGGCAATGTGCGGGCAGGTGTTGTCCTGCATGAAACCGGTTCCTCGTGAGAGCATGCCCCTGCAGTGGCTTTGAATGGCTCACCATAGACATTTCAGAGTTGCGCAGTACGCATTAGCAGTTATAGTTGCACCTCTTTCCATGAAATCCATGAGTAAGACACCTTTCTGGTCCCAGAAGGCACTCGCCATGATTTTCTATGCAAACAAATTTTGTTTGACTTTTTGTGGCTTTTTGGTGATTGAGGGTGATGCCACTCAAGTGACTGTCTTTTGTTCTCGAGGTTGTAGTGCAAAATCTACGTTTCATTCTGTGAAACAATTTGGTCAATCAACTTGTTGCCATCTTGGTGGTAAAGCTCCAAGAACAACAATGCAGTTCCCAGTCACTGAGTTCTGTGTTCATCTGTGAACTTCTGTGGGATCCATCTTGCCCAGATTTTGTTAAAGTTTAGATGTTCAGTTACAACTTGGTACACAAGTGTATGAGAAACTTCAGGGCATTTTTCAAGCACTTCGCTAATCGTAAAGTGTCAATTCTCTTTTTATCATGGATGAACTCAAACAAATGTTGATAATGATATCATCAACATTTTGTTTGAGTTCATCCATGATGAGAAAGGGTGTCCTGATCGCTCCTCGTCATGAACATTTGTTTTTTTAGGATTTAAAAATTATGCATCAGTTTCCGACACTAGATTCATTCGCAACATCTTCTTCATACACTTGAACAACTCTCCGATGAATGTCAATAGGCCTGGTGTTTTCAGCAGTCAGAAAATGAATAACTGATTGAACTTAACATTCGGCGGGATTTTCGATGTGCATGTTCAGTTTGAAAGATCGTAACTAACCACAAATAGATTATACATGCCCGACAATAGTAAGATAGCCAAAAGTGCACTGGGCCCGGATGGTCTAGACTGAGCGCCGGCCAGGAAACTGCACAGATGCTATATACAAACGTTCTTTACTTTCTGGATGACCTACATATGCATAATCATGCTAAAGAAAAATAATCTCGGAACCATAATGGAACAACTGTGGGCTCAACGTTATGGACTTTTCTTAATATTCTTTAATATATAGGACTTACCAGATTTTGAGCTTGTGTAGTTTTGATTGATCCATAAGATGTGCTGCTTAAAATGAACACAATCATATGGCTCATTATGTTGATTTCCGACCTAAACAGAATAATAATGAAGTGTGTTTAGCACTTCTTTTTCTATGTGTGTTAAAGTGTGCCTACATGACTGCTTCTCTGCAGGCACAATGTCTCTACTTCTTTAAACTGTAGGAATCCTTTTTTTTGTTTAAGCTTTTTCAACTTTTTGTGCTGCAAACACTTCCCACTAGGTGGCATTACTGTATATTTGTATTAGTAATGATAACTAACTCTGCTTCTACAAGAATTCTTTCTACACCAATAAAACACACAAGTTCAACATTATCCTGATTAGATTTATAAATAGTTGCTAGGTACTCTTTATGGAGATCAGATGAACTAAAAAGTAATTACCACAACAGCAGTAAGTGCTTAGATGAAATTTTATTTAGTTATAAATCAATGATTATGTAGAACAACATGCAAAACATAAATTTCACAAAAATTGCTACTGAACACCATCTGTCTAACAGGCTGAATAACAAAAGGCTCAGCAAGAGCAGTCACAGTCTGTAAAGGCAGCAGGATTAGTTTCTTCCACCTTTTAAGGTTAAAATAATCTGCATGGAATGCTTTCCTCCATTGCCTATTGTTATTAATGAGTCAAGCACCAAATCCTTACATTGTTTGCACTTTAAGACAAACAGAAAATTTTCAACTTATCATGGTCATAATTTCATTATGTGCATACAATAGTGGCCGGGAATTTTACTTTTTTTGAGTTATCAAGAATTTTGTGTTTTCGAAGTTCGAGTTTTAAAGGGTCAACCGTATTATGGTCATTCCATTTCTCCAATAGAGGGGGAGCAAGGAAAAAAAAAAAAACACACATCAGCATGTCTTTTTGGCTCCACAAGTCTGCCATTTCCATAAAGACATTTTCTATAAAGGCAGATACCATTCCCAAAACAATAGCAGTTCTTAATATTTACTGCAGCAATTTATACTCAAAATTAAGAGTTGCTTCAACCAACGTGAAGCATTTATAAAAATGTACAGGCCAGTAAACAGAAGATCGCATAATTTTTTTTCTTAAATTCTGTGCCTTTATTTTTTCACCCCTATAATCATTCAAGAACAGAATGAAAAAAAAAATCAACCTACCTTGGTTATAGTATTCTCTTCAGCATTAGCGGCCTTATTTAAATTCAGTTGGTACAGCAACCTACTCTGTTCAGCTTCAAGATCTGACACATCAGACTGAAGACTTGCAGCTTCAGATTGCAATTCTTTATGTTTTAAGACGATTTCTTTGGCCTAAAAAATTTTTTACATATATATTTTTTATCATGGGCTAAATTTAAAGACTTTTACAAAATAAATACAGTGAAACAACTGAATCATTTGAAACAACACAACTTTTTATGCTATGCCAATGTTAAGAGTTATGATGCCTCATACTGCAGAGCAATATGAAAAGAAAACAAACCAATGCAAGATAGTAAAAATATGGATTGATTTTACATGAGTATAAAATTAAAAACACCACTATGAATAGTTTCACTTAGCAAAAAAGAAAAAAAAAGAAGAAATGTTTCATTCACTCAGAATGAATGACAAGCATACAAATAAAGGTAACTTGATCACGCTAGTTACGTTAAATGAAAACTTTTACAAAAAGTTCGTAAGTTGGAAGCTTTCGACCTTATCTTAGGTCTTCATCACGCCAATGGAGGACTAAGATTGTTGCCAGATTCTACATTTGAATTTTTTCTATTTTTGTTGCCAAAACTTAGAATTGATCTCCAGATCATCGGAATGTAGAGAGGAGATTTGGAATTGCAAGTCATTGAGTTGAAAATAATTTCCAGGCTTTCACGGTAACGGAGGGCAAAACGATTGTCAAAAGAAGCAATTCGTTTTGCTTCGTTCCAGCGGCGAACTGCAGATGCGTCTTCCATTGTCAAAATAGACAAGGCTGTATCAGGATTGGCTTTCAAAACATATTTTTTACGTTCTAAAATTCTATGGTTAATGCTCCTGTATGTGCTTCCAATGTATAAGTTATCCCCAGTAGAAGAAGAGATGGGAATGCAGTAAACTGCTGGGGAGGTCCAGGCTTTTAACTTTGTCCCTATCCCTTTGTAGAAGTTTCAAGATGTTTGGGGTGGATTTAATGGCAAGATGGTAACCAAAACTTCTAAAAATAATCTAACTTATAAGCATAGGAAGGATGGTAAGGAACAGAACCAGAGAATTTCAGGTTTTCTTTCTTTTGAGGAAGGAGGCATTCAATTTTCAAATTGTTTTCATATTTCTTTATGAGGGAGTTGACTGTAAGAGCAGGGAAACCATGAGAGAGGGCCACTGTAGAAATTTTGGAGAATTCTTCTTGAAGAGAAAGTTGGTTGTTGCAAATGATATGAGCCCTATGGATGTAGGACTTCAATGCTGCAAGCTTGTAGAGATGCAGAGTGAAAGATTTGTAGGGAATGATGTTAGATGCCGCAGAAGGTTTACGATAGATGGAACGAGTGATGGAGAGATCAATGTTTCTGCAGATGGATACATCCAGGAAATCAATTTTGTTGTTTACTTCCCTAGATATAGTGAGATTAATGGAAGGAAATTTTTCCGTAATGGAGTTGATCAGTGTCTGTAGTTCAGACTCGGTATGTGGCCAGCTAATGAAAATGTCATCTACATATCTTAACCACAGGGAAGGCTGAAAAGGGTGTTGAGGAATGATGGAAACTTTAATATGTTGCATGTAGATTTCTGCAAGCAGAGGGGAAAGAGGTGAGCCCATGAGGAGACTAGATTGTTGCTTGTACACAATTTTGTTGAAAACAAAACAACTATGTTGATGAATAGTGTGGAAACAATCATAAAGATCTTTGATAAGAGTACCGGGTGGTTCAAAATGAAGAATCAATTTCTTCATGAGGAGCATGTAGGACTCAAAATGTGGTACAGAGGGAAACAAAGATTCTACATCAAGAGTATATAGATTAGAATCTTTGTTTCCCTCTGTACCATATAAACAATCTGGTTTCCCCATGGACTCACCTCTTTCCCCTCTGCTTGCAGAAATCTACATGCAACATATTAAAGTTTCCATCATTCCTCAACACCCTCTTCAGCCTTCCCTGTGGTTAAGATATGTAGATGACATTTTCATTAGCTGGCCACATACCGAGTCTGAACTACAGACACTGATCAACTCCATTACGGAAAAATTTCCTTCCATTAATCTCACTATATCTAAGGAAGTAAACCACAAAATTGATTTCCTGGATGTTTCTATCTGCAGAAATGCTGGTCTCTCCATTACTCGTTCCATCTATCATAAACCTTCTGCGGCCACTAACATCATTCCCTACAAATCTTTCACTCTGCATCTCTACAAGCTTGCAGCATTGAAGTCCTACATCCATAGGGCTCATATCATTTGCAACAACCAACTTACTCTTCAAGAAGAATTCTCCAAAATTTCTACAATAGCCCTCTCTCATGGTTCCCCTGCTCTTACTGTCAACTCCCTCATAAAGAAATATGAAAACAATTCGAAAATTGAATGCCTCCTTCCTAAAAAGAAAGAAAACCTGAAATTCTCTGGTTCTGTTCCTTACCATCCTTCCTATGCTTATAAGTTACAGATTCTTTTTAGAAGTTTTGGTTACCATCTTGCCATTAAATCCACCCCAAACATCTTGAAACTTCTACAAAGGGATAGGGACAAAGTTAAAAGACTGGACCTCCCCAGGAGTTTACTGCATTCCCATCTCTTCTTCTACTGGGGATAACTTATACATTGGAAGCACATACAGGAGCATTAACCATAGAATTTTAGAACATAAAAAAGATGTTTTGAAAGCCAATCCTAATACAGCCTTGTCTATTTTGACAATGGAAGACACATCTGCAGTTCGCCGCTGTAACGAAGCAAAACGAATTGCTTCTTTTGACAATCATTTTGCCCCATTTACTGTGAAAGCCTGGAAATTATTTTCAACTCAATGACTTGCAATTCCGAATCTCCTCTCTACATTCCGATGATCTGGAGATCAATTCTAAGTTTTGGCAACAAAAATAGAAAAATTCAAATGTAGAATCTGGCAACAGTCTTAGTCCTCCATTGGCGTGATGATAAGGTTGAAAGCTCCCAACTTACGAATTTTTTTGTAAAAGTTTTTATTTAACGTAACTAGCGTGATCAAGTTACCTTTATTTGTTAATATTGTTATGTGTTTTGCCCATCATCGTCAAGACAAGCATACAAAATAAATGAATAAAAGAGAATGCACAAGATATCATATAAACCACATCTACTGAATACATTATGGATTATTTTTACATAAAATTAATAACAGCAATGACTGCTAGAATTAAATATCTAGGATGCGAATCAGTTTCCTAATGAACAAGTAAGTGATAACTCTTACTGGTAAATTTGAGGGCATTAAATTCAACTAACTTTTTCTGCTAAATATCCAAAAACTCACTCAGTGCGATATTTAGCATTGCTGCAATACATGTGGCAATACTTAAGACTGATGAGATACGATTTAAAGATTTTCTTGTTGAAGTTTATAGCAAACAGAATATTACTTTTTCTCCATGAAAGTCAACGTTTGTCATTCAATATTTTAGACATCCTGAACTGAACATCCAAGGGGGGGGGGAGACAAACAAAAGCCCAGGAATGTACAAATATTATTCATCTACAAAATTTTATTGTGACATCCAAACGATAATATTTTTGCAGCTCCACTTAAAATATTTACAGTTTGACAAATCAGTGCATTACCCCCCCCCTCCTCCCCAAGAGAAAAATTCGAGTAATTGATAATTTAAAACTACCAATATACCTAAAACATTAATGACCGAGCATCCGCCAAGTTCAAAGTTATTTCTACACTAGCTAAAATTGTACTTTTACGAATTAATTTTTAAGTTTTCTGATTTCCCTAGGGAGAACTTACTCAGAAATTAATTTACAATTAGCTCTTCATGTAAAGGCTCACTCACAAATTTCAAGGATCTGAAAAATGGAATATCATTGAAGTAAAATTTGTACAAGTTTCTAGGTTTATTGTACCTATTTCATAAACCTATTAATTCTGATTCACTGACTGAAAATTTCAAAGTAGGTCAAGACAGTTGATTCATGTGCCTCATCCTAGCAATGAAGTGAATCTTCTGTGGTAACATACTAATGCAAAACCTTATAATAGGACAGTTTCTTCAAATTGTGAAAATTTTACTCTTTGCACTTTAATGCAGCTGTGCATAAGACACAGTGCCATTAGTCACAAGCAAAAAGAGGCTTCAATCCTTTGACTGTAGATGAGCAAGTTCCCATTAATACTTCAGGTATTAAAGTCCAACTTCCACTGACAGAGAGAATTCAGATAATGGTTTAATAGCAAAATTCAATAGGATCCTCTGGATCCAAATAATTTCCTTGTCTCTCTTTTTGAAAAAATTAGGCTACACATTTCTCAAATTAATAATTTTCCCCAATGACTGATAAGGTGAACACATGAAATTATTAAAACCAAAATAGGCTAAAAATAACAGTAACCAACTAACAAATGATGACATAAACTAATTTTGCTTACACTAAACATTTATTACATACAGAAATTTACATTTATAGCGAGATCATTCAACCCTGCATCAGCTTTGGTTACATCAAGAGATGATTAAAATACAAGAATTCATATTGTGGATCTCATGTCCAAAAATTACAGAAAGAACACCAAAAGAAATATATAACATTTAAAATGTTTCATAAACAATTCCCAAAATGTTTAACAAATGTTAGAAACTTAAAAATAACGTCTTGAAAGAATGTTAGAAACTTAAAAATAAAGGGAACATATTATGACACTGTTTCGCTGAGATTTTCGATTTATGTAGTATTTTTAGTATCCCGTACTCCACAACAGACCAACGATTTCCATAGTGACCACAGAGATTCTGTAGCACGTGGGAAGCAATGCTGAAGCACATGACAAAGTTTATCCGATCACGTCTGTTGCTCACCTGTCGGGAGCGAACTGAGTGCACTGAAAATAGCTTCCAGCTGACGAAGGGAAATCAAAAATTTTGAGGAGAGAAAGAAAAGTGGAAAAGTTCACTTCCTGCCCGTTAAATGAGCAATGGAATACATCGAAAAAGGCTGAAGTACAACAATTTCTAGGAGTACACTTTCCCCTCCAAGAGTCTGAGGGGGTATAAAGAGAAAAAGGCTCATTTAAAGAGTTCTTAAATTCCAGGTGGCATACAAACCCTGTTTGTACCCATTCTTACACACCTTGTGCCTGAGCAGCAATGAAATAGCAAGAAAGGCATTCTGATGGATTTCATTTTCTTGAACTTCAAACTTACCATATTTGAAATGACTTGGTTTGAGTTAGTAGCTATTGTTATACCCACTGTCCACCCCTGCATATCTAGAAATCTCTCTGGAGTGTTTCAACTCATACAGCCCATCCCATGATGAACTGCCTATTATGACTCAGTGTGTCAACAGTGGCCTTACAAAGTGGCGTAACCATGTTGTTTCAAAATCTGGGGGTGGGGGGGTGTCCAATCACACATACACAGTGATCGGACCACCCCCCTACACACACACAAGCAGGAGCAAAACAGTTGCTGAGGCGCGATCTAATGGGCACGACATAAGGCCCTCTGTTGGCTAATTGTGGAACTTAGCAAACACAACTGTAAAACTATGATAGATAGGGCAGAAATGTAAATTACAAAGTTGTAGAGCTGACTTTGCTTATTAGGAATCAATATCACTGTTTTATTAAGTACACATTATACAAGTGTTTGCATTCTATAAAAAATCACTATCTTATATCTTTAAATTTAGTCGGTTCACATCATAAAAAAGTGTGCATTATATCATTATATTCCCTAAGATTTGAGAGGGTCCTTTACATTGGGGATCCCCGACTCTGAAAATCTGGAGGGGTCCTGACCCCCCCAGTGGTTACGCCTATGGCCTGACACATTACCAGATATATATTGGAATATTCCAAATATACTCCTTACCTTTGAGGTCCGCTTCTGGAAAACATGTCACATTTCACACGCGTTATTTGGTCCCCACCGCTGTCCTTCAGTAGGTTGTTGTTCCTTCAACCAGGTTGAAGGACAGGGACGGGGACCAAATAACTTGTGTGAAATGTGACATGCTTTTCAGAAGCGGACCTCAAAGGTAAGGAGTATGTCTGGAATATTCCAATATATATTGAGAAATAACACACATGAAAAACCGAATAGTAGTGATATCTGGTCTATGCATTAGGCCTAGATATGAGCTTCAAGTTGAGTTAACATTACTAGATGTTAGTGTAATATTAAGAAAAATAACGTTAGTTCACAATTATTTTATTTATTCTTGTTGACCAAGGTTTTGTTGGGCTCTGGCTCAGCTTCTTCAGGACAAATGTTTTCGCTGAGCAGAGCCAGGCGAAACCTTGGTCGACAAGAAAAATAAAATCATTGTGAACATTGTTTTTCTTAATAATATAACTATTACAATGCTTGAAGTCTTATCTACAATTTGTAGATATTAGTGGTCATAATTTTTTGACGAGTGTACACTAGAGTAAGGGTAGTGGAATTTCTTACAGAAATTTTCACACAAAATATTTTGTCTTCGATGGGTATTTCCAACATGGTTTGCTGAAACAAATTCATTTCAATATTTCAGTCAATCACCTGACTTATTCCTGCATATACCACTTCTGAAGGACAGTGTAATTGTTGGCACACAGATCTTTTAAATTAGTAATTTACATCAACTAGAAAATTAGTTTTTGAAGAAGGCATCTTTGTACAATACTCTATATGACACCAACATGCATTTTTAGAACAGAAATCATAAATACTAAATAAACTTACTTTGGAAAGCAAATCTGCAGGGCTACTAATTTTAGCTCCAAGTTCAACCATCCTGGCTTTCAATAAAGCAACACTGTCATCAATTAACACCTTAATGAATTTTTCTAGCTGTGAAACCCTGTTGCACAGCATTGTGTTCCTTTCCTGTTATAAAAAGAATCCTCTTAGAATTTGCACAAAATATGTGAACAATAAAGAAAATTCAACATTTCTCAAGCAAAAAACATAAGAATATTTGGGTAACATTCTGGCTTAAAAGGGCAATAATTTTATACAAGAGTGTTGTATCACAAACTCTAACATGTATTAGTGCAAATGACACCTTGAATTCTCTAATGTGATGTGCATTATGGCTGTAAATATTCCGAAAATTAATCCAGTATTCAAAGCGCCTCTGTTAGTGAATTTAACACAATTTTCTGTAACAATCTCATCATAAACATATCTCATATTACTGCAATTGGTGGCAAATGTTTGCATCTGTACCTATAAGGTTATTTTCAACAGCATCAATAGCTCACTATGAGAAAATGAATATAAAATTAAAAAAAAAATCCATTTTCATGTCATGTGTGTGTTTGTATCAGTCCAAACATTAATAAACATAGTCACATACAACAACAAAATCAAAGGAACAAAAGCCTTAGTTACACATTACAGTTGCTTTCCTTCAATAGAGAGTTCCATAAACTTGTACAGAAGTTAAAATAAAGAAGGCATGATGCCACTACCATATATCACTTTTATGTGAAATGGTCAACAGTTGTTGTGTATTGATGAGATTGTTACACAAAATTGAATTTTGATCTGAAAGAAAAGAAAACGTGCTAACATGTGTAAAACAGAAGCAATATTCTTTGTAATTTCACTACTTGCTGTTTCTTGGATAGAGCTAGTCCCTTGCCAAATCAGCTTTAGTTTCCCTGTATAGTGTGAAGAGGTGAAAAGAGGATTTACTTGTCACCTTCATTTTTGGCTGTTGAGAACTACTTATTTCCAATATAATTAAGCATATTTTGAAGTTTTAAAAACAATTATTATAACAATGTGTACGGAATGTGTGTGTGGGCGGGTGCTAATCAGGCATTCAGCAATATTTTAAAAACCTGTTTAGATCCTCAGAATGCTTGAATTACCTGCCCTTTGATGAAAAGGATGGGTTCCATGGCATTTCACTGAAGTCTTGCTACAGTGAAAGGATAGGGCTAGTACATTCCTGCTTTACCTGAGGTACACTTTCTGACAGAGAGTGACATTTCGGTTCTCCCACTTTATTACCAATGAGTGATTAAATGCAGCACAGTTAAACAAGAAAAATAACAACTGAATCTTTAAGCAAGTATCAGTATTTACTTTTTTAATGAGTCTTTACATACCTCAGGATTTCTACCAAACAATCATGTTATTATTGCAGAAATGTGTAGAAAAGACACAACAGAAAATTTTTGCAACATTATTCTTCAAAACATATGTGATCACAAACAAAAACTGCATAACTTTCCTATTTTGATTTGTTGGTAATTAAATATGTTCATCATGTACTGCTATAGCTCAATGAGATCAAAAGCAAAAATAATTGTTTCAAAAAAGTCTACTGCCAATAAATGATAATTTTTAATCAATCATGAGGATTTAATCACATAAACAGAAAAATACACTGGTGTGCAAACATTAAGGACGAAAAGGAGAAATTAGCATAACAGCGGAACGAGCAGGCAGATCGAACCAAAAGACCACTCGGGAGATAGACTAGGGTCCGGTACGGTAGGGCATGCGCATATATGCAGCATGACGTGGGGGTCGGAAGGGTATAAAGCACACGGGCGGTGTACCTTCAGCAATTCGGTGAAAGCTATTGTACTGTGTACATCGGTTTGAACGACATCGAGTTACTGCCACCGTGTGATATGGCCAACAGGCAATCCAGTAGACGACATCTGGATGACTTTACCCGAGGTCGCATCATTGGGAAGTTGGAAGAAGGTCGAAGTGTGACTAGTGTGGCCGAGGAGTTCGGGATCGCTCACAGCATCGTTTCACAAGCTTGGAGAGCATTTCAAATGACAGGAACAGCTGTCCGAGAGTTTAGCAGTGGTCGTCCACAAGCAACTAGGGTGGCGGACGACCGGTATATTGTCCAACAGGCGAGAAGAGACAGACGGCAGACAGCGGGAGAAATCGCAAGGCACATGGAACAGACAACTGGACGTCCGTTATCGCATTTTACCATGGCCAGGAGGCTGCACAAAGGTGGTCTATTTGCACGACGACCAGTATGGTGTGTGCCATTAATGCCTGCTCATCGGAGACGGCGGTTTCTGTGGTGCCAGGAACACAAGAACTGGGCACATCAGCAATGGGGTCGAGTTCTCTTTACGGATGAGAGCCGATTTAGTCTGACGAGCGATTCTGGAAGTATACACATCTGGAGAGAGCAGGGAACATGCAATCACACCTCCAACATCATCGAAAGGGACCGGTTTGGAGGTGGCGGAGTTCTCGTTTGGGGCGGTATCATGCTTGGTAGCCGTACTGACCTTCACATCTTCCAAGGAGGTTCAGTCACTGGTGTCCACTATTGTACCGAGGTTCTCCTGCCTCACGTGCGTCTGTTTAGAGGTGCTGTGGGTCCTGAGTTCCTCTTCATGGACGACAACGCTACACCACATCGTACAGTGGCTGTCGCAGAGCTGTTGGAGAGTGAAGATATTCAACGCACGGATTGGCCCGCAAGATCCCCGGACCTAAATCTAATCGAACACGTGTGGGACCTTCTCGGGAGACGCTTGGCAGCACGTCACCAGCCACCAGCAATGATTCCGCAGCTGCGATTGGCGCTAATAAGAGGAATGGGCCGCGATGCCTCAACAGGTCCTTGACAACCTCGTCCTCAGCATGAACAGACGTTGTAAATCCTGCAACGCAGTCAGGGGTGATCATATCCCCTACTAAAGACTGGATTTTTCTTGGAAGCCGCCTGTCACATGGACGTTTCTGTCTTCTGTCCAGTTGTGCTCGAAGCTACCTTTTCAATAAAGTGCCTTTGTATCCTTTGGATTCCTTGTTTGGACGGTTTTGCTCACTTGTCCCATATTCTTACATCTTGGGGATCTTATGGTATGATTTGAGTCGATGTGGAGCACTTCTGCACGACGTTACATTAAAAAACCGTCTCGTCCTTAATTTTTGCACGCCAGTGCAATATTAATACAGAATTTCCATGAACATCAAAACTTCTCATGGTTGTTATTATAAAAGAAGCCTAAGATACAGACAGTTTGCAAGAATTATAGTGCCTGAAAAATTCCCACAATTTCAATACTAAAAATAAAATCAGCAAGTTTCATTCAGTGAAGTAAAGGCTTATGCACTGCCTGACATCGAAGATCCATATGAGCACCGAGGTGCAGTATTTCCACTGTTTCCCATGTGGCCATCCCTTCAGAAAACTTGAAAATTACATCACCCTGAAGTGGAAATCGAACCTGTATCTCCCAGTTTCCGTTCAAATATGCTACCATTATAACAATAACAGCACTTCTGTGCCAATAATATTTGTTTGTGCCTTCTGTGCAATTATGAAGAATTATTTCTTCAGGGAGATTAGTTTCACATTGATATCTACAATATCCTCTGATGCACTAGACTCTGTGACCTATATCAATATCCGGATAAGAAATAGGTGTTGATGCTATGAGGAGGCAATGGATTGCTTCGACCAGTGCAAAATCTGAATGGATTCAGATTTCTAAGCTATTTCTGCTTAGCTTCAGTTGGAACTTGGTTGTCCTGCTTAGTGTAACAGTAGCCCGCTTGAACAGAAATCGGCAGATGAAGGTTTGATTCTTGCTTCAGAGTGATGTAATTTTCAAGTTTTCTAAAGAGATGGTAAAATGGGGAACAGTATAAAATATGGTGCCTATACGCCAAATAATGACTTATGCCTTCCACATATTTATTAATATCTATGATTTTTGCTCATTTCTCTAAGAACAATTTTATCATTCTATGATACCAGTTTTTATTCTTGGTGTGAAGAAACCACATGCACATACTTATGTTAGGATGTCAAGAACACTGGGGAAACACTGACTGCCTGCATAGGAGTTATGCCATCAGTCAGAAAAAGCAGTAGTCCTACAGCACAATATCCTGGATGAGAGTGAAATTTGATCTTCAGCTATTAACTTTTTTCACATTCAAACTACAATGTGGGGCTTGGAATTATTAGGGTGTATAAGCACAGTCTTTTGATTAACCAGTGCCAGGAAACATCAATGCAGAACATATGCACTTATTCCAACTGTAAACAGTAGAGATGGCACTGAGAGCATACTTACCTGGAAACTGCTTGCAATGGAAAATCCCTCTGAAACTCCACCAAACTCACAGCAAGATCTGTCATAAACTGACCCTGCACTGGGACTGAATGAGCTGCTCATCTCAGATTGCTTCACTAATTTTGTATGTTCAAGCAGCTGAAATACCACTTTTCATTGCCAGCTACATTTTATTCAATGAAATCTTTATCCTGAGTAATGTCAAGGTGATACTGAGCTTGTTATAGATTCAGATCTTGGGTATAATTTCAGCATATTCTGTTGACCTTTGTCAAGACAAGTATTAAAATGCTGCAAATTTAAAAATTCCCTGCTTGGCAGCTATTGCACAAATTCTTGTTGGACTTGCTTGGATAGTGTCTTCTGATCATATGATCACATGGTTCGTACTCATTTTCAGAAATTGAAAATAAGGAGTTTCTAAAGACTTTTTAAGGACCTTAAAAAAGCAATTTTTAAGGACCTTAATTTTATAAAAAGTTTCAATTTTTACCACTTTTAAAAGGGCATTCATATTAAAAAGTACACTTTTGAAAGAGCAAAGATTGTTTAAGTAACACAATTTTTAATCATTTATAATAATAAATTATCACATATTCATAAACAAAGACAATTTTTGCATGTAATTACTGTATTTAATTAAATTAAAAATTTACAAGGTACAATTATTTGTCAACAAGCCTTTAATAAAAAAGAAATTAATTTTTAAGTCCTGTTTTGAGTTCTTCTATCTTTGAATCAGTGGCTTCAAGTTCTAATTTTTTCTCTTTCAGTAATTTTCGAAAATTGTTGCATTTTATAAAAAGATTGACATCTTTTAAAGCTTCTGCTTGTTCAGCCATGCTATCAGCAGACTTTTCCAATTGGATTAAATCTTTTTCTACCTTAATCCTTTTAGTTTTTAACATATTTAGGTCATCACTTTGTTTTTTTCTCTTTCCTGAGATTACTGTGTTTTCTTTTCATTCTTTTGCTCTTCCAAATGTTGCATATATCTATGGCGAGCAGAAGATACTGAAGCTCGCAACTCCTTTGTAAGCTCTACATTGTGAATTCCCCCACAAAAATTAATGTGATCATAAACAATTCTTTGGCTTATGTAAGAATTTTCTTTTAAGTTTTCTACTTGTATCTGCCTATTAACAGAAAAACCTCTTTCGACTGTTGCTTGGCCATGTGACAACACTAACAACATTTTTATCACATTCCAAAGATCATCAAAACCTTTTGATAAGTATTTAGCTAAGAAAGCATCTCATTTGGTTTCAGAGGCATTAAAGTCAGAAAAATTAGTGGTCTCTTTTTACTTCATTTATTAAGAAGCCTCTAAACTATCAGAGAACATTTTCGAAAATAATTTGTCAATGCCTTCACAAGACCTATCATCATCATCATCATCATTGTCAACCATTATCAATCCACTGCTGGACGAAGGTCTCCCCAAGTTTCCTCCACAACGGTCTGTCTTGTGCCAGTCTCCTCCATGTCACCCCTGCATACTTTCGAATTTCATCCACCCATCTCCCATGTGGTCTTCTTCTGGGTCTTTTCCTGTCCCTTGGAATCCAATCTAAAATTTCGGCTGTCCATCGATGATCTGTCCTTCTGCAAATAATTATTGTTTACACATTTTAAAGTCCACATAATTTCTGCATTTTGAACATCATGTCGCAATACAAAATTAGAGACTGTATTTTCAGAAGCTGATTCTGCAGTTATGAGATTTGAATGGGATGATGTTGATGCAATAGAAGGACTAGGTTGCTCTGTGACTTTTTGTGGCCTTGAAAAAAACTTCATCAATGTACTCCTCGGTTTTGTTTCCTCTATGGATCTGTGTCATTGACCTATGGAAAGAAAGCCCAGTATTAGATTTATTTTATCACTTACAGACAAGTAATTAATAAAACATGTACATTTTTTGTAATTCTCAATCTTCTTACATTTTGATTAACAGATGGTGCCAGATCCACACCGCAGACTCTGCATGACATAACAGTACAAGTAAAATAAATGCAAATATATGTGCATTTGACAATTTTTAGATGTTTATAATATAAACAAATTATGTCACATTTTGATAACATACTCGATGTTTTCCGTCATCCGTAGCGGACCTACGATTATCATAGCGTACTCAATGTTTTCCGTCGTTCGTATAGAGGACCGACTATTTCCATAGTAACTACGTAAATCCGCAGAATCTTTCTTCCCACCGCATGATCTTTTATTCAGCGTCAAGCATAACAGTGTGCACGAAGAATGTACTGTGCCAAAGTCCCGACGAGGCACGGGTGTTATGGCGCACAAAGGCGCAAAATTCCCATCTCTGTTATATATTTTATTTATAGGGATATTTTTAACAAAAAAAATACAGAAAATTTTAAAAATCTGGAAGAAAAGTTCGTCTGGCAGGAAAACCGGATGACTGTTATATTAAAAAAAAAAAAAAAAAAAAAAAAAGACGAAAACTTCCGCAAAATCTAGAGGAGTTCAGGTATGATTTAACTGAAACATTAACAAATATTTCTCAATGAAGATCTATATTTTTTTTAAATAAACGGAAATGCGTAAAAGAACGCGATTGATGCATAAAATCGTAAAGAACAGTTAAAATGCATAAATTTTATGCATAATGCGTAAAAGTTGGCAGGTATGCCCTACATCTGTCATCTAGAATGGATTCCTACGGGCCTATGAAAGCATCGTTCAAAGCGACAATGAAAATTCACCCCAAGCAGAACAGCAGTCTGATTGTGAAATTGATGGCGGGGGGAACACTTGGCTGAGAATTCCAATCTTTTTCACTGTGACAGCGATACGGAAATCGACGATTAAGAATCTCTCTCTTTTTTTTTTTCTGTCAGGCAATTCATTAATTGAAAAAATATCTATCTAACATTTATATCTATCTACCGCTTTGTTCATGTATTGTACATATTAAATTTGTAACTGTATGCTGTTTTTATTCGCTAAATTCTAAAGACAGATACGGTATCGTATGTCTTGCCAAATTCTTTGCCAGTACGAAGCATTTTTACCAGCATTTATGGATTAAAGGTTGGTGAAGTGAAAAAGAAAAATGGGTAAGTCACAAATTTAAGTTACTTATTTTGTTTAAAGTTTGGAAGTGCGGACTATCTGGGAAATTTTGTCGTTTTCAATACGTACTTTTTTTCCTTGGAGGAATATATCTACGGCGCGGACTATGCGCACGAAAATACGGTATTTATATTACTATACAGTACAACCTCGAAAATCCGGACTTTGCCGATTCCGGATTTTAGAGTTTGGATAAAATTCAAACTTATTAATAACTAAATACACTATAGAACACTATTTTTGGGTAAAAAATGACAAAAAGTCAAGTTATTTTTAAAAATATTTAGTACAAAAATAATGGAAAAGAAGAAATTTTAAGAAAAAATATACACATACGAAAGACTACCTTTTATCGTTTCTTTTAAACATTTCAACTAACGATTGTTGTTTGATTAATTTTGGTTTATGAGAAAGCAATTTTTTTTATTCTGTAGACGGACATTATTTCCGGTTCAGTTGGGAAGTTTCTTTGTTCAAGACCTTTAATTACATCATCGAGTATTTGCAAAAGATTATCAATTGGTATTTTTATTTCTCCACGTTTTCCATCACCACTTTCATCATCTCCGCTGCTCAGTTTGTTTTGAATTAAAGCGGATGGGGAAACTCGATTAGGATTAATTCGTAAAATAATGTTCTTTTTAGCCGCCACTTTGCGACGCTCAAATGCCCACAGGTGGTAGATGCCCCTAAATGCAACACGGGATACAGCACAGAGAGAGAGAGAGAGAGAGAGAGAGAGAGAGAGAGAGAGAGAGAGAGAGAGAGAGAGAGAGAGAGAGAGAGAGAGTACGACCATGCAGACTTTCAGCGAACATTCATTAAAAATAATAAAAAGAAAATGCCTAACTGCTAAAGTTTTCATCGGATTTTGATGAAATTTCCCACGTGAGTTTATTTTGACACATCTTGGCTACTGTAAAATTTGCATGAGGTTATGTCTGAAATTAGGGAATTTTTTTATCGTAAACATTTCTCCCAGTACGACGTTTTTTTTGTTGGTTTTTTTACAGCAGTTGAGCTGTCCACCACCTGCAAGGAAGTGATTCATTGGCAAAAGGGAAGAGATTTCATCCCCCCCGGCAAACTTTCGAACACCCATGGCGCATTCTTTCTGATCAAAACCGATGCTCTCGCCTTTTTTATAATTTTTTTTTTATTCTTTCTGCTGTTCAAACAGAATGAAAAAGGTGATGGCCGACTTTCGTGCATGAGCCTTCTGTACAACTTGTGCCATTTCGTTCGATTTCGGTACATTTGGAGTAACATTTTTCAACAGTGTGCAAGTTCCATACAAGTTTAAAAAGAATTCCGTACAGTCAAGGCCCTGTGCACATCCGTAGCTGGGGCCCCCTCAGTTAAAATTTTCATTTCCACAGTTGAAAATAATAATTTATTTTATTTTAATACCCCCATATTCTGAAGCCCTATGCACGTGCAAAAATCAGGCTCTGCGTACAATACAGTACAAGTTAATTGAAATTTTTTTATGAAATCATTGTGAAATTTACTGCTTATTTAAACTCAAATCATATACAGTACATAACTTAATACACAAATCACTTTAAGTTATACGGTACAGTATGTACAGAAATCGCATGAAATGGCAGAGCCTGATTTTCGCACATGCACGCGGTGAACCAAGGCTCTTACTTTAGCCCGGAAATTACGGTATATTAATTAAAGCAAAAAATAAAAATAAAAAATAAGTTTATTTTTTACAGCATTGAATTTACAACAGTAAAATGCAATTAAGTTGTGACTTACCTGCCATGTGAGCTTTCAGAGCAGACTCTCCCATTCTTCCAAGATCAATTACTTTGTTACACAACATACATCGGGCCTTATGTTTGTCCGCTGAACAGATAGCCAGCCATTGCTGATAACGTGGTTGGCTTAACCACAATGGGTTGAAGATGCATTTACCGGGCATGTTCGTATTATTCTGTACGACAAAATATTTTTTAAGACATCACATCAAATAAAGCTTGAAGACACCTAATGACAAAGCAGACAGTCCGAAACCTCACGAGCGAATGAATGCAATTAAGTGGAATGGAAGTTAAGAGAAACAGGCTCGATCTCCCGCGTACTCTACCACCTGCTGCGCATGCTGCTGCGTTCTACTGGTTCAACCAACGCCAAGGGAGGAGGACGTCAGTCAACACTGACAGAAAGATCGAGAACGCGCACAAAAGCGACGTTGGGGGCAAGATAAGTAGCATTTGTTCCTACTAGAAAATGAAAAAAAAAAAAAAAAAACCCAGCAGAAAACCGAATTTCAGAAAGATTTTCACGCCTGTTTTAAGGACTTTTTAAGGGCCCTTACAAACATTAAAAAAAAATAAGGAGTTTTAAACAAAAATAAGGAGTTTTTAAGTACTTTATAAGGGCCCTTAGGAGCATACATCAAAAATAAGGAGTTCCTAAGGACTTTTAAGGACCGTACGCACCCTGGATCACAGGTATCTGGATGAGGATCAATCATCAAAAATGATATAGCCACTTTTGGAACTTTTTAATCCAATCTAATTTATATTTTTAATTGTTTCAGCAGCATCATGAACCAGCTGGTATTGGTACAAGAGTTTCAAATTTAGATATTTTTCTGCTGTTAGGAATTAAAAAATCTAAAATATAAATAAATAAGTTATTGGTTTTGTTAAAAATCAAAAACTCTCTAATCTAACATGCATGGAACAATAACTATCATACATACAGTATATACTATAAACAATGCAAATTTAACACAAATTCCAGAAAATTTTTAGGAACCCCTTTGGAGTTTCTGAGGCAGCAATATATAACACAAGGAAGAATAAGGGATCTATCTGCTTTCCATGAGGACAAACTGTTGACATCCATTTAGCAGAAAGGGTCTGTGGCTAAAACTACCATTTCTTAAATGTCAGCAGAGGAACTGTTTTTAAATTCCAAGCAACATTCACAAAACATGGATAAACAGCATCTGCTAGGATGAAAGGCAATTGAAAACTTATGCTCAAGGAGACTAACAGAAGGACTTTGACAAGGATAATTTGCATCAAGCACAAAACCACTGCCACTTCAATACCATAGAACTCAACATCATCTTAACAATCCAGTTCCCAGCATAACTCTTTGTTGAGAGAAGCATAAAATGTCAATTTATGGGACAACTGTTACTACTAAATAAATTGTCTGAAAGTGACAATGTTCAGAAATGGAAGAAGTGGCATAAAGAGTATAAAAACTGGGCATCAAATGACTGGAAATATGTTATATGGGCTGATTAATTTGTTTTTACACCCTTTCCAACACCCACTAAGGGTTATGTTTCTAGAATACCAAAAGAAGTGTATAATAGTAAATGTTTCATAACAACAGTCAAACATGGAAGATCAGTACTTGTTTGGGCACTGATGATGTGGCATTCCTTAGGTCCCATTGTTACATTACACCATGGAATTACCACCAGTGACAATATACACCTATCAGGTGAACTGGTGTATCCAAGGGTCATACATTGTTTCTAGAACATGATGCTATCTTGCAAAATGATAATGCTCCTATTAACAAAAGCCAGATGTGTCAGGTCTGGTTGGAGAAACATGCAGATCAGGTTATACACCAGCAATGGACTGCACTGTCACCTCATTCAGTAGTTATCAATACATACATACATATCACTAAGCTGTTCTATGAAATTCAGAGGTTAGCTCCAAAAAGAAATACAAACTTCCAGATATTTTTACTTATTGCTTGCAGTTAATTCTTGAAAATAAGGTTAGGAGCAGATCCCCTCTACCTTTTTTGTTTATGGAGCTTGGAGATTTTCCTTACAAAGAATGGTTATATCTCCCTGGTGGCCATTCAGCATTTACTTCCACATATCCCATGGAGAAGACAGGTTGTTTTATAAACAAATGGAAGTTTAACACCAACATACCTGGTTTATGTCACTAGCATTTTTATTATTTTCTGTACTCTTTCTCTTACTCTTTCGTAGCATATACACATGCACTATATTGACAAAAGTCACCGGACACCCCTTCAAAAGCAAATGAACGGATCCGCTGCATTGTAGAGATGTGTGGTGCAGCTGCAAATGGTATAAAAACAAGCCTGCAGCTGACCGCGATCATATCACACTGTAAGGTTGAGTGCAAATGTCGTGGGGGAAGAGAACTGACTTTGAGAAAGGGAAAATTGTTGGGTGTTATGTTAGTGGGTTGTCCGTAAGAGAAACCGAGAGGAGTTTAAACGTACCCAAGTCAACTGTTTTGGATGTACTGAATAAGTGGAAGACACATAGCATGCCTGAAGCAGCAAAATGTACCGGCAGACCAAAGAAAATCAGTGATAGAGGACATAGAAGCCTCAGGAGAGTCATTACAGCTAATCAATGGAGTACTGCTGCACAAGACCTCAGTGTACAGGTGAATAAAAATGCTGGAACCTCGGTATGTACACATACCATTCAAAGAGAACTTCATTCCATGTGTTACCGTGGATGTACAGCTGCTCATAAGCCTTGCATCTCCACTCTGAATGCTACTCGTCGTTTAGCACAGTGTAAAGAACATTTATTATGGACCGTAGATCAATGGAAACGGATTCTACGGACTGATGAATCCAAATACGTGATCCATCAGTCTGATGGCCATGTGTGGGTATGTCAGCAGCTGGGGGAATGCTATTTACCACAGTGTACTGTTCCAACAGTCAAGTTTGAAGCTGGCAGTGTACTCGGGTGGGGGTGTTTTTCGTGGTATGGTCCCGGCCCATTGGTTATCATGGACAAACCTGTTAACTAGCACGTTTACCTCGATATTCTGGACAAGTATGCCCTACCAACTCTGTGGCAATACTATGGAACCGAGCCTTGTTGGTACCAGCAGGATAATGCACCAAGCCATAAAGCAAGGACTATTATGGCGTGATTTGATGATAATTCCGTATCTTGTGTCGACTGGCCAGCACAGAGCCCTGATCTTAATCCCATAGAGTACTACGGGATGAATTAGAGTGCCGCATAAAAAATTTGGAACCAAGGCCTACTACTAAGTGACAGCATTATGTACTGAATGGAAGCACATACCTATCACTGTGTTCCAAAACCTTGTCGAAAGCATGTCTCGAAGGGTTAGTGCATGCATTAAGGCCAAATGTGGACCGACACCGTACTAATGTATGTCAATAAATGCTATGTTGTGTTTCTCTTCTAGGTGTCCGGTGACTTTTGTCAATATAGTGTATATTTCCAAGAATTAAAGAGCAAAAGTGAACGCAAAACCCTCAAATCTGCAAAGAAAACTTCTTTAGTGTGACATTGCAGTTTACATGGGTACTTGCAACACAACACTGGAAACATATATATTTTTTTAATTTCGAATTTTTTTTAAATTTACGATATAAAATAACACACCTTTTCTTCAACAATCTGTCGTTCTAAGCTTTCTTGGAAGTGAGGAGCTTTCATTAAATTCAGAAAATTAAGCATCTGTTGCTTGTACACTTCAAGGAAGCTATCTAATGCAGTTGGAATATCAGGAATGGTCTTTTCTGGTACAGGAGGTGTGCTTGGATTACCAAGTTTTTGGTCAATGCAACCTGGTGCTGGGTCTGAGTTCACTGGTGAAGAAAAAATAAAAACGATATATGAAAAATGCTTCAAATCTACAAAGGATTTTAATATAAAACAAAACACAGTGTACAAAAAAGTTAAACTCCTAAATGAGAAAAGAAAAAAAGATATATGATTTCTGATCCAAAAATAGCATTTTTTCATACACAAGCTCTAAACCTGGATTGATGCAATCGTGCATGGATACGAACAAATGTCAGTGAATATTGAATCACAGATATCAACGAAAATCCCCTGAAGATATAACTCTCCACAATTACATGAAAGGCATACACATATCATTGTCAGCACGCAGGTGCCATATTTTCCACTGTTTCCCATGTAGTCATCCTTCAGAAAACTTGAAAATTACATCAAACTAAAATAGTTGTTGATGCTATGTTGAAGCATCTGACTGCTTTGACTAGCACACATCTAGAACATTGTCCATGTTCCTACGCTACATCTGCTTAGCTTCAGTTGTTTAAAACTTTGTTGTTCTGGGTGGCATAATGGTATATACTAGAATTTGCTACTATTACTCCGCCCAGGAGATGTGGGTTCATTTCCCATACCAGAGTGATGCGATTTTCAAGATTTCTGAAGGATGGCTATACGGCAAGCAGCACAAAATACAGCATCAATGTGCCAATAATTATGTTTGTATATGCCTTTCATGTAATTTATCATCATCATTAGTGTTCTGTCTCTTGACAGGTCCAACGGTAACTCAGCAAGTTCTCTTCCTCCAGTTTCCTCTTGCTTCCTCCTTCAATTCTTGACAGCTTCCTGTGTCTGTTATATCATCAAGCATCATTAGTTGTCTCCTTCCTCTTGGTTGCTTTCCTTCAATTTTCCCTTCTATCATTTTTTCAATAGGCTGTCTCCTCTTAACGCATGCCTTATTCAGTTATATTTTCTTTTTCTTATGGTCTTTAGTAAATTCCTTTCTTCTTCGACTCTTTGCAATACTTCATCATTGGCAATTTTTTCAATCCACTTTATTTTTTCCATTCTTCTCCATAACCACATTTCAAATGCCTCCAACATTTTAGCTTCTTTTTTTCCCAATTGTTCACGTTTCTGCCCCATATAAGGTTATACTTCAAAATACAACACTTAAGAAGCCTTTTCTTTAAATTTTTATTCATTTTATTAATAAACACATTTTTCTGGTTATAAAATGCATATTTTCCTTTATTAATTCTTTCTTTTATTTCCATGTCACATTTTTCATTTTCTTGGATTACACTACCGAGGTATTTGTATAGTTTCACTTGCTCTACATTATCTCCATTCATCATCACCTAAACATTTCCTGGAGACTCTCATCATTTTTGTTTTCTTTGTATTAATTTTCATACCATATTTTTTGCATACACTTTCAAATTTTTGTCTTAGATGCTGTAGTTCATCTTCAGTATTAGCTGATATTGCTTGGTCATCTGCAATTCTAATACTTTGTTTTGTTTTTCCTCCAATAATGATTCCTTTTTTCTCTTCAAATGCTTCTTTTATCACTTCTTCTGCAAAAATATTGAAGAGCATTGGTGACAGACAGCATCCTTGTCTTAAACCCCTGCCAATCACATTTTTTTTTTAGTTTTTCCCAATTTTATCTTTATTTTGGCAGTCTGGTTCATGTATAATTCAGTTAATACAAACTACCAGATATTTTTACTTACTGTTGTCGTATCTAACTTCAGAATTATTCTACAGATTCTTCTTCTTCATATTATCCCCCATGTAATTGTGAAGAATTTTCTTCATGTAATAGTGAAGAATTATTTCTTCAGGGGATTCACTTCCCACAGATATCTGTGATCTGAAACACTAGACATGTATGAACTACATCAGCACATGGATGAAAAATGGTTGCCAGACACCGGACGGCTTCAAGCAGGGCATCTCTGGAATATTGTTTGGATTCCTAAGCTACATCTGCTTATCTTTGGTTGCTTGGAACTTTGTTGTCTTCAGAGATGTAATTTTAAAGTTTTCTGAAGGATGGCTATGAGGGAAACAGTCAAATATATGGCACCTATGTGCCAATAACGGTAGTACTGAATCATCCTTTGACAGCACAAAAAAATAAAAAATAAAAATGAGGCAGCAACTGGATATACATGTTGTTTGTTGGAGTTCAGGAAGTTGATTTGTAAGGTCAATGACTACAGTGCTGGCCATTAAAATAGCAACACCAAGAAGGAAGCATCCGACAGACCTGAAACTTGCATGATGCGTACAGCATGGTACGGCAAGCAAGTGTTTAGCAGCGCAGCGCAGATGCAAATCATTTGCTCCAGTAACGCCACCTAGAGGCAGTATAAGAGGGGAGATTACAGAGCTGGTTTTCCATAGTGGAATTGTGTTTGCTCGCGGTTTTTTCTCGCAGGTCTCAGGATGCCTCATGTAAGAAGACGGAACGCTTCCCAGCGCGTGTCCGAATTCGATCGCGGCAGAATCGTAGCGTACCGAGGCTGCGAATTATCGTGGCACGAAACTGGTGCTCGCGTTGGGCGAAATCCGACAACTGTGATGCAAATTTGGAATCGATGGGTCCAGGAGGGTACGACGGAGCGACGGGAAGGATCACAACGGCCCTGGCATACCAACGCCCGAGAGAACAGACATGTTGTGCATATGGCCCTTAGGGATCAAACAAGCACATCACAGAACCTAGCACACGAATTAGGGTCTATGGCACAACAGCAAGTATCCGGACGTACAACGTGACGTTGTTTGCAGCGGCACGGACTGTTTGCACAGTGCCCATTTCTGCGACTACCTTTAACTCTACAGCACAGGCGCCTGAGGCACCAATGGTGCACTGAACGATGCAGGAATGGCATGACATAGTCTTTTCAGATGAATCCCGCTTTTGCATCCAGCACCATGATGGCCATACCCATGTCTGGCGTCACCGTGGGGACCAGCTCCTGGAGTCTTGCATTTTGCAGCGTCATACCGTTTCAGCACCTGGAGTAATGGTATGGGGTGCCATTGGATATGCATCCTGCACACGTCTAGTACCCATAGCCAGAATTTTGAACAGCCAGCGTTACATCTCCAAGGTGTTAGAGCCTGCAGTTGTTCCATATGTACAGGGCCACCGGGGGACCACCTACCAACAGGACAATGTGCGACCACACGCCACAGGCAATGCCCGACATTTCTTTGATGTCCAGCATGTTCCATTACTCCCTTGGCCGGTGCGATCACCAGATCTTTCGCTTATCGAAAACGTCTGGTCCCTGGTCGCGGCGTAAGTGGCCCTACAACGACCACCGGCGACTACAGTAGATGAACTGTGGCACAGAATTGAAGCCTCACGGAATGCAATACCCAAAGGTGACATCCAGAGTCTCTTCGACTCTATGCCGAGCCGTCTGGCAGCGGTTATTTATGCCCATGGTGGCTACTCTCCATACTGATTTTTGTCCGTTCTATGCATCCGAATTACCTCAAATTTTAATCACTTCATCCTTGTACTATAAGGTATAAATAAACTCCGTTTGGCTATCTTATCTTTTGTCCTTCTTGGTGTTGCTATTTTAATGGCCATCAGTGTATAAATATGAAAAAACTGGGAAATAAATGGCTAACATAGGGAAAAACTGCGCAAACTAGTAAGTAGCATTTATGAATAAATCTTAATCTAAATTATTGGGGGAAAGGGGACATTTATGTTTGAAGCTTCACAATCTTAATGCACTTCGGTAGTCACAAAATAACCAATCACTCACTACATACTAAGGAAACAAAAAAGGTGCACAGCTTATCTGTAAACAAACAATAAATTACTCACTAAGTGAGTTTAGAGATTGATGAGAGCATAAGCTTGCTTCATTGGGGTGAACACTTTGTGACTACATCCACACAAAAATTGTAAAATTACCACTTTCAGTCATTGCAATCAGGTGATGTATTTGATTTGAAAGAAAATAATGTCTGCAAATGCAAGGGAACAGAAAAGTGCTAATTACCATATATACAAGTGCAAATCAGTCCAAAATGTAGTCACCATCATCTGCCATGACCTGCTCCCATCGTGTGGGCAGCTGTTGGATACCACCCCTGTAGAATTGTGGCGGCTTGGACACAAAGAAGTGCATGAGTGAACTGCTGTCCATCCAAAAAATGCTGCAATGAGTGGAAAAGGTGGTTGTCTGAAGAATAGGCTGGGTGTGGCAGCAGCAGCAGCTCCCAGCCCAGGTCACCCATGTTGTAAGAGGTCTTGCTCCATCCTGCAGTAAGAGGACAGACACCCTTGCAGTTCAGCAGTGCTGGTCATTTCAATGTCAGCGAGACATGCAGATCGTTGAGCTGACGGCAGTACAAATCGGTGGTGACCAGAAGCAGCTCAAAAAACATGATACCCTGCATATCCCACCAAACAAACAGGAGGACCTTATGTGAGTGTAAGCTGGCTTTGGGGGTTGGCATGGGGCTTCTGTTTTAGGTCCAACCGCTGTTTCCTGGTGCTGACATTGTCATACAAGACCCATTTCTCATCACCTGTCACAATGCAGTCCAAGAAGGGTTCAACTTGGTCATGTGCAAGCAAGGAAACACATGCACTCATGCAATTTGCTTTCTGCTCAACTGTGAGTTGATGAGGTACCCAACTCACCTCTTGTGACCTTCCCAAGTTGACGCAGGTGCATGATAATGTCCGTGTGGGTAGTCCCCAGCTGTTTGGCCAACTCCCACGTGGTCACATGTGGGTCGGTCTCCACTAAGATCTTCAGCATGTCCATATCCACTATTGCATGTTTTCCGGCTTTAAGACAGTATGACAGGTCAAAATTTCCTTCTCAAAACCGTTCGAACCAATGACAGCATTGACAATGCGACGATATAGCATTAGGGTACACACTGGTAATGTTCCTTACTGCACTTGCGGGGTTGCTACCATGACAAACCTCATACAGCATGCAATGGCGGATGTGCTGCTTGTCCACTTCCATGTTGGCTGCCGCTCATACTCTTTGCCTTCTGACGGCTAACTGCCACTGACTTAAGCCATTTATTTGCTAATGTCATGCCAGTGTGTTGCGCATTCTTAGTGGCCAATGTGCACTGTGGCCAGGACTACAACTTCGAGTACCATGTCATCAGACATTAATTTCTTTCCAACTCAATATTTGGATTCTGAATTGTGGAGGGAGGCGCAGGCGCGCGCACACACACACACACACACACAAGGGAAAGGTAGTAGGAAAAGATGGACACAAAGAAAGAGAAAGAAAAATAAGGGACTGCAGCTAGATTTGTAAACAGTTCATCTAAACTTGTGATTTGCACATCATGAAAAAGTCAAGGAGTTTCTCTGTGCTGGAATTATAATGGGAAATATTTGTGCACAAAAAACGCACACATTTATTTCTGCCAATGACAGCTGACTCGCACAGACTGATTTTAATAGCAAGGCCTGTTGCCAAAGCTTAACAACACAAAAGAAAAATGATGGTAAAATTTAAGAGGGCACACTGACATAAATTAGAAATGCTAATTGAAAACTGATTCTTGCATCACACAACACAATTTGGAAACAATAACTGAAACATAAGGACATTTTTTAGCCTCAAAAATTTAGATGCATTAAAATCTTTACATAAAACTACAGGCATTATGAATTTATGGCACTTTCACATGTAGCTTATAACTCAAAAGCACGATTTTCCATGGAACTAATTATTTTGCAGGGTTTTTAGTCTAATCATACTAAGATTTTTTAAATTGATGTCTTTGACCCTAGGTTACTGAAAAACTGTCACTCATCAGCATGCACTATTTGTCTCAAAAGCCTTTCCAAATTTTCCAAAAGGATTAAGCTCTGGACTATATACACTGTAACACGGTGATGTAACAATGGTTTAGTCATGCTTTAGTAGAAGTCAGTGTGGATAGATCCATTGTAGATCTCAAAGAAGTCAGTTGTTCTCCAGAATTTTTTTTTTGAGTCATCAGAGTTTTGTGTTCCACTAATAAATGTCAACTGAGTCCAAATATTAAAAGGTCAGTCATACCAAGAGTAGATGATCACCTTCCAACATATGAAACTATTAAGGTTCTTTCTTCAGAAAATGTCAGAATGGCAACCAGCCATCCAATCCACCTTAATCCATATTTTTATCAATAATGCATATGACTGAAAGCCACCAGTCTTTACACTCCTGCAAAGCTGTCAATCATGTTCTACTACAAGTATAAACAATCACCTTGGTATTTGCTTTCAGTGGAAGTTTTCAATTGACTTTTTGGTGAAATTATTTGGCACTAACTCTGACACATCTCTGTACTGTATTCTTAGATACTACAAGTCCACAGTTAGATTTCTTGTTTGCCTTAAACTGTTCTAACAAACATTGTCATTTAAAAAAAATGTGCACCTCAGCCACCCCTAATGGAGTAGAATCCATAACTGCTATTACTTCAGAAATATTCCTTCCTTCTAACTTCATCTAATAAAATGCTGTAACTTCCTCACATGGAAACACCTTTGCCTTTGGCATCTTGACTATCAAACGTAAAGTTGAGAGAGTTCTACAATGGTTAGCGTGCTGCTGAACAACATGAATGCAAACATGAAAATCTCAAGAGAAATTCTGCATAAATTATGTTCTGCCCCTATTTTTCATATGCCCTCACCTCCTAAAACATTTTGCAGTTGAAATTGTGTCCATTTTTAAAAATATTTCCTTTTATATTACACTACATTTCCTTTATATTGCCTACCTATTACACTAGATTACACTACATTTCCTTTTATATTGCCTACCTATTACACTAGATGCTCATTTTCTGTAACTGTACATCTTTGAAATTTAACACTTTAGTTCAATTTCACTTCAGTATTCTAACTTCCACAAAAGAACTTGTGCTCAAAATTTCCATCTCAGGCTCACAAGAAAGGATAACCTAAACTTTTTCTGAAAAGTCACCTTGCCCTATAACAAACACTCCAGGACTTGAAAACTATTCAAACAAATAAGATTATATAAATACAATAAATTTCTCAAATGTCGTAATATATCACTAAGCTGTTCTCTGATAATCAGAGGTTAGCTCCACAAAGAAATACAAACTACCAGATAATTTTTACTTACTGTTGCCGTATCAAACTTCTCCATTTACAGTGATCTTGACATACAACTTGGGCTTTACTCACATCCATCACACGCCGCACACAAGATCTTCTATACTTCATACTCATAATCTTTTTCTGATGCAGACACTCCTGAATCTGATCCACCCATGTCTTCCTTGGCCTTCCTCTGCTTTTACTTCCTGCCACTTGGGCTAAGAAGATTTTCTTAGTAAGCATCTCATCACTCATTCTTTCAACATGGCCAAACCACCAAAGCACATTAGTCTCCACTTTGCTAACAACATTTTGCTTTACATTACACAACTGCAACACATCTTCATTCCTCACACAATCAGAATGCGTCTTACCACAAACCCCCATAAGTAATGCATTTCCCCAGCACACAAACGACTCCTATGTTTCTTCTGTAGCACCTAGGTTTCACTGCCATACATCAGAGTAGGAACAATTACACTTTCATACACAGCCATGCGGGACTCTCTTAAGAACCCATTATTCCTGTGAAAAACTCCCAAAGAAGCCATGACTTGCAATGAAGAATTCACTCGCCTACTAATTTCACCATCCAATTTGTTCTCTCTGTCAAACATGTTTCCTAAATACACAAACTCATTCACCTAGTCAATCACTGTGCCATTTAGACATACACTATCTACCAACAAGTAATTGGACACCTGTGATAGCAAAGGAAAACGAAGTTTATTCACCTTCAGTAGTTGGTGGAGCCTCCACGAGTGGCGATTACAGCTGCGACCCTCCGGGGAATACTCTCAACCAGGCGTTGTACGACGGCTAGCGGTATTTTCTTCCACTCGGCTTGGAGAAGACAGGTCAGTTCTTTCACCGATTTCAGACAGTGGGGGCACCTCTTAAGTCGACGCTCCAACTCGTCTCAGAGGGGCTCGATAGGGTTAAGGCACGGCCTCTGCGCAGGCCAGTCCATTCGATTAACCCTATAGTCACCGTACCAGGCCATGGTGGACCTCGCAACATGACAGGTGGCATTGTCATCCTGAAGGTAACATGGGTCCACCCCGTAAAACTGCAACAATGTAGGAAGCGCATGGTCATCCAAAATGGTGCAGAAGGTCTCGGCGTTGAGTCTACCACGAATTGCGACCAAGTGTCCCATGCCATACCAGGAGAAACACCCCCATAGCATAACTCCACCGCCGCCGAACTTCACAGTTGGCACAATACATTATGGCAGGAGGCGTTCTCCAGGCAAATGCCAAACCCAGACCCTGCTATCCGAACAGTAGAGGGTGAACCTTGATTCGTCGCTCCAGAGAACATGTTTCCACTATTCAACGGTCCACTGCCGATGTTCTTTGCACCACGTTAGCCGAGCAGCACTATTGGACTTGGTGATCAAAGGCTTGTGGGCGGCAGCACTTCCATGGTAACTGAGCAGATGGGCTTCCTTACGGTTGGTATTCATTGAAAGAACACTCCTGGATGCCTGTTGAAACTCTTCGCGGATGTGGCCCATTGATTTGGTGCAGTTCTTTTGAATTTCTTTGGCCAGCACCCGTCGGTCTCTAACTCCCAGTTTTGTGGGTCTGCCGGGTCGGGGCACATTCAGACAGTCACCTCTCATCTTCCACTTGCCAATCATGTAGGCCACTGTCGATTTTGGGTACTTCAACTCACTGGATATGTCACGTATGGATCGGCCATTTCTGTGATACCCGACGATTACACCTTTCTCGAAATCAGAGAGCTCCGAACTGCGTGGCATCTTGCATGCAACTGGTTGCGTTGTTGTTTCCCACACGATATTTAATGGCGGCGGCTGTGACATGTATCAGGATCGCAGATATCGTCGATTGCAGGGGTGTTCAATTACTTGTTGGTAGATAGTGTATATTACATTCAGTACTACCCGTTCCTCTCTCAAAAACCATAACTTTGGTTTTTCCCTTATTTATACTCAGTTTGAATTTCCTGCAAACTTCGTACATCCGAGACAACATACTCTGTAACTCACTTTTGCTCTCTGCCAACAGGACAGTGTCATCAGCATACAGTAATCTGCACACACGGATGTCACCAAGACATAAACCAGTATTATCTATTTTGGCATCATGCATCCATAAATATATTAAACAGCCACTTTTCTAATTGCAATGTAAAAATTTGGAATACTTTTGCATTGCTATTCAGGTTTAAATTCTCTCTCAGGCGAACTTGGCCTTTCGTTATAGCTGAACATTATTTCTAATTATTATGTCACTCTCACAACTTGAGTTCTCTTTAATCTTCTTCTTTCTGTTTAGTAGTAGCAGATGAAGAGCATGGGTCGGGCCATGAAAGTTATGGATGCAAGCTAAATTGTTAACTAAAGCTAGGTCATACAACTCTGCGGAGGTCATGACATATACATATTTTTTAAAACAATTTTTGGTGGGCTTATTACTTGCATCTATGGCTTTGCAGAAACCCATTTCCAACTAGGTCTTTGTGGAAGTGAGAAAATGCAGAGTTTTTGCTGGTCCTTGATAAAGCCAAGGCTCAGTATTCTCGACACTTTCTACATTCAGTTGTTTTATTTTATTTTTTATCTTTTCTCCTTTTACTCACACCGGTAGATACATAACCTTTTCTATGTTGTACTTGGTATGAGTCAAAAAAAATATATATTTTTTGCTTAGGTCTCTTCTTAATAGAATGTGAATTCTGAATTTTCATAACTGCTGCGTTGCGCGTTTTGATCTTCAGGTTATTTTGCAACTTTCGTTTTAAATTCAAAAGTTTTTCCTTAGTTTTCAGCTTTGCTCTTCAGTATATATATATATATATATATATATATATTGCAGGAACTATTATATCTTTTAAAAATCCTAGTTCAAAGTTTTTATCTATCAAGATTTTAGTGTATTTAAAGAACTTTTTGTGCCAACTGCGACAACCAGGAAAAAACATGCAAAAAGTTATATCAAAACAAAAAGAAATTCTTTGGTGAAGAACTCCTGTATTATGTCAAAATAAGATTATATATGTAACACAACTAATAACGATTATAATATAATAAATGTTCACATAAGTTGTGATCTTTCAAAAGAAATTACTACGTTGTGCAAGTACTTAATTTCCCACCATGTACACATCATTGTTCCTACATAAAAGTAAAATAAAAAATATATTCAACTCTAAGTGCATATTTTTATACTTACAATATACAAATATACAACCATTATCACATGTGCTTTGATTAAGTATCCCACATGCTCCTGGTAAAAAAAAAAAAAGAAGAAGAAAAGAAAATCAGAATCAATGGTATGTTTCTCCTGACATTTTGGCTTGTACCAACCAATTATTTTGATGTTATTCACGACCACAACTCTAAAACAGAAAAAAGTCCATTTAAGATATTATCTTTAAAAGGGGAAATATTTTATACTTGTCTTCTCTGTCCCTCTTCTCTCTCCAGCTCCACTTTCTAATTGTTCATGATTTTGACTCTTACCCGGAAAAAATCCTTAAAAATATCTCCTGGGTTGATAACACCATATGTATTTCTTTATAAGAGGCAGATAAACCTGACGGAATTTGGAAGCTAAACACAATGGAATTATAATTTGTGAAAAATGAAGCCTTTGATTTACTCTGTTTTCCACTAGCATCAAATTTTCAAGTAATCATTCTACTACTTCTAAGTTAAGGTTGCATTTTTCTACTTATGGCAGTCAAGTGTCTTGCCCTACATGTTTCCTTTAGTGATTCAATGATAAGTGGGAACTTCTGTTGAAACAAACTCCCAGCACTTTTGGCTTCGCTTACTGCACATGTTCTCATTTCTACACCTAGGTGGCTCCATCTCTAGGTATATTCTGCAAACTTGAATCATCCAATGTCTTACATATTACACAAGCCTATTCTGAATTTGTTTTCTTTTCCATAACTTCAGCCACTTTTTATTTTTTTACAGCCAACATTAACTCAAGCTATGCCTATATTGCACCCTTTTCTTGAAGAGTTGGAGCATAATTTATAACTTCGTTGTTTTTTATTTATTAAAACTGGTTAAGCCATTTGAGTTACAAGTGTATTGAGCAAAATGAACACAAATTAATGAGCAATGTTGTTAATTACAAGCACTGCACACTACTACTTAAATTTTAAATATTGTGCTAATGCACAAGTATTTCATTTTGCTCCATCTAAAATATGCTTTCATGTGGTTGAAAAGTCACTATCACATTCTAGGCTTAGTTGATGAGGACCAGTTTGGTAATCTTCAAGGATTTGGACACATTTAATTTTGAAGAAATTTATCAATGACTTTTTTTTTTTTTTGTACATTGATGACTGTGGGAAATTAGTTTTCTAGCCATTGGAAAAGAGCTTTATAATTGACTGTTCCATCGATCATTGTCATTCTTCATCAGGAATTTAAACAGTGTCAAGGATATGTAACTCCCTGCCATAAATTTTCCGATTCACTGACAGCCAGTGCTACATCCTAGAAAACAATACCTATGATGCTGGAGGGGAGTATGTCACATGGCTCTGCAAAACAATAGCAGTATCCCAATACTGGAAATGAATGTCAGGGCAAAATAAAGCCCTTTTCCAGTTTCAATATACTTTCCCAGTCACTAATGCAGAGAATACTTACAATTACCAAAAAGATCAAAATTCGCTGGTAAATTCGTTCAAAATCGAATATAGCCAGCTTCTAAAAATATTGTCTTTAATTTTTTTGAACTGGGAGGAATAAAATTGCCAACTCATAATTTGTACCAAAACTGGCAATTTTAGTGATCGTCAGTATGTCCCTTGCATCAAATAATGTAAGATACTTATTGATATGACATTTAACCCATTGTTCATAATGGTAGCACACTGACAGAATTATAAAGTAGCTTAAAACTATGAATATGGAACTATGAATTGCTTAACCACATATGAAGAACAGCAAACTGACATGCAGAGTAATGGATTTTCATTTCTATTAAACGATTTAGTTTTACAAATAATATATTAGAAGTACAGATTTATGATTAAGTTTTCCACCTTATTTGACAAATGTCATCTTTGTTTAGTGCATAATGACTGAGATTTAATCAAGTTTTGTATAACCACTGATTATTCCAACATTCGACATTAATTACCATCTGGCAATGCATGATTGCTAAAACTTTACCTGAACTTGATGTGCTAAGAACAGTCTGTGCATGCAAAAGGTCTAAGCCACTGAATTTCAAAGGCTTGTTCCGTTTTGTTTTTGAAGAATTCTTTTTTGGCCTTCCTGGTCCTCTCTTTCTTTCTGACCTTCTTAGCTTTCTCTGACTTTTAACAGGAACATCACAGCTCTGAGAATTTCTCTTTGCAGGCTCTGAAATTTTTATTCAAACACTTAAGGAGCTTATAAAACACCAAACAATAAATAAGTAAACTGGCAAATCAAAAAGATATATGCAAATGTTTCAAAATAATAAGGTTCAAAATCATAAAACAGCATATAATATACAACATTATACCAGAGTTACATGATACTGTATGAAACCTAAGCAAATGCCTAGCAGCAGTATAATATGTCTATTTGTGTATGTATGATGCAATATGCAATTATGTTTCTCTACCTTGTTATATCCTCTAACTACAGTAACCTTAATTTATATTTCTATGCACATCATCATGATATACTATCCAGTTTGCATGATGCACCATTCATTAAATTTATCCTTTGAGCAAATCTTAGCAAGCTTTTCAATGTTCCTCTTGTGTAAAATAATTCCCTCTAAAAAATAAATAAATAAATAAATAAATAAAAAACGGAAATTTGATTGCTCTCTACAGGTGATGCTTACCAAACACAGTGAACGTCCTATCTATGGTAAAACCCAATAACTACTATTTAATTCATTTCATTTTATAACTGCAGACCTATATGCCTACTTTGCTCCACAATGTTTTGAAATTCATAATTTTTGTCGCACCAGACAAACCACAACAATGCTGATAAGAGTGAAATCCAAATCCAGAACAAAATCTCAACTTTTTTTGGAGACAAGCTAATGTAATAACATGAAACTTATACCTTTTACATTCAGAATTCAAGGTACAATAACAAACTGGAACACCATATTTTACAGCAGCTGAGTGGTGCAATATTAAGGTGTTAGACAAAGCATGCATGGGTCTTAGACGCAAGTTTTTTACAGAAAGAATTTTTATGAACTGAAGATTTTTAATTCATGCTCAACTTAGAACACTGATTAGAATCAGTGAAATCTTCTTAACTGTTTTAATGTCATAAAAGCACCAAGATTTTGCTATCTTAGATTATAGTTAGCATTACTGATACTGAAATCAGAACATATGTTTGCCCAAACATAATTCAAATTGAAATGAACAAAAAAAAAAAAAAAAAAAAAAAAACTTTCAGAATAGCAACAGAACATGTGAAGAAAAATAAAGCAAGAACAAAAGAAACAACCATCATCTAACTTCACAAAATCTTATATTACTCATACATGAGACTAAAAATCATCTTCACAAAATCTTATATTACTCATACATGAGACAGGTAAAAAATCATCGGTGGTATTTAAGGAGAACGGCGAAGTGAATGTAATCAGTCGTTGGCGTACGGACACATGCGAAGGCCCTGAAGAAGCTGCAATGCCTGGACATGGAAGACTTGCACGATTTCAGCAGTTATCGGACTTTGAGCGAGGTCGTCTAGTCGGACTCTGCGAGGGCGGGTGGTCGTATCGGTGGTGGTACGATGGTGGCATAGATGGTCCGAGGAACATTCCCACATGAGAAGATGTGGGACCGGGAGTCACAGATGGACTGATGAGCGGACTGATCGACACATAAGAAGAGCGGCATTGTCAAGCAGAACATCCACTGGGACGCAAATCCGAGCTGCCGTTGCACCTGAGGTGACTGTGCGAACAATGCGCAACCGTCTACTGGATGCAGGACTACGTGCACATGTGCCTCTGGCATGTGTACCTTACTCCAGCCCACTGTCAGGAACGGCTGCAGTGGTGTCGCCAACGCCTGCACTGGAGAACGTAATGACGATCTGTCGTGTTCAGCGATGAAAGCAGATTCTGCTTGGGAGCCTCCGATGGCCGTATGCGTGTTCACAGACGCACAGGGGAGCGTCTCCACTCTTCTTGCATCCGCCAGCGACACATAGGGCCTACACCTGGTCTCCTGGTGTGGGGAGCGATCAGCTATCACTCCCGTACATAACTAGTGTTTGTACCGGGTACGTTAAACAGCACCTCCTATATCAACAACATCATTCAGCCCGTTGTGCCATTTGTAAGGTCGGTCCATCGTGGTGTTTTCCAGCAAGATAACGCACGCCCACACACGGCACGTGCAACGCAACATGCACTTCAAGGTGTGAGACAACTTCCACGGCCTGCACGTTCACCGGATTAGTCTCCCATTGAGCACGTGTGGGATTTTATGGGACAACGACTTATCCGGTCTCCACGGCCAGCCACGACCATACCCAATTTACGTGTCCAGGTTGAGGATGCTTGGAACTCAATACCCCAAACTTACATCCAACATCTGTACGACAGACTCCATGACAGAATTGCACAGTGTGACGCAGTTCATGGCGGTTCAACCTCGTACTAACCATCTTACACAGAAATGTTATTTTTCAGTTTACCAGCAAATACAGCTGTATTTTGCCATAATGTTTTGATCACGTTATCCTCTGTATTCCGTTATTATGCTGTATAAATTTCGTTGGTATCAGATGCCCCCTTCTTGGTGTTCTTTTTTCACTTTCCCCCAGTGTACATACATGCATACTTTGTTTGCGCCTGTGTCTATTTCGACTTTTGTATTAACCTTTTTCATTCTAATTTCATTATAAAACTTAGGTTAAGAAATGCTGTACTATTTCATATTTTCAATACACGAAAAACAAAGCTTTACCTTTGAAATACAGATAGTAAATCCACGTATGATTTTATTTTGTATTTAATACCCCTATTACACATCCTTTACTTATGAGCATTGCTCTTTTCAAATAAGTTTGTCCGCTAGTTGATTAGGCATTAGAGTGTTAAGGAAAATATTCACTAGCCTTTCTTGTTTCAAATTCCTTGAATTCAGAGAAAAAAAAACACCTGTGAAAGTCATTAAGCAAATTTTTAGCTGCATTATCTATTTAATGGCTGCAAAAAATCACTTTAATTCTCTCAAAGTTGTAACATAACGGGTTACATATAAAATAATCCAAGAACTGGTTACATATAAAAGAATCCAAAAACTGAATTTTTCATAATCTAAAATTCAAAATTTAATATATAATTGCAAAAAATGTATAATTAAATTATGTATAACCAAATTGAAAAAGTGATAGAAACTACAGTTAAATATCTGGACAGCACAGAGTTATAAAAGTGAAAAACATATAACCGAGGTTCTACTGTATTAAGAGCTTTCACGAAAACCATCTTATCCTGTGAAAAATGAATAAATTTAGGAAACAGCTTTGAGAAAACTGTCAAAATTCTTTTAATGGCATCCTTTAATCAGTAATATTTTGCAACATGAATATAAATTCTTGGAAGGTATTTACAGTAAAGAAAAGGACACTTCTTTTTTAGAACACAAATTTGCATAAAATAGCTTGAAAATTGTAGTACAAACTTTTAAAGATTTTTACCAAAAATTGACCCACAAGCATGCCACCATCGCTGTAGTCTTTTGGAGGAGGCAGACATTGCTCTGCTGCCTCAGCAATAATATTCAAGTCCACAAACATGTTAAGCTTAGCAAAGCACAAAAATGAGTTAAGCTAATTATGTTTTTCCCTGTAACCAGTGGCACTAAATTATATATAGGCATGATATAAGCCTTTAAAGGCTTATATTATGATTTTTTTATTTTTTTTAATATTTTTGAAAAAGGTAACTACATTCAGAAAGAAAACAAAACTCATATTCACTTCAGCGCAACTTAGTTATGTTTGCCACACAGCAATCATTGTCCTTGTTGAGCCTAACATGGATGCAGAACAGATGCTTGATGTGTAGCTATATCCTTCTACAGAAAATGAGATTATATAACATATGGAGGAAAGTGAAGTGTGAAATTGCCCCCCCCCCCCATATATATACTTCCCCAAAAAATTAGTGCCAGGCTATGCATGAGTAAATACCAGGTGTTTCACTGGGTAGTGACAAAAGAAAGAGACAATAAAGTTAACTTACTTTATTGGAAGAGGAAAAAGACGTTTACAGGAGTTAAGAGTAGGCAGAAGGTAATTAATGGATGACACGTTCCACATGATGATCATCTGCTGTCATGATGTGGCGAATACGTGCTTCGAAGCGCTGCAATACTGATGGGATCCGTGCAATTTCCTGTTGGATGGCACGTCAGAGGTCAGGCAGTGTTCGCCGGTTGTCCTGGTATACCCGATGTTTCAGATAGCCCCATAAGAAGTCAAGCGGCGTTAAATCGGGGCTGTACGGAGGCCAAGTGAGACCGGCTAAAAACGTTGAGGGAATCGTCTGCCATACTGCTGGTGAAGCAAATCGAGGACAGCATTTGAGAAGTGTGACGGTGCTCCATCCTGTTGAAACGTGTGGTTGTGAATCCAGTTTTTCTGGACTGCAGCAATGAAAAAAACGATTCTTCAAAAGGTCACTGTAGGTGGCAGCGGTAACTGTGGACTCCAGGGAAAATGGCCCAATGAGGCCATAACCACTCATTGCACACCAAATGGTTAGCTTCAGTGGATGGAGAGGCTTCACATTCACAACACAGACCGCCGGCTTCTCGCTTCCCCAGATACGGTAATTTTGTCGGTTAACGTAGACATCCAACCAGAAGTGTGCCTCATCGTTGAAGACTATGCTCTTCACATCAAAGTTGTGTTCATCGATCAGTGAACACATGTCATTCGCAAACTCATAACGCTGCTGGACGGCTGTTCTGCTCAAAGGCTGATGCACCTGGATTTTGTAGGGAAACATGTTCAAATACGACGTCTCGGACTTACAGTGCCATCTCATTATTCTTTAACGATTTATTCCACAGGAAAGTTGTCACTACCCAGTACAGCAATAGTACAAGGGTCAAATATGACCAAAAAATACAATGCCCAAAAATATGAAAGAAATAATGGAGTTGAATTAGCAACATATTCACCCAGCGGCAGGGTACTGCCACTGTCCAAACAATTGGAAAACCAGCTGTCTCTGTTAAGTGACTGAAAAGGGGACAGTTCAAATACATTGATGTACAGTAATACACTAGATTACCAAAAGTATTCTGACACTACCAAATATTTGCATAAGTGCAAAAAACAGTTGTGCAGTAAGTGTGAAAATACGCATATAAAGCTGAGATGTTCTGTCATGTTATCTGTAACTTTGAAGTAGATATGCCGCGTGGACATGAGTTTTTTTTAGTTTCAGTGTGGGCTGATCGTAGGATGTCATATAATTCTATTTTCACTTGAAGAACTTTAATTTAATCTTCCCCTTCTTCTGAGTTCTTTTGGTTTAACATATGTTTCTGGTCTGGCCTCTGGATTATTGTCAAGGCCTGTTCTCAATGTATAGAAGTATTACCAAAAGTTTTGTTTGTACCTGAAGAATTTAAATTTTGTTGCCAGGTTCCACTGCCAGTTATTACACTGAAATGTTTTCATTGTGTATTTTGTAATTCTGTTATTTTTATTTTTTAATTAAGTTGTTAAAACATTATATAAGTTGTGAAGGTTCATTGATGGAACTGTTATTTTTGATGTAGAAACTTTCTTTAATTAGTCTCTTGTTTTTATGAGATTAGTCCAATATTTTAATTTTTCCTCATAAAGGTTCACACTTGCATTTTATGGAAAAAAATTAAAATATTGGACTATGATTTCTCAGATATATTATATAAGTAAATATATCAGAGTAAAGCCTCAAGTAAGTGTTTTAAAGGATGTCATTTGAGTAACGTTTCCACTCAGAGCATTGTAGCTAAACTAAACATACCAATAAATAAATAAATACACCGCTCTTTCCACGTACCAGAAACACATAGCAACCGAAAAACTGTTTTCAGCTGCTGCCGTGGAAATGAATCACGGAACTCACGATATCTAGCCGAGCGCGTTAACTTTACACAACGGTGGCCAACAATCCACGGTGCTATGTGTATTTTTAAGTCAGCTTCTGACATCATAAATTCGTAAGATGGGCTCAGCTACTCAGACGTCTCCACCTGGTGGGCATTAACGGCACTGGCTATATATATTATAGCAGTTAAATCCAAAGGGTGAGATCCAAGGTTAAAATCCTCCAAACACGTAGCGTCAGTAAATAAATAAATACACAGCTCTTTCCACGTTCCAGAAATACATAGCAACCGAAAAATTGTTTTTATGAGATTTCGCCGCCGTTCCATGGCAGCGGCTGAAAACAATTTTTCGGTTGCTATGTGTTTCTGGAACGTGGAAAGAGCGATGTATTTATTTATTTATTTATTGATGCCACGTATTTGGAGGATTTTAAACATACCAAAATTGACTTTAAGTGATGTTGTGAAGAGATGGAAGCAGAACAGTGCATGTACAGCAAAAAAGAAAAACAAAAAACATTCAGGAAGACCACACAAACTGACAGAAGAGTTATCCTAAGAAATGTTAAGAAATCCTGTTCTTCCTTCACCATTTCCATCACTGGTGAAGTAGGAAAAGCTTGTAATGACTCGGTTAGTACCATAACTATCCACAGAAAGTTGCACAGTATGGGTCATTATGGTAGAGCAGCGGCACACAAGCCACACATCACTACAGTGAATGTGAAGCGCTGTTTGGAGTGGTGTGTCTCCCATCATTCCTGGACTGTGGGTGACTGGAAAGCTGTTCTTTGGAGTGATGAGTCACGCTTTTCACTCTACCAATCTGATGGGCATGTTTGGATTTGGCCACAGCTCAGTGAACGATTTTCGTCGGATGGTGTTCTTCCAACTGACACTGTTAAGTTCGGCGAAGGCTCCATCATGGTATAGTTTTTTTTTTCATGGATGCAGTTGGTTTGAGTTGTTGCCAGTTGGTTTGAGTTGTTTTTCTTATATTTGGCCTAGGATATGGAGTTGTTTTCGTGATGGAACTCGGCTCGCTGTCGACCACAACGACAGTTTTCACTCTCCCCTATGACAGCAGCTTTGTAGGATGAATGGCGAATCATTCCTGTCGGGACCTACCAGAAATTGGTTCATAGTATGCCTCAACGTGTTGCCGCTGTCACACAAGCAAAAGTTGGACCAACTAAGTACTAATTGTGATAATAAAGCCATTTGTCCCAAAACACTGTGGTGTCTGAATACTTTTGATAATATAGCATACATCAAAGCACACAACTTTTATAACAGAATATACACTAATATACAAAAATAATTCAAGTTTATAAAATTCAGATGGTTACCATTTTCTTCATTACTGTCTTGGCCGCTGTTGTTATTTGAGCTACTTTTAGTTTTGCTACTACACCAATCAGACCAAGCTTTTCTTGTTGTAGGGCCAGAAAGTGAACTCTCTTCTTTGGAATCATTAGATGATGAATCTAAAATGAATGGATTTGAAACCCCTTTGGCACGCCTACCACGTGTAGTTGCATTTTCATCCTCCTACATTAATCAAAGAATATTGCACATTAGAATGTGAGACAAGTTAACATTATATCTTTTCATTTTATCATACTGAAAGTTTATTAAAACATTTTGTGCAAATACAATTCACTTGCTTAAGAATTCCTAGATTTTGAGAAAGGTGAACAAAATATGGGGGAGGGGGGACATGTTGCTAGAGATGGAAATCTACTGCTCCTCTTATTATTGTTTACTAATTTTCAACTAAACTATTCAAACCTCAAGGAAAGAAAAATATTAAAAGCTGCATTGTAACGTACCAGGAGATGTGACGTACCTGCCAGAAGGACGCACACGACATAAAGGCAGATAGGAATCAGAATAAAACGTCCGCGTAGCTCAATTGGTAGAGCAACTTATTCCGGAATGAGGGGACCCGGGTTCGAATCCTGGCGCGGATAAAAATGTAGGAGAAATTTACTTCGTTATAATGGCGCCCGAACTATCCGGATGACCCGACCGTTCAAAATCTCGCATTGGTGTGATGTTCTTTCCACACCGCGAGATAGGAAAAATAAGAGAATCCTTTCTCCAGCACTTCAAAAAAAAAAAAAAAGAAAAAATTAATAAGGGGGAGATGATGTAACGTACCTGCCAGAAGGACGCACACGACATAAAGGCAGATAGGAATCAGAATAAAACGTCCGCGTAGCTCAATTGGTAGAGCAACTTATTCTGGAATGAGGGGACCCGGGTTCGAATCCTGGCGCGGATAAAAATGACGGAGAAATTTACTTTGTTATAGCATTTGCCCAAAAACTCTGAAAGAAGTTGTAGATTAAAGACGTAAAACTATTAATATTTTGTCCAAGTTCAAGGTGTAATTGACTGATACCATTCTTTTTTCCTATTCACGAGGAATATGTTTTTCTCAAAATACAAACTACATTATCAAAAACTACAGTTTATTAGAATTAAATTATAAACTTTAGAAATACCAGTTGATCTTTAACTTAGCTGTTTTATTTATTTCTTCACTTGCATTAAAAGAAGGCCTAGCATCAGACTATAATGTTGTTCAAATTTGTGCATTTAAATACAGGTTAGAACTTATCTTTATTTGTAATACATACACATAGAGCTCCAAAAGTATATGGCCAGTTTGCAAATCTTCAAAGTGTTTGTCTAAATAAAAGTGAAAGACAATCTTTCATACATTACTTGTTAATTACTTAGCACCAGCAAATTGTTTTATTTACACATATATATATATTTTTTTTGAAACCCCACTTGATCATCTGCTAAATTTTCTTCAACCTATGATATCTTTTCTTCAGCTTCCAAAGTACATACAAAATGAACTAATTTCAACACATGTATTCATACAATGATGTCATCTTTTAAACACCAGAAATTGCAATTGTTCACAATAAGAAATTTCATGAAAATCAAATTCAAATAATGTAAAATTCCCTCAAAGAAACAGAGAAATCTTTCTTTTAGTTTAGACATGCTGATCTCAAAAAAAAAGTACATTACAGCAACAACACAGTTTTTTTTTTTTTTTGCCACCAGAAATCAGTTTAGTCAAATTATGCTGTACCCTTTTCAGTAATGGATTTTTTTTTTCTTCTTCTTTTAAGGCATACATATCCTGCATTTTAAGAGAATCAAATTCAAATAAAAATAAAGCGCCAACCATTTCACAAACCCTGGATGAAGCACCTATTTCCAATTAAAATAAAATTCTACAAACAAGAAGGAAGGGGGGGATTTTTCATAAACACACCATTTAGGAACAGAATACCACAGAAGCTGTGCTTTGGAAAAGTATGATGTAACTGGCACATTATTTATATCCCTGCATCAACATCTGAGAATCAATCTTAAGAATTCTTATATTCAACATGTCTGTCAAAGCCAAACATAATATTATATGATCAAAGATTGGATAAGCAAATCAGTACTGGTTGTGTCTTTTGCAATTCATGAATTCATAAACTATTTTGGCATAATCACAGTTACATACTGTGAAAATGGAAACTTTCATTCTATTGCTTGAGAATCATTCTTAAGCAGAGATCACATTAACATCTAGACAGGAGTATTTCATACATCAAAAACGAAAATTACACCCTAAAAAACCAATCAGGACGTATTTTTACTGCTCCAAAAATTATCCATCCTGATTTAAAAACTGAACAAGGCTATTTTTTTTTTATTTTTTTTTTTTTTTGAAATTATCATTCCCATTATTTTTTTCCTTGGCTGTTCAACACAGCAGTTGCGCCATCAAGAATGTAATTCCTTCTGTTCCCCACCCTGGCTCTGCGTCTCTTCTCGGATTTCGCATATCCCAGGCTGCAAGAAAACACGTCCCCAAAGGCCAAAGGCATGTGTCGAAAAAATGTGCTATCTATGTCACAACTTGGGAGGAAAAGTTCCACTGATTTTGAGTGCTGTCATACCGGCCATGGCACAACATGTGTGTGCAAGCCTAAATGAAATGGAGGGGAAGGCAACATTTTTCTTTAAAGTTCCGAAGGTTTATGGACAGCATTGTAGAAAAAGAAATAGCCATTCTGCATCTAAAAAAAGATTGGGATGGGGGGGGGGGCATATTCCTGTTGTTTACAATTTAAATGTTTCTTATTGTACTTCTATAGGTTTTGGGGAAACCTCAAAATATGAGCAAGCGTTGTATTGAGAATGCGAACAAAAATCGCGGACAGTAAAAAATATATACACTCATCGTCAAAAAAATAGTTGCACCCAGAAGGACGTGTCAAATTGCAATGCTATTCAGGAGGAAGGTAAAGGTTACCAGGAACAATAAATGATTAAACATTGAGACTCATATGGGCAATATTTATTGAGCTACATGCCGATAAGTAGTGTCTCTCAGTATAGTGTCTGGTTGCCATGTTTGCTCACACAGCATGCCAGACGTTTCGGCATGGAGTTGTACAGGTTCCTAATGGTGTCCTGTGATAAGCCATCCCATGCAGCTTGAATCTTCTCACACAGTTCCTGCAGATTGTGCAGTAGGGGTGGAGTGTGTATAGTGCATCCAATAGCATCCCACACATTTTCAAACGGCGATAGGTCTGGTGATGCAGCTGGCCATGGCAGAGTGTCAGTGTCTTAAAGGCAAGCTCTCGAGACAGCAGCAGTATGCGGACGAGCGTTGTCCTGTTGGAAAATCACACTGGCGTAAGCGTTCAGAAAAGGTAGGGCCACTGGTTGCAGGACCTCATTAACGTAACATTAGGCTTTCAAAGTGCCTGTAATGAACACCAAAGGTGATCTGGCATCGTAGGCAATTGCACCCCACACCATGGCACCAGGCCTTCTGGACGTGTGACGCTCAACAACAAACTTTTCATCTTGGTGCTGACCACGGTGCCTCCACACACGGATTCGTCGGTTGTCTCCTCCAAGCCAAAAGTGGGACTCGTCACTGAAGATCACCCGCTGCCATTCTGCATAGCTCCATGACAGTCTGGCACAACACCATTAAAACCTTTGGTGACGATGCACTGGTGTTAAGGGCAGTCGTCGTAACGGTCTGCGTGCATGTAGTCCGAAGTCGTGCAGCCGTCTGCCAATGGTGCTGGCACTAATCGAATGATGCATGGAGGGAACTACAGCTCACTGAATATCTGCAACCATGGATGTTGGGTCATTCTGCACATGTCAGACAACCCGTCGGTCCTTTCCCTCTGTGGTTCATCTAGGTCTCCCAGATCCTTCCCTGTCGCTGCTGCGTACCTTGTTCTATCTACTGCCACCAACAGCGTGCTATGGTGATATCCGCACGACCGGTATGGCGCGCAACACGGTGATAAGACCATCCAGCTTCCCAGAGCCCGACGATGCAGCCCCTCTCAAACTCCTCCAAATGCTCTAATTGCATCAGAACTTTTCTCTGAGGCATACTTCACTTGCAAAGGATGCAACCAACACAATAGCACGAGTCAGAATGGCAAGCATGCGCAACGGGACGACCTTATATAGCTGGTCAAGCACAGCGCTATGACCTCTCCTCACTTGTGTCACATGCACGGCAGAGCGTGATACTTGAAACATTTGCATGTCTCACGGTGTCAAACCTACCTACTAATTTTCATTCCTGTCGGTTGCTTCCTTCTGGGTGCAACTATTTTTCTGACGATGAGTGTATGTATGTTTTCTTTTCACACTAAAAAATCTGGAAATATCACAAATGGACGATTAGATAGATTTGCTTTGATCTTTTTCTGTTTTACTGTTAAATGAGCTTCCAACCTTATCTCTATTAAACATAGATTGCTTGACATTACAGTATCTGTGCAATTAACACAGCATTTTCTTGGTGTCTTTGATCTCCCCATCCCCTTTCCATTTTTTTTCACCACTGCTGTTCACGGGAACTGAAGACATCTTTCTTCCCTCTGATTTGTTTACAAGCCCATGTACCTGACAATCATAAACTAACCAGGTTCTATTTAAGATAAAACACATGGGATGGGAGGGTAGCAAGAGGGAGACAAAGTATTTCGATCTTTACTGTTTAGACATGGCCAGGGGTTGCAGTACATTTTTGGACAGGGAGTAAAAATACTTCTCATATGATTTTCAAGATGTATTTTGCAATTTCTAGAAGCACCCCCCCCCCCCCCAGTTTGCAAATGACTGCCATAAAAATTCTACCTTCTAAAACACTGATTTTTTTTATTCTATTAAAAACATATCATCATCATCATCATTGTCAACTATTATCAATCCACTGCTGGACGAAAGTCTCCTCAAGTTTCTTCCACAACGGTCTGTCTTGTGCCAGTCTCCTCCATGTTACTCCCGCATACTTTCAAATTTCATTCACCCATCTCACATGTGGTCTTCTTCTGGTTCTTTTCCTGTCCCTTGGAATCCAGTCTAAAATTTCAGCTGTCCATCAATGGTCTGTCCTTCTGGCAATATGTCCAACCCATTGCCATTTCACAGATTTTACTCTGATCATGATGTCTTCCCTCTTGTCATTTTTCAGATCCACGAGTTCCTCTTCTTATCTCTCCTGGTTACACCAAGCACGCATCTCTCCATGCTTCTTTGAGTTGTCTGTAGTCTTTGTATGTTTCTTTTAGTTAAGGTCCACGTCTCTGCACCATACGTAAGCACTGGAAGGATGCACTGATCAAACACTTTTCTTTTAAGACATAATGGCATATTGCTCTTAAAAATTATACTGTTTCTTCCAAAAGCTCTTCAGGCAAGTTTTATACGCTGATTAATTTTTTCATCAATGTGACCCTCACTTGATATCTGCTGTCCAAGATAAACGTAGGTATCTGTTGTCTCCAGCTTTTCTTCATCAATCGATAAATCTTCATTTCTTGCAAAGCATTGTACATCACCTTTGTCTTCTGAAAGTTCATTTTTAATCCCACTTCTTTACTCTTATCAGGAAGTTCCGGGATCATACTCTGCAGCTCTGATGGGGTAGTTGCAAAAATGACATCATCAGCAAAATGAAGGTGAGTTAGATAATCTCTATTAATCTTTATACCTTTGTTTTCCCAGTTCAGTGATTGAAAGACATTTTCCAATGAGGCATTAAAGAGCTTGGGAGATATGCTGTCACCCTGTATCACTCCCTTTTCAATTTTTATGGGTGCTGTATTCTCAAATAGCCAAATCTTTGCACTAGCATTTTCATAGATGTTATGAATAATATTAATGTATGCATCTTCAATACCGCAGGACTTCAAAGTCATTGTAACTGCTGATGGTTTCACCGAATCAAAGGCCTTTTCATAATCGATTAAAGCCATGCATAATGGAAGTTCATATTCCCTTGCTATTTCAATTAGTTCTCTCAGTATGTGAATATGATCTATAGTGCTATAGCCACTCCTGAATTCAGCTTGTTCTCTCGGTTGAGCTATGTCCAGTGTCACCTTCAAGCGGTATGAAAGAACTTTAGTTGAGATTTTATAAACGCCTGATAGGAGGCTGATAGGTCTGCAGTTCCTGAGATCCTCTGTGTCACCTTTTTTATGTAGCAGGATCATTGTAGCACTGTTCCAATCCTCAGGAATCTTCCCTTCATTAAGGCATGGAGTGAAAACTTGGGCCAGTACTGTTTCAATTTCTCCACTTGCTTCTTGTATAATGTCTGCGGTAATTCCATCTTCTCCTGGAGCTTTTCCCCGTTTCATGTTCTTGATTGCATGTGCAACTTCTGCTGAGAGGACTGGAAGAACTCTCATGCTGGTACCTTCTGTAATGTCTGGAGTACATGTATCATCCCTTTCATATAGTTTTGAGTAGAAAATTTTCACTCTTGTCAAAATTTCACCTCTATTTCTTGCTACAGAGCCATCTTCTTTTCTCAGAGCCATAATCTGTTTTCTTCCCTTACCCAGATGTCCCTTTGCTCTCTTTAAACTTTGGTTGTTTTCAATTGCTTTCTGCACTAGTTCACAGTTGACTTTCCTTACACTTCAGTGACACTTTTTCGTACTGTCTTGCATAGCTCTATATATTCCACTTTGGAAGTCACATCTCCTTTAGTTGTCCTCATCTCTCTTCTTTTTTGCATCAGAATTATGGTTTTTCCTGATAATTTGGTCGTATGCAACTTGTTCTTAGTACTAGCTATTTTTGTTGCTGTTTCCACAAAAGCCTTGGTTAGTTTTCTGTTAACTTCAGAGATGCCCACTTCTTCCGGCGTTAGACCTTCTAGAGCAGAGAATCTGTTCCTCAGTTCCAATTTGAAGGTATTATGATGTTTTTTGAGGTTGGTCATATCAATACACTTTGTTTGTTTTATGACCTTGCCACGCTCGAGTTTAACGTTGAGGTGCATCTTACATCGTACCATTCTATGGTCACTATCTGTGTTGAACTTGTTTAGCACACTGCAGTCTTCCATGACAAATTTCTTGTTACACATAATAAAATCAATTTCACTTGTCAATCCATTGGGATGCCACCATGTCCATTTCCTTCGTGGCTTTTTCTTGAAAAAGGAGTTCATGATGAAAAACCCTTCTGCTTCTGCAAACTCTACGAGAGTATTTCCACACTGGTTTCTGTTGCCGTAACCAAATTTACCTACTTAAGTTTCATTCTGTTGCCGTTGCCCTATTTTCGCATTGAAATCTCCCATAATGATCTTCAAGTGCTGATTGCCTTTATTATTTAGATGACGAATTTCCTCATAAAATTCCAAATATATACATTACAATAAAAAATGTGTTCTTTGGACATGCAGTAATTTTAATACACATAGGAAAATTTAAAATACAGTAGTAATTCCTATGGTTAAAAATATGCATCCTTACCTCTGCAGCAAAGATTTATTTCAATTTCCCCAAGGTAACCTTCTTTCTTAAAGGCTACATCTAAACAATAAAGACAGGAATACAGCAGACCCCCTTATCCGTGGTCGATACGTTCCAAGACCCCCAGTGGATGTCTGAAACCATGGATAGTACCGAACCCTACGCATGCTATGTTTTTATCTATACCTAAATACCTATGGTAAAGCTTAATTTATAAATTAGGCACAATAAAAGATTAACAACAATAACTAATAGTAAAATAGAACAATTAAAACAATATACTGTAATAAAAGTTGTGTAAATGTGAAACTAGCATGAATTTCTTTTTCCTTCTTCACAATTTCACGGATAGAAGATTCGTTTTTACTGTAGATCTTAACAACCTCTGCATACGATTTTTTTCTTTCCTTATTAAGTTTAGGACTTTCATCTTTTCACTTACAGGAAGCACTTTACGGCTTTTCCTTAGCATATCCAAATTGCCAGCATCACTACTCTTGCGCTTTGGGGTCATTATTAAGTAAAATAAGGGTTGCTTGAGTAAAAGTACTGTGACACCACGACAGTTGATCTGATAACCGAGTCGACTACTAAATGACTGACGGGCGGGTAGCAAAAACAGTGAGGATACAAAGGGACGATTTACATCCTGAGTGGACGATGATAGTTTTAATCAAGTTACTCAGAACGACATGCAATTTCAGACTTATGAATTGTTTATTTCCGAAAATTTCCATTTAATATTTTCTGATCGCAGTTGACCACAGGTAACTGAAACTGTAGAAAGCGAGACCGCAGATAAGAGGGGACTACTGTACTTCCTGTCTCCCTTTTGCTACCGTCCCATCCCATGTGTTGTTATCTTAAATAGGACCTGTTTAGTTTGTGATTATCAGGATGTACCACATGGGCTTGTAAATAAAACAGAGAGAAGAAAGGTGTCTTCAGTTCCCGCAAACAAAAGTGGTGAAAAAAAGAATGGAAGGGTGCAGGGAGATTAAAGACACCAAGAAAATGTGGTGTCAATCGCACAGATACTGTAACATCAAGTAATCTTTGTTTAATGGAGAACAGGTTCAAAGCTCATTTAACAGCAAATCAGAAAAAGATCAAAGTGAATCTATCTGACTGTCCATTTGCCATATTTTTCAGGTGTTTTAGTGTTACAGAAAATACACAGATATGTTGTTTACTGCCTGCAATTTTTGTTCGCATTTGCGAATACCACGCTAACTCATATTTTGAGGTTTCCCCAAAACATTGAAGTACAATAAAAAAAATTTAAATTGTAAATAACAAATAACAGGAATCGCCCCCTTCCCCCAACTTTTTCATATGCAGAACAGCTATTTCTTTTTTGACAACGCTGTCCACAAACCTTCGGAACTCTCGAAAAAAATTAGCCCACCCCCATTTTGTTTGGGCTTGCATGCATACCCACCCAACACCCCTCTTGTAGCTCTGTTGTTTGCCGGGCAGGGCAGCAGAGCTCAAGGTCACTGGTATTTCTCCTCCCAAGTTGTGAGATAGATAAGGCATTTTTTCCACACATGCCTTGGGCCCTTGGGGTCGTATTTTTCTGCAGAGTAGGGGTGAGAAACAAAGGTGGAATTACGTTCTTGATGGTGCAGCTGCTATGTTGAACAGCCGAGGGAAAAAAATAATAGCAATGATAACTTAAAAGAACAGCTCTAGAGGTCGGTTTTTAAATCAGGATGGATAATTTTTGGAGCAGTAAAAATACGTCCAGATGTCTTTTATGAAGTAATTTTCATTTCTGATGCATGAAATATGCCTGTTCACGCATTAACAGTCTCTGGGTGTAGCCTTTTAAGAAAGAGCATTACCTAGGGGAAATTGATATAAATCTTTGCCGCACAGGTAAGGATGCATGTTTTTAACCTTACGAACTATTACTATATTTTAAATTTTGCTATACTTATTAAAATAACTAAAATAACTACATGCCCAAAAAACATATTTTTTTTTATTGTAATGCATATATATTTTTAATAGAATTTTTTTTTTAAATGAAAATTTTTATGGCAGTCATTTGCAAACTGGGGGTGGGGTGGGGGTGCACTACTTCTAGAAATCACAAAATACTTCTTGAAAATCATGTGAGAAGTATTTTTACTCCCTGTCCCAAAACCAAAAACTTGCCACGACCACTGTCCTTAAGAATTCTTATATTCTACATACTGGACAAAATACAAGTACAATATTAGATGTTCAAATGTTGAATAAACAGGGCACTACTTGTGTGCAGTTAAACTCAGGAATCTAGTCACTTAGTTGCACAGAGTGGAAATACTGAAGCAAAAGGGAGTATATTTTTTTAAAGAAAAAACAGATTATTAAGAACATAAGAAAAATTTCCTATTTCAAAATCAAATTTCACAAGTTTTGGAATTTACATAAAAACACAAAATTTCATTATTAAACAATGCAGCCAAAAAATTAAAAATCTCGGAAAAAGAATATACATAGCTCAACAAAGAAATCATAACACTGAGAAAGATTGACATAGTGATGTGGAAATCATGAGACAATGGGCTATTTGAGTTATGCCAACTGCTGCAAGTTTTACAGCAGTTAGTCACATGGATGCTGAAAAGGTTTAAGGACAGCACACATATAGGCTCACTTCATGGCTTAAGGCAGACATTTCAGGTCTAGTGGGTTTGTTAAAAACATTCTCAATACACCGACAGGACACTATGTTCAACTGAGTAACACAGAGAGGCAGAGGAGTGATGCTATGTGATGGTTAGGTCTTATCTTATGAACATTTTTTACATGGATACAGAACAATGTGAAGCACAGTTTTATGTCACACTATGTCACAGAGCAAAGAATGACACGATAGAAAGTTAATCAAGATGCTGGACCCCTGCATGTGAAGCCTGACTACTCTGTAGATGAGCTATTCACAACCCATTCTATGTGGCACTAGTACTACAACATGACCTGAAAGCTGCTATGAGTAGAGGTGTCCACTCAAATGACATGGGACTGCAGACCAGATGCCTATCCTGGAAGCTCCTGTTACTTCCACATCATAGGGCCCATGGTGTGTGTGTGTGTGTGTGTGTGTGTGTGTGTGTGTGTGAATGCATGAGCACATGGGAGAGAGAGAGAGAAGATACTGGATGGTGGAATGAAAGAGCATGCTATTTGTAGACGACTCTAGGATCTGTTTTGGTGTGCCACTTGGCTGCTACCCCCCCCCATGATGCACTGGTGTAGGGTGGAATCTGACATGGCAGCAGGACATTTCTAGTTCATATCTTACTCCTGGCACTAGAAAAGGGCAAGATACTACCTACACTAAGGTCTTTATCAATCCCATTATATGACTTTTTCCAGCTGCCATGCAGTGAATGATCCTGCAGTAGGACAACCAACACCTGTCAACACACTTTTTCTTATGTGTTACAAACAAAAAAACTCAATGAAATTGTCACTCATTACGCACGTGTGGGACACCACCTCCGCCAGTTTCATCTGGCAGCACCCACAATAGTTGTTTGGAATGCCATACCCCAGCACACCACGGATGATCTTATTGACAGCATGCCATGTAATCTGCAAATTTGTATAACTGCCTCATATTACCTTCTCACATTTCATGTTTTGATTATTTACATACTATTGATAACTTTTGCAACTACACACCAACACCATCTCAGTATTATTTCCATGTTGAGCAGTGTAAATACACAACATTCATCATACATCTACATCCAAACAGTCAGCATTTTAACATGCTGATTACTGCTTGTAATACAATAGAAAACTCACGCCGTAATTTCTCCCATTTTCAAATCCAACACAACAGGAAGACATGCTTAAATACACTGACTGAAAAAAAAATCCCAACACCACGAAAAAATAGTTGTAGAGGAATGAAATGGCGGCAATACATTTGTATAGGTAACATATTTAATCGATTAAGGTTTCAAGATCACAGCTTAATGTAAGCGCGAGAAAAGCCATTTTAAATGTGAAATGCTAGTACATTAATAACCGGTGTAACCACCAAAATGTTGAATGCAAGCACGCAAACGTTCATGCATTGTGTCGTACAGGTGCTGGATGTCAGTTTGTGGGATGGAGTTCCATGCCTGTTGCATTTGGTCGGTCAATACAGGGACGGTTAATGCTGGTTGGGGGTGACGCTGGAGTTGTCTTTCAATGATGTCCCATACGTGCTCGATTGGTGAAAGATCTGGTGATCTAGCAGGCCACGGCAACATGTCGACACTCTGTAGAGCATGTTGGGTTAAACAGCGGTATGTGCGGGCAAGCGTTATCCTGTTGGAAAACAACCCCTGGAATGCTGTTCATGAATGGCAGCACAACAGATTGAATCACCAGACCGACGTACAACTGTGCCGTCTGGGTGTGTGGGATAACCACGAGAGTGCTCCTGCTGTCATAGGAAATTGCTCTCCAGACCATAACTCTAGGTGTAGGTCCAGTGTGTCTCGGCCGCAGACAGGTTGGTTGAAGGCGCTCACCTGGCCTCCTTCTAACCAACACACGGCCATCACTGGCACCCAGGCAGAACCGGCTTTCATCAGAAAACACAACAGATCTCCACTCCGTCCTCCAATGAGCTCTAGCTTGACACCACTGACGTCGCAAACGGCAGTGGTTTGGAGTAAGTGGAATGCATGCTACAGGGAGTCTGGCTCGGAGCTGTCCTTCAAGTAACCGATTTGTAACAGTTCGTTGTGTCACTGTGGTGGCAACTGCAGCTCGAATTGCTGCCGCAGACGCAGTACGATGCGCCACGGCTATACGCCGTACACGGCGGTCTTCTCTCTCAGTAGTGCCACATGGCCGGCCGGAACCCGGTCTTCTTGAGGCAGTACCTTCCCTTGGCCACCGCTGCCAACAATCATGCACAGTGGCTACATCCCTGCCAAGTCGTTCTGCAACATTGCGGAACGAAAATCCACCTTCTCATAGCCCTATTACACGACCTCGCTCAAACTCCGTGAGCTGTTGATAATGGCTTCTTCGTCTTCTTAAAGGCATTCTTGACTAACATCAACACACTACGTAGAATCTCAACGATAACTAACGCTCACGAACGTTACAGCGCGTATTTACAGCAAACCTGCTTTGCATGTTCCGAGGGGCGCTACTAGCGCCACACGTATGCGCCGAGCGTGAAATTTGCATAGACGTCATCTTACAGATGTACTTTCACCGCCTACCAACTGTCGTTTATCTAACACAACCCCTTCTTGGTGTTGGGATTTTTTTCCCCGTCAGGGTATATTATGTTCCCTCCTGAAAATATATGCTCATATTTCATCCTTTACTAAACCTGTGAAATATAACTAATTCATATACATCTGCCTGTGTGTGTGTGTGTGTGGGGGGGGGGGTAATGCATAGAAATTCCTTTTCACACTCCAAAACTAAAAGAAATGGTAAATCTGACTGATATTAAGGAGCAATGTATGATGACCCTTCCCCGACAATATGACTTAAAAATTTTGTTGATGAGCTTCCTGAGTGCTGGCACTAAAATGGGAATTCAAGTTAAAAATATACCAAAATTGCATTTCCATGTTCCAAAATTGCAAGGAAATGATAAATCAGATCAAGTTAAGCCACCTGAAAAAAGGATTACAAAAAAATTGCATCCATGAGCTCCAAACTCATCATAGCCACTGTAGTCAAAATTACAGTTACATCATCACAGAATTTTATACCTGCAACCCCCCCCCCCCTCCTGTTTTGACAGAAAAACCTGGAAAACAATGTAAATTATTTTACTGCAATGGCTTTATCAAATGAAAATTATTACTGTAGCTATTAATTGATGAACAATTTTCTCTTTTTACACAAAGAAATACTAAAAGTATAAACAGTAAGTAACAACACCATATATACAAGCTAAATATTAATAGACTGTAATTTCACCAAGTCCACATTGGCAATGATAAAAAAAAAAAAAAACCCCGCAATATTAAGAAAACTTTGTTCTAACTGGCATATCTGCTAATGTTTCATTATTTTCATTGCTAAGAGCTTCATTAATTTTTTTTTTTTCATTTCATTCCTCAAAATACAGAGATTTTTTTGTAACATCTTAGAGAAAAAAAAATTCAGCATGTATGACAAATTAAACAAAGGTCTGTCACCTCTCTGAAAAAAGCTTACTTTGTATGATGGATATGTGTGTGGGCTTATTGACTTTAACTGACCTTCATGCAAAATTAAAAGCTCCAGTTCAAAGATGTTAGAAGTGATCATTCCCTAAAATCTGTCACACCTCTCCTGCCAAGCCACACCCATGCCCACATCCACTGTTCTTTGCATGTACAGCTATAGGGATTTGGTGTAGCTCTGAAAGTCCCAGTAGTCTTGACCTGGATTATACCTTCACTCTTGGCGAGTGGTAAAATTCTTAGCTCTACTGATTAAGGAAGTTCTCAATTATTTATACTGGTGACTACTGAGGAAGGGAGGGGGAAAGAACAACAACGGCATATTATTGGTGTAATTGATTTAACAGATCCCATGGCATTTACATTCGGGACTGTGCAAAGAGGGGAGATTTTTTTTTTTTTTACATATATTCCCATTCTCCATAAAACTAATTGCTACTACAGTAACATAATCTATCACCACCTTCAACAATTGCACTTCAAAATTTACAAACAACTGCAAAATATCTAATTACCAATTGGTAACCAGTGACTGACATTTGGGAAAGTTGATCTGCAAACATTTGTTGCATTTACAGCACCAAGCTGGATAGCTCCTTGCATGGCATGGATGGTAGGAAATGGCTTAAATTTTATTACAGTTTTACAGGTACACTAATGCTTCCATGAGAATGACAACAAAATTTCTCTCATTGGTGGCCAAGTACTTTTTATAGAACTTTTGAGACACTGTTGCATTCTACAATATGATGTAGGGCAAGCATGTGAACATGGGCCTCATGTTTCTTTTCCAGACTCAAACTCTGAGATAGGATACATCTTTACTGTGCCTACACATGCTATGATGTTTCACTATATTGCCAGGTTCTTCTCTTGCCAGGTGCTGGACTTCTCAAAAATATTTCTTGTCTGGCATGGGCCTTCCACATGGTAAAATAAAAAAAAAAATTCAAGGACTTTCCAGGCCTTTTCCAGGACATATACAAAAAATTCCAGGATGATTATTACGCTTTACAGTATCATGTTCAAACTATTTTTTAAAAGTAATTTCAGTTTTAAGTAATAAAAACGGTGAAAGATGCAAATGGATGAATGTGCTTTATGCAAATGGATCAAGTTTATCAAGCACAAGATCGTAAAGAATAAATTCTGTTCTTATGCCCTGACCTTTGAATTCAAGTTGGACCATTTTCTACAAGGGTAGGTTTTTCCTCCCTGATAACATACCAAAACTTTGTTGCAATCAAACAGATTTCATGTGAGTTAACATTCCTAAGCTTGGAGAATGAATACTGCTCTTATGTCTTGGCCTTTAAATTTAATTTCGACCTTTTTCAACAGGGTAGGTTTCCAGGTTGTACCCAACAGCATACTAAAATTTCGCCGAAATTCAACCGCTTTCATGCGAATTATCGTACAGACAAACCTAAAGCATAAACGTTTCTGCAACCATAGTTCGAAAGTGTTAGTAATTTCGAAAATAAAAGCATAACGAACAGCGCGAAAACTAGCTCATAAATAGAATATTTAAAACTACAGTATGCACTCTCAATTATTAGGGATGGTAGAGGGGAAGGGAATAGAACTGTCCAAAATTAGCATGTTTTCGTTGCGCTAGGCGCTTAAGCACGGCTAAATTCCTTCAGACCCCACACCTACCCCCAAACCCCACACCTACCCCCAATGTTCAAATGATTGAAATGTGCTGATGTTCATGAAATGAAATGGTTCATCAGCTATGATGACCGCATAAAAGTTCGTGGGAGGGGGGGGGTTGTTTATGCAGCATTTTACATCACTCCAGTATTTATCTTGTCATCATCAACAATCGCAATGCAACTACCGCTTACGATCGCGGATATCGGCAACCAAAAATCTGCCATATCATTAGTGATACAACACACAGTATCCTGTTACAATGTATTGTAATTGAAAAAAAAGGATGTGGAAAAAAGAAACTTTCAGAAATTAAGACCATCAAAAGTCATGCATTTCAAAAATCTGTTTTCCTTAATAATGTTTAAAAACATGTTTTTGCTTTTTTACCTGTAGTGTATAATAAAAAAACTATGTTGATTTTTTTTTTATGAAATTAGACGTCCGTATGTCTGATTGTCTTCATCTGAGTTCACACGTTAGCTACTGTGTACAAGTAGACCTATTTTTTCAGCTAAAAAATATGTAGTTTTGTATATATTCACAGTATAAGTCATTCCTTATTCCCACAGAACTGAATTTAGCAGATGCAAAATGAAGAATATCAAGACCCGCCCAACACCATGTTTCTGATTGTCTGCTGTTTATATTCAAGAAATGCAAATATGGATCAATTGTGAATGCAGCAACTATGATTTTTATTTATTACCAAGAATTTTTTTTAAAAAAAGAGCCGTGACCCGTGAAAGCTGAAATCGATATTTCTCTCACCCCCTCCCTCGCACAAAAACATTCCGATTAAAATCAAACAGCAGGAGGACGCGTCTATGCACATGCACACACACAACCTTTGGAATGTCCTGATGGAACGGCTTCTTTTCATTTGGCACATCCCATAAATCACCACCTGCAGCTCACTGAACTGTCAAGTTGCACCCTTCCTCTTTCACCCTAACTATAATAGAAAATGTAAAATGTAAAAAAAAAAAAAAAAAATGATCCCCAATTTTTGACAAAATTACCAAATTTACGTTATGATGTTGCAATTTACTAAAATACGTTTATCTGCTGAATTTCGCTTAAATCCATTGAAAACTTTTTAATTATAGATGATTTTTTTTATTAAAACAGTAACTCAGACATCTGAATAAAAATGTATGTTTGTAATTCAAATAGAGTCCATATCATAACAGAAAAAAAAATTTAAGGATCACTCTGTTTAAATAAACCATGGCATCTGAAAAAATAATTCACTTGTTTTCCCCATAATTTATAATTACTGTTTCTTTTTTTCAATCCGATTATGCAATGGAAGATTTTTTTTTTCCCTCTGCTAAAAAAGTTTTTAACGGAATTTGGCGAAATTTGCAGTAGAACTTTATTGTGATGTATCTTAACCACTGTAAAAATTTTACTGTGTTATTTTCAAAATTCGGAAAAATGGATTTCTGAAAATTTTCTCTTAGTCCTTTTGAGCTGTGGAAGTGATAAACAGGTGTTTGCTTTCTTCCCAACCAAGGGCTTCAGATCAGTGTTCCCAGCTGTCAATCAACCGTTGCTATGGTAACACCCTTTCTACTCCAGGCTCACTCTGTCCAAAGAGGCACACATACTTGTCCATAAAAAAATTTACCAATGCTAACTTTTTAAAGTTTTAAACCGATTCAATTGGAATTTTGGAAGTGAGCTTCTGTAATCCAATTATAGTGAATGTAAGAATTTCAGCCACTTTCGTGAAAAATTCACAAAGATAGTTTTCTTATTTTTTATCATAAGTAGCAGAAGTCTCTTGAGGGGAGGGAGGGCCTGGCATGCTCATAAACAAGATGAATGTGTTGTTCAGGCATACTTCCTCACTGGTGGATGCCAGCTGACTTGATACATACGCGACCCCCCCCCCCCATGCAGATGCTAAATGCCTCTTCTTTCCCCTTCCGTTCTCATCTCAGCAGTTGTCAGGGACGGACATCAAGCTCCCCGTAATCATCCAATTTTATTGCACTGGAAGTAGTGCTTTTTTTCCTTCTTTTTTTCCCCCAGCCAAATTACGATTTGGTGCACGTCCGTCTGAAACACCACCGTTGCCGGCGGTTTCTTTGAGAACAGAGGAGAGGAACTTTAAAAAATGAAGGGGGTAACCGTAACACGATTTCCTAAAAGGGCATTTTTTTAAGCACTAATTTCAAATTTCAAGGCTTTTCAAGACAGCATTAAAAAAAAACACTGTTTTTCCAGGATATTCCAGGCCTTGAAAACGTAATCATGATTTTCCAGGACTTTCCAGGTTTTCAAGCACGCGTGTGCACCCTGTATGTAGCTGTGTTACTGAAGTGTAGCTCAACCCAGCTTCTGACAATTCTTTATATATATTTGCTTTTAATTTTACATCACATTTCATCAATTAAGGTGATAAGTGATAAATTTAATACTGCATTGAATTAATTGTACCGTGTTGAATTTGGGTCTTTTTTGGGTAGCAATAAACAGCCAACATAATAGGGAAATAAAAAAAATATATAAAATCATACCTTCACCTTTGGATTTTTCATTCTTTGAAAGTAATGTTCCAACTAAAAAAAAAAAGAAAAAGAAAAAAGACTGCATTAATAACATGATAGGATCTAATGTTTCATTTAAACCAAGCTAAACAGGAGAACATCACACAATTTGAATAATGATTGTCATCGTAAAGAAAGTAATACTGACCTCACTAAGATCACTAAATATATAATCAATTATACGACTAACATCAATCATCCTGCTGGGAATTTTCGGTGCTTTTATATTTGCCCTTTATCTAAAAAATTGTTCTGGAATATCAATGAATACACCAATTAAAATTTTCAAGGTGTACTGAAAGTGAATAGTTTTAGCACTAAGTGAAATGTTTTTATATGTATGTTCTGGTTGTGCATTTATTTACTCTCCCTCAGTTTTAGATCCTTTACCATCATAAAGTTTACAGTTGGCCACTATCAGAAAGAGACAATCTGTTGAGTTACTGCTGTCAAGGTGCTGGTGGCCATTTGCACCCTAGTGAACAGTTTATATTATGACTTCAGCAATAAATGACAAGAGAAGTCAATGTTTATCATTCAGAAAAGATTTGGATGTGCAGTTTTTGAAGAAGTCACTGTCCGTTTTGAATGGAACCAAGTCATTGTACGTCCAAGTTAATAACAAAAATGTTATCCAAAGTTCTGTGTGAAAATTCGTGTTACCATTCACAAATATATTAGGTTGTAATGCTGTCTAAAACACGATAAAACTTCATTAAAACCACAGCACACTAGTTGCAAGATGAAATGAAAATTTATTACAATTAAAACCAGTATATTACAGTTAAAATGATAAAATTACATGAGGCGAGATCTTTCAGGTCACCCCTTGGTGCCCATTGTCAAGCCAACTGTGAATACATGTGGTGCGGTGACAACTTATATGCTTTATAATAGTCACGTGATGTCGCCATGGTAACAGTAATGTGCATGTGAATAAATATAGATTTTAAGGTTAACATTAAAGTCATATTAACGATGAAGGTTCCAATGAACGTATAAGACGTTGCCAGGTTAAATGGAGGGCATAAGGTAGGTCATCGTTACAGCATAATTTGTTAAACCATACTATAAAAAGTGCTTCCGTAAACAAGGTGTCTTTCTTGTATTTGGTGTAAGCGAGATGAGAGACTTCGTTCCAACACAGAGTAAAATGATTGAGGGTTACTGTGCGAGCTAAAGACGTGGTTGTAGCTTCCCTGGAAATGTCATATTGGTGTTCACGGGATCGAACCGAAATTGTTCATAAAGTGGATCCGATGTAACTCGAATTTGGTTGATTAGGGGTTTGGGGGCGTAGAGGAATACAGTATACACCATGTTTTTCACCTGTTGATACAACATCTCTGTCAGAAAGTAAATTCTTAAAAATCTTAGAGGTTCGGATCCCGAAATGTAATTTATGTTTATTACAAAATTTGTTAAACATGTTGACAATAGGGATGTTAAAGGTTACAGAGCCAACAAATTTCACAGTCGGGTTGTCTACTTGTAGTTTTGTTGAGACAGTCCGTTGTTAACGAGACATAAGCTTTGGTACTATCATCATCATCATCATCATCATTGTCAACCATTATCAATCCACTGCTGGACGAAGGTCTCCCCAAGTTTCCTCCACAACGGTCTGTCTTGTGCCAGTCTCCTCCATGTCACCCCTGCATACTTTCGAATTTCATCCACCCATCTCCCATGTGGTCTTCTTCTGGGTCTTTTCCTGTCCCTTGGAATCCAATCTAAAATTTCAGCTGTCCATCGATGATCTGTCCTTCTGGCAGTATGTCCAGCCCATTGCCATTTCAGGGATTTAACTCTGATCATGATGTCTTCCACTCTTGTCATTTTTCGGATCCACGAGTTCCTCTTCTTATCTCTCCTGGTTACACCAAGCATGCACCTCTCCATGCTTCTTTGAGTTGTCTGCAGCCTTTGTATGTCTCTTTTAGTTAAGGTCCACGTCTCCGCACCGTACGTAAGCACTGGAAGGATGCATTGATCAAACACTTTTCTTTTAAGACATAATGGCATATTGCTCTTGAAAATTATGCTGTTTCTTCCAAAAGCTCTCCAGGCAAGTTTTGTACGCCGATTAATTTCTTCATCAATGTGACCCTCACTTGATATCTGCTGTCCAAGATAAACGTACGTGTCTGTTATCTCCAGCTTTTCTCCATCAATCGATAAATCTTCATTTCTTGTAAAAGCATTGAACATCACTTTTGTCTTCTGAAAGTTCATTTTTAATCCCACTTCTTTACTCTTGTCAGCAAGTTCCTGGATCATACTCTGCAGCTCTGATGGGGTAGTTGCAAAAATGACTACGTCATCAGCAAAACGAAGGTGGGATATAAGGTGGGAAACCAAAGGTCTTAGCTAAGTTTGAAATAAATGTAAGTTCAGTTCGACCATGACGAATTGAAGAAGAGTGTGTAAAAGCTCTTGTTATATATGAACGTAATCCTGCTAGTTTATGTTGAATCGGATGGTATGACGAGAAAGGGATAAGTGATGGTACAAAAGTTGGTTTACGAAAAACTGAATAAGATAGCTGATTGGTACCAGGTTGACGATGAAGATAAAAATCTAAAAAAGGAAGGGAACAGTTTTCTTCATTACCTATGGTAAATTTAATGGTGGGAATGAATGAGGAGAGTGTTGGAACAAATTGTTGAAACAGTTGCAGTGAATGAGGCCAAAAAATCAGAACATCGTCTACATAACGTAAATAAAGTAAAGGGGGGAATGGGGTTTGCGAAATGATAGATTCTTCTAAAAACTGTAACACAACTTCTGCAAGGATAGGAGATAGGGGGGATCCCTATCTCCTATCCTTGCAGAAGATAGGGGGATCCCAGATCTCCCCTCATGTAATTTTATCATTTTAACTGTAACATACTGGTTTTAATTGTAGTAAATTTTCATTTCATCTTGCAACTAGTGTGCTGTGGTTTTAATGAAGTTTTATCGTGTTTTAGACAGCATTGCAACCTAATATATTTAACAAAAATGTTGTTGTTATTTTCTTCCAGGGGGAGCAAAACATTCAAATTCTAGAAGATATCTGAAGTTAGTGAAGATTGACAGTATTGAAGTTTATACATAAAGATCACAAAAAGTGTAAGTGGCATACCTGCCAACCTGAAAAATTTCAAATGTGTAAAAATGTGCGCGAACAACATTTCTAATGAATTTAACCATGTACAAGTAAAAATAAATGCGATTATTTATGCATTTGATAACTTTTAGATGTTTATAATACAAAAAAAATGTTGGTACCATACTCGACGTTTTCTGTCGTTCGTAGCAGACCGACGATTTCCATAGTAACTATGTAAAATCTGCAGTAGTTGGAGTCTAAATATTTCTTTTCACCGCATGATCTTATTCAGCGTCAAGTGGAATGGTGTGCATGGAGAATTTACTGTGTCAAAGTACCGACGATGACGACGGGGCACGGGTGTTCTGGCACACAATGACACAAAATCTGCCTTTTGTAGCAAGATGGCGCAAGATTTTTGTTTTGGCGTAAAATTCCCATCGCTGTTATATATTCATACTTGCCAACTTTGGAAAATGTGCATCAGTAAAACTTTTGCGTGAACGCCATTTACCACAAAAACAAAACATAATTATATTAATAAATATGCAGTAAAAATCTCTGCATATGCCACAATAACTAAACTAGTATTATCTGTGTTTAAAATAATAATTTAAAAACCATAAAGTAAAATCTTAATTTTGTTCAATGTTAGCCTCACAAGCCTGTGGTGTTTCAATACTAAACTAAAATTTTCATTTGCTGATATCTTTGTTCCCCTTCTCATTTCTTTATTGTCATTTTTTTTAATGCCCTTGGATGACAATTTTATCCATCATGAATGAATGGCAGCTTTCATTATTTTAGATAAAAGATGAATATCGTAACTTTGAAATTATAAATAATTTCGAACACCATGCATCAGTTTTTACAAATTTTTCAGCTTCGTCACTTTCGTTTTCGGACCCCCTACCCCTACTGTTTATCAAACTGAAATGCAAAACTTTTTTTTTGGGGGGGGGGGGGGATTACAGTTAGTTACGGGGGAAATCTTTGCTATGCTGGATTTCCGTTTTCGGACATTTTCCCTCCGTTTTCAAGTTGAAATACAAATATTTATGAAATAAAAGGATATTTAATAACAATACTAGGCAGAGGAAATATCACGTGAAAAATAAAATTATGATTACGGAAGAAATCTTCACTGCGTCTAACTTCCGTTTTCGAAAGTTTCAGGCGGAAAACATCCTCCACCACTACTAATTGCCCCAAAAATTCTGTTCAGTTATGCATCGTTTTCGGACCCCCTACCCCTACTGTTTATCAAACTGAAATGCAAAACTTTTTTTTGGGGGGGGGGGGGGATTACAGTTAGTTACGGGGAAATCTTTGCTATGCTGGATTTCCGTTTTCGGACATTTTCCCTCCGTTTTCAAGTTGAAATACAAATATTTATGAAATAAAAGGATATTTAATAACAATACTAGGCAGAGGAAATATCACGTGAAAAATAAAATTATGATTACGGAAGAAATCTTCACTGCGTCTAACTTCCGTTTTCGAAAGTTTCAGGCGGAAAACATCCTCCACCACTACTAATTGCCCCAAAAATTCTGTTCAGTTATGCATCGATCTTGAGGATAACCCAAATTATGACGGAAAAGGAGAAATTCCTTGAAGCCGTTGCACTCTCCCTAAAGATTACAGCGAAATTTTTTCACCGTCTAATTCCCGTTTTCAGAAAATTTTCCTCCATTTTCAAACTGAAATACAAATATCACGATTATGTAACAAAAAATCTTTATTTCGTTTACTTCTGTTTCTGAAAGACGAAATGCCGTCCCAATGCATATTTTTACGAATTGGTAAAATTCTTCGATGTGTAGTTTTACACACTGAGAAAAATTCTCGATGCGTATTTTTATGCGCCAATAAAAATTCCCGGCACATACTTTTGCGCATCGAGAAAAATTCCCAATGCGTATTTTTTCGCGTTGGTAAAATTTCGATGCGTACTAGACGCGTAATTACGCATTTTTGAGAACTCTGGTCGGCACGTCACTTGAAGCACTCCTGTGGAGAGAGAGAGCTACCTCACGACGTCACGAGGTGGAGCCATCGTTATACTTGATGGCTCCGCATGAAGCCGGCGAGTCAAAGATGACATCATCGCATAACACAGGGCTTGCAAGGTCCGGTAGTGGATGGTTGTAGGTGATAGAAATATTTCGATTGAGCAATCGAAATATTAAAAAATCCGTAAAAAAGCCTTCTATCCGTAAAATTATGCAGGAATCCGTAAAAGTTGGCAAGTATGTATATTTCATTTATAGGGATATTTTTAGCAAAAAATACAGAAAATTTTAAAATTCCAGAAGAAAAGTTCTTCCGTCCAGAAAACTGTAAGACTGTATAAAAAAACGAAAAACTTCCACAAAATCCGGAAGAGTTAGCAGGTATGATTTAACTGAAACATTAACAAATATTTCTCAAAGAAGATTTAAAAAAAAAAAAAATATATATATACAGAAATGTATAAAAAAAAGCGATCTATGCGTAAAATCGTAAAGAACAGTTAAAATGCATAAAAGTTGGCAGGTATGAAGTGGGTGTGCATGAAATGGCTCTTCTAGAAGTTGAAGGTAAGGAAATCATTTGAGTTCTTCAAAGCCAAGTTAAATTGCAAAACCAATCATCCAAGAGAAGATATGGTTGTATTCTGAGTAGGCACAAAGACTACTTCTTCAATAATTTTAATGCAAAGCCGAGGCTGAACCATTTTTATTTTTTCAGCCACAAACACCTACTTGGCAAACAGTTAATTCTCATACAATAAATAACATGAACTTAATAATTTAGCAGCTTTTTTTAATGCATTGAGACAAATAATACACTGGCAACTAGGGTACAACAAGACAGTAGTGGCAATATACACTGGATATGTTGCCCAAAAGCACAGACCAATACTACACACACAACACACACAAACAAATATGTAATTCAATAAAAAAGATTCGGGGGGGGAGAAAACAGAAAATGAGCACATGCAAAACGGGTACATCAAATTAAAGGGAAAGACAGACCCCCTCCCCGTTCCACTTGCACAGTATGACACAGTATAGGTATTTGCAGAAAAAACTTGAGAATTGCAGCAGGCTGTATGTGTTGTGCATGTGTAAATTTTTATGAGTTACAATTTCACTATCATAAAAATCACATTCTTAGAATTTCCATAGCTGCCAACATTGGCAACAGCCTTGTCAGCAGTAACTAGTATTATTGTGCGGCATGCATAGACACTTTTTTGCAAAACAATTCATCTCGCTGTGAAAAAGAAATATGCACCTCTACACAACGTTACAACAAACAAGGACACTAATGAAATAAACTTAACATGTGCAAAACACAAAGTTGATTCCTCTGGTGAGGGCACAATAGGCAACATTGCAAGATTTAAGTTTGAAACTTCCACCAATAAAAATCACTCAGATGCGTTCAGAATTCAACAATGCTTGGCAGATGAGAAATCCTAGCAAGTGAACGCGCACTGCGCGAACCTTCACTTACGATATGATCATACTGCCCCTAAAATTGAAGTTTATGGCAAGATGAGACCAAAGGAGAAAAAAAGCTGAATGTTTTAAACTGGGTGAAAAATCAAAACACACAGCAAGAATGGGACTACTGCCAGTTTGTCTTTTGTTGTATAACGAAGTGAATTTCTCCGTCATTTTTATCCGCGCCAGGATTCGAACCCAGGTCCCCTCATTCCGGAATAAGTTGCTCTACATATTGAGCTACACGGACGTTTGTTCTGCCTCATATCTGCCTTTATGTCGTGTGCGTCCTGCTGGCAGGTACGTCACATCTCTCCCCCCCCGAAAGAGGGCCGGGGGCATGGCCCACGGGTCAGCCGTGACCATGAATCGTTGCAGGCAGTCATCCACTGTAGAACGTGCACTTGAGAACTCCCAGTCAATCTGGTGTGTGTAATGCAACGTCACACACATTTATTTTTCGAAGCGCTGGAGATGGGATTCTCTGATTTTTCCTATCTCGCGGTGTGGAAATAACATCACACCAATGCGAGATTTTTAACGGTCGGGTCATCTGGATAGTTCGGGCGCCATTATAACGAAGTGAATTTCTCCGTCATTTTTATCCGCGCCAGGATTCGAACCCGGGTCCCCTCACTCCGGAATAAGTTGCTCTACCAATTGAGCTACACGGACGTTTGTTCTGCCTCCTATCTGCCTTTATGCCGTGTGCGACCTGCTGGCAGGTACGTCACAGTTGACTCTGCAGCTGCACAGCATCCATTGCTTAATTTTTCTTTCTGCTGATATCTTTCTCTCCCTATTTCTTCATTGTCACTTTTCTTTCTTTTCTTTTTTTTTTTATGCCCTCTAATAACAATAATTTCATCCATCAAGCTGAAAAGCCTTTCAACCTAAGTACCATGAGCCCATGATATCAAAGCTTTAACTATTTTAGATAAATGGTGTAACTTTGAGAATATTAATACTTTTGAACACCATGCATCAATTTTTACAAATTTTCCAACTTCATCACTTTTGGTTTTGGTAATTTCTGCCTTCCTTATCAAGCTCAAATGAAAAAACTTATGGGACAGCAGATATTTAACAATACAGGAGAGTGGAAACATCGCGGGGAGGGGTAGGGGGGATTACGGAAGAAATCTTTGCTCCATCAAACTTCTATTTTTGGAAATTTTCCCCTTATTTTCAACTGAAATGCAAATAGTTATGCAGTAAAATGATATTTAATAATAATACTGGACAGAAGCAACATCGTGAGAAAAAAGGATTTACAATTACAGAAAAAATCTGAACTCCGTCAACCTTCCGTTTTCGAAACTTTTGTGAAGATGGAATTCCGTGCTCCGACAAACATTTCCCTGTTCGTCCCTCATTGCCTTTTTTGTTATTATGTTAGTCATTAACGCATCATCTTGTGAATGACCATCATAATAACAAAAAAGGTGGAACTCCTCAAATTTGCGGAAGAATCTCATTGCCTGAAGATTGCGGGGAAAATTTCAGAGCGTTGAACTTCCGTTTTTGCAAATGTTGCCTACAGTTTCAAGCTGAAATACAAACATTAATGCAATAAAATGATATTTAACAAATATACTGGACACCAGAGTAGCAGAATGTAGATGTACGCAGATAGTTTCCAAATTATTAGCAGGTTTTGCAGATAGTTTCTACAAGTAGATTAAAAAAAATATATTAACTGTAATTAAAGCACTTACTCAAGGCTTTACTCAGATTGATATCCTTAATTCAATTTTAACTTGAACAACATTCTATTATTTTTTCACATCTTCAGAGTTCTTTTGTTTTACAGACATTTTTGGCCTCTGGATTTTATCAAGACCTCTTCTCAATATATAGGAATCTATCAACAGTTTCAGTTTACACAGAAATAATTTAAATTATATTGCCAGGTTCTTCTTGCAGTTGCCAGTTATTAAATTAAAATATTCTCCTTATGTACTTTGTAAGTCTACTGTTTCTCAAATTAAGTTGTTGAAAATGCCATTTATAATTTTTGAAGGTTCATTATTGGAACTGTTTTTCTGGATATAAAGATTTTATTTAATTAGTCTTTTGCTTTTATGAGCTTCATAGTCTAATATTTTAATATTTTGCTCTAAAGATCCATTTCATACACATTGCTGCATATTCAATTGTAATGTACTTATTTTGCCATCATTGGAATCTGTAGTGTTCTAATAATTATTTATTGTTTTATTAATTTTTCTTTAAATTATCTTATTCTGTTTTTATTGTGATTTGCAGCAAGTTTTCTGTTTTAATGGTTGTATACGCAGGTACATTTTATTTTTATACAACTCTGCTGGACACAGAGTTTATCGGGAGAAAAAGTTACGATTACGGAAAAAATTTTACTCCGTTGAACTACCGTTTTCAAAGGTTTTGAAATGCGAAATACCGTCCCCATATGAAAAAAACACGACCCCCCTCCAAATTCTCTTGAGCTTTGCATCAATCTTGAGAAAGATCTAAATGATGACCAAAAAAAAAAAAAAAAAAAAAAGCAGAATTCCACAAATTTGCTTAAGAATTCATGTATATCATAAAATAATAGCAATATATATAAATATTTTTTTTAACAAAATCAAAATTCATAGAATCCATAGTTCCGTAGTCAGACAACTAAATCTGTAGAAACTACAGACATTCCGTAGTATTTGTCAAGTACAAATTTCTCTTACAGTTGTTGCAACAACCAGATTAAGCCTAAAGCTAAAATGCATAATGTATCTGTATTCATCTCCCTGTGAGGATGTACCTCGGCAAACGTATAACTGCATTTATTTTTTTAATTTCTTGGTTGACATGACGATGATGGGCAAAACATGTAATGAGAAATAACAAATAAAAGTAAGTAAATCACACTAGTTACGTTAAGAGATTAGAACTTTTTCAAAGAAGTTCGTAAGTTGGTAGCTTTCAAACTTGTTGTAGGTTTTCATCATGCCAATGGAGGATTAAGATTGTTTAAGATTCTACATTTGAATTTTTCTTGTTATTTTTGCTGCCCGATTTTAGAATCGATTTCCAGATTATTGGGGTGTGGAGTGGACTTTCTGAATTGCAAGTCTTTGGGCAGAAAAGAATTTCCAGGCTTTCACGGTAACAGAGGGCAAATCAATTGTCAAAAGAAGCAATACACTTTGCTTCATTCCAGTGGGGAATTGCAGAAGTTTCTTCCAGTGTCAAAATAGACAAGGCAGTATTTGGGTTGCCTTTCAAAACATTTTTACAATGTTTTACTAAGTTCCAAAATTCTATGGTTAATGCTTCTGTATGTAGTTCCAATGTAAAAGCTATCACCAGTGGAAGAAGAGATAGGAATGCTGTAAACTCCTGGGAGATCAGGATTTTCAACTTTGTTCCTATCACTTTGTAATAGCTTAATGACACTGGGGGGGGGATTTAATCACAAAATAGTAGGATGGTAAGGAACAGATCCGGAGAATTTTAGGTTTTCCCTCTTTTGAGGATGTAGGCAATCAAAGATGTTTTGAAAGGCAACCTGAATACTGCCTTGTCTATTTTGACCCTGGAAGACACTTCTGCAATTCCCCGCTGGAATGAAGCAAATCGTATTGCTTCTTTTGACAATCGATCCTCCATTACCCTGAAAGCCTGGAAATTCTTTTCAGCCCAAACACTTGGATTTCAGAATCTCCACTCTACATCCCGATGATATGGAGATCGATTCTAAAATCTGGCAACAAAAATTGAAACGTAGAATCTGGAAACAATCTTAGTCCTCCATTGGCATGGTGAAGACTTAAGACAAGCTTGAAAGCTTCCAACTTAATGAACTTCTTAGAAAAAGTTGCAATCTCTTAACGTAACTAGCGTGATCTACTTAGCTTTATTTGTTAATACTTGGTTGTTTCCAGCTTTGGAAATAATGGCAGTGGTATTCAAAGAGTTGTTCCCAAAAATTCTGAATTTGTGAAAATAGCAAAGAAAAAAAAATGAAAATTTAATGGTCTAAAAATGAAATAAAAGATATGCAAACTAAGGATAAAATGTTACAGTCCTCTCCCCCCCCCCCCCAGATTAATACTAGGCCACCTAAAATATGATACAAAATAACACTGTTAAAGGAAAAAAATGCAAATGACACAACCTGGATTGAAAACATACTGATATACAACACTAAAATGCTAGCTACGGTTTAAACTTCACAGTGACATGCGTTACTAGATACACATGGATTGCAACACAACCACTCAAAGGTGCTCTTTGGCCAAACATGGCCCTTGCGCCATAAAAATCCACCAACCAACCACTCCAAAAACACCCTAGAATGGGAAGATTTTAGTGTTACAAGTCAAATCACTTTGGTAAGAATTATACTAGTCAGACTTGCTGGTTTTTATGTCTTTCAAAACAGGAAAGTGAATGGTTTATGTACAGGGATAAAGATGTTGAATAATATGGTTTCTGCAGTTTAAACAAAGGCAGATGTTACAAACCTATAATTTATTTTGTTGTACATACTTTATTTACATTAAATCAAATTTTCAGCGGCACTGATATGAGGCACATTATCAATACTACATCATGACTCAAATTTGAGGGCAACCAACATGCTACTACAGTAGAAAGTCAAATTAATAGCCTTTAGAGACCATTTAAACATAATGGACCACACTGATTAAAGAAGTATAACAGGACCAGAAAAGCTTTTTCAAACATGAACTACTTTTATAAAATTATTTATGACTGACAGAAATATGATCACCACCTTTACATTTTATTTTCACCTTTTAATTTTACAAACCCACATATTATGGCTATGAAATGGAACTGTGACAAACATTGGACCCATGATGAGAAAGTGTCATCTGCAGACTAATTTCTTAACACACGTTCTAATTTATAATAATACTACACACTTCACCAAAGTATAAGAATTATTTGACAAATTAAAAATGTGAAGCACAAACCTTTGTCCTGTCTATTGTATGTAAGAAATATGACACTGGTTTTCCTGTCCATGATACAGATCCTTTCAAAGGAGTAATTTCTCTTACATTCATGATGGTCCCAATGTCTAGAATAGTAGTAATAAGAAAAAAGTTATTACAAATCATGACAACAAATAAAATCAGTTAAAAAGAGTGTATGGAGAGGAAGAATAAAAGAAATATGCCAATCCAAACACCACCACAGATAAAAAAAAAAAAAAAAGTTAACAGATGAAGGGTATTAAACCACAGGGAAAATATTTTATGCTGAAGTGTCTGCAATAATCTGATAGAGGATTTGAATTCTTTGCTTGTGCACAAAATATCAGGTAGATATTTCGTACACAAGCAAAGAAGCAAAATGGCACAGATTTTCAGTTTGCTGAAGAATACACATTTTTTAGCAATTATCTTGAAACTGTAAGTGGTCAAATAAAGCTTAAACATGCATGCAATCTTTAGTATGATGAAATCATCATAATGACATTCCATTCTTATGATGCTGAGAAACTCATTTCAAAGTCCTTAATGTTGCTCATAATGAAACAAACTCTCACAGGTGGGTAGACTTTTTGTTTTTACTTATCAGTTCATATTTCCACTACAAATAATAGCAACACTTTTTTCAGATGTTGCAATAATGCAGCTATGAAACTTATCAATCCAGAATTTGTCAATATCATAAACATAAAAACTGAGAAAATGTAGAAACTAATAATCAAACAGCCGTAGTTTGTAATAATGTTCAAGTTTTTACTGCATATTTCGCTTCTTCACGGACTTTTTTTCTAATGGAGAGATGATCACAAAATGCAGAACCCAAAGTGCATAGAACCACGATCAGCTTTGTTCTCCCATTTTAAAATGTGGAATTGTAGTTTACCTCAATTTAAATAGCTGCAAGTTGTAATGTTCAGAGAAAATAGAACTAAGTAAGAAATTACAGAAGTTTTGATGCATCAATGAGCTTGCTGGTGAGAATTAGCACTTAGCTGGAAACAGATCTCTGTATACACATCAGAGCAGGAGCAACTGCACTTTCATTCAATGCCACCTGCGACTTTTCTGACAATCCATGAGTCCTGTGAAATCCTTCTACAGGAACGACTTTCAAAATTGAATTAACTCATCTACAAATTTTACCATGTAACTTGTTCTCTCTGTCAAACATCACTGTTAACTTCACTTACCAAGTTTAACCCTGTACCATTTAAACTGATCATGAATTTAGTGTTAACAGTTCTTCACTCAGAAACAATGTTGCTGGTTTTTCACTTATTTATACTCAGTTGGAATTTCATTCATTCTGGATGATGACTTGTAAGACTGGTGCATGGAAAGCTAGAGGACTTAAGTGGACAGACAAATGACATGACCAAAAAAATGAGTAAAAAGGGAAACAAAAATGAAGAGATGAAATAAAGAAATATTTGAACTGAGTGGCAAAATCAGAGGCCCAAAGACAATGAAAGGAGTATCAACTCAGTTGGAATTTCAACTTACTGTATAACACATCCCCAAAGCTAACAGCTGATTGCTTGTCCTACAATTGAAATCCATTATTTTTGCTTAAAAACAGGAATCTATCTTGAGGCAGTATGTATACGAACATAGGATAAATAAATGGTATGTATTTGACAGATGACAAACAAGTAACTGGAAATACACTGCACATGATCTAGTTAGTTTGCTGCATACCCATTCAGTCATAAAAATATTTTGGAATAGTTATCAACGGGTTTTTTTTTCAGAATTACCATATTTTTAAGTACCAATATAAAAAAATCCAGTGTTACTGACAAGACAAATCCAAAGGCAAGTTTAGTTTAATAACAGTTATTTGTGAAATGATGTGAACATGTATATTCAAGTATTTTAGGTAACACTGTCCATTGAATAAATTATACTAGGAAAAAAATTTTTTTTTTTTTTTTTTTTTTTTTGTTATAGAAAAATTTCTGTACACATCATCTGTGATTAAAACAAAATGAGCAAAAGGTACTCTTTATTATCTATCTCAGGTTATCTAATTTTGAAGAAAACTGATGGACTTTGCGTTCCCTAGAAGAAATGCAAATACGCACAAATTTGAGGAATTGAATTACTTCAAAAGATAAATAGCTACATTTCAAACTGGAGAGGGAAGGTGAAAAAATTCCATTCATGGATGATCAAAACTTTGTAATGAAAGCTCTATGCGACTGCAAAGCTGAAAGTGTTCTTACTTTAAAGTTTCAGAAATACTTTAAATTGGCACATTGTGTAAATAGATGTGCACACAAATTTGCAAGTACATTCAATGAAATATTTGACTTTATACTTTTTATACCCCCCCCCCTCTAAGCCCCTTCTTTTAATCTTGAATAAAAGAGAGAGAGAGAGAGAGAGAGAGATAGAGAAGAAATATTGCCGTCATTGCTGCTAACTTGCCATTCTTTTCACTGGTGAACACTTTCACTCAGTAGGCCAGAAGATGAATATATGAGTATTAGAAAATGTTAGCTTAGAGCTAAACATTATAATTCTGTAGTTAGATTTTGCGAGTCGTTTTTGTTGGAAGTTTAAAAATTGTAGATTTTATGTTTTATAAAGAAAGTAATGTTTCTAAGCAAATTGACCTTAGCCATGTGGTCTTCTATTCCTAAACATGGATAAAAACATTTTGTAAAAAAAAAAAAAATATTGAATAAAAAAAATAAAAATAAAAGAAATTTAATATTTTGTAAATAATTTTAAATAAAAAAAGGAAAAGCAATTGTAATTAGCAATAAATAAATGTTTGAAATAGTCTTAAATTTAAATTAGCATTTCCAGAAAGTGAACTCACTGTGTTTCTGTGTGCAAGGTATGTTGTCTTTGAAAATTTTAGGTCAGACATTTTATAGTACTTTGTACTTTATATGAACAGGCTGCCAGAAGTAATTTCAAATTTATATAAATAGATTAAGCATGTAAGTTATTTACATTGTTCAGATGGCTTTGTTTTATTAATTCCCACTAGCATTATCCTTATATGACACACAGCAACAAGCATTGCAACCCAATTTATGATCATCCATGAGTGAAATTTTCTTAAATAGGGATTATGCATTCACACATAACAAATAAATGTAGGTTGAAAGTTTACATGCTGTAGTTACCCAAAGAAAATTAAGAAACACAGAAGTACTATCAACTTCACTGAAGTTAGGTTGATAGTGCTTCTGTGTCTCTTAATTTTCTTTATGTAACTACAACGTGCACCCCCCCCCCCCCGTTTACACTTCAATATAAAACTAAAATTTTGTATATGTGCCGTACATTTATCATACAGCATGCTATATGCTACCCAAATTTTAATGAAACCCAAGTATGTTAATCTGTGTTGTGTGTTAATCTGACCTAGATAGAACAAAATATTTCACTCAGAGGCAGATTGCTTGGGAGTGCAGACTTCTGGTTTTGAATTCTGGGTAAGACATGAATGTCATAATTGTTCCTGTGGCACTAGATTTCATATTGCACACAAACTAAAGGCCCTAAGTCAGGGACAGGACACTGCTGACCTCAGCTTCTAGTGTTCATGAAAGTCACATGAAGGAAAAAAATACATTTATTAGTAGATGAAAAACTTATGTTGCATTTAAAATAATTATTCTTTTTTTTAAAGGGGGGGGGGATTTTATGATTTGATTACTCAATCAATACTACAATTTCCAACATAAACCAAGTGACAGGCTAAAATTTGCACACTTAAGTAATTCATCAACAGGGAGAATCTAGGAAATATATAACACACATTGCCTTCTTTCATAAAAATCATTTCTTTACAGGCAAATTAAAAAAAGGGGAGGGGGGGGCTTCAACCTCATGTCAGGATTTAACCTTAAATTAGTCAATTAGCAGAAAATTGAAGGCTGAACAGAAAGAAAATAAATAAAAAAACTGATACATAACTTGAAAAGAAATATCAGTATTTGGATACTATGAGCTTTTTCAAAATCTTCAACACTTAGAATTGTTAGATGAGCAAAATATTCAGTATACAGATAGTATATGTATTTGTGACAAGTAAAACCAGTCTTTAATTTCAATCTGCCCATCAATGCTTTTTTTTTTTTTTTTTTTGATGAGTTTATTTGTTTTTATTTTTGGATTTAATGACCACCATGAGCAACCCTAAGGGCTATAAGCCAGTCCAAAATTAATGGTCATTGGTTCCAGGGAAGGGAGAGAGAGCCAGCATCGAAGAACAAACACACCAGCCATGCCTCATTCGAGACGTGAACCTCAAGCCCAACTCAGACAACTAGTTAGAAACTTAGGCATTTGGCTGCTCAGCCACCAGATCAACGCTGCTACTATCCTCATAAACTTGTGTGATCCCACTTTGGAAATTTGCTGTTGTACTCTTTCATTTCCTGAGGCCATTATCTGAGCCTTGGTCCAAATCTCCACAATAAAGACTAGGAGAGCACATACATACATATCACTAAGCTGTTCTGAGATTCAGAGGTTAGCTCCACAAAGAAATACAAACTACCAGATAATTTTTACTTACTGTTGCCGTATCAAACTTCTCCATTCACAGCGATCTTGACATACAACTCAGGCTTCACTCACATCCATCACACGCCATACACAAGATATACTTCATACTCATAATCTTTTTCTCATGCAGACACTCCTGAATCTGATCCTTCCATGACTTCCTTGGCCTTCCTCTACCTTTCCTTTCTGCCACTTCAGCTAAAAAGATTTTCTTAGTAAGCATTTCATCATTCATTCTTTCAACATGGCCAAACCACCGAAGCATATTAGTATCCACCTTGCCAACAACATTTTGCTTCACATTACACAACTGCAGCACATCTTCTTTCCTCACACAATCAGAACGTGTCTTGCACCCCATAAGTAAGTAACACATTTCTCCAGCACACAAATGACTTCTATGTTTCTTCTGTAGCACTTTGGTTTCACTGCCATACATCAGAGTAGGACCAATTACACTTTCATACACAGCCATGCAGGACTCTCTTGAGAACCCATCATTCCTGTGAAAACCTCCCAAAGCAGCCATGACTTTTAATGAAGAATTTACTCGCCTATTAATTTCACCATCCAATTTGTTCTCTCTGTCAAACATGCTTCCTAAATACACAAACTCATTCACCTAGTCAATCACTGTACCATTTAGACTTATATTACATTCAGTACTACCAGTTCCTCTCTCAAAAACAATAACTTTGGTTTTCCCCTTATTTATACTCAGTTTGAATTTCATGCAAACTTCATACATCCGGGACCACAGACTCTGCAACTCACTTTTTCTCTCTGGAAACAGGACAGTGTCATTAGCATACAGCAGTCTGCACACATGGATGTCACCAAGACATAAACCAGTATTATCTATTTTGGCATCACGCATGTACACATCCATAAATATACTACTGACGGTTCCAGTTGGTCATTCAACCTAAGGATTCTGGAACAAAACCCAGTGAGTTGGAGTCTTTTCACCAGTGTCACACAGAACTAGCTTGCATCTTTCCAAGATTCACAGATGCCCTTGTTTCTGTTCTGTGTGCCATTGTTCGCACGGAGTGCCCCGAGGAGGCAAACTCATCTCTCACTGAGATCAGCTCCCTGTTAAATGGTGATACACCCAAAAAGGTTTCCATTTAAAGGTGGGCAGGATGCAACACTGTGGTGATGCACTGAAAGCAGAAGAATGGTGATGCATCACCACTTTTCTGCTATTGCATGACTTTTGTTTGTTTGTTTTCTCTACACACAGAGGAACACTGTGTTCTTCCACTCTAAACAAGTTTCATAATTCCAGATCACTTCTGCTTCTTTCCCAACTGTATGTCTTATATGGGGTGGTCACCAAGACTGTATTTTATTGAGCATACAGACAACAATCAGCAGGCTCTCTGCACATGTCAAACTAGTTGGCACTTTTTGGTTCAGCTGGATTTTTTCCACTGGGTTGGGACAGATTGAACTCATGGGAACCTTTGCACATAATCCACAGCTCCCAATTTACTCACATTTAACAAAACATGAACCACAAATTATTCACAAAATGTTATACACTAAGCTCCAAAAAGCATCTAAAGACACACTAGTTTCACAGTGATGGCTACTACCACTTACCTACATGCCATTTTGGTTTCTCTCTGGTTGCTATGACATATCCTCTACATACCATTTTGGTTTCTCTCTGGTTGCTATGACATATCCTATCTTTTTGGGAAGACTTTCCACAAATTAAATTATAGTCATCCATTCCTTCTTAAGAACATTGACATGGCAGCTACTAATGTGAAATATATTGGTTTACCCATCACTCAACATTCAAATTCATCTCATATATGTTTCACAGGGTTCAAAGTCAGAGTTGTGCATGCAATCCAAACTTTTGCATGCTCATGCCCATGAACCAATCTGTAACAACAGAACTGTCTAATATGTTACAGCAAGCTTTCACATTGTGTTCTTGGAGCAATGGCACTTAAGCAGCACACATGCTCCAGGCATCCGTCGTACACACTCCTACCTGATCAGAATATAATGTAGCACAATTTATAACTCCATAGAACTGATTTCCATTGCTCTAGAACAAAGTACACTGTTCTCTGCACCATACAAAGAAATACCACTGATTGCAGTAGGTACATAGTGTATTGTCCAGAACTCAAACTCCTACTTGTGTTTTTAATTCCTGGTTGACAAAATAAAGGGATGATTGTTAAGACTGATGGACCACCCTTTTGAGTACTCTCCCATCACAGTGGGTGAGCTTATGTGCTCTTCCAGTGTTTTGTTAAACAGGGGTGGTACCATCATGCCTCTATTCTTGATAAAATCACTGACAGCTGACGTTAAAAGGTACATACCAGTGTTTGCAGCATGATGTTTGACAATAATGTCCCTTGCAATATCTTTTAATTTGGTTTTTCATGTCAAGACAAGCACCACAAAACTTATCGTGACATAAAACTCCATTTCATGAGTTATATGTACAACTTTTCTTCACTGAAGTTTCATATATCATTCTAGAATATACAGGGCACTACGAAAGTGCCTCTTTAAATGTACGGTATTGTTTAAATCCATAGAATCCTGGAGTGTAAATAAAAGGGAAACAGAGAAAAACTAAATAAGTAATGTTCTCTTTCACCTGTCATCATATAACAAAAATATTATGTTATATCACCCACTCAAGTAAGCACAGCAATATTGTCCTTTTGGCTGCATTTCCCTCCATGAAAACCAGCCTCATCTGTATAAATTTTGTTCTGAGAATCATACTTTTAACCCACCCACCCTGAAGTACTACAACTTCATAAATATACTATATCAGAGGTTCATTTTATTGATCACTTCAATACAGAATTTCTACTGGATGAAAACATTAGTCAGGAAAATCACTTACATCTAAATTTGGTTCAAATGAATAAGAAATTTGGCATTAGTGAAGTGGGATAATTTAATGGATGGGAAAGGACAAATGCTCCTCCCTATGGCATTAAGTTCACAGAATATGGTACATTTTGATACCATCTCAGGGTCCGTATTGATTTTTGGAACTCCATTAAAGGAGATATAAAAAACAGTGAAAATCAACCAACAATTGGCTTTTTCATCTCTAATTTTTCTGTTTCCCGTGTTTAGCGTTAGGTCTTCGGCAAGCCATGCGGAAATGCAAATTTTTTACCCCTCTGCTACACAGCTCTCTGCGTGAAGCTCAAGGCCAATTTGGATTTATTCTGATAAACTTCATACATATTCTCCCATTGTTCATGTACTTTTTGGCTGTCCACCATCGCATGCAACTTTTTTGCAATGACTGTTTTTGAACATTTCTTTTCGTATTCCGCGATGTCAAATATTTCCCTGAAGGTTACATCTAAAATCTCATCTTTCCAAGAACCGTCAAAATTTCTATACTCTTTATTATATATTATACCCAATAAATGTAAGTTTGTCAAAAAAAATTAGAGTTGAAAAAGCCAATTGTTGGTTGATTTTCACTGTTTCCTATATCTACTTTATACCGCATAAATAAGGTGTATAGAGATATTGCAAAGCAGCAATATAGTGCACTTAATATATATTTTCTATTAAAGGAGTTTTCCAGGAGTCCAAAATCAATTTTTGAGATGACGAAGATGACAGAACTTTTTAAAGTTTGATTTCTCTGAAAATGCACAATTTTACATTTCTTAGTCACTTCTTGCTATATCAACACACAAAAAGGGCAAGCAATTTTACCTTTTGTTTATAAAAAAAATAAAGCTCAAATTCAGAACTTCAACTCTTTGTTCTCACTTTTTGTTTTCTGTAAAACTATTTTCTTTGCACAGTGAAACAACAATGCAGTTTTTGACCATTAATTTTCCTTTAAAAAAAGAAAAAAATGCTTGCTCTGTGCCCTAATACAGCAAGAAATGACTAAGGAAAGGGAAAACACATGTTTTAAGTGAAATTAAATATCAAAAACCAGTACTGCATTGTTTACTCTGCAGTGAAAACAATTCTACAGGTCATGAAAATAGCTCAGGTTTTATCACGGACAGATTAAGTACAGATTTTGAGGGGTAAAAAAAAAAAATGCTTACTCTATTGATCGGTTTTGAAGAAGCGACTGTTAGAAATAGGGTAACATGCATTTTATTAAAGAAAATTCTCAAAAAATATGAAGTTGCTCCTTTTCACTATTACCAAATACACTATATTGACAAAAATCACCGAACACCCCTTCAAAAGCAAATGAACGGATTCGCTGTGTTGTTAAGATGTGCAGTACAGCCACAAATGGTATAAAAACAAGCCTGCAGGTGACCGCGATCATATCACACAGTGAGGTTGAGTGAAAATGTCGTGGCAGGAGAGAACTGACTTTGAGAAAGGAAAGATTGTTGGGTGTTATATTATTGGGTTGTCCATAAGAGAAACTGATAGCTGTTTAAACATACCCAAGTCAACTGTTTTGGATGCACTGAATAAGTGGAAGACACATAGCATGCCTGGAGCAGCAAAACTTGTACCAGCAGACCAAAGAAAATAAGTGATAGAGGATGTTGAAGCCTCAGGAGAGTCATTACAGCTAATCGACGGAGTACTGCACAAGACCTCAGTGTACAGGTGAGTAAACATGCTGGAACCTCGGTATGTACACGTACCATTCACAGAGAACTTTATTCCATGGGTTACCGTGGATGTACAGCTGCTCATAAGCCTTGCATCTCCACTCGGAATGCTACTCGTCGTTTAGCACGGTGTAAAGAACATTTATCGTGGACCGTAGATCAATGGAAACGGGTCCCATGGACTGATGAATCTAGATACACGATCCATCAGTCTGATGGCCGTGTGTGGGTATGGCGGCAGCAGGGGTAACGCTATTTACCAGAGTGTACTGTTCCTATGGTCAAGTTTGGAGCTGGCAGTGTACTCGTGTGTGGGTGTTTTTCATGGTATGATCCCGGCCCATTAGTTATCGTGGAGAAACCTGTTAACCAGCATGTCTACCTCGATATTCTGGACAATTATGCCCTACCAACTCTGTGGCAATACTATGGAACCGAGCCTTGTTGGTACCAGCAGTATTACCATCCCCCTTCCCTGCTGGCGGTAGGGAGGGATATAATTATTATTTTAATTGGAACCGTCGAAATTATTATTATTAAAAGGAATCGTCGAAAGTGAGCTGAAGAGTTGGGTTTCCTTCCGAGGATGGCGACACAAATTTTCGGCCGGACGGTGCGTTGTGTTTTCACATGAGAGTGCATGCGAAACGTACGCCCTCATGTGCCGCAATGTTGGTTTTTTTATTAAATTTAAAATAAAAGAAGATCGAATGATAATAAATGGTACTACGAATTCCATCTTATGGCTGGGCAGGTTATTCCCGTCTCCTTGTTCCTTCGAGTGCCCGCGTTCACCCTAAATCTTAAATTCAAGAGAATCTACGTCTACTATAGGAAAACAGAGATATAAGGTAAAATTAACAATGGTTTATTATGATTGCACTAAAACAATGTATAAGGTGGTGAAGAACCATTCTATTACAATTACTTTAAGTAAACCTGCACTAAATTTTATGACTCATGCCTCTAATCTGGCAGTCGATCAAATACAAATTATTATGCAAACACTCTTGGAAAGCAAATAAGGTAAGATGTTTGGAGAAAGTGTGCCAAATTCGCCTAATATTATATATCAGAAAATTTCGTAGGTTACTATTAAGATATTGTGACTGTCAGGAAAATTTGATTTACCTTTCTTCGCACTTCCGCTGTCGACATCAGCAACGGGACATCATAAACGTGGGCTGGTGACAAGTCTCTGGATGTGGGGTTAAAGTTCATCGGTGGTTTCCAGTCTGGCCGATCACCGCTTCGACGTGAGACTGAGGGTTCGATGGGCGCGCTTCTGCCTACCCGCAAATCGGGACTCCAACGGGGGGGGGACGCTGCTGCTGGGATGAGTTCCTCCGGCGCTGCTCCTGGGTTTTTCTGAACGATAGTTGGGCCCGGAATTCCTCTTGGGCTTGCGGGATGCGGCCTGTGCTGTCCCTTTATGGCTTCGGCACGGCATCTCTCTCTCTCTCCCTTTGGAAATTTAGGACCTCTTCCGTCCTGCGTAAACGGTATACGTTCTGGCTATTCTCGCAGCCTCCGTAGAATTAACTTTTAAGGTCTTTCCATCCGTAGTGGGCTCCTCCGAGCTGAGGTACTCTACGAGGGCCGAAGACTTTGCATCTTGGCCTCAACGTACCGCTTCCTTGGCTCTGGTGATGTCTCCCGTTGGATGAGGATGAAGAGAGAGACGTACCTCTCCGAAAAATTCTTAGTGAATGCCTGTGTTAAACTCTGGGTTACTTCCGACCAAAACTTCAACACTTTCAAAACCTGCCCCCTTTCCTATCCAAAACTGAAAATTGTATCGCCGACTGGCTACGGCTGAATAAAGGAAACTTGCCCATTCGCCAATTTAGAAGCCCCCGTTTTTACTATACTCAAAGGTACCGGTGAATCGCTAAAAGACGCGTACCGCGAGAATCTGTGAAGCTGCCAGTAGGGATAATAAATTTTAATTGTTTATTTCCAGTCAACTGGCCCTTGTTCCGCGGTTCTAACTCGGTGTTGCCTTTGTACGTTATCGAGGGTCTGGCAGCCATCAACATTCGGTTGATTGCTACTTCAAGGTAGGGTCACAATGCGGCGGGCTTAATTGCTCTTTGCGGCGACCCTTGACTACCTGAAGGCACAACGTCATACTGCTCTTGAGTTCTCTGCAGGTTGAGGGGGGGGTTAGAAGGGGTAAAGGTCATTTGACCCTTCCTTGGCCATCTCTGCCTGCCGGCACTCCTTCCGCAGTTGACTGGGGGGTGGGGGTGGGGTGTAGATGTACGAATGGGTCCGTCCTTCAACGACCTCCCTGTCCGCTGAGCACGGGGGTGGAAGAATCCTCTCGCCCCCTACATTCCTTATGGGAAAAAGGAAATCTGAGTTTCCCAACTTATTCCGTGCCAATTTAATAACTCCTTTAATTGAAATTTTCTTCCCTTAGAATTTAACTTGAATTTCAATGCTGTGGGTAATGTGAGTAGATTTAACCAATTAATAAAAAATGTGGCTGCCAAAAGCAATTGGCTCGCCAACAGCAGGATAATGCACCGAGCCATAAAGCAAGGACTTACGGCGTGGTTTGACGATAATTCCGTATCGTGTGTGGACTGACCAACACACAGCCCTGATCTTAACCTCATAGTGCACCTATGGGATGAATTAGAGCATCGCATAAGAAGTTTGGAACCAAGGCCTACTACTAAGCAACAGTTAGCGGCAGCATTATGTACTGAATGGAAGCACATACCTATCGCTGTGTTCCAAAACCTTGTCGAAAGCATGTCTCGAAGGGTCAGTGCATGCATTAAAGCCAAATGTGGGTCGACACCGTACTAATGTATGTCAATAAATGCTATGTTGTGTTTCTCTTCTAGGTGTCTGATGACATTTGTCAATATAGTGTATATTAAAAATGAGAATGATCAGAAAAATATAAAAAATAAGAATATAATCAGGAAAAATGCAGCTTGGTGAAAACAATTCAGAATTCTGAAAATCATGAAAACTTCTCATCACTGCTAGAACAATAATTTTTGATGCTTCCAAACATTTTCGGCCAGCGGACGCCACTTGAAGACATCCAAAAAATATTGAAAAAATTTCAAAGAAATGTCACGATATTAATAACATCTAATAAACAATTTCCAAAATGTTTAATAAATGTCAGGAACTTGAAAAACATGAAAACAAACTTCACACAGATGTTGAATAACTGAGATTCTAGATTTCTGTAATATATTTGCTTTATAGTGTACTGCAATCTGTAGGGACTACAGAGAATCCATAGCACTTGGTGTCTGGGTGTTTTCTGAAGTAATGCTGAGGAACATGATGTTTATCCAATCATGCCTGTTGCTCACCCCATCAGCTCGGAAAGGTGAAAAGGAAACAGCTTCCAGAAGATGAAGGGAAATTATGAATTTCAAGAAAGAAAAAGAAAGTAAAAAAGTTCATCTTCTGCCTGCTAAATGAGCAATCAGAAACATTGAAAAATTCTGAAATACAATGATTTCCAGGAGACATAATTAAATATAAGGGCTTTCCCAGGTGTCTAGGAAGAAATAAGGAGAAAAAGGCCCATTTAAGGAGTTTTTAAATCAAACTCAAACCCTGCACCACTCAAAACATAAAAATTACTGGGCTGTAATGATATGGTAAAAACATAGCATCTTCAAAAGAACAGAATAACGGAGATAACAGAAGTTGCATGACCTTTGTATTCCATCATGGTAGTTCAGCAGTACATCATATAAACTCACAGATATAATCAGAAACTGAAAATTTTGTATTTGTAAAACAGATTTTACATCTAATTGGTACCTTGAACAACTGAGCAGAACAGAGTACTGGAACACAACACTAAACACATTGAATTTGCTTCACATTCTTGAAGAATGTTCTTTCTGTCAAAATATTTGTTTCGTGTTTAAAACACTGAATTTTAGTTCCTTTCAAAAAATATGCATCTTATTTTTTCTTATTCCCAATATGAAAACTGGGGAAGTGATAATTTATAATTGAGGTAAAAAGCAAATTGGCAGCATTTACAACCATTATCTAATTCCAACAGGATTACTGAATGCTTTACTACCAAAAATAAATATCTCCATGATTTTTTCAATAACCAAACCACTTTAGTTGGAACTATTTTACTGTCAGAATTCAAATTGGTACAGAGAAAGGGAAATTACTTTTTCTCTCAGTATATTAAGTAGCATTATGTTTGACTGTTGCCTCCAGATTTCAACAGCATACTATTACCGCATGAAATCTTATGTTGTGTAATGATTAAATTTTCATTCTTAAATTATAAAGTAGTATTTGTGTTTATGTGTATTTGACACTCATCTTCTTTGAGAATAACTGAAACAAGGATTTATAAACATGGCACTAATGAACATCGGCAATTGCAATATCACCTCCTCCTTAAACTGCAGTGATGATGCCATTTGGTTGCAGACAACTAGGTGCAGTTCAGTTTTGCAGTACCCAACCCTTGTTTAAGGCAGTGAGACAGATCGAAATTTTCCTTGTTTCCATCACAGGTAACTCTTTGACACATAGAACTTCCCCATTTTAGATCTCAATATGTTCTCCAACTTGTCCTGGTGTGTTAACATTTCTGCCATAGATAAATCTGTTTCTGAAATGCTAGAATTTCTCTAAAAAAGTTTTGACACTGTATATATTTAACACAAGTTTACTCAACCCAGAAGTATTGTTCCCACATTTGAGGTGGCGTTCTGAAGCTACCCTAACACTACTTTGATGCTGTACAGAAGAGAACACATTGCTGATTAACAACCCAGCATTTAGGGAATCACTTCAATCACCTCTTTCTCCCATGCAGTTAGCACTACTCCTGGGCATCTTTTCCTTTTATTACCATGATCAGGGCTATTAAAAGTCATCAAACCTTGCCTCTCTTCCTACAGTTTACGGTTGCACTACATGGAGAACAGTCACCACAAATGGTAAATTTTTATTCACCAAATAAGTGCTGCCAATTTATTAATTCCTGTTGCACTGAGATTTTAGAATTCTTTTTTTTTTTTTTTTTTTTTTTTTTTTTGATTGAAGGTTTAACGACCACCGTGAGCAACTCAATGGGCTATAAGCAGTCCGCCCGTCCCTAATTTAGGGTCACTGGTTCCAGGGAAGGGAGAGAGCCAGTGCCGTAAGACAAACACAACATCCATGCCTCACCGGGATTCGAACCCGGACCCCGTTCAGACGAATGATCAGAGGCCATCGCTTAGACCACTGCGCCACCGGGCGGCTTTAGAATTCTTTACCCGGTTACACTTTTACAAAACATTCCAGAGTCTGCTTATAGCTCATTCAGTTGCTCACGGTGGTCGTTAAACTTCCAATCCAAAAAAAAAAAAAAAAAAAAAAAAAAAAAAACATTCCAACTTTAGACAACAGAGATAAAGAAAAGTGAAATCCAGTTGTGATAGAGATTGATGGTATCATTTTTTGCGTAACAGCTGAAGAAGCTTTCCTATGCAGGTTCAATATGCATCACATCTATTTATTTCTCACTGGCAATTTTTGTTAAGCAACAAAATACATCACAATTAGTTCAAACACCCACAGGTGTGGTAACATCATCTATGTGACTTTCTTTATTAAGAGTTATAGTTTTTTGAGTTATAAGGCTGTAGTGTCTGCCTCAATTCTGTTCTGCTGTCTAAAATTATATAGCCTTCAGATTTTTTAATTCAAGAGAAACATACTACTGCTGAGCAATTACATTTTTAATAACAGAAAATAAAACTGTTCATCAAGATGCTATGCACTGTGGGTTCTGTCTTTCATGATCAACTCTTCACTCAAAAAAACAAAACAAAAAAAAAAAAAAAAAAAAAACCTTCTTTTCAAAGGAAATGAGTGTGTGAATGAGTGACCAGAGTTGTACACAATTCCAGGGTATATGTGGGAAATATGTGCCCAAAACAAGGCATATTAGATGGTGAGGGCAAAGGTGATATTGGCAGGCAGACAACTTTGGAGGTAGTGATGCAACACTCAACAAACTCATGCACCACTCGGCTCCATCTAGAAATACAAGATGGAAGATGAACAGCACAATTTGCCAGAGAGGGGAGAAATTTGTAGGGAAATATGTGACTCATAATCAGGGTTGTCTACTCACCTACCCGCCCCAAAAAAACCTGGGCGGGTTTTTTTTTAAACTGGAGTATACTTTGGAGTTTTACTGTAATTTTGGGATATTTTTCAAAGAGTTTCAAAAGCAACATTTTAAAATGGGAAAGCCTGGTTCTCAAATTGTTTTTTTTATTATACCTATTTTGCTTTTATTATTACACAGATTCATTATACCTGTTTGTTAAGCACTCAAATGATATGGAAATTCCTCCAAACATAAATAAAATTCTAGAGAATGTAATCATTTACAAAGATGCAGTACACATGCTAAAACAGGTTAGTAGAGTACTAGACATTCTCCAGGCTGAACAAACAAACATTTCTGAGGCAGTGGAACTGTGGCAAGATCTTACGGAAAATGCAGATCTTGAACCATATACACCGGTGATAATAAAAAAAAAAAAAAAAAGGAAGGGTCAAGCACTTCAGCCTTGCCACTACTTGGCAAACTTAGCGAATCCAAAATGGCCAGGGAAAGAGAATGAGCTCTGAGCAACAAACAAATTGCTGATAACTGGGTGTTAGAAAAGAAACCTGAATGGATAATTTTTGTAATGGGTTTTAAAATATGTGACACAAAGTCCTATTCCAAAGTCTATGTTTGTAAATAATGTTGTGCAAAACTGCAGTGCTGCCAAATGGTGGCAGCTGATGGAGCAATATGCACGTCTGGCCAAAGCTGGAACCCTGAAAGATTTCTGCTCTTACATGTCAAGTCTTTGTGGTTGCCCAGCCAGTTCATCTCCAGTAGAAAGGATATTTTCTACTTGCGGACAAACAGTAAATTTTTCACAAAAATATTGAAATTTGTGGTTTTACACAAATTTAATTAAACATCTCAGAAATGTTTGATGAGGGCTTAGAGTTTGATCAAATACTAGTTTATAGATTGCAGTGAATGATGTGTAAAGTATCTTAACCTTTGTGCAGATTTAAATAAAATTCTTTCAAGACTACATAAAAAGGAGATTTTTGTTAACCAATAGTTGCATGGATTTTTCATTAATAATATTTTCATTAATAAAGTAAGTTGCATGGATTTTTCATTAATAATATTTAATCATTTTAAATTTTAATGAAATTATGTGAAAACCAAATAGAACCTCACAAACCCTGTCAATACCCCACAAAACCCAAAAAAGCCCAGGTTTCTTTCAACCCTGCTCATAATGCACACATAGTAAAGCAGTTGTTGAGCATTTCATTAATCACCAAACATGAAAACTCATATAACAACAAGAGACCATTCAAACTAATTTATGCATAAATAACATCATTAAATGCCATATGTTACAAACTTATTTTCTGTATTTATTATTCATTGCACAGATTTCTACTGAAATCACTTCTAAAATATAATTCATGTACACACAGCTATCTATATCCATGCATAAGTTAAAATAGGGACAATATGTCACACTTTTGCACAGAAAGCGAGTCATTTGGCTCATTTTCTCTCACTGAATATCAGACAATTATTACTACGGCAAAAGTGAACAATATATGCTTTTTTCCTAAATATCTAACACCATATGTGTGCTCATTGGCTAGTCCAATTCTACTGAAATTTCAACAGTTTTACCATCACAAGTGCTTCTCACACACATATACTATGCCCACAGAATAGTTAATCTGTTCCAGTGGCACTTATCACTATTAGTTTTTTTTTCTTTTTTTCTTCAGGTATCATTAACAAAACTTCCAAAAAATTTTTCCCAATATTTCAGACACAAAGAAGAGTCCATTTTTTGACAAAAGTCTCAACTCTGTTTTTACCCCAAACATATATCACGCTTTTTTTGAAAAAAGTGAAATGAATACCATCCTAACACACACACACACACACACACACACACACACACACACACACACACACACACACACACACACACACACACACACAGTGAATTTTGTACCACCTAGAAGGAAAATTTGTCATTTGAAAAGCTGGAAAATGCATGGAAAATTATGATTATGATTATCACAATTAAATTAAATAAAAAAAATTTGAAACTACTTTGAGAAGCACAGATATAGTGACAAATGCAAATTCATTTTTATAACACCGTAGTGGGAAAATATGGTATCTAGAAACTCAAAAGGAAGGGTTGGCATTTGAAGAACATATGGAAAATTGTGGCCATGATTACAATGACCGAATGAAATACAGAATTTTTGAAACATGACTCTGAAAAGCCAGATACAGTGACAAATGCATTAGATATGGTGCAAATGCATTTTTATAACATTCTATTGGAGAAACACCTGTATCCAGAAAATCAAAAGATGTAAATAATACTGACTTTGATAAGACAGTTCATAGCAGATAAGCTATCATTCAATAAAAAGTCAAATTTTATGCTAGCTACAAAATTTTATTTAAGAAATGCTGGAAAAGACACAGAGTTTTGTCTACATCTCATGCAAGAATAATTTTTGAATTGGAATTTTAGAAGAGCATATGAAATTTCAAATGCAGATATACCATGATGACACTTTGTAGCAAGAAAACAGTGCATCTGCAAATACAGCATGCATATTACAATGCTCATGGCTAAAGCTAGCCAATACTAACTTTTCCAACAGTTAGAAAAAGAAATGAACATGCCACTGAATTAAAAGTCTACATGTACGCCACCTAATGAGAATATTTAACATAAGAAGATTCCCCCCCCCCCCCCCAAAAAAACTTTTAAAAATGCAAGGAAAAGGTTGCTCTTAATTACACCTTTTGGAGACAAAAATAATTTTTACAAAGGATTTTAGAAACAGAAACATGCAGTCAAATGCAAAAGTGCATTTTTTTTACATTACCACACAGAAACATGGTAAAACTTAATAAAATTCAAAACAATAATCTATAATAATAATTTTCCAATCCAGCTTTTGGAAATGTAAATATCAAGACAAACACAAAGATAGGTTTATACACCCAGTAGAAAAACTGTGCTTCACACAAGTTTGAAAGTTCATAAAAACAGATTTTTTGACACTGGCTCATAGATGCGAGGATACAATCCATATAATAATTCCCTAAGTTATACTACATTGTGAATGGCAAAATTATTATTTACACCCAGATAAAAATATGAAAAGCAGAAGTATCACATACAGTCAGTGGGACGTTGAAACTGGCAATGCCTATAAATAGAGCAGGTATCTACGCTTTGGAAACCAGTCATGAAAAAGTAATCAGGCAGTGACATAAGTGAGTTTGACCATGGACAGATAACAGCTGCAAGGAAGGCCAGTTGTTCATACACCACAAATGTTGAACTCTTGATATTTCACCATCAGACCATTGTACATGTATACCAAGACTATATGAAATACTCTATGACAGATGGTCCTTAATTCATGAATGGCAATAACAACTCCTTGTTTTCAACAACTCACTGAGTTCCTACCAAGATGTTTGATTGCTGTTGTGAGGGCAAAATGTGGAACAACATGTTATTAGGTAGGTGTACATAACATTTTTTTTCATTGGTTTATACATAAGCCTATACCCCCCCCTAAAGATGTCCTGAAAATCAGGTACAAAAATTGCCTTTAGAGAATGCCAACCGAGGGGGGGGTGCATTCAAATGCAAACAAAGTCATAATCTACAATAATAATAAAAGAGTGTCTGTTTGTCTGCCAGTTATATACAGAACAAAACTACTAAAGAAGAGGTTTGAAGTTTGGCAAACTTGCAGAAGCACTTGTGATGGGCACCTCAGATATAATTTTTTTAATTCAAATTTGCAGAATTTTTATTAATTGTTAAGTAATATACATGTGGAATGACATTGATAAAAGACAAGAGCAATTACAGTGCCTTTTACATATGGGAAAATGTCCCCTGAAACATTTAGGCACTCTTTCAAATCTATGTGGTGTGAGAAGAGAGACAGTGTTTGAACTTTTAGTAAACATCACTTAGTGCAAGTACCTGACATAAGAATGTCTCTTCAAGGGTAAATATCATCAAACTTTGAACTGGCAAGCCAAATCATGTATTTTTAGTTAAACTTTGGCAATGCCAGGTTCTTTTGCTAATAAGATTTTTAAAAATGTTAACAATGCAATGCACATTACAATTTAGAAACAGTTGTTTTGCAAAGTTTTGTGACTTTGGTATAAAAAAAATAATAATAATGTGAACTAACAAGCATTATGTTCCAACACTATAAACAAAACTAAATGCAGACAACTAATGTACTGCATGTTAAGGAGGGGGATGTTACTTTTCCAGTTTTCTGACCTTAAAAAACAATTATTTTGGGCTTTTAAAAAGCATGGGCATTGTATTTATTCTGAAACAAGAAAAATGGTGCAAAATACACTATTTGATGAAAACTATCTGTACACTTGCCTATCCACCAACTCTCTGTAACAGAAAAGGAATCAATATTGAGTTGGTTCACTCTTTGCTGCTATCACAGCCTCCACTCTGCTGGGAAGGCTTTCCACTACATTTTGGTATGTTGTGGTGGGAATTGCTTTCCATTCTGCCACAAGAGCAATAGTCAGGCCAGTCACCAATTTGGCCTGGTTCGCTGTCAGCATTCCAGTTCATTCCAACGGTGCTCCACGGAGTCAAGTTTGGGACTATATGCAGGCCACTAAAGTTCTTAAACACCAATCTCATCAAACCATTCCTGCACTGACCTTGCTTTGTGTATGCACACACTGAAGGCCCTGCACTGACCTTTCTTAACAGAATGTTGGGAGCACAGAATTGTCGAGAATGTCATTATAGGCTACAGCGTTAAGATTCCAGGACACTGAACTAGTGTGCCCAGCACAAACCATGAAAAACAGTGAATTTCACAGTTGGCACAACACAGTAGGGTAGGTAGTGTGCACCTGTCAGACTTCACACCCAGACTCTTCCATTGGACTGCCAGATGGTGAAGCGTGATTCACCACTCCAAAGAATGCATTTCCGTTGCTCCATGCTCCACTGGCACCGAGTTTTAAACCACTCCAACCAATGCTTGATATTGATCTTACTGATGATGCTAGGCGTGTGTGTAGCGAGTTCTGAAACAGAGGATATGCGATTTTGTCGCACTGCCTGCTTTAGCACTCAGCCATCCAGCTCTGTTATTTTACGTGGCATACTAAGTCGCGATTGAGCTGTTGTTGCTTCTAGGGCATTTCCACTTGACAATAACATCACTTACAGTTGATCAGGGCAGCTGAAGCAGGGCAGAAATTTTACAAACTGACTTGTTGCTAAGATGGCATCCTATGACCGTGCAGTGTTGAGAGTCATTGAGCTAACACTGCACGGTCATAGATTAAAAAAAAAGGTAATAATTTTTTAGGTCTGCCGTATGGCGCATTCATGCTTGTCTATGATGTTTGCAGGCCACATGCATCATTTTTATACCTGCACGGGCCACTGCTGTGGCATATACAGGTAAATCCACAACTCAAAAGGGGTGTCCGGATATTTGTAATCATGTATACTGTAACTTACAACAAAAAATTTAATTAACAACTGATGAAATTTTAAAGACTGAAAAGCTCGATCATGCATAAGAAAAATGGTTTCATCCTTTTTTTTGGAGGCCACCTTTCTCTCAAATAAGTAATGTTAAATTATTCTTTAACCATTCTCTTATACCAGAAGATTACAAAATTAAAAGTGTTCATGCCACTGCTAATTTCTTTTAAAAATTCTGAAAACTCTGAAATTCTCAGGTTTTTAATTATAACATTAAACTTCTTCATGTTTTCCATGATTTCTTGATTCAAAACCCAACTTTGTCAGGTTTTTAAGCATTATTTACAGGTTTTGTACACTTTTAGAGAAAATAAATTCCAGGACTTTTCCCGGAGTTCATAACAAAATTCAAGGACTATAATTTTTTTTAGAATAATAGTATTTTGTGTTAAATTTTTTACAAATCGCAGTGAAGTTTATTACACACCCCCACTTCCCCGTTTTGGGGTTTAACGACCATCATGAGAAACTCTCGAGTGCTATAAGCAATCACTCATCTGTAATTTAAGGCCACTGGTTCCAGGAAAGGGACACAGCAAGTGCCATTAAACAAATACACTACTTATTCCTCACCTGAGACTCGAACCCAGGCCCACCTGAGATGAATTTGGCCACCAGGGCAGCACTATGAATTTATGATACATCAACTGAAAAAAATGTGTATAAACATTAGTAGAGATGGGACATTCTGGTTCATCAGAACCTTAAGATACTTGCTGGCATTTCTGCAACAAACAAATTAAAATACATGATTGATACTGATATTTTTTTTTTTTTTTTGCTGCAACACATTTTTTACAGTGTCAATATATTACAGAGCAGGCACTGAGCTAAAGTGAAAAACCCCAAAGCCTTCACCACATAAAATCATGGAACCTCAATAGTGACACTTTTTTTAATGGATTTCATCGACCACAGTGAGTAACTCAATGGGCTATAAAGCAGTCGCATATCCTTAATATAGGGCTACTGGTTCCAGGGATAGTAAAGAGCTAGTGGCGTAAAACAAACACAACATCAATGCACCACCGGAATTCAAATCCGGTACCATCTGGGACGAATGATCAGAAGTCAGCATTTAGACCACAGTCCCACCAGAACAGCAATGACACTTTGCATCCGCAAGCTTTTCAGGATTTAGTTTTTTTATCCACTTTGATACAAATCTCAAAGGTACATCCTCTGGAATTTCGTTCTACAGTTCTACCCTCTGGAATTCAGAAAATGTGAATGAAGAACCCAAAAAGCTTGAAAGTCACCTTTTGGGGAACCAGGAACCAAAAAAAAAAAAAAAAAAAAAAAAAAAAGAAAAAAGTTTATGTTTTTACTTGTATAAAATTATTCAGAATTTTCTATTAATGCTATATAACATGCCTTCCTGGGATGACTAGTGGAAGTGGGTGAAATATTATTATAATTCTATTTGTCTACTTAATACTAGAGGAACATTTAAATGCATGTTTTTGCAATATGTACTTTGCCTTTACTAGTTGGATCTATTGATCTTTGATAATTCCCTTCAACTAAGATATGGGTATTTTGCACAAATGCAAGCCTTTGTTGTGGCCATACAATGAGGTATTTATTAGTAGTCAAATCATCCAACCAAACTAGTTCAGAATTAAAAAGAATACAACAATTCCAGGAGTTTTTCAGGAATCATTAAAAATTTGATTTGTAGTTTCCCAGGGCCTGAAAAATAAAAATTTGATTCCAGGAGTTTTCCAGGGAGTGCACGAACCCTGCATTTACAATGTACTTCTGCGCTTATGGGGTTATAACAAATTCATAACATCAGAGTGATTTATCCAATCAAGGACTCATAACTCTTGAAAGTTAAATTGAAAGATCTAACATGAACTCTTGCTGTCTGGTTTTCTATCTTTTAAATTTTATTTGTGTACCAATAAAGACAGTCTTTGATGAACAACTGTAGGATTGAATGAAATGTCTGCAATTAAGAAAATAAAAACCCAGTAATTTTGTGAATCTCATTTGTATCTTTTTTTTTTAATAAAACTTTTTTATACATTTCCAGTGGAGTAAAGCCTAAGCATGTAACTTATGTTATTATATTAGAATCTACAGAACATCAATATCATCTGCCACAGCAACACTTTAGAAAGGTGTTATTTCCGACTAGAAAACAAGATTCCAGTAGATATGGCTTTCATCATAAAAATAAATTTTGATATTTAAGTAGTATAAAGACTATTGTGGCCATGGAACATGAGGTATTCACATATTTATTTTATATAAATATTTTTTTTTATATTAAGCAGTTATAAAGACTATTGTGGCCATGGAAAACGAGATATTGTTGGCTACAGGCACACGAGGTTTTCACTCATCTTGTGTGTGTGTGCGCGCGTGTGTGTGTGTGAATGCTTTGTGTTTTGAATTCTGGCAAAATTATTTACTTAAAATGAAAACAGTTAAAGCCAGTAGTAAGAATGCAATTTACTCTTAAGGAGGAGAAATCCTTATTTATTTAAATACACTCATAGGCTGGATAATTGTGTCTGACATCCTTGTCTCCACAAGTGGACATGTTCTACAACATGTAGCAGTGATGTCATTGACTGGCACAGAACACATATAGCATGAGCACAGCGTATCAGTTCACCAGTATAAAGCCCATGCAATGAGCAAAATGAAAAACCTGTTGGAGTCTGAACAGGGAATGATTATTGGTGTGAGGAAGATGGGGGTCAGCATCTCGGAAACCACAAGCATTCTTGGCTGTTTGAGTGTTGACAAAGTGAAGGTGTTGTAGGAATGGTCCAAAGAGGAAAACACATCCACACAACTTGCAGGAAAGGGCCACCACAGGTTGACAGTCGAGGTGAACATTGAGAGACACACTGTCCAGGAAAACAGACGGCTCATGATCCCTCCATTAATGGCAGACTACAACCAGGGGGAACATAGAAGAGTTTCTGAACACGTAATTCAGTAGACGCTCTTGCAGATGAGCATAAGAAGTCTGTTGCCCTTTTATGTACTCATATTGACTGACCACCAACAACAGTTCCACCTGCAATGAGCATGGAAGAACTGCGACTGAACATTGTATGACTAGAAAGATATTGCCTGAACAATGAGTCCAGGCTCCTCCTGCTACAAAATACCAACTGGGTCCATGTTTTATATTGAAAGGGTGAACAGCTGTGACTAGACTGCATGGTTGAACAGAAACAGGACAGCAGTGGCAGAATCATGGTATGTGATTGTTCTCGTTAAAAATAACTGGATTGCCTTGTTCCTTTCGAACACACCATCACTGACACATCCTACCAGGGCATTATTTTGTACCAGGTGTTGCACTACATGGTGTATGTACCTGGATGGTACTGGACTCTTTCAGCAAGACAACTCCCATGCCACAAAGCCTACACTGTGTCAGAATGGTTCAAGGATCATGCCAAAGCATTTTGTGTGCTCTCCTTTGACTGCCATATTCCCCCCACTTGAAGTTCATCAAACATTTGTGAGATGCAGTGGAATGATGCATTTGCAGGACTCTTCCAGTGTCTCACTTCACAGCCAAACTCAAGGACGTCGTTCGATTCAGCTGCTGCTGAATTGAACGTAAGTAAGGACACCTTTCATTGTCTAGTGGGGTCGATGCTATGCTGGCTGCAAGTGGTCATCACAGCAAAAGGTGACCCAACATACTATTCGATAGGTGATCCTAATGTTATGGCTTCACACACCTATAAGCGCATAATGTATAAATATTATGGACAAACTCAAAGTGTTTAAGTATATTCCATTTTAATTTCTGAAAATTTATAAATATGTTTGAGTAAGATCTGTTATCAGGGAAATGTGCCAAAAAGAGATATGTGACTTTTATTATTTACAACTGGTAATTAATGAGGTAGGAATTCTTGATAAAGGAAGAATTAGTAAAGTAGAGGAAATTGCATGTCAGCTACACAAAACTTTGCAATATTCTTATGGCATTCAAAATGCAGTTGGTTGGTTGTTTGGTTGGTTTGGAGAGTTTTGCAGCAAAAAGCCACACTTAGTCATAAAGAATCAAGAGCAAGATTAATCATTTTAAAATGCTTGACTAAAATGTGCAACTACATTATGATTAACTGAATCTGAGTTCCAAAATGGCTTTTCAAAGGAAAATAATTAAAACGTTTTGACTTTTTTTTCCCAGAGAAAAAACAAACAAAAACCAATAAAGTAAATAACACCTCAACTAAACATGATGCAGTTACAAGACATGTATGAAGTTAAAGAATTACTAAGATTTTTAAAAACAAATGAATATGTCGGACAGATTTTGAGATCCATGCCTATACAATTCTAGTAATCTTGAAAAACAGTTAGTACAGGAGACTCACTGATTATCTGAAGTTTTGGTTAAACCTTCAAGCATTTAAATAATAAAAAATGACACAAGAAGTTTGACTTTGCAATATCTGAAGATCTGTGCAATGAAGTCACCAAGATAAATAATTAATGACAATATTTTGGAGTAAATTAAAATCTGCTGAATGCAGCCATGACAACCACACATTACTATGTGTATATGAAACTTGTTTGGTCCAATAGATTTGCAGCACAGGAAAGGGTCACTTAAGTAAAGAACAAAAAATTAAAAACAAAATATAAAAATATCATCAGTAGTAGGCAACTGAAGGTGCTGAAAATTAACAGCAATGTTTCCTGAAAAATATAGGGAAAGAATTAGGATCAAAAATAACTTAGATTTTGTTTCTTTTTCTTTTTCTCTTTTTTAATCACAAATACTGACAAACTCCAATACATCAGAGCAGCATTAACAAAACAAAAACTATATTGCCATGGGATGAACAGCACAATGTGAGATGTTAAAGTTGTTATGGCATCATTACTGAGATATTAATTTTCACTTACCACTTAAATTCCTATCGGTAATTCTAAAGTTTAAGGGACAAAACGCTTTCGATGAAACAACCCGAGCCTCATCTTTAATGTCCGCAAATCTCATTTTTAGCTGTTAAGTACAATAAATGCAGTTACTACAAGGTATAAGGCAACACAAAAACAGAATAAAAACAACACAACTATAACACTAAAATTACTGCAGTAAGAGAAAAATAACTGAAACTGTGATTTGTCATTAAACAGACAAAATGATATATTAAACATTTAGCAAAAACAGCAACAACTGAACAAACCACAAACTGGTCTCAAGACTGAGGCCTACATTGAACCCCCCCCCCATGTCTTGAATAAAGGAAAATAATAAGCTTACATAGAAAAATGACAGTTTTCATACACACAATAGTAAAGCCTGCATACACACAACAGTAAGGACACTAACTGATGCACTCATTACTTTGTTCTAAAAGTTTGCTATTCAAAATCTGCTATCCAATAACATAACATAACAACAACAAAAGAATGATAATTTTACCCATTTATATAATCAAGATTTTAATACTTTTTTTTTAGTTATGCCAACATGAAGTCATTAACACAAAACTAATGGAAATATAATGAAAACTTATGTGTGTCCTTTTGTTTCTTAGTTATGCCAACATGAAGTCATTAACACAAAATTAATGAACATATAATGAAAAGTCATGTAGTCTGTAAGTATAACAATTTCAGGAATTACAGAAAATTTTAATTTAGTACTTTTCAAAATGCTGATTGTAATAAGGCAGAAAACTATCAAAAATACTGATACAAAACATTTTTGTGGAGGTGTAAATATTTTTTCCAAACTACTCAAGGCTTAAACTTGAAAATAACTGATGGCAGCCATAGCAAACTGCTGAAGAATTCAAGGATGCCAAGTTGACAAACTACTTGTAATGTCACTGGTAAATCATCAGCATACCTCATTCCACATAATATGTTTATGTCTTCATTATGAAAAAAATAAATGAATATTGCAGTGCAGAAGTAGTATTGAACAATTATAGAACTACAGTAAATCCTCGAAAATCTGGCATCCAGAAAACCGGCAAATTCAGAAATCTGTCACTTTTCTGATTTCATTTTCGTGAGAACATCCAATGTTTCTCCAATAACCATAGAAATCTCCCAATGTATCGTCTCAACAACACGACGCTCCCAAGATCATCTGATCTTAGCGTGAGAATTGCAGATAGCCGCCCACATGGGTGTAACATCGGGAGGTTTCTCAAATTCGTCATCGCATTGGGCCGCACGGAAGTGACGTGGACCAATGAGGCGAAGAATCGGTGTGTACATTTGAAGTGTGTGTCAAACGTGTGACGATGATCTGTACTTGGTGATGGTAGTATGTGGATTCAATTGTGTAATGACATCTACAACGGCCTTCGTAATGCATCGCGGTAACCGCATTCGCCCCGCACGGGGATAACTGGTTTACCAGTTATTTGGGGAGCGGCGCCCCCACGGCCCGAGCTGACCTTGTGACTGGTCAACATCTGATGTCATGCCACCGCTTGTTTTTTGTTTCGGTGCTGTTGGTGTTTGCAGGGACGGCTGTTCATCCAGCTGTTGGGGAGTTGCGGCCCCACGATCCCTAGCTGGTCTTGTGTCTCGCTTTTTTGTTTTTATTTATTTTCTCCACTGGCTAGTTGCCCGTGTTGTATACTCTACCTAATCGCTACCACGTTATGTACTAACACCCCGGTCTTGTGGTTTTGTTACCCTCCACCACTAACTGTTTTATATTAACCGCTCAGTTCGTAGGTTGCTGAGATTCCGTTTAGGTTCCCTTCCAGGATTTGTCTTCTTTGGATTTCTTTTTTCCTTTTAGCTGGTTTGGGTGCTAGACCTACCTGCATGTTTGCCGCGTGCGGAGACCCGTGAGGCGGAAATGGGATGTCTGGCGGCTGAGGTCGCAGGAGACCGGATAAGTGCCTCCTGTGTACCAACACTCCTCTTCGACCCCGGCTTCGCTGTAAACGGGAGGCTAGAGACTAACCCACCTCTAGTCAGAAGTCTTGTACCAAGTTGTGTACAGGGCTTTAGCGGCTTTTTTGTCGTATAGCACGGCAGGGTAAGCCCGGGGGCTGTGGGATCATGCCAAAGGCGTTGGCATGACGGTACCCGGAGGCCGAAGTGTCCGCCGAGTGCGTGTGATCACAGCCAACGGACTATATCTGCAACGTATAAGCTCCAGAACTGTGTCCAGCGTCATTTTCTTGGCTTGCAGACCTCCAGTTCTCCCTTGTAGGGCTCGGTGGTGGGTGGAGTAGTCTGCAGACGAATCTTCCTCCTTTTTTCCATGGGTAGAAACAAAAACAAAAACTCCAAATTTAAGTCACCTGAGCAAATGATAGTTGACAACGACTCTCCTTCATCTTCTCAACCTACCAAGTCTCATACCCTTAAACGGTCTTTAGACCTTGACCTGGACCAAGAATGTGGAACCTCTTCTTCGGCAGCTGTACCAGTCGCTCCGAAGCGTCGTCTCCCCTCGATTGCTGTGACTACGCATGCTACACACTTACTTGTAGAATCCATCGATCCGCATGAGAGACTGTCCACCAGATCTCCCTTTTTCATTTCTAAAGCTTTGGACGCTGCGGTTGGCCCCTTGAAGTCTGTGAGGAAGCTTCGCTCTGGGGACCTGCTTGTCCAAACTTGCAGTGTTTCTCAGAGTAACACTTTTCTGCACCTCACTAGTCTTCAAGGCATTCCTGTAAAAGTGACACCTCACCCGTTTCTTAACACCTCTCGGGGTGTTATTTCGGAGTTTGATCTCTTGCCATGCAGTGAAGACGAATTGGTGAGTGAACTTGCTGATCAAGGTGTTATTGCTGCACGTCGTATGATGTTCCGGCGCGATGGTTCCTTGATTAAGTCTAAAAATGTAATCTTGACTTTTAACTCCCGAAAGTTCCGACCGAAATCAAGGCTGGCTACTTGGTCTGTGGAGTTCGCCCGTACATTCCCAGTCCTCTGCGCTGTTTCCGGTGCCAGAGGTACGGGCATTCACAACGATTTTGTAAGAGTTCTGCTCGTTGCGCAAATTGTGGCTCCAGTGCACATGACGGGGAAGGTTGCACTTCTGCGGCCTGCTGTGTTAACTGCGGTGAGGCCCATGCAGCTTACTCCCGCAACTGTATGAAATGGAAGGACGAGATGGCGATCCAGCGCCTCAAGACCCTGGAAGGCCTCTCGTACCCTGCTGCCAAGGCCAAGTTGGGTATACCCACCAACCGACAGCGTACTTTTGCCGCAGTAGTTCAGTCTCTGCCACAACCCGTGCAGCCTTTTGTTCCGCGCCCTGTAGCTCTCGCCGCACTTGCCAAGCGATCTACAGCTGAACAAGCGACACAGGTGGATTTCACCGAGCTCCAGCTTATTCGACCAGCTGAGTCTGCGCCTTCTCTTTTGAAGACGACCGACTCTTCTGGTTCCCAGCAGACAGCCTGCACGTGCTGGAGACCCGGCCCTCAATCCGCAAAGATGTGCAGTGTCCATCCAACTGTCGCGGTCCACCTGACCAACATTGCAACTGTCTCGGACTCAGCGAGGTCCCCACCCTCAACCAACATTATAGAGGAACATCGGGGGGAGGAGAGTGACAGTCCGTCCCCAGCCTCAACTAACATTGCAGAGGAACATGAGGGGGAGGATAGTGACAGTTCGTCCTCGCCCTCGGCCAGCATTCCATTGGAGTGTGTGGGGGAGGAGAGTGACTCATCCTATGTGTAGTTGTGTTCGATTTCGTAATGTGTTTTATCATTCTCATTCCTCAGTTTAACTTAATCGGCTTGTTTCTCACCATTGTACCATGTTTTTCATACTGTTTGTTTCATTGTCTTTTTTGGCCCTTCCTTCGTACTCATGGTTCGGTTTTACTTGGTCAGCCAGATTTTGCGATTTATGCCCCGTTTTTTAATTTTGTCTGTTTGTCTTGTGTCTGCCGCTCTTTGGCCAACCATGGCCCTTGCGCCAATAAAATCTAATAACCAACCAACCAACTTAACCGCATTCGCGATGTATCGTAGTTTCGTCAGTCATAAAACTCTAACGTCGGAGTAAAATTTACATCGGGTTTTCGCGATGCATCACCCGGTCCTAGTGGTTGCTCTGGCTTTTTTCAAGTTTTTGCCTGACCATTTGCTAAATTCAATATTTTTTTGACAGAGTTTTATAATAAATAGTACAAAAGGGCAATCGCCAATATTTTTGCCAAAACTTTTTTCCATTGCCAAAAAGAATTTTGTGTCGCAAATTGCAAAGAATGCGATTGGCAGTGCGACCCCTGCATATTTATAAGGAGTAGATGTGCAAATTTTTGTTAAAGTGACCTGTTACATGTATGTCGATACACAATTTTTGGATAGCTTCAGAAATCTGGAATTTTCATAAATCTGGCACTCGTCCAGTCCCATCGATGCTGGATTTTTGAGGTTTTACTGTATTTCAATGAAGATTGCTCTGAAATAACAGGTATTGGGCAAAAAGGTCATTTGTGGTAAGGTTTTGATGCTGTGGTGGTGCATACAATATGCTGGCAGTTTCCCTCTGTCCTAATGAGTAAAATTCTTTTGGAACAATTCTCATTAGATTAAAAAAAAAAACACCTTTAGTACATAAATAATAGAAGAGCTGTAGTCTCCATCTGAATATGGCATATTTTGCAATGCCTTTAATGGATGAAAATTTTCACTCTGAACAGGCACATATGCTAGAAACATTATATTCACATGTTACCATGCATTTCAACAAAATTATCTTCTATACCAAACTATGTGTTTTGACACTCTGGCTCTCTTACTCGAAATTATAATTTAATTTGCCGAGCATTTGCTACACAATTTTAAATAATCTTGTTTTGTTTTTTTCTGACTGCCACTTGCGGAGCATTATAAAGGGCACACTGTTATGCTCTGCAAATAATTTGCACAAATGAAGTAGTGGTCCATGAAAACACCCTTTGAAAGAAAAGCAAATAACCAGAAAGTTCTGTATCTTTGTTTCAGAGTTCATGTCAGAATAAACACTGCAAAAAACTTCACTTTAACACTGATCAAAAACAAGAGCTCTTTCTTGTGCTTTTGTAATAGACCCTCGATTTACAATTCTTACATTAGCAAGTGGAATAGGGGTGATTTCAAGAGAAGTGACAGAACACGTTTTAATGTTTACCCAAAAACAGTGAAGTGAAAAAGAAAATGAATGAACTGAAAGCATGATGGAATCATGAAAATCAGATGTCACACAATCTCAACATTAACAAGACTGCAGCTAATACCTCACAGCATGTTTTATGAGCTTTAACAGATTACAAGATATGAAGATGATATTTGGATAGGAGCAATGGCAAAAATCTTCATGAACACATGTACAAACTGACAGCAACAAATTTTCTTCAGCTGTCTAAAAAACTACTGAATAGACCAAAGCAATGGGAGAAAATATTTTTGAACAAGATTTTTTTTTTTTATCTTTATAAATTATAAGTACTTCACTTTTTGTATGGTTCACTGTGCCTGCTCAACAATCTCATAAATAAAAAAGTCACACACAAAAAAAAACATTGCTGTTTTGTGGTTCAGTTCATGAGATAATTTTAAGACTATATATATATAGCCAAAGAACTGCTATCAATTTTATCACTAAATTAGAGGACAGTGGAAGAAAATAATTATGAAACAACTAGATCTTTTCTTCAAACAGAGAAGGCACATTAATGAAAAAATCACCAATGACTACAAATAAAGGTCTTATTTTACAGTAGTTCGGACAACAAATGCATTGTGGAAGAAAATATGAAAACTTGAATTTTTACAAAATTTACAAATATGATGAAACTGACATGCATGATCAAAATCTCTTAAATAAAACTATTTTGAGGGTTTTTTTTAGCTAAACTCACTTATGAAGGTTGAAATTCACTAGTTCATAAGAAATCATGAACAAAAATGTATCTAATGAAACAGGATTTAATAGACATGTATGAGAACCTGACTGGAAAAGAAGTGGATGGCAGTTTTATACCCATAGAGTCACCAGCAACAAGTAATAGACACAAAACGAGAAGCTGTAAAACAGAGATGGTACCTTTATCAATAAATAGGGTGGTCATTTTATTATGGATGGAACCCAGCGGTTTGGAAAACGATGTGCACCAAATGTTCATCAGAGAGGTATTTAAGATAATTTCATTAATGATTTAAAGGACCTGCATTCAAAATAATCATTATTAAACTTATGCCATTAAGTAACGGCACAGTGCTTAAATATTTCTGTGTAACTTGATATCAGAACATTTTTTGCATATCAGTAATTCTTCCTGTCTACAAAGAATTTCCAGATATTACGGCATTACAATAGTTTGTTCTTATAACAAAATTCACTCTCAACCTCAATGAGTTAAACATATAATCAATGGCCAAAATAAAAACACAAATGACAACGAGCACTTACAAACTAGTTTCAAAGCTAAAATGCATTTGTTGACATCACAGGGGAATCAGGAATTATAACTGGTGTTTACAAACTACACTGGTGTGCAAAAATTAAGGACAAAGAGGAAAAATTAGCATAACAGCGGAATGAGCAGACAGATGGGACCGAAAGACCACTCAGGAGATAGACTAGGGTCCGGTACGGTAGGGCATGCGCATATATGCAGCATGACGTGGGGGGGGTCGGAGGTTATAAAACACACGGGCAGTGTTTTATAACCGCAATTCGGTGAAAGCTATTTTACGACGTCGAATTGCTGCCACCGTGTGATATGGCCAACAGGCAATCCAGTAGACGACATCTGGATGACTTTACTCGAGGTCGCATCATTGGGAAGTTGGAAGAAGGTCGAAGTGTGACTAGTGTGGCCGAGGAGTTCGGGATCGCTCACAGCATCGCTTCACAAGCTTGGAGAGCATTTCAAATGACAGGAACAGCTGTCCGAGAGTTTAGCAGTGGTCGTCCACGAGCAACCACAGTGGCGGATGACCGGTATATTGTCCAACAGGCGAGAAGAGACAGACGGCAGACAGCGGGAGAAATCGCAAGGCACATGCAACAGACAACTGGACGTCAGTTATGGCGTTTTACCATGGCCAGGTCTATTTGCATGACGACCAGTAGGGTGTGTGCCCTTAACGCCTGCTCATCGGAGACTGCGGTTTCTGTGGTGCCAGGAACACAAGAACTGGACACATCAGCAATGGGGTCGAGTTCTCTTTACGGATGAGAGCCGATTTAGTCTGACGAGCGATTCTGGACGTATACACATCTGGAGAGAGCAGGGAACATGCAATCACACCTCCAACATCATCGAAAGCAACCCGTTTGGAGGTGGCGGAGTTCTCGTTTGGGGCGGTATCATGCTTGGTAGCCGTACTGACCTTCACATCTTCCAAGGAGGTTCAGTCACTGGTGTCCACTATTGTACCGAGGTTCTCCTGCCTCACGTGCGTCTGTTTAGAGGTGCTGTGGGTCCTGAGTTCCTCTTCATGGACGACAACGCTACACCACATCGTACAGTGGCTGTCGCAGAGCTGTTGGAGAGTGAAGATATTCAATGCATAGATTGGCCCACAAGGTCCCCGGACCTAAATCCAATCGAACACATGTAGGACCTTCTCGGGAGACGCTTGACAGCACGTCACCAGCCGCCAGCAATGATTCCGCAGCTGCGATTGGTACTACAAGAGGAATAGGCAGCGATGCCTCAACAGCTCCTTGACAACCTCGTCCTCAGCATGGACAGAAGTTGTAAATCCTGCAACGCAGTCAGGGGTGATCATATCCCCTTCTAAAGACTGGATTTTTCTTGGCAGCCTCCTGTCACATGGACGTTTTTGTCTTCTGTCCAGTTGTGCTCGGAGCTACCTTTTCAATAAAGTGCCATTGTATCCTTTGGATTCCTTGTTTGGATGGTTTTGCTAACTTGTCCTATATTCTTACATCTTGGGGATCTTATGGTATGATTTGAGTCAATGTGGAGCACTTCTGCACGACGTTACATTCGAAAAACCGTCTCATCCTTAATTTTTGCATGCCAATGTATGAAAAGGCTTTGGACTGGGTATTGAGAGATAAACTGTTCAAATCAGTTACAAGCCTTTATATCGAGAGTTTTGCAATGTCAGACTGGAAAGAAGTGCCTGGAAAATGGTTTGTGATTAAATCTAGGGCAAAACAGACAAGTACACTACCCAAACTTTTGTTTTTGATCATTATAGATAAACTGGTTAAGAAAATAATTTTGCAGTATCAGATGTTGAAGAGGTGATTCTGGTGTCAGCTACTTGTGGTATGCTGATGACTTAGTGCAAACTTCTAAGAGTGCTAACAATTTACAATAGAAACTCAATCAGTATGCTGATGACTTAGTGCTAATATCTGAAAAATTTAACAATTTATAGTACAACTCAAACAGCTGAACAAGTTGTGTAAAAAGTTTGGAATGAAGTCTAATGTTGTAAACTAAATCAATGGCCCTACAATAACCTACTAATATTATTTGCTGTGTTCTACCCTCTTTTTGTGCAATACAGGAAACAAAGGTAAAATAAGTAATAGTTTTTAATTACACTCTGTAATATTGAAATTGCAACACTCGGAAGCAGTGGGAAAATTCAACTGATGTTCAGGGATGGAGCAGTATGGGAGAGAAGAAAAATATGACAAATTTTTCAAAAGTAATGGACAATTTTATTACCTGAAAAATAAGGTGCATCAGTAAGAAGCACAACCACCTCTGCAATGCATTCAGCAATAAATTGTGGCATTGAATCTTTGAGACGTCCAAGAGCTTCCTACAACACGACACACCATGCTTCCTGTACTTGGTCTTGCAGGGCAGCTGTTGCCTTCGCTGGTGGCGGGTGGATGTTGAAATACCATACAACCACTTCCCATACATGTTCTATTGGGGACAGAGTCTAGAATATCACCGGCCTTTCCAGTGCAATGACATTTCCTAGACATGTTTACAGTATGTGGTTATGAATTTCCTTACTGTAACATGCCTCCAAGTGCTCCTCTTATGAAAGAGATAGTGACAGTATACAGGATATTCTCCATGTACTGCCGAGCAATCAACCTGCCTGTAAGGAATACTAGATATGTTCAGCTGTCATAGTTCATTGCTCCTCAGGTATGATCCCCACCATTCACACTGTATGCTGCTAGACACATACTCTTGAATTGGTCCATTATCTTCATACATGAACCCAGAAATAACTGTGCCCTAAATAAAAGCAAGGTTCATTGCTGAAGACCACATGATGCCACTGTGTTTGCCAGTTCACTCAAGCACAGCACCATACCAGATGATGATCGCTGGATAGGGGCAAGTGATGCACTGGATGCCAAGTGTGAAGTCCTGCCGCTGCCGTTCTTCAAGATAGGAGCTGCCTTGTGATAGTTATGAATTAAAGCAACACATACCACTCTTCTACTGGTACAAAGTGACTGTAGGGGCAGGAGAAGCTAGTCGCCGGATCAGACATTCTTCCTGTGGTGTGGACATCTTGCACGCTCTCCAGTTCCAGACTAAAGGTTGTACTTCCTCTCAAAATCTGCTATCAGCATCAATGTACTGTTGCACTGTCATGGCCATAATGCTGTGCAACACAGCAAGTCAACCATCCACATTCTCTGGGATCAATAATCCCTCCTATCTCAAATGCACTCACCTGACAAAAGGGTAGGCAAATTTGGTGCCTTGGTATTCTCTTTGTAGTTTGCTTTGCCCTAGGAAATGCTGCTTGAAGCTAAAAGACCCTTCTCACAAGGAAACCAGTCATAGTTTTGACACTACAGCAGAAGTGTTCTCACACATTTCAGCAAAAGCAGCAATTGGACTGATCTTATATTTTAATAATGCACACATCTTGGCTCAACTTAACAGCCTACTGATTTGCATGAGCCTCCAATCATTCCTTTAGGGTGTTGCAATTTTAATGTTACAGAATGTATTTTGGTGTGGTTACTGACAACATGAGAAAACTAGATAAGCAATAGGACAAGATAATCTTTTTAAAAAAGCATGGAAAATACATACATACACATAATAGCACTAAGCTGTTCTCTGAGATTCAGAGATTAGTTCATAAAACAATGATCATCTGCCATATTGAGATTTCCAGTGAAAATAAATTTCATAATCTTATTTAGTGTTGATGTATCAAACCATTTTACAGGAGTCTTGGCACATTACTCGAGTCAAAATGCCATCCATCACTTGCCCTACATAAAACCTTTTGTACTTTATACTCATTATCTTTTTATCTAGCAAGCATTCCTGAATCTGGTCTCCCCATGATTTCCACAAGCCTCCTCTACCTTTCTTTCCTGCCACTTGGACTGAATAAAATTCTCTTAGTTTGCACCCAATCACTCATTTGTTTAACATGACAAAACCATCTCAGAATATTTGTCTCTACCCAAACAACATTTTGTTTCACGCTATACATCTGCAACATATCTTCATAACACATATGATAAGAACGAATCTTGATATAAACTCTTAATAAGAAATGGATCGCTTCAGTACACAAAGGCCAAACAGTACCAATGTTTCACTGTCGTACATCAGAGAAGGAATGGTAACACTTTGATATGCAGCCATTCAGAACATTTTTCAAAAGCCATTAGTTCTGTGAAATCCACATAAAGCAGCCATGACTTTCAGAACTGAATCCGCTAACCTACGAATTTTTACCATCTAAAGAATAAAAAAAAATGGGTAAAAATTTACTTTCACTATCAAAAAGGTTGGCCACAAAATATAACTGGCTGCACATGAAGCAGTATTTAGGGGTCTACTCTCTTTTATGGTTATCAGAGTTAAACTGAGATTTATGGTTGTGTATGAGATTAGAAAAAACTGACAACATGATGATGGATTCAGTTGCAGACAGGGCCACAGCTCAAATTTCAGGGGCCCCCAATATATGGAACGATGGATGTCGTTCAAGCCTCATATACACAAGAAATTCAAGGAAATTTAAGCATCTAATGAGACATAAAACATTCTTTAAAACAACAATAAAAAGTAATAATGATAATTACACAAAGGAAATAAAACAACATTAAGGGCAATAAAATCGTTAAAGAGAATAACATATGAGAAGCTCATGCTGAAAATTGTCTAAGCTTTTTGTCATTTTTAAAATAGGATTTTGGTCTACTCCCAAAATAAAATTAATACCCTACATCTTATCTTCACTAGGATGAGGAAACTGCCACAGAACTTTCAAAGTGTTTGGAGAAAGTTTTTGTAAAAGAAGCTTCTTTAAGTTCGTTTTTTTTTTTTAAGCTAACAAATTGACCAGCCCTTTTGATTGGTGGCATAATTGTACAGCCAATACCTTTTCCTCCCTGCTATATCTGCTGCGATGTGAGTGGATTTAAACATGAATAATGCAATTTAAGACTTACCTACTTTTTAAGAAAAAGCAATCTCCAATATAAGATAATTTGTGTGACATCAAAGAAGGATGTGAAACCACACAAAAATGCTGGATTATAAATGCTGCTTTTCAAATGAAGTGTAACATTCTTGCTTCAACAATGGCAAAATCATCTATGAGTTTACCATACTCCAGTTTTTCAGGGATTTCTCATATTATAATTCATTATACAAGTAAAGTATATGTACTGTTCAAAATGCTGGGCCTCACACTTGTGATAGGGCCAGTTTGCTCTAGCCAATGGACTGCCTTTGCAACAGCTCTGGTTGCAGAACAGAATTAGTAATACAAATATCATTAGAACTAAGATGGAACATTTTTGTAGAGGAAAATGATAAAAATATGCTGAGGTGGTTTGGATATGTGTTGCATGAGAGACTAAAGATTACTTCATATCATGTTACATTCTGTACTAACACACCACAGATTAAAGGGTATACCTAAAACAGGGTGGATCACATACACATCCATACACAACATTAAGCCATTCCCTGAGGTTTAGAGGTTAGCCCAAAAGATTATAATCAATTGCTGGTGTTAAAATTTTAATTACTGCTGATTGAAGCAGTGAAATCAGATATCAGTGATGAAAGAAACAATATGCTAGAAAATATTCTGATGGGCACAAAGAGATGTGGGTAATTTAATTTCAAACCAGAACACCTCTGAAAGACTAATTTAAATCCTGATCCCTTTTCTCTTAAATCAGAGGAGTCAGGTACATCTTGTTTAGCTAATAAGACCTGATGCAGAACAGAAAAGGGTTTTCCAAATGCAATCATGCATGCTACAGAATTTCAAGGATGAGCCCTACCCCCTAGAAACTGCACAAGACATCCTAAAGGTTACAGCAATAACAATATGGCAATTGCACAATGTGAACAAGAAATCTCTAAACATCTAGTGAATCAGCTGTTCTCATCTGTGAGAAAGTGCACTAAAAATGGGTATTAGTCCACACAAAATATTAAAAACCCATAAAAGAACAGCTAGCAATAAGAAGAAAGTTTAGTGACAATGGTGCCATGTTCTTCTAAAAAAAAAATAAATATATCTCACCATATGATCAACAGTTGGTCCAAAGGCAAAATTATTGACAAATAGCAACCTGCAAGGAAGAAAATTTAACTTTTATTGTCCATAATACATAAATATTGAACTATATAGCAATTATATCATAAATGCTGTTTCCACATTAAATTGGTCAAAGTGGCATAAAATAGCTAATGACATTATGAAGGTAATGGCATCATAAAATCATACTTACAAGTCTGACTAATAATCATTAAAGTAACATGATATTAATCAACCGTAGATATATAATTATGAAACAACAGGTAACAGCTACACAAATACAAAAATATCATCACTACATAAAAATGGAATAAACACTTTTTGCAAAAAATAAATAAATAAATAAATAAATAAATAAATAAAAAATGAAGCACCTGAAAGGAATTATTCAATTGAGATAAAACTGGTATGTGCAGTGTATATGTATAGAAAAGGAAATGATTGCAATTCCAGAGCAGTTGAGCCATTTATTCAGATAAAACAGCTACATGAGTGGAACAAGTCAGTACGTTGTTGTGCCACCTCTGGCTCGGATATAAGCGGTTACCCGGTGTGGCATAGACACATACAGTTCATGGATACTGTCCTGAGGTATAGCATGCTAGATGGTGTTCAAATTAAGGGCCAATTTGCCGACATTCTGGGATGGGCGTAGGTGGCATCCCATCATGTTCCATCAGTGAGAGGTCGGGCTGGCCATGAAAGAGTGTAGACATTATGGAGGCAAGCCCAGGATAGCTGTGCCATGTGTGGCCAGGCATTATCCTGTTGAAAAATTGCTCGGTGGTGCAGTGACAGGAATGGCAACACAACAGGTCATACAATGTCATCAACATATCGTTAAACCATGAGGGTGGTACAGAGGACTACCAAGAGTGTCCAGCTATCGTAAGAAATGGCTCTCCAGACAGTCACTCTCAGTGTGTGAGCCGTGTGCTGTTCCACATTAAAGGTCGGATCCATGCGCTGGCTGGTTTGTCTCCAGACACGTATGCACTGGTCATCAGTGTCAAGACAACATGACGCCTCTGGACACTATCCCATGTTGTTCAGGCCTGACACCACTGCAACCAGTGCCGGCGATGCTCGCTAATCAGTTGTAGGTGGTGGAGTAGCCTCCTTGAATGTAGTCCTCATACTGCAAGTCATCTGGCAACAGTCCAAATGGCCACTTCCGGACCTGTAGATAATGCAACATGGCCATGGATGGTTGAGAGCGACAAATTCGTTTCTGTTGGTGGGGCTCCCACAATCACTCGGTCCTTGTGTTCTCTCGTTGCACTCCTCAAACTCACTGAACTGCTCATATTGTGCACGGATCTGATGTCAAGGCATCCTCATAGCCCGTGGAGGTTCATGCAACAGCAATCAATTGTCACACTTGTCCCTGCATGCAAACTTTGCTCTTGACATACCCTGCTTGATGAATGGTTTCTGTGCACTGTGGCGGGCCACTATTTAGTCATTGGTTGTTATTTTTTAATCATATAATCAATACCATACAATATGCTTTACCCATGCCATACAGGCATCTTCTTGGGGGTATTTAGCCCCCCCAATCCATGAACGCCCCCAGTAGGTTTTGGGTGATCCCCCTTATATTTAGTTTAATTGTTTTCATTTATAGCTGAATATTTGGAGAAATTTAAATTTTTTAAATTAAGAAAATGAGAGAAAATATTACAATAATAATAAAAAAAACATCCACATAGACTTCAATATGAAATTTCTATCATCCTTCAGTAAAACATTTAACAGTACTTTGCTGAAGGGACAAGTTTTCAAGTACTGACAACTGGGACTACTTCTGCAACAAAAGCCTAATTCCACAGAGTACAGTTGTTTGCAATACATCATCATATTTTGGAAGCTGGCATTCAGCTTGTTTCACTCTTCTGGATGCTGACTTTCCATGTATATGGTTAAGCCTCAGTGTAGCTAATGAGACGTTAGGACTTCCAATAGAACAATGTATTTGCTACCTAATTTTTAACCATAGCAAATTGTTAGATATTGTTCCCATAAAAAAGTTTTTTCTCCTTGCGGTGGGAGGTTTACACTGTGAAAAAAAAAATATAAAAAAAATAAAAAAAATAAAAATAAAAATAGAGGTACCTCGAACTGGCATCCAAACAGTTAGAGTTATGTGCTAATCAAAATAATCTAAGGGGGCTGAAACTAAATGGCAGAGGAATAGTTTAAACCATATGTTTTCAGCTAACACTGTAATGTTTCCTTAATAATCAGAAACACACTTGTAGTAAGGCAAGGACATGTTTACCACTCCTTATGTTTCGGGGGAGATTTTCTCCATCACAGTTGTAACTTATTAGTATCCTCAATATATCCCACCACCTCATGGTGAAATCCAAGATGCATTACTGAATTAAAGCAAAGAAAGGTACACTTGTATGTGTAGATTTCTTGGAATTTGCAATATACGAGCATAAGAAAATTTTTACACTCTATTTAAAATTTATATATATATATACACTGACGGGGAAAAAAATCCCAACACCACGAAAAAATAGTTGTAGAGGAATGAAATGGCGGCAATACATTTGTATAGGTAACATATTTAATCGATTAAGGTTTCAAGATCACAGCTTATTGTAAGCGCAAGAAGAGCCATTTTAAATGTGAAATGCTGGTACATTAATAACCGGTGTAACCGCCAGAATGTTATTGCAAGCACACAAACGTTCATGCATTGTGTCGTACAGGTGCTGGATGTCAGTTTGTGGGATGGAGTTCTATGCTTGTTGCATTTGGTTGGTCAATACAGGGACGGTTAATGCTGGTTGGGGGTGAAGCTGGAGTTGTCGTCCAATGATGTCCCATACGTGCTCGATTGGTGAAAGATCTGGTGATCTAGCAGGCCACGGCAACATGTCGACACTCCTGTTGGAAAACACTCCCTGGAATGCTGTACATGAATGGCAGCACAACAGGTTGAATCACCAGACCGACGTACATCTGTGCCGTCAGGGTGCGTGGGATAACCACGAAAGTGCTCCTGCTGTCATAGGGAATTGCTCCCTAGACCATAACTCCAGGTGTAGGTCCAGTGTGTCTCGGCCGCAGACAGGTTGGTTGCAGGCGCTCACCTGGCCTCCTTCTAACCAACACACGGCCATCACTGGCACCCAGGCAGAACCGGCTTTCATCAGAAAACACAACAGATCTCCACTCCGTCCTCCAATGAGCTCTAGCTTGACACCACTGACGTCGCAAACGGCAGTGGCTTTGGAGTAAGTGGAATGCACGCTACAGGGCGTCTGGCTCGGAGCTGTCCTTCAAGTAACCGATTTGAAACAGTCCGTTGTGTCACTGTGGTGGCAACTGCAGCTCGAATTGCTGCCGCAGACGCAGTACGACGCGCCATGACCATACGCCGTACACGGCGGTCTTCTCTCTCAGTAGTGCCACATGGCCGGCCGGAACCCGGTCTTCTTGAGGCAGTACCTTCCCTTGGCCACCGCTGCCAACAATCATGCACAGTGGCTACATTCCTGCCAAGTCGTTCTGCAATATTGCGGAAAGAAAATCCACCTTCTCGTAGTCCTATTACACGACCTTGTTCAAACTCTGTGAGCTGTTGATAATGGCTTCTTCGTCTTCTTAAAGGCATTCTTGACTAACATCAACACACTCCATCGAATCTCAACAGTAACTAATGCTCACGAACGTTACAGCGCGTATTTACAGCAAACCTACTTTGCATGTTCCGAGGGGCGCTACTAGCACCACACGTATGCGCCGAGCGCGAAATTTGCATAGACGTCATCTTACAGATGTACTCTCACCGCCTACCAACTGTCGTTTATCTAACACAACCCCTTCTTGGTGTTGGGATTTCTTTTTCCGTCAGTGTATATACACTATCTACCAGCAAGTAATTGGACACACCTGTGATAGCAAAGGAAAACGAAGTTTATTCACCTTCAATAGTTGGTGGACCCTCCACGAGTGGCGATTACAGCTGCGACCCTCCGGGGCATACTCTCAACCAGGCGTTGTACGATGGCTAGCAGTATTTTTTTCCACTCGGCTTGGAGAAGACAGGTCAGTTCCTTCACCGATTTCGGACGGTGGGGGAACCCCTTAAGTCGACGTTCCAACTCATCCCAGAGGTGCTCGATAGGGTTAAGGTCCGGGCTCTGCGCAGGCCAGTCCATTCAATTAACCCTATTGTCACCATACCAAGCCATGGTGGACCTCGCAACATGACAGGTGGCATTGTCATCCTGAAAGTAACATGGGTCCACCCCGTAAAACTGCCACAACGTAGGAAGCGCATGGTCATCCAAAATGGTACAGTAGGTCTCGGTGTTGAGTCTACCAGGAATTGCGACCAAGGGTCCTGTGCCATACCAGGAGAAACACCCCCATAGCATAATTCCACCGCCGCCGAACTTCACAGTTGGCACAATATATTCCGGCAGGAGGCGTTCTCCAGGCAGACGCCAAACCCAGACCCTGCCATCCGAACGGTAGAGGGTGAACCTTGATTCGTCGCTCCAGAGAACCTGTTTCCACTGTTCAACGGTCTACTGCCGGCGTTCTTCGCACCATGTTAGCCGAGCAGCGCCATTGGACTTGGTGATCAAAGACTTGTGGGCGGCAGCACGTCCATGATAACCGAGTAGATGGGCTTCCTTACGGATGGTATTCATTGAGAGAACACTCCCGGATGCCTGTTGAAACTCTTCGCGGATGTGGCCCATTGATTTGGTGCAGTTCTTTTGAATTTCTTTGGCCAGCACCCGTCGGTCTCTAACTTCCAGTTTTGTGGGTCTGCCGGGTCGGGACACATTCCGACAGTCACCTCTCATCTTCCACTTGCCAATCACGTAGGCCACTGTCGGATTTGGGTACTTCAACTAGCTGGATATGTCACGTATGGATTGGCCATTTCTGTGATACCCGACGATTACACCTTTCTCGAAATCAGAGAGCTCCGAACTGCGTGGCATCTTGGATGCGACTGGTTGCGTTGCTGTTTCCCACACGATATTTAATGGCGGCGGCCGTGACGTGTATCAGGACCGCAGTTATTATAGATTGCCAGGGTGTCCAATTACTTGTTGGTAGATAGTGTGTGTGTGTGTGTATATATATATATATATATATATATATTAACCTTATGAACCCTGTAGGCTGGTAAACCGGCTTGAAGAAGCAACGCATATACCCGATTGGCAGGTTTACAAGCCTCTGCATTTACCGTCATTACCCTACGGCCCATGAATGAAAACACTGTGAGAACACCGTACAAATGAAAGAGATGAGAATGTCGACGAGTCAGACAAAATATACAAAAGCAGACCAATTTTGGATATTATTCTGCAAATTTTCACAAAATTATGTGCCGGATTGTGAATTATCACTCGATTAAGGAATGACACCCACAAAAAATGCACTAAGTATAAAACAATACATAAAAGACAAACCAATCAAGTGGGGTCTAAAAACTTATCTTTTATGCGGAAGCAAAAGTGGGTGCATTATGAATGCGGAAATCTATACCGGTAAAGTTGCTCTGAATCAACGAATGGAGAAAGCATATGGTGTAACAAGCTGTTTGGTACCTAGGTTAAACAAACCATTAGAAAATCATGATCATTGCATATTTACAGATAGATTTTACACTTCTGTGAATATAGCAGAGTACTTGATGGAAAAGCAGGGTACACAATTATGTGGTACTGCACTGACAAATAGAAAGAGGTTCCTAAAAGAACTGATCTCCAAGAAGAAAATGGACGGGGAATCTCACTCATTGCTGTACAATGAAAAATGACTGCTGTCGTATGGTGCGATAAGAAGCCAATATATTTTTTGTCTACGAAGTTTATCGCTGATCCCGATGTGACAGTATTGCGCTATGACAGGAGGGAGCACAAACGAATACCAGTGCCATGCCCAGCTTTGGTGAAAGCCTACAATACCTATATGGGCGATACTGACAAAAATGACCAGATGATGAAGCTCCAAAGATGCAGACACCTTTATTTTTTATATTATGTCAAAAATTGCTCAGAAGCCCAGGGTCACGCCATTTGTAAGATGAGGAGCTTAGGGTTCAAAGGGTTAATGTATATCATCATCATCGTCAACCATTATCAATCCACTGCTGGACGAAGGTCTCCCCAAGTTTCCTCCACAACGGTCTGTCTTGTGCCAGTCTCCTCCATGTCACTCCCGCATACTTTCGAATTTCATCCACCCATCTTCCATGTGGTCTTCTTCTGGGTCTTTTCCTGTCCCTTGGAATCCAATCTAAAATTTCGGCTGTCCATCGATGGTCTGTCCTTCTGGCAGTATGTCCAGCCCATTGCCATTTCAGGGATTTAACTCTGATCATGATGTCTTCCACTCTTGTCATTTTTCGGATCCACGTGTTCCTCTTCTTATCTCTCCTGGTTACACCAAGCATGCACCTCTCCATGCTTCTTTGAGTTGTCTGCAGCCTTTGTATGTCTCTTTTAGCTAAGGTCCATGTCTCTGCACCATACGTAAGCACTGGAAGGATGCATTGATCAAACACTTTTCTTTTAAGACATAATGGCATATTGCTCTTGAAAATTATGCTGTTTCTTCCAAAAGCTCCCCAGGCAAGTTTTGTATGCCGATTAATTTCTTCACAAATGTGACCCTCACTTGATATCTGCTGTCCAAGATAAACGTACGTGTCTGTTATCTCCAGCTTTTCTCCATCAATCGATAAATCTTCATTTCTTGTAAAAGCATTGAACATCACTTTTGTCTTCTGAAAGTTCATTTTTAATCCCACTTCTTTACTCTTGTCAGCAAGTTCCTGCATCATACTCTGTAGCTCTGATGGGGTAGTTGCAAAAATGACTATGTCATCAGCAAAACGAAGGTGGGTTAGATAATCTCCATTAATCTTTATGCCTTTGTTTTCCCAGTTCAGTGATTGAAAGACATTTTCCAATGTGGCATTAAAGAGCTTCGGAGATATGGTGTCACCTTGTCTCACTCCTTTTCCAATTTTTATGTGTGTTGTATTTTCAAATAGCAGAATCTTTGCACTTGCATTTTCATAGATGTTATTAATAATATTAATGTATGCATCTTCAATACCGCAGGATTTCAGAGCCATTGCAACTGCTGATGGTTTCACCGAATCAAAGGCTTTTTCATAATCGATAAAAGCCATGCACAATGGAAGTTCATATTCCCTCGCTCTTTCAATTAGTTCTCTCAGTACGTGGATATGATCTATTGTGCTGTAGCCACTCCTTAATCCAGCTTGTTCTCTCGGTTGAGCCATGTCCAGTGTCACCTTCAAGCGGTGTGAAAGAACTTTAGTGAAGATTTTATAAACCACTGATAGGAGGCTGATAGGTCTGTAGTTCCTGAGATCCTCAATGTCACCTTTTTTATGTAGCAAGATCATTGTAGCATTGTTCCAATCCTCAGGAATTTTCCCTTCATTAAGGCATCGAGTGAAAATTTGGGCGAGTACTGTTTCGATTTCTCCACTTGCTTCTTGTATGATGTCTACAGTAATTCCATCTTCTCCTGGAGCTTTTCCCCGCTTCATGTTCTTGATTGCATGTGCAACTTCTGCTGGAAGGACTGGAAGAACTCTGGTACCTTTCATGATGCCTGGAGTACATGTATCATCTCTTTCATATAATTTGGAGTAGAAATCTTTCACTCTTGTCAAAATTTCGCCTCTATTTCTTGTTACAGAACCATCTTCTTTTCTCAGTGACATAATCTGTTTTCTTCCCTTACTGAGATGTCCTTTTTCTATCTTTAGGCTTTGGTTGTTTTCAATTGCTTTCCTCACTAGTTCACAGTTGAATTTCCTGACGTCTTCAGTGATACTTTTTCGTACTGTCTTGCATAGCTCTATATATTCCACTTTGGAAGTCACATCTTCTTTAGTTGTCCTCATCTCTCTTCTTTTTTGCATCAACATTTTGGTTTTTCCTGATAATTTGTTCACATGTAATTTGTTCTTAGACCCAGCTAATTTTGTTGCTGTTTCCATAAGAGCTTTGGTTACTTTTCTGTTAACTTCAGAAATATCCACTTCTTCCGATGTTAGGCCTTCTAAAGCAGAGAATCTGTTCTTCAGTTCCAATTTGAAGGTATTATGGTGTTTTTTAAGGTTGGTTATGTCAATACATTTTGTTTGTCTTATGAGCTTGCTACGTTAGAGTTTAGTGTTGAGGTGCATCTTACATCTCACCAATCTATGGTCACTACCTGTGTTGAACTTGTTTAGCACACTGCAGTCTTCTATGACGAATTTTTTGTTACACATAATAAAATCAATTTCACTTGTCGTCCCATTTGGATGTCTCCATGTCCATTTCCTGTGTGGCTTTTTCTTGAAAAAGGAGTTCAAGATGAAAAACCCTTCTGCCTCTGCAAACTTTACGAGAATATTTCCATGCTGGTTTCTATTGCTGTGACCGAATTTACCTGCTGAAGTTTCATTCTGTTGCTGCTGCCCTATTTTTGCATTGAAATCTCCCATAATTATCTTCAAGTGCTGCTTACCTTTATTATTTAGATCACGAATTTCCTCATAAAATTCTTCAATTTCTTCTTCAGCATGACTTGTGGTGGGTGCATAAGTTTGAATAATCTGAGCCTGGTATCTTCTCGAGAGTTGGATAACGAGTCGTGCAGCTCTGTCAGAGGAACTTTCAACTTCTACAACTTTATCCTTCAGTTTCTTGTTTATTATAAATCCAACACCACTAGTTCTGCCAGTATCTGTCCCACGATAGTAGAAGAGATGTCCACTTTTCAGTTCGATGAGATCTTCTTCTTTTCTCCTTACCTCACTTAGCCCGACGATGTCCCACTTGATCCTTTGTAGTTCCTCTTCCAATTCAAGAAGGCTTGAATCAGAAGATAGGGAGCGTCCGTTATACGTAGCCAAGGTCAGCATCAGATGGCAGCCTAGTCCGGTCCTGCGGGGATTCTTAGCACCCTCTGCCTTCATGTCGCACTGGCAGCTGCCTTGGCCAGGTACATTCCAGCTGCCGGAGACTGAGGGCCAAGATTTAAGTTGTGGAGTCATTTTGGGTCGGTTTGGCCATAACTCACCACGCTGGCCAAGCGGGTTGGTGAGTGTGGGATAGCATTTCCTCTAATCCCGATGGTATAGTTATACCGCTATTGGCGGTCGTCAGAGCCCCTTTAGTGGGAACAGGATGTACCACGAGAAGGCGGGGTTGACATTTGTCAAGGAGAGGCTGTGATGTTACGCATCACCTGACCTTACATCCCTAATGTATATATATATATATATAAATAACAGAATTGTGATTATATATACGCATAAATAATCAGTCAACGAGTTTCGGCTTCCTCAAAATCTGTAATTGCCCCTTCCTCCGAAAAAAAAAACTCTCTGAATGCAATGTTGTGTGTGGCCGACCTTTTCTGAGGTGGTCAGTGATGGTTCCAGTCTAAAAGAACCTTTTAATGGTCCGGTAGACAAACATTTGGCTGATTTTAAGCTTTTTAAACATGTTAAAATCATGGAAGCTGATTTTCCTATTTTATACAATGCTATTACAGCCACACAGTTCTCATAATCACTCCATTCCATGGCAAGAAACATGAAACACGTTATCTCCTCTGTGGCTGAATGCATAATGACTCACTAGCTGCTTCGCGCCTCATGGGTAGTCAGTGACATTGCACACCAGTTGTGCACCATCTGTTGATTGTTTGTAACTGTATTTATGTAAGACTAGGTAGTTGAAGCCAAGGTCAAATAAACCTGGACGCTCCGCTGTGGGATTGCGCCATTGTTGAACATCACGCTGTAGTGAAATTTCTTTGGGCAAAGGGAGTGAAACCTGCTGAAATTCACCGAAGGATGTTGGCTCAGCACGGAAGTGAAAACAGCATGATGCAAAGAAAAGTCTATGAATGGGTAGAACAGTTTAAAGTGGGAAGAACGAGTTTAACTGATGAAGCTCAATCTGGTTGGCCATCAACATCGCACACACAAGCCCAAATCAACAGGGCAAATGACTTGATCAGAGAAGACAGACAGATTACGTTGTCTACTGTTGCTGCACATTTGGACATCAGCTATGGATCCACACATGCCATAGTGCATGATGACTTGGGGTGCCGTAAAGTTTGTGCAACATGGGTACCCAAACAGCTTACTGACCTGCACAAGCAAATCAGTAAGCTGTACAAATCAGTAAATAGCACGTGGAGCTTGCGGCCCAATTCCTGAAACGTTATGAAGAAGATCGGAGTGGAATGTCACCGGCAACAAGACATGGGTTCATCACTATGAACCAGAAAGCAAGAGACAAAGCATGCAGTGGAAACCCCCATTTTCTCCAGCAAAGAAGAAATTCAAACGACAGCCCTCCACCAAGAAAATCATACTGACCTTCTTTTGGGACATGAAGGGTCCTATTCTGGTGAATTTTCAGGAACACAGACAAACAGTGACCAGTGCAACGTACTGTGCTATGCTTAGAGAGAAACTGAAGACTGCAACTCCCAGCAAAAGAAGAGGAATGCTGTCAAAAACATTCTTGTTGCACCATGACAATGCTCGTCCCCATGTAGCAGCCACAACAGTGGAGGCAATGCAACAACAGTGGTTTGAACGTCTTCCACTTTCCTCTTACAGCCCTGATCTGGCGCCATGCAATTGTCTTTGCTCCACTTAAAGGATCTATGCGGTTGCAGGTTCACCTCTGATGATGAGATTAAGGAAACTGTGCAGACCTGGATTCGGGAGCAGCTGAAAAGCTAGTGTAACAATACAAGAAGTGCATCAACCTGCATGGGGACTATGTGGAGAAGTGAGATTACTGTTATGTTAATTTACTCACAGTTACCGGTGTTAAAGGGTATGTTGCCTATACTTTTTGATACTCCCTCGTATTATCCTATTATCCATGGAACTAAAGTACTAAATATACTTAACATATTTTATATTAATTTTCAAGAGCAATATGCCATTATGTCTTAAAAGAAAAGTGTTTGATCAATGCATCCTTCCAGTGCTTACGTATGGTGCAGAGACGTGGACCTTAACTAAAAGAGACATACAAAGGCTGCAGACAACTCAAAGAAGCATGGAGAGGTGCATGCTTGGTATAACCAGGAGAGATAAGAAGAGGAACTCGTGGATCCGAAAAATGACGAGAGTGGAAGACATCATGATCAGAGTTAAATCCCTGAAATGGCAATGGGCTGGACATACTGTCAGAAGGACAGACCATAGATGGACAGCCGAAATTTTAGATTGGATTCCAAGGGACAGGAAAAGACCCAGAAAAAGACCACATGGGAGATGGGTGGATGAAATTCGTAAATATGCGGGAGTGACATGGAGGAGACTGGCACAAGACAGACCGTTGTGGAGGAAACTTGGGGAGACCTTCGTCCAGCAGTGGATTGATAATGGTTGACAATGATGATGATGATGATATTGTCAAAACATGTATTTTGGACACATTCTTTATTGTCTATTTAATAAATCACAGACAATTATTTGCCTCGGAACAAGTGCTTCATGAGCATGAACAGTTTTACCGTATAGCAGCAGTTCAGGCAGCACATTTTTACATAAGTGCTCAAATCTTAATGTTACAAGTGTTTACCATTTACTGCAGGAACTGACATTATTATGCATGTAAAAAAAAACAAAAAAAAACAAAAAAAAAAAAAAAAAAAAACCAACAAGAACAGTCTTTCCTTTTTCATTGATATGGGGAAAAAAATCACATTCTGTCAGATCAGAAATAAATGACACATTTATTAGGAACTCATCTTCAACATAAAATTGGATATGATGTTCAAGAAAACTCAACTTAATGCAAATGTATATTTTTTTTAGGAAATAAAAAAATAAATGGGAAGTCATGTGCTTAAGATATAATTAAACAATGGTGGTTATACAAATTTCTTTGTTAAATACTTGAAATTACAAACATTTTCTTTCAATAAGACATTGTGTGCTACTCTGACAAATTTGAAGAGCATTCTGAGTGAATTAGCGAAACTGAAGTTTTACATCAAGAAAACTACATGCATGTAGTGGAAAAAAAAAGAATGTGAAAGGAGATAACTGTTAGTCAGGTATTCTACTTGGGCCACAGCAGTACCGTTAGAACTTGCAAACCAGCTATCCTCGTCCAGCAGAAGTGTTTGATAAAACTGATTTTCATTCAACTGTAGACAGTGCCCATATATTCAAAATTATTTTTGTTTTGACTTAGAGAACTTTGTAAAAGACTTTATATTGCTATCCTTAATTATACTTTAATTACAAATTCAAACAAAAGCAGTCTAAGGGCACATAACATACATTTCACTTTCTCAAAATGCAGCTTAACAGGAAAATCTCCTGGAAACATAACCAGCAATATACAGGGGTGTGCAAAAAAAGCATTGCATCAACTGTGAAAATCATGAATTTTTAAGTTTACCTCTCTTTTAACTAACTAATTTCCATAGTTATTTCTATTTATTTATTACTAATATTTATGCTGTTACATTTGAGCTTCATACATATACAGTATGTCATTTCATAGTTAATTTACATAACAGCAAGAGGAAACAAGGAAAAGGCCCAGTAAGGCCAAACAAGACCTGATTCCCCACTAACAATTAAGCAGTCAAGGAATGCTAAGAGTGGTAAGTGGTTAAATTAAACACATTGTATTAGTTTCAGCATATCATTGCCTTCTACCTTGGACTTTGAACACCCCCCCCCCCCCCCCACCCGCCCGGTTTTGTATTAGTAATTCATTAGAAATGTTTTTAGTTTTTTTAATTAAATAAATTAATGTTATTTATTTCAGTTAATTCTGTTGGTAAATTGTTGTTCCAAAATTCTGGGCCAATATAATTTATACTTTCTTTCATCATTAAGGATTTTGGGTTAATAAGGTCATAGAAGAGATTTACCTCTAGTTCTATAGTTATGAGTAATTAATTTTACATCTATAATATTGATATGTAAATTATTTTTTATTCTTTGAAACATTAATTTGCCAATGTTAAAATTAAGTAATTGAGATATTGACATAATTCCGTATTTATTAGGATCCACATGTAAGTGATGATATTGAAAAGTTTGTTGGTTATTTGGGTGTAAAGAATTATTTTTTAAGTCTATTAGTCTGATAAACTTATTTTGTAGTCTTTGCAATTTTAATAAATTTCATCGTTTATAGGTCAATAGATGCAAAATTTAATGGAGATTTTAAAAATGTCTTAGTTTTTCCTGTAGCTACTTATGTTTTTAAGATATGACATAAAATATGGGGTTTGACAAACACATTGAAATTCACGTTAGCTATATATCATTTGTTCCAGCCAATCATAGACATTCTTTTACCTAATCGGCTGCTTCCTAATGCTATCCTAATCATGCTCCAGCCCTTATAAGGGTTAACACAGAACTACTAGGGCATTGTAGTGGTCGCTTCTTGTTGTCATTATTAGGGTATAATTTGTGTACATTCTCAATAATGGTTAAAACTGTGGAATTATCCACAGCGGACAGAGTAAAAATAGTTCTTCTGAATGAAGAGGGATATTCTTCAAGACAAATTGTTCAAAGAGTGGGCTGTAATCAATCTACAATTATTAAGCTACTGAAGAAAGTAAAAGACACTGATGATATTAAAAATATGTGTCACAGTGGAAAGCCCAGATCCACTACAACCAAGCAGGACAGAGTGCTCAGAAAGCTAAGCTTGGCAGACAGGAGGCTTAATTCACCTAAATTGCTTCAACGATGGTCTGAAGTGACTGCTGTTACTGTTAGTACATCTACTGTTAGGAGGAGGCTGCTTCACTATGACTTACATGGTGGCAAAAGCAAGCATAAACCACTGTTAACTGCAAATCAAAGACAGCACAGACTTCAGTGGGCAAAACAGCATATCACATGGACAACCTAGCAATGGGAAAATGTTCTTTTCAGTAAATCAGAATTTTGCCTTAATGGGAATCAGAGTTGTGGCTATGTAAGGAGATTCAAGCATGAAGAATTCCATCCAAGTTGCTTAGTGACTACTGTTAAGCATCCGGTGAAGGTCATGGTTTAGAGCTGCATATGTGCACATGGCATTGAGATCCTTCATATTGTTGATAGTACGGTAAATGTACAGAAATACATCTGGATATTAGAAAACAAGATGCTACCATCATCTACAAGACTTTATGATGGCAATTTTATTTTTCAAGATGACAATGATCCCTGTCATCATGCTCAAGTAGTGAAAAAGTGGTTTCAGTAAAAAAATGTTCCAAATCTTGATTGGCCCAGTCACCGGACTTAAACCCGGTTGAAAATTTGGGGTTCAAAGTGCCGTATGAACTATAAAAAAAGAAGCCAACAACCAAAATTCAACTCACTGAAGATGTCATTCAAATTTGGAATTGTGCTGTACAACCCAATTTTTTACAAAACTTTGTTCACAGTATGCCAGCAAGATGCGAAGCTGTGATTAAAGCTAAAGGCTGGGTAACAAAATATTAGGTACACTTTATAATTTTGCTTCATTATATTTCTGTATTTAAACGTTATTTCATTCCTTCTGAATTACAAAAACGATTTATTGCTGTAAACTTTATTGGATAAATGATGCTTTTCATAATAATTTAGACTTGGTTATGTTTTTTGTAATGTATCTTAAGAACAGAAGTAGCTACAGGAAAAACTAAGACATTTTTGAAAACTCCATTAGAGATTTTGCATCTAATGACATATAAATGATGAAACAACCATGCAAATTAGTTTTTTAAACAAAGAGTTAAACTTAAAAATTCCCGATTTTTGCATGTGATGCAATACTTTTGCACATTACTGTAAGAAACACATACAAATCTCACCCTGTTGAGGTACTCGTTTGCTTCAGTGCTACAGATAAATATGAAATACATTCTATGGCACTATAAATATGATACCCAGGAACAAGTGATTGGTATATAAGAATTCTAGACACAACAGTTCAGTAGACTATTAAGACATGATTACAGTTAGAGAGCAAGGGAACATTTTTTTTTCACATACGGGTGAATTGCATGGGGGTAGTCAATATTTTGCAAATCCCCAATGGTCTGCACCACATGAAGCTACTAGGCATTATGGTAGGAAGTCATCCAGGTATCAACTACCATCCTGAGGGACTTTCCAGTATGTTCATTGCAGCTGGTCTCTCAGGGCAACTACAGTCTGTGTTGGTTGCAGATAACAGCCACAAGTGATTAATCTGGACACCTGCCTGGCAGGGGAATGTTGACAACAGGTCACAGACAGTCCTACATAACTTTCTTTAGTGATGTGTGGCATGGTGTCAAGCACCCCTGCAATGTAGGGCAGTCAGTCCTGTGAGTTCCACAAACATGACTGGAATAACAAGATGCAGGGGACTGAAACAACTACCAGAGATGAAAGACTATCATAACTTTTATCGCACTCTGAACCACACCACCTGCTATTCAGACATCTACTGCATATTGTTCAACAGTTAGTAGCAGACATGAAGCACTGGCCATGATGTCTCCACATCTGTATACACCAATGAATGACCCACAAACATATCTGGGATTCATCACTAAATATTATACAATGCCATTCTTCATTGCAAGTGGATTGACAGCACTAACAAGCATTTCCTGGAACCCAGAAGAAGGCAATGCACTGGAAAACATGCATGCAACCCTGCCTCTGCAAAGTTATCATAATATGGTTTGCCATGTAATGGGGAAGAATAATTATGGAATTATTTGTCTGCTGATGGTTGTTACATCATCACTAGCCTGTTACAAACTGGTCATTTCTTTAGTAGAGTTGTCCTGCAGTGTACCCTAAACCCTTGCCAATGACTACATGGAACTTACCATTGCTGTTGTTATACTAAATGAATGTTTTCACGTGGTTGCAGCCAACATGCACCACACTAAATTAGCTTGACCACACTACCTTGTGGTGGATGGTTGATAATCTGTCCTCTCTCAAACACTGTATGCTGGTGATATGGCTAATGTACCTGTTATTTATTTATTTATTACTAATAGTTGTTTCAGGGTTGAACAACCACCATGAGCAACTCTTAGAGCTATAAGCAGCTGCAATGTACATTATACCGGGGCATTCTATTGTACACACAGGCTTCATTCTGTGGGTTCTAGAACAAAATGCAAAGCAAGTAAGTGGACAGATAGATATACTGGTAAATCTTCTCTGATGCTGACCCTCTCCTGAATTTTCTGAAATGAAAATCATTTTCACATCCTACTGTGTTTCACTGATCAATCAATTAGCTCAAAAAAAAAAAAAAAAAAAAAAAGAGCTCTGGGTAGTACAATTTTAATGTCAGATTGTACAACTTTAAACTAAGACTATATTTTCAATTTTGTTTATTTAAATCTGAAGTTTAACTAAAAAGAAAACCTTTTTTAACTTGAAAAACATGTGCAGTTATTAAGTAGAAAGTCATTATAACATTTTTTCTATGTAGTTTGATGCATTGACATAAATAAAAAAAGGCACATACAACTAGTACAAATATGTGGGAAAACTTCATTTACTGCTACAACACAGTTGGAATTAATACATACGTGGAATTCATGAGTGTCTCCCTGTGTTCTTCTGCAAGAAAGTCTCCCTTTATAAGAACATAATCTCCATATGTTTTTCCATACCACGTCATCCAAAACCTGAATGTCTCGTCCATTTCCTACAAGTAATAATAATAAACATTTTTAAAAATCTTGACTGAAAAAAAAAACTGCCATCAAGTAGTACTTTGAGGTATGTGTTTGGCAACAACTTTCTGAAATAACTTTTTCTAGCAATCTGCACCCCAAAATAAAATAAAATAAAATAAAATAAAACCTGCCAATTAACTTTATTAGAGCAAGTACATACATACATACACACATACATATCATTAAGCTGTTCTCTGATATTTAGAGGTTAGCTTCTCAAAAGAAGTCCATCTGCCAGAATAACGTTTAACTGATGAAACTACATTTTACTTACTGTTGATGTATCAAACGTCTCCATTTACAGTGAACTCAGCACACAGCTCAAGCTTCTCCAACATTCATCACACATCTCATGAAAGGGAGCAGACGAATTTATCAAAAACAAATTCGTTGAATGGGAATTCACCAAAAAACAAATTTATTGAACGAGCAATACACCGAAAGATGACTTTTTTGGGGGAAAAAAATGAAACAAATTCATCGAAAACGAATCTGTTAAATGTAAACTCCTCAAAAACAAATTTATTGAATGTGCAGTTAACCAAAAGATGACTCTTTCGGAAAAAAAGAAAGAAATTCATCAAAATGGAGTTTAAGACAAGTGGTCACCCCAGGAGCAGAAAGTACTTAAAACTGTGATGTGCATCATCACAGAACAAAGACCCCTTGCAGGACATATATATATATATGTTTTTAATCTTAGATTTCAGTGCCTTGTGGATTATTATTTTTTTATCTTAGATTTCAATTTCCTTCCAGAATATTTTTTTACAGAACATGTTTTGTTAAATCTTAAATTTCAATCCCTTGCAGAATATTTTTTTATCCTAGATTTATGAGGCACGCTCACGCACTCCACATCTTCACTGCTCTTGTCTATATCATGACAACTCTGCCCATCTGCCTGGAGCACTCACAACCCCCCCCCCCTACACACATCCATCCACTCCTGCCATTTGGGACAGCAAGAGATTTTGTTTCTCTCTGCAATTTTTGAAAGACCCTCTCTCCATTACTACATTGTCAAAACGGCTATAAAGCCCAGTGCTAAACCAGCTGATATTGCTAGGGAGGGTGTTTGTTAGGTCTCCGTCCTGGAAAAGTCACTTCAAGTTAACAACAGCAGAACATGTGCATGGTCTGTACATGGCTTTTATTGCTCCCAAAAATGTCTGTGAGAGAGAAGGTTGCTTGTTTCAAATGTGATAGTCAAATAATTATAAAAAAATTAAAGCTGCATTATCAGGGTAATCATCCTGTGGGAAAACGGTAAAGCACCATTCAACTAACGAAAACATTGTACTAAATTTATTTTCCAATCAGTTAACAAAAGCACAAAAATTGTTGAAATACAAAATAAAGAACTGAGCAAAGTAGGAAAAGTGGATAATTTTTCCAGATGAAAGCTCTCTTACAACAAGCTGTAAATGAAACAAAAATAGAGATCCCAAAATTTATTAAGTTTATTGTTTTTATCCTATCTGTGCCTATCTCTGATGCAATCTGTGAATCCTAGGGTTCAACAATTGACAAAATTGTCTGTAAAAGACCCAATACTAATGGTGGAGATGATGTTATAGTTGGAACAAATGAGATAAATCAATGTTTATAATGTCAAACGGAGCACCACCTGGACATAAATCAGTCTGAAAACTACTGAAAGCTGCCCTAGTTTCTGTCCATGGAACAAATTACCCCAAATACTTTGTAAATAGTTCATACATGTAAATAGTTCATTCATATACGACAGGAATGGCAACACAACAGGTCGTAGAATGTTGTCGACATACTGTTGAGCCGTGAGGGTGGTATGGAGGACTACTCAAGGTGTCCAGCTATTGTAGGAAATGGCTCCCCAGACCATCACTGCCGGTGTGCAAGCTGTGTGCTGTTCCATGGTAAAGGCAGGATCTGTGCATTGGATAGCTTGTCTCCAAACATGTAGGGGCTGGTCATCGGTGCCAAGTGAAAACAGTGACTAATCACCGAAGACAATGCGACACCACTGGACACTATATCCCATGTTGATCGGGCCCGACACCACTGAAACCGGTGCCAGCGATGCTCGCTGGTGAGTGGTAAGGGGCTGATTGGCTTTCTCGAATGTAGTCCTCATGCTGCAAGTCATGAGGACTACATAGTATATATACTAAGTGAACTACATATATATACTAAGTGGCCATATATACATATATATACTAAGTGCAGGGCTGCCAGCCTATCACACCCAAGAAAATAGTTGCTTTAGTAGCCTATAATGGTAAAAATAGTAGCCTAAATAGTTGCTTTAGTAGCCTATAATGGTAAAAATAGTAGCCTAAATAGTTGCTTTAGTAGCCTATAATGGTAAAAATAGTAGCCTTAACAACTTATGTTAATGACTAAAATAGTTGCCCAAACAAGTGTACAAGTTTTAGAATGTAAGTGCTCCACACCAAAAAAATTTTTTTGTTTTTTTTTTTAATTTCAAACCATGGTGACAAAATTAGCAAATGTTCACATTGGGGGGGGGGGGGGGGGTACACACACACACACACACACACACACACACACACACACACACACACACACACACACACACACATCCATACACTACAAAACGGGCATCTTAAGTTTCGATATAATGCTACTCAAGACACTCAGAACTATAAAGGTTATGGAAATTACACCCCCCCCTTCAAAAAATCATTCAATTATATATTAAAAACTACTTACATAAACTAACCTGATACAAACTTTGGAATTACAAAACACTTCCTTCTTTGTCATTGTTCTGGAGGACAGATGTTCTAATCTGTATCAAGTTAGTACGAAGATCTTTCTTCTGCGTTTGTGATTGGTAAAAAAATATAAGATTTTCCAAGTGGGCTTCATACACTGTGTTGAAAAAAAATGTTGTGTATTTCTTCTTTCAAAGGCCATAGTTGTGGTCATTCAGTGTTATGATGATCACTTGTTTTATTCTGTACACATAATAATCGTATTTATCTGATATGAGGTATATCAAGAATCTCATTCGAATAGATGAACATTTGGAAATATTTCAAACTTGTCTTTTGTACAGCTATGACAATAAATATCAAACACTGTGAATGTGTTTAGTATGGAACAAAAACACAAAGCCTAGAACTAAAAAATGAAAACTTGCAGTTTATTATCATCAGGAATGGAATGGGTATAGTATAATCTCCCTCTTCAATAATGGAAACTCTTTAAATCATAAGTAATAATAATAACAATGGTGCGTAACATGATTTTGAATTATATTGTAAAAGAGTACATCTTATTTTGATTCCCATATTTGAAAGGTAAACGTGAAAAACCTGTCTGAAAGGTCTTCATTTCATCAGGGTATGGACAACTGTCTTACGATTCAAGCTCAAGCCTGTGTAGGTCAGGTATAATTGATATGAAGCATTACACTGATATACACCTGCCTTGATAATGTTACAGTCATTCTTCACAGTGTCCTTAATGCTTTTGAGACAAATATGAAGAAATTGCTTTATCCTGTAAAATTATTACAACTCATAATTATAGAAATAAGAAAACAAAAAACTTGATTTTGTTCTAATTTGGGTTACTTTTATAACAGCAGACAGTTAAAATCCCTAAATGTTAACCATGATCGATTTTCAAAGCTCTAACAACAGTAAAACTAAGATTATCCTTACACCCACTGATGACAGTAATAAAACCAAAGCTCAAATTTTTGGAAATGATTGTTTTATAACTCTTCTGAAAATTACTGTCATGGGACATCAAAAACTTTTATGTGATCCCCCCCCCAAAAAAAATATGCATAAACAAACTGTTTTTTTTATCATTTAGCAATTTTTTGGGGAGAGGAGGGTAGTCCCCTTTCCCCTTTAAAGTTTATGTTATTCTTATACCATGGTAGCAATTTAGAGGAGTTATATGCAGTAAATTATTTCAAAAAATTGAGTGTGAATTTATACCACTGCCATCAGTGAATATAAGGGCAGGCTTAATAATAATAAAAAAAAAAGATTCCTCATTAACCTTAGATTTATTCCTTTTTTGAGGTTTTCTGCATAAATGCATCAATTTGGGAGGATTTTCTTTTATGAACTACCCTATTAATTTTTAATGCTTCAAGTTCATGTTGTCCTTTCCTTTTGTCGGGGTTTCTCTGCTCCTTTTAGAATGCCATATGCAACTCGTATTGCAGGTATGTTTTTTTTTTAATGCTTGCTTTAGTTTCTCATTGGCTTCTTTAAGCACAGAGTCTGATGATTCTTGTACTTCTCTTTTTTTCTTGAACAAGAATTTTTATCTTGTTTTCCATGTTTTCTATAGTTTGCTTTCTGCTCTTCAAATCCTTTATTTAGCAATTCTTGTTTCAATCTCTCAGCACTTTCTTTCTCTGCTTACAGTTGCTGTTCCTTTAATCTCTGCTACTCTTCCAAATGGCTGCTATATGACTTATGTGCCTTAAGTGCTAATTTTATTAGTTCTTTGGTTATTAGCACCTTTGCAACTTGGTTGTTATACATTTTTAATGCAGCTCAAATTGTTAGTCTCTCATTCAACATCTTCTCAGACATAGATGCCTTCTCATCAGAAAGAACTCTTCGTGATACAGAAGAGCCTCTCTCTACATCAAAGTTGCCACGTGATAAAGCAAGGCATGCTTTCACAACTTTAACCAAAGATGGATATTTCCAGTCTCCAAATGTCCTTTGATACAATGTCTCTCCAAAAATTATCAATCCTAATTTTGCTGTTTGGAATAAATTCTTATACATACAAGTACATCTGTAACTAGACCCACGTGATTAGAGGAACGACCTACTCAAATGACAAAAAGTACCATCTCGTTATTTTTAACAGATATGCAGAAATGTCTCACCAGGTTTTTTTTTCGATTACCACTTAATTTTTTCATTATGAACAATTCCTAATTTATATTAAACAGTTTGTAGACAATGTAAAGTGAGTTTAAATGTCTGTTGGCAAAAACATGCATTTTCTGTGTCATTTGGAAAGTAAAGCTGTAAAAACAATCACGCAAATTTATTTCAATGAACATATCATTCATGAAATTCTAGGTAAAAAATTTTTGACTTTAAATTGATACATTTAACTGCAAATAAACTTCAGTAAGCACAGTAAACAATAGTCTTTAATATGGCCAAGGCAAGATACTGGCTCACTCCTGGCACTGCCGCATTCCAAACAAAAAAATAAGACACTTTTTTGGCGGAATATCTTGATTTGAGTAGGTCGTTCATTTAATCACATGTGGGTCTAGACTATACTTGCCATTGACTTTCCTCCATGATATTTGCAATAAAGCAGAAAGCAATAAACTTAACAAGACATATCGATAACGATTCGCATGGTTCATACACTTTTTCAATCACAAAATTCCAGGAGTTTTGGATTTTTTTCCAGGACATACGATCCAAATGCTCTTACTTTAAAATACAGTGAAACCATAGGTCTGTTCAATTTGTAACCTACAACAAACAAATTCCTACATGCTTGGGCAAACTTAATGCAGAATGTTAAAAATGTTGTCTGCTACAGTTAATCAGAAACTTAGAATCACAGATAAATACTGAAATACCAAAACTGTCACTGAAAATGTGACCAGGTTTAATATCTAGTAAACTTTTATATACAGCATACTACACTGATTTTGAGAAAACTTCTTTTTTCTACTTTGGCTTTAGTTCAATTATTGAAGCAAATTACAGAATAAAAAAATCCCCATAAAACTCAAAAATACATAGGTATGTGGCATTTCTCTTGGAATGCTTTTATATACCACACAATGAATACATAAAATACTATTTATATTTAATTATTTTGAAATAATGCTTACATTCGAAATTTAAGGGTAAGGAAAGGTGAAATATCTAAAACTTTTTCAAAGGACCAAAGGGGTTGTTATTTCTTAAGCACATAATCATGGGAGCAAGTATTTGTGTTACATTTTATTTAGAGAAGGAATTTTCAACATAATATCGATGCTGTAGCTATGTTTTAAATGTTTACTCGCCAGCAAACAAAGTATGCACAAAAATTTCCAACGTGAAATGAAAGAGAATAATGGGAAAACATTATGTCCAAGGGTTGTGTGCAATTGCATTAATTAGTGATCATGGCAATTTAACTGGGCATGATTAAAAAACTAATTATAGAAGCTCAGAAAATACTAAGAAACAACTAGATTTAAGTTTCTGACATTAGAAAGCAATCTGATTTTATGGCAAATTTCTATATAAAGTATTTATTACAAAATTTCAGTAAAGGTAAAATATCCCCCCCCCCTACCATCACACACACAAAAAAATCAGCTATTTACTTCCACCAGTGGCTAATATTTTTTTACGAAAATTAACAAATGGCGCAAAAACGTTTCCCATAGCAGAAGGAAGGTATTAGAGACAAAAAGATTTTCAAATTGATCAGTTAAAAGGAGAGATATCGAAGGAAACATAACATGACTATGCGTTTCAGGAGAAGAATTTTGCATAATGGAAAAGTTGAAAACAGGAGAAGAGCATTCTTATAGCAAAAGCTATGCTAAAGAAAAAGAACTTTTCAAATACGTCTCCTGGAAGCAGAGATAGCAAGAAAAACGTTTTGACCTTTACAACCCCTAGGGAGAAAGTTGTACATTATTTGAAGAGGATCTTCTTATTGTAGCAAAAATCTTATTCACTCTCCATCTTTATTATAGTGAATGGCATACAGTAAAAAAATAAATTTCTCAATATGGTTCTTACAGGCAGAGATAGCCTGCAAACAGAAGTACACAAGTACCACCTAGTGGCAGAATTGTGAACCACAAACCTCTTCAAACACAAACCTAAAGTGTTCTATAAGGTAAATGGTATCTGGTGTTGAAATAATTTTTTAAATCAGACTTTTAGAAGTACAGATATTAAGAAAAATAGATTAAATATTTGCACCTCTAGCGGCGAAATTGTGCATTATTTTGTGAAGAAAATACAAATAAGGAGTTTTCATAGTTAGGTATCTGATCGAAAGAGAATAATTTTCAGTCGGGTTTTTAGTCTGCAGATATTGTTGTAAAGGGAATTTGAGCTTACACCCTCTAGTGGCACACTTGTGCATTAAGAAATATTTGAAATTTTATGAGAAACATTTCACACTGAAAATGTTCTCCAACAAAGAAAGAATTTTTCAAATCGGACTCCTAGAAACAGATATATGGACAAAAATCAGATATACGTGTATGCCCCCTGGTGGAAAAATTGTGCACTATTTTAAGCAGGAAGTATGCTCAAAAAGTTTTTTAAGTTGAGCGGTATCGGTTCACGGAAGAATTTTTTCAATCGAGTTTCCAACTCAGATTTTGTTGCAAATACATCAGAAGCCAAAATAAACAATTACGCCCCCTGGTGGCCAAATCATTCTTTACCAGAAATGAGAATTTGTATGCAAAACATTTCAACCTCAAGAGCTGTATCCGACTCAGGAAGAATTTTTCAAATCGGACTTTTAGAAGCGGAGATATTGGAAAAATCACGATTTACTGTTACGCCCCCTAGCGAAAAATTTATGCATTATTTGAAAAAGGGACTGTAACTAAAATAGTCTTCGATATAAATGTCATCAAAAGGAAAAAGAATTTTTTTAAATTGGATATTTAGAAGCAAATATAGGAAATGAAATGCATTTTAAATTTGATATGATCTCCATTTGCGCCCTCTAGCGGTGAAGTTGTGCATCGAAAAAAAAAAAAAAAAAAAAAACGGAACGAATGGATCACCATTCTCACATTTTAAGCTTCCCAATACCAAAAGAATTTTACAAATCGAACTAATAATTGCGGAGATATGGTCTCTCCGGCAGGACAGACAATGTGATAACATAAGCATGACGCAAAAGATGCTAATAACGCAGCTTCAGTTCTCCTAAACAAGAAAACGGATACCACCACCCCCCTCCACACACACACACACATTTTGCAGAGGGTGGGGAGGAAAATTTGTCAGACATAAGTTATATCAGTAGAAAAACCCTCAACTACAAAACATCGTGCAGGGACAAAAAGGCAGGAATGGATAAAATTCCAGGACATGTAACAGAATTTTAGGACATTTCCAGGACAAAATGGAATTCCAGGATGTGTACGAACCATGGATTCGACATATACATATCGATATCAAAGTTGATATTCATGTGTATCAATATTAAAACTGATGTCATACAAGCACATCGATATATGCAACACAAATTATGTTTTCAAAAAAATAGTAACCTTACAATTAAAATAGTTCAAGATTTTTCTGAAAATAGTTGCTTTTGGCTGTTTTTTGTAAGAAATAGTAGCCATAGTCACCTGTCATCAAAAACAGTAGCAATAGTCGCCACTTCCATACCTGTAGACGATGCAATATGGCCACAGATAATTGAGAGCAACCAATTCGGTTGCGATTGTGTGGCTCTCACAATTGCTCAATCCTTGCATTCTGTCATTGCCTTTGGCTGTCCACTGCCCGCATGCCACTGGATTGTGTATTTCTCAACCCAATGACGCCAACATCATCCGATTGCCATGTTGCTCTGATCCAAATACTTGGCGATATGGCGACTTGACCAATCGGCTCCTCTCAGCCCAATTATACAGATTCAACATGCCAAGTGAAAACAGTGACTCATAACTGAAGACACCACGACACCACTGGACACTATATCCCATGTTGATCAGGCCCAAAACCACTGCAACCGGAGCCAGCGATGCTCGCTGGTGAGTGGCAAGTGGCTGATTGGCCTCCTTAAATACAGTCCTCATGTTGCTGGCAATGGTCCGGATGGCCACTTCCATACCTGTAGACGATGCAATATGGCCATGGATGGTTGAGAGCAACCAATTCGGATCTGACTGTGTGGCTCTCACAATTGCTCGATCCTTGCATTCTGTCATTGCCTTTGGCTGTCCACTGCCCGCATGCAGCTGGATTGTGGCTTCCTCGACCCAATGATGCAAACATCGTCCAATTTCCTTCGTTGTTCCAATCCAAATACTTGGCGATACAGCGACTTGACAAATCGGCTCCTCTCAGCCCAATTATACGTCCTTTCTCAAGCTCGCTCAGCTGCTTGTATTGAGCACAGATTCGACATTGAGGCAACCACACAGTTCATGGAGGTTAATGCAACTGAAATCTGCTGTCACAATGGTCCCTGCATGTGAGCTTTGCTCTTGATATACTCTCCTCAATGCACGGTTCCCATGTGCTGTGGCAGACCCCTATTTCATCCTTGGTCATTATTTTTTAAACATTTGCATGTTCGTGGACCTGAGGTACTTGCATGCAGAGTTTTATTACGATCAAATGACTTTCTTGGGACGCTTTGTCCTTTTTTTTTTTTTTTTTTTTTTTTTTTTTGCAAAGAGTGTATTTAAACAGGGTTTCAATTGACGGTAAGTAATTTTTTAAAGTTGTTTGTGTTATTGTAATTTATTCACCTGTTGTTTGTTTTGTTTTTTATGAAATTTGGTCAAAATGTTGCGTGCTTTGCCCACAGAGCATTTACAACTCTTGGAAGTCATGCTGCAGAACACTGAACATTCTTCTGTTCCTGGGGTGGCCCCACTAGACATCTGGGCCACACACACACTTCAGGGACAGTATAAAAATTGCAGTTTCTTGGTTTCAGATGTGCACAACAAATTTTATTGTCACTCATAAGATCAAAATTTAATTGAAAACTCCATTGACATAAATAAATTATACTTATACCAACAGAAACATGCTCTGTTGAATTGTATTAGAGGTCAAGTGAAAATTGCACTTCCATTTGGGAAAATAAATTACTGTGACTTTGTAGATGTTTTAAACCTACAGTGTACAGTGAAACAAATAAATTATAGCATGACTCATGCTATAATTCCATTGGAGGATTTTTTTTGTTGTTGGGTGGATATTTGTGAGATTTAAAAAAAAAAATATTTCGGAAGTGGTAAACTGCGGAGATTTTGTCAGTGCCAACTATTTGCTTCGGCAACGTGCACACGACCTCATTCCGCCAAAGAAAAGTGGCTTTCAGTGTCGCACTTTTACTGAGACTCAAAACTTTAATAATAAGACCTTAGGCCGGGGCCCTTTTAAGAAGTTTGATCCGGCCAGGCTTATATTCATAAGGTTTAAATAACCTGTGAAGTTCATACTGTTGTGCTTTTACTCAAGTACCAAACATTAATTATAAGGCCATGGGCCTAGGCTTTTTTTTAGCAATTTTTGATCCTCTGTCCTCATATTCATAATAAGTCAAACTAATAATGCAGTGCTTTTACTTCAGAATCAAATATTAATAAATAGACTCTTGGCCTAGGCCTTTCTAAGTTTTTATTTTGTCATGCTCATATTCATAAGGTTTTGACACCAAGTCAAGTTAGTAATATTACACTTTTACTTAGGCATCAAATATTAATAAACAGGCCTTAGGACTAGGCCTTTTTAACAGATTTTGTTCAAGTGTGTGAACTATTCATACTTCAGTAAAAGTGCAATATTACTAACTTGATTTGGTGTCCAAACCTTATGAATATGAGCACGATGGAATAAAAACTGTTGAAAAGACCTACGCCTAGGGCATATTAATTTATTTTTAGCACCAAAATAAAAGGGCAATATTACTAACTTGTCTTGGTGCCCAAACCTTATTAATATGAGCATGACAGAATAAAAACTCCTAAAAAGGCCAAGGTGTCTATTTTTTAATATTTGATGATTAAGTAAAAATGCAATATTATTAACTTGACTTGGTATCCAACCTTTATGAATGTCAGCACAATGAAATAAAAACTGTTAAAAAGGCATAGGACATATTAATTTATTTTTAGTGCCAAAGTAAAAGCACAATATTACTAACTTGACTTGGTGTCCAAACCTTATGAATATGAGCACGGCAGAATAAAATCTGTTAAAAAGGCCTAGGCACTATTAACAAATGTTTTGTGCTTGAGTAAGAGCGCATTATTACTAACTTGACATGTTATGAAAACCTTGTGAATATCAGCAGGGTAGTTGAAATAATTCTAAAGAGGCCAAGGCCTAGGGCCCTAAACTATTGTTTTGCACCTTAGTAAAAGTGTAGCATTATTATTTTTTATATTAACCATACAACCATGAGAACTATGGGTTGAAAGTTGCGAAAATGGCTCTAACCCGAGGCTTCTATTATTATTAATGCCTTGGTAGAACTGCAACATTACAATAAGGTATCTGGATACAAATAATTTATTTTCCGTTCAACCAATGCAGAAGAGTATGAAGAGGTGAAGCAATAAAATTGTAATCTTTAGAGGTGATCTATAGATAGGGATCCCAGATACATTGGAAAAAAATACAGGACACTTACGACTGAGGGTGAAAGTTTAGTATGCGCATCCATCACATATGCCAGTCTTACAAAATGATTCTAACTATTCTTATTAATCAATCAGTCTTGCTCACTCTTGCAATACTTTTCTGAAGAATGAATTTCACTTAACAATTGTTTGTTTTTAAGAATCATGTCATGAAAAGTTACACAATACTCATTGAAGAATGATTTTTCAATAAACATTGATTTTACAGTTTTTACATACAATTTGTTTTTTCTCATCAGTCCACAGTGTTCATGCGAGAAATAATCTTTCAACACCAGCATTTGTTCCAGGGATACACATAACAAACTCCATTACTTTCTTTAAACTTGATAGTTCTCGATATACAATTAAAAATCCCCAATCACTTACCCTAAAAAACATTGTAATTTCCATCCACAACACACTTCAAGCACGTCAATTATCGTAATGTTGTTGGCCTTCAAAGGTTTACAGACATCTTGCTTACGCTTCCTTCTTCTGGGGATGAAACTTCGTATTTATTTTTATTTAATTTTATTTGCTAGACAAACAACGCTGGCTTTTTTTTAGCCATATGAGATGTAACCATAGCTCGTCAATTCCATAAAAACCACACAAGCATACTACTCATTCATACATTCAATTAAAAAACTATGTACATATTTACACCACATTACAGTTCAGTTCCTCTATAGCTCTCCTCTATAGGATTTCAACATGTCCTTCACTTCACTATCTTCTTTGGACTTCAGAACTGTTTTCACTTCCATTACTTCATCAAACAAATCAGATTCAACAATGTTTGATATGGCAGCAGTCTGATTAATAGTTTGGACTGTTTGAAGAACATTTTCCCAAGATAATGCTGTTCTCAGTTTCACCCAAGACATACTGTCACGTGCCCCCTCCCCTCCCCCGATATCAATCTGCCATGGCTGTGCATGCCTACGTAATGAGAGCATTGATCACAAAGTTAGACGCGGGAAAGAGCGTCACGGGAAATAACAGTCAGTTTGCGGGAAGTTTTGGTTTTTCAGTCTTGAACTCTAAAATACAGGACAAAAAGCTGTGCCAAAAAGTTTTCTCGAGACAACGGGACACATTAGCCAAAAACGGGATGATCCCGTATTTTACGGGACATCTGGGATCCCTATCTATGGAGGAAGTAGACGAAGTGAAATCAAAAGCGTGATTCTTGTAAGACTGCCTAACGTTTTTTGCAGTTGACCTACATGAAAGTGGACACAAAGAAATAAAAAATGCAATTTTTATACATTCCCTAAATGCTTTTGTGACCACTTGACTAAATTCCACTTACCGTCAAAGTTTTCGAGAAAAGCTTATATACAATATTGTATCTTTTGGTGATTCCGCTTTCAATGAATTCGTTTATGAAGAATTCACCAGAAGCTCTGATTTTCGAAAAATTTGCTCTTCGATGAATTTGTTTTTTGATGATTTCATTTTCAAGGAATTCGTTTCTGACAAATTCGCTGAATTCACCTGGAGCCCTCACAGACCTCTTGTATTTGCTAATCTTTTTTCATGCAGATTTTTCTGAATCTGGTCCTCCCTTTCCTTTCCACTACCTTTCATTCCTGCCACTTGGGCTGAAAAAATTCTCATAGTAAGCATCTGATCGCTCATTCTTTCAAGATGGCTAAACCATATTAGAAAAAGTGAAAGAACTAAATCCTGGAAAGAACAAGGACAACGTATTGAATTCTTCAACTTTAAAATACATCAACTTATGGCTACCTTGGAGAAGAGCCAAAAATGTTAATGTTTTTAATAATTCAATAAAATGCTACACCTCAGATTTCTGTAGCTTGTTTTATTTCACACCAAAATTTTTTTAAACTTGCACATCTTTTAAAACATCTCCAAAGTAAAAGTGCAAACTCTGTTTTCCTACAATGGATCGCCTTAACAGCAGAGTATTCTTCACATTAATTAAAAACAATTAAAGATTCTACAAACTCAGAAGTAAATCACTTGATGCTGTTGAGTTATCCACAGTTTTCAAAGTTATGCAATTTGAGGCCACCAAAAATAAAAAAGATAAAGTTGTGGTATCTGACACTTAGAAACTAAAAATCAAAAACATACTGGAGGCAAGTAGCAATATACAAAGTTTTAAAAAACCTCTGGAACTGAGAATGAACATCTCAAATTTAATGGTCAATGTATAGCTGTCTCACCGTACGATAAAACACCATGTCTCCAAGTTGCAAAAATAAAACATTTATTTATATCTACAAATTAAAAACCTAGCTGAAAGCTAGTACTTTCTGAGATCTCAAGTCTCCATCTACAGGCTCCAGTGCCACAAGACAAGACCGTGTATCAGACATATATATGCACTCCCCCACATACCCACAATACATCACTCATTCCACCGTCGGCAAATGGCGTTCGCCGACGCTGAGGTAAAAATAAAAGTGAAAAAATTATATAGGTGTAATAAAAGCCACGTATAACCAAAATAGGGAACAATAACTAAACTAAAGAATAAGAAAGCAAAAAAAGACAAGTTCATTTATGAAATCAGGATCCTTCATCAGTGTGGAACTCATGTGAAGTGGCCAGTCTTCTCCAAGGGCTAGGAACATATGCAGGATGTTCCAAATTACAGCAAGAGTCACTATGGTGAATTATGCACAGACTTTCTGCAAGAAAGATAGTAGATTTTTCGACATCAGAGTTCAAAATTGTAGTACCATTCCAATCTGGGAAATAACCCTCTTGGTTTACTGCTAAGGTAAGAGCAGTATTTATAGTTCCTGATCTGAGGGTGCATCGGTGTTCCCTCAGTCTGACCGATAAGGTCCTAAGAGTAGAACCTATGTATTTTTTCATAGCCAAATCAGGATCAGGGTGGGTTAAGGGTATACAATATACACCATGTTTTTGAAGAGGGGCGATCCTGTCTCTGTTCTTCCTGATCAGTGAAAAGATATTTCTAGTTTTCACTCCGAAGTTTAAATGGTGTTTATGGCACGCTTTTTTGAGGATAGGTACAATATTAGGATTGTACTCCAAACTCCCGACAAATGTGGACTGTCTGGTTTCCAAGGATAACTTTGTAAATTTCAGTCTTCTACTCCTCAGTAGTAATTGTTGAAATAGTTGTTCTGAGTATCCAAATTGTCGAGCAATTGTTGACACTGTGAAAAGTTCCCGTTTTCTAGCTCTACAAGATGAGGAATGTGTATAGGCACGTCCAATGAGGAAACGCAAAGCGGCAGTTTTGTATTGCATTGGATGGGAAGAAGTGAAAGGAATGATACAAGGGTTGAATGTAGGTTTCCTGTATACAGAGTACTTAATACTCTGAGGAACTATAAATACTGCTTTTACCTTAGCAGTAAACCAAGAGGGTTATTTCCCAGATTGGAATGGTACTACAATTTTGAACTCTGATGTCGAAAAATCTACTATCTTTCTTGCAGAAAGTCTGTGCATAATTCACCATAGTGACTCTTGCTGTAATTTGGAACTTCCTGCATATGTTCGTAGCCCTTGGAGAAGACAGACCACTTCACATGAGTTCCACACTGATGAAGGATCATGATTTCGTAAATGAACTTGTCTTATTTTGCTTTCTTATTCTTTAGTTTAGTTATTGTTCCCTATTTTGGTTATAAGTGGCTTTTATTACACTTATATAATTTTTTTCACTTTTATTTGTACATCTGGAGGAGAAAAGTGCATTGCCCCAAAGCTGACTGAATGATACCACGAGGCATCCACTTGTCATCAGTACCAAAATGCCTCACATGAACTAGATCACCAACTTTGAGAGATGGTAACTATACATTATGTTCATCAATACAAAATTACATTTTGTTCCAACATGTTTCTCCATTGAGAGATGTATTGGGTGGTTGCAGTTGAAATGGCCGATTCCAGGGTATTGCCACTGATTGACGTTCTGTTCGATTGGTGCTGTAAGGCAGATGCACATGTGATATGTCACATGGCACTGTGGGCTGTGCAACAGAATTGTCAGTACGTCATGGAGCAAAATCAAAATTCATCTTGTTGGTTTCTTTTTTTTTTTTTTTTTTTTTTATGAGTTTAAATGGGGCATTTGGCATCTGAGGCAGCTTGAATGTAAATACAACATTTTGTGATGGAAGCCAGTGAGCAGACCATGCCTCGTTGGTCCACAAAATTCTGATGAAGCGAAAAAACTTGATGAGTGGGTGCCGCGTGCTCTAACCGAGTGACACAAGGCACATCACCTCAAAGTGTGCTTCTCTCTCTGCTTAACAGGAACAAAAGGAAAGGATTTCTACAGCGCATTCTAACTGATGAGAACTGGATCCTACATGATAATTGTAGGCATTCTGCTCAATGTTTTGGATGCTGATGATGTGCCCAGGAAAATGCCAAAGCCAGCCCTACACCCAAAAAAGTGGTCACTGTATGGTGGTAATCTGCAGGCATGATCATTATTCATTCTTGAGACCTGGTTAGACCATCATGGCAGAACGCTACTGTGATGATTTGCAACAAATGCACGAGAAACTGCGGAGAAAGCAGCCAGCCTGGTCAACTGATGCTGCATGATAACGCTTGCCCCTATGTCGCATAAATAATTGTGCAGAAACCTCACCACAGTTAGGATATGAGACTCTGCCACACCTCCACTTACTCTCTCCAGACCTTGCATCAAAGGACTACGACTTATTTTGGCACCTGGACCATTTTCTGTCCAAGAGGACCTTCCAACAATAATGCAGCAGTTTACCAAGCATTCAAAGCCTCTTACTTCTAGAGAACCAGAGTCTTTCAAAGTTGGCATGAATACCCTTGAGTCCCATTGGCAGAAGTGTACTGGATGTCAGTGGCAACTATTTCGCTTGATGGGCTATGTTGCTTCCACGTTAATGCTCACTTTCAGTGCCCCAATGAAATGAGTCATTTCAACTGCAATAACCCAATATCTTGACACAGAGACTAGTACGAGGTGAATGACATCTGACTTATTAAATCAGCATTAATTATGTTGGAGATAGTAACTGAAATCCTAGAGGAGTGCATCTTTTTCACTAAAATTCTGGCCAGTCCTACTGGCAATGATTAACTATGCCCTTTCTTGTGTTGTTCCTATACATATTGCACAGCTTTTTTAGCTAACCCACAGGATGGTGGGTTAATAAGGGCCGTAAATAAATGATAAATTCTATCACCTTACAGATGCCTGAAATTCAGTTTAGGTGAACATAGTACCATTTTTTCACTGGCTATGAATGCATGCAATTCAAATCTTGCAAACAATTCATACAATTTTCTAAAAGTTACTAACAATGTAGCTTCAATCCATCTGGAGTATAAGTCTTGTATGATCTACAGAATTTGATTGTTTCAAGGGCTAGTAAAGTCCACATGAAATTTGGACAATGACTTATTGGAAGCTGCCTATATGGCTGAAAAACTTTAGCTGGAATATCCTAATTTTGAATACATACACTGCAGTTGTATGTAGTTGTTTTAGTATCAGTACCTAGATTAGGTCACCATCACACTTTGATGGGTGCTATGTAGCTCTTGTATTAACCAGAATAAAAACTTAAGACATCATTATTTTGTTTACCCAACCTCTTCCTACATTTAATTCAAATTTTTTTCTTTTTTCTTTTATGTGTAAGAATATCAGTACCAGGTTTGTTTTTAATGAATTCAACGAACTCTTCCAGGCTTCAGTTAACTGAGTGATTCGCATTAATGCTGAATCAGTTTTGGTAGCTCCATATACGCCTTCAGAGAGCTAAGGGCCATTATCTACAATTTCCATCGGTAACACTTACCTGAACAGGTATCTATCTGAACATGCTGCAGGTATAAGAATTAAACTGCAAGCACCAGTAGCTACATTAAATTCATTCTTTGCAACAAAGTACTATACATGCTCAAAAACTGAACACATGAAACCATTAAGTGCTAGAATTTGCTACAGTTGAATTTAAGAAAACTTTTAGGCCTGTATTTACATGCTGGTACTTGGTTTGAAAAAAAAAAAAAAAAGAAACTTACTTTATTTCCACACAAATCAGCAATAATGATGGAAATACAAAATCTTAAAAAAAAAAAAAAATCACAGCTGGGTAATCTTAATATCCCTTGAGTTATCATGAAATATCCAAAACAGTCCACAAGTTTAAATTAATAAATTCAAGATTCATACAGCTTACCCCCTAAAAAAACCAAGAAGTTTTCAATCACTTCTGATTGTTTTTTCAAGATTTTGCCCAATATATAATTTTGGGCACTGAAAATTGCATAAGAAATTGAATGCACAATGAAAGTGCCATTTTGCATGTCTTTCATAGCCTGGTCCACTCAAAATTCCTCAACATAACAAATGTAGGAAAGATCCAAACTGCACTGATAGTACAATTGCTCAAATGTTTAGCATCTGCAAAGTTTTTTTTATGTGAAGCTTTCTGTTCAGTTGTTATTTAATCTTTACAATCTTGCTAAAGACAGTGAAGAAATAATCAATCTTCACAAGTACACAGAATATAATGCAATAAATCACAGTACGATTTCAGGTGTGTCAAGCACATTTACTGGGATTCACAAGTTTTAGCAGCAGGATTGAAGTTCATTGACTTACATAATCACATGTGCCTATGTACCCAGTATTTCAGACAATGTTACACATTTACACCCATTTTGCCATTTCGCATATAATATTGTCTTCTGTGATAATGTGCCTGCTTTCTCTTCTACTCTATTTTCCGTTTTACCTTTCTTCTTTGAAGAAATATAAAATTTTGCCACTTTCCTTGCTTTTTTTTTTTTTTTTGAGATTGGTTATGACCAGGGCTTTTTTCAGCTGGTATTCATACCAGTAAACATTTTCAAGGAAGTCACTAAAAATTCAGAAAATTTAGCATGGCTTACTCTAAGTAACAGAAAGTATGGCACGCAGTCTCACACCAATCGAGTAGAGATGGACAAACCAATTCTATTGATAGAATCGATTCTTTTGATTCAACTCACCAGGAAGAGTTGTTCGTTTCGGTCGTTTGATTCTTCTGGTTTAGAGAACAATGTGTCCAGGGAATCGATTCTGAGTCAGATCCTTTCTTTCATTTAGGTCAGTGATTCTTACAGTTTACAGAACAATCTGTATCTATGGAAATGATTCTGAGTCAGATCCTTTCGTTCGTTGATAATTTAAGGTTTAGTGGTCATTTTTTAAGTTTAAATTTGTTTTTAATTCTTATGGAAAATTTGTTCCTCAGTTTTCTTATCAGTTTGTTTCAAAACATTCACGTATTTTATTGCATTTGTACACTTCTGAAAAAGGTAAGATTTTCTAACTATTAGAACATGAACCTCAACGAGACTCCCTGGTGAAATTTTTATGTTTAGTAAGAAGTAATTCTGACTGATTTATTCAGGGAATCGACTCTATTGTGGAATTGATTCTTTTCTGGAAAGATTTGTTCACCAATGACTCAGTTTAATGATTCATTCTTTTCGAAGGCATCGTTCACGAACGACACATTTCGACAATTGAGCCAATCATAGCATTTATACAGCTCTGGCAAAACCTAAATCACATCAGCATGCTCTCCTATTGTTCTTGGTTTTTCAGAAAGCCTGATAAGAGAGACAAGCTGACCAGCTAGTGTAAATCACTCTCTTGACCCTATAAAATTTTATGATAGCCTAAAACACTGCATGGAAAACCATTTTTGTCAAACAATGACACACAAATACCTGTATGGACGAAAGTTTTATATCCTAAATGTTGGTCATGCAACACTGAGGAAAATGTAACATTTGGCGAGATGGAAATAGCAAATTTTTGTAAAAGACTTGGGCTTCCAGAAAGACAGATCCTAAGAAGTTACAGTGACTACTTAGTAGACATGAAATTACCACCTGCCCTGTTGCCTCTTACAAAGATAATAAACAGCATACCTATTTCTACTAGCAAGTGTGAACGTGGTTCCTTGCAAATGAATTTGACTGTAACACTAACAATACACCTGAAGACTCTAAGTTCATTTATGTTCATTAAGCTGGTCGGTCCCTCCTCTATGTGTGTTTTGACCTTTACCTTACATAAATTTCTGGTTCCTGAAAAGTAGACATTTAGCACCTGACTCTTAAGAGCAAGGCACGGACACATGAAAATGGCAGTAATAATATATTGATGACTTTTTGGAATCTGCTTTGATATAAAGTACTCATGTTTGTTGTTGTTGTTATTATTATTACAAAATGAAAGATGATTCCACCTTTTCCTGAGGTTTTTCTCTTCCTTCCAGGGCAGGTATGATGTACCAAGTCAGGGAAGTGGTATTTCTTTTCTCTCAATTGTCCAGGAACTTCCTTACTATCCTACAAGTGTTCAAGATAGCTGCCTTCTGTAGTTCCATGTAGGTGTTAAATTGAAGGTCTAGTGCCTGCATCGAGCTGTGAATGGTCTTAGATACAACTCCTGTGGCTGCTATTACTATGGGGATGGTGGTGATGTTCTCCATATGCCACATTTCCTTGACTTCGTATCGTAGGTCGTTATACTTTGACAGCTTCTTTCCATGCATCTTCTGGATATCAATGAGATATGTTGACTTCTCCTTGGCGACCAGGACGATGTCAGGCCGATTATGGGGGGGTGGGGGTGGTCTTATCTGTTCTGATCAATCTGTCCCAGTACATCTTGTGGGTGTTATTCTCTAGAAGCGTTGTTGGCTCATACTTGTAATAGGGGACAGGCTCAGTTGTAATGAGGTGGTGCTTTCTTGCCAATTTCCGATGGAGGATCTTGGCAACTTGATTGTGCCTGTTTGTGTACTCTGTCTGTGTGAGGACTCTGCACCCTGCTGTGATATGTTGGATGGTCTCTGGCACTTGATGGCATTGCCTACATGTGTCGCTTTCCACTGACATGTCCTTCAGTTTATGCTTCCAGTAATTTTTGGTGTTTACAACTTGATCTTGTACAGCCATCAGAAACCCCTCGGTCTCTGGGAAGAGTGATCCGTTTGTTAGCCATGCATTGGATGCAGTTTTATCCACATGGTCAGATTGCAGATCGTTGCAGTGCCTTCCGTGTAGGACTTTCTTGCCCCAAGCTTTTTCGTTTGGCTCCCTCATTCCAATCTCGATGTTCTGAGTAGAGAGGTCTAGGGGCTGTGTACTTCTTGTCACTCATGTTTGTTGCTTGGTCTGATGGAAGTATTTTCTGAGGCTGCTGATTTTTTTGTCTAGGTGTTCCAGGAGATCAATCATTCCCTATCCTCCTTCTGCCTGTCCAACGGTCAGCCTTTCTACTGCTGACTTGGGGTGGTGCTGGTGATGTTTAGTGAGGGTTGTCCTAGTATTGCGCATTATTTCCTCAAGCTCTGTTGTGGTCCACTTGATGATTCCAAAGGGATATGTGAGGACTGGAACAACATATGTGTTGATAGCCCTAGTTATGTTGCAAGCATTCAGCTTCGTCTTCATTAGTCTCCCCAGTCTTTGGCGGCTAGAATGTTTTTGATTTCTTTGTGTTCTAGACATTGTGCCTGAAGCATACCATGGTACTTATAGACTTTTCCTTCCTCCATAACTGCGATCTGTTCTCCAGTCTTCAATTGGTAGCTATGTGCATCGTGCTTTCTTTGGTTCATACCTTGTGTCTTACATTTATCCAGGCCAAATTCCATCCCAATGTCATTGCTGATGCCCTGGGTGATCTGGATTAGCTGCTGGAGTTGGTTCTGCGAAGACGCGTACAGCTTGATGTCATTCATGTACATGAGGTGGGATAGCTTGTACTTGTTGGTTTTGTTGCATTTGATGGTAAACCCATACTTGCTTTCGTTGAGCAAGGTTGACAGCGGGTTGAGTGCTAGACAGAGCCATAGTGGGCTAAGTGAATCTCCCTGGAAGATGCCTCTCCTTATGTGAATGGGCTTGGTCGTTATGTTCTCGACTTTCATTGTTGTCTTACACCCTATCATGGCCACCTTAAGGAAGTTGATGACTACAGGACTTACTCTGTAGATCTCAAGGTCCTCTATCAGCCAGCTGCGTACAGAATTGTAGGCCTTATGGCAATCGCTGTATGCTATGTACATGTTGTGGTGCATCTTGAAAGCTTGCTCCATCAAAACAACATTGATGGTAAGCTGTTCCTTGCATCCTCTACAATGCAGCTGGTATCCCTTTTGCTGTTCTGCCATAATTGCTTGTCCTTCTATGTGCCTCATTATCTGATTGGTGATGCACGCTATTAGGATCTTATACAGCATAAGTAGACACGCTATTGGTGGATAGTTGGCAGGATTGCTTGTGTCCTCATCTTTAGCCTTAAGTATTGTTACTCTCTGGGTGAGGAAATCCAGGATTAGGGCTGGATCTTGGATCATGTTGGTCAGTTGATTTACCAGATGTTTGTATATACAGATGAACATCTTGTACCAGTAGTTGTGGATGTTATCAACACCTGGTGCTTTCCAGCTGTGTGTCTTAGCTATGGCTTGCTGAAGGTCCTGTATTGTGATCTTCCAGTTGATCATTTCCTGATATTGGCTCACTGTCCTTTTTTCTTGCTATAGCCATGAGGCTCTGCTGTTGTGGTTCGTATTCCTCGCCCAAAGCTTCAGAATTTTTATACCGCTTCACATTCTGGTAGTCCTTTGCCTTTGATGTCTTTCTTGGTAATGTTATGACAGAAGCTATTCTCATCGTTTTTTAATGTGTTATTATCCATATGTCACTGTGTGTTCTCTTTGTATCGTCTTAGTCTCTTGCTGATAGCTATTAGACTTTGTTTCAGTGTGTCTAAGTATTTTCCATTTGCTGGTTTTCTTCGAACCTAGTGTGGACTTGGCGCTTTTCAGGATGAGCTTTACTTTTCCTACCAGCTTCTTGGAACTATTTCCTTTTATGTCCTGTGCGAGTTAATCGATTTTCTTCCACAGTTCATCAACTCGACCCTGCAGTCTTCTTTGTTATGCTGGTAGGATGGGTTTCTTGGTCCTTTGTTCCTTCTGATGGATGATACTTTCCCCATTTCGTTTTGTGGCTGCAACTGCGGCACAGTACACAATTGTGTGGATGGATTCTAACGTGTAGCCATTTTCATCTAGGTAGGCAGGTATCACAGACTTGTTTATTATTATTATTATTAAATAATTGAAATCTATTATTATTATTATCATTTACATTGTACTGGTGAAAACAATGCAGCTGTGTAAAGAATGGGATGAGAGAGTACTGGTAAACTTTATTTTAGAAAAAAAGCACTGGTTACAGCAATTAAAAGTGACTACACTACACATGATAGAAAAATGCTAAGTTCTTAAAATAAATCAACACTACAGGAAAAAACAAAGCAAAAGTAAAACCAGCACTTATCCACCTATTTGTAAAATAACAAAAACACAAGTAATGAAGTATGTAACCATGCACTGTCAAAACATCAATTTTTAAATCTTAAACAAAATGTGTCAGTTTTTCAAGCTTTCCATTCATTCTTATTCAGTCTCTACAATTTGTTCCCTCAGAAGTTTTCCTTAAACTTTGATTTTATCAAAACTCCAGATCAACATTCATAATTCCTGTGTGAATCTCAGTCCTGCTGATAACAAGCTGTAATAATTTCCAATGGTTGAATACTGAGTAAGAACTGTTTCTTTAATAAATCTTCACAAAATTAATGATAAAGCAAAACAATCATTTGCAATGCATGACAATAAAAACATTGATATGTGCAACCAATGAACACAATTAATTGGCATCTTTGAAATATGGACAATTCACTATCCATCAAATGAAACCTATACAACAAAATAATAAAGTATTGGTAGGAATCACAGAAAAAAAAAAAAAAAAGAGGGGGTGGGTCACACTTCAGGGAACTCAAAGTAGGCAAATCTCCATAAGTTCATGCAGAAACCACAGAAACAAAATGTTCTTCAGATTTAATCGACCTGCAAGAGTGCTGCCACCACTGCTTTGTTGCCCACTCCACTTTGATATCACACTTAACAAGGATTTAAATGTGTCACACTGGTTTTCCACCAGGAACCAGTGGGGTTCTAAACCAGGGATGGATTACTCTCATACCCTTACATGCTCAAACCAGCCATTAAACCCTGAAACATAGAAAAGAAGAAAAAAAAATCTTCACCTTCCATCTTATTTAGATTCTCTTCATTGCAGCCTAGTGGTGAATGCTGCAGAAATATGATAATGCTTCGCAAAACAGACATCAGGACATTGTCCGTTGGGCTGAACAGCAATGGATACTGCAAATGAGGGTGTCAGCGGCATGCCCACAGGCAAATTCCAGGACAAAAATCCTTCAACACACACTTTACTATGACTTACACCCCTTGACACAGAAATGCATGTGCTTGAAAAGATGGGTGTCATTCTTTTGTGGCAAATTTTCCACAAATGCATCAATGATTACCAAGACTGTAATGTTACAAAGCTATGTTTCATACATACAAATCGATTAATATCACCCCCCCCCCCCAAATGTGTCTATATCTCCACCATTTGGAGTGTACAGAAGATAGAACAGCCATGGTGAGCTCACGGGAAGGTCACCAGACAGGGTTGGTTTTTGGTTTTGGTTTGAGGGTTTAACAACCACCATGAGCAACTTGATGGGCTATAAGTGGTCGTCCATCCTTAATTTAAGGATTTAGGGCCACTGATTCCAGGGAGGGCAGAGAGGCAGAGCCGTAAGACAAAACACAACACCCATGACCCATCTCAGACGAATGATCAGAAGCCAGAGCTTAGACCACTGAGTTACTAGGGTGGCCCAGACATTGTTGCCACTCTTGCTGCACTTGGCCACTACCATTTAATCAGCACCTGTGTGCCTTGCTCTGAAGAACAACCTGCAATGGAAGATTTTTTTTTGTTGTTGTTGGGTTTAATGACCACTGAGAGCAACTCAGTGAAAGAGCTATAAGCAGTCACCCATCCCTAATTTAGGGCCACTGGTTCTGGGGAAGGGGGAGATGCTGTAAAACACAACATCCATACCTCACCATGATTCGAACACGGATCCATAACAGATGAATGGTCAAAAACCAGAGCTTAGACGAGTGTGCTACCAGGGCGGCCCAGACATTGTTGCCACTCTTGCTGCATGTGGCTACTACCATTCAACCAACACCTGTCTGTCTGGCTTAGAAGAACCACCTGCAATGGAAGATTTTTTTTTTAAAGGTTTAATGACCACCGTGAGTAACTCAGTAGGCTATAAACAACTGCCCATCCCTAATTTAGGGCCACTGGTTCCAGGGAAGGGAGACAGCCAGTGCTGTAAGACAAACACAACATCCATAAATTACTAGGATTAGAACCGAGACCCATTTAGGAATGGAAGAGATGCTATCATCTACATCCCTGCACTGCATGTAAATGGAAGAAAGTAATGTCACTGTGGCCAGCCTGTCTACAGCTGCAATAATGAAGAGAAGTGATGCAATCCCTCCTTTAGTACTGAAGGCAGCAATCAGAAAAACTTTCATGGCTTGTAAATGACTGATTCAGCCATAATAGTAATGTTTTTGCATCCAAACAGAAAATTCCATGACTTCTCAATGATCCTTCACACACACAAATAATAATCAAGCACTTTTCCTAGTCTGGATCTGCTAATAAAATTCCAGAACTTTTCCAAGTCCCATGCATATCTTGTAAATTATGAGTAAGTGACTCCCAATAGCTCTACATAACTTTGCAAAAGTTAAGTAAACAAAAACAATCTAATATAAACTAGTTATTTTCAGAAATAAACCACTTATTACAAAATCTCTGTTTTGTGTGTGTTCTGTTCTCTCAAATATATACAGGGTGATTCATAAAGAAGTATAGTTTCCAGATGCTGTAAAACAGTAACAGTTGAAGACACAGACCACAACTGCTAACCGTTAGGTAGATGTAGTCATAAAGTTTGTGTCCCGCAACTGAGGGAAGCTGGTTAGGCGACGTGCGAGATTATCTCGATGAACACCTTCCTTGCCGATGGATTGGACGAGCTGCGGACTACAACATGCCACTGACCCAATGGCCACCCAGAAGTCCTGACTTAACACCTTGTGACTTTTTCCTGTGGGGGTACGTAAAGGACAAGGTATTCGCCCCTCCCTTTCCTGTTGATCTAGTGGAGCTGAAACAGCGTATCACAGCCACTATCACTGCACTTGATTCAGATATTTTACCTTGCATTTGGGAGGAAATGGATTACCGGCTCGATGTGTGTCGTGTGACTAAGGGTGCATATATAGAACATCTGCGACTGTCTCTAAAAAAACTTGAAACATTCCTCTACAATTCTGTTACAGGTAACATAAAAGATCTTACATTGTTCTTGTTTTATAGTGTGTTGAAACTGTATACTTCTTTATGAATCACCCTGTATTATTGCTACAAAAACCACTACACTTAAATAAAATATGGCGCTAACGAGCTAATTCCATAAAGTTTTTTTGTTTTTTTTTAAGCACAAATTAACATAAGTAATCAGCATTAAATGTCATTTGGCAAGAGTCACTTCAAGTTGCAAGATAATAAGGCTCTATTGCTACAGTCCCCTTTGAGGAGAGGGAATGGGACAACATTCAGTTTGTACATTCAGATTTCTATTACAACACTAAATGCAATATTTGGCCACTAATATTTTTTCCTTTTTCCACTGCCACACATATTTTGAAGAGGAAATGCATTTATTATTATAAAAACTCAAAATAACCAACCTCAGCATATTTTGCAGGAACTTCAGCCTTTTCAATACCAATACATTTTTTACAGCATGTTGTAGCTGCCATCTGAAGAACAACCTGCCCAACACCTAGAGAAAAGAAGTTAGTCATGAGATACTAGATAATCAGTTTTTACAATATTCAATGTGACATCAGTAAAAATAATTACACTGATAAATGCAAAAATAAAGAATAGAAATTGGGGGTGTGTACATACACTGCAGAACAAATTTAAATATTATTAACAAAGCATTACAAGTTTAAAAAGCAGAAACCAAGATTATACTGCAAGTGAGAAGATAAACAAATGATTCAACCTAAAGGAGTACAGAGGAAACAATAAGGAAATATGACATAACTGGGTTTCAGCAAGTGCACCAATAAAATAATCATCCTCAAGTTGCAGCATTATTGAAAGTTCATCAGCTAGAGAATGTGTGAAACAATTTGCACATACTGAGTAAGTTAGAGGGTTTTACAGTGCACAGGCCAGGGACAAAAAAAAAAAAAAATAATATTATATATATATACAATGGCTCTGAAAACCTGCGGTATTGAAGATGCATACATTAATATTATTAATAACATCTATGAAAATGCAAGTGCAAAGATTAGGCTGTTTGAAAATACAACACACATAAAAATTGGAAAGGGAGTGAGACAAGGTGACACCATATCTCCGAAGCTCTTTAATGCCACATTGGAGGGTGTTTTTCAGTCACTGAGCTGGGAAAAGAAGGGGATAAAGATTAATGGAGATTATCTAACCCACCTTCGTTTTGCTGATGACGTAGTCATTTTTGCAACTACCCCATCAGAGCTGCAGAGTATGATCCAGGAACTTGCTAACAAGAGTAAAGAAGTCGGATTAAAAATGAACTTTCAGAAGACAAAAGTGATGTTCAATGCTTTTACAAGAAATGAAGATTTATCGATTGATGGAGAAAAGCTGGAGATAACAGACACGTATGTTTATCTTGGACAGCAGATATCAAGTGAGGGTCACATTGATGAAGAAATTAATCGGCGTACAAAACTTGCCTGGAGAGCTTTTGGAAGAAACAGCATAATTTTCAAGAGCAATATGCCATTATGTCTTAAAAGAAAAGTGTTTGATCAATGCATCCTTCCAGTGCTTACGTATGGTGCAGAGACGTGGACTTTAACTAAAAGAGACATACAAAGGCTGCAGACAACTCAAAGAATCATGGAGAGGTGCATACTTGGTGTAACCAGGAGAGATAAGAAGAGGAACTCGTGGATCCGAAAAATGACAAGAGTGGAAGACATCATGATCAGAGTTAAATCCCTGAAATGGCAATGGGCTGGACATACTGCCAGAAGGACAGATCATCGATGGACAGCCGAAATTTTAGATTGGATTCCAAGGGACAGGAAAAGACCCAGAAGAAGACCACATGGGAGATGGGTGGTTGGTTGGTTAGTGGATTTTAGTGGCGCAAGGGCCAGGTTTGGCCAAAGAGCGCCAGACAAAGAACGATCAGTCACAGATTTTGAAAAGCGTGGAAAATGAGTAAGAGCAGACAGGCTTGGGAAAAGTAGAAAAAGAGTATGATGAAAGCAGGGAAGACAAGGTAGTTAATCAGATTTATAAAAAAAATTACTAACGGAGAAGGACGAACAGTCACTCTCCTCCCCCACACTCCTCTGCAATGCTGGCAGAGGGCGGGGACGAACTGTCACTCTCTTCCCCCCCATGTTCCTCTGCAATGTTGTTTGAGGCTGGGGACGAACTGTCACTCTCCTCCCCCCTAAGTTCCTCTATAATGTTGGTTGAGGGTGGGGACCTCGCTGAGGCCGAGACAGTTGAGGAGATGGGTGGATGAAATTCGAAAGTATGCAGGGGTGACATGGAGGAGACTGGCACAAGACAGACCGTTGTGGAGGAAACTTGGGGAGACCTTCGTCCAGCAGTGGATTGATAATGGTTGACAATGATGATGATGATGATGATGATATATATATATATAGAGAGAGAGAGAGAGAGAGAGAAAGAGAGAGAGAGAGAGAGAGAGGGGGGGGAGCATGCATGTGTAGAAATATGAGTAGATCATAGAGATCTACAAATCTCGGATGTTACACACATATTTTGTCTACAGTGCAATCATATCATAGAGCAAGTAAGTTGGAGGGTAGGTCTCAAGATCAATTTGTGATCTATTGAAAAGAATTCAGTTGGAAACATGAAATAATAACTAGAACCTAATACTTACATCATCCACTGGTCCATTATGCCACAACTGAAGGAACAATATCATAATATCTATAGCAAGGAATACAATAGCAAATGGAATAATCAACAGTCATTTGTTAGCTGGCTTTGGTTAGTCTCTAACAGTGTTACATGCAAAAACATTAGCACTGTTGCATTTAACAAAAGTTTAACATCACTACATCCCAATTTTGCTCATACCACAGCAGCTGTCTAGAACATGTCTGTTCTGCTAACAATGATTCAATATAATTTGCAACTGGCTATTTACAAAGACCACTGGTCCTCCCACAGCCCTTGTAACAACCTTCTGTAAAGAATTTCATAGGTAGTCTGTTATGGCAGCGACGGCTTGCGAGTTTGTGCAGTGGTAGTGCTGTTCATATGAGCAAAACATATGATAATTTACAACACATAATATGATAAATATAAAGTAAATTTACAACATAAGAAAAACAAAAATCACAGACTGTTTACAAGAAAAGTCCATTCCCTCCTTGTGACAAGCAAATACGCCAATCACCTTGTCATTTAAGTTATTTGACAACTCGATTGAGTTTTTTTTTCTGCACACAACATAGCCAACACTGATGGGTATTCTTCAGACATAGTGCTCTGTAAAAATGTCTTTATTCTTTTCATTATGGAAAAGCATCTCTCAGGCTCTGATGTTGTCATATGTGTTATGAATATAATTTTCAGTACACAATTGACTTCAGCAGGAGTATTTCCATCACAATCATTACCATTTGTACATATTGCATTGCAGGTTTTAATTTTGTACATATTTTCATATTTTAATCACATACCAAGAATAAATACATTTTGCACTCAGCAGGGGAATTTTAGAGCCCACTGCTTACTATTGGAGGTTGAAAGCCCTGGATACTTGATGGAATTCTTTCCTCTCATAAAGAACAGCAAGTTCAGTCTGCAGTTTTTCTTTATTCAGCAATAGATAAGCTACACAATTTCTTCAAGTTCCTTTGAAGGAAATTCTTGGTTGTATAAAAGGAAAAACTATTCAGACACAAACAATTTTGCTGCAGAAAGATGACCAGTGAACTTGAATCTTTCCTTTGCTTGAAAACAAATTGTGTCACAGACCTCTTTTGCAAGAACGGCTAAATCTTATATTGTTTTCGCTTCTTCAATTCAAAGGGGTCTCCTAAAGTTTCTGATGTTGAGAAGATGTCATTCCTAATAGCAGAAATTGTAATATAGAAATCCACTACATCTAAATAGACAGTTAAGGAGTTACCATTGTGGCTTTGAAGCTGATCATACAACAAGTTAATGTGTGTCATTACATGGTGGAAGAAAGAAAGCCAAAAGAGAAAAATTCTTGTCATTTACCATGTGCAGGAGTTCTGAAGATGCTTGGACTGTTGGGATGTACTTTGACTTTTGCAGCTCGTGAAAACATTCCTCCAACTCACCAACATTTTCATTTTCATAAACTGTGTTTAAAATTCTGGAATGAAAATTCCACCTAGTATTGGAAACTCATGCAATTCTTTTGCATATGCAGTCAAGCCTGGATAAGGCAGGGTGGTGACTGTGAGAAGAGGGTTCATATTCCTGAAAGACTGATGAAAAAACTACGCACTTCTGTATTTTGTGAAGGTGCTTTTTCTATTATTAAATTTAACCAATGGGTCATTCCACGCCAAATCGTCAGAGGCTATAAACCACACCATCTCAAGATTCTTATGGGTTTTTTTTTTTTTCATGAATAGATCACCCCAATGTATGAAAATCCCGAAAGTTTAATTTTCTTTATTTCACATAGATTAGAAGATATTAATTTTCGAATTTTGGTGCATGGCAAGCCTTAATCGCGTAAAAACGCAAATATCTCCGTAGTCTGGATCAAAAGAAGTACCAAAATCATCACTCCTTCGTAATTTCCCCCAAGGAATGGATTGCTGCAATGCATGGATTTCTATCTTCTTTAGTTTTTGAGTTATGTGCAATGGCAGAGCCTTTTTTCAAAACGTAAAAAAGCAATGTAGTACAGCACTTAGAAAGTCACAATTGTTTTTCGGTTTTAAAGAAAAGTTTAGTCTAACAATTTGTACAATATTCTAGAGGATAATGCTTACCTTGGCATTCCTTGCTAGCAATGAGAAACATTTCACACACGTTTTCCGGTCTCTGTTGATGTTATTGTCCTAAAGTACGTTGTATGAGATGAATCGCTTTACTTCACACACTTTTCGCTGGGTATACTCAGTGGATCTTTGCTTTAGGTTTCAAACACATCAACTTTTACCTTTCTTTATACTCAAAATTTTCGCCCAGTCTCTGGGCACCCTCAGGAGCGTGGCGATTTTTCCACCGATGTTCGTGGTTAACTTCGCACTAATGGAGTCAGATACTCCTTGTTGCCATTCATCGGATACACTTTCTTGGAAACATTTCGTTATCAAGCCCGGCTAGCGCCATCTATGTTTTGTTAAAATAACATTTTTTTTTATTTTTTAAATTTCTTTTCCTATCTCGGTTTTCTTGTTTTTTTTGTTTTTTTTTTTGTCGGTTTTTCTTTTATTGTTCTATTTCTTGTCTAATTAGTTCTTTCCACAGGCTAGATAATGTGCTAGGGTCGTTCTGGTTACATGCCCTTGCTTTATTTTTATAGATTAAGATTGCTTCTTCCCTCTTCCTTTGCCTTTCAGATTTTTTATTCTTTTTTAGCATTTTAATTTCATCGAATTTTGGGAATGTCCGGTTTTCAATGAAGAATTGCACTAAAGCAGTTTTGGCTTCTTTTTTTTTTTTGCCAGTTAGATATGTGTTGTTTAAGTCTTTTTTTTTAAATCTGTTTTTCGTATTTCTAATGTATGATATCGGGGGTATGTGTGCAATTGGAATTTCGTAGGATCCCAATTCTTCTAGTATTTTTTCCTCTGTTTTTTTGTTAACAGTCATATTTTTCAAGGTGTTCACTGAGCTTCCTAGTTGTAAGTCATATTTAGCACATTGCTTAATGATTTCTTTACTAACTCCTTCCAAGTATGGGAAGGTACCAATGTATTTCAATTTTTTATTCCTCATCTTCCTTTGGTTGTGCACTTCTTGGCCTTCTTTACTCTGAGTCATATGCTTTTTACTCTCATGTATCCATTTTTTAATTAGCTTACTCGGGTAACCATACTCTTGTGATATTTTCGAGATAAGCTCTAGCTCTTGATTTTTTAGCCTGTTGTTAGATGTGTGTGTATATGCTCGCCGTATCAAGTTTACTATGCTGTTCTTTTTATGTATCACTGGGTGGTGCGACGAGTATGGTATCAGTACAGGTATGTAAGTTACTTTCCTGAAGACAGAGTATTCAAAGCTATTTTTGTTTTTCTTTAGTTGAATGTCCTTGATGATTGATTCACAAACACTGAATACCCAGTGTTTGTGAATCAATCATCGAGAGCGCTATCTTTTAGTGAAAAGGCAGTGCTACAACGTGGGAAATAATACGCATTTCCACCAAAAACCCCAAGAACAGAAGAATACATTCCTATCTTAGAAGATATTGTGCAGCGAGTACATCCAGAGCATGCTACCGATTTAAGGTTTAAATTATTCAGAATCATGCTTAAAGAATATAACGCTAAGCACAAAAAAAAAAAAAAAAAAATACTGCAAGATTAATGAATTGCAGTATGACAGAAAACAACTATTAAGTCTTTGCAAAGACCCCACGATCAAATTCTGCAAAGCGGACAAAACAGGGCAAATTGTTATTATGGACACTTTGGAATATAATGATAAAATGCAGACAGCCATCGCAGAGCTACAGTGCGATAGCATCAACAAAGATCCCACCGACAAACAACTTATCTTCCTGGCTAATATAAGGAACCACAGCAGGCTACCAACAGAAATAAAAAAATGCAAACCCTCCAATGGGAGCAGGGATGCCAAAAATATTCTCTAAAATTAAAACACATAAAGAAAACACACCTTTAAGACTGCTTCTATCGAAAAAAACCTCCCCACTCATCAACCTAGAAAAAAAGATATACAACTATCTATCCCCAATATTCATGAGGAATAAATATACTTTAAAGAATAGCTACGAGTTTATAGAAAAAATCAAGGTAATTAATCAAGACCTAGAGCAAATAACTATGGCATCCATAGACGTTAAGGCGTTATACCCAAATACTCCTGTCGAGCTAACCATAGAATTAATTATGCGACAACTAAACATCAACAAAGAACTAAACATGTCACAACTCAAAGAGTTAAAGAATACTTTATATTTCATCAAGGAAAACAACATCTTCCATTTTGAAGGAAATATATATAAACAAACACAAGGTGGCCCTATGGGATCCCCATTATTGGCATTATACGCAGAAGTGATTATGGCATACCTCGAAAAAGAAATTCTGCAATATTGCGGAAAGAAAATCCACCTTCTCGTAGATTTATTACACGACCTCGTTCAAACTCCGTGAGCTGTTGATAATGACTTCTTCGTCTTCTTAAAGGCATTCTTGACTAACATCAACACCCTACGTCGAATCTCAACGATAACTAACGCTCACGAACGTTACAGCGAGTATTTACAGCAAACCTGCTTTGCATGTTCCGAGGGACGCTACTAGCGCCACACGTATGCGCCGAGCGCGAAATTTGCATAGACGGCATCTTGCAGATGTACTCTCACCGCCTACCAACTATCGTTTATCTAACACAACCCCTTCTTGGTGTTGGGATCCCCCCCGTCAGTGTATAAAGAACTGGAACAAAAAAGAAGAAGAAACTGCACTTATCCAACACTGCATTAAACATAAAAAATATCCTGATTTTGAAAATATTAAATTACTAGCCACCCACACAAACGAAAAAGAATTAAGGATTTCTGAAAGCGTTATTATTGAACAAAAAAAAAAAAAAGATAAAATATGCAACCTAGATACAGCCTGGAAGTCACTTACAAAAAGCGAAAAAATCCATAAAAACAGACAAAAAAAAAAAAAAAGAACATTACAAAAAGTCACACCATTTAATAAAGGACTAAAAATAATACACCTGTTTCTACAAATAAATAAAAATAGCTACACCTAAAAAAAAGAAGAAAAAATTGTACTTATGACTGATATACCTGCCAACTGATCCAATAGGTGGTGACACATGAGAAGCAATCACCTAACACAAACAAACCGCAAAACTTTCCCTTCATTTTCCCGACAAGCAACTCCAGCGGCTACACACATATTAGGAAACCCTCGTGCAGATGTAGAAGGCCCGACAATGACACACCAACTGTGTCGAAAGCGCTCGCCGTAACGTGGTGACAACGAACCCCGTGTGAGACATCTCCTGACCCGATAAGTATAACTCTTTCTACTAAAATCTTTTAATTAATGTAAATTTAAAACGTTTGATTGTGAGAATGAATGAATGTAGAACTGAAAATATATAGCCTAATTGTTTTATTTCTAAAAAATGTTTTTATAACTAACCAAAAACCCGTAACAAAAAGACCTCTCGGGCCGGGAGCATGTGCCTCACAGAGCAACAATGTGCAAAATACTTTGACAATATCAGATAAACAATACTAGATATTATGTATTTTGCATTAGAAAATTAGTGCTGGATGATATCAGGATAGTAGAGTCATCCCAGCAAGGTACATACATACCCTCATTAACCAATTGAGCCAAAGCTGTAGTCATATGGCCGGATTTTAGGACGTACTTGTGCTCACGAATTCTCATGACGAGGGAGCATCTTGTAGAACCTATATAAACAGACCTGCCAACCTCTCAGAACCAAAAAACATAACACTGAGATTGAAAAATCGTAACACGACGCATGCTGATAATTTTTGAAGCCTACTGAATCTATATAAATTCTTGATGATGAGAATGTGGGGATTTTTTCCCTACATCAAAATTTTATTGAAAAACTAATTAAATCTAATCAGCAAACACTTTTATGTTGTTAATTATTAGAAAAAAATTACGATTACGGGAGAAATCCTCATTCTGCCTAACTCCCATTTTCAGAAATTTTGAGAGGTGGAAAACTTGCATCTTAAGGAGTCTGCAAGATGGTTTAATCGGGTTCTGGGTATGTCATTTTTGTCTGCAGGACCAAAATACATCTGCGATGTGCATCGGCCGTCACCGCAATTCTGCTACGAGAATTAGTAGAAACTGAATTTGTGATGTACGTCGGCGGACGCCGCAATTCTTCTGCAAGGGTGGGTACAAGATAAATCTGTGATGTACGTCGGCCATCGCCGCGATTTTGCTACGAGGATTAGTACAAAATAAACCTGCGATGTACGTCACGGCGATTCTGCTACGGGCATGAGTACAAAATAAACCTGCGATCTACGTTGCCGTGATTCTGCTAAGGGGACGAGTACAAAATAAACCTGCAAAACGTACATCGTCCTACGCAAGAAAAAAAATTACGATTATGGAAGAAATCCTCACTATGCCTAACTTCCTTTTTGGAAATTTTGAAAGGCGGAAAACGTGCACCAATGATAGGGAGTCTGCAAGATGGTTTAATAGGATTCTGGGGATGTAATTTTTGTCTGCAGGACCAAAATTAATCTGCGACGTACATCGCCCCGAATCTGCTACTAGGTTTTTGCCTGAAAAGGGAAAAAATTGGGGAAAACATGACTATTTGAAAAAAAATCGTATTTTTGGCTGCAAAATCGTATTAGTGTACTGCAGCATGATTTATCATACTAAATACGATAAAATGGTAACAGTTGGCAGGTCTGTATAAACCATGTTAGGTTTAGACTCGTCTAGGCTAACCAGAGGGATCTTATACACTCCACACCTATTACCAGTTGTGACAGGATTGCAATCTTTTTTGATCATCGAAAAAGTATTACATGTTCTGACACCAAAATCGATGGTATATTTATTACAAATGTTTTTGATGGTAGTATAGATTGCCTGGATAGTGTGACATACAACCAACATATCTGTGTTGGACTTGTTCTCAGTCTAAGGTAGATTTGTCTTGTTCGAATAATATTATTGGGAATTTTATCGACAACCCTAGTAGTAAATCCGTGAGCCAAAGCAATATCATAAACCTCCCTAATCTCCCTTGCACATCTGTCAAGATCTGAAGAATGAGTAAATGCCCCCTGTAATAAGAACCTGAGAGCAGAGTTTTTGTATGATTCAGGATGTGAAGACGAAGCGGGAATGATGGTAGGAACAGCTAATGGCTTGCGATACACAGAATGGTGAAGACACAAATTTGATTTATTTCTTTGAAGAAGAAAGTCTGAAAAAGGTATAAAACTGTAACGCCATGTTCAATAGTAAAATTAATAGTCATAATGAGAAGACAAGTGTTCTGTAAACCTGCTTAGCTCATCCAGGATTGGGTCCACATCACCAACACATCATCAACATAATGTACGTATAGAAGAGGGGTATATTGGAACTCAGTAAGGGTTCTTTTTTCGAGGTGATGTAGAAGTATTTCTGCAAGTAGTGGTGATCGGGGGGACCCCATTGCCCCCTATTGTTAAATTTAAAAAAGGACCGATTAGTGATAAGTTTCAAGGCCGATATAACAGAAGAAATTTCTTGAGGGCTAGCCAAACCCAAAGTAATCAATTTATCTTGAATAATATCATGAACTGCATCGATGGGAACATTAGGAATAAGGAGGTTACAGGAGGCCCCATGCAAAAATAAATGGAGAACCATCTAGGGGAACTGATTTAATCCTATGAAGGGCCTGAGTAGTACCATTAACTGAATTATCTTTTACCTTCATCTACTTTTATGTTTACTATGTTGTACGGCACCCCCTCCCGCCTTACTTTACCCTACTTTTCTGGTTACTAATCGTTTTACAGCGCAATCATTTTTGCACACCCACAGTGTCACTGTCTATATATATATGGCTCCATCTTTTACATGAACATTCATACATCTGAGGATGGGTCCAAAATGGACCAGAAAGATTTAATGTGTTTTATCTGTTTTCAATATGTCATCTAGTTTTAACTTGTGTGTACATTAATAAACCTACAGTGCTTCACGATTCACGAGTTAATCTAGTCTATGGTCATCTTTTATTTAATATCGTGCATCAAGGATGAATACCTTGGATTTTGCTTATAACTGAAGGAAATAACAGATTTGGTACAAATATATTATTCAACAAGCAGTCACTGAATCTAAAGATCTATGTATCATTTTCATTGCCCATAATTCCTAGAAAAATGAACTGTTGCTCTCTCTCTCTCTCTCTCTCTCTCTCTCTCTCTCTCTCTCTCTCTCTCATATTGTGTTGTTATAAATGAACATAGACGATAAGAAGCAGAGACAAAAGCAATTATGAAGAATATTGCAAAAGATTAAAGCAAATTTTTCTAATGACACAAATCATTTATAAATCAAATTTATTACTATTACACTTTTAAATGTCAAAAAAGGTACTAAACTCGTACCATGGTTTCAGCCACTTGTGCCCTCGTCAGCCATTACATTGCATTCGTTATACTGTTCTTAAGTCATCTTTGAATCTCCTAATAAAGGGTTGCTGTCTCATGCAGTCCTCTTTCAGCTCAATTCTACTGAAATTACAGAATATTTTGATTTCTCACGTTGATTATGGCAAAATTTTGCAAGAAAAAATTCCCAGATATTGTTAAATTTGAAAGAAGGATAGGTATCACAAGTTTGAAAATTGGTTGAAATTTCAATGGTCATGAATGAGAGAATGTTTCCATCCTGTGTAATTCAAAATGACTTTTGCTTCATTCCAAACAGGTGTAAACCGAACATTGATAACTGTTTTTGCCAAATATGTTTTTTTTTTTTTTTTTTTTTTTGTGAAAATTTAACATTTTGTTTGTGCTCATTTAGGTGGGTTGATAAGCTCTTTTATTCATCCCTATGTACTTTTTCTTAGTGCAACCACCAGGTAAATAAAGCAATATAAAACAAACTCCACTTTTGATGGGTCCTTATTGTTTCGTAACTGCTGTGCAATTAACAGCAGTTACGAAACAATAAGGACTCATCTGATGCTAATGTTATTTTCTTTTTTAAGCTTCCTTTGAAACCAGTTGGAAATACCTGGTATATATTGAATAGAACCTGTATATTTATTATGCAAATTTTGCATTTAGGTTTTTTACCTGTTATGCAGTAATTACATGGTTTTATTATTTGAGTTTTTAAGTATATGCATACTTTCTTTGTTTTGTTCATCATGTAATTTGCTTTTTAAAGAGAATATATGACCAGATAAACAATTAATATTTTTGTAGTATTATTGTTCCTCAACTTTATTTATTAAATATGAATGTATTATTAGATTTACCAGATTTGTTCTTGATTTATAAATTCTTATGTTCGTAGTTACGTCGTTAGCTTTGATCCTTTGCTGTCTTCATATTCCGAATACATCCTTTGTTATATTCTTCTTGTAGCATTTAGATGATCAGGTATTTAATACTTTTATAGTTGAAATTTGATCAACTACATCTAAGACATCAAAAGGCACGTGAATCCGAGGAGAAACCTGAACTAATCACAGACAAGTTAAGATTAATTTGTCAACAAACAGTTGTTGAAAATGCCAGTGAAGAATGCTGCGTGAAATGCACCCAAAAACAGAAATACAACTAGGAGAAAACAATGTAAAATTTTTTGATCACCAAAAGTATTCAAATGTATAAAAAGTTGGCGATGTATCTGCAAATATAGTACAATATAAAATAACTTAACTATTGCTGTGAGTACGGCTAAATTAAAAAACTTTTGTTAGAATTCCGACAAGTCCTGGGCCTGTTCGAAATTCTGAATCTCCAAAGAGGTTTCTGACAAGAACTGGATGTGTACGGAAAAACAAAGGAGGAGATCGGATATCAACTATAGAAGTCTTAAATACCTGATCACCTAAAGGGTACAAGAAGGATTATAACAAAGGATGTGTTTGGAATAGGAAGACAGCAAACAATCGAATCTAATGACATTGTAACTGCGAACAGGACAAGGTGACCATAAGAATTCATAAGTCAAGAACAAATCTGATAAATCTAATATGTTCATATTTAATAAATAAAATTAAAGAAAAACAATACTACAAAATATTTTTATTTATCTGTTCATATATTCTCTTTAAAAAGCAAATATACATGAAGAACAGAAGAAAGAAAGTATGCAAATACTTCAAAATAAAAAATAAAAACTGCATATTTATATTTATTTTTTACAATGGAATAAATGGATCAAGAACATTGGGTGAGTTTGGTAATAATACTGGGGTTATATGCATGACATAAAATAATTTCTCTTAATATTTGAAGTTCATTATGTTTGAATTTTGAGCTACTCATGATATTATTGGCACGGTTTATGTATGATCAGAAAGCTACTTCTTTATGCGACCAAAGTGAGTAAGATTTTGCTGGAATTATATTAGGAAACCAATTATGCTTTCTGAAAACTGTGGTGCTGATGCTTTGATTATCCCTAGTAAAAATAAAAGAAATTGCTTTATGCACTGCATATAACTCCAAAATTATTACCAAACTCACCCAATGCTCTCAGTCCATTTCTTCCAATGTAAAAAATAAATATACAGGTTCTATTCAACATATACTAGGTGTCTTCAACTGGATTCAAAAGAAGCTTAAAAAAAAAATATCAACTTGGCATCAGAAAAGGCCCTTCAATTGCACAGCAGTTATAAATCAATAAGGACCCATCGAAACCTGAAAACAAACGCAGAATTTATTTTGTACCCTTTTATTCACCAGGTGGTCGCACCAAAAAAAAGTAATAGGAATGACCAAAAGAGCTTTATCAACCTGCCTAAAAGAGTATAAACAAAAGTTAAATTTTCACACAAAAAAAAATTACAGATCTAGCAAAAACAGTTATTGACGATAGGTATACACCTATTTGGAATGAAGCAAAACGCATTTCGAATTACACAGGATGGAAACGTTCTCTCATCTGTAAATCAATAGAAATTTCAACCAATTTTCCAGCTTGTAACAAGGATTCTTCTTTCAAATTTAACAATATCTGGGAATTTTCACCTGCAAAATTTTACCATAATCAACGAGAGAAATCAAAATATTCCATAATTTTAGCAGAATCAAGCCAAAAGAGTGCAGCACAAGACAGCAACCCTTTGTTAGAAGATCTAAAACTCGGGTGCTAGCTGGGAGACGTTGGTTCGATTCCTACTCCAGGACGATGAAATTTTCAAGTTTTCGGATATTATCTGACTTACCATTCATGTCATATTTACACCAATAAACGGATTTACAACTTCAAAATTTGTATTGTACAATGGTGTAATCCCATATTTCATTCACTGATCTAAAGATGAGTTGAGAACAGTACGATGTACGCAATGTAATGACTGATGAGGGCCCAAGTGACTGAAACCATGGTACCAGTTTACTTTTCTGGCATTTAAAAGTGTAACCAATTTGATTTATAAACGATCTACAGTTAGGAAGAATATCATAAAAGTATTAAAATAAGAGAAAAAAAGAGGCTTGAAAAATTAAAGATATTTATTTTGTCTTACTTTAAATTCTTCCATTATTTCAATGCAGAAAACATAAAAAAAAAGTCATGAAAGATGGATACACAGTAAGAATATCATTTTAGTGAAAATTTAAATTAAGTAGAGAGTTGGAATCTTGATGTTTCATATTTGCATCACAATGGAACAGAATTTCATATTTGAATTTTAATGATACATGCAGAAATACTAAGTACACAAAAAGATTGGAAAAGAAAGTGAAAAAAATGGAAAACTTATTCTTATTTCTTGAAATTCTTTGTCATTTCTATGCAGGAAATAAGGAAAGCTTATGAAGGATAAGTGTATAGTACAGTAAGAATATCATTTTGATAAAAATGATATTTACAATAGAACACAACTTCTTTTTGAATTTCTGAGAGCAATTTACATGTGACACAATTACATGTTACACATAAAAGATGAATGCCAGTACAAAGTGAAGTTTTTTGATGAAGCAAAAAAATGATATTTAGTTTAAATTTGATATGAGCATATCTGCCAATTAAGTCCAATGAAGTACTACAGTACTTATTTCCCGCTTGCCATTGTTGATAATACCATCGAAAAGGAACTACTAAATCAATACCCAAAAAGGTTAATGATAAGGCCATACAACAGATACACTATCAGTATGGTTACAAGTAAAGCAGCAAATAAAGTCAAAGAGCTTTTGAATGACTTATCTGGTTAGTCCAAGATCTGTTTAACTGCTTGCATTACTACAGCTGGGTGGTTGCAACATGGATGATGGTTGAAACTTGAAAAGTAGCAATATGCTGTTTAAAGAATATCAATAAAAGATTATTCAATATTCTTACATTCAAGATTCAACAAGTACTGGAGCTGCACAGCAGTAGATGACAAATCTTGAAAACATTGCATTCAAATATCTACTATTAAGCTATGAACTGAACAATGAAAGTGTACTTGACCTCTGCAGTGAAGTCGCTTATAAAAGCAAGTACTTGTAAATAATTCCTATTAGTAGTTCTAATTCTGACTATTAGATAGCTCTAGTCATTCACTATTCTCTTTTACGTGCAATATTTGAAAATAACTTGTACAATATTCTAGAGGATAATGCATACCTTGCCATTCCTTGCTAGCGATGAGAAACATTTCACACACGTGTTTTCCGGTCTTTGTTGATGTTATTGTCCTAAAGTCTGTTGTATGAGATGAATCGCTTTACTTCACACACTTTTCGCTGGGTATACTCAGTGGATCTTCGCTTTAGGTTTCAAGCACATCAACTTTTACCGTACTTTATACTTGAAATTTTTGCCCAGTCTCTGGGCATCCTCAGGAGCGTGGCAACTTTTCCACCGATGTTCGTGGTTAACTTCGTGCTAATGGAGTCAGATACTCCTTGTTGCCATTCGTCGGATATACTTTCTTGGATATATTTAGTTATCAAGCCCGGCTAGCACCATCTATGTTTCATTAAAATAACATTTTTTTTTTTTAAATTTCTTTTCCTATCACGGTTTTCTTGTCTTTTTTGTCGCTTTTTCTTTTATTGTTCTTTTTCTTGTCTAATTAGTTCTTTCCACAGGCTAGATAATGTGCTAGGGTCGTTCTGGTTACATGCCCTTGCTTTATTTTTATAGATTAAGATTGCTTCTTCCCTCCTCATTTGCCTTTCAGATTTTTATTCCTTTTTAGCATTTTAATTTCATCGAATTTTGGGAAAGTCTGGTTTTCAATGTAGAACTGCACTAAAGCAGTTTTGGCTTCTTTTTTTTTTTTTTTTTTTTTGCCAGTTAGATATGTGTTGTTTAAGTCTTTTTTTAACCTGTTTTTCGTAAACAGGTTAAAAAAAAAGACTTAAACAACACATATCTAACTGGCAAAAAAAAAGAAGCCAAAACTGCTTTAGTGCAATTCTGCATTGAAAACCAGACTTTCCCAAAATTCGATGAAATTAAAATGCTAAAAGGGAATAAAAAATCTGAAAGGCAAAGGAGGAGGGAAGAAGCAATCTTAATCTACAAAAATAAAACAAGGGTATGTAACCAGAATGACCCTAGCACATTATCTAGCCTGTGGAAAGAACTAATAATACAAGAAAAAGAACAACAAAAGAAAAACCGACAAAAAAAGACACGAAAACCGGGATAGGAAAAGAAATATTAAAAAAAAAAAAAACCTCAACTACCTTTCAAGGTCCAACAAACTGTTTTCAAGGACTCAATCATGCATGGTGGAAAGTGAAAAAGAACGCCAAGAAGGAATTGGTGGACGATCATGAAATTTACATATGTTAATGGGGTCGAGTTTACGTAGGTGTGATGTTAATTTCGGGACCAACCGGTGAGCGCTTACGCCACAGCACGGCATAATATGCAAATTATCGTCGGTGGTATTTAAGGAGTACGGCGAAGTGAATGTAATCAGTCGTCGGCGTGCGGTCACGTGCGAAGACCCTGAAGAAGCTGCAATGCCTGGACATGGAAGACGTGTACGATTTCAGAAGTTATCGGACTTTCAGCGAGGTCGTCTAGTCAGACTTTGCGAGGCCAGGTGGTTGTATCGTCGTATTGCGGAGCGAATTGGACGGGAAGTATCGGTGGTGGTACACGATGGTGGCGTAGATGGTCCGAGGAACATTTCCACACGAGAAGACGTGGAACCTGGAGTCACAGACCGACTGATGAGCAGACCGATCGACGCATAAGAAGAGCGGCATTGTCAAGCAGAACATCCACTGTGACGCAAATCCGAGCAGCCGTTTTGCACCTGAGGTGACTGTGCGAACAATCCACAACCGTCTACTGGATGCAGGACTACGTGCACGTGTGCCTCTGGCATGTGTACCTCTGACTCCAGCCCACCGTCAGGAACGGCTGCAGTGGTGTCGCCCACGTCTGCACTGGAGAACGCAATGACGATCTGTCGTGTTCAGCGATGAAAGCAGATTCTGCTTGGGAGCCTCCGATGGCCGTATGCGTGTTCGCAGACGCACAGGGGAGCGTCTCCACCCTTCTTGCATCCGCCAGTGACACACAGAGCCTACACCTGGTCTCCTGGTGTGAGGAGCGATCAGCTATCACTCCCGTACACAACTAGTGTTTGTACCGGGTACGTTAAACAGCACCTCCTACATCAACAACATAATTCAGCCCGTTGTTGTGCCATTTGTAAGGTCGGTCCATCGTGGTGTTTTCCAGCAAGATAATGCACGCCCACACGGCACGTGCAACACAACATGCACTTCAGGGTGTGAGACAACTTTCATGGCCTGCACGTTCACCGGATTAGTCCCCCATTGCGCACGTGTGGGATTTTATGGGACAATGACTTATCCGGTCTCCACGGTCAGCCACGACCATCCCCGATTTACGCGTCCAGGTTGAGGATGCTTGGAACTCAATACCCCAAACTTACATCCAACATCTGTACGACAGACTCCATACCAGAATTGCACAGTGTGACGCAGTTCATGGCGGTTCAACCTCGTACTAACCATGTTACATGGAAATATTATTTTTCAGTTTACCAGCAAATACAGCTGTATTTTGCCGTAATGTTTTGATCACGTTATCCCCTGTATTCCGTTATTATGCTGTATAAATTTCGTTGGTATCAGACGTCTTTTTCTTGGTGTTCTTTTTTCACTTAAAATAAATTCACACACATGCAACTAATAAGCACACATGCAGATCATGTATTGTATATGTGAAAATGGGTTACTTAAAAAAATTAATTAAAGAAAATCTCTAAAATTAAAAATTTAAATTACTTCTTAACATGTTTGCAGTGGCAACGTTTTTTGGTGACTTTTTCGTGATGCATCAAGACCCACTGGTGGGACGTAGACTGTTTCCATACAGTGCCATACAACACACTGATGGGTCATTTCTTGGAAGTGTTTTTCTTGTCTGCCAAGAAATGGCGGTTGATGCTTGTGCTTTGTACATTTGCACTTCATAACGAATGGAGTTTAGATAGCATACTGCAAGAGCAGGAGCAATCATCAGTGTGACGTTTAGCACACAATGATGAAATTGATGAACACACTCCATTTAAACACAGTACAGTTTGCCTTTTGTTGGTTAGCCCTAAATTTACAATACCTATATGAATTATTTCATGGAATCTGTGGTGAGGCGATACAGTAGCTAAATGTTCTTAGCTATATCAGCTAATTTCTAAATTAAACATTAAAAACAAGTGAGGAATGTAAAAAAAAAATTGTGTGTGTGTGTGTGTGTGTAGATTTCATGCACTAAATTGCTGTATATGTGAATAATAAAAGGCATTCTACATTGTAATTATATTATTAAATGTAGATTCTACATTGTTACTGTATATCACTTTAAGTTCTGTGAATCAAACTCATCTTTGTTATGTGGCTTCTTAGATTATTATATTCAAACTAGTTAACTCTTTTATGGGATTTATCTAGGTAAATTCTTAAAATTTCTGCAAATTTTTGGAAAGAACTCTTCTCCTTCGTCAGCAGTCTTTCATTCAATCTCCATCACTAGATTAGCTCCCAGTTTAGACAACAAACTTAAAATTTTTTTGCCCTAGCTTGATTCAAAAAGAAGAAAACTTGTTAAAAATGCAAGGTGTAATTTATAAAGTAACCTGCAGCTGTGGAAAATACTACAAAGGAGAAACAGGTTGTAGGCTGGAAACTCACATCGCGGAGCACAAGGCAGCAATAAACAATTGTTCAAACAAGACAGGATTAGACAGACACGTTAGAGAAACAAGACACTGCATGGACGGTGGTTTTAGTGAGCAATGGGTTTGCCTCCTCGGGGCGCTCCGTGGTAACAATGGCACACACAACAGCAACTAGGGCCTCTGTGAATCTTGGAGAGGTGCCAGCTAGTTCTGTGTGACATTGGCGAAAAGACCATAACTCACTGGGTTTTGTTCCAGAATCCATAGATTGAATGACCAACTGGAACCCTCAGCTGTGGGCTAATCCCCCACACTGATGTACTTACCTGATTAAAAAGACAAAAAGAAATCAATATCTGGACTCAACTGTGGGATATGGTGGACCTACCACACTTGAGAAGGACGGTCCACCACGGAATCGACATAGACTTTCTAAACAGCGTATGAAAAAGAGATCTCGGCTGAGTGAATGTGAGATTGATGTATGGAATACTAGAGGTATAAATGGCAAGATGAACGAGGTGATTGAAGAGATGAATAAGTATAGATTGGATGTGTTGTGTGTAAGTGAAACCAAAGAGAAGGAAATTGGGATATAAGTGAATGGAACGGTGAGTGTGTGGTCTGGAGTATTGGATAATGTGAGAGGACAGGCTGGTGGAGGTGTGATTTTAAGTGAAAAGATGAAGAACAACTTGATTCACTATATTTGCGTTAAGTGTGAGAATTCTCTGGATTCGTTTGAAAGTGAAACTTCAGAGAAACATAATTGTTATTGTGTATTCAACTTGTGATTCTGAACCTTCTGATAAGAAGAAAGATTTCTGGAATGAGCTAAAAGCTGTTTTAAGCCAATTTGGTGCTAAAGGAAAAGTTATAATAGCAGGGGATTTCAATACTAGAGTAGGTGTGCAGAATGCAATTTCTGACAATGTTATGGGTAAGTTTAATGATCCTTGTGTAAATGGTGAAAGATTAATTGAACTCTGCATTGAGAATGGTTTGTGTGTATCTAATAGGTTTTTCAACCACAAGTATATCCACACATATACTTGGGAAAATTGTACTCTTGGTCAAAAGAGTGTGATAGATTTTGTTGTTTACGATCAGCCTCTGAAACACTTAGTTGTTGACACCCGTGTGATAAGAGGTGCGGATGTTGGTTCTGATCATTACTTGGTAGTGTCACGAGTGAAACTTAATGTTGGTTGGAGGAAAAGAAATAGGAAGAGACCCAGGATAGAAAGAATAAAGGTTGATAGGCCCATTGAAGACCATCAGCGTTATTCTGACTTACTCAGAGAACAACTGAAGGAGCTGAAGTCTGGTGAGAGCGATGTAGAAAAGAAGTGGGAATGTTTTAAGAACTGTGTTGTCACTGCTGCTAAAGAGGTCTGTGGCACCACAATAGTGGGTAACAATAGAGGTGATGCTTGGTGGAATAGTGAGATTGAAGAGGCAGTAAAGAGAAAGAAAGAAGCCTATTTGGGCATGTTGCAAGGTAGTCTCTGTGGATGAATATCACTGTAAGAAGCGTGAAGCTGCTAAGCTGGTTCGCCAGAGTTAAGGCAAAAGATAGGATGGAGAGAGTGGAAAGGCATGAACTGGCCTTTTGGAAAGATAGGAAGTCTTTCTGGAAGTACACGAGACTCAGGAAAAATAGGGGAAACAAAGTTGTAAGTTGTGTGAAGAATGAGATCGGGAAAATGATATGGGAGCCCAATGGGTTAAGTGAAAGATGGGGTGAATACTTCTGTGAGTTATTAGATCAGGAAAGCAAAGATGATTCTGAGACAGATGCAGATGATGTCACAGAGAGGGATGGAAGCACAGGAGGGATCTCAAGAGAACAAGTGTGTAAAGCTCTAAAATGTCTTCAGAATGTTAAGGCTCCAGAGTTGCTGGCATAACTGCCGAGATGTTGAAATATGGTGGTGACTCTGTAATTGACTCGTTAACTGAAATTTGCCAGTTGTGCTGGAAGTTGGGAATGGTCCCTCAGGATTGGAAGGATGCTATTATTGTTCCCTTGTATAAGGGAAAAGGTGATCAGACTGAATGCAAGAACTATCGTGGTATTAGCCTACTAAGTGTGCCAGGGAAAGTGTTTGGTAAGGTTGTTATTAAAAAAGTATGGGTTCTTACATCATTGAAAGTGTGGGATGCTCAGAGTGGTTTTATGCCTGGTAAAGGCTGCCACTAACCAGATTTTTGCATTACGCACGATGATTGAAAAGTATCTGGCTGTTGGGAAGAAAGTTTTTACTGCCTTCATAGATTTAGAGAAAGCTTACGACCGAGTAAATAGGACACTTTTGTGGAAGGTACTGAATGAATATGGTGTTACTGGGAATCTACTTAATAGTGTAAAAGCCATGTATGCTGGTAGTAGAGCTTGTGTACGAGTGAAAGGTGTTTTATCAAAATGGTTTTCTATTGGTGCAGGAGTCAGACAATGTTGTGTGATTTCTATTGGTGCAGGAGTCAGACAATGTGTCACCATGGCTGTTTAATATATTTATGGACGTGTGCATGCGTGATGCCAAATAGATGATAGTGGTTTATGTCTTGGTGATATCCGTGTGTGCAGATTGCTGTATGCTGATGACACTGTCCTATTGGCAGAGAGCAAAAGTGATTTGCAGAGTATGTTGTCTCTGATGTACAAAGTTTGCATAAAATTCAAACTGAGTATAAATAAGGGAAAAACCAAAGTTATGGTTTTTGAGAGAGGAACTAGTAGCACTGAATATAATGTAAGTATAAATGGCACTGTGATTGACCAGGTGAGTGAGTTTGTGTATTTAGGAAGCATGTTTGACAGAGAGAACAAATTGGATGGTGAAATTAGTAGGCGACTGAATTTTTCATTGAAAGTCATAGCTGCTCTGGGAGGTTTTCACAGGAATGATGGGTTCTCTAGAGAGTCCTACATGGCTGTGTATGAAAGTGTAATTGCTGCTATGCTGATGTATGGCAGTGAAACCTGGGTACTGCAGAAGAAACATAGGAGTCGTTTGTGTGTTGGAGAAATGCGTTACTTATGGGGGGTTTGTGGCAAGACACGGTCTGATTGGGTGAGGAATGAAGATGTGTTGCAGTTGTGTGATGTGAAGCAAAATGTTGTTAGCAAGGTGGAGACCAATATGCTTTAGTGGTTTGGCCATGTTGAAAGAATGAGTGATCAGATGCTTACTAAGAAAATCTTTTTAGCCCAAGTGGCAGGAAGGAAAGGCAGAGGAAGGCCAAGGAAGACATGGGTGGATCAGATTCAGGAGTGTCTGCATGAGAAAAAGATTATGAGTATGAAGTATAAAAGATCTTGTGTACGGCGTGTAATGGATATCAGTGAAGTCCGAGTTGTATGTCAAGATCGCTGTAACTGGAGAAGTTTGATACGACAACAGTAAGTAAAAATATCTGGTAGTTTGTATTTCTTTTTGGAGTTAACCTCTGAATCTCAAAGAACAGCTTAGTGATATGTATGTATAATGTATGTATGCATGGACTGGGACTCTTTGACTGCCATTGGACATCAATCCAAATTCCTGAAGCAAAAATTGAAAGAGGAACTTGAAATTGAAAAATACCAGAACTTCATCATTAATGACTGTAAGGGATTTTCGCTGCCTAACATCTGGCAAGACATTTTGCAGAATCACTGTAACTATCCAGATTAACCGTAACCAAAGACTGTGACGGAGATTAAACGAAAGACTGCCTGACAAAGGAGAGGGGTTCTCTGCGAAAATTTGCCAAAATTTTACGAATTTACCTAGATAAATCCCATAAAAAAAGTTAACTAGTTTGAATCACTTTGAGATTTTTGTTATAACGCATTGCACATGCAGGAACGACCACCGGTGAGTTGTTCAGCACATAATGATGAAACAAATGAACACTAACTTTTTATTAAATGAAAAAACAATTTGATTTTGGTTTATTAATCCCAATTTTATTAAGCTTATATGATTGATTTATCGGAACCTGTACTGAGAAGACACAGTACCATAATTTTTTTTTTTTTTTTGAGTTATACACAGTGCATTTGATCTTTTTATGTCTTTTATGGTGGGAGAACATAGGCAAAAGAGTGAGAAGATGGGTATCATATTACTTCTTCCCTTTCAACAGGCGCAGGCCGTCTTCAAAGTACGCTAGCGTGCAATGCGAGGAGGGAGGGGATCAGCACTAAGTCAGACAAAATATAATAGGTGTGGAGTCTGAAAAACAGCCATAACCGTGCATGTATTCTATAAACTATCACTAACCTACAACATAACTTTCAAATGTGTGCATTACATCCCACCGGTGGTTTGTTCAAAGATATATATATATATATATTTGTTGTTGCTGAACATTATTTCTGATTTATTATGTCACTCTTACAACTTGAGTTTTCTATAATCTTCTTCTTTCTGTTTAATAGTAACAGATGAAGAGCATGGGTCGGGCCAGGAAAGTTATGGATGCTAGCTAAATTGTTAACTAAAGCTTGGTCATGCAACTCTGCGGAGGTCATGACATTTATATATATTCTTTAAAATATATATTTAAAAAAAAAAAATTTTTGGTGGGCTTATTACTTGCATCTATGACTTTGCAGAAACCCATTTCCAAATAGGTCTTTGTGGAAGTGAGAAAATGCAGAGTTTTTGCTGGTCCTTGATAAAGCCAAGGCTCAGTATTCTCGACACTTTCTACATTCAGTTGTTTTATTTTCTCTTTTTACTCACACCGGTCAATACATAACCTTTTCTATGTTGTACTTGGTGTGAGTCAAAAAATTTTTTTGCTTCAGTCTCTTAATAGAATGTGAATTCTAAATTTTCATAACTGCTGCGTTGCGCGTTTTGATCTTCAGGTTATTTTGCATCTTTCGTTTTAAATTCTAAAGTTTTTCTTATGTTTTCGGCTTTGCTCTTTAGTAACTAATTTCAACTTACTATTTAGCAGCTTATGCGCAAATTCTAGTTGAAATGTTTTATATATTTTTTTAATGTTTATTTTTTTGTTTTATTTTATTTTTTTTCATTTTTTATTTTTTATTTATTTTCATTTAACTATTATTTTTAATTTTTATTTTAGTGTGTTTTGGCTGTTGTCTTTTAGGAGTGTAGTTTATACTCGAGTTTTGGTAATTTCTTGGACTGCTTATTTCTAAAAAGTTTTTTCCTAGTTGGTTTGCTCGGAATTTTGTTTTTTGGCCCAAGTGGCGTTCTAAGAATGATGAAAGGATTGGAGGTCAGCTCAGATAATTTAAGTCCTCCCGCTCGGTTAGGCTAGCACCCTTTCCCATAGTGTATGAACTCGCTGGCAAAGGTAATTTAAAGTTGTGAAATGACAAACGTTGTTTGACATGTAAATCTGCGGATCCTAACCTGTATTCTTCTATTGCGGATAATTGCTCCAACAAGTTTTGCAAAGCCTACAATACCATTTATAAGCTCACCTGTACTATCTGCAGCCTTAGCTATATTGGCCAAAGCAAGAATCCTCTTCATCTTAGGATAAATGGTCACAGGTCTCTAGTTAACAAGTTCTCCACTTCTGGTGTGAACCCCTCCACTAATGCTAGCCAGTACTCTACCTTTGAATTAGAGCATTTCCATAATCATGGTTTTGACAAAGTGAAAATAGAGGTACTGCACATTATCCCTGACCTCTATACTCGACTTGTAACTGAATCCCTTGAAATTTTGCAGCATCAGTCTCTTTATCCCTATGGTCTTAATTCCACTCTTTCTGACAATAAGCATAATCCGCATGAATTTTCTATACGTGAACTCTTCTTTCTTGTTAACAACAAGAGCTGCACTAGAGGTAATAGAGGACAGAGGTTATTTCACACTTCAAGCAAGTTTGATTTTGCTAACTTGCAAATAACTCTGGAAAGTTTTAAAAATGGTACTAGTTTTGTTAAAAATTCTTACAAAATACTTAAGTCCTTAAAGCACTCTGTCCTTAAAAGTTTTTTTCAAATTCTGGAAAGAAACAGCTAACCATGTTGATAAGCATGTTTTTGCATTGGTGCTAGACATTCTTAAGCATATTCTTAAAGATAAAATTTATCATAAAGAAATTTCCAGTAATTATGTGACCATCAGGTTTCTAAATAAAACCTATGATCATCTCAATGTTAGGAAGCTGTTCTACAATAATGCAATTTTTTTCCCATCCACAGGCACCAGTCTATTGTAAGTTTTAAATATGTTAAGACCTTAGGGTCAACAGTTAAAAACTACAAACTTAATTCTTCGAGTTACATTCCTGTAGTTACTACATGTTCTTGTGATGAACATAAAGAAACAGTTCACTATGATAAGAATTACAAGCATATTATCACTGGAAACTTGAGTTTTGTTGAAAATGACAAGCTTAGGAATTTATTAGAGTCTGGTTCTAAATTTAGACCTTCCTTCCAAATCTCCAAAGAGAGGATTCTTGAGAGCTTCACTCAAGATGTTAATAGGTACATTATAAAAACCAGTTTAACATACAATCAGCCTATTGAGGCCTTCGCAGAGTGAAAATATCGTGTAATCAATAGCTTCACTTATGAGCTGGCAGGTCTGGATATTTGTTTTGATAGAAATCTATTTTTCTCTGGAGAAGCTAAAAGGTCACTCTCCAAACTACAAGACCTATTTATTTTTACCACTACGGATAAAGCTAGCAATAATTTTGCAATTATCTGTAAGAAGTTCTATTTTGAATTGTTAACTATGGAACTCAATAATAGAGTAACCTACGAGCCCGTAAGTTATTCCACTAAGCAGTTAGAAAATCGTTTTAAGGCATTCTTCAAGAAGCTTAAAATTCCACAAATAAGAAGATATGAGCCTGAATTTCCCTTTCTTTTTGCAACTGTTAAGTTTCATAAAGATCCAGTGAAGTTCAGATTCATAGCTAGTGGAGTCAGGAGTCATAAAAAGAAAATTGATCTAGCTTTTGAAGAAGGTTTTGAAACACATTAGTAACTGTACTAATTTGAAGTACAGAGATTTTTGGATAATTAATAATAATGCAGAAGTAATTTCAACTATACTCGAAGTAAATCCCTTAGATATTAATAGTTATGATTTTGAAAACCTATATACTAATCTGCCTCTATCAGATATAATCACTACCTTTAAAGAGCTGTATGCAGAATTTAAACTTAACCAATTTGTTAATGTAGGAGCCTGGAACTCTTCTCTCAATTGCTGCATTAAAAATAACCATATCTTATATAATAATACTCTCTATAAGCAAGTAATCGGTATCCCCATGGGAACGTCAACATCCACGAGTATTGCAAATCTATTCCTGTTCTTTAAGGAATATAAATTCATTAAAAATCACTCCACCTGCTCCGATAACTACCTTTACACATTTAGATATATTGACGATCTGCTGTGTATAAATAATTCAGAAGTTATAGAGAGTGATTTTGATAGTATCTATCCTAGCTCTCTTAACTTATGTAAAACCAACCACAGTAATCAGGAACTAGAGTTCCTAGACTTAAGCATTAAACTTAACAGAGGTAACCCATCCATTAGCTTCTTTGATAAAAGAGTTAATTTTCCTTTCAAAGTAATTAAATATCTACACTGGAATAATAACATATCAACCAAAGTAATTGAGAATGTACTAATTTCTCAGGTGCTTAGAATTTCAAGAATTTGCAGCAACAATTTGGACTTCAACTACCACATTAATATACTATTAGACAGTTTTCTAGAGAACAAAATTCCTACTTCTTTCATCAAAAGAACTTTAAGGAAAATTATTCTGAATAATAGAGTAAGGTTGGCAGATCTTCTTTAATTTTCTATGCAGTTAATAATATGATTCTGACCAATGAAAGCCTTTTGGAAGTTGGCTAGAGGATGCCTATTAACTACAATAAGGAACCTTAGTGCTATGGATAAGAAGGTCCTATTAAAAATAAAAAAATGAATAATACAGACAAAATCACAAAAAAAGCTTAAAAATCTGTTTATAAAATAAAATAAAAATAAATAAAAAAGAAAACTAGTTATTCGCTCACTAGAATAGCTATACTAAAAATAGTAAAACTAACATTAAAATTAATAGGATTCTGAATAGTCTACAGAAGCTCACTAAGGTGATTAAATACACTACTTGTGTATTTCATAATATTTCTCATGTATTCTGGAGAGTTAATGCTGCTCTTTCTGATCATACAGGTCCACAATCTTAATTATATATTTTTTTCTCTAGTTAAAATCTCCGCGAGTAGGATTTTTCAGTGCGTGGAGGCCTTCAGCCCCACCCACACTGCCCCCCAGCGACTAGGGAGTGGCAGGGGGTTTGGAAGTTTGGGTTAAAAGGTCGGCCATGTTTCCTCAAGAATGGAGGAAGTTCAGTTGCATAAGAGGTAAGCTCTCTTCATTGTCTTTGGGTTTTGGGATTTCCAAGTTCAATGATTGAACTTCTTGTACTTTTTTTCTTTTTTTCTTTTAGCTTTTAGGCACTTGCAAGTCTATTAACTTTTTTACGGATTTTAACTATTTCTTTTCTGGGTAACTTTGCGCGTTTTTTAGGGAACTAAGGTCAAAACAGCCGGCCGTTTCATTGTTCTTGTAATTTGCGCTGTGTTTTCAATGTAGTTAAGTTCTTAATAACTACTTAATTATGCACTTAAATCACTTCTGAAATACTTTGTACATATTGCAACTAATTGTTCATGTCATATAACCTTCACAATGCGTTTCTTTAATTAATTATTGTCTTTATTATATTCTCGTTTTTGTGTTGTCAGAAGTTGTGGAGTAGGGGGGTTTTATAATCCAGTTTTCTTTCAAGAATCTGTGTTTTAAAAAAATTAATATCTCCTTTTTTGTTGCAATGTTAAGAATTTGTAATACTTTTGTATTGCTATTCAGGTTTAAATACTCTCTCAGGCGAACTTGGTAACTTGTTGTTGCTGAACATTATTTCTGATTTATTATGTCACTCTTACAACTTGAGTTTTCTATAATCTTCTTCTTTCTATTTAATAGTAACAGATGAAGAGCATGGGTCGGGCCAGGAAAGTTATGGATGCTAGCTAAATTGTTAACTAAAGCTTGGTCATGCAACTCTGCGGAGGTCATGACATTTATATATATTCTTTAAAATATATATTTAAAAAATTTTTTTTTTGGTGGGCTTATTACTTGCATCTATGACTTTGCAGAAACCCATTTCCAAATAGGTCTTTGTGGAAGTGAGAAAATGCAGAGTTTTTGCTGGTCCTTGATAAAGCCAAGGCTCAGTATTCTCGACACTTTCTACATTCAGTTGTTTTACTTTTCTCTTTTTACTCACACCGGTCAATACATAACCTTTTTCTATGTTGTACATGGTGTGAGTCAAAAATTTTTTTTGCTTCAGTCTCTTAATAGAATGTGAATTCTGAATTTTCATAACTGCTGCGTTGCGCGTTTTGATCTTCAGGTTATTTTGCATCTTTCGTTTTAAATTCTAAAGTTTTTCTTATGTTTTCGGCTTTGCTCTTTAGTATATATATATATATATATATATATAAAATGATGGATACCCACTGTATATTTATGTACATAAACTTTTTTTTCCCCTCTGAAAAATGTAGAAGTTATTAATTTAGCACAGGAGGGCAGTGCACATTTCTTGGTGCAGCATATGAAACACGCACTTTCTGACTCACAGGCGGGTCATAACGCAGCAATCCACCATGTTGTGTTTGTCAGTGTGACTAAATGATAGTGCAGTGCATACCAAATTTTGTAAATTAATTTTTATTAACCATTGTAATGATTCACTCTTAGGAGTTATTCACTATAATGAAAACTCTGAAAGGAATATTTATTTTACAGTGACATCTCAATATAACGAATTTGTATGGAATGTGATTTCAATTTATTATTTTGTAAACTCACATAAAGTGAAAATCTAATATGACAACCTACCTCAACTTAGATCATTTAAAATATTGAAGCTACATGTGTTGAATAGATAAACTGATCTGATTTAAAAATGTACAATTTTATATACCAAATAAAAGCAAAATTGCTTAACATTTCTTTATAATACTACTGAAGATTGAAATATTTCTACAAGAAACTCGAATAATTGTTGCCAGTTTTTATAAGAGCAACAACTGTTCTAAGGAATCAAAGTTTGTCCTTATTATCTGTAACATAGATCTTAGATACTGGAACATTTTTAGATCATAAAACCTATCTTTAGATACTGGAACATTTTTAGATCGTAAAACCTCTAAACCATATATGGTCATTTTCATCAACCATTAAATAATTAATTACTCATCAGACATAAATGTTTTAAAGCTGGAGAAATATGTGACTGCTCAAAAATCTTAATTTTCTTCTTTTCCTTTGAAATGGTAGCTAAATTAGAAGGGGCAATACCACATTTTTTGAGTATGTTAATTTGCTTTTCTGTGCTTTTAAAATTTTAACCTTTTTGTTTAAGTGAAAACTGTCTTTGTTTTCCTTTTCCTTGCAATACTAATACTTACGTAAATGAATACTTTATTGTGAATAAGGAATTCTGTTAAAAGCATGCCTAGCCGATGTCACTGTTTGTTTATCACAAGTTCACTATTTTTCACATGATACTCCCAGACAACACTGAACAATGGTTGCTGGATTTGCTCACATGCTTCTTCTGTACTACTATACTACTGCTCCAACTGCTTATTTATAGAATGACACTAAATACAATCTTCATAAATGGGATTTTCCAGCCACACATTTCTAAACTAGCACAAATGATTGATGCTATGAAAACACTTTTTAATAAAAATACAGTAATTTCACCTCAATTATATTTACAGTTCTGGCACTGCAATACTTTTAGAGTCTCATATACTACAATGCAATATTTATGATAATCTCAATATTATTCACATAACAAAAAAAAAATATTAGAAAAGCAAGCTTACAAACAATACTGCTAGTACCAGACTTTAGCTGCATGTCTGGCAGTAGAACCAGTCGGTTACAGCTTTTTTCAACAGGATTATGGCTAGGCTGCTGCTTGATGTACAATGTCCCATTTCACAGGAAAGTGCTTTGAAGTTTCTGAAGAACATGCATAGGATTAGAGCCAATGCATTGTGTGTCTTACTCTCCCTTCGTACCAAACATCTCAATACTCGTTAGGTATGTAACTCATAAAAGCTGTCTACGTACGATTAAAAATTATCCCCGCTGATACTATAGACTAGTTTAAAAAACTTTATTCACAAGTAAAAGCAAAGTTAAAAGTGAGATCTTTCGGGATGCCTAGATCCCATCTTCAGGCTTAAGGCCATAAAGGATAACAAGTGGCAGACTTATATAAAATCAGGTTTGACCCATGATGCAAAGCAATGGGCGTTGACTTCAGTCAACATAGCAAATCAAAACGATCAAAAGTTCGAAGGTGTGAAAAGTTATACAATATTGTCCATAATGGTCCTCGGCATATTGATGGTGATTAGTTTTTTCCATATGTGAGGAATGAATGACGGAAGTTCTGAGTTACAGCATAAAGGTCCGTATGAATAGATACATAGGCTCTCGGAGAGGAAAACATTTCCCCTTGTTACTTTAGAGTTCAAAACCACGGCATTCTTCCAGTCGGGTATTTTTCCCTCTTGGTCCACAGTTTCAGTTAATGCTGTGTTGGTGGAATCTGACCTCAAGTAATATTGGTGTTCCGATAATCAGACTTTTAAGGTCCTGAGTGTCGAACCTATATAATATTTCACATCCTCTGGATTATTACGGTTGACTAAAGGTATGCGGTATACGCCGGGTCTAGATAGATTGGGAATCACGTCACGATCAGTTCTGATGATCGAAAAGATGTTACGAGTCGAGACTCCAAAACCAAGACCATATTTCTTGCAGGTCTTTCTAAGGATTGTCACAAGTGGTTGGGAAAACTCAGTCTTGCCAATATACCGTAAAGTTGTTTTGGGGTTAGTTAGGGTAATGGATCGAGTTCGTTGAACTATATTCATGAAGCGTCTGAAGTACGAATCCGGGTACCCAAAAGATCGGGCCATGGTCAAATGTACTTAAGTTCATTGTCCAGGGCCCCGGGTGACAACAAATGAGAATGAGCTCGTTTAATATGGAAATAAAAGGAGGTAGATTTATGGCAAATAGGGTTAGAGGACGAAAACGGAATCATACGGGGAACAGCGGTTGGTTTACGATACACACAAAAACTGATAAGAATGGTATTTAAGTCTCGAGTGAGTAGTATGTCCAAAAAGGGAAGCTTGCCCTCAATTTCCAGTTCCAAAGTAAACTTAATTGTGGGGAACTGTGAGGAGAAGCATTCGGTAAAATCCTCAAGTAGAGACATCGAATGTGGCCAAAAGACTAACATGTCATCTCCATATCTGATCAATAAAATAGGTTGAGCAGGAAAAATAGACATAACTAATTCCTCAAGAGACTGGAGAAAAATTTCCGCCCAAACCGGGGAAAGGGGGAGCCCATAGGTGCACCCTCCTTTTGAAGATAAATTTTGTCACCAAACTTGAAATAAGATCTCTTGGCTACCAACTGGAGGGCAGATTTAATGGCTTCAATCTCATGGGGGAATATAGTTAAGTTGGCCTGTAATTTGGTGGTAATGATGGAATGAACAATGTTAAGGGGAACACTCGGGAACAGATAGAAAACGTCTAATGAAGTCATGATGAAGTTCATTCCCGTAGTGTTAACCGCAGTTATACGTGAAATAGCTTGGTTAGAGCTTTTAATAGAAAAAAGAGTTACTAGTAAGTGGTTGAAGGTATTTAGCGAGAGCAGTCTCAAGGGGGAGGGTAGGACTAGAAAATCCAGAAACTAGAAGTCTGAGTGTGCGATCAGGTTTGTGAGTCTTCATTTTCCCGAATACTCCTGGCACCCAGGCCCCAATGGGGGGTTTTGCAGAGATAACTGTTGGTAAAGAGCCTTTATTTTTCAATTTGCTCAAATCTGAGATGGTAGCGGGGGTGGGATCGGAATTAATGATTTTATGTGGAATTCGTTCAATGGCTTGTTGCATTTTTGCTTCATAATCGCCTCGATCTAAAATGACCATTTGTAAAGATTTATCTGCACAGATTATGGAGATGTTAGGGTTATTGGACAGGGCAATCAATTGAGAGCGTTCATACCTCAACCTAGTGGAAGAATTGGAGCCCCTTGATATAGCTTTGACAAGATCACCTCGTAGGGTTTCTCTTTCTTCTTCTGGTAATGACCAAATTATTGTTTCGAGTTGAGGGATAGAACGAAGAGGGTTGAACAAAGAAGTCGGGTATGAAAATTTATACAAACGATTTCAAGCAGTGTGTTGTGGTGTTGAAGGTTGGATAGAACTGAAGTCCAAAAAGGTATCAGGTAAAGGCATTGTTGCCTCGAGGGGGTTGGATCCAGTAACTCTGCGTGGTCTAGATGTAACCAACGAAGTAAGTTTTGAGGTATGACGGGCATCAATGCTATCCTAAAACGTTCGTAATGAAGAAAAAAACATTACAAGTTGCTTACCCAAGGTGATGAATGGCATCATGTTATCAGTTTTTCTGTGTATCGTAAACCAGCCGCTGTTCCCTGTAAGATCCCGTTTTCGTCCTTTAACCCTATTTGCCATAAATCTGCCTCCTTTTATTTCCATATTAAATGAGCTTATTCTCATTCGTCGTCACTCGGGGCCCTGGACAATGAACTTAAGTACATTCGGACCATGGCCCGATCTTTTGGGTACCCGGATTCGTACTTCAGACGCTTCATGAATATAGTTTAACGAGCTCGATCCACTACCTTAACTAACCCCAAAACAACTTTACGGTATATTGGCAAGACTGAGTTTTCTCAACCACTAGTGACAATCCTTAGAAAGACCTGCAAGAAATATGGTCTTGGTTTTGGAGTCTCGACTCGTAACATCTTTTCGATCATCAGAACTGATCGTGACGTGATTCCCAATCTATGTAGACTCCGGCGTATACCGCATACCTTTAGTCAACCCTAATAATCCAGAGGATGTGAAATATCATATAGGTTCGACACTCAGGACCTTAAAAGTCCGATTAACGGAACACCAATATTACTTGAGGTCAGATTCCACCAACACAGCATTAACTGAAACTGTGGACTAAGAGGGAAAAATACCCGACTGGAAGAATGCCGTGGTTTTGAACTCTAAAGTAACAAGGGGAAATGTTTTCCTCTCCGAGAGCCTATGTATCTATTCATACGGGCCTTTATGCTGTAACTCAGAACTTCCGTCATTCATTCCTCACATATGGAAAAACCTAATCACCATCGATATGCCGAGGACCATTATGGACAATTTTGTATAACTTTTCACATCTTTGAACTTTTGATCATTTTGATTTGCTATGTTGACTGAAGTCAACACCCATTGCATTGCATCATGGGTCAAACCTGATTGTATATAAGTGTGTTACTTGTTATTCTTTATGGCCTTAAGCCAGAAAGGGGATCTAGGGATCCCGAAAGATCTCGCTTTTAACTTTGTTTTTACTTGTGAATAAAGTTTTTTAAACTAGTCTATAGTATCAGCGGGGATAATTTTTAATCGTTTGTAGACGGCTTTTATGACTTACATGTTCTTTTTAAATTGCAAAAACACAGTTTATTACCTGGCTCGTTTGGTACTTTGCCCACCCATTGTCAGACAAGAATGGGTAGGGTTACACAGCTGGGAGTTCTACTGCTGATGCTAAAAAAATAGCATTTCCTGTGCTGGTGAGTGCTACCAATGTAGGGGCATTATTCTGAAATATTAATTCTGCTGCTGGGTGAGATCATAATTTACAAAACTTGACAGTTTTGAGGATAAATCGTGGAAAAGTGTACAATTGGTCCAGTACTAATTCAAAAATATTTCTAATACGCCAAAATGACTGCTTAAAATTATAGTACATATTCTAGTAACACCAAATTTAAGGGCTTTTCAAGGTGGTGATGTACGTTTTTTTTTTTTTTTTTTTTTCTTTCATGCTTTGAATATTGTTATTTTCTTAAAGGACTTGAGGATTTCAAGGCCCCATACGATCTATGAAATAAATGCCTAAATAACAACCACATGCCTGGATATTTTACGAAAAATGGTGAAATCTGAACACTTGTACTTCCCTTCAAATTCCTATTCTCATTTTTCAATTCAAGACTTGCAGCTCAACATCTCAGCTCACACACTCATTACCTTTTTATAAAAGTATCAGCATTAAAATAAGTATATTTTAAAAGTGGAGTTATATAGTTCCCATTTGCTAGAGACACATTCAATACCACAATTTCCTAATGAACATTAGATGATCAAAAGATGACACTATTCACTAAGAGCATATACTAAAAAATAACTCACAGGTCTGAGCCTCAATGAAAACAATCACTAGCTAATAAAAAGAAAAATCTCAGTGCTGAAAGCATCACTATGCAAAACCTCAGTGCTGAAAGAATCACTATGCAAAACCTCAGTGCTGAAAGTAAAGTATCACTAAGAATGGCATTATACAGTTGTTACTTTATCTCAGTTCATTTTCTTTCCAGTAGAAGATGTACGATTTCGAATATGAGGTAAATAAATAAATGTCTCGCATCACAAGTACTTTAGGTTCCTTAAAATCAGTTGTAACAATTTTTTTATTAAGACAGCCATTTCTACTGGACTTCCACAGAATTGCCATCTGCCATATACGGCTGATGCTTCTATTTCTCCCTGCCAGACGAATGTGTTGATCTATTCTCCTCGAGCACCCACAGAGTTTATACTTAGTTTTTCTGCCAAATATAAATAAAAAAAGAAGAAATAAAAGGTTTTAACAAACTTTCACCTAAAATGGGATTGCTTGTCATGTCCTTTTCTATAAATCATAATTTGTTTTTGAGAAGAAAAGAAGTTAGAATAGTTCTGTTTGTTGCAGGTGATTTCAATGACAGAACAGCCACATGCCGAAGGAAGATGGCAATTATTGCATTAGCCTCCTCCCCTTCCCTATTTTTCTTATCACAGTCCACTAAGTTAATAAAACAACAACAAATACATAGCCCTGATATGCACAAAGTAATAAAATGCCTACCAATCACCAAACATAACTACATATGATTATTATTATTAGTATCCTGTGTTTATCCCAAGGGTACATATATTTCATTTGTGTTGTTTGCAATTTCGGCCTGATATTTCTCACAAACAGATTCTCTGGGATCACAGATTAAGCAACGGTCGCTATTTTCGTGAAATGCGATGACTTAATCCAAAAAGGCAAGAGAAAAATTAGTGTCTGTAGCAAAATGGCGCCATCCATTTAAATATCAACTCATCAGCAGATCCTTCTCTGGTGCTTTTCTATTTCTGTGAAAACCAGTTTCCAAAATTTTCGCACTTCACTAATGTTATTTTCTGAATCCTTAAGGTATGTTTCTACAGCCCCTGTTGGCTCAACCCCCCCCTTCTCCATACACTCTAAAGCACTCCATACATGGTGGGGTAAGATTGTAGAGGCGTCAGCTGTGGTGTCTACGGCTTTCCCCAAGGCCATAAACATTAGTTTTCCCCTCATGTCCAAAGTATTGTTGGTGTGAATGATTCACTTGATGCAATGATTTTCCGAGCAACAAAAGTGGCTAATTTTCTTTAGCATTTTGATACAACTTTTTTCCCCATTTCAGCATTTTTGCTATAGCATTTTTGAGTCAACTTAAACTCTGTCTGGGATACTTCAAAAAACAATTAAAAGGGTATCAATAAACTGATGTTAAAATCATATGAAAATATTAATAGATAAATACACTATGAGAAAATGTGTAAATATAAATGACTCATACCTATTAATGTTCATGCAACATTTTTTTTATTTCTGAAACAAGTAAAAATAGTTAAATCATGGAAATACAAGAACTAAAGACAAAATAAAAAATCCACAGACATAAATAAGCATAGAAGGATTCTTGAAAGAAATCGGGCAAACTGTTTCTTGCTACCAACAATCAAGATCAAAGTGAGGTAATTTTCATTCAATATGCTAACAGTGCTCCTAAAAAATTAAATTATAACAACACCACCAGATACAAGAAGCAGTACTGAACTGAATTCTCTGGTTTACAGACAGAATATACAACTTCAATTTAGTGGCATTAACCAAAAAGCAAAAGAAACACAAAACACACTAGCATGTTACAACAAGAATTGACAAACCATCTGACACAATGATAACACAAATTAACAGTAATTCTCCATTTCACAAGAAAAAAGAAAACTGTAGATTTTCTTTTAAAAATCAAACGCCAATCTGACATATATACTGCCTCTAATAAATTGGTGACCAAACATTTTACAAGTTTAAATATTCTTACAAAAAGGAAGAGTTGACTCTCATTAAATAAATCACAGATGCTGCAAAATCTTTATATAAATATATATATAACATATAGTTCAACTCATTTGTAATAAGCACAGGTATAGTGAACAATTGTTATTTCCAAGTCCAGTTCATAAACAAGTAATTACAAACAAAATTTACCTATTTATAGGCTAGCATGTGCTCTGACATATGATGACCCCCTTTTCCCTCCCTCCCTCCCTCCCTCCCTCACACACACACACACACCATAGATGCCAACCTCTAAAAGTAGTTTTCAGTAACCAACATGTTCATTTTTCAGTAATTTTCAGTAACAATTTTTTTTTTCAGTAATTTTCAGTAATCCAGTCTACAGCGGCAAATTTGGGTATTTAACACTGCAACAAATTTTAATCTGTCAGAACTATTAACAAAATAATAATAATAATAATAATACAATAAAAAATAATTTGCTAGTGGGAAAATTTAAAATACTGTCTACCAGAAAAATATAATAAATTACCTCCAGACATGAAGAAAAATTATTCCTTGGAATGTTGGCCAAATTATTATGATAAACTGGCTGTAGTTGCCATTTTGACATTCCTTAGTTCAATTTGCAAAAACTTCTTCTGATAGCATAGTTCACTGTGTGCAATGCTGTTTATTTTTTCTACTAATAAAGAAGACAGCACATGAGTACTTAAATTAGGTCTGAATTCCTTCATGTTTTTTTTTTCACAATACTGAAAATTCTTTCTGTACTTGCATTGCTATGAGGGACTATTAAAATCATTTTCATAATTTTGCTTAATGATTCATACTTCAACTGGCCACTTTCATTTTTCATTAAAGAAATTCTGTGCCACACTTCATCCATTCTCTCAGAAGTAACAGCACAGTTAAAATTTTCAAACTGGTAGTGAGCAAATTCAGATTCCACCTTGTCAGATTCTTCTGGTTTCAAAACTGGAAACAGGGAACACATATATTGGACTGATGCAAAAGAAACACTTTGCCTTAATGCTACATCTGCAATTTCAGCATGACTCAGAAATTCTTCATTAAGTGGAAATTTTCTTAAAATGTAATTGCAGCCTTCCTTGTAAAATTCCCTTACCTCAGAATAGAAAGTAGCCACTGTGTTTTCACTCACATCTGCAGTTGTGCCTATATAAGATCTCGCTTTTGACCCAATTACGAGATCACAGTTTTCTTTTTGATTTCTCTTTCTTTCAAAATTTCCATCTGCAAGACATGTTGCTATCACATCAAATGCCGACGGCTTGATAAATCGTACAAGCAATTCAGATAACAGACTATGAAGTTTTCTTTTTAATACATGCACAAGCGGAGCTTCCTGCTACAAGAACATGTTAACAGATGTAAACAAAGGAAGAGTAGCAGATAAAAAAAGGCAATAAAGTTTAGATGAAAGATTTCCAATCATACTTGCAAGGTTCTTATACTGTGAATTAGCTTCTTCATTGTCACTGAAATAATGTTCTAGAGCCTCCCACTGTTCTAAAATTCTGTCAATGGATTCCAAAAGGGATAACCGGCGAGTATTGACATGCTTTAGAATTTTGTGTGGTTTAGTACCACAAACAGCTTGACTCAGTTTTAGATTGTGTTTCCTCTTTGAACTTTTCTCAAAAAAAAGTACAACTGTATCAGAAACTGCTCAACATTAAATCCTTTCAGTCGAGTAGCAGATTTCTGTGCAGCCAAATTTACTAAATGGCATGAACATCGCTGCACTATGATTGCAGGCTGAGCCTTCTTTATGTGAGAACCACCACCTTTTACTTGACTTATCATAGTGTTAGCATTGTCACAGGAAAATGACACACAGTTGCTCCATGAGATATTTTTTTAACAAACTCATTGTTCAAAACGTTGAATATTCCTTCACCTGTATTATTACTTGATTCAATCAATGATAACAAAACAGTTGAATTTTTCCCTATTTTTTCGTCAAAATATGTTATTGTAATGGGATACAGTTTATTTGCTTGAGCATCATTACTTCCGTCCGTAGATAGAGAAAAAGGATTTTTTTTTTTTACTTCAGATACAATGTTACTTGTAGAAACACTGGCCATGTGCTGAATTAGTGCAGTAGCCTTGGTTCTTCCACACGAATATTTTTTTGCGATTGCTGAATTGGGAAACATGGCTTGAAATAACGGTTTTTCAAGCCGTCAGTTTTCGGAAATTTATCCAACATTTTCAAGCTCAAATACAAATATTTATGGAATAAAATGATATCTAACAATACTGGGTAGAAGAAACATAGCGAGAAAAAAAAACAATTACGATTACCTGAGAAATCTTACCTCCGTCTACTTTCCGTTTTCGAAGGATGAAATTCCGTCCTCCGACGGAGAAAACGACCCCCCCCCCCTCTGCCGCCACCAATCCTCCCAAAATTTAAGTTCAGTTATGCATCGATTTCGTACATGGTCCAAATGATAACAAAAAAAGACGGAATTCCTCGAATCAGCATGAGAATCTCGTCGCCGAATATTACGGGGAAAATTTTGGGCGACCTAACTTCCGTTTTCGGAAATCGTTGCCTACAATTTCGAGCTGAAATTATGCAATGAAATTATATTTAACAATACTGAACAGAAGCAACATCGCGAGAGAAATAAAATACGATTACGGGAAAAATCTGCACTTCGTTTAACTTCCGTTTCCGAACGTTTAAAAAGACAAAACAACGTCCCCAGACGGAATATGACCCCCCAACTAATATCCCGAAAATTTCTTCACTTTTGCATCGATCTCGAAAATGACATTAAATCAAATTAAATCAAATGGCGATTTTCCGTAATTTCAGCGGTGTTTCCGTACTTCCGTAACAGCAACCAAAAATCCGTACTAGTTGGCATCTATGCACGCGCGCGCGCACACACACACACACACACACACACACACACACACACACACACACACACACACACACACACACACACACACACACACACACACACACACCGATTCCAACTTTTAAATACCATGGCATACCCCCACCCATCATTCCATCTCCACACACTTTCCTTTCAGTTGTTTGAAAACATTAGTTTTGTCCTGAGCTCCATGACACTTGCCACAAACATCAGCAGACATTTTGTTTTCCTTCAAACTTACATTTCTACTGTGTCTCTCCAAAAACAATCATCTGATCTGTTATTGAAGTAGCTAGATATTTATGTGATCAAATATGCATGAACCACTAATGGCAAGGCATGATAATGGTCACAAAAATGTGCTCTACAAAAAAAAAAAAAAAAAAAAAAAAAGGAAAGGTTTATCAAGCTATCTGAAGTGTTATGAAGAAACATCCGAGATCCCCATAAAAATTCCATTTAATCATCACCTGTAGTCTGCATTTTATAAAAACTGAATAAGTGATTTTACCTGTACTACAAAATACCCAAGCGATGATGGGATTAATTAAAATTTTAAAAACTGGTAAGACATTCAGCAGCATTTCAATGCGTTGACCGTGATAAAAAAAAATACTAGACATCAAAATGAAAGTTATGATACTGTCAACAGTTTTAAATTGTAATAACTGCAAATGGGAGAAATAGTTGGCATGTTGTTTGATTACTTTTTGATTTGTTTATTTTCATTTATTTAATTTATTTCACTCTTTTGGCATGTTTTTAAGATTTGCTTATTCTCTTTAAGCACAATATTTATGAAAGACTTGCAATTATTAAATATGATAGTCATCTTTTTTTTTTTTTTTTTTTTTACCTTCATTTGTTCATCTGGAAAATCTCAAATGAGGGCCACATTCCAAAAACTTGCACAGAACATAACATATATAGAAAAGACAGGGAGCTCAGTCTGTGAGGATGCCAACCCCCAATCAACTGCAAAAAGCATTTTCATTCATAAATGAAACAAATAATATCAAATATAACTGTACCTCAGAAATTTGTAAAGAAATAAACACATATATGCGGTGGCTGGTGGTGTTTCTTCATAGTTTCAGCAAGACAACAACAATAATAATATTATATTTAAATAATAAATATTATGAAAGTTTATCATGAAGCACTGGAGAAGAAATGAGTACCGTATATACTCGCGTATAAGCCCCCCCCCCCCCCTCAGAGTAAAGAAATCGTAAAAATCAAACACTCGCGTATAAGTCGATCCCAGAATAAGAAAAAAAATTTTTTTTCAATTAATTTATTCAAAACCATTTGAAAACAAAAAAATTTTATATATATATAATAATAAATTTAATTTGCATACCCAAAAACTTCATCGGAACCCTTCAAAATCTGATTCAGAGTTGGACTCGCCAAACAGTTAAAAAAAGTCTTTCTCCATCATCGGCGCGTCATCGTGAACATCAGTATTCCCATCTATGCCTGTGTCATAAGAATCGCTGTTGTCACTCATAAAAATCTCATCATCGTCGGTGCCATCAAGTTCGTTATTAATGCAACATTTCTTGAATGATTTCACGACCATTTCTGCAGGTATCGCATCCCAAGCATTCTTGACCCATCGTGCAATCAAAACGATATCAGGCTTCTTTAGATTTCCGCCCTTGGTTTCAGTTGGCAAATCGAACTTATCCAATCCGCCCAATACCTCTGCACATTGTCCTGGAAGGGCTTATTAAGGCAGACATCTAGTGGTTGAAGAACAGATGTCAACTCATCTGGGATGACAGCAAGAGTTGTTTTTGAAATTTCTGCAGTTTTTTTCACTTCAGCACAACGGTGTGCAACAAACATATCCCACACCAAAAAGGAAGGTTTCTTCAAAAGTGTGCCTGGCCTTTTGTTCCACACATTCTTTAACCAGTCAATTGTTCCGGATTCGTTCATCCATCCTTTTTTATGGGCACGAACGAGCACACCAGACGGAAAGACGACAGTTTTAGGCAGAGTTTTGAGTTTGAAAATAATTACTGTAGGTAGCTTCTTGCCGTCGGCCAAACAGGAAAGAACAACCGTAAAACTGGTTTTTTCGTGGCCAGTCGTTTTAACCAAGATATTTTTTTTCGCCCTTTTGGTTCACCGTTTTATTCTCAGGAAGGTCGAAACACATGGCAGTTTCATCCACGTTCCCTATTTGGGAAAGTTCAACAACAGTCTCTTTTCTTTTTGGAAATACATACTTTTGAAATTCCATTATCTTTGCTTCGAGGTCACAAGGTAACTTTTGTGCAATTTTGGTGCGCTGGCGTAGACGCAACCCATAGTGGTTCATGAACCTTGTGCACGAACCTGGTGAAGCACGAAAAGTGTTATTTGCAGCTACAAACTTTTCATCTTTTGCAAGCTTCATTGCTCCCAAACGTACACCAGTTCGTGTTACAATGTAACCATTTTGTCTGCAACCCACAATCCAATCATTCAAGACACTTTCCAGCTCTAGAAAAGATGCCGTTCCACGACGCAGCGCCTTTTGCGATTTTGGGATTTTCACCAAGTCTGTTTTTTTTTTTTTTTACGCCAATCTCGAATCAGTTTTCCGTTAATGCCAAATTGATGTGAAGCAGCCCAATTGTTAGTATTTTCTGCAAAAGAAACCACTTTCAACTTAAATCCTGCGTTATAGGACATCCGCTTCTTTACACAATTCATGTCAGCCATAATAGGAGAAGCGAGACAAAAACATCTGTGATTAAGAACAAGCAACACCTAACAATGGCTGTCACATGGCTGTGTTAGGTCATAGGTCAGCACAATAAATTGGTAGCTTTCGATGCGCTGTGGATACGCAAAGCCAGGAGACTTTTCGAAGCGCGGAGAAATTGGGAGGGTCGCGATTTCGTAAGTACCACCGCATCTGCCTTTTTTCTTTCTTTCTTTTTTTTTTCTTCGGAGGGTCGCGACTTCATAATTAATACCGCATCTGCTTTCTTTTTTCTTTTCGGATGGATTGCCTTTTGCCTCACAGGAAACTTTTGGACTTACGATTATTTTAGGCTCTGCCTATAAGTCGACCCCCTTACTTTGAAGCTGCTTTTTTGTCCCAAATTTCTCGACTTATACGCGAGTATATACGGTATACTGTTTAAAAAGATCTCAGTAATTGGGGTAAAATTTAATTTTCTGTTCCAACATTTTCAACTGTGTTACTGAATTAAAGTGGTTTTTTGTTGCTAAGGTGTGATATATATGTGAGGTGGGGAGAATATATTATCTTTGAACATGTGAAATAAAAAAATAATATTTTGTAGCAACATCAAATGGCACCATGTAAACCAATGTAAGTGTCATTTCTGTAATGCAATATGTCATGTCTGTTATACACTAAATATAATATTATATATTTTTTTGTATACTCCATACTTGTGGCACATGTGTATTTGAAGAATACAATGGTTAACAATACAATAGTTTCTCCCCGAAATTTAGATTGGCATGATCGTTAGTGTAAGTTGTGAAATCCGAAATTTCGCCCCAAGTTTGATCCAGCCTTAGTCAGTGCTAAGGTGGAACACATACCAGTGATAACTATTAGAGACTATCAACCTTCAACACTATTCACTGCACACACAAAGGAATACATTTTGTGAAAGGCAGCTTTGCCTATATTTATTCGATCACATAAAAATTTGAACCAGAACACTATTCATAATTTAAGATCACGAATTTATCATTCAAATTATTTTATGCTAACTAATACAGCTATCACCAAAACATATCGGTTTCAGATAATAACATCTATGAAAATATTTGGTGAATAAATTGTAATTTACAACAATTGCTAATTTATCATTCGTCTTGCTTTCCACAATGAAATTTGATTACACTAAAAATTTAAAACACTTTCTTTTGTTTCTTTTCAGCCACACGGCTGTGGTAATTTCTTAGTTTGAATGTCATATGTTATTATGATGACACTTCCAGACATGAAATATATATATATTAAATGAGTTCTAAATTTTCAATATGCCACGTGCAAGCAATAGGAATACCGTTCTAGTAGACTTTGTTTTTTTTTATGAACATTCTGTCCAATTCCTATTAATCATACTGTCTTTCATCGTATTATATCATGCAGAAATATATTGTTAAAATCTCATCAGCTGCTTAGAAAATTTTTACTTGTGACTTCGTTATTGTCGTATAGTTCAGTTCTAAATCTTGTTTCATTCGAAATTCTCACCTTTACTTCTAGACGTTGTAATAGTAGCATGTGTTCTGACTTTAGCGTCTGCCCAGAACAATCAGAGAAAATATTTTTCTTACCTCGTCTTCAATGGCGGATCTAACTTTCTGGGTCACACTTTCACACTTACTGCATTCTCAGAATCTCAGAAGAAGCGTCGATTTGCAGAGTTCACATTTTTGGCAGACTTGACAGCTATTGGTACTACACAGTACTTGGGAACGATACTTTCCACCTTAAGCACCTTGCATGGTACTTTTTCCAACGGCTGATGTTACTTTTCCATGGTAAAGTTACTTTCCAAGCATGGGCTTCCTAAGGTCGACCGACATGTGCGTTTTCTGAACTGGGGTAGCAATCACGAGAGCTCATGGGGGGAAGGGGGGGGAGGAGGGTGCGCCGCAAAGCACGATCAAAGAGCAAAAAGAGAGAGAGTGAAACATCACTTCCCTCCTTTTTAAGGATTGGTCCGTAGGCTGCCTGGGTCCACATGCACAAAGAGTGACCAGAGGATGACCCGCTTATGAATTTTGATCGCCTGTGGTAAATAAAAGGTTGTTTCTGGGTGAACAATTACTAGGGGTTTTCTTCAGGAAACATGTGCTTTGACTATTTTTTGAAGACTGTAATTTTTTATTATTTCATTTCTCCTTTCATCTATCACTTGCACGTAATTTATACACATGACATACATTTACAAATGTCAACATTTTTTCACACAGGAACGTGTTTCACAAATTTCTAATACTGTTACATGACGACAGAATTTTTGGACCAGATTGAGAGCAAATGAGCTAGCTGACGTGGAAGTTAAAAATTAGCTATTAACTCTGATTCTCAGGTTTTAAGTTATTTGAATTTGTTAATTTAAAATAAGTATACTTTATTTTCCTGGCTATCTATCGATTTATTATGAAGCTGCTTTCGTAAACACACAAATATATAAAAATTTACAAATCATTAATTATTCACATTACTTTCTTAGCATTTCTTCCAAAAAGTATGCACTTTTTATTTTTCTGAGCTTTTCAAGTGTGCTATCATTCATTCCATACTGAAAAAAATAATTACGTCATGAAAATGAATGGAGTGAATAAAATGAAACAAGTGGAATGAATAGGAAGAACTTCTTCAATTTTCTTTACTGAATTAATTTCAGAGATAGAATTAATTTAGGATGTTGAATTTAAGGGATGATAAATAGGAGAATTTGCGTAGGATTCCCCATTCAACATTCCCGAAGGGAATGCGTGGATCTGTCGCGTTGATTTTCCAGTCATCTGAGAGAAGTGGCCAGTTCCTCCCAAACTCAGGAAAATCAGCGACAGAACACAGCACTCATCCGGAGAAAAAAGAGACGATGCAAAACAAGTCGAAACACCAATCATGCCACTTGAAGATGCACACTCACTCACGAAATCAGTCACAAACATATACCAAAGAAAAAAAATGTGAACAACTAAATTTGGATTCTTAAAGATCTAACTTTCGGAAGAGCTATATATCTGCTTCACAAGACTGAGTGAAACAACATAGAACTACCATGAAAAAGAAAAATATAAAATGTACTGAATTTTCAGCAAACATGAGGAAAAAAATGGAGAAAAGAAATGATTTTCGGTGCTGATTCACACATACCATGCTTCGGAACTTTTCTCAGAATACAACAAATAGACAACCCACTAAATTATCATTCTGCACTTCAATATGTACAAGACAACCACATAAAAATGATGTGCACACAGGATATATTCACTTATTAATCAATCATCAGTCTATGGAACTATGCATTATATTCAAAACACTATCACTTGAACTGTATATATAAGTTCATGCTATCACGTTCAGCAAAAGTTTTCTGCTTCAATTCTTCTACAAGTGTTATGTGCTCTCCTTTTGCAAATCTCTCAAATCTAGCACTCCTTAATTTCAATTTCATATCTACTTACAAGACTTGTACTATGAATGCATAAAAATCCTTACTCTACCTATCTCAAATGAAGTAGACAAAACATACACAAGAATCACTATCAATTTCCTGCATAATCACTGAAGATTCACTAATCTAGATATCAGAATTGACCTCACTATTTACTCGTCTTGCCAATAGCATGAAATTGTACTTATTTCTCACTAACTAATATACTTAAAGTTCCAGACTGATTATAAGCACTTTTACATTTTACATCCTATGCCAATTCTCATAAGGTTATCATATTATTTGTGTTAAGAAGTTTTCTTCTCCATAAAATTATAAAAGAAAATGGAAGACAACGGAAGAAAAAATGATCTATGAACACTCTTATTTACAAATTATACTAAATTGCTTTGAAGCTTGGAGCAAAGCATTAATTTATTTGGTGGTGAAACCTCTATGTCGAGGTCAAAGATTGTATCTGCTTGGAGAAGCTACAGGACAGTTACGATACACCCTGGTATGTGGTTGTACTGGATTTGGCTCAGTCGTGCCATTTGGTGGAATACTTGTTGAGGCATCACTTGCCTGTTGAGCTTGGTTGCTCCTGGAATTTGAATTTGCAGGTGGTGCTGACACCGTTGGTTGACTCCGAAGGTTAAATGGGCAACGCTGCTGCCATGGTAATGGAGGTATTTTTGGTTCCTCTAATGTCGCTGGCTGCTCCCGACTGGTTGCAGCCTCCTGATCTTCCTCTTCAGTTGAATCAGGACTGTGGTTTACCAAATTGTCATAACACGGAAAGATTGATCTGTCCTTCACTTTTGTGAGATGATCGACATGAACAACTTCCTTCTTACGAGGATTTGCTATAAGGATAATCTCATAATTCACTGGGAGACTGACCTTGGCGATTCTATATGGCCCAGTGCATAACTTGCTCAATTTCTTGTTTCTTCCAGGACGAAAAGCAGGTGTGTACAAATAAACTTTATCATTTAGCACAATATGCTTGTTAATTGCAGTTTTTGCTCTATGTCTTTCTTGCACTTCTGCAGACTTCTCTTCTGCTTTACAGCACTGAATGCTTTGTTTAAGTGATTCGTCATCTCATCACAGTACTCTGGTCGTGAAGCATATTGCAGCATATGTGCGAATGGTTGGACTGCCAATCAAATGATATGGCAATACAATGTCTCTACCATACATCAAATATGCCGAAGTCTCACCTGTACTGGAGTGAACTGAGGTTCTAAGAGCTAGCAGTGCTAAAGGCAGACAGCGATCCCAATCTTCTTGGTTGTCCGAGACCAAATGACTGATTGCCTTCTTCAAAGAATCATTTAATTTTTCAACAACACCATTTGTTGGAGCATGATATGGACTGCAAGTTAGTTTTTTTATTCCTAACCTGTCGTAGACGTGCTTGATTACTGTGGAGAGGAATTTCGTACCCTGGTCTGTCAAAATCTTATTTGGGATGCCATTAGAAACTATGAATTTCTGAACTAGAATTTGAGCCACCGTTTCTCCTTTGACATCCGGTAAAGCATAAGCTTCAGGCCAACGAGTGAAATAAGCTGTGATTACTAGAATGAATCTATTTCCTGAAGCCGATGTTACCAGAGGTCCAACAACATCCATGGCGATTTTCTCAAATGGTCGGCTAGGCAGTTCAGCTCTAACCAATGCAGCTTTCTGATTTGGTTTATATGCTCTTTTGCTGAGGAATGAGTGACAGCTCTCCACATAACTCTTCACTATAGAGTACATATTGTGGAAATAAAACTGTGACCTGACTCTTGGTAGTGCCTTGTGAAATCCTGGGTGTGCTGTAGTTACTGAGTCATGACACTGAGTTAAAACTTCTTGGATCATGGTGTCAGGAACAACTAGTTGCTCAACTGGCTGATTTCTGTATTGCCTGAACGAGGTAATGAATAGTGCCACAGGAGGTCATTTTGCAAGAAGAATTCGTCTGAGATCCTTCTGCCTTTCTGTTCACCTTTTCCTTCTAGAGTTTCAATATATTCAGCTCACCTTTTGTCTTTCCGCTGCATCTATTTTTCTCTATTTGAGTACCAACTGCTTCCTCCTTTACTTCAGTTGCTTGAACATTTCGTGAGAGATAGTCTGCTACAACATTGGATTTTCCAGGCTGGTGGAGAATTTGGTAATCATATTGTTGTAGAGACATGCACCATCTAGCTATGCAAGAAGTGGGGTCTTTTAGTTTCAAGGCATATGAAAGGCTAGCTTGATCTGTGATTACTGTAAATTTCCTGGCGTAGAGATATTGCCTAAAATAGTTGACTGAGAAGACCACGCTGAGCATCTCTTTTTCCACAACTGAGTAATTTAATTCTGCCCCTTTTAGTTTTCTGCTCACATATGCAACTAGCTGCAACTTTCCATCCGGCTCTTGTTGTAGAGCTGCACCAATTGCAAATTTAGATACATCACATGACAAAATAAATTCTTTATTGAAGTCAGGAAGTTTGAGGCAAGAAGTTTCTAGTAATGCTTTCTGAAGATTTTTGAAAGCTGCCTGAGCTTCAGAGCTCCATTGAAATGACTCTTCTTTCTTTGTGAGATTGGTGAGGGGTAAGGTTAGGGTAGCATAATTTTGGATAAATCGCCGATAAAATCCTGTAAGGCCTAAAAAGCTCTCACCTGCTTGACGGACTTAGGAATTTTGAAATTTTTGACTGCTTCTATGTTCCTGGGGTCTGGAGTAACTCCATGACTCCCAACAACAAATCCTAAATATCTAATGGATGACTGGAGAAAGTGGCACTTGCTGGGCTTTAATTTGAGATTGTGCTGTTGCAGTCGATCAAAAACAATCTGCAGCTTTTCCAAATGTTCATCAAAAGTTGTGCTCGCCACCACTATATCATCGAAATAAATGCCTATCTGCAAAGGCTTTAGGCCCAAAAGAACAATTTCCATAAACCTCTGGAAACTGTTGGGACTGTTCCTCAAGCCAAAAGGAACCCTAAGCCATTCATACAGTCCTGAATTTGTAACGAAGGCTGCCTTATGCGTGTCATCCGGGTGGAGCTTCATCTGGAAGAACCTACTGGTCAAATCCAGAACTAAAATAAGTGGCACCTGTCAATGCATCCACCATCTCAACTAAATTTGGAATTGGAAAACAGTCTGGCACAGTCTTGGCATTAAGCTGCCTGAAATCCGTGCATAAACGGAAACTGTCATCAGACTTTTTCACGAGGAGCACAGGAGCGGCATATGGGCTGTCACTTTGCTTAATCACACCAGCATCAAGGAGCTCATTAACTTGCCCATCGAGTTCTTCCCTAAGAGCATAAGGAGTACGATAGGCCCTTTGCCTGACAGGAATGTCATCCGTGAGGATAACCTGGTGAAGTAGTGTATCACACTCACCCAGTTCTGATACATCCCTGGCAAAGACTCTTCAATGCTTTGACAAAAATGTCGACATCTTCTCCTGCTGCCATGGGAATAAGTGAGACAAATCAAACGCACTTTCCTAGGCAAAACAATCCTCTAGTTGTTCTTCCACCGAAGAAACTGAAGCTACTTGAACTGGCTCTGCAGAAGTGAGCTTGTCTGACATGTTGACGAGCTTGACAAGAGTGACTTCTTCCTGAGTGCTATTCACAGACCTGCCGATCCAAAGTGAATTCTTGTCAAAGGATTTAGCTGGCTGCAACAGCATGACCTCTCCTAGCTTACTACAACCTGGAACATGAATTTTAACCAGCTTCTCTGATTTGGGTGGAATCATCTCTTTCTTCACTAATTTGCCAAATAAAGGATAACAGGGAGTAAGGGTACTGTTGTTCAGCTGGTTGGTTTCTTCTGCCACTTTACCTTGGGTCTTGTTGGGAACTTGAGTTTGGAAAACTTTCCTAACTAACTCAATCACCTCCTCTTTCTCTGATTATGAACTAATTGCTGTAACTGGCTTTTGCGGCCACAAGGTGCCATCAGCAGCTCTGAAGACAAATCCTTGAGCTTTGAGGAGGTCAAAGCCAACTATCACATCATACCCTAAAGATAGTTTAGCTTTGGTGACAAAAACTCTGTGTTGAAAATTTTTCCCGCAAATTTCAAAGTCTAGCTCAATGCATGACTTGATGGGAAGGGTTTCCCCTGAAACACTTTTTACCACTATCTGGGGACTGTCAACTATCAAATGTTTATACCCTGGTAAAGAATTCAAGCAAGTGTCCGAAATCAAGCTGACTGAAGCCCTTGTGTCAACTAGCAGCCTGAGAAATTTTCTGCTGACTCTGCCTTCAACTATAGGCACGGCAAACTTTTCGTATTCATGATGAAGGATGATTCGTGTTAAAAATGTTGAAAGTTAAAATATTGACTAAACACGATAAAACACATACACTGACGGAAAAAAAATCCCAACACCACGAAAAAATAGTTGTAGAGGAATAAAATGGCGGCAATACATTTGTATAGGTAACATATTTAATCGATTAAGGTTTCAAGATCACAGCTTATTGTAAGCGGGAGAAGAGCCATTTTAAATGTGAAATGCTGGTACATTAAAAACCGGTGTAACCGCCAGAATGTTGAATGCAAGCACGCAAACGTTCATGCATTGTGTCGTACAGGTGCTGGATGTCAGTTTGTGGGATGAAGCTCCATGCCTGTTGCACTTGGTTGGTCAATACAGGGACGGTTAATGCTGGTTGGGGGTGACGCTGGAGTTGTCGTCCAATGATGTCCCATACGTGCTCGATTGGTGAAAGATCTGGTGATCTAGCAGGCCACGGCAACATGTCGACACTCTGTAGAGCATGTTGGGTTACAACAGCGGTATGCGGGCGAGTGTTATCCTGTTGGAAAACACCCCTGGAATGCTATTCATGAATGGCAGCACAACAGATTGAATCACCAGACCGACATACAACTGAGCCGTCAGGGTGCGTGGGATTACCACGAGAGTGATCCTGCTGTCATAGGAAACTGCTCCCCAGACCATAACTCCAGGTGTAGGTCCAGTGTGTCTCGGCCGCACACAGGTTGGTTGCAGGCGCTCACCTGGCCTCCTTCTAACCAACACACGACCATCACTGGCACCCAGGCAGAACCGGCTTTCATCAGATAACACAACAGATCTCCACTCCATCCTCCAATGAGCTCTAGCTTGACACCACTGACGTCGCAAACGGCAGTGGTTTGGAGTAAGTGGAATGCACACTACAGGGCGTCTGGCTCGGAGCTGTCCTTCAAGTAACCGATTTGTAACAGTTCGTTGTGTCACTGTGGTGGCAACTGTAGCTCGAATTGCTGCCGCAGACGCGGTACGATGCGCCACGGCCATACGTCGTACACGGCGGTCTTCCCTCTCAGTAGTGCCATGTAGCCGGCCGGAACCCGGTCTTCTTGAGGCAGTACCTTCCCTTGACCACCGCTGCCAACAATCATGCACAGTGGCTACATTCCTGCCAAATCGTTCTGCAATATTGCGGAAAGAAAATCCACCTTCTCGTAGCCCTATTACACGACCTCGTTCAAACTCCATGAGCTGTTGATAATGGCTTCTTCGTCTTCTTAAAGGCATTATTGACTAACATCAACACACTCCATCGAATCTCAACGATAACTAATGCTCACGAACGTTACAGCGCGTATTTACAGCAAACCTGCTTTGCATGTTCCGAGGGGCGCTACTAGCGCCACACGTATGCGCCGAGCGCGAAATTTGCATAGATGTCGTCTTACAGATGTACTCTCACTGCCTACCAACTGTCATTTATCTAACACAACCCCTTCTTGGTGTTGGGATTTTTTTTCCGTCAGTGTATGTAGCACACACACATTCATACCTGCCAACTTTCAGAAACCGAAATCCGTAAAAAAAAAAAATATGTTTGATGAAAATTTTAATAGATATATTCAATGAAATTACTTGTCACACATATTGATTAAATGTACTGAACATATCGATTAAAAAATGATATGTTACCTTTGAAACAAGTATCAACTTTTAATTGATACGACTACAGATGTTTGAACTTATCGGCACGTTTATTTCGATTAAAATAGAATCTATACATAATTTCTCATTACTATGTCATCATTATGATCTATAAAGAGATAAAAATCTATTTTTATGGAGGTTTGCATCTCAAGGGAAGGATGTTCCACCCTTTGATCCCCAAATCCAATAGGATCGTATCCCATGCCGTCACGGAAAAACTAAAATGTTTTGAAAAACGAACCATTTTCATGTTAGGATTATCTTACAGAGAGACGGACAATGAGACAGTCAAATGAAATAAATGAGTAACTGAGGGACACTAATTGGAAAATTATGCTCAACTAAAAACAAAGTGAATAAACACTTCGCACGAATCACATCCAGTTCATTATAACTTTTAACAAAGGAAGTTAATTTCATATTTTTTTCCATGCACTCAAAATTAGATTTATGCTTGGCGCCACATGATTAGTAATATCATTCCTTTCCCCACGCGAAACGCTAAAATTACATCGACACATAGAGCAAAATGCATATTTTTCATTTTTTGAAGATTTTGTAATACCCAGGAAACTCTGCATAATATGCATCACAGAAAGTTTTATAGTACCCCCCCCCTTTTATATTGCTGCTCACAGAGAGTCACTAATACTAAATTTATTGACACTTGAAAAAAATGCAAGTAAAACTGCTATAGTAAAACAGTAACAGTATTTAAAAGATGCAATTTGCAGAGGAAAAAATAGTACCACAACATATTAATTTGGTTGAATCAAGCCAAGATATTTTTATGCACGTTATCGAGAGACGAACAAAATAAATCACTGCTGGAGAAGCACTGGCTTGAATGAACTGGACTTACTTTTTTTATTCTTTTAACTATTGGACTTACTTTTTTATTCTTTTAACTTCCTCTTAGCATTCTTTCGTTAGGTCAAATTTATTACCAGAGAAGAAGTTACGAAACCATGACATTTTCAATTTCACAAAACTGACAGCTTTTGCTTAATTTCATCATGTTGGGTATAGATTTGGGCTTAAAAATTACAGATTTAAAATCCGTTTGAATTTTTTTCTACGATAACTACGTTTTTTGATCGCATTTCGAACTGGGAGTAGCAAACACACATGCTCTCAAGTGCTTGCTCCAATGCAAGTCGCACCCCACTTTGACCTCCTCAGAAGTTGCGACCCAGGGGACAAAGAATGCATTACCTGAAAAGGAGAAGGGGGGAGGGGGAGGCAGCAAGAGAAAGAACCAAGCCCCAAGGTTAAACAAGCCCAGCTGGTTGTTATCCTTATCAGTTTATGCGGGGCGCAAGTTTTAGTGTTTGAAACAACGCCAAACCTAACACGTGGGAAAACTGCTGCAAATGTTCCCACATAAACACATTACGAATAGCTTATTATAATAACTAAAAAGTTGTTCGTAGCGTACATCAGCGCTTTACTTTGAATGGATTAAGTTAAATAAAAAAGTTTGAATAGCGGGTGCAAAATCATCAGAAAAAGGAAAATAAATCTCGGGAAATCCCCAAATCCGTAAAATTAACATTTTGTCCGTAAAACAGGTCACGTTTTCGTAAATTTTATGGGAAAATCGTAAAACTTGGCAGGTATGTACACTACATGTACTTAAGCTTTACTGATGAAAACACACACCACATATTCAGCTTGGCATGAATCAATTGGAGCCTCTGCAACAAGAGTGGGGGTTTTAGTAGAAGCTGGCCCCTTTTCGCTTCTCCCAGAAATTAGTTTAAAGGATTGCCTTGAATATTTATTGATTGTTGCCTAAAGTGGTGCACTTGTCTACCCCTACTCGACAAGTTTGTCTGTTGATTCATCTGGTTGCTCTGGTACTGGTTATCTCTGCACTCATTTGCATAATGCCCCCTACAACTGCATCTATAGCAGATAACTGTAGACCTGTGATTTTGTCTATAGTTTCCTTTTTGGTGGTGGCTAGGAGATATACCTGTCACGTTTACTCCTACTGTGACTGTGATCTTGATTCCTGCTCTGATCATGATGATGGTTCATTTTCCTGTCTGGATACCTAGATCCATCTAGACTCAGAGAAGAATTTAATCTCTCGGACGACGAATAAGGCCTCTGCACATATTTTTCTTGTGACATGCTTTCTCCTTTTTGTTTGTCTAACTGCAAGCTCTGGACCTGTGCTTGTACAGAGGTGACCTGCTCAACCAGAGTAGCAATGACTATCTTTGTGGTTCTCGCTTTCTACTGCAGTGGTGTCAACTTCTGAATGTGTTCCCACAAAAGTAACATTTCTCGAGTGCTATTCATAAATGCCTCATTTGTCTCTTCGAGAATTGCTTTGTCTCGGGCTTGCTGGAATGTTTGGGGGTCATGTGACAAGACATGCCTCTTTATCTTGGGATTGAGCCCTTCTAGAAATCTGTGGAGCAAGTTCATGTCTTGAACAGCTGGACATCCATCATCCGGTAAGTACTTGCAGGCCAAAACTTCTAAACGAGCTGTAATTTTTTTTACTGATTCACCCATGTCTTGTTTGCAGGAATTGAATCGTCCCATTCTGACAGCAAGGGATTCTGTGACGGAAAATCTATCAAATAGGGCCTCCTTGAGCTGCACGAAGCTAATATTTCTGTTTCTCACTAAGAAATCTCTAGCAAATTGCTTAGCTTTCCCTACACACTTTCTTTTAACTACTAACATTTGCAGCTCACTACCCCAATTTCCTAACTTGCTAGTTTATTCCAAGGACTCAAAGAATTCATTGACAGAAATACCATCCGAGGAGCCTGAGAACTGGGATACAAGTCCCATAAGAGTGGAAAAGTTTAGATTTATACTATTCACATCCATTAGGTTTGGGAATTGCAGCTCATTACTATAACTATGGTTTAACTGATCGGGAGAAGACTGTACATTGTCACTACTAGATTGCGATTCGCCTGGCTTACCCATGATACACACTGATTTTATTATACAAATTACACTACTCAAATATTACTACTGTACGAGAATTTATGAACTCTAGTTATCCCTCGAACATTATGCAAATCAACCATGTGCCCCAAATTATTCACAAAACAAAAATATACTACTAAATCCTACTTCCTAACATGTAAATCAAAATTCCTACAATCACCTTAAAACTGAAGTCTTTAAAACAGCACTTTAGCTTCTTAGCATATGAATAGCAAATTCTTAAATATGGCACATGGAAAAATACACATCACACACACACACACACAAAAAAATCCACACTTGATATCACCTTTGAACTGAAATAAATGCTTGTACTTAGCACACTGTAATAATAATGTGTACTAAAAAATTTACTTTGCTCGTGCAAATGAAATAACTATTGTATTTCACACTTCTGCCCTCAAGAATTTAGTACCATGACTACTAACTTTTCCTGAATATTCCAGCATTAAAATTTGCTCAAATTTAACTGAGAATGTAAGCATACTAACACAGATGTGCCAACCTTCAAAATCTAAAAATCAGGAAATTTTTTACAGCTCATAAAATCACATGAGCGCTATTTTTTTCGACATTTTTTCAGATGCAGGAGCAATTTTCCAGAAGTAGTATTATTGGTACATAGCATTTTTAATGTTTAAAAAGTTATTCTAAATGCAGACTGTATGTTTATATGCAAAATAAAAAGCACAGTGAAAATAGTTGCCAACCAGATACAAATAAATTCCTTTTTTTTTTTTTTTTTTTTTTCGCCCTCGAATTTCCATTTTCGGAAATTTTTCCTCCATTTTCAGACTGAAATACAAATATTTACAGAATAAAATGATATATAACAACAATACTGGACAGAGGCAACATCACAGGAAAAAGAAATTACGATTAGGGAAAAATCTTTATTTCGTTTACTTCCGTCTTTGAAAGACGAAATACCATCCCGATGCGTATTTTTACGAATTGGAAAAATTCTTCAATGAGTAGTTTTACGCGCCGAGAAAAATTCACGATACATATTTTTTACACCCCGAGAAAATTTCCCGACGCGTACTTTTATGCGGGGAGAAAAATTCCAGATGCGCATTGTTACGCGCCGAGAAAAATTCCTGATGCATATTTTTACGCGTTGATAAAATTTCAATGTGTACTAGACGCGTAATTAGATTACGCATTTCGGAGAACTCTGGTTTGCACGTCACTTGAGCACTCCCGTGGAGAGAGAGAGCTACCGCACGACGCGGAGACATCGTTATACTTGATGGCTCCACACGAAGCCGGCAAGTCAAAGATGACATCATCGTGTAACACAACGCTCGTAAGGTCCGGTAGAAAATCTATGTGGATGGTTGCAGACTTGCAGGGGATTGAAATACTTCGATTGAGCAATCTAAATATTAAAAAATCCGTAAAAAAATATTTCTAACCGTAAATTAGTAAAATTAAGCAGAAATCCGTAAAAGTTAGCAAGTATGCAACATCCATGCCCCACTGCGATTCGAACCCGGACCTATCTCGGACAATTTGTCGAAAGCTGGCGCTCAGTTTCACAACTTTATTATGCAGCAAAGACAATAACAGCTAATATGTAAAGAAACAAATTGCCAAAGATATGACATAAAATAAAACATTAAAAACCGCCAAAATGGCATAATGCAAAAGGAAAAATCTCCCGCAAAAAGTAAGCGAAAGGAACGAGAAAAAAACAAATTCACAAACTAAGTGTACACAAAATGCTACAATAGAAGATAAAACAATTAAAGCTGACAATAACAGATTCGCAATTAGAGATGAACAAAGGAGCACATTAATCTTCTACAAAATGCGATGAAGAAGGGAAGAGACAAACATGGTGCAAAACAAAAATTAAAAATCTCCACAGTAAAGCAAAACCGAAAAGCACTCCGCAAAACTGAAGAAAACAAACAGAGCTCACAGCTGGCATGCAAGTGTGTTTGTAACCAACATAAAATAGACCACTGTGCTACCGGGGGTGGCTTTCTTTTGCAGATATGAGGAGAGGAAAAGTACGATACTGACGACTGTAAATGCCGTCTTGCATCGACGCAGAAAGAAAAAGATTTCACAAGCGGTTCAAAATCTTTTTCTTCTGCGTCAATCCAAGGCGGTGGCTGATGGAATTTCGTTATTTCGACCATCGTAACGGCTAATTATCGGCGAAAATCAGGAGAATTTGACATTTATCCGGAAGGCAGGAGGAATGGCTGAAAATCCGGAGTCTCCTGCCTAAATTCGGAGAGTTGGCACGCCTGCTAACATTAATATATATGCACTTATTTTTCCAGCAGATGATTTTTCTCAATCTAATCTTACAAGAATTTTAGCATTGAGGTGCAGTGAAGGTTGGCCGTTATCACTAGTAATGTGCCCTGAGGTATCGGCACCAATGATATATATGTGAGGTGGGGAGAATATATTCTCTTTGAACATGTGAAATAAAAAAATAATATTTTGTAGCACATCAAATGGCACCATGTAAACCAATATAAGTGCCATACATGTTATACACTGTGTAATTTCTGTGATGCAATAATTTCATGTCTCTCATACACTAAAAATAGAATATTATATTTTTTTGTATACTCCGTATTTGTGGCACATGTGTATTTGAACAATACAATAGTTTCTCCCCGAAATTTAGATTGGCATGATCGTTAGTGTAAGTTGTGAAATCCGAAATTTTGCCCCAAGTTTGATCCAGCCTTAGTCAGTGCTAAGGTGGAGCACATACCAGTGATAACTATTAGAGACTATCAACCTTCAACACTATTCACTGCACACACACAAAGGAATACATTTTGTGAAAGGCAGCTTTGCCTATATTTATTCGATCACATAAAATTTGAACCAGAACACTATTCATAGCTTTGAAGATCATGAATTTATCATTCAAATTATTTTATGCTAACTAATATACGATCACCAAAACATATCAGTTTAAGATAATAACATCTATGAAAATATTTGGTGAATAAATTGCAATTTACAACAATTGCTAATTTATCATTCGTCTTGCTTTCCACAATGAAATTTGATTACACTAAAAATTTTAAACAAACATTCTTTTGTTTTGTTTTTCAGCCACACGGCTGTGGTAATTTCTTAGTTTGAATGTCATAGGTTATTATGATGACACTTTCAGACATGAAATATATATATATTAAATGAGTTCTAAATTTTCAATACGCCACATGCAAGCGATAGGAATACCGTTCTAGTAGACCTTTTTTTTTTTTTATGAACATTCTGTCCAATTCCTACTAATCATACTGTCTGTCATCGTATTATATCATGCAGAAATATATTGTTAAAATCTCATCAGCTGCTTAGAAAATTTTTACTTGTGACTTCATTATTGTCGTATAGTTCAGTTCTAAATCTTGTTTCATTCAAAATTCTCGCCTTTACTTCTAGACGTGGTAATAGTAGCATGTGTTCTGACTTTAGCGTCTGCCCAGAACAATCAGAGAAAATATTTTTCTTACCTCGTCTTCAATGGCGGATCTAACTTTCTGGGTCACACTTTCACACTTACTGCATTCTCAGAATCTCAGAGGAAGCGTCGATTTGCAGAGTTCACATTTTTGGCAGACTTAACAGCTATTGGCACTACACGGTACTTGGGAACGATACTTTCCACTTTAAGCACCTTGCACGGCACTTTTTCCAACGGCTGATGTTATTTTCCATGGTAAAGTTACTTTCCAAGCATGGGCTTCCTGAAGTCGACCGATACGTGCGTTCCGAACTGGGGTAGCAACCACGAGAGCTTGGGGATGGGGGTGGACGCCGCCACACACCCAAGTGCAAAGCACGAACGAAGAGCAAAAGAGAGAGAGTGAAACATCGTTTCCCTCCTTTTCAAGGTGCTCATGTCAACCCTTCGGGCATTGAACTCTGATTAGTCCGTAGGCTGCCTGGGTCCACGTGCACAAAGAGTGACCAGAGGATGACCCGCTTATGAATTTTGATCGCCTGCGGCAAATAAAAGGTTGTTTCTGGGTGAACAATTACTAGAGGTTTTCCTAAAAAACACGTGCTTTCACTATTTTTTGAAGACTGTAATTTTTTATTATTTCATTTCTCCTTTCATCTATCGCTTGCACATAATTTATACACATGACATACATTTACAAATTTTAACATTTTTTCACACAGGAACGTGTTTCACAAATTTTTAATACAGTTACATGACGACATAATTTTTGGACCAGATTGAGAGAAGTACTGATTCCACATTTCCTGAGCTTGTCGATGGCAAGAGTTCGTTATTACAAAGAGAGTTCTTTTTGACAGAGGAAGTGAAAGAAGCAAGACTGGACTGAGACATTTTAGCACAGGTGTTTTTCAAATGATTAGGGGCATTTCCGTGGCTGGAGACTGCCTGACGCCTCATGTTGCTAAGCTTGAAAGTTTTAGAGCACACTTTACAAAATGCTGATTCATTGTCGCCGTTCACAGCAGCTATCCAACCAGAAAACTCAGGATTTAATTGCTCGTCCAACCATTGTTCATTAAACACACAACGCTTTGACATTGCTGCAGTCTTAATTGCCTTTTAACAAGGTATAACTTATATCACAAATGTTCTTCTACTCCTCTGACCTAAAACAAAAAGAGAAATGTTAAAAAGTAATGTAACACAACTTACAATAATAGGTAGGAAATACAAGGTTACATTAGTAGGAAGGGGAAGTTAGCGACTGTCTGCAACACCAAGTGCAAGTGTGTTGGGCGATGAGGGCGTCACTGCCCAACGCCAGGTTAAAACTAGTTGTAGTCTAACTGTGATTGAAATTTTCCTGACTTTTTTTTAAATATCACAGATTTTCCCTGACTTTTACCAACATTTCAGCATTTCCCTGACTTTTCTTGACCAATTTTCATTTCCCTGGCTTTCCCTGATTTCCCGACTTCCCAGAATGTGGACACCCTGTGATAAAATGATACCACTTTTTTATTCATGCTTCATGATATTGCATAATACACTGCTGGCCACCCAAAATGCAACACCAAGAAGGAAGCATCCGATAGGCCTGAAATTCGCAGCATGCGTCGCCCACGAGAGGACAAGCAAACGATTAACATTGCAGGGCATATGCAAATCATGTGCGCCCGGCACGCCACTAAGAAGAACTATAAGAAGGGTGCACAGAAGGCGGGGTGTAAGTAGTGGAAGTGTGTTGTGCTGCCGGACCTGTGCGTGGAAAGTTTCCTGATGCTTCATCGCAGAATACGGCAGTCATTCCAGCACGTTTCGGAGTTCGACAGAGGACGAATAGTGGCTTATCGCGACAGCGGTTTATCGTACCGAGACATCGGGATGACATCCAGCCACAGTGAGGCGAGTATGGATTCGGTGGGAGTAGGAGGGATGGATGGACTGACGTGAGCGATTGCCGCAGCCGTGGCACACCACCGAACAAGAGGACCTGCATGTTGTGCGGCGGGCATTGACGGCTAGCACCGCCACATCACGAACGTTAGAGCAGGAATTAGGGTGTGTTGCGCAACAACTTGTGTCAGCACGTACCGTTCAACGTGGTCTGCAGGAGCCGGGAGCTGTCGCACGGCGCCCATTGCTCCGATTACCATTGACGTTACACCACCGGCGAGTGCTGCGGCAGTGGGCCCTTTGAACGCCGCACCTGGACTACGGAATGGCACAACATTGTCTTCTCCGATGAATCCCTCGTCTGCCTGCAACACCACGATGGTCAGATTCGCGTGTGGCGGCACCGCGACGAGAAACTGTATGACGCCTGCATTATGCATCGCCATACCGGTCCGTCACCTGGCGTTATGGTTTGGGGCACAATTGGATTTGACACCCGCACCCCTCTGGTACGCATTGCCGGTACACTCAACAGCCACCACTACATCTCCGACGTTTTGGAGCCTGTAGTCCTCCCTTACCTGCAGGACCTGCCAGCGGCCACATTTCCACAGGACAATACGTACCCGCATGTGGCACGCATCGTGCAACAATTCTGCACAGGCCACCAGGTGTCACTACTGCCGTGGTCCGCCTGATCTCCCGATATGTCGTCCATCGAACACGTCTGGTCGCTGATCGGCAACCGAGTGACCCGGCAAGCACCACCCACGGCTACACCTGATGAACTGTGCCACCGTGTGGAAGCAGCCTGGACCGACATACCCCAAGCCCACATCCAAAGCCTCTTTCGTTCGATGCCGCGGCGTGTAGCGGCCGTTATTGCCAGCCATGGGGGCCACATGAACTATTGATGTCTGCGTGTTCCGCAAGTCGCACGGGCCTGTAAGCTCAATCGTTTCATCTTTGTATCTGTTGTTATGTGTCCAGTAAATCTGGCTTTGCTATCTCGTGTCCTTCTTGGTGTTGCATTTTGGGTGGCCAGCAGTGTATTTGCAAACCAAAAATTTGCACTAATTATGTAATAAAGGCATAAAAAAAAGCTATTTCATCATTATTTTTTGATCATGTGAAAAAATCTGTCTGCAACAAACATTAACAATGATTCAATACATACTTTCTCCACATGTTTGCAGTTATTTATAAGGTTTTCTGCCTCTTGAAAGCTGCTACATTAATAAATAATTCCACAACAACAATCATTACACTATTAGTCTGATAACGTACGTCACTAGTAGCAGATGCCACACCACCAATTCATCATGCTGTTAGTCTGATATCATATAATGTAACATTGACAACAGGAGCCTAAAAACATAAAAATGACCAGATCAGCTCAGTATGTTTTCATCACCTGTCTTCCATGAAACCAACTTCAGATTTATTATTTTGGATTCATTTCCTCCTGATATTATTCATACATCAGTAGCTTTTACCTTGTTACAAGACATTTACATTGTAGCTAACTCTCACTACCATAACAGGCAGAGCTGGTCTAAATACTGTGGTGATTTAGACCAGCTCTGCAAGAACTCCTGTTTTTGTTTAACTTTTTTCATGTCAAGAACAGTCTTATGCAGATTATATCAGATCTTTCCTATTTTTCTATTTCTGTTCTTTAGTTCCTAATGGATGAGATATAACTGCTATATTTACAAAGGTAGCAATTTTTTTGCATAAACTTGTGCATCCTATTGTTTGATTGTGGAATAATGACTGCTATTAATCACTTAAAAAAAGACTGTTTCCTAACATACTGAATAAACAATTAACAAGTCTTAATGGTGCTGTCCCCAGAGACAGGTCAGGATATACTCAAATGATTCATCTGAATGGGACTTGATGGTCTAGTGAATTTTCATAGCCACTGGAATATAATGTATCATATATTTTAAATGGCTGAAAGAAAAATGAGATACTATCACAATTTTGATTGGCTGGCATTTTCACTGCCACTGGGACATCTGTACAACTGAGGTTAACTGAAGGAAAGTAGAAGGTAAAAAAAGCAACAAAAAAAAAAAACCCTAAGAAATATAGATACAGCAAGGGTGGTGGACAAAAGGATCATGGAAAAGGATCACAAAATTTGCAGCAAAGGCATTCCACCTTTCCCATTTTGAGCCATTGATCTATGTAAAAAGTCCTTTTTGATATGAAACAAATACTGTGTTTTGCACTGAAAGAAAAAAAGAAAGAAAGAAAAAAAGGATAACATAACAAATAACTGAGATTGTTCTGTAACTTTTTAACTAGCTTTCGGTGTTCTATTCCATGGATATTTTAATCTATTCTCAAAGAACACAATAGAACTTTACCAAGGGATCTTAAAAGATCTTTTGATATAGACCCTTCTCTTTTGTATTACAACTGCCAATATTCTTTCTGACACATGTTAAGGGGATTTGAAATATCAGCAGAATATTAAGTCACAAAATTTGGGGATGTAGCTCTAACACTGATGCAGCTTAGCCTGTAAGTTACAATATGTGTTTTGTAAACAAACTGGACTGGAGCACAGCATGCTATAATTTAAGATCAAATTCAGCAATACTGCATTTTATTTCTACAACTGACAAATAAGCAAAAAAATGGATATGGTCATAACATATTGGTACATTGTTTTAAAATGTACATGCCCCCCCCCCCACATACACTTTTCTTCTTCACCACACAACTAAGCTTAATATATTCCCTCTTCTTCCTTGCTGCTTGGGTTCATATTTGATTTATCTAGCTTAGATTTCATATTTTGTTACAGCATTCAACTACACTGCAATACAAAAACAAGACTCGAAGCATAAGAAAGAGTGGGGTAGGACACTTCTATGTATTCTCCTGGACTTTTGAATCTAAAAACTTATTTTTCTGTCTAAGTTAAGAAAAAATAATTAAACATAAAATTTGCCTTCTTTGAAATACTTATTTAGCATTTAACAAATAAGACAATGAATATGATAAAGGTGCCCTACGGCTGATTAAAAGATAGATCACAATAAAACTGAAATAACTTGACAGTCCCATCTTTAAAAAAAGAATTATTATTATTATTATTATGACATTCAACTATCTTGAATGTCACCATGAGCAACTATTGAAGCCCACAATTAGCACAAACTGTAAAATTCAATTAAACACCAGATCTGAATACATGAATTTGGTATACTGTCACACAATCAAACATCTTTAAAATAGAAGAAAAAAGGACATTAAATCTGTCTTTACCTCAGAGCTGTAAGCTCAAAAACTTGTATTACACAGGACAGATGTTTACAAAATCAAGAGATTAATATAATATAATTACAGAAAATACAAGTGAAAACCTTTATTCACATACCACTCCCAAGATCAATAAAAACATCATCATCTGTTATTTCAATTTCACTTATCATCTGGGCAATAAATTCAAATGATGTTTCACCATATACCTGCAATTAAACATAAAAAATGAGCATTTCAAATTAATGAAATTTTATGACTAGTAGACTAGTTAATGCACAGAAACCTGGAAAGTTGCACAAGGCACAGTAATTAGAAAAAAAAATTATATCTCATTAATGTTCATTTAAGAAAGAAATAATCTTATAATCCAATTCAATGATTAAATATTTTCTGAAAATTAAATAAAAATGTACTTTTAATGAACAGTTTCAATAAATATTTCACTGCTACGTAATTACCAAGCCAGCACAAAAGACATACATAGAGGAAGAACAATAAAAACACGTTTGGCAACGGGTTTGAGGCCTGTGTAAATATATACTACTCTTCTTTCATATGAAGGGTTACATCTACATAAGTGCATATCTTATAAGTGATGGACAGTCCTTTTTATACAATTTTGTTTAACTGTTCTGAAAGTGTGCAACAACTTTACATAACTGATATTACCTACCCATTCATTTAAATGGCTTAACTTCTACAGTGCATACCTTTAGCACAAACTTCCTGCATTTACATTGCAGGAAGCTCACAGTCCTTTTTATGTGGTCCTCTTCAACTGCTGTTTATAAAGCATGTGCAACTACCATGTTGAACACACAACAAATTAACATTATATTTTGTACTGTGAAATTAACTTTTTTATGGGTCTTATAGAGGTTATTATTCAAAAAAGTTGGTGGTCAAATTAGAGAAATTCCTACCAGCTTTAAAGCAGAAAGAAGTGGACATCCAACTGCAAGAAGGAGCAATATATTGCATCAACTGTAACTGCGGACTCAGCTATATAGGAGAAACAGGGAAGAGTATTAAAGTCCAAATGAAAGAACACCAAGCAGCTATTAGGAACATTAGTAACAAAACAGGGCTAGACAGACTTATACAAGCTAGTGGACACTCCATAAATTGGGACTCAGTAAGAATAATCGCCGTCAAACTTAGTAAAGAGGAAACTAGAAGAAGGGATCGAAATAGCAAGAAGAAGTACCACAATTAACGATAACTGCGATTGGACTCTTCCAACTGAGTGGCAGCAACTACTCCAGTGATGTAGTCCTGATGACGAACTAGGCTTTAGTTCGAAAATTTGACCACCAACTTTTTTGAATAATAACCTCTATAAGACCCGTAAAAAAGTTAATTTCACAGTACAATATGAATAGAGGTGTCATAAATTCATTTACAACTAGGATTATATTTTGTACTGAAAAATATTAGCAAACTTGGATTCTGTTAGCTTGGCAGAATGTTTACCATTAACCACAAGAAAGACTAACACTACAAACTGTTTGGTGGCACAAAAGAGGGGAAAGGGGATGAAATTGAAATAAGCAAGCAAGGGGTCTTCCACAAATAATTCAGTCCCACCATACACAGTTTTGTTTACAATTACATTCACTTAATCTTTCTTACATTAGTAGCTACAGTGCTGTTACTTGCTCAGCAGCTCATTTCTTTAGATGTGGTTTGACTATACAGCTGATTTCATGACTCCATACCATTATGGATAATAAGAGCTCAAAAAGTGATATGATGAAACCATTATTTCTTAAAAAACTCTGCCATGTTAACTGATACAACTGCAATGCACTGTTCAATTGTACAGCATGACATGCAATGCTACAAAAAATTTATGATGCTGTATGTATCCAACAAATACCACATATCTTAAAATTTGAAGAGATTACTACCATATTTCACACAAGATCTCTCTGAAAAATACGGTTTCAGAGGTTCACAGCAATGTGTTGAACCTTCAGTCAACACAGCCACTACATGACAGCTTTAGTTTACTAATTAATTTCCCACAAAATGCTCACCTACCGTGAGCATGATACTTATTACAAAATGCCCTTGATGAAAGTAATCTGTAACTCTGCATCATTCGTGGGCTGAAAAAAATTAGAATTCTATTTGATACAGAAATCTCATACTGAACCTAATTATCAGAACGAAAAGTAAGCATGATGAACTTCATGGCTTTCTGGTCATTTTTAAATGCTGACTGCTTATAGCCCATAATACATAGAGATTCAGTATCTCTTTTAAAATTGCTATTATGCATGTTAAAATACGGACATGTGATTATGGTGGTGCAGTTATTTATGATGTTTATTATTGAAAAAATAAAGACTAAAAGAAAGCAAGAGCAATTACTCACATATATTTGTCCAGAGGTCGTTTATGTTCGCATACCACCGTAGTTCCACAAGTTGTTTGGTCTCAGGTGTTCAGCGGCTATGCATTGCAAAAAGTCCGATGGTGACTATAATATGGTGTCCAGCAATATCAAAGTAGTATTCGACCCAAATAATCTTGTTATATATTGTATCGTAAGCTCAAAAGAATATTACAACTGAGAATGAAAACCCTGTAATGACCTGTCACAGGCAGGGTAAAAGGCTAACAATGAACAATCCAAAAGAACTATAGCGAACAAATCTCAAAAGCTGATAATGAACGAATTTAAAAGAACAAAATGAAATGTGGATGGTCAGAAGAAACGACGAATGAACTATTTACATAATGCGTGCACCACCTCTTCACGTCCACTAGCGTCCCCGGACGCGTTTCGCCCTAGTCTCTTCCTAGGCGTTTTCAACGGGAAATGAAACGTCTGTTGGTAAGCGACTACGTTTCGTACTTCCAGAAGTCATGATGTACATTGCGCATGGGTCAGCATATAGCCCATCGAGTTGCTCACGGTGGTCTAATTAAACCCCCAAACAACAACAACAACAACAAAATCCTTAAATGTCATGCACCCTGGCCAAAAAGTTACATACTTTGAGCATGTGTGGATATCACATACTATACAGCAAAATATCTAAATGCCATAGCATGACAAGTTGCTAGCATGTTCACCAGTGCTAAGTATATAACAGTGCTTGCACAAGCAACTCCAGATGGATGCAGTCATGGGAAGATAGGGAATGTCTCTAACTTTGAAAAAGGCTTGGTTATCAGTGCATGTTCAGCATGCAGTTGTGACCATGGGACACAATGGCCCTTTCAAAGCTACTGTGTCAAGAGGTCTTTACTAAGGGGAAAGCAAAAAGAGACCCACTTCTCAGAGGCGGGTGGCGGTCAAAACGCCGACAATCAGAACACCGACACCGAAACACTGACAGTTCAAAACGCCGACATGTCAAAACACCGACAAATCATAACACCAACACTCAAAACACTTCCAAATCATAACACCAACAATCAAAACACTGACAAATTATAACACCGACAGTTCAAAACACCGACACTTCAAAACACCGACGATTATACGGACTCTAAGCCGGCGAGTAGAGGAACTTTATTCCGAGCGATTACAAAATCACAGTGGGTGGTATGGGGGATGACAACACCCAACGAATAGATGTGCTTCCCTCTAGCGGTGAACGATGCAACTTTATTCATTTCTATTGCGACCGACGGCAACATATTTTTATTCCGAGATATGGCAACATCTGAGTGGATGGGTGGGAATTGGAATGCATAGGAGTTGGATATGTCGATGCTTATGTGCTGCCCCTAGCGGTGAACAATAGAATTGCATAAATTTTTATTCCGACATCTGACAACATATCTTAATTCCGAGCTGTTGCCAAGAATAAGTTGATGACAAATGTTTTGCCTGTCCTACCTGTTGCATTGAGGAAGCAGATGCCTCCATTCGCATTGCTTACCATGTCCAGAACTTTATTGTAAGCCTGTCTTTGGTTTGTAATTAAGAGCGGTTCATTGGCAGCAACATATGCTTCAAAATCATTGACATTGGAATTCATCTCTCGCAGAATTTAATTGCAAAGATTGTTCGTGTTGTTTCTTTGGAAAGATGGCAGTCCGCACTGTCTGAGGCCACGTCCAGCCATCGACAAACACAGGTTCTCTAGAAGGATGAGAGCCTTGTTGAAGATGTCTGGTGAAAAGTCAATTTGCAAAGTTGGATTTTCCCGACTGACTCTCAAAAGAATGTCTTCGCTCAGATCCTCTTTGTATTTTCCCCACAATTGAAATGGATTTGAGACAGCGCAGGTGGTCAGCAAAATGCAAAAGAGATGTCTCAGGTGCGTTGGTGAATGGGTGGCAGTTGCTTCAGTCATTGATAAGTCTCAGGTGTCATCATTCTCCAACAATCCTCCTTTTTGGCATGTTTCTCTGAAGGTTTCATAAACTTGATTGTTCACAATTTTCAAGTCACCAAAAGATGTTGGTCCTTTGATAATGTGGAGCAGCATTCTCAAAAAAAAAGCACTCAGCAGTTGATGGATGAACTGTGTAAACTCGGCCAAGAGCATCCATGGATTTTACTCCAGGATGTCCTTCAACATCAACTCCTTGTTTGTGTCGCTGGAAATTTTTCTGGATGCATTCCAAGTGTAGTAGCGCGAAACATCACCATAAAGAATGGTTTTAGCAAACGGATGATGCTTTCAAATTTCAAAGAAAGCTGTCAGTGTTGTGTTTGGTGGCCCTTGAAGTTGCTGCTCCTGATTGTTGTTTGGATTGAAGTAGACTCTTTGACCATTTTCAAGGTGGACACCGAGATGAACAACAGTCGGATAGCATTAATGAATTGGGAAACTGAGTATTCGCCAAACTGCCTTGTTGCTGCTGATGCACCTTCCCAATTGAAAACTCTCAACTTCATCAACAGTTGCTGTTTGTTGTTCAAGCCCAAAAACTGCTTGATCACTTCCTTTTTTACATACTTGCAGATGTACTTGATGGCTTTGACAGTCTGGCAAATTCAACATTTATATGCGCCTGGAACATTTCGGACAACAGTGGAGAGTGTGGAACCACCCATCTGTTGTCTATGTCCATCTCCTGGTAGGTTTGGCCAATGTGCATTTTGATTTTTGTTGAGAATCCACCATCTCCAGGCTTTCTTCTCCTGTACAAAGCATACCCATCTAGGCCTGTTTGAGTTTCCTGGTGCAGTTCCCGTGGACACTTCGTGGAGCATTTGCCATCCACCATGCAAGGAGCTTTCATGTTGAGTGCACTACATGGGCTGTGGAGCATGTTTTTTGTAATAACTTCAAACAGCAAAGGGTCTTGTAGGGGATCTGGCAATTCTGCTGATATTACCGTGTCAATTTGAGTAGGTCAGATTTTTTCTCGTAGCCAGATGAGGATGTGAGCATGCGGAAGGCCTCTATCCCATCCAATGCAGTGTACGGCGAACAGCATGTGCAGCGATCATTTGAGGGGATCCTTGATTAAGATGTTCTGTAATTTGCTGCACTGTTGCCCTTCTGTTGTATGTTACCAGTCTGGACACTCTCCGTTCCGCCCGAGGAGTCACTAGTTGATGACGACCACACATTGCACGTAGAGACCCAGTTTTTTGGCTGACAGTCCAGTCTTTAAACACTTTAACAACAGCTGCTCTGGAACACTTCACGAATGCGGCGGTTTCTGTGATACTCGCTCCGTGGTTCCGAGCTCCTACTATCATCCCACGTTGAAAGTCCGTCAAATCGCATTTTTTACCCATCTCGTCACCAAAAAATCCCTTCTACTACTGTCCCAAGCACTATGTTTTCCCTTTTTATATTAGCCTCTCCTCTGGCGGCAACAGCGTTCATCCATAGCTCATTTACTTAAAACTGTCAGGTGGTCATAATAAAGTGGCCACTCAGTGTATGTAGATGAACTGGAGGTAATCAGGGGCAAATGCCTAGACTACATGCAAACATAACTATGGCTGATCCTGTACTTTGGGATAGAATACTAGATTGTTTCCTGGCAGGTGACAGCAAACAATAAATTTATATTACAAATTATAACTATTACTTCCACAAATTAAATGACAATAAACTGACTTTTTTTTATCAATATATGGATAATGGTATTTGCCATGGAAACATGATTTTTGTCACATAAAAAGAAATAGCTGTTTCCTAAGATATTGAAATATTTGGGACACAATGCCCTCGAAAATTGTACAGTTTCTTCCATAAGCATCGTTTGGTTGTTATCATTCCCTTCTATCACATACCCATTTGTGCATCCACTCCAATGTTGCCATCTCTCGGAATAAAAATAATAAAGTTCCATCGTTCAACACTAGGGCAGCACATAGGCATCGACATATCCAACACGTTGTAACATCACAGACACTCGATCACAACACAAAACATTTTACTTTACTATTTCACACAAAAAACATAAACTGGAATACACTCCGTGGTACAAACTGAACTTGTTGTCTTAGCCAAAGCTCGGCATGTCCTACTCCTTCAAAATCTCTCACGCTACTCCCCTACATCACTCACCACACGCTCAAGTCATTAAGTGTGAATGTATCATTCCGCACTTTTGTGCATGGAAGTTTGTATTTTACAACCTATGCAACTCCCTTCCCACACATCCACTCAGATCTTGCCATTGGTCGGAACAAATATTAATGCAGTTCCATCGTTCACCGCTAGAGGCAGCACATAAGCATCGACATGTCCAACATCTATGCATCGCCCTTCCCACTCATCCACTCCGATGATGCCATCGCTCGGAATAAAAATATGTTGCCTTCGCTTGGAATAAAACTTCATAAAGTCCGTCGTTCACCACTAGGGACAGCACATAAGCACCGTTTGGTTGTTGTCATCCCCTTCTATCACCCACACATTTGTGCATCCACTCCGATGTTGCCATTCTCGGAATAAAAATAATAAAGTTCCATCGTTCACCTCTAGGGACAGCACATAAGAATCGACATGTCCAACACCTATGCATTCCCCTTCCTACCCATGCACTCAGATGTTGCCATCACTCGGAATAACAATTTATAAAGTTCCGTCGTTCACCGCTAGGGGCCGAACATAAGCCTCGTTTGGTTGTTGTCATCACCTTCTATCACTCACCTACTTGTGCATCCACTCCGATGTTGCGATCTCTCGGAATAAAAATAATAAAGTTCCATCATTCACCTCTAGGGCCAGCACATAGGCATCGACATATCCAACACCGCATCCCCCTTCCCAATCATCCACTCAGATGTTGCCTTCGCTCGGAATTAAAATATGTTTCCATCGGTCGGAATAAAAATTTATGCAGTTGCATCGTTCACCACTAGAAGGCAGCACATAAGCATTGTTTTGTTGTTGTTATCCCCTTCAATCCCCCAGCCATTTGTGCATCCACTCCCACGTTGACATCTCTTGTAATAAAAATAATAAAGTTCCATCGTTCACCGCTAGTGGCAGCACATAAGCATCGACATATCCAACACCTATGCATCCCCCTTCCCACTCATCCACTCTGATGTTGCCATCGCTTGGAATAAAAATATGTTGCCATCGGTCAAAATAAAAATGTATGAAGTTCCGTCGTTTACCGCTAGGGGTAACCACATCCATCGATTGGGTGTTGCCATCCCCTTTCCCACCCACTCTGTTGTTGCATCGCTCGGAAAAAAGTTATTCTACTCGCCGGGCAATTATATTAATCCATATAATTGTCGGTGGCATGGTTGTCTCGGTTAGGATTTGTCGGTGTTCTGATTGTCGGTGTTCTGATTGTCGGTGTTCTGATTGTCAGTGTTTTGAACTGTCGGTTTTATGATTGTCGGTTTTATGATTGTCGGTGTTTTGAACTGTCGGTGTTATGATTGTCGGTGTTTTGAACTGTCGGTGTTATGATTGTCGGTGTTTTGAACTGTCGGCGTTATGATTTGTCGGTGTTTCGGCCTATCGCCGTTTTGAACTGTCGGTGTTTTGACTGTCGGTATTTTCATTTGTCGGTGTTTTGATTGTCGGTGTTTTGTACTAGAACCCTCAGAGGCAGCAGATCTCCAAAAAGAATAACACACTCCAAGAATATGACTAGCATACTACCTGACAATAGAATCACTGGATGATTTGGTACATAGTGTTCTGGAATATGCAGGTGCTAATGTAAGCATTTAACTTACACAGCACTAAGACAGAACCAATGGACAAATACGTAGATGCCAGCCTCTGGAAGTCCTTTTCAGCAATAAACACGTTTTTTTTTTTTTTGGGGGGGGGGGGATTTTCAGCAATCCAGCACACAGCAGCAAGTTTGGGTACCCAGCGTGGGTACACAGACTTGCAAATTCCAGTGTGTCACAGCAATTATTACAAAAATAATAATAATAATAATAATAATAAATACAATAATAATTTGCTAGTGGTAAAATTAAAAATGCTGTCTACAAAAAAAAATCTAAAAGACAAGATTATCATCTGTAACCTTTTAGATTTTTTCTTTTCTCTCTTTTAATTCCCTCAGATTTTGGCAGAGTTGAAATCTACTGCTTGTCCTATATAACCCGTTTTACTGAAGAACTGAACTGTAGATTTACCCTGTGTTTTAAGTTTGTACAGCTAAATAGTTTCAATGTTCATTCTTCTTGACTTTATGATTATAATTTCATCCATCACGCTGAAAGAACTTTTAGCCTGAGGCCTATGCAATGCATAAGAAAAAGCTTTCACTATTTCAGATGAATGATGTAACTTTGAGAATATGAATACTTTTGAACACCATGCATCAATTCTTACAAATTTTCTAACTTCATCACTTCCATTTTTGGAAAACTTTCCCTCCTTTGTCAAGCTGAAATGCAAACTTTTATGGGGGAAATAATATTTAACAACAATACAAGCTAATGGAAACAACGTGAAAAATAAATAAATTATAATTACAAAAGAAATTTGTGCTCTGTCTGACTTCCGTTTTTGCAAAATTTTCCCTGCATTTTCAAGCTGAAATACAAATATTTATGAAATAAAATGATATTTAACAACAATCGAGGGCAGTAGGAACATCATGAGGAACAGAATTTACAGATTACAGGGACATTTTTGCTCAATCTAACTTCCAGTTTTGGAGATTGTTGTCTTACATTTTCAAGCTGAAATGCAAACATTCATGCAAAAAATTATATTTAACAATACTGGACAGAGACAACATTGCGAGTAAAAAAAAAAAATTTTGATTACAGGAAAATTTTTCACTTTGTCTAACTTCCCTGTTCAAAAGTTTTGAAAGACAGAATTCAAACCCTCGACGGAAAACAAACAACCCCCTCCCAAATTCTATTTGGTATAGCATCGATCTCGAGAATAGAACATATGAGGATGAAAACATGGAATTCTACAATTCTGTGGAAGAATCTCATGCCTGTTTAGAAAGAAAAATCAAATGGCAATTTTACATGATTTCATTGTCATGTCCGCACTTCCATAATTCCAACCAAAATTCGACCATTCGTCCAAGATGGGTCCCAGTTGAAATTCCTGTTAGGCATGGCTGTTGTGTTTGTCTAACGGTTTTGGCTCTCTCTCTCTTCCCTGGAGCAGTCACCCAAAATTAGGGACGAGCAACTGCTTATAAGCCCATTGAGTTACTCAGCAACTCACAGTAGTTGTTAAACCTTCAAAAAAAATATATATATATTATGGTAAATCCGCACTGGTTAGCATCTATGCACATATCAGGTGACTTCCTGAGTCATTAAACATACTGTTTGTGTGAAAGGCCAGTCTGGAAATAGCTGCACGAAGGCATCATGGACCCAAGAGTCTGTTCTAGTATGGAGCAAATTCACCTGGCATAGGCTGCATGTGCTCAAACAGATATCTGTGAATACACAATTAAATTTTTGGGTTTCTTTTTGGACACTATTACAGTACATAAATAAAATAATATGAGTTTTGATACAGCAACATACAACTGGCCATCACTAAAAATATGCTTAAGTGAGTCATGGCAAATTTTATTAAAAGTCTGGCCTTGTGACATAATGCCATTTGAAGAAGCAAATTCTACAGGAAACTGATTTCATTTGAAAGTGGAAAATAAAATACATCTACGTCTGATAGAATGAGTGGGATTCTTGTCTGGGGTTTCTGTACTTATAAGTTTTGCTTTAACTGTGTTTGTGTATAACTGAAGTAACAATAAGTCTTGTACCATTACACAGTTTCTCTATCTGGCCTGCTTGCTCTCTGTTTGAATTTAGCAACAGCTTTCTCTCATCTGACGTTTCATTTCCCCTGTTTCAGGTATCACTATCACTTCAACAAAAGTTGCATGAAGGGGTCAGTAGTAAAACAACAAAACAGAAATTTCATACCTGAGCTGAAAGAAAAATTTAAAGAACAGCTACATTTCATGATGTCATACAAAACTGAACTGATGCCACTTATGTAAGACATGTAACTTAAACCAATGTATAAAGTCTAAAGTACAAGTGCACTATCATATCTCATGATGTTATGCACAACTGAGCTGTTACCACTTATGTGAAACACATCACCCAAACTTGAAGACATCCTTAGTGTATTATATACACTCAAACTATGTGCATATATGCATTACTAAAATGATTGATGTCAATGCCAGCATACTGTAGTATCATTATACAGTACAATTCCGAAAATCCGCCCAACTTGGTTCCAGAGGTTGTGCAGATTGTAGAATTTTGAGGATTTTAGAGAACCTGTGTGTGTTTACTAGTACATATGTACTGTATAATACTAGTTCAAATAGGATGGTATGTATGTATGAATTATAGGCTTTCATTTGTTTAATAATCAGTAAAATTAATTAATAATATGTATTTAATACTGTAATTAGTAGTATTTGGAATTTATATAGATATATACAGTATTTAATAAGTAAGTAAAATATAGGGAACAAATTCATAATACAGTGCTATATTAATTAACTGAATTTTTATTTACCAAATACTGTATATGTCAATCAAACATTCTGACTGGCAAACATTCCATCAATGGTCAATTGTTTTAAATTTGGTTTCTCTCATTGAAGTTTTTCCTGAAGTCCATAAATCATCATTATTTCCTGTGCTGAAACACATTTCTGCTATTCTAAAAAATTAATGAATTGTTCTTCCAACAAAATTCCATCACCTAATGATATTTTTTTTTTTTTTTTTTTTTGGTAGTAGAATCGCCTGCATCAGGATTAATCACACTAGCTATGATTTCATTCATCAGTCATCATTTGGACTTCACTCTTGTCTGAAGATTCCATCCATTCAACTATATCTTCTTTTCTAAACACATTCATTATTGACACATTTGCTTGTTTGGCATATGCTAGAGGCTGCGTAGCCTTTGATTTGGCCTAAACTCGTAATCCTTGGGTTCAGAGTCAATAAATATTGATGCTGGCCATAACTTATGCCATGCATTTATCAGAGTAGAACGTTTCACATTGTTCCATGAACCTGCTATCAGTCCTTCATTGTGAAATCTTTAATTAATGTTTTGATTATTTGAAACGATTTATCAGAGTTCAACAGTTTCCTTAGGAATTCTCCTTTGTAGTCACACTTCCAACTGTTAACTATGCTCTGTTCCATGGGTTGAATTAATGAAGTTGTGTTTGGGGGTAAGAACATAACTGTAACATTATTTGAAGTTAAATCTTCAGGATGTGCCCTGCAGTTGTCCCATCCCAACAAAATTTTGCAGTCTGGAGCAAGTCCGACCTCCACACAGTGCTTTCTGGCGTCTTTAACAAAGTGATTATTGAACCAGTCTGTAGCAAGTTTTTTGGTCATCCATGATTTTTTTATTACTGTGGTAGATCACAGGTGTAAGGCCTTTAAGCCCTTCAAAGCCCTAGGACAAGCGCTTTTTCCAATCACAAATGGCATACATTTATGATTTCTAGAGGCATTGGAACAAAGAGCAACTGTTACTCTTTCTTTGCCTTCCTTAACACCGGAAGGTCCTACTTCACAGCACACACTAGAGTATGTCTTGGCAGACAACGCCAGACAAGTCCAGTTTAATCCGTGTTATAAATTTCATCAGGAGAAAGAACTTCCTCCCGTACAAATTTGGCAAACACATCCAGAAACTTTTCTGCAGCTACCTTATCTGCCAATTCTTGCTCCCCTCAGGATTTCAAGTAACGAATTCCATGTCTTTGTTTGAAGCGGGATAGCCATCCAACTGAAAAATTACAAGGCTCATCAATCTTCAGTTGCTGATGAAATAGCTTGGCTTTTTCGCAGAAGAGTGGACCTGTAATTGGCATACCATCGTTACGCCTTTGCCAAAACCACTCGTAAACAACAGCATCGATGGTGGAGTTTCTAGCTTCATGCATCATTTTGCGATCAGCAATTTCAGAATTTCTATCACTGATTGCATAGAATTTCAATATTTTGTCTTAGCTTTTTTTAATATCGCACACAGTCCGAACACAATACCAAAAATCTCCGCAACATGCTTTGGTTAACTGCCATTATCAAGTTTTTGCAACAAGTCCACTTTCTGCTGAATCGTTAAACACCTGTGCTTTCTCTTCACTCCTGCCATTTTCTCAAATTTCCAAGCAATTATTAAAAAAATTTCACCTTAAGACGTGAAACAAGACATAAAAAATCAGATTCTCACAGCACATGTACCAGAAAAAAATGTAAACACGCAATGCCAAGTTGCCAGATTGCCCGCTTGATATGTGCTTTATTTGAACTTCAATCTCTCAATACTGTACCATCATTTTTTACCAAAAAATTTATATCATTAGTAATATCTTTCAAATAGAGAAAACACAAAAAAGATTTTAAAAACCTTTAAAAAGTTCTTAAACATTTTTTTTATGTCAGCTGGAAAATAAAAAATTTCGATTTCTCAAACTTTTTTTTTTTTTTTTTTTTACCCGTCTGTTAACTGTAATCAGTGTTCGAATCCATGCGGATTTTTGGAATTGTACTGTAATTTAAACACAGGTACTCAGGAATGTTGTTCACGCAGACATAGATGAGTTAATACATAGTGAAAAGTTTTAGAAAAAGATTTGATATGAGAAGTTACTCAATCAAGAGCCTCACACTTTTCATCACTGACTATTCAGCTGAGAAATACATATAACATGGAGAGGAGAGGAAGCAGTGCAGGAAGGTTCGGATAGAATACTTTTATCAACATTCGCATGAGAGACAATAAATTGACAATCAGGGAAATGCAAGAGGGGTGTACTTAAGCAGCTGTAGGAGAGAGGGGAGAAAAGAAAGGACAATGTGCAATGAGCTTTGGTTAGGTCATAAAGCTGTAAATGGGGTGTGTGGGGGGGGGGTCTTAGGTTGACTCATATACTTGCATTCAGTGTGATATTTCTTCACATATGCCCAATAAGCCAGGCACTCAGAGGCAGCACCAGAGGTGGGTCATGGCCCATTCAAAACTTACCTGGCCCACCCATGTACCCACCCAGAAACATTTTCTGTTGAAAAAGCAGAACTTTGTATGCTAGTCTAATATAAAGTCAATGTTTCACGAGTAATACAAACACAGTCTTTTATTGATTCTAGGAACCAGAAAGCTAAGGCACAGCGCACTCATGCTGAGAATGTGACACCCATGAATATTCATTGTTCACCGGTGACAACACTAAAAATCGACATTTGCCTTTGCATTCATACAGCACGGAGGTGGGACGTGGGAATGCTGTGAGTTAAAAAGGCGGAAGTGGGGTTACAGATCAGACGACAGTCAGCATGGCATGTTTTTTTTCAGGAGCAGCCCCGGGCGATGGTGGCTAAATTAAGTGACTGACGCAGTACAACATACAGTTTAGCATCAGTTCAAGCAGATCTTTCTGTTGAGTAAGTTACTCTGTGCCTGGTGAACAATTTGTGTGTGGTTTTGTGTGTGGCCCATGTTTAACGTATTTAATAATGGCTGATTTGCCAAAGCGTACAGGTACAATTAATGCATATATTTTTTTAAATGTGGACGGAAAACAAAAGAAATGCAAAGCAAACATATCAGGTACTAGTGCGGAAAACTCTGAGTATAAACTCACAACTGATGACAGTGAGAAACAAACTAATTCACGGGTTTTAGACAATCGTACAAACAGCCTCTAAAGGGGATATATATCGTGAAGTTACTAATGATGAAAATTATTATTTTGGAAATGAGTGCAATGACATGGATGTGAGAGTTACAAAACCATGTGACATATCTATATGTTTTACGGGTGGCCCGAAACAACCCGGCTTAAAAAACTTCCCTGTAAAAATATTCGATGCAAGAAACAGAAGCTTCCAACCTGCATGTTAAACACTTTACCCATGGAAGGAATATAGTGTGGAAACTGACTTGGTCTTTTTCTTCGCATGTAGGATGTCCAGGTTCAGATTACATGAAAATGAATGAAAACTGGAGTACCTAGTCTTAGTCTACCTAATGAAATAAAATGCTGTGTATATTACTTGCCTTGGTTTTTGTTATACGAGGTTAGTACTTTTTCATGGCTACTTTATGTAATTCAAAAAACATGGCCCACCAAAATATCTGCTGGCCTACCCAGACAAAAAGTCTGGCAGTGCCACCAGAAATTAAAATCATTCAGATAGGATACAATTTTACTATGTTTCTCTTCCTTTAGGTAGTTTGCTACTAATTTCAATAAAGAATTTGTGTATCTTTTAGTATAACTTTATGCACAATGTTTACTTTGTATAGAAGTTGTATGTAAGACACTGTGGAGCTCTGATGAAAATTTGAGTATCTTCAATTAGGATGTAATTGCTGAAGTTGCATACTTCAGTTCAATATAATTTTCTGCCACTGTGAACTAAACAACTACAAACAAGTAAGATGACACTGAATTTTCGAATGTAATAAGCACGTCTTTTGAATCCATTCTGACTGGAATTAAATGTATGAACGCTATTCAAAATCAATGGAACCGGTTTGGAAAACAATCAACTGGTTCCAACAATCGATAAAACATCGAGAAATAGAAACATCTACTTAGTTCCACCAGCGGCTAAAAAGCATGTTATGAAAATGAACAAATGGTCAACAAAAAGTTCCTCATACTACAAGGAAGGTACCAGAGACAAAGAGATTTTCAAATCGAACAGTTAAAAGAAGAAATATTGAAAAGAAAACATTATATAAGTTTACGTCTGCTAGCGGAAGAATTTTGCATAGCAGAAAAGTTGAAAATAGACGAAAATTCTTCTTCATGGAAAAAGCGTTTGACCTTTACACAGCTAGTGAGAAATCTTTGCATTACTTAAAGAGGATAATGCTCCACATCCCTGTTGTAGCAAATGGCACAGTGAAGCAGCAATTTCTCAATAGTGTTTCTAGAAATGGCGATACAACTGCAAACTAAAGCACACAAACACCACCTACCGACAGAACTGTGAGCTACAAAATTCCCCATATACTAGCCTTAAGTGTTCTACAAGGTAAATGGCATCCAGTGTTGAAAGAATTTTTTAAATCACGCATGTAAAAGCAGTGATATTGAGAAAAACAGAATAATCACATGCGCCCCTAGTGGCGAAATTGTGCACTATTTTGGAAAGAAAATATGCACACAGTCTGCATAGTTATTTAGTATCTGACCAAAGAAAGAAGTTTTTCAATCAGGGTTTTAGTCCTGCAGATATTGCTGTACACAGAAACGTGAACTTACACCCTCTGGTGGCAGACTTGTGTGCTACGAAAAATTTGAAATTATATGAGAAACATTTCCCCACGGAAGCGCTCTCTAACAAAGAAAGAATTTTTCAAATCGGACTTTTCGAAGCAGAGATATTGACAAAAATAAGATAAGCCTTTATGCCCCTGGCAGAAAAACCATGCATTATTTTAAGAAGAAAGTATTCTCAAAAGGTCTTTTGATGTGAGCGGTATCGGTCAACGAAAGAATTTTTTCAATCGCGTTTTCAGGAGCTCAGATTTTGGTACAAATACATCAGATGCAGAAATTAACACTTATGCGCCCTGGTGGCTAAACACCATTCATCATCAAATATTAGAAATTAAAGGAAAAGCATTTCTTATCAGCAGCTGTATCCGGTGCAGAAAAGTTTTTTAATCGGAATTTCAGAAGCAGAGATATTGGGATAAACATTATTTACTTTAACGCCCTCTAGCAGAAAGTTTATGTATTACTTGAAAAATTTGAAATTATATGAAAAACATGTCGCACCGGAAACTCTATCCAACAAAGAAGACATTTTTCAAATCAGCCCATTAGAAGCAGAGATATTGACAAAATTAAGATATATATCTACGCCCCTGGTGGAGAAACCATGCATATTTTAAGAAAGAAATATTCTGAAATGATTTGTCGACGTGAGTAGTATCGGTCCATGAAATAATTTTTCAATCGAGATTTTAGAAGATCATATTTTGTTGCAAATACATCAGAAGCAGAAATTAACACCTACGCCCCCTGGTGGCCAAACCGTTTTGTACGAAAAATTAGAAATTATATGCAAAATATTTCCCATCAGGAGCTGTATTAGCTGCAGAAATAATTTTTCAAATCGGACTTTTAGGAGCAGAGATATCGGGGGAAACGCAATTTACTTTACTTTTACCCCCCCCCCCCAGCGGAGAATCTGTGTATGCGTAACTTGAAAAAGTGACTATACCTAAAATATAAAATAATTTTCGCCATGAGTAGAATCGAAAAAAAAAAAAAAAAAAATTTAATTGGATATTTAGAAGCAAATGTATGGAATAAAATGTATTTTGAATTCAATATCATCTGCATTTACACCCTCCAGCGGCGAAATTGTGCATCGTTAAAAAATCAAAATAAAGGATCATCATTCGCACATTTCAAGCTTTCTAACGCAAAAGGAATTTTTCAAATTGGACTATTAGTTGCAGAGATATCGTGTCTACAGACGGACGGACAAACCAATGACATAAGCATGATCGTTTTTTACAAAAGACGTGCTAAAAAAGAATGCTACTGACTCAAAGGACAAAACTACAGCAATTACATCATTATCAAAGGTAATCCACCTGATACTGCAGACCCAAAGAACTCTGCACAGGGTGTGCATAAAAAGTGAATAATTTGTCCGATGTCGAACAACATTGAGAGGTTAGCAAATTGTTACTAATTTTAATGCATACTTTGAAAGGGGTACTGTTCAAAACTTAATCATTGCCATTAATTTTGGATAATTTCCAACACAAACCTAATATAAATAGTATTACTGCCATTACAGTTATACAATACTGTTTTTATGCATGGGAAATATCTCTTACTAATCAAACATGGATAGCTGCTCTACCTGTATGCAGATTTTGCCCCCTCACCCCTCACAACTCATGCAATCCTTACAGAGCATGTATTCTATATAACTTACTTAATAACACAAAACTTTATTTATGAATGTACTGGAGGCTAGTTATTGGTTTAAATACTGGTATTACAACATTACAACACACCTTGTCTCTGTCTCCTATGTGGTCATTATTCCATAACATTAATGTTGGCCACTTTTCACCAGTGTACTCAATCCTGTATTTATACTTAAAAAATAAATCATACCACTACAAATACCTACCCCATTTCATGACTGCATCTGCAACTACAGTTGTGTGAAATAACAACTTGGCAAGTTTCCTTACACTCCCTGTGAAAAGGTGCAGTATTACAGTTCAAAATGAAATGCACTGCTGGTGGCATGCACACAAAATACAAGTTTTCAGCGAAGTAATTCTCTATAAGTACAAAGCTTACTACAAAACAAAGAAAAAAAAAACCCCTACTCCAACATGACTTACATTAACACAACATTTACTTACCTCAGGTGAGAAAGGCTCATACTGATTTAACTTCTCCGGATCTGTTACTGAGTGATTATAAACTTGTTGCAATATGTGCCGCAGCAACCCATTTGATGGCTTGGTCTGTAACTGAGTTGGTCTGGATGTGCCCTTCCACTGGAAAATTAATATTTATATTATTCCATCTTTATGCAACCATCTTTTTCATTCATTAATAGGAAATAACATTAGATGTTTAAGAACAATATCAGTATTACATTAATGCAGCTTAAACATGAAGGATGCCACAAAATTCTTACACTGTATGTAATGAGTAGAGTTAGGCCAAACAGTGATTTCCTGTCGCAGTGACAGATCAGCAGGAGCAGCAGTGTCACTGCTTACAACAGGGATGACAGAGCTGTAAAAAAGTTGTGACAGCGACTCACCATTTGTAACAGTAACAAAATCACCATTTGTGATGGACACAATACAAAGCAAGAATAGAGCAGAAAATCACTTGTGACATGCAATGCTCTTGTTTGTTGCACAGTGAGTTTTAAATGAAAGAATAAAAAACAGAAAGGTAATGTTCCCCTATTAGGCAAAATTAACTAGTGCTTTTATCTCCCCACATCCTCACCATCTACCCCAAAAGGATTAGAGTGAAAATGAACTCATTCAGATCACCTTGAGCAGTAAACAGCTCTAAAAGTAAAATTTTTCTGCAGAGGGTAGCTTTATCTTAGAATGTGGTGAAGACACCAAGGCTGAAACTGTGACATGATAACGGTGATTTTGGACCTGTTCATAACCAAGCATTACCCTGATTCATGACATGGCTAACAGTGATCTTAGCAATGATTTTGGAACTGTTACTTTTTGTTACTAACCTTCTGATAAGAAAGAAAGAAGATTTCTGGAATGAGCTAAAAGTTGTTTTGAGCCAGTTTGGTGCTAAAGAAAAAGTTATAATAGCAAGGCATTTCAATGCTAGAGTAGGTGTGCAGAATGCAATTTCTGACAATGTTCTGGGTAAGTTTAATGATCCTTGTGTGAATGATAATGGTGAAAGATTAATGGAACTCTGCATTGAGAATGGTTTGTGTGTATCTAATACATTTTTCAACCACAAGTATATACACACATATACTTGGGAAAATCGTACTCTTGGTCAAAAGAGTGTGATAGATTTTGTTGTTTACGATCAGCATTTGAAACACTTAGTTGTTGACACCCGTGTGATGAGAGGTGCGGATGTTGGTTCTGATCATTACTTGGTAGTGTCACAAGTGAAACTTAATGTTGGTTGGAGGAAAAGGAATAGGCAGAGGCCCAGGATAGAAAGAATAAAGGTTGATAGGCTCCTTGAAGAACATCAGCAGTATTCTGACTTACTCAGAGAACGACTGAAGGTTCTGAAATCTTGTGAGAGGGATGTAGAAAAGAAGTGGGAATGTTTTAAGAACTGTGTTGTTACTGCTGCTAAAGAGGTCTGTGGCACCACAATAGTGGGTAACAATAGAGGTGATGCTTGGTGGAATAGTGAGATTGATGAGGCAGTAAAGAAAAAAAGGAAGCCTATTTGGGGATGTTGCAAGGTAGAGTCTCTGTGGATGAATATCGCTGTAAGAAGCGTGAAGCTGCTTCGCCACAGTAAGGCAAAAGATAGGAAAGAGAAAGTGAAAAGGCATGAACTGGCTTTTTGGAAAGATAGAAAGTCCTTCTGGAAGTACATGAGACTCAGGAAAAATAGGGGAAACAAAGTTGTAAGTTGTGTGAAGAATGAGATTGGGGAAATGATATGGGAGCCCAATGAGTTAAGTGACAGATGGGGCGAATACTTCTGTGAGTTATTAGATCAGGAGAGCAAAAATGATTCTGAGACAGATGCAGATGATGTCACAATGAGGGATGAAAGCTCAGGAGGGATCTCAAGAGAAGAAGTGTGTAAAGCTCTAAAATCTCTTCAGAATGGTAAGGCTCCAGGAGTTGATGGCATAACTGCAGAGATGTTGAAGTATGGTGGTGACTCTATAATTGACTGGTTAACTGAAATTTGCCAGTTGTGCTGGGAGTTAGGAATAGTCCCTCGGGATTGGAAGGATGCTATCATTGTTCTCTTGTAAAAGGGAAAAGGTGATCAGACAGAATGCAAGAACTATCGTGGTATTAGCCTACTGCGTGTACCAGGGAAAGTGTTTGGTAAAGTTGTTATTGAAAAAGTACGGGGTCTTACATCATTGAAAGTGTGGGATGTTCAGAGTGGTTTTATGCCTGGTAAAGGCTGCACTAACCAGATTTTTGCATTACGCATGATGATTGAAAAAGTATCTGGGTGTTGGGAAGAAAGTTCTTACTGCCTTCATAGATTTAGAGAAAGCTTACGACCGAGTCAATAGGACACTTTTGTGGAAGGTATTGAATGAATATGGTGTTACTGGGAATCTACTTAATAGTGTAAAAGCCATGTATGCTGGTAGTAGAGCTTGTGTACGAGTAAATGGTGATTTATCAAAATGGTTTTCCATTGGTGCAGGAGTTAGACAAGGTTGTGTAATGTCACCATGGCTGTTTAATATATTTATGGACGCATACATGCGTGAGGCCAACATATATAATAGTGGTTTATGTCTTGGTGATATCCGTGTGTGCAGATTGCTGTATGCTGATGACACTGTCCTGTTGGCAAAGAGCAAAAGTGAGTTGCAGAGTATGTTGACTAGGATGCACAAAGTTTGCATGAAATTCAAACTGAGTATAAATAAGGGAAAAACCAAAGTTATGGTGTTTGAGAAAGGAATGGGTAGCACTGAATGTAATGTAAGTATAAATGGCACTGTGATTGACCAGGTGAGTGAGTTTGTGTATTTAGGAAGCATGTTTGACAGAGAGAACAAGTTGGATGGTGAAATCAGTAGGCGAGTGAATTCTTCTTTGAAAGTCATAGCTGCTCTGGGAGGTTTTCACAGGAATGATGTGTTCTCTAGAGAGTCCTGCATCGCTGTGTATGAAACAGTAATTGTTCCTACCCTGATGTATGGCAGTGAAACCTGGGTACTTCAGAAGAAACATAGGAGTTGTTTGTGTGCTGGAGAAATGTGTTACTTACGTGGGGTTTGTGGCAAAACACGATCTGATTGTGTGAGGAATGAAGATGTATTGCAGTTGTGTGATGTGAAGCAAAATGTTGTTAGCAAGGTGGAGACCAATATGCTTCGGTGGTTTGGCCATGTTGAAAGAGTGAGTGATAAAATGCTTACTAAGAAAATATTTTCAGCCCAAGTGGCAGGAAGGAAAGGCAGAGGAAGGCCAAGGAAGACATGGGTGGATCAGATTCAGGAGTGTCTGCATGAGAAAAAGATTATGAGTATGAAGTATAAAAGATCTTGTGTACGGCGTGTAATGGATATCAGTGAAGCACGAGTTGTATGTTAAGATCACTGTAAATGGCGAAGTTTGATACGACAACAATAGGTAAAAATATCTGGAAGTTTGTATTTCTTTTTGGAGCTAACCTCTGAATCTCAGAGAACAGCTTAGTGATATGTATGTATGTACTTTTTGTTACTGGTCATAATGATGACAATGATTTTTCAGTAATGGTGACATGATTCCCAATTCATCTCTAGTAATGAGCATATATTTCACATTTAACATGGTATTTTAAGGTGCATAATCAACAGCTGCTTTATCAAATGAATATTTCTAACACTCATGATTAAACTGTGTTGCAAGTAAACCTGGAAAAAATGTTTAGCACTTCCCAGGACAAATTCAAAATGTTCCTGTACTTGTTCTTTAATTTTATTTTGTACCATTTCTACTGCAAAGTATTTTAACATATGAGCATAAAATAGTTTTTGTCTTGCAATTTGCAACAACATACAGATTTTTTTCAGTTCCTACATATGGACATGCAACACAGTGCTGTCTAAAAAAAAACTAGAGCTATCAAAACTTATATGTATAACTCAGCTACCTTGAGACCAACAGTGAATCCTGTTTGTTTATTAACATGGCAAATGCCACCTTGGTAAGATACTTAAGTCATCTGTACATTAAGGCATGTCCATAGGCAATTTTCTATTGCAGAATTATGCAACAGTGCATAATTTTTATGAATTACACTTCTATGGAACATTATGAGGGCTCAAAATCAGATACTATGGTTAAAATCCAAATAGCTTCACAGAATTGAAAAACTCAGTAAGACAGAACACTCTATGGCTGTTTTCAATGCCATTATCAATGCATGATTTTTTTAAATACTACATATAAACTACTGATTTGAACATTTAAAATTCCAGTACAAATGCATTTAAATTTCCAAAAGGATATTTCTCACGCCGTTACTTTTGGGAACAAGAATTATTCTATCACAAAGCCATTTGCAGATCTTGTATTTGATGCGAATATTTTGAAAAAAACAAAACAAAAAAAACAAATGCAATTTGTAGTTCATCAAGACTTGACCACAGTAAAAAAGTTTGATGGAAAAGTAATAAGCTCACTGTGTGTGCGTACGTGCGTCTGTGTGTGTGCGTACGTGCGTCTGTGTGTGTGCGTAAGAATCCACAGGTGTTTCTCCATTGTTAAAACAGAACAGCTGGTGACAAAAAATGGTTTGCCAATGTATCTATCTTGGTAGTAAGTGTTAACCCTATTATTCATCACGCCTTCAAGCCTGGCTTAAGTCCGTTAGTTAGCATCTGCTGTTCCCAGCTGAAATCTTTCCCCAACCCCCATTACTTTTCCTATTCTAGGTTTTCCTTATGTGGCACAATGCATACTTGCCAACTTTGGAAAATGTGCATCAGTAAATCTTTTGCGTGAACACCGTTTACCACAAAACAAAACATAATTATATTAATAAATATGCAGTAAAAATCTCTGCATATGCCACAATAACTAAACTAGTATTATCTGTGTTTAAAATAATAATTTAAAAAACCATAAAGTAAGATCTTAATTTTGTTCAATGTTAGCCTTGCAAACCTGTGGTGTTTCACTACCAAACTAAACATTTCCTGTAAAAAGGAAATATTCACTTTAAGAGTAAACCTACCCATAGCATTCAAAATTGTTTGTTGCATACCTTCTAATCTTCATCTTGTATATCAGGATTACATAATATTGTAATCACTTTCATGACTTCCATCACATGTTGCAGAAAATGGCCCTTCTTGTAAAAGTTTCACAACAGTGTAAGTTCAATCTAAAGCCATTTCATGAACAGTCGCCGTCGTTTTGGTCTTCCCACAGCCATAACGTTTGGCAGTTTCATCTTTCGGAAACATCTGCCAAAAAGTGGACCAGCACAGCTGGCAGCACCGAGTGGCACGTTGTGTTCTATAAAAAAGCCGTAAACCAGAGTTTCAAAAATCCTGGGCACCAGGTCGCCATGGTGACTAAAAAATTGGGTCTGGTGCCCTAAGTACAATTACTCCAAAGTAACTCAAATTTTGAAGTTGCACTGTTTTTTTTTTTTGTTTTTTTTTATGTATATATAAAAAGCCCATAATTAATAAGGTTAATACTTTAATTTAAATTCGAATCAACATATATTTTCACAAGGGAAATTTTTTTTTAAATCCCAGTTTCATCGAATGCTTCCAATTCTATGAGTTGTCAGCTTTTTCTACGAGTTGCCGCCCCCGCTTCTTCATCCATAAAGCCTTACTGCAGCGGCAGACACAGTGCGTGTAATCCCAGAACGCAGCAGTGTTTTCCGCCAACTGTGGTGATTGGCAGCTCTGCAAAGACTGCATGCTATTCCACCATGGAAACGGGTGTTTGTAACTGACGATTTACTGTCCCGTGATGCCCTGGGTGAAGCTGGGAGACCTGTTATCAGAGTTCGCAGAAATGCATGATTACGCGTCTCGTATGCATCGAAGAGTGTGTTTACGCATCAAAATTTTACCAACGCGCGAAAATATGCATCGGGAATTTTTCGTGATGCGTAAGAATATGCGTCAGGAATTTTTCTCAACGCGTACCTTTATGTGCCAGGAATTTTTCTCGGCACGTTAAAATACGCATCGAGAATTTTTCTCGACGCATAAAACTGCGCTTCGAAGAATTTTACCAATTCATAAAAATATGCATTGGGACGGCATTTCGTCTTTCAGAAACGGAAGTAAATGAAATAAAGATTTTTTTATGTAATCATAATTACTTTTTCCTGTGATGTTGCCTCTGTCCAGTATTGTTGTTATATATCATTTTATTCCATAAATATTTGTATTTCAGTTTGAAAATGGAGGAAAAATTTCTGAAAACGGAAATTCGACTGCAAATTTTTTTGCTGTAATCTTTCTTTTGGCACGAGAGTGCGATGGCTTCGGGGAATTTCTCCTTTTCCGTCATAATTTGGGTTATCCTCGAGATCGATGATGTATAACTGAACAGAAATTTGGGGGCAATTAGTAGTGGTGGAGGATGTTTTCAGTGTGAAACTTTCTAAACTTTCGAAAACGGATGTTAGACGCAGTGATGATTTCTCCTGTAATCGTAATTTTATTTTACACGTGATGTTTCCTCTGCCTAGTATTGATGTTGAATATAATTTTATTTCATAAATATTTATATTTCAACTTGAAAACGGAGGGAAAATGTCCGAAAACGGAAATGGGACGTAGCAAAGATTTCCCCACATAACTGTAATTTTTTCCCCCCAACGATGATCAGAACATATATCCTGTATTCTTAAATATTCCCCCCACAAAATTTTTGCATTTCATCTAGATAAAGGGATGGGGGTGTCCAAAAACAAAAGTGACGAAGCTGAAAAATTTGTAAAAATTGATGCATGCTGTTAAAGTATTTATATTTTCAAAGTTACACTATTCATCTTTTATCTAAAATAGTGAAAGCTATCATGCATTCATGATGGATAAAATGGCTGTACTTAATTTAGAACAGCTAAAAACAACCTGTGGAAAAATAGAAGACTTAGTGGTCTCGTCAACAACATTAAACAGGAAATTTCAAGGCATTCAACTTACTAGGATAAAAGCAGATCATCTTCAGTCAGATAAAAGTAATATTCTAGAAAATGGAGTAAAATTTTTAAAAGAAAGAGTTTTAGAAAACCTACCAAAAATTGTAAAAGCAACAGCAGTGTTTGATAGATTCCAGTGGCCAAGTGGTACTGACATAAGTTACGGTGGGGGAAAAACAAAAACTTTAGGACTGTAGTACATAAAATTTTTGAATCTCAAAGGAATTAAATCAAATGATGAAGTTATTGATTCTCTTATGATTGAGAGGTAACTCAAAACACTTGGAAAAGACTAAAATTTGGAACACTTGCTTCAAAGAGCCACTGCAATGCATGATCGTTTTTCACTTTTAAGCAAACTTAGCAGCATTGTTGCTGTGATGCCAGTCTCAAACTCCTTCATGTGAGCGAGATTTTTCATTGATGAATTTAATCAAAAATTTTGAAACCGAATGGAAGGGTCAAGCTTGCACAACCTTGTGAATGGACCGAGTTTGAAGAACTTTGTGCCAGACAAAGCTGTCGATCATTGGTACTTTCAAATCAAGGACATAAGTGCCATGTACAATGTCCATTTATAACAAATAAATGTGAAGTTCATTTCAAAAGGTTTTTTTTTTTTAGTTTATATAAGGTGTAGTAAGGGGCCTAGTCTACTGGCTCTTAGATTTTTTTTTGCCTGGCTCCTAAGTTTTGTGAAGATTTTTCAAAACCTGACGTAAACAACAATTCGGCACGAGTTACATCTCCTTGACTATTTTATCTGATGTTTTAAAAAACATAGTCAGTTTGGAGTTACTATCAGTGCAATTCACATTGCCTTTGTGTTTGAGACCATTTAAATGACGAAAAATATCGTTTCTGCCTCTGTGGGCAATGTTAAAATCGTTTTGGCAAATGTCGCAAAATGCAAATTTTATGTCTTTATTAGATTTCCTGATACATTGGAACTTTGCAGTGTATGCTTCCTTATTGAAAATAACTTTGAGATGGTATAAGCTTAGTACTCATCTTTATAGATTTGCATAAAAGCTAAACTAACAACTCGCTCATCCCGGTAATTCAACTCTACAATAAAGAAACAACACCACACACTAAAAACAACACACATAAGGAAGTATTATTTTGCTGCTACAACAACATTGCCCAACACTGTGTGAGCAGATTTTACCCTTCTCTTTCATTGGCTGTGATTTCCCTCCCAAGAGGAGACCAATCAACTGCTATACGATGAATTAGCGTCTACAGGAACTGAAATACCATGGCCGCTCGATCTGTGTTACCACTCGCTCGATCGAGTCAAGCCGTGGAAATACAAAATGCGAAGGCCACCATTGCAGACTCTGCATATGCATCGGCACAACAATTGAGCACTCCCGTGGAGAGAGAGAGAGAGAGAGAGAGAGAGAGAGAGAGCTACCTCACGACCTCACGAAGCCGGCGAGTCAAAGATGACATCATTGCGTGACACAGCGCTCGTAAGGTCTGGTAGAAAATCTAAGTGGATGGTTGCAGGGGATTGAAATATTTCGATTGAACAATCGAAATATTAGAAAAATCCGTAAAAAAGACCTTTATCCATAAATCAGTAAAATTAAGCAGAAATCCGTAAAAGTTGGCAAGTATACACAATGCTAGAATCCATTAAAATGATAAAAATTTTAGGTGAAAACTGATGCCCTGAAGGAATCTGTGCATTAGGATAGAATGAATCATATATGCCAACCAAATAAATTCATTCAGCTCAGATCACTAAAAATGCCTGAAAGAGAAGAAAATAATCAAGCATTGTTTATTTGTTTTTTACTTATTTCAATTTTTTTGGTGCAAGAGCTACCATGTTTGGGACTGTACATTACAACATGCAAATAAAGCCATTGTACAGTAGGATAGGGAGGTCTGTGTGAATTAGAGATGAGTTCGGGCTCAATTTTAGGAGCCCGGGCCCGGATTCTTGAAAAATTTTGCTTATCAAGGCTTGCATTTATGCATTGTACACTGGCCAAAGAAATGGCCCCAGCAAAGGATTAGTTTTAAAAGTTTAGTTCAGTTAATCCACTTCACAATATTAACATGTTTTTAGAAATACTACGCGTAAAGCCAAATGTTCTAAAATGTGGATTTGAAAATAAATAAATAATCAACGTGCCCTTCGACCGTATCAGGGGAATCAGTAATTTTGGTAAAAGCTGAAGAAAAGAAAATCGTTTAGAAACAAAAAATCCCATTTGTTATTTCTTTTTGATTTCTAAATTTACTTTTATTTTGAATAAATTGCATTATAAAAAATGTACAATGCCATACAGACAGTTGCAAGTGTTTGAAATTTTGACTCTAGAAAACTAATCTTTGCAATATAATTTACATATATGCTAATTGGTAAAGGTAGTTTAGAGTGATGTAGTAGAATATAAAAAAAAGCATGTTGGGAAATTTCCAAAAAAAAAAAAAAAAAAAAAACGTAAAAGCATTTCAGACCAAATTATTCTGCATTTTGTAACATTAACAAAGCTTTGCGCAATAGTATAATAATCACAATATCATCATATGTGTGTGCAGTTTCCAGATCAAGTTCATCATGAAAAAAAGAGAGAGAGAATTGCATCTAATGCCTCAGCACTTCAACTTGATCTTCTTTTCTTTAAAACTCGACCTGCGCACTAAAAACCAACGTCACCCCAAAAATCGCGGGAGTGAGGAAATTAAAAAAAATAAATAACAATACTTCTAACTGCACAATTTTGGAAATTAATACATCATTTTAAAGATAAGATTCTTGATTTTCAATAAAATACAAAAAAAATGGGAATGTGATTTTTTTCCCAGTTTTTCGATACCAGACCTCCTTAAACTAATCCTTACTTGGGCCATAGTTTTAGACAATGCATAATGCAAGTCTTGCTAAGCAAAATTTGTCTCGCAATGGCAGCTAGCTCAGAAAATTGAAAATCCTTCCACCATGGTAACAAATCCACAATGAAATTCAACACGTGTAATTCAACCGGGCTCGGAATTACACGTGTTGAATTAATTACAGTAATGAAATTCAAGACGTGTAGTTCCGAGCCCGGGCCCGGGTTTTTCAGTAGTTAATGAATTCTGAGCCCATCCGAGCCCTGGCCCGAGCTCATCTCTAGTGTGAATCCCAACCCCCAATGGACTGAAAAATAATTACACATTAAACACAAAAGACAGTATAAAAGGCATCTGGAAATAATCTTCATGCGCAGCAGAAACTGCTACAAATGGAAATGCTTGTCTCATTACTTAAAGTCTGACAAACTATTTTTGAGTCCATTACACCTTGCACCATTTTACCTTACCCTTCCCCTCCCACTATCACTGATCAATTTCTGATTTAGAAAGTCCTTCAATCATTATATCATTCCATTTTCTTATGGGCATCAATAGTAGTCTGTGTTTGATTGCAGAAGCCAACCATTCAACCAAATAAGCACACATGGTTTTTCCATGTTTTTAAAGTTCTGAATTCAACTACTACTGCACAGGTAAGCTTAAGTCACGTATGCTTTACATATTTTAGTCTTTTTCAATGATGTTTTTGTCACAGCTGACTGCATTAATTCTACCACACATCTACGATAAGACTACATAAATTAAACAATACTTCAACCGTGTAGCATACAAAACATCTTGGAAGATAACAGACATCAAATTGTAATTCTAAGAAATTCAGCAAGCTTCTACTTTCTTTTTTCTGGGGGGGGGCAATTAATTCCCTTTGATCTAGATACAGAACAATACAAAGTGCTTTTACACTGATTTAGGATACAATTCTACCATTTTAATTCAATCCTAACTCATCCTACCAGACACAATTATCTCTATCATGCTTCAGACCTCTCAGTTTTGCAATGAACCCACTTTTTCCCTTTTTTTTTTTTTTGCCATGCCAGTTAGATCAGTTAAGAATCTATAAGAAAACATGACCTGAAAAGTCATCATGCACATATTTCAACAAGCTGTCTTACACTTAAATGGCATGCAGTTCTACAGGTGGAAAATAAAAAACATAAAAAACTTCCAAACTGGTTTTCACTATACAACATAATTTTTAAATAATTTAGTTTTCACTTGCTTTTATATATATAAATATATATTATTAGTTTTCTACAAACAAGATTAGCCAAGTGTCTGATGAAGTCTTGAGCTTCTGTTTACATAAAAATCAAGATAATAATACCCTAAAATGCCTACAGCATTGATTTAGCATAAAACAAGTAGCCAGTACATTTTTTTTCATAGCTCTAATTTCCCAGTCATTCTTTTTCACTCACTACACAGGCTTACAAAATGAAACTTGTTAATGGGAGTTTGTAAACCAATATATGAATTTTCATAATTTTTCTATGCAAAATTTAGAAATGTTATCTATTTTTCTCCATAGCATAAGGTTTCCTCACAATCACAGTAAAACACTCATACATAACTGTTTCCTAGAACATAATGTAATTTTGTCAGAACATTTAACAAAAATGACTAAAAATTGTTGAAAATACAGGATAACATTACAACACTTCAAAAAAGTTAATTTAGCCTTGGTCTTTAGTTGTGTATTACCAAATATTTATGTCAAGATCTTTAACAAGTTAGTAAAATCATGCAATGCATTGATTATGATACGCTTTCCGACATACTAGAAATCACTACTCAAGTTATGAGGAAAATGGCTATGGAATAAATCTCACTCCTGAACCCTGACCTTTGATCCCATTTCGATAATATTCAACAGAACTGGTTCAGTATACCTCCGAAATAACATGATAAAGTTTTGTCGCAATCGAAGCAATTTTACATAAGTTATGATGCATAAGGGCTATGGAATAGATCCAGCTTCTGTGTCCTAACCTTTGACCCCATTCCGCCCATTTTCAACAGGATTCGTCCCCAGGCAGGTCCCTACAACATACTAACATTTCATCCAAATCGAAACATTTTTACATAAGTTATGATGCATAATGGCGATGAAAGTGATTCCGCTTCTATGTCCTGACCTTTGACCCCCATTTCGCCAATTTTCAATAGGGTTTGTCCCCAGGTGGTTCCCTACTACATACTAAAATTTAATTGAAATCGAACCTTTTCTACGTTATTTATGACGCATAAGAGCAATGGAATGGATCCCACTCCTATGTCCTGACCTTTGACCCATTTCGTTCACTTTCAATAGGGTTCCTTCCCAGGTGTTCCCCCACCACATACTAAAATTTTATCGAAATCGAACGATTTTTACGCGAGTTATCGTGCGGACGAACATACGCACAAAACGCGTGACGTAATGAGGCAGATGGGAATCGCGACCATCTGCTCGCAAGAGTGTGACATCATAAAACTTTAGTAGGATCCACACACAACGCGTGATGTAATGAGACCGATGGTGTGAGCGCGCGCCGACATCTAATGGCTTGACGCCATGACACTACACTAAAAACGTGGTAATTCGGGGTGGTTATTTAACCCACTAAACGAATTTTCCTAAAGTCGAGATCAAGCTAAATCGATTTCTAGTACCAGAAAACGGTAGGTTAACAACTTTCATCAAAATCCTTAGAGCCGTTTTCAAAATAAAATTTACATACATACAAGAATTGCTCCTTTAAAGTGAACGTCAAGTAATTTTGCTTCCTCTACTTCGAATGGAAAAATTTATGTACACATTTTCTTCCCAATTAATGCGTTCCCAAGGATGAAAATTTGAACATCGATTAAAATATCTTCATTTTATAACTTGCAATACTTAATATTTTCTAAAACATAACCATAATTATGCAATCCAACATTTGTTTGTCTACTGACGTCATGAAAATACAGGTTGCGCCATCTTTTTTCTGGACAATTAATGCGTTCACAAGGATGAAAATTTGAACATCGATTAAAATAGCTTCATTTTATTATTTGGAATACCTAATATTTTCTAAAACATAACCATAATTATGCAATCCAACATTTGTTTGTCTACTGACGTCATCAAAGTATAGATCGTGCCATGCTTTTTCTGGTTTCAACACCACCAAAGGAAAAGTTATTGATTTTTAATAAAATTATGGTTATGCTTTAGAAAATATTAAGTTTTCCAAGTTATATTAAGAAGTTATTTTAATCGATGTTCAAATTTTCATCCTTGGGAACAGATTAATTGTGAAGGAAATGTGTACAAAAGTTTTTCCATTGGAAGTATAGGAAGCAAAATTACTTGATGTCCACCTTAATAATATGGGATAAGGGCGATGGAATGGATCACAATCCTATGTCCTGACCTTTGACCCCATTTCATTTATTTTCAATAGGGTTCGTCCCCAGGTGGTTCCCTACCACATACTGAAATTTCATTGAAATCGAACCATATTTACGCCAGTTATGACGCATAAGGGCAATGGAATGCATCCCGCTCTTATGTTCTGACCTTTGATACCCAATTCACCCATTTTGAATAGGGTTCGTCCCCAGGCGGTCCCTTACCCCATAGTAAAATTTCATTGAAATCGAACCATATTTACGCAACTTATGATGCATAAGTGCAATGGAATGGATCCCGCTCCTACGTTGTGACCTTTGACCCCATTTGTCCCATTTTCAATAGGGTTCGTCCCCAGGTACTCCCCAACCACATACTAAAATTTCATCGAAATCGAACCACTTTTACGCCAGCCATCGTGCGGACGGACGGACAGACAAAGCTGGAGCATATACGCTTCTTCAACCTACGGTTGAAAGCATAAAAAATGACAAAAAAAAAAAAGAGTTGAAAATACCGGATAAGTTCAGTTAGCAAGCTTGTCAGTTTTTGATAAAGAATAGCATATCCTCTTGGTCTTGAATGACCACTTAGCAGGTTTCCTCATGCATTTCTTTTGTTCCGTTTTAATATAACAACAGCATTCAGCTATCATACCAACATTCCAGTATCCCTGGTATCTTTGCCCCATTTTTTTTTTTTTTTTTTTTTTGATACCTTGGTGAAATCTTTCACCTTGTTCTTCAAATTACCAAGAAAATGTTTTACATGAGAATGCAAGAAATGAACTTTAAGTTAATTTTGCATCCTAACTTCTCAAGCTTTTGCAACAAACACTGAAGTGCCAGAAAAACTGGTACACCAGTCTAATACTCGGTCGGTCCCCCACGGGAGCGCAGGACTGCAGAAATACAACGAGGCATGGACTCCACTAGCTTTCTGGAAATATGCTGTAGGCAATGCACACCATAATTCCTGCAGAGCGTTCCACAATTCGGGTGTATTCCAAGGTCTCGGATTCCTGTGTCCGATAGCGCGTTGCATGGTATCCCAAATGTGTTCTATCACGTTCAGATCTGGGGACTTGGGTGGGAATGGCAACACCCCAAACTCAGATGAATGCTCCTCTAACCATAATGTGGCATCCCGACACTTGTGTGGAGGTGCAATGTCCTGTTGGAACAGGCCCAACCCATCATCATGAATGCAGGACATTAACGGGTGCACCTCATCAGAAAGGATGAGCACATAGCATTGGCCAGTCACAGACACCCCATACCATTATGGACCCCCCCCCCAGCCGGTACAGTTCCCTGTTGACAGGCGAGATTCATGGCTTCATGGGGTTTGCGCCACACACGAATCCTTCCATCTGCCCGATATAGTTGGAAACGCGACTCGTCAGACCAGGCTACTTGTTTCCAGTCATCAAGTGTCCAGTGGCGGTGTTGTCGTGCCCAAGCAAGGCGCATAGCTCTGTGTCGTGCAACCATCAAGGGGACTCGAGTTGGGCGTCGGCTCCCAAAGCCCATATCGTGCAGGGTACGTTGCACAGTCCGGACGCTGATGCTTGTTGAAGCTTCAGCATTGAATTCCGATGATACCTGTGAGAGTGTTGCACGCCTATCGCATGAAACGATTCTTGACAGCCGACGATGGTCACGTTCACCCAATGTCTTTTTACGGCCACACTGGTATCGTAGGTTGGAGGTTTTGCCGGAATTCTTGTAGTCACGGTACACCCTTGCAATGGTCGTCCGAGAAAATCAAAACTTTGTTTCTACCTCCGAAATACTATGGCCCATCTCATGAGCGCCAACTATGACACTGCGTTGAAAATCGCTGAAATCGTTATTTACTTGTCATTCTCATGCTGAAAACAGCTCTGACAGCTGACAAGGATGTCTATCGCTTTATATACACACTGGCGGACGCAACCGAGTACGTGCATAGGTGACATTGCTTTGTATTTTGCATAAGCTTGTCTGTACCAGTTTTTTTGGCACTTCAGTGTATATTCTACAATATTTTTAAAATCAGGGTGCTTTTTTGTTTCCAAGAAAATGTGACACAACATTTCTGAAGCCCGCCCAGGCTTTTTTCTGGTTTTGGCATTGTGTTCTCAAACAGTACATCTACTATTAGTTCAGTCCAATAAATGTACCAATTTTTTCAACCTGGCACAAGAAAACCTAGGAAACTTGCTGCAGAGGTACTTGAAATAGTTTCTATTTTTGTCTGACATTTTGACAAACAGCTTCACAAGACCAAATTCTATGTGAAGCGGGATAAAGAGAACCATTTTAAATCAACCAAGCTATTCCAAAAAATGTTTCATTAACCTTGGATGGAGACTTTCTTGCTTTGGCCACTCTCTTTTCAGCCAGTGGTCTCGATGGCCTTTGCTGTCCCATTCAGATAAGAAACAAGGCATCTTTGTGTACCTAGCTTGTTGGCCCAGAACCATACCAAGAATTTTTAGATTTCCACAAAGTAACCACTGATGTTCTGCATATTTTAGTTTTTCAATGAGAAGTTCAAGATTTTTGTACAATTGTTTTAGGCGAACAGAATGGGCCACTGGAACTGAAGAAAACTTGTTTCCACTGTTCAGAACTCCTTTAAAAGTTCTCTTGGATGAATCAATGAACAACCTCCAATCTTTACTTCCTACTCTAAGGACTGTCCCTAGTCCAAAGGTATCACTTCAGTACACCAGGTCACCTTTCTGTGCAAAGTATGGTTACACCTTCCTCACATGTCCTGTATCAGGAAAATGATGCCCCTGGTGCAAGCGGGTTCTTCGCCTGAAGCTCTGATCCAACGATCTGAGCAAAATCCTTTGCCAGCCCTAAATCTCATGCTAGCTCATTCAGTTTACTTTGTGTGAATCTTTGTGAACTATCAAGGACTACTGATAGTTTCAAGTTCATAAGTTTCATATTCGTCATTAGTACCTTTGCTACTTTCTGATTCAGACTGCTGTACTGAATCTGGTGCCTCTGGTGGAGTAGGAAGGGAGAGATCGCAGATCCATGAGCAACAAGCCTAATTAGCTGATGGAAGATTGAGATATGAAATGCCTTTCAGGTTTTTAGTGTTAAACCCTTTTACATTTGTCAGACAGAAGTAGCAATCTTCTCCATGACTTCTTGTTTCATGCCACACCATGGGAATGGCAAAAGAAAGACCCATCTGCTCACATTTGCTCCACTTTCGCAGATGTTCTGCATATACATGACAGACTATACATATGGGGCTCATGGTTTGCCTTAGTCTCCAAGTTTCATTCCAAAATATGTACAGCATGTTTTTGTAAAGAATTCTGTAATGCTCTGGTGTCTTCTTTTCATCACAAAAATGCCACATATATAACAAAATGTATGTGCACTATTTATGCAATGCCTTGATGACATTTCAACAACAGCAGTCACCTGTGGAAAATATAATAAGAGGTCATGTCATACAACACATATAAGGCACATTGACAAAACTGCATGTGGTGGACATAAATTGGCACCACTTTCATGTTCAGTAAACCTCAATTAGTAAAGAACAGCTATAACCTTGCTGACACCAGAAACCATGTAGATCTGTGTTGTTAAAGTTTCTTTTAAATATAACTAGACCACAATACTAAAACTTCCTCAGAAATGAGTAATAAAAAGTTAGTGTTCTGCATCTTTTGCACCTAGTACACATTTTATATTAAATCTGGCTTAAAAAGAATTACTGAGCATGTTCCATTACTGGTTAAGATCAATGCAATTACTGAGCATGTTCCATTACTGGTTAAGATATCAATGCAATTACTGAGCATGCTTCATTACTGGTTAAGATCAATGAATACAAAAGTATTTTAGCACTATGAAGCTCTCTAGCCTCTGGAAGAACACATGCATCTATTCCAAAAAATGTGCTAAATGCAAATAAATTTAATAGAAAATGTCAGAATTTCACGCACAAGCACATGACAATGTTAATTCAAAAATAAAAGAAAGGTTATTTAGAATGACAATACATACCAGCTGCAGAATGCTGTCAATTGCTCTGTTGTATTTATCACATAGTTTTTTCATGCTTTCATAGCTAAAATGAATGCAAAGAAAACAATAAGATGAGCTTCATCCTAAACACCAAATATCTTTCTTAAGTAATTGTAGTCCAATGTTTTAGCGTAAAAGAAAGTTTGAAGATAAAATTCAAATAACATGAGCAAGCACAATAACTTAGGCAAACTGGGTATAAGTTAATGTACTGAAATTACTTTAAACTTCTTGAAATACAAGGAGGTGTTCAAGCTATTAAGTTTATTTTTTTCTCACAAATTATTAATATGGTGCAGAAGAGAAATCACATCATTTTTTGTGGTCCCTAGAAGTTACACCAATTTTTTGTATGCTCAGAAGGCCACAACAAAGTATTAATGGAGGTGTGTTTCAGGGTGATGAACAAAATTCCAGCACCCTGGAGCAAACTTGCATTTCCTGATGAGCAAGCTATCATTACACCATCTAGAACAACAAATCTCTAAGCAACTAAATCTAAACAACTGCAGCTTACCAATCTGAACAACTTCAGATTTGATCATAAGTGCTTACCATCTACTGTTGATATCAGGAATCAGTTCGTGACAATATAAAAAAAGAAGTTATCAATAATTTAAGTAATTTCCATGATGATTATTTTTCTAAGAAAGCCAACTAACTTTAATGGGTGGACTAAACAAATGGATCTCATGAAATGCATTTTACTGTTCTAAAGGTATGGCAAGAGTTCATTCAAGGGACTGTTATTTCTGCTTGATAAATAATGCATGAACATACCTGTGTAGGATGTCTAACATTCAGTGCAACACCCATATTCACTACCAGAATGGTGATGATCAACATAGTATCATTTGACAACTCAAGTAGATCTAAATGACTCAGCCCATGACCCTTTCACTTGTCTAAAAACCAATTTGAACTTTTGGGAAGTGCAGACATATTCAGAAAGTGCTACAAATATTTTACAATAGTTTTTTCTTGGGAAGACAACCTAATACATCACATTAATATAGGATCTCCCATGGAAGTTTCCAGGTAACAATAAGATCCAAACAAACACTGTTTCATGCATTAAATTCATAAGAGCTGAATTTGAAAGTTTCACAAAAATTGCAAAATGGCATAATGAAATTCTTCCTCTTATGAGTGCTTTGACAAGATATTGCAATGACTTTAACATACTACAGCTTGTTTTTACATGTAAAAAAAAAAAAAAGAAAAACTTTTTTATTTGTCTGTTTAGCAGTTTAATGACCACTGTGAGCAACTCGACGGGCTATAGGTGGTCGCCCATCCCTAATTTAGGGCAACTGGTTCTAGGGAAGGGGGACAGCCAGTGTCATAAGACAAACACAACATCCACACCTTACAATCGGACAAATGATCAGAAGCCAGCACTTAGACCACTGCACCACTGTGACAGCAAAAAGAAACCCATAACACCTATATAGCCAGAGCATGTCAAAAGTTCAAGAAACTTTTCTCTAACCCCATGTCTTTATAGGAATAAATAAATAAATAAATAAATGTTTAGTCATTTCCATTAATGCTTATTTTTTGTAGACCACTGTATTTTTTGCTGAGTGTATCCAGCATCCTGGTGAGACTGGACCATATTCAAAGTGAAACTGCAGTTGACAAAAATAAAAATCCATTGTGATTAAACATTGATTTATTTATTCCTAAATATTCCCACAATGTTTGTAGTCTACAATTTGGACCAATTTTTCAATTGAATGTAAAAAGGTTATGACATCAAAAATAACATGTTTTTTTTTGGTTTTTTTTTAGTCTCCATCATGTGCAAATCATATTTGCAGCAGCATATGAAATCTTTAGAATAAGCAAGTAACTTCTGCAAATGTTAGAATAAAATAGCAACATTTATTCACAATTAAATATTTATTTTAACATCTACTATAATTTCACAGAGCATTTGGCTCAGCTTTATCAGGACAAATGGCTTGTCCCATTTACCATTTGTCCTGATGAAGCCGAGTCAAACACTATGCAGAACTATAGTAGATGTTGAAATAAATATTTAATTGTGAATAAACATTGCTATTTTATACTATCTCAACATCACAAGTTTTGTAGTCATAATGTATATTTGCAAATGTTATTTTCTGACAAAGACTGAGCCTTAGATCTTCGAAAACATGTTAAGCACTTTTTGACAAAACAAAATTTTGATATGAAAATAATCACTGGTAACAAAATTTTTGTAGATCTTTTATATATTAATTTCCTCTCACAAATCCAGATCATGAACGCCAGAACATATAGCAAACATTTCTAGTTATATAAAACTCCTACCTCTTAAATTATTTGCACCACTTAAGTATCATTTGATACATGTTGCTATCAACTAGCAGAATTCTTTCAAGGTTTGCTAAGGAAAAAAACGCAAAATATTATTGCACGAAATCTGCAGAAAAAGTTTAAATAAACAGAGTTAGAAGAGTACTACTACCTTGTGCTGGTAACATACAGATTTATGTACTGCACTGATTAAGGAAACCAAACATATTTCTATGGTTTCCCAACATATTGGACATGCTTATAATTTGCTGGATCCTATTTGCATGCCATGAGGTCATGTGGCAATTTGTTGCACAATTCTGTCACATTCAATAATTATGTGCCAGGGTTTTGAGAGTTGAGCTGAAACCTTAATTAAAGAATGAATCTCTCATTAACATCTCTATGGTTTCCCTAATGGCAGCACTACTTTTCAAGATATGACCTAGTCATTTCATTGCAGTCTACCCTGATTTGGTGTATTTAAACAAACAGCTATTCTGAGTGTTTTGAAGTTTCTAGGTTGTCATAAATGTGTTCTGCTTGACCTTTACAAGTAACATTATCGATTTTATTTTTGTTTTTTGTGTGCCAGAAAACATATTTGCTACTAGAGCACAAAACAAAAGTAAAATGGTAATTCAACAGGAAAAAGGTGCTTTGTGTGCAGGAGTTGCATTCAACACACCTCTGACAACTTGTACAATGCGAATTTAAAGTAAAAAAAATGCTGCTGATCTTGAAGTCTATTTGAAAATGGTATGAAGTTTAGGAAAACTGACTGCATATCTAATGAGCACAGTTCAGGCTGGCTGTGTACAAGTGGGACAAAATTGCTGATAATCTTCAATAACTGTGTCTGCAATACTTGAAAGGCCCAACAAAACAAACATATTTATAGCTCATAGATGAATATTGCAGAAAATTTTGCAAATTCTTCAAAAGCATTTTGCTATCCTTACTGTAGTTGTCAATTCTAATGACTGCATTACTAATTCTGTTTTGCTATTGCAAACAACCTATATGCCCGTTAGTATTACACTTAACACTCTCATGTCTACAGCTTCCAATCCCCCCCTTTTTTGCAGCTATATCACTGCCATAAAAGAGAGTACGTCTAAACACTGCACTGTAAACAACCAATATGGTTTTCATTAATGAAAATAATTTTACGTAAATGATACGAAACTTTCCTTGCTTTTGTTGATTCTTCTGTTTAATTCCTTAACCCTCTTCCCTATACAGTGCAAATAATAATTTTTGGTGGTGCACAACTTGGGACCATTAACCGATACTGCCCAACATTTCCCTTCATCCCAAACTTCTTACTAAATCTAGCTCAGCTGATTAAAATTACAAAGCAACCACTAATACCAGAACCACATATTCACCATCTTTCACTCAATTATTTCATTTAACCAGTTCATCCATATGGATAAAAAAACAAAAAGACAGAAACAGCCTCCTATCCTGTGGTACCCCATGGTTAATCTGAAACTACTTACTAACACTTCTTTCCATTTTGGCTGTTAAAACACTTTTGATGTAAAGGCTTTTGACTGCAACAGCTAGCTTTATTTCTACATAACTTATCAAACCCCTCTTTTTCAAGGTCAATAAACATCATGTATATAAAAAAATCTGATTCACCTCATATAATTAACTCTTCAGAAACCTGTTTGAACATAGGTACTTGTAAATTATGCTGGCAGCCTCCACTGCTCCTGAAGCCATGCTAACTTCCATACTGCTGATTTCCCATCACCTTTCTAAGATTGTTACTCAAATATGTTTAAATAAACTTTGCCAGGTACACTAATTAAGAGAGATGACACTAGTTCTATAACCCTTTATGTTCCCTTTCTTTTCAACTAACACAATGACTGACTTCTGCCAGTCTTCAAGAACTACACCAGTTTCTCAAGCCTCCCTTTGTGATTCTGAATAACCAGAACCACATGTTTTCCAATCTATCTTTGCAATTCTGTGTATAACAAAAGTACCCATGTCATTCCACTATGCTGAACCAATTCTGAATTAATTCACAGTAATAATCAGCTTTACTACATTTCTGTAGCATCATCACTTACTTCATGAGTAATTACAGTCATCTTTGTCATCATCATTAATAACATCCTTTTTCATCATTACATGCCTATCCACAAGTGCCTGAATTTTCATTCAACAGGTCATCAAAATACTCTTCCCATCTGTTCAATACATCATCCTTTGCTCACATCAGGAGCTGCTTATCTTTGTCAAGTAAAATATCTGGGTTATATACTTTCCACCTTTCCTCACATTGAACCATATTCCTAAAACACTGATCCTATATAACAGCAAAAGTTTAAAAAGTTAACCCTAACAGTTGCCTAACTTTCTAGTGAAATTCTGAGTGGTTACAAATCATGTATTTTTTACTCATATAATTCATGACTGATATTTATGCAGATGCTAATTACAGAATCAGTGCACATACTGTATGAGCTCTTACGGTTCTAGAGTCAGAGCATCACAATTCATACTTTATGGCTGATCTCATAATCTCCAATGCTGAAGTACCATATAAGCATTCCATGGGTAGAGTTAACATGTTATTATATTAATGGAGAAAACCAGAAAGCCAAATATAAAAGCACTTGAGATATATCTATCTCTCTATCTCTCTCTCTCTCTCTCTCTCTCTCTCTCTCTCTCACACACACACACACACACACACACACACACACACACACACACACACTGCATTAAGTTACTTCAGGGGATTTATGTCCGTTTGTCAGAAACATATAGCACCAATATGAGGGGCAGTAACTAAGCATGTATTCACACAGACATGGAATTGCAATTATGCACACCACTGATTTATAATGTCACTAGCTAATGCCATATGTTTTTCTTCTTTTTAAAGGATACCATTTCTGAATTAGAGCAAAAATAGTACTTTTAAAAACCAGAGGTTGTACTTTCATGCAACAAGTCAAAGGGTATTTAAGGCTGTCAATGGATGATCAGATTCGTCTTAAAATAGAGCACAAACACCACACCTCCCAATCACTATCCAAAAACGTAGGTTAAAAAACGTCTTTATTTACAATTAAAAGGGTGAGTTTAAAAGCTCTGGCGAGCATTTTCACGAACTACTATGGTCTCATCATCAGGCTAAGGAGTGAAATCACTGTGAAGCAGTACATGACTTATATAGTAACAGATGAGCACAAGATTACAAATATGTAAATGAGATGAGTAAAAGATATTAAATGTCAATCACTACAAACTATTTACAAAATTACCTAAATTATTTTGAGGGTTCCTTCGGATATTCCAACATGAGATCTCTCCAGGCACTAGGAACATAAGTAGGTATATCCTCATTGCAGCACTTAGATCCCAGTTTTATAATGTGAAGACTCTCAGTAAACAACATAGAACTTTTTGTCGAGGCTGTTTACTGAGAGTCTTCATGTTATAAAACTGGGACCTAAGTGCTGCAATGAGGATATACCTACTTATGTTCCTAGTGCCTGGAGAGATCTCATGTTGAAATATCCGAGGAACCCTCAAAATAATTTAGGTATTTTTGTAAATAGTTAGTAGTGATTGACATTTAATATCTTTTACTCATCTCATGTACATATTTGTAATCTTGTGCTCATCTGTTACTATATAAGTCATGTACCGCTTTATAGTGATTTCGCTCCTTAGCCTGATGATGCGACCATAGTGGTTCGCGAAAGTGCTCGCTAGAGCTTTTAAACTCACCCTTTTAATTGCAAATAAAGACTTTTTCTTACCTACATTTTTGGATAGTGGTTGGGAGGTGTGGTGTTTGTGCTCTATATTAAGACAAATCTGATCGTGCATTGACAGCCTTAATTACCCTTTAAAAACAGTACTTGTTAGCAGAACATTAGAGAAAGCCAACTACTGGGCAAAGATAAATTTCATTCATTTGAAATCATAGCCATTTTATAAAAAGGAGTGCCCACAGTATGAGATTATAAAAAACTCAGAAATAGAATTCACATGTGGATGCACTAATACATGACTGATGGTCCACGAAAAGGAAGGTATGCATCAGTCACTAATGCAGTCATAATCACAAAAGTATTGAAGTTGCTGTTTGCTGACACCTGTGACTGTGTAGCCATTAGTCATGGGTTTATATTAAATGAACACACAATCACTTATGTGTTTAAAGTCTGAAGCCACTGGGTTCTGAGATTGCGGATACCTCCTCAGAAGCTTTAACATGTTTGCAGTGTTAAGACCCACGGGTGGGTCGTAAAGCGTTAACTTCTACATGTTTCAGAGGATGGGAGAAACAAGTTTATATACATAAATCTGTAGTGAATATCAGTTACTTTATGTATATATCTTTAAATGACCCACCAGTGTGTCGTACAGCACTGTATCGAAATAGTTACAACCCCACCGGTGGGTCATAACGTTCCTCAAAAAAAAAAAAAAAAAAAAAAAAAAAAAAGTATGAAAAATATTGCCGCAGCGAACTTGTTAATGAAAGGAGTGTTTAAACAACTATTACAGTTATACATTGTGAATATTGATGACATTTTTGACTTACTTGTGACAACAAAGGAATGATGACTTTACCACTATGACCCAGAAACAAATAACAGAAGGAGTAAAACAAATGATGGAAACATCTTTGCTTACCACCAACAAAAGAACAGGTACCCTCAAACATCTTAGGGTGTTTCTTTCTTTCTCTTTTATGTATGTATGTATGTGTGTGTGTGTGTGTAGGCAGGGATTTCCAAAAGAATGATAATCTGAGATTGCCTATCAAATAATCATACCACTGGAATGAGCTGACTAAGTTATGAGAGGCAATGTGTATTGTCCAATGGAATCTGCCTTCTTGCTGACAATGCACTTATTCCACACATCAACCCTCACCTTCCTTATTCTAATGATATAGTGTTGTTAAACTTCTCTTCCTTCTGTGAAATGAAGAAGCCATTGTGTGGTTAGCACTTTGTGACTGATAATGATGCAGTTAACGAGGTTGAGTCCCAGTTTGAAGCTCAAAATGTGAGATTCTACTCCAAGGGCCCAAAATAGCTGAGACAGTGATTGGAAAAATTTGTTGCTACACATGTTAACTATCTATGTAGTTATGAGGCCAGAAAATGGCCTGCAAAGTTTTCACATTGCTAGGCTCTAGTGTTTCTGTGTGACGATATGAACTTACTGGCCACTCTCCATACTCTTTAGAAATGCCACCTTTTTTTAGATGAAATGAATAGGATACATCATACAGTTTACTCTGTTTGTCCCATCAGAAACAGACTTTGAGGATAAGCTTATTCTTTAATCCACGTGTGTTTTCTTAGAAATAGTGTTATCCAGGGGTAGACAAAACTCTAAAATTTTTAGACACCAGCTCCTTTTTTTCAGGTGCAATCACATTTTTACAAAAGGTACAAGAAGAAAACCATGGGCAATCTAAGCAAAAAATACACATACAAAATTGTGACCTTCAACAGTCCAAATTAATATTATATTATTTAGATATTGTTCAATAATTCAGCGCAAAATCCAGAACCCAAACTAGGGAACATAATATACACTTGCATTAATAGTGGCATCCTGTGTAGCCTATATGTGTGCACTGCTTGTGTGTATCCACATGTCTATGGATTGCTCTGGTTGGATGATTTATTAGATTCATTTTCCGAGTTTATTTCATTAACAAAATTACATTTTTCAATTCTACGCAAGTTGTTAGTACCATAGATATTTAGAAAAATACAAAAAGGTAACAGCCCAATAAAAGATATTGTGATATGATGTCATAAATCATCTGAACACATCTTCAAACTTATCATTTAAACCTCACCAATAACATTTTCCTTTAATCTCATTTCCTCACCTGACTACATAGGATTAGTTGACAAAACAGATGATTGGGCAATTGTGTCCTGCCAGCACACCCTCTCATATATTTGGCCCAGTTTTGTTGCATCTAGTCCTGGTATTATAAAACCTTTTAATTAACTCACTCATCCAATCACCATAGAAATATACCAAAAACCACCATTTCATCTACCAATGTACCAACTTCCCTACTACTTTTCATTACCAATGTACCAACTTCCCTACTACTTCCTCATAACTACTGATACTGCATTAACATGCTATGAAACTGCATCACGAAATATGCAAATATAAAGGTCCTCCTTCATTTATGATTTTGAAACTTCCTCAGCTTTTTATCACATATACCCTGCTGCATCTCACACACTTATCTTGAAATTTTAAGAACATTATTTGTAAAAGGTCTTCCATTTGAATAATTTTTAATATTCTGATTACACTGATATTGAAAACATTTTGTGGGGCGTTATGTTACAACCACATTTTATAACCACTTCACATAATTTTTTATTTCCTTACAGGACCATGGCAGAAAATAATAATGTGCAATGAAATATATATTTTTCTGCCCATTTTTACATAGCCTACAATCACTCTTGCTACCAGTACCAGCAACTGTTCAATTCTTACTCTTTCTTTAGTGAGAAACTTGCACCAAATAAATTGAAAAATAGTCGAATAGTTTGTGACATCCCTTAGCTCAAGCCCTGTGTTTTGCTTTATACCTACATTCATTTCTTCTCTTTCCTAACCAGTTTCATGTTATTTGGTCCTCCATGGTGAACAGATTCAAACATTTTAGAGAGTTGCCAACTATTTCAAAATTTTACCAAGAAACAGCAACTTTTAAAAATCTGCATTTTTATTTCAGAATGTATTTCCCTTATGACTGAAATTAGTTGCTGGATGCTCTTTGACTTTTTCTTCGAACAGCCTTGCAGTTTTTATTGAAAACTGGTGGACCATTTTGCAACAATATGAATAACAAGTCAACCTAATAACTTCAACTTACTCAGCCATTTATTTTTATGATTTTATCCTAGGGTATGTGAAACAATGACCAAACATGTAATTGCCCAACAAAAAATAATTTATAAAAATATGAGAAAACTCAAGACCCAATGTCCATACATAGATTAGCCATACAATTGGCAAATTAATTTACTCAAGTACACTGCTGCTTTCATCTTTCATTGAGATAGGTAAAATTATGAAAACAGATGTTTCAATTAATGCTTATTAAAACATTAATATTATTTTTAATGTGCTTACTAACTATACTTAACAATGAATTACAGACCAAAATTTTATATTAACGATATGGACCTCCTCTTATGACACCACAAACTCAAAAGCAACATTCTATGATGAGATCTAGAAACCCTACACCCTGAAAACTTTTATTCACACACACACACACACACACACACACACACACACACACACACACACACACACACACACACAATGACAGATTATTTTAGACAACATACATATACACAATGTCATACTATGAATGTTCCTGCATTCCTTCTTCATTCCACAGGCAATTTTGTTCACAACAGCAGCAGATAGTTCTCAAATCAACTCTTTTTTACGTGACAATGGTAAAAAGAATAGCTTCTCATCTATTCAAATGCTCTACTCTAGCACTTTCTAACCAATGTTGCACTGAACACTGTTAGGCCTTCCTCTTGAAATCATGGAATAAATTCTAAAACGCAGTAAAAGAAATCCAAATGTTTATTGAAATATCATAGGAACGTTTGCTCAGCAACTGGCAAAAACATAGAAATAATGTGAATTAGCTTCTTTACTGAAATTATGCCTGTTTTGTCTAACAATACTTCATGTAACAGTATTTTCATATGATTGTTGAAGACTGAAAAATGTTCAAGTATATGAAAAAAGAAGGCACATCAGAAAAGGAGAGGACAATGGAAATGAATCAAATTTATCATAGTCAAGCATGAAGACATGTGAAAAGATTCCCCTTTACAATAATAGTTACTTTGCCATGAGTTTCACATGGACTGGAAACAAAAACTAACCATTTCAACTGTGATCTGTTTGCAGTAAAAATCTAAAAAACATAGCTATGGTCATTGCCATGTTTAATTGACAGTTTACTACTAGCCATGAGATTTTGTCAAATAAAAGAGTTGCTAAATATTTCACGGGAATTATAGAGGATAAATTTATTAAGGTACTTTACCTCTCAAATTTTTGATCTATACACTAGATCATCTTGTGTCAGACTACTTCCACAGGTCTGGTGACCAAGCCTCATGAATTTTCCACCTAGCATGGTCATTGATGTTGCCACCTTGTGTCTTGTAAATTTCCAGGGATTCTTCTAATTTCTGGATAATTGGGTGGGATTGATGCTTGATTACTTGCAAGGAGTCCCAGTCCATTTTGTGGCCAGTTTGTTGTATGTGCCTGTCTAATCCTGTTTTATTTGAAATCTTCCTTATCGCTGTTTTCTGTTCATTAATCCTGGTGGTTAACCTTCATCCTGTTTCTCCTACGTATGATAAACCACTTGAACACTCGATTTTATAAATGACTCCTACCTGGAGTAAAGTATTTTCTTCTCTTTGTTTTAGAGATGGTAAGTATTTTTTAATTTTGTTATTTAAACCTGGAGCTAACCTAATTTTATATTTAGTGCTGATTTTCTTTAGTTTTTCAAACAGTCCCCTGTGGTAAGTGACTTTTCTTGTGAATAAATATTCAATTTTCTCTTTATTATCTCTTGTGCTAGTTCTGTTCCTAGTAGGATTTTCTCCCAGTAGTTCACAAATTTCTTTTGAAGGGTAATCATTTTCTAGTAAGATTGATTTTAACTTATTTTTATATGTTTCTCTTTAGCTTCTGAAGATGAATTCAGCTTTTCAACTTTTTCTTTAAATTGTAAAGCTACATTTTTCTTTATATAATTAGGGTGATTTGATTTATAATTTAAAAAATTTTCCAGTATTTGTAGGCTTCTTGTATAATTCTGTGGTAAGCTTTTTTCCTTCCCACTTCAAACCATGAGTTTGAATAAAACTTTTTAAATCAAAAGTTTTATTCTATTTATATGAAAATAATGTATTTACATACAAGAACAAAATATACAAGCAAAATTCAGGAGGCCCAATGGGCTCACCATTATCAACTTTATATGCTGAGGTTGTGATGAACGAGATTGAAGAAAATGTACTGCATCGTATGGAAGAAAAACCAGAAGTGTACTGTCGATACGTGGATGATAATTTCATTCTATCAAAACTGAACGAAGAAGAATTAAGAAAATTAATCAAATGTTACAGCGCTTTATACCCAACAATAGAACTCACGGTTGAAATAGAAAAAAATAATGTCATAGCCTTTTTAGACGTACAAGTTATAAAATCCACAAATAAGTTGCAATACAGGGTTTATCGAAAAAGTTCATTTGTTCCTGTTCTAATCCCGTAGAATTCGGCACATCCTTATCCTCAAAAATGCAATAGTCTGAAAACCTTAATTAAAAGAGCATATACGCACTCTGAAAATAGTCAGTTCACTAATGAAGAAATCAAATTCATAAAAAAAATTGCAGGTAGCTTTGGTTATCCAAACCATTTAATAAAAAAATGGAACACAGAAGTATAAAGAAAATAAAAAATAATGCTGTAGTAAATAAAAAAGAAATCAAATATCTGAATGGTTTTCCTTACACCAAAGGTACTACTAATGAAATTAATAATATTTGTAAAAAACATAATATTCAAATTGGAGAAAAAGTAAATACCATCAAAAACATGGTAATCAAAAATAATGAAAAAATAAAAATGTTAGAAAAAGCAGGTATTTACTCAATTCCTATTACAGAAAACCCTCCAATGGCATACATAGGAAGTACCAAAATTAAGCTTAAACACAGGTTAAAACAACATGTAAAAAATTGGCAGAAAAAAGAAGAAAAAACAGCACTTATTCAATATTGTCTGGCTAACCAAAAATATCCTAAATTTGAAAATATAAAAATCATAAAAAGCTGTAAATCCGAAAAACACCTCAGAGTAGCAGAGTCGGTAATGACAGAAAAAAATAGAGCAAAAGTTTGCAACCATAATGACCCTAATATTTTAAGAAACAGTTGGAGGAATTTAATTAAAATTGAGCAAAAAATGAAAATTTCGAAAAATTAGATCGGTGACCAACAAGAGATGGCGCCACAACGCCCAAGAGGAAGCGATAGCCGATAACAGATACAGCCCGCGAGAACCACCGAAATGCCTTACTGACACGGTTCGTGCTGGTTGGAGCAAACGTCCCCTAGATGACGGTAACGGGATGTTACCGAAAGTACTCGGGTAGAAAACGTATTGAAGTATATGTGGAAGCAGCAAAGGAAAAAACTCATTTAGTAACGAGACCAATTAAAACCAACGAAAAAAACTGAAGAGGACCCGAAACTGAAAGAAAAACCCCCATGCCGCATCTACATAACGGAAATACGAAAAATAGCCAAGAACCATGTGCAGTAAGTGTTAATCGAACTTCACCAACATAACGGTAAGTGCAAAAATGCAATTGCATTAATGCACATCAAAAAATTAACTTCCAATATTGGAAGTAATTGAATCTAGTGTATAGATCGAAAATTTGAGAGGAAAAGTACCTTAATAAATTTATCCTCTATAATTCCTGTTAAATATTTATAATACTGAAAAGAGTTGATTTCTTTCAATTGACTTTTGGATTCACAAAGTAACAATGCAAAGTTTTTGAGAAGAACAAAAAGGCTTAACAAGCCAGCTATTTAGTAGCTCAGGGAGTTGCACAGAAAATGAAAAGTCACATTCTTGCTGAAAGCCTAATAATTCATACCAGCTTGGTAAAATAATATTGAAAGCAATAAGTCAATAGTTGTATAACTATTATCGCTATTGTTACACACGTTATAAAGTATCATTGAAAGCAATGATATACAAGTAGGCCAAAGGTGAAATTGACAAAGTTCGTGTTTCTCCTAATGCTATTAGCAGGTGTGCGGATGACATATGACAATGAAGATGTTTTTTCTTAAATACTGAAAAATACTAACTATGCTCACCATATCAGTGAATGACATACATTTTTCACAGCTCTTTACAAATACACTTTTTGATAATGATTTCGCAGTAACTGAATTGCCTTTGCTGCTATCAAATTTTTCTGACCTCCAAACATGTTTGCAGGTAAATATGTGCCTCAGAATATGAACAATTTTTTTTTAGAAAATCCACTATGTGAGAAAAAGTTAGTAAACACTGCTCTACACCAGTGTGTAGTTCTTCCACAAGTTGATGACAAAAAATCCATGGCAGACTTCAACAGATCTTTCACTTTTTCTTTATACACAAATCAATGCACTTTTGCAATACCTATAATTCTTGGACTGAGATTTTCAATTAAATTTTCTCTCAGAACAGATCACACCTAAAAAATAAAGCAATATTTCTTTTTGGAAGTCTCAGAATCATTAATAGCATTACTCTAGTAACAAGCCTAAAACTTTCACTTAGAAGAGAAAGCACAGAATTATCCTATATATATATAAAAAAAAACAAACTGCAAGCAATCAATGCTAACAGATCATCACTTCTCAAGAACACATCTGTGAAAGCAAGTATGATTATGTAACAGCATTTCATAATAAGTAATATTTATTTTTGGAAGGTTCAGAATCATTAATAACATTACCCCAGTCACAAGCCTAAAATCTTCACTTACAAGGAAAACTATCGGACCTCCCGACGACAATTGTCACGGAACGTTCTGTGGTGGACAAGCATGACACCAAAGCAACAGGTGTGAAGTACGGCATTTCACGATCGCCCGCAACCCCTAGAACATGGCTTATAGAAGTGGGATGACCGCCTGTAATGTATGCAGCCATAAAGTGTCAAACGACATGTAAATGCGGGTGTGATGTGATTGGGTGATACTGTGCATGCCTGGAAGGTGCCCTGCGTTGTGTACGTCAATGACTGTTAAACGTGAGTAGTGTGAGACAGCGCATGGGCCTGTTTGTACGCGTACAAATATTGTGTTGTGTGTTTAAGAAGAAAATGGCTTGTAACCCTCATGCTGTAGTACAGATACTGGTGAGCAAGGTGACGCAAAAATACCAAGTGGATGACATGGCTCCAACGTACATCGACAGGCAAATTGCAAGGCAGCTGTATAGTGTTTTGGAGCAACATGTCATTGGAGGCGCTGACATGTTTGAAGGACAGACATTGTGGCGTGATAGTGATGAAATGTCGGACACGTTATCTGAACATAGTGATACACCGGGTAATCCAGCACACAAGATGCCAAGCAGTTCGAGTTCCTATGAACCATCACCCCTCAAAGTGAAACAGAAAAGCATTCATGAACAGTTTTCTGGACAAACCATGCAGAGTGTCTATGACAATGTGAAGGTCGCAAAGAAAACTGTTGCAGCAACTGCCCGTAAATACAGGATATCGCCAGAAAAAGTGCGGCAAATGGTAACGGCTGTTGAGAGTGGTGGTACGCTGGAACACAAAACTATTAATATCAGTTCAAAAAACGTTAAAATTCCACATTAATTAATGAACGAGGTCCGATAGATTGTCATCGGGAGGTCCGATATTACGTAAGTAAGTCACTTACGTAATAACCTTAAGATAGCAAGTATAATGGCTGATAAATCAAAACAAATTATTTTGATTAATCAAGATAGTTTATGAGAAAAAATGACAACAGCAATTGAAACACTTGATACAATAATCATTCAACAAGATCCCACTGAAAATATTATTAGAAAAATTGCTAAATTAAATAACCACAGCAATTTACCTGATGAAATTAAAAATAAAGCATACCCACCAGTAGGTGCCACTATTCCAGGTATTTTGGGGAAACTAAAAGTACATAAGGACGGACACCCAATGCGACCTATTGTTTCAAAGAAAGTTGCTCCAACCATTAACTTAGAACGAGCATTATTTCACTTTATTAAAAGATATTATGAAGACCACCCATACACAATTAAAAATTCAAATGATGTTGTTAGAGCTATTGAGGCCTATCGGGGACCTAGAGAAATAATGATGGTGAGCCTTGACATTGTCTCACTTTACCCAAATACCCCTACCAATCAAGCTATTAAGTTAATAGAAGAAAAGTTGATAGCAAATAATATACCAACTACCCAAATAGCTAGCATTATATCTGCATTAAACTTAATTAATGACAACAACTTTTTTACATACAATATAATTTATAAACAGATATCAGGAGCACCTATGGGATCACCTTTGTCTGGACTTTTTGCTAAAGTTATACTCCAGGACATCGAGAAAAAGATACTTATTGACAAAAAATTTACTAATAAAAATCCAGAACTTTTTGTTCGACATGTGGATGATATCTTGATATTTTGGAAGCATACTGAAGAGGATCTGGAAGAATTTGTTAATACATACAGCAACATATATACAACTATCAATCTTACCACTGAAAAAGAAAAAAATAAACAAATACCATTTTTAGACATTAATATCATCAAGAATTGACTACGAGGTATATAGAAAAACAACATTTGTACCAAATATAATACCTTATAACTCAAATTATCCATGGAAATTTAAAACTGCAGCATTCCGATATTACTTAAAAAGAGCAATTATATTTTCATCTAATAATACTGCAAGACAAAAAGAATTGAAATGGATTAAAACACTGGCTAGTGACTTCGGCTATAAGGAGAGATTGATCAACGATCTTTACAAACAAATTCAGAATAACCAAAATAAACCGAGGCTGAATATGACTGATGCATACAGATTTTGTGGAAAGCTACCATATTGTCCACCTATATCCACTCCTTTAAAAAAGGAATGCCATAAAGCAGGGTTACTTATTGCAGATACTGTACTTGACACTAGCAGATTATTACAAGCAAGTAGCGAAAAATATTCTATCTTACGCAAAGCTGGTGTATACAGCATACCAATTATTAATATAAATAGGAACCTAGAAAACAAAACGGTTTACATTGGTAGCACAAAACGAAATATCGATATCAGATTACGTGAACATTTAAATAACTGGAATAAAGGTGAAATTCGAACTTCACTTATACAATATTGTTATAGTAATAAAGCCATACCCGACTGGGAGAATATAAATCTAGTTACTTCTCACAACACACATAAAAAGATTCTGACAGCAGAAGCCATCATAATAGAGAAAACCAAGGCATATAATTGCAATTTAAATGTCCCGATCGAATTATCACCAACATGGTTGAACATGATAAAACAGGAAAAACAACGAATAATCCAAATAAGAAGATCTAGTCGACAAAGGAAACGAAGTTTAAAAACCAGGATGACACTAGATGGTGCCAGCGATGTTCTACGTGATTAGCATGATGACGACGCAGACGATGGAGATGGCAGCACCATCGACTTAGGTTATAGTTAACACACAAGGAACAGTACAACACGTGAAAATGGCCATGAATGAGTGTGCTGAAATGCGCGTCGGAAATTTCGGGATCTGGATTCCTTCGATGATGATTGTTTTATATGTCGTTATCAGTCGAATTCGAGGTTTGAATTATGGTTTTTTATTTAGATTTTATTTATTCTTTGGATTAATTTTCTTTCAAGTTCTATTAAGAACAGGGTTTTTATGTATTCGATAGAAGATTTTTAGAGGTTTTAGCTATCATAAATATTTCATTGTTGCCTACGGAGAACGTACATTTTATGGAACTTCGACCACGCAGTTTGTTGTTGCTTGAGTGTATACCGGGGGCAACTAGTCAAAAGGAGACTGCAAACCAATGAGGTAACAATGGTATTATTTTAACCCTATCATTCATCTTCTATTAAGAAATAAGTTAGATGTTGTTTATTTCATATTTTAAATAAATGGGCCATTCACCCTCAATACGATACCACCTGAACGAATAAGAGGTTAGGGAGTCCGGATATCGTGGTTTTCAGCGAACTTGAGTAAAAACGTGAAGAACAGAAAAAATGACAGGACTTCTATGAATTTCTGCTAATGAACTTAATGGAACACAAAACTGCACGCATTCTCCAGCATATGTACACCAAATTCCCAGATGCGCGTAACATGGGACTCACAATTCACTACTGGCATTTAAAGACGTGGGCAAAGGAAGCAGCTAACGCAATGGGTATCCATCCCCAACATCAAACAGAAGTCATCGCTCTTTCCACGTTCATAAGTGAGTCACGGAAAAATTCTCATTGGCCGCCACCAGGAATCGAACCCAGGGTCTTCCAGTTACATACCGGATATGCTTCCACTGCACCACAGCGGCCTCAAATTCATCCAGACTCACATACACTAACTGACAAGCTACTTGGCAGGTTGCTTCTTGGAGCCCCGCACAATGCTGGGGATTCACCAAAGATGGTAAGCAGCAACTGAACAAATAATTAGAATTACTAATCTAAAACAACTATTATGGGAATTTTACTAGGAAATTTTTTCATTTAAACTGCAAATTTTTGGAGAAAACTCTTCTCCTTCTTCAGGCTGTCTTGTTGTTGTCACTTATTCCTGTCACTATCGCGATTACGGTTAACCTTGACGGTTACAGTTAACATTGGCGGTTTAGGTGATTTTTCATCAAATCCTGCCAGATGTTAGGCAGGGAAAATCCTTTGCAGTCATTGATGATGGAATTTTGTTTTTTCTCAATCTCTATTCCTTCTTTCAGCTTTCTTTTTGAAAATTGCTTTGGAAACTGATGACTTTAAGGGAATTCCAATCCATGCTGTGACCAGTTTCTCTAACATGCCTATCTAATCCAGTCTTGTTGGAGCAATTTTTTATAGCTGCTTAATGCTCTGCTATACGAGTTTCTAGTCTGCGACCTGTTTCACTTATGTAAGATAGTCCACAACTACATTTTACTTCATAGACTACTCCTTGCATTTTAAAAATATCTTCTTCTCTTTGAACTATTTTAGGGAAAAAATTTTTAACTTTGTTCTCCAAATTTGGAGCTAGCCTAATATTGTACTTCTTACCAATTCTCTTTAAAGACTCAAATAAACCTTTGTGATAAGAAATCTCTTCTCCGAAAATTTGCAATTTAAATGAAAAAATTTCCTAGTAAAATTCCCATAATAGTTGTTTTAGATTAGTAATTGAATTAAGAAACTAGGAAGCCATTTCTCAACATGAGCTTTATTCAAAGAATAATTAGAAGGCGAATGAATAATAATTACAGACATTTGACGTGGACCAGGAACATCAAACAGAAGCCATCGCTCTTTCCACGTTTATAAGTGAGTCACAGAAAAATTCTCATTGGCCACCACCGGGAATCGAACCCAGGGTCTTCCAGTTACGAATCGTACAATGGGTTTGATTCCCGGTGGCGGCCAATGAGAATTTCTCCGTGACTCACTTATAAACGTGGAAAGAGCGATGACTTCTGTTTGATGTTCCTGGTCCACGTCAAATGTCTGTATTTATTATTCATTCGCCTTCTAATTATTTGTTCAATTGCTGCTTACCATCTTGGTGTATCTCCAGCATTATGCGGGGCTCCAAGAAACATCCTGCAAAGTAGCTTGTCAGTTAGCGTATGTGAGTCTGGAGGAATTCGAGGTCGCTGTGGTGCAGTGGAAGCATATCCGGCGCGTAACTGGAAGACCCTGGGTTCGATTCCTGGTGGCGGCCAATGAGAATTTTTCTGTGACTCACTTATAAACGTGGAAAGAGCAATGACTTTTGTTTTATGTTCCTGGTCCAAATCAAATGTCTGTATTTATTATTCATTCAGGTATCCCCAATTTTAAAGCCAGCACATATTTCCTGCATAAATTCAAACGCTGCTATAAAATCTCATCACGCAAGATCACGAGGTTCTTTACAAGGCGGGATGTTACCCTTGACACGGCCGTAAGGAAAAGTGCACTGGAGTTTGTACGAGATGTTACGGACCATATTACTGCCAATGCAATTGATGCCGACATGGTGTTCAATACAGACCAAACTCAATTTGAATATTAACTCACGCCAAACAGGATGCTATCACTAACTGGGGAGAAGAAAACTGAAGCTGTTGTGCAATTCATTGCATCGACTACCCCATTTAGGTGCTTATGTCCATGTCAGGACGCCTTGCAAAGAAACTGTACATCTGCTTTCAGGAATCGGGCGGTAAGTTTAGCAAACGTGTTTCCGAAACAGTATGACGTAACCAACCTCCAAATATTGAATGTGACTGCAGCACCAGTGATGTCCACAGCTCTCGTTCTGTCCTGGAGGTGTAAGGTACTGAAACCAGAGCTAACAGGACCTTCCCTTCTCTTACTGGATTCGTGGTCTGGTCAAACCGACACTAGTTTGCCAGCCAAAGCCTTCAGTGACAGGGACATCAATTTGCACACAAAAAATCATACCACCAAAAACCACCAAATACTGCCAGCCCTTTGATGTGTATTTCTTTCGACAATACAAACTGTTTGCATGACGCATGGAAGAGTACATACGTTCTGATGAGGTGCATGGCGTCAACCTGCATGACAGAATTTTCATTTTCAAGTTGCATTCATTTATATACAACCAGTTGTGTAAACTACAGTACCAACATATGCTTCGCTATGTGTGGAAGGCGTCTGGATACTTGCCACAAGAAACCTATCTTCCGTTCTGTATGTGTTGGACATCAATTTTGCTGTGCATGACATGTGCAACACTCCTGACTGTGATTCCACTGTCGCCATTGTCTGCTCGTGGTGCGAGATTCACCTTTGTTGCAGCACTGCCTTCTCTCAACACATTACCATGACGTGGAGTGAGGTATGTATATGACATCTGCAACTTAATGGTATTGTATGTGGTCTCTCTCGACATTTAGGTGCCTCATATCTAACAGGTAAATGTTGTTTGACACTTTATGGCTGCATATATTACAGGCGGGCGTCCCACTTTTATAAGCCAGGTTCTAGGGGTTGCGGGCAATTGCAAAATGCTGTACTTCACACCTGTTAATTTGGTGTCATGCTTGTCCACCACAGAACATTCTGTGATGATTGTCATCGGGAGGTCTGATAGTTTCCCTTGTTAGACATAGAAATTGAGCAAAAACACAGAGTCATGTACGTAAAAAGGTTCGTTTAGCGGTAGCTTTCAGTCATCCTACAACCTAGATCACCCGCGATCAACTGGATGGGCTGGTTGCCAGAACTACAATTTGAAATTGGGCTGCTGGAACTGTTGCCAGATTATAGTTCTGGCAAACAGCTCATCTAGTCGATCGCGGGTGATCAAGGTCGTAAGATGACTGAAAGCTACCGCTAAACGAACCTTTCTACATATGCGACCGTGTGTTTTCGCTCGATTTCTATGTTTGTGTGTTATTGTCATGTGAAGCCTGAGTTTTAAACCATTTCACTTAGAAGAGAAAGCACAGAATTCTCTTATATAAAGAAAAAAACTGAAAGCAGTCAATACTAACACGCTCATCACTTCTCAAGGACACGTATGTGAAAGCAAGTACGATTATTTGTTGAGATGGAAGCAACCATAAGAAGAGAAATATATTGAAGATTTACACTGCATTTTCTCAATATCTCTGAAGACCCATGACAGAACTACTTTTTTTTTTTTTTTAAACTTCTTCCGAACTCTTGATTTCAGCTCACAAGCCATCTTATGTGTCACATCTGAGTTGAATTTTTAACAAAAGGTTTCAGACTACCTAAATTGCACCTATGTTATACAAAATCTTCATCACACATTTCACTTACAAATCTACATGTAGATAATTTATTTTGCACTTTATGTACCCTTAATATAATCCAACTCTAAATTCACACCACAGGTTATCACTTCCCCATTTGTTATTTAGGTAGTCCCAGTGAAAAAAACCAATGCATTTCATGCATAACAATCAAATAAACACTTGAATTTTTTTTTATTTTTTTTATGCATCCAAGCAAGAAGATCAGGTGGTTATCTGTACTTCACTTTTTTAAATGTGGGGGCACAACAGAACAAAAATATTACAAAATTTACTTTTATTCATATGCTGGCAACATTTTAGCTCCCGTAACTGCACTCTTTCAATGAAATGATGAACCCTGTTTAGGGATGACTAGAGGCTGGATTCAAGACCTTTGTGTAAATCACTCACAAGTATGCGTTCCCTATGACTTCATGAACAAAGATAATTTTACTTTATGTGCATGTGTGTGTGTGTCAGCAGCTTTGACAACAATACTATGCCTGCAATGACAGAATTATTGCACCTGAATTATTAACACAGCAACCAGACATCTCTGAATCACTTGTATTTTACTGTCTCTCACTTAACATTAATCACATAAGAAAACTTGAAAATTACATCGCCTTGGAGCGAGAATCGAACCCACATTTACATACCAATTTCCGTTTCAAGTATGTTATCCTTTATACATGAGTAACGGATAGCATGCTTGAATGGAAATCGGGAGATGCTATTTTTTACACGTGCAATGGATAACATGCTCGAACGGAAATCGGGACATGCTATCCTTTACACAGATAGCATGCTCGAATGGAAATCGAGAGATGTGGGTTCTATTCCCGCTCCAGGGCGATGCAATTTTCAAGTTTACTGATGTAATTAATGTTACGTAAGAGACAGTACAGTACAAACAATTTAGAGACGTGTAATAGCTGTATGAATAATTTAGATATATTTCACGTATTATGTGAAGAATATTGCTTCCACACTACAGTCATTTGCAAAAGTTTAAGACCACCTGTTAGTATTAGATTTCTGCCAATTGCATCAGCTACTGTCTGTATTACTCAACTTTCTCTCGGTATTGCATCATCTTACAGCAGCCGCTATTGATAAGAGTTGGGGGAAGTGTGCGAGCATCAGTTTGCTTCTGGTTTTCATGCTGAGAGGTTTTGTACATATTTTCTATATAGCATAAAATGAGCAAAAAAGCGTCATTAAGTGTTACTCAGAGGGCACAAATAGTGACTCTATATTATGAAGGATACTCTGAATGCAATATAACCAGAAGTGTGAATGTGAGCAAGACTGCTATTCATAATACGATCATGAAATATCAAGATACAGGTGAATTTAGCAACCGAAAGAGAAGTGAACGTCTCAGGAAAACAACCCCATGTGATGACAATACCATAAGGCAAATAGTTATGCGTTCTCCAACGAGTTTGTGCAAGAAAGTCAAGGCCTTTCTACATTCAAAAGGGTCTGATATTAGTATCAGCATTGTTTCCCATCTTAGCAAAGATTTCGGATTAAAGTCTTATAAACCTGCACATAAACCTAGATTAACCTCTGTCATGAAAAAGAAGAAACTCCAGTTTGTGAAGCGTCATCAATCATGGACTGCTGAAAATTGGAGCCAAGTTCTTTTTTTCCGTTGAATCATCTGTGCGTAAATTTGAATCACATGAAGCACATGTTCGACGACCAAAAGGCAAAAGGTTTCATGAAAAAATACACTGTTAGCACCGTGAGACATCTGCCTAGTCAGATGATATGGGGTGCTATGTCAGCATTCGGTACTACTTCATTATCCTTTTTGGCGATAGGCACTACCATGACTGGTCCTTTTAATGTGGAAATGTCACGTGAGAAGCTGATAACTCATATGCAAGTACACAGATGCACAATCTTTATGCATGATGGTGCTCCATGCTACAGATCAAAAAAGAGAGTAAAGAACTACCTGCAGAGGGAAAACATACCCGTGCTTGACTGGCCCGGTAATAGTCCTGACCTTAACCCCATCGAAAATTTGTGGACCATTTTAAAGGACAAGGTAGCAGAAGGTTTGATGAAAAAATACACCGTTAGCATCGTGAGACATCTGCCTAGTCAGATGATATGGGGTGCTATGTCAGCATCCAGTACTGCTTCATTATCCTTTTTACCGATAGGCACTACCATGACTGGTCGTGGAAATGTTACGTGAGAAGCTGATAACTCATATGCAAGTGCACAGATGCACAATCTTTATGCAGGATGGTGCTCCATGCTACAGATCAAAGACAGTAAAGGACTACCTGCAGAGGAAAAACATAACTGTGCTTGACTGGCTCGGTAATAGTTCTGACTTTAACCCCATCGAAAATTTGTGGACCATATTTTAAAGGACAAGGTAGCAGAAAAACAGCCATCAAATTCTCATGCATTGATTGACACGATAAAGTATGTGTCATGCAAAAACATTTCAAGTGACTACTGCAAATCTCTCATTGAGAGTATGCCACATTGTATTCTGTTTGTTATAAAACACGAAGGTGGCCACACAAAGTACTGATTTCGGTCTTTTTGTGTTATAAAGAATGGAAGTGTTCACCTGTGGTGCCATTTTTTCAAATATCTCTGATTAGTGATTAGTTGTTTCTTTGAAAATCTTAATATTCAATAAATTGACAGGTGGTCTTAAACTTTTGCAAATGACTGTATTTAGAATTACTGCACCTTTAACAGTTGGAACTGAAAAAAAAAAGTAAGTTAATTCACCTCCTCTACCATGAGTTTTATGTTGTTTTTCAAGAGCAATAGCACTTTCACTTTCTCTACCACACATTAGTTTTTAACTTTAAAGAACTCTTACACAAGTTTCAATGAACAACATAGTCAGTAGCAGCAAGTGCTCTTAAGGTGCCAATGAAGTAATATCAGAGTTACACATTAAGCACACAGAACTATCTCCTTCAGAATAATCACAGTCATGATATTTTACTGTTCCTGTACTTGCTATGCTGGTTTCCATAAATTAAGCAACAAACCAAAAAAATCGCGATAATTGGGCGAAATATAGTTCAAACTGCACGAAATTTGCATATGTTACGGGCGAAGGCATACAGCATCGATGTATGGAACGCAAATGCATGGCGCTGGCAGCGCTTTATGCAAATACACAAGAGCTTAAAACCAGCTGTATCAGAGGGAGTCACTAATTCATGTGCAGTGGTGAATGACAAGATTTTGAGATAGTGATTTTATTACCATGGCTTCAAGAAGTCATTTACCAGCGGAGTTACGCTACAGAGCGATAGGCTGACTCGAAGCAGGGCAACAGCAGGTGGACGTCGCAAAATGGCTCAACGTCAATTGTTCTGTGCTCAGCAGGATGTGGCAGCAGTTTCAAGCCATGGGTGCAGCTGCCCGAAAGTACAGCGAAGGTAGTTAGAGGGTGATGACCTCCGTGGATGACCGGTATTTGCGGCTTTCAGCACGGCAGAACAGGACGGCTACACCAACTCATCTCAGATCTTTGTTGCAGCAGCCACCGGACAGATGGTATCAGCTTCGACGGTACGCAGAAGGTTACATGCAGGAGAACTGTATGCTCGGTGAACGGTATTGTGCATGCCCCTCACCCCCGCCACCGGAGGGAACGTTTCAATTAGGCATGAATGCATGTGAAATAGACTCGAAATCAGTGAAGGTCCGTTCTGTTCACTAACGAGTCGCGATACTGTTTACAGAGTGATTCTCGCCAAGTTTACACCTAGAGAGAGGCCAGTACTCATTACCTTCCCTTTAATATCCAGGAAAGGGACGCCTATGGTGGTGGTAGCATTCTGGTGTGGGCACGCATATTGCCCGGCGGCAGTACCAACCTCTAAGTGTTGTCACATGGAAACCTCAATGCTCAGAGGTATAGAGATGACATCCTGGACCCTATTGTTTGTCCATATGCTGCCGCAATTGGCGATACATTTGTACTGCAGGGGTATAAAGCCCACCCACCCGCCCTCACACAGCTCGCCTCATGCATCAATATCTGGAACAGGGGACTGTAGTCCATATGGAGTGGCCAGCATGCTCTCTTGATCTGAATCCCATTGAGCATGTCTGGGATGCTCTCTGAAGGTGTGTTGCTGGCCTCCAGCTCTCTCCCCTAACCCTGCAGGGGCTCCGCACTGCTTTGCTCGAACAATGGACGCAGCTACGCACGGAACTACTTGGCACCACAATTAACAGCATGGAACATCGCTGTTCCACCCTTAGGACTATTAGAGGGAAGATAGCTTCCACCCTTAGGACTGCAATCAAAATGTTCTAGATATGGAACATATTGAACTAAATGAAAATTCAGACAGAAAAAAACACTAGGGGATCTCCCATAGTGGTCAAAATAAAGAAAAACAGCTCCCTGGAGTTAATGTGCAATGCACATCTCATGCAGAACTCTAATGTTTTATGGTGAAGAAAGTGTTCAATATGCTGTATGTTGGCCTGCCAAAGCGGCACATGCAGTACAGCATCTCAGCATACCCAGCACCAGATTATCAAACTGTGCTGGAGGTACACAGCCTCACTCTTGCACCAATGCTGTCCAAAGTTCCAGAAGGGTTCTAGTAGATGGATGAGGTCCTGCAATGTGTCTTCCAAGTGTGTCTTATGTATACTCAATAGGGTTTAAATCAGGAGAGCGAGCTGGCAACTGTAAGCAGGTGATATCCTCAATTTCTAGGGATTCTCTTCACTATGGTGGCATAGTGAGGATGTGCGTATTCATCCATAAGCACGAACTTCCCATTGCACCCCTGAATAGCCAGGCATACTGTTTCAGAATGACATCGCAATAAGTCTGGCCAGTCACGGTTCCTCTTTCGAACACATCGAGGGGTGTACATGAACCCAACATTATTCCATCCCACACTAGAATTCCATCACCACCAAAACAACAATGTTCAAGGATATTGGAGGTGTTGTCACAAGCCCCATGTGTTCTCCAGATGAACATATCGCATGGATCATCATGCAGACTAATCCTGGATTCGTCACTAAACAAAACATAGGTCCATCGATCAGCTGTCTAAGAAGGATGTTCTCTCCACCAGGCTAGATGGACTTTTCGATGGGCTGCAGTCAATGGGATGCATCTAGCAGGCCCGAGAACATACAGGCCACACTCAATCGTCTGTACACGGCCCTTGAAACCGTGGTCCCTGTGGCAGCTGAAAGGTCTCTGGCAAGGTCCCCTGCTGTACTGTGCCTGTGCTGTCTGGCAGTTAGTGACAAAAGACTGTCTTGTTGCGGCATTGTGATCCATGGACGTCCTGTGCTGAAGCGTTGAGACCCATTTTCATCCTGTTGGAACCATTACCAGAGTTTAGAAATTACATTTTGTGGGATACGTAGCTCCCGGGACACTGCCATCTGGGTTTGGCCAACCTCAAGCCAACCGATGATTCTGCCCTTCATAACATCATTGATATGGGTTCGCTGAGCCATATTAATTTGGCATATGGCACTGTTGCACCTCCAAAATGTACAACACCTGCTCTATTCTGCTGCTCTGACTTCTCGTTTTATAACCTACAGCGTGCTCTGTGACATATGTCATGCCCCTAGCACTGCTATCACTCTGCTGGAGCAACAGATGGACTTTTATCCTTCTGGAAGAGGTATGGAGCAGTTTACATGAGGAATCACTTTGTGTGGTGCAACATTTTCCTGTGATTCACAATTATCCTTAATTTTTGAGCATGGGGGTATAATAGAATATCATCGATGTACCACCGAGGCGTAAAAATAAAGGTGGTACGGAGGACTACCAAGAGTGTTTGGCTATCGTAGGAAATGGCTCCTCAGACAGTCACTCCTTGTGTGTGAACCATGTGCCGTTCCATGGTAAAGTCAGGATCCGTGAGCCGGCTGGCTCGTTCCAGATATGTACGTGCTGGTTATCTGCGCCAAGTGCAAACTGTGACTCATCACTGAAGACAACACTATGCCACTGGACACTATCTGCCACGTTGATCGAACCCGACACCAATGCAACCAGTGCCTGCGATGCTTGCTGGTCAGAGGTAGATGGCGGAGTGGCATCCTTGAATGTAGTCCCTGTGCGATGAGTCATCTGGCAATGGTCTGGATGGCCACTTCCATACCTGTAGACGACACAACATGGCCATGGATGGTTGAGAGCGATGAATTAAGTTCTTTTCATGTGGCTGTAACAATTGCTTTATCCTTGCATTCTGTCTTTGCCCTTGGCAGTCCACTGACCATGTGCCACTGAGTTATGCCCTCCTCTATCCACAGGCGCCAACATTGTCCAATAGCAGCGTTGCTCCAACCCAAATGCCTGGCGATACAGTGACGTGACCAACTGGCCTCTCTCAGCCCAATTATACCTCCTCTTTATAACTCGCTCAACTGCTCGTATTGTGCATGGATCTAATGTCGAGGCATCCTCACAGTCCATGGACGTTAATGAAGCCACAATCTGCTGTCACAATAGTCCCTCCATGCAAGCTTTGCTCTTGAAATACCCTCCTCAACCGCTGTGGTGGGCTACTATTTAGTCATCATTCATTGGTCGTTATTTTTTAATCATTTGCATATTCAGCCTTGAGGTACTGCTATGTGGAGTTTCACTAAGATTGAACGACTTTTTTGGGGTGCTCCATTTGTTTTTGTTTTTTTGTTTTTTTTTTGGCAAAGAGTGTGTACCGAGGAATGACTTAAACACATTAATTAAAAGCATAATATTCATCACAGTGAATGAACAACAGATGAAATGGTTCTTTGAAGTTTTCCTACCTTTTTGTGTCATAGTCATGCAAAACATAATTTTCCATTGCTAGTTTTAGCTCTGGGAAATCTTCGCACACCCATCTAGAATAAAAACATTTATGATCAAATTCAACACTGAACATTTATTTGCTTTTGCACTCAAAAATAACAAATTGTTTAAAATCATTGCAATATCAAAAACTTAACTTTGTGTAATAAAAAAAACTATGTACAAATAAAACATTTTTATATACTGTGGGATGTAAGGTCAGGTGATGTGTAACATCACAGCCTCTCCTTGACAAATGTCAACCCCGCCTTCTCGTGGTGCATCCTGTTCCCACTAAACGGGTTCTGACAACCGCCAATAGCGGTATAACTATACCATCGGGATTAGAGGAAATGCTATCCCACACTCACCAACCCGCTTGGCCAGCGTGGTGAGTTATGGCCAAACCCCTCCAAAATGACTTCACAACTTAAATCTTGGCCCTCAGTCTCTGGCAGCTGGAATGTATCTGGCCAAGGCAGCGGCCAGTGCGACATGAAGGCAGAGGGTGCTAAGAATCCACGGAGGACCGGACTAGGCTGCCATCTGATGCTGACCTTGGCTACGTATAATGGACGCTCCCTATCTTCTGATTTAAGGCTTCTTGAATTGGAAGAGGAACTAAAAAGGATCAAGTGGGACATCGTCGGGCTAAGTGAGGTTAGGAGAAAAGGAGAAGATCTCATTGAACTGAAAAGTGGACATCTCTTCTACTATCGTGGGACAGATACTGGCAGAACTAGTGGTGTTGGATTTATAATAAACAAGAAACTGAAAGATAAAGTTGTAGAAGTTGAAAGTTCCTCTGACAGAGCAGCACGACTCATTATCCAACTCTCGAGAAGATACCAGGCTCAGATTATTCAAACTTATGCGCCAACCACAAGTCATCCTGAAGAAGAAATTGAAGAATTTTATGAGGAAATTCGTCATCTAAATAATAAAGGTAAGCAACACTTGAAGATAATTATGGGAGATTTCAATGCAAAAATAGAGCAGCAGCAACAGAATGAAACTTCAGTAGGTAGATTTGATCACAGCAACAGAAACCAGCGTAGAAATACTCTCATAGAGTTTTCAGAGGCAGAAGGGTTTTTCACCTTGAACTCCTTTTTCAAGAAAAAGCCACAGAGGAAATGGACATGGAGACATCCAAATGGAACGACAAGTGAAATTGATTTTATCATGTGTAACAAAAAATTTGTCATAGAAGACTGCAGTGTGCTAAACAAGTTCAACACAGGCAGTGACCATAGATTGGTGAGATGTAAGATTCACCTCAACACTAAACTCGAACGTGGCAAGCTCATAAGACAAACAAAATGTACTGACATAACCAACCTTAAAAAACACCATAATACCTTCAAGTTGGAACTGAAGAACAGATTCTCTGCTTTAGAAGGCCTAACATTGGAAGAAGTGGATATTTCTGAAGTTAACAGAAAAGTAACCAAAGCTCTTATGGAAACAGCAACAAAATTAGCTGGGTCTAAGAACAAGTTGCATGTGAACAAATTATCAGGAAAAACCAAAATGTTGATGCAAAAAAGAAGAGAGATGAGGACAACTAAAGAAGATGTGACTTCCAAAGTGGAATATATAGAGCTATGCAAGACAGTACGAAAAAGTATCACTGAAGACGTAAGGAAATTCAACTGTGAACTAGTGAGGAAAGCAATTGAAAACAACCAAAGCCTAAAGATAGCAAAGGGACATCTCAGTAAGGGAAGAAAACAGATTATAGCACTGAGAAAAGATGGTTCTGTAACAAGAAATAGAGGCAAAATTTTGGCAAGAGTGAAAGATTTCTACTCCAAATTATATGAAAGGGATGATACATGTATTCCAGACATCATGAAAGGTACCAGTACCAGAGTTCTTCCAGTCCTCCCAGCAGAAGTTGCACATGCAATCAAAAACATGAAGCGGGGAAAAGCTCCAGGAGAAGATGGAATTACTGTAGACATCATACAAGAAGCAAGTGGAGAAATTAAAACAGTACTCGCCCAAATTTTCACTCGATGCCTTAATGAAGGGAAGATTCCTGAGGATTGGAACAACGTTACAATGATCCTGCTTCATAAAAAAGGTGACATTGAGGATCTCAGGAACTACAGACCTATCAGCCTCCTATCAGTGGTTTATAAAATCTTCACTAAAGTTCTTTCACACCGCTTGAAGGTAATACTGGACATGGCTCAACCGAGAGAACAAGCTGGATTCAGGAGTGGCTACAGCACAATAGATCATATCCACGTACTGAGAGAACTAATTGAAAGAGCGAGGGAATATGAACTTCCATTGTGCATGGCTTTTATCGATTATGAAAAAGCCTTTGATTCGGTGAAATCATCAGCAGTTACAATGGCTCTGAAATCCTGCGGTATTGAAGATGCATACATTAATATTATTAATAACATCTATGAAAATGCAAGTGCAAAGATTCGGCTGTTTGAAAATACAACCCACATAAAAATTGGAAAGGGAGTGAGACAAGGTGACACCATATCTCCGAAGCTCTTTAATGCCACATTGGAAAATGTCTTTCAATCACTGAACTGGGAAAACAAAGGAATAAAGATTAATGGAGATTATCTAACCCACCTTCGTTTTGCTGATGACGTAGTCATTTTTGCAACTACCCCATCAGAGCTGCAGAGTATGATCCAGGAACATGCTGACAAGAGTAAAGAAGTGGGATTAAAAATGAACTTTCAGAAGACAAAAGTGATGTACAATGCTTTCACAAGAAATGAAGATTTATCGATTGATGGAGAAAAGCTGGAGATAACAGACATGTACGTTTATCTTGGACAGCAGATATCAAGTGAGGGTCACATTGATGAAGAAATTAATCGCCGTACAAAACTTGCCTGGAGAGCTTTTGGAAGAAACAGCATAATTTTCAAGAGCAATATGCCATTATGTCTTAAAAGAAAAGTGTTTGATCAATGCATCCTTCCAGTGCTTACATATGGTGCAGAGACGTGAACCTTAACTAAAAGAGACATACAAAGGCTGCAGACAACTCAAAGCAGGATGGAGAGGTGCATGCTTGGTGTAACCAGGAGAGATAAGAAGAGGAACTCGTGGATCTGAAAAATGACAAGAGTGGAAGACATCATGATCAGAGTTAAATCCCTGAAATGGCAATGGGCTGGACATACTGCCAGAAGGACAGACCATCGATGGACAGCCAAAATTTTAGATTGGATTCCAAGGGACAGGAAAAGACCCAGAAAAAGACCACATGGAAGATGGGTGGATGAAATTCGAAAGTATGCGGGAGTGACATGGAGGAGACTGGCACAAGACAGACCGTTGTGGAGGAAACTTAGGGAGACCTTCGTCCAGCAGTGGATTGATAATGGTTAATGATGATGATGATGATGATATATATACTGTATATTTGAATATGTAAAAAATCTGCCATATTGTATGTGTGTGCATAATTTAGTTCAAAGCTTCACAGAGAGCACTTCTAAACTAAATTCAGCTTGATCAAATATGCAAATGAATTATTTCACTTCTGTTTGGGGGGGGGGGAATGAAGGTTCAATCCATCAGTAAGAATAAAATATATTTCTAGAGAGTTTGGTTCACTATGAAACAATGCGTAAGTGTGTAACATGACAGGGTTATTATCACTGCAATCAGAATACCCTGTATTTCCTAGTTTACTGTTCAACATGCAACATCAGATCAGAAAACTGGAAAATTACATCACCCTGGAGAGGGAAGTGAAACCATATATCGTGATTTCTGTTCAAGTATGCTATCCATTACAAGGGAAGTGTAACATTTACTCTTGAACATGCAACATCATATTTTCTGATATGATGTTGCATGTTCAAGAGTAAATTAGGCAATTCAGAGTATTCTGATTGCCATGTTAATAACCCTGTAACTGTTCTATGTATTTTGTGAAGAATATTTCTTCCATAATTTCCATAAATAGTGTGTAAAATGGTTTTATTTCCATTACTTTTACACTTTATTCTTTGGAACTGACAGTGCACCAGTTATTCCTGGCACAGCTGTTTCATGCCAGGGTGAAAAAATAGTTAAATGCTGCATTTAGACAGAACCAGCATTTAAACTGTCATCACTTTGGCCAGACTTGTATTCACCTGAGCTGATAGATGAAAAATTGACAACTCTTTGATAGATAGCATACACTTTCTGTCACACCTTTTGCCTCCACTGTACACATGGTCTACTCTAAACAGAGGAGAATAAACATTTTTACAGTGTTTGCTTTATAAAAGTCGAAAACAGCCAAAGCTTTTACACGGAAAATTTTGAAGCTAAATTTCAGATACATACTCACTGATCAGAAAAAAAGATATGACCACTCTTGTCATCCAAAACTCTTTTAACAGCCTAGGCTATTTTGACTCCATCCTGTCGCAAACTGCATTTTAGGGGTTTTCCTTTCATTTTTTCAAAGGAACAAAATGAAAAATGAACATATTTCGGTAATACATTTCACAATTTGAATAAACTTTTAACCCATCATGACACAGGAAATTAACAGGTAGGATATCAACAGTCAGAACACCCAAGACTTTCATTTAACAATCTGACAGTAGTATTTTTTTTTTAACTTGGAAGTATCACAAACAGTAGCTTGTGTAATACACTTCAGTAGCTACTTGTCCTTTGTTCAAGTGTGGATCCTAAATGTCCTTTGGTAGGCCCATTGCCACTCTAGCATGTCACATTAAAATATATCACACATGCTCTGGAGTTCTTATTGTCATGATTTGTTGTGATATTGATTATGCTTAATTTTACTATTTTTTTAACATTGTTAACATTTTGATATTAGCAGTCAACAATATATTGCTGGACTGGAAACTTATTTACTTTGCAAAGCATAACCGAGTTTCTTTTTAGCCTTTGCAGTTTAATGGAATTTCTTCTCGTTAGTATTTCATTGTAGCTTAGTTGCAACATTTATGGCAGCTAACTTATTTTATTGGGGGCAGACTGCATCTAATCAGTGAGGGTTGATGGAATGCTGGGGTCTCCAGTTTTTCACAGGACAATGATTCAAAGAAAGAATGGCACTCTTTTAGAGGGGCAATTACTGTGGTATATTCACATCAAGGAGTTCAATTGTCTAGCAGGAATGAGATGTGATGGTCACTGTGGGAAAGCAGAAGAAAAGTGATTTGAGGAGGAAGTGGTGAAGACAGTAAAGGATTTCGGAAGCAAGGCATGGGAAGTGAAGTTTTGTAGGGTGATATCCTGATATAGGAGTAGAAAGTAGGAGTTGATGATAATAACACAGAGGTGATAAAAAGACAGTCAGTCAAATCAGCTTAAGCTGTCTGCAAATATGGAAACTAAAATTGCTATGGGAACGCATTCATTAATTGTACTCTAATTTCTGCTCATTTTTGAGGATCTTTTTTTAATGCTGTGTAGAACCACATTGAACCAGCAAGTAAATAATTGAACCCATTACAATAGTATCATTTAAAGCCTGACACATATTGCTACAATAATATCATTATGCCTGGTTTACAATAATATCACATAAAGCCTGACAACATTTTCCAGAACCCCAGGGGAGGGTGAATAAGGACTTATTTATGCCTGAAAAAACACTCATTCACATATGTGATGCAAGCACATTTAAAAGTTTTTTCAGATTACCTGCATGAAAATTGCTGAGTTTGCAGGTCATAGATTCATCAAGTTTCAATTTTATGTGATAATATTCTGAACATGCTTAATTTTAAATCATTATTTTTCGCATAATGTAGCCAGTTAGAGAAACCTGTGTTTTATACCAACACATATGTGTCCCTTTTTGGGGTTGGAGAAAGGGGGACACAGGAGGGGGTTACTAATATTAACATAGTAGCTCTTCTGCAAAGAGAGGTCCAACCAAAATTTTATTCACATCCCAAAATCTAACCACACAAATACCAAAGAAATTTGTCAATGGTAACTGTACTGCATTGCTTGTGTAACTAGTATTACTCACTCTCACTCTCTCTCTCTTCAAATGTTTTGTGTTTATCTGATTTTTGTTGTGCTTACTTGCACAGGTAATTATTTAAAAAAATAAAAAAACATGAAAAATATGAAAAATTATTTCATTCAAATAAATGGAATAATTTCATATTTCATTAAGTCTTGAGAACAACTCAGTTTTCATCAGAGCCTAAGTAAGACACCTGAGGGTCCGGCACTAGGAAAATGGCATGGCCCTCATCAAAGCAAAATCTTTTACCAATACGTAGCACTAGAAATGTCACATGATACACATGACGTGTGCATGCGTGTGTGTGTGTGTGTTTTACTCATACTTCCTTCCAAATGTAATTACCTTTGTATAAAATGAGGGAGCTATTTCACATGTATCCTAGATTGCAAATTTGATTGTGTAACTGTTGAAAAATTGTAGAATCTGATTAATAATCAACGAATTTGTAATAATTTTTAATAATCTTAGAACTTAATAAATTCTGAAGTAAAATTGATTGTGTGATCTTGAAGTGAAGAGGCAACTTTAGAGAAGGGTAACAAAGGGTTCTGTGGAAATTGAAACTATAAATATATATTTCAGAACTGTTTCCTTCACACAGATAAATAAGATCAACATACAAGTAAATCAAAAACATTGTAGATCTACAGCTACATGCTAAACAAAAAATTATAGTGCTTTAAAAATAATGATGAGAAATCTTCCAAATGTTTCAATAGTTCATTATTTCCCTTTCACAAAGATTCTTATTCTATGATAATTCTCCAATGCACTTTCCTATTCAGAGGACAGAATGGTTCAAATGTGAACACTATAACAGTAAAACAGACCACAGGTAAGCATACTGACTGTAAGGAGAAAAAATGCACTTGAAGTAGAAGCAACAGGTTAATAACAAGTAAAAAATAATATTAACATTTTGGCACCCCAACAAAAGGGCAACACAACAATATCTTATAAAAGGGCTAACTTGCAAAACTCACAAGAGGATCAGGCTGTGTACCATCAACTATAGTAATAAAACACCACTACACAGTAGGAAGGTGGGAGGGTAGAATAAACACCCACATTCTACCAAGCACTACACCCAGGACTGCCTGCCATTTATAGAGAAAAAATACTACTCTGGAATTTTTCTACCAGAGAAAAAATACTACTCTGGAATTCCGTTAACGCCGAGAGAGTGAAGACAAGGAAATTTATTACCTTGTTTTCGCCACTTTCGCGAAGTCGCCACTGAGAGGCCCGAATGGGGAAATAAAGCATCCAAAACGTCTTACTTCTCTTCTCAAAAATTGCTGCTTCTCCCAGCTCATTTTTGACCCCGCATAACAATATTTTAAAACAGCTCTGAGAACAATGTTATTTTATGAAATATTTTTGAAGGTTTTTTTTCATATATTGCATCCATATTAGTAATTTCATCATGACTTACTAACACTTCTTAAGTTTTCTTTAGTGATTTTCCTTTCTCAAGTGGGATGGCAATGATTGCCACTTGCAAATAAGGGTATTGCTGTGGTCTCTTAGGGCTTCAGAAAGGCACTGGAGCAGAAAAGGCACAGACCACCACTTTTTTTTTTTTTTTTTTTGAGAGAGAGAGAGAATGGGGTATGGAAAAATTGCTACCCCCCCCCCGCCTCTCCTTTTCTTTATTCTTCATGGTATGCAATCATGTTAGCTCGGTGGGGACGAACTTTATCATCTACCCGAACAAAATCTACTCCACATGCACAGGGCCTCACAAGAATCTCATAGCAGCACTTTACAATGGTCACAATCTTTGGGGCAAAAAAGATAAAAAAAACAAAAAAAAAAAAACAGAGGACGGTAAGACTACACAGAGAAAAACAAGCACACGTAGTCAATTACACTACCACCGTGGAAAGCATCACTTTATTCGATGACGTCAATGTTCCAAGACCAAGTGAACCTAGAGGCGTAGCGGGGTGGTGGGGAGTACCCCCTTAAGAAATTTCTGGCTAAAAGCAGTATATATGTATGTATCAGGCTTTCACCAATGAACCAAATCCATGACACCCCCCGCCCTTAAAAATTTATAGCCACTGCAAGTGGACACATGACCGTGATACCCTCTAAAGCGGCGCTTGTGGTTAGCACCTAATGGCACATATACTGCAAGTAAACTGGCGTACAATTTTCTGGTCACAACAGAAGTTACCTGGCGTTCTGTGGCTGCAGTGTGGTCTGAACGCATACTGAGTGCTGCTGCACTCCAACAACTGGCTAATAAATAATGAGATGTAGTCCTCATCTTAAGAGCCATCACTTTTGAAACAATCCGGAACTGGTCTCCGCGGGTGTACAACTGGCCACAAAAAAAATAAGGGACCATATAAAAATTACGGTTTTTATCGCTTTGTGGCCACGTCCCCAGAGGTTGGTTATTTGAACCACATAAAGTTTCAGTAATATTGTATTTTCTTAGCTGCGATATTTAATGTAATTCTTCATAAAAAAATGTTGATAATCTACAACTCAGCAAAAGAATTTCACGGTTTAAAAACTACAGCTCAACAAATTCTCTGTGGGCATGTGCAGACACAGGAAACCTATCCGGGGGGAGCTGAATACCAGAAATATAAAAACATAAAGAATATCTGGTCCGATCCGGAGATTTTCAACGTTTGCACACTGCAACTCTACAAATTATCTGAGTGAGCTGCAAACACAGGAAACCTGTCGGGGAGGGGGGCGAAAATATAAAGCATTTGTATCCCAATCGGGAGATTTTCAGCATTTACAAACACCACAACTCAACTAATTCTCTGCAGGCATATATGCTAATGCAGGAAACCTGTGGGGGGTGGGGGTTTAAGACTGAAAATATAAAGAATCTGCAGCCGAATCGGGAGATTTTCAGCGTTTACAAACTACAGCACAACAAATTCTCTGAGGTCATGTGCAAACCCAGGAAACCTGTCGGGTGGGTGGGGAGTGGGGTAATGCCGAAAATATAAAGAATTTCTGGTCCGATTTGAAGGTTTTAACTACAACCTAACAAACATTACGTTACAAACTACAACCAACAAATATCAAATTTACATACTACAACCGACAAATTATATCTGAGGGCACATGCAAACGCAGAAAACCTGTTGGGAGAGGGGGGGGTCTTATTACTGAAAAAATAAAATGTAAAGAACTTGTAGCCCAATCGGGAGATCTTTGACGTTTACACACTACCAAGTCAACAATTTCTCTGCGGGCATATGCTGACGCAGGAAAACTGTCGGGTGGGGGCGGGGGCAGAGCTTAAATTATCTACCAACAAGTAAGTGGACACTTGTGATAGTAAAGGAAAATGAAGTTTATTCACCTTCAATAGTTGGTGGAGCCTCCACGAGCAGCGATTACAGCTGCAACCCTCCGGAACATACTCTCAACCAGGCGTTGTACGGCGGCTAGCTGTATTTTCTTCCACTCGGCTTGGAGAAGACAGGTCAGTTCCTTCACTGATTTCAGATGGTGGGGGCATCCCTTAAGTCGACGCTCCAACTCGTCCCAGAGGTGCTCGATAGGGTTAAGGTCCGGGCTCTGCTCAGGCCAGTCCATTCGACTAATCCCATTGTCACCATACCAAGCCATCGTGGACCTCACAACATGACAGGTGGCATTGTCATCCTGAAAGTAACATGGGTCCACTACGTAAAACTGCCACAACGTAGGAAGCTCATGATCATCCAAAATGGTGCAGTAGGTCTCAACGTTGAGTCTACCAGGAATTGCGACCAAGGGTCCCATGCCATACCAGGAGAAACACCTCCATAGCATAATTCCACCGCCGCCGAACTTCACAGTTGGCACAATACATTCCGGCAGGAGGCGTTCTCCAGACAGACGCCAAACCCAGACCCCGCCATCCGAACGGTAGAGGATGAACCTTGATTCGTCGCTCCAGAGAACCTGTTTCCACTGTTCAACGGCCCACTGTTGACGTTCTGTGCACCACGTTAGCCGAGCAGCGCTATTGGACTTGGTGATCAAAGGCTTGTGGGCGGCAGCACGTCCACGATAACCGAGCAGATGGACTTCCTTACGGATGGTATTCATCGAAAGAACACTCCCGGATGCCTGTTGAAACTCCTTTCGGATGTGGCCCATCGATTTGGTGCGATTCTTTCAAATTTCTCTGGCCAGCACCCGTCGGTCTCTAACTCCCAGTTTTGTGGGTCTGCCGGGTCGTGGCACATTCCGACACTGTCGATTTTGGGTACTTCAACTCGCTGGATATGTCACGTATGGATCGACCATTTCTGTGATACCCGACGATTACACCATTCTCAAAATCAGAGAGCTCCGAACTGCGATATTTAACGGCGGCTGCCGTGACATGTATCAGGACCGCATATATCGTCGTTTGCAGGGGTGTCCAATTACTTGTTGGTAGATAGTGTATAAGGAATTTGCAGCCCAATCGGGAGATTTTCGGCAACTACAGCTCAAGAAATTCTCTGCAGGCATGTGCTAACGCAGAAAATTTGTCGGAGGGTGTGTGTGCTTAAAACCGAAAATGTAAAATAAAAAAATTGTAGCTCAATTGGCCCTGACATTTGTATACAACCACCCCCACCCCCCCGCCACCACCACCAGGTTTCCTGAGTTTGCACGTTTGCACATGCCCGCAGAGAAATTGATAAGTTGTGGTTTATATACCCTGAAATTATTTTGTCGAGTTGCAGGATTATAAATATTTTTTTATAAAGAATTACATTAAGTATCGCAATTAAGAAAATATGAAATTAGGGAAACTTTATGGGACTTAGATACCCAACCTCTGGGGAAGTGGCCACGAAGCGGTCGAAAATGGACCCTTAAAATTTTGTGGCCAGTTCTCCTGGTGGCCACTTATCAGGTAGCCAGTTCTCCGCTTTGCCTTTGGCCCGAAAATCATGGAAATGTCTAAATTTCTTATTGAAAATGAAATATTAAAAAACAATTCTTTGTGAACAATAGTTGCTCAAGTAGTGGGAAATATGGCCACACGATATTTGCTTATTCAGAACAATTCTATGGCACTGGAATTGCAATGTGGCCCGTTCTCTGTACCCGGGTCTCCGCACTACTTAGTGTTCCACTTGTTCAAAATTGGTACCAGAGACCAGAGCCCGATGATCAAAGAGTGGTTGACACCAAGGAATCGAACTGTTAATATTTCGTGCTGTACTTTTTCTTTGTTTAGTTTCAAAGCTGTTATCCATTTAGTTTTCGTTAACAGTGGCACATTTAAAATATTTTAATTTGCAAGCTGTATATTAAATAGCACAGTTGAAATATTTCTTTAAATCTGCATACTATTAGTTAAAAATCAAAATTTTTATTTTTATTTTCCTTTTACTGTATTTTCAGCATCTTTATTTTTTTGGTCAAGAAGAACAAATTTATTTAGACCCAGAATTAAAAAGGAAGAAAACAATTCGAGTTCCAGACTACATTCAAAATATGACAAGCCTGGAAAACTAATTCTTCAGATCACTCCCAACATGACAAATCGGTTGGCGGAGGAAGACCGCCACCACACATCGGAAAACCGCCACACAGGAAAACTGTCACACGCTTTTCATTAAGGGGCCGGGCACAAATTGCTATTCCTCCGAGGAAAACTTTGAATGTGTGGCAGTTTCCTAAGGTGCCTAACGATGGGAAGGAGCTCTTTTGTTTGTCTGAATTTTCATGTGGGCTCATACTTAGGGCCACTGGCCACAGAAGTTCGAGGGGGAAGGGTATAAATATTGCTGTTTCCTGGCCTATATTGAGAAATTAATTGGGAACTCTAAACAAATTTCGAGAAAACGTTCTATGTAAGCCAAGCAAAAATTGCTGTGTTCAGGAAAGGACAATAAGGTGGGATTTTTAATAACTCTGCACTTTTACTTAGGCACTAAATATTTTACTTAGGCACTAAATATTTACATAACATGCCAAATTTGTAATATTTTTCTTTTACTTAATTAATTCATAGGCCTTACACCTCGGCCTTTTGAACAGCTTTTAATCTGCCGATTTCATATTCATGACGCTTACGTATCAAATCAAGTCAATAGCATTTTGCTTTTACTTAGGCACTAAATATTAAAGTCATAGGCCACAAGCATAGGTCTTTTTAACAGTTTTTATTCTACCAGTGTCATATTCACAAAGTTTACACATCAAATCAAGTTAATAATATTGTGCTTTTATTTAGGCACGGAATATTAATTCACAGGCCCTAGGCCTAGGCTTAGGTCCTTTTACCAGTTCTTATTCTACTAATGCCATATACACAATGTTTACAGAGAAAATCAAGTTAATAATATTGGATGTTTACTTAGACACAAAATATTAATTCATAGGCCCTAGGCCTAGGCCTTTTTAATAGGTTTTACTCTATCAATGCCATATTCACAACATTTACACAGCAAATTAGGTTAATAATATTACGCTTTTACTTGGGCACGAAATATTAATTCATAGGCCCAGACCTAGGGCTTATGAACGAATATTTTGTGCCTAAGTAAAAGTGCAATATTATTACATTTATTTTTTTGTGTGTAAATGTTGTGAATATGGCATTGATAGAGTAAAAACTATTGCCTAGGCCTAGGGCCAATGAATTAATATTTCATTCCCAAGTAAAAGCGCAATATTATTACATTTATTTGTTGTGTAAACGTTGTGAATATGGCATTGATAAAGTAAAAACTACTAAAAAGGCATAGGGCCTATGAATTAATATTTCATGTCTAAGTAAACCGCAATATTATTAACTTGATTTGCTGTGTAAACATTGTGAATATGGCATTGGTAGAATAAAAACTGTCAAAAAGGCCTAGGCCTACGGTCTATGAATTAATATTTCCTGCCTAAGTAAAAGCGCAATATTATTACACTTATTTGTTGTGTAAACGTTGTGAATGTGACAATGATAAAGTAAAAACTATTAAAAAGGCCTAAGCCTAAGGGCTATGAATTAATATTTCATGCCTAAGAAAACGCCCAATATTATTAACTCGATTTTCTGTGTAAACGTCATAAATATGGCATTGGTAGAATAAAAACTGGTAAAAGGGCCTAAGCCTAGGCCTAGGGCCTGTGAATAAATATTTTGTGCCTAAATAAAAGTGCAATATTATTAACTAGATTTGATGTGTAAACATTGTGAATATGACACTGGTAGAATAAAAACTGTTAAAAAGGCCTATGCGTGTGGCCTATGGCTTTAATATTTAGTGTCTAAGTAAAAGTGCAATGCTATTGACTGGATTTGATACATAAGCATTATGAATATGAAGTCGGCAGATTAAAAGCTGTTAAAAAGGTCGAGGTGTAGGACCTATGAATTAATTAAGTAAAAGAAAAATATTACAAATTTGACATGTTATGTAAATGTTTAGTGCCTAAGTAAAAGTGCAGAGTTATTAAAAAATCCCACCTTATTGTATTTTCCTGAACACAGCAATTTTTGCTTGGCTTATATAGAACGTTTTCTCGAAATTTGTTTGGAGTTCCCAATTCAATTTTCAATATAGGGCAGAAAACGGCAATCTTTATATCCCTCCGCCCTCGAACTTCTGTGGCCAGTTGCCCTAAGTATGAACCCACATGAAAATTCAGACAAACAAAAGAGCTCCTTTTCATCGTTAGGCACCTTGGGAAACTGCCACACATAATTCGGAAACTTGGAAAACTGCCACACATTCAAAGTGTTGCTTGGAGGAATAGCAATTTGTACCCTGCCCCTTAATGAAAAGCATGTGACAGTTTTCCTGTGTAGCAATCGTCCGGTGTGGCAGTTTTCTTGTGTGGCGGTTTACAGTGAACCGACAAATCCACGGCGACCCCCAAACCTTTCCTGAGGCGCTCTCAAGCTACCGCCGTACTGACACGCACATGCACACACACACACACACACACACACACACACACACACACACACACACACACCTACACGCTCATTAGCAAAGTTTGAAGAAAGGTGGGCGTTTCAGAGCTTGACCTCATACAGAGGTCACTTGATCGCTTCTCTGAAATTTACACGGACAATGTTTTTTTCCTTCACAGGGAAAACTGAAGAACAGTGGTGGACTTAGAATTTCTACATAGCACGGGCTTAGGGGAAGCAGCAATCTAGTAAGAAGGGAGCGCTAGGAGCCTTGTCTTAAAGCTGAGTTTTCATAACAAGCACACTGCTTCCATTTTTATTTGGGGTGGCTTTAGGAGGGTTATTGAAGAGTGTAAAAACCAAACATAGTGCGGCTACCTACTGCTGGAGAACATACATTCCAACTGATAGTACATTCAGTCAAAAATGGCAAGGCCTATCGGTTAAATATGAAGAAAAGCAATACACACCCTGTAGCCAACTAAAGGAAGATGAGTAATTTCTAAGACATGACTAACAGCTCCTAAGAGACCCATGAAAAATGGTCTCACCTATAACCACTAACAGTAGATCAAAAAAAAACAAAGACTATGTTTCTTAAACAACTTGTTTTTAATGGGAATGGAACTCATAGCAAACAAGCTCATATATGTATGTATATAAGCAGCTCACAACTTCACATGTGCATTCAAAATTATATTTTCAGTATGATTGGAAAACAATGCCTCCGCACATTGTCAAGAATAAAACTGCCATGTATACATAAATTCATTACATAATCTTTGGTTATGGTGGACGTCAAGTAATTTTACTTCCTATACTTCCAATGGAAAAACTTTTGTAAGCATTTCCTTCACAATTAGTGTGTTCCCAAGGATGAAAATTTTAACACTGATTAAAATAGCTTCATTTTATAACTTGGAATACTTAATATTTTTTAAAACTAACCATAATTATATTAAAAATCAATAACTTTTCCTTTGGTGGTGTTGAAACCAGAAAAAAGATGGTGCGACCTGTACTTTGATGACGTCAGTAGACAAACTAATGTTGGATTGCATAATTATGGTTATGTTTTAGAAAATATTAAGTATTCCAAGTTATAAAATGAAGCTATTTTAATCTATGTTCAAATGTTCATCCTTGGGAACGCATTAATTGTGAAGAAAATGTGTACAGAAGTTTTTTCATTGGAAGTATAGGAAGCAAAATTACTTGAAGTCTACCTTGACTGTAAAAAGTTTGGGGTTTAATTAAAAATATGCAATTTATTTCCGAATTGCTTCGCAACTCCTCAGAACGGCTATTTGTGTCTCCCCTTCTACATTTTTCTTTAAGTTCATGGCTTAACAATGAGTCCACATACCGCTTATAAATGTTACTTTTTCTGGAGTTATTTTTCTTTACCATTTTCCAGGGAATACTTTTACTTTTGAACTGTATTCTTAGTACACAAACACAAGAACAGAAAATGAGAAAACGGAAAAGAAAACGTCATAAATAGGGGGAGGGGAGAAGAAACTTACTGGCTGAAAACACACAGGGAAACACTTGCCATTACCATTCAGAACAGCAGCATAACGATTTTTATTTCATTAACGCCCAACTTCAGTTTATTTTATCATCCTGTTTTCTTTGTGACATGCATGGAACTGATACTCCCCCTCCCCTTTCCTAAAAAAAAGTACGGCGTATGAAGTATTACGCGAATGAAAAGGACGCAGTAAAATTATTCAAACTACTACAAATATCGTAAAACACAACTACTTAAAAAAATTCTAATTCCTTAGAATATCCGTACAGTTAATGCGATATGTCAGAAAATTTCGTTCTATAACTACCGTATGCAAAAGACTGTTGGATTGATTAATTTTTACATCGAACCCCCTTTCCCCACATGATTTATTGGCTTGAAAATTCCAAAGGAATTCGGTACTATTTTATCTGATTCTTGCAAATGCAAGTGTTTCTTGAGAAACAATCAATTACTTCTGGTACTGGAAATAATTTTTATGAGATATTAACGATAAGACATCTTTTATATTTCATTGGAAAGCAACGAATTTCATTGCAGCCTGTGATTTCTCTGCGACATAAACAGGTATGTATAACGTCATAGAGAGGAACTAAATTGCTTACTACGATCATAATATTTGCCGGTGGGGTCACAGTTTATGTAGGACAGAAGAACGGAACTCAACAAACTAATCAAAGAACACCGTAGCTTCGGTTTCCCTGGATATCTTGGAAGAAAGCAACAACAAAATGACAACAATAAAACAACGCCAACAGGAAACGACGGAAGATTTAAATATAAAACATCCTCCTATAACACACGATGTTTTAAAATAACGGAGACGGCAAGGTCATTGAACTAGCACAATTAAGTTTTTTGTGTGGCTTTTTAAAGAAGTACCATCAAAACATCGCACTCTTCACGTTCATTCCTACAGCAGACAATCAATATCAGACATCGTTTCACCGTTTCTAGACGTAAACAATGATTTTAATCGCTACACGGCATTATTGATCTCGAAGACCAATTCAATAGAGTCCACTCTCTTTAACAACCAATAAAACGTAAACCTCGATGTGAATTAACAATTTCTTTCACTGAAGCAAACAAACGGCTTTTTATTTTTTTCTATTCCTCAACTAATATTTGTCTCCTCTCTACCTTACAAGTTTCGGATACGTCGAGAAGCACTCAAAAATTATTAAATCGTACATAAAAACCTAACTTAAAAAAAAAGCAAGCCCATCGTAAAATATCTGAACAACAAGAAAAAAAAAAAAAAAAACTAACGGAGACAAAAAGATGAGGCTTAAATGGCAACAGTACAGTTTCAGTTTCTCTTTATTTTCCCGTCCAGAAAACCAACGAAAGTTATCAGTGACCAAACAAGTCAAGAGTCACTTACATCAATTATCTTGTTTTGATAACTGAAAACTGCATACCACGTTTTCAAACGCAACGGTATTTGTGTGTTTCTGTTAATTATTAAAGAGGTGAGTGATCGATTCGACGACTTTCCGCGTGGGCTAACGGCCTTAATTTGAGTCCCGAGTGAGACGACGCACATGCATTGCTCTATCATTCTTGAGAACCAGTAACCCTATGAATGACTTCTAGATTTTGAGCACATGTTTGCATAAGAAAAAGATCTGAAGAGGAAAATTATAAACCCCATGCACAATCAGGGTAATCTGCATACAACACTAAATTAGTAATAATGGGGATGTCATTTTAAAAAGGGTTTTCTTCATTACATTAAAAAAAGAAAACAGTATTCCATTGTCCAAAACAATTCTTTTCTCACAACAGAAACGGCATTCTGAAATTTTAACCTGTCGGAAAATCTCTCTCAGAATACATTACAAAATCAGCAAAAGAAATAACGCAGGAGTTGGAATTTCTGGTCAATGTTTTAAGGATTCCTTGAATCTTTGAGCAATGTTGAAACGCCACAGTTTTCAAACATTTTTGTACCAGTATATAATCGTTTTCACTAAAACTTTTATAAAGAAATTATAACGAGATATTGAGTGCTATTCTGATTTCTGCATGAACTGTTTTCCGAATTTAGAATTTTTATCTACATTTATTTCAGTTTGTTTGGAAAGAAGTGAATGAAATGCGCAAAATTGGCAACCTTTTTTTGGCCGAGATATGAATATTTCACACAGAATACCTATGAAATGCAATTCACATTCGTTTCTACGAGAGGTTGGGGGCAAAAGACTTCATCGAGGAAGGATTTATAGCAATCAATATCTTCAAGTATATTATAATGGTAAGACTGCAAAAAACAATGAGAAAAAAATCATGACAAAAAGTCACGGCTTGGCTTTCTATCGGAGAAAAAGTAAAATAGCATGGCTAGTGAAACAATGCAAACCAGCAGTTGGGAGCACTGGGTATAAAACGAAGACTGCCTTCAGAAATTTCTTCCAGGAAGTCTTTCACAGAAAACAATGCAGCATTAGTTTTACAACAGCACCAGTGTGTCCCAATATCCCATCAAAACGGAAGATGCCAAACAACTATTAACGAAAAACAAATATGAGTATGATGAAACAGGCTGCACTGACAAAGACTAATGCCGATTGTAAAACAATAGATTGACGATATACACAGATCGACTTATTAACGAATTCTGACTAATCGAATGAAGTAATAACGTTCGTTGTGACTAGCAAATTCTCTGGTAGTTTTGCCCGGGTTTCTGAAAAAAATACAATATCAAACGAAAATGAACTTCCCTTTCAACAAAAACTACTGTCATACGTACAACTCGAAAGACGGTTTTTTTTTTTTCCCACGTCTTGCTCAATACTGTTATACGCATTATTTTTTCATATATTTTTGAAGTAAAATATTTCAGCAAGCAATAATGAACATATTCAGATGCTGTGTAAAGAGTCCTGTAAGTTCTATAAGTTTGAGATGAACCTGGCATTTGCATTTTCCCATATAAATTTAACAGTAAACTGAAGTTAAAAAAACATTGCTCAGATTCCCTCTAAAAATATACATTTCAATCTGTATTTTACAGTTGGTGAAATTAAGTCCCTCCTGCCCCTCCCCCAATACATTCAGTTTCTGTACAAGAGACAACCACCTTTCATATTTTTAAATCATTAATGAAATCACCGATAAAACGCGTCGGCAAAAAGTTGCGTTTTTCACATGTCATTATGGCACAGCGTTGTTGCATCATTCACTGCTTTTAAACACCACTTGCAAATAACAATTCGTTTGCTTTCAAAGATGTTTAAACTATGCACGGCATAGAACAAAAACACTGCTTTCGTTATTATTAGGATACAAGTCATAACCCCAGAGTAGAATGTAGATATTTTTTAAGCAATACTATAGAAAGTACGCTTTGCTGTGTGTGAATGCAAAACTATCAAATTAATTTTATGATGATATAATGATTCTGTTGTGTCAGTACGTGAAACAAGAAAGAAGACACCGAATTTTTGGTTGTAATGAGCACTTCTTTTGAATCCTTCTCGACACAAAAAATTCATGTCAAAGCAGATTTTTTGAATACCTAAAAATTCAGTGAAACAGAAAATAGATTTACCTTGGGAAAAACTGCGCATAATTTAATATACGTAATGTGAGTAGGGATATTCATAGTCAATGGAAATGGAACCGGTTAAAAAAACCAACCGGATTCCCACCAGAAATACAAATAGCTACTTACTCCCACTAGCTACTAAAAAATATGTTACGAAAATTAACAAATTGTGCACAAAAAGTTTCTCATAATGGAAGGAAGGCATCAGAGACAAAAGAATTTCCAAATCGAACAGTTAGAAGAGACAAAGAAAATGTGATATAAACCATGTATCTACTGGCTCTTTCAGAGTCAAAAACATACAAGATAAATGTCTGACGGAAACCAAATGCAGAATTTTATCACTACACTAGGTCGAACATACATGCCATTATTTAAAATGGGGAAAAATAGTTTTCCACATAATAAAATAATAAAAGTAGAACGAAAAGTTGCAATTATCTGTGAATTAAACTGAGATTAGTTTCATCATTAAAAATATGCAACAAGTTCATGACGTGGCTGTTCGCTGAAATATTATTATAGCACTTTTCATCTCCCAGCATTTCGAAATCACAAAGAAAAATCTCCGCCTGATGGATTACCAACTATTTGTCCAGAATGCTACTACCCCCTTCCCCCTCACACACCTTGATGGCCTTGAACGTGGCAGTGAACTTGTAGTGGTTCAGGAACAGTAAGCAGGACCGCAAGACTTTTTGGTTTTTTGTTTCTGATATTTCATTGTTTTTTAGTTTTTTATTTCCTTTTTTTCCCCGGCGAGACTGATGAAGAGATATACGGAAAAGGTAAGCAAACGACGTTTTGGAAATAAAACGATGGTGCCTCTTTACCTGTACACAATGTCTCCCAATGCCAGACACGCGAATGATGTTTTTAACAGTTGTGCCTCTGAACAATTGTTGATAAATGTGGCACTTTTTATGGTTCATGTACGTAGTACAACTTCACAATATTTACTATGGAATCGAAATGTTTTTTTTAAATTCAATTTCTGTTATTTTCCTACAAAAATGTTCGTTTCGAGGCAGCTTTTATTATGGTACACGTAAAGACAACATACTATCATAAAAAATAATAATCATAACTGCTGCATTTTTTTTTTCTGGGATGAAAAAAAGCGTTTTAGAGTACTGTTTCCTTAGCTCTGTTTTCACTTATTCCTCACAATCGATACGGGGGTGGGGGGTGGGGGGGGGTAGACTATAAAAAGGGCGATTTTGTGTTAAAATTCTAGCTAACCTAACACTTAGTGGTAACCATGAAACTACATTAACCATCTTGGAGTTTACATTCAAATTATTTTGAATAACTTAAATCCTCATGACAACATAGCATCATTCTTTGTGTAAAGGCGAAGAAAACAATATGCTACTTTTCATTTATTTACTTTTTCAGGTAGATTTTACAGCACTTTGCAATTCCCACCACTTTACAGAGGCAATTCACCCACCCACTTTCATCACTGATGAAAAAGGCGCCTCTCACCCGCAAACTGCCATCACCCCCTAATAGCTATTAGGGGGTGATGAAACTGCCCGATGCAGCCATCAATAAGTAAACGTGGTATTTCAACAACTGAGGAAAGAGCCTACCGCAACTCTATGCTGGAAGATGAGCAGTTATACAAAGTAAATAAAACATTGGTTACTGTTCAGCGTGGCAGCCTAATATTTAACAAACTAATCTAAGCTAAATATCGAACAAGTCAAAATCACAATGACTAGAAAAAGTCATACGTAAATTTAATGAGGAAGGGTTTACTGAAACAATTGTGGGGTATACCTCTAATTTAACATTCCTTTTGAGTTTCTGATTTCACCTCTTAAATATTTTCTGACTTCAATCCACTATTCACTAATCTTTGATTGTTTCAAACTATTCATTAATCTTTGCTCATTTCAAATTTCCTGAATTCAGAAGAAACAGAACTCTGAACGTTATTTAATAAATTTTTAGTTGCATCATCTATTTAATGGCGGCAAAAAAAAAAAAAAAGTAGTAGTCTCAATTCTCCCAAAGTTGTGACATACCGGGTCACATATAAAAGAATAAAAGGATCGAGTACTTTTAATAATATGAAATTCAAAATTTTACGTATAATCGCAAAAAAACGTATGAATGAATTACGTATGACCGAATTTGAAATGCGATAAAAACTACAGTAAAATATCGGACTAGCGAAGGATTACGTACAAAAGTGGAAAACGTATAACCGAGGTTCCACTGCAATTACTCTTTACAACAAACCTTAACGGATAAGAAAGAATTTGTTTACGCCATGGATCATACGTAGCCAAAGATCACTATGCACGGAAGAGAAACCAAGTGGACAAGACGCAACGGTGTAAGTTAACGGTGACGTCGGAATATGGTGGCGTTACTCTTTAAACAACTGAGGAAAAATCCCTCATCATGACAAAGTGATATCATTGACTGTGACAGGAAATAAATTTGGTTAAGGAAATTACTGAGCAGTTCACAGCATTTTGAGTACGAGATTTTTAAGGAGTGATTTTTTATACCCACGAGTATCTTATCTCAGGCAAATAAAAGTAACCACTCCTCAAATTATAGTTGCTGTCCCCGAAGAAAAAACAAAACTAGAACAGCGGGACAAAAAAAAAAAAAAAAACTATTTCCCTTGCCTTGGTCTCTCGTTTTGGCCTTCAGATGTTCCAAATGATGCATGTAATTTATGATGCATCCCTATAATAACGGTGTTTTAATCTAAAATGTCTTTAGTAAGTTAAACGGTGTTTTAATTTGAAAGCTCAAGTGCACTAAAATAAAAAGTACCTGTAAGGGCGAAAATTAATAATTCAACGTATATTAGATAATGTATATATTTATTTTAATTTATGCATATTCAGGATGAAACTATGCCACGTGTTCGACTACGAGAAACGGAATTTCACCTCGGGGAAGGATTTCTCTCTCCCTCAGAGGAATTAACTTTCTTTATCTCAACGCCATTGTTAAATACTGCAGATGTCTGGCGTGGTTCTAATGGCGCCAACGGATTACAAGGCGAACAATCACAAACGCAAATATGGGGTTCCGGAGAGTCATTAGTGGCTACTGGAAATCCTTCATTTTGAGGTTTTATAAGTAGACCTGAACAAAGCTTGACGTCTAAGGTCGCCAGTAGGTCTGGCAGTTTGTAATCTTCTTTTATTAGGACAGTATACAGCTAATGTTTGCATTGAATTAATGTATCTGTAGAAAGTCTGGTTTCAACCGGAGGCCGTGGAGAGGAGAATGCCACGGGGTGATCTCGACAGCGATAAGAACGGCAGGTGTGCTTGATGGGGAGGGGCAGCGCGGGGTGCTCTTCCGAGTGGGAGGCCATGGTAGCCTAAGGGCTTAAGTTAGGAGTGATCAGGAATTTGAAAGGTCAGAACCTAGGGGCAGCTTACCGAGAGGAATGCTGGGGATTCTCCGAAGAGGATGAAGGAGGTCACGTGAGCAAGAAGAGAGGAGTGGGGAGTTCGAAGTGTGTTTCTGAAGCGTTAAGACGTGGGGGCCTGAGCTCCCGTAGCAAATGTTGAGAGCAGGAAGGAAGCCGAGTACTTAATGAGTGAAGACTCTGAGTTGCGGTAACTCGAGTACGATCGGTGTGCAGATACACCGAAGTTTCCCCGGCAGGAGTAGTAGGAAAAGCACGGAGATCGTGTCAATAAGATCGGATATATTCCAAATATAGTGTACGAAAGAGATAAGCCGTTTAGACGAAAGCCGGTTCGAGTAATAATGTATCGAAGCCGAATAAACCATAGGTATTTTTTCAACGAAACCGTTCTTCGTGAGAAATCAGACTCTTAAGACTTTGAATTTGCTTTAATAAATTTATTGATGATCTACCATGGAGTGATTACTGCATCTAGGATTCTATGCCTTATTTAAAACCTTCCTTTCCTTCCTCGATTAGCAGATAACCCCAAGTAAAGCTGAGGAAGAGAGCGTCAGGGCCTTAGAATTACATACGAAAGTTATGTATGGGCGAACCTCATTAAATTTGCTGGTGTGTGGGTAGATGCTAATAAAATAAACTGACGCCTTCCTGAGTGGAGACGGGATTTAGCACACGGGCGATAGGTTCACCCCTACAGTACCGTTCCTTATTATTTTTGAATACTTAAAAAAAACTGTTTGAGAAAGCAACCTTTTCCCACTCTTCCACTGTCCAATGACGGTAGTCCCATGCGAACTGCAGGCGTCGTTGCCGATGGACCTGGGTTGACATGGGCGCCTTGACGCTGCGTCGACTCCGAAAACCCATTCGTAACAGGATTCGCTCTACTACTATCGGGGACACGTACCTGTGTGCCTCAGCGTTCATTTGCGTGGTTAATTGATGCACTGTTGCGCGTCAATTGCCCTTTAGCAGTCGACGGAGGCGACGTTCTTTTCTGGGGTCGATGACCTTTGGGGCACCACAGTTATGACGTCGGGAGGCACTCGGTGTGTCAGCGGTCCATTTTTGGTAGACTCAATGTCGGCTCTTTGCTGATTGCAACATCAGATCAGACGTAGGGTATTTTAGGAAGGCAGTGTCTGACCCCATGTCTTAGTACACCCTTACTACATATGAACATCCGCTACCGCTCCAGTGCTTTTTTTTTTTTTTTTTTTTGATTGGAGGTTTAACGACCACCGTGAGCAACTCAATGGGCTATAAAGCAGTCGCCCGTCCCCAATTTAGGGTCACTGGCTCCAGGGAAGGGAGAGAGCCAGTGCCGTAATACAAACACAACATCCATGCCTCACCGGGATTCGAACCCGGACCCCGTTCGGACGAATGATCAGAGGCCATCGCTTAGACCACTGCGCCACCGGGGCGGCCCAGTGCTTTCACCCTTGGAGCGGTAGCCGAAGTTCATACGTTTTGAACGTCCATCAAATCACTCCCTCTGCCCATTGTGCTCACGTCACGCACTATGGCTCATCTGTCCTGGCCAGCCGCTTATATCTCCGTGTGGTCGACCTTGTTACGTGCACCCTGTGACGCGCATGGGCGGGTACACTGTGATTCCGGGGTGGTCATATTATTCTGATACGACCGTGTATATACACACGCGGGCTTTCAAAAAGTCTCTTCGCAGTGAATAATATCGTAGGTTATATAGAAATCATACATGCATTTTGGGAACTATAATTTACGGAAAGTGTTGCAACTGTCGTCCTTCACATGACCAAACTGTTTAACACATGTTTTCGAACACATTTGCGAAAGTCAAAAATCCCTCAGCAGTGATGTTAAGGCTGTTCCACTTAATTTTGATGGTGCTACAGAAAAAAAATTTCGAATTAAGTAACTCGTATGTTTAATTTCTGTTTTTGCTGTTTTCTTCATAACATATCAAGCTTCAGAATATGTTTCACAGCAACACCAATTTTCACCAGCTCCTTCCTTCTGAGGGGCAATGATGAAATCAACATCCACATTTTGGAAACTTTCAACTCATCACATGCTTGTGAAAATTGGTGTTGCTGGGAAACACCTTCTGGTTTCTTAATGAGATGAAACAACTTCCAGCATTTACTCTTCCCCTTTTCGTTTTCAAAAAGCATGTATTTGTTGGCCTCGACCCCTTTTTAATCTCATTGATATGAATTTCATCCATATTAATAAATAAGGCACTAATTCTGACACGACATGCAATAGAACGGGATGTTATCACGTCAAACGAAAACCTCTGAATGCTCAATGCGGAAGATGTGATGTGAAAAGTGAGTCTTGAGTCTCACAATGTGAAACGCGGGGTGTGAGAGAGTGAATCACCAGAGAAGCAGGAGACAGCATTTTGCTTCGAACAGTCGCCTTGAAAACAAACGCGCAGGAAGTATCCAGGGGCGAAGCATCCATGAAAGCGACGCTTCTATAACGAAGTAAATTTCTCCCCTCATTTTTGTCCACGCCGGGGCTCGAACCCGGTCCCCTCATTCCGGAATAAGTCACTCTACCAATTGAGCTACGCGGACGTTCGTTCTGACTGCTATCTGCCTTTATGTCGTGTGCGTCCTGCTGGCAGGTACGTCACACTTCCCCTAATTTACTCAACGATATTTCTCAAGTTTTAGTATTGTATGAAAATAAAAAGGTAACCATAGAAAATTGAGTGGAAGTTGAGAATAGAAATCTTGGTCTTAACCAAGGAGAAATTAACGTAAGCTGTAACAGTAACGCCAATGAAACACAGCAGATGCAAAATAGCGATGCATTGCCATCGGAACTCGGTTGGAGGCGCTCGAGTATGAAGCAGTATTAGTCGGCAACTTCCCTCTACGCCTTCACGAGAGGCGAGTACGTAGATAGATAGCACAGCGTTGGGGAATGCGCATGCGTCGCGTAAGCTCTTTTGAAGAAGCAGTCAGAGGAAGTAGAACGGCGTCAAAGCGTTAAATGGCGTGTAACAACAGTGCGGTTTTATTAGTGAGCGAATAAGGTTTTATAAAGGTTTCAACGCATTTAAAACACATGTGCTGATTATGATTCAGTTATTTTGATGTTTTATTGCGCAGAAAATCGAATTTCGCGATCGTTTTTCCTAAACATGGGAAAAAATTAACATGTGTGCTTGCAGCATAGATTCTCCTAAGCTACAAGCTTATCCAGATGGTAATTGTTCTTCTGATACTTTCACCCCCGCTAAATGACCGTTCCTTGTTTTTCAAATGCTTTGTCCTGGTTCGGACTATAATTGCATGATTGAAAAAGTTGTACAAAATTCCCATAACATTCGGGTCACTTCCGTTTACTGAAAAACTAACATATCAGCTAAAACAAAGAAATTTATTCGTCACTTTCACCAAAAGTTATGGAGTACAACTTGGCTTTGTGGATGTAGTAAGATTAAAAAAAATGTTTTGCTGCCTTTGGCTTGTTGCTTTCGCCAGAAAAAAAATATGTGGTCTAAAAATGGATTTAACGACTTGAATAATTTTCATGAAGCGCAGAACAAGCATAAATGATCTATAAATCTTATTTATCCTGTCTCAAAATGCTTAAACAATTCGATGAAACCCGTATTGAATGCAGTTTAAGTAATCAAGTTCGATTAAACATTGAAAATGTTAGAAGTAACTGAGCAATAGTAACTCAAATGATTAGAGCTACGTGCTGTTTAGGTAAACATGAGATCGCTTTCCGCGGTCACAATGAGTCGAAGAGTTCTTCGAAAAGAGGGAATTATTGATAATATAAGTATATGCGTATATTTCATCAGAAATTAAATGAATTTCTCTCACTTCTGCATTTTTTGTCTTGTATATAGAAATAGATAGCAGCAAGCAGGAAAAAAAATTCCTAGTCCAATTAACTTACATTTCTAAAATTCTCAAAATTTTAAAAATTGGACCAGCTACATAGTTGCCTAGATCACGTGTTCTAGGCAACTGTACATTCAGAATATATGTAAATAATAAATAAAAAAAATTAACGTCACTTACGCACTGTAGCGTAAAAGTCTTTTCTACTTCTACGCTGTTTTAACACATCAACATACTAAGAAATAGTTCCTAAATGAAAGAAACCTTAACGGCCAGACGAAACATGTAAATAACAGAAGTCAACTTACAGAAAAAGTAGCTTTATTCAGGCTGTAGTAGCACTTCCATAACTGAACGATATCACCACAATGTACTCCACACACAACACATTATTACAGCACTCCTATTAATAATAATCAGTTTACAATCCAACGCTCTCTCTTACAACGCTCTCGAGCAACCCTGTCGACGGTACAACGCTCTCAAGCAATATATCAGTCGTCGTTTTTATCTCTTGTTCTTATCAAAACTCAGACATACGTCACGTTCATTCAACCTCAATTGTGTTGCCAAACGTATTCGTTTGAGAGAAAAGATCTCACGTTAAGAGTGAAGAATACTGAGAATAAACTCAAGATTTACATAGGGAAAGAAACTAAAAAAGGAAAGTTAATCTAGAATATACATCACAGCACCTTAAGTGACGTAAATACAAACGTCAAATTAAGTGACATTTACGCACATCTGCATAAACGATTCTCATTCAGTAGCCACTGTGCGTAGTTTATACACTCAGAAAATATATAGATGATAGATAACAAAATTAATCGCTTTTTTTTTATTTTCTTTGAATTCAGCACGTGTACACATACACAATATAACTTAAAACAGGGTGGTCCTAGCTAAACCGAAAGGGCTAATAATGACGATGACGGAAGTTAGGCAACCTTTTATTAAATCATAAGCCATACGTCACACACAAAGATAGAAAGAAAGCCATTAAGACAAACACAAAGACCAATACAGTTTTTAAACTTCCTCTCTAAAACCGCCATATGTAGTATCAGTTGTGTCCGTCGAAACTTACTAAAAGTGTAGAACTTTAAAGTTACATGATAATCTCGCACGCTATGTATCTACTCTTAAAAATACGGTGGTATGTTGCATCACTTTTTGGGGTGAAGGTATACCATTGTGTGGTGCATGAAACACAACACTGCACATACTTGCATTCCGTCCAAGGTACGTCGGCTCGAATATCGAATTTTGAGGTCTGGCGCCCAGATTCCAATCAAGTCCTTGACATGTTCGATTGGGATATTCAGAGCTGTGTCTCGTTGGCCAATGTGTCTAAAACCGATGAACGATTAAATTATCATTACTGCAGAACACAAGTTCCGCAGTTCATTATACTGTTTCTCACGTTAACGTGAGAAACAGTATAACAAACTGCGGAACTTGTATTCTGCAGTAATGATAATTTAATCATATATCCACGTAATTAAACAACAACATAATGTTGTTATAACCTCCGATGAACGATGTTGAAAATTTGGTGGTATGTTGCACCAAAAAGTGGTACTGCACCACCTTTTGAGGAAAGGTACACCAATATGTGGTGCATGGAAAACCCACAAAATGGTGCAATTTTGCACCAGTCATGTTTAAAAGCAGTGCAAAGTTTCACCAAAATATAGTACATAGGTAAACCATGTTATGGTGCAGGACTGCACCACTTTTGAACATTCTGGTGCATAACTATACCATGTTGTTGGGTTTCCATGCACCACATATTGGCGTACCTTTCCTAAAAACGTGGTGCTACAGGTGTAATACAACTTTTTGGTGAAACATATCACCAAATTTAAGTGTAGTTGTAAAGCTTTTCTTTTGGCATCACTGATTTATGGAAAAGATTATTAAAACTGGGTTGCTCTACAGCAGTTATGAAACATTTCGTTTTGCATCATCAAATTTACGGGAGAAAAAAGGTCCTGTTTTCTTTAAAAAACATTTTTTTTTTACACATTCGTAAGATTTTAATTTTCATTACTTGTATTAGCAGATGGTCTCAATTGCAAGACTAATACGTTGGGCCAATGAATACCGCGATTTGGGCATATTATACGGCATCTGAAACTACAATATTTCCATGTGAACAAACAACCTCCTAAAAAAACTTGAAAATTGGAGTTGGATCGGCGATGCAATTTTTATTTGGTGCATACAAGTCGGCTTGATTCGACGTTTACAACACGAACTTCATTTATTGATAGTTGACAAAAGATTTTCCCATAATTCAACTTCATGTATCTTTTATATTAACGGAGCTGTTCTTAACCAGGTTATTAAATTTGATCTTCGTGAGCACAAAAATTTGCCTTCACAGATATAAAAACTAACGAAACTGTTATTTGGTCAGTTAGAACGACCTGAAGTTATGACCTATAATACCTAACATTTAAAATTCTGCAATAACTTGTCGAACCACTATACATTAATCGACCCCACAGGGGTAACAACACATAATATCGTTTACGTAACCTATATATACAGTATATAATTATTTCTCATTAAAGAATTACCGAAAGTGCTATAACCTTTATATGAAATTAGTACAATATTTTGTTTTATTCAGGCAACTAAAGAGCATAAATGACTGAACGCAAGGTGAAAGTAATAATTAAAAATATTTTTGTAAATAATATATACGTATTTTCCTACACAATATTTCCAACTGTTAATAATCATTATGGCTAACAAACTACTGAGACATATTTCTACTGCAGTCAGCATGACCACACTAAAAAATAAGTGGCGTGAATTCATGGGAAAACTTCTGAAAGTAACGTGCAGCAAAGTTGCCAGTAGGTATCCGTGTTTTTCAGAAATTTCCGGTTTTAAAAGAGCCCGTTTATTTTAACTTCCGTATTTTCACAGATTTTCCGTAGTCAGAAATACCGTTTATTTCAGAAAAGTCCATTTCAGGTTTTTCCGTATTTAAACTGGAATTCCGCAAAACTGACGAAACGGCAGTTTTCAGCTCTTTCCCTAGATAATCTTTCTGCTCCAGTCAGAATTGAACCAGGGCCGTTCGAACAGGTAACGCACGCCTTTAACAACTGAGCTACCGCCTACTAGGAAACTCGAGTCACGTACATCCTGAAACAAATTGCGCGAAATGAAGGGTTTTTTTGTTTCGTTTTTTTGTCATTAATACGAGTGATTTAGTCATTTTATTTTCTGAATAGGTTTACAATAATGTATTTTTTCTGTAGATGGACTTTTCACAAATTAAACATTTCTCATCGTGATTTTTCGAAGCAACACAATGCTTTGCAACTTGATTTTTGTAAACTGACGATGACTTTCAGTTGTCTTTAAAAAAAGGTGAAATGTACTTTTTTATTAGTATTATTTCAAAAAAAAAAAAAAAATCCTAGATATAAAATTTACTTATGACAGCTATAACAGCTTTTGTCATAAGTTGTCCAAAGACTGATACACAGACATCGTATAACCATCTGTACAATAAGTACCCGGTTTCTTCAGTAACACAGTATAAATATTAAATAGCTGGTGCACAAAATAGGGGAGAGGAGAAGAAATACCTTGTGCCACAATAAATAAAATTCATGCCATTGCTATCCACAATATCCGATCTCGCTACGGAACTTCAAAATTCGATAGACGATTGAAAATTAAAAGTGAATGAAACCTCAAGTATTCTCACTAATCGCTCCTATTGTCAGTAATTACTGGTAATTTCTCGTCATGCGGATACGGAAAAAGTGAGAACGGAGTTTTTCCATTAATATACGAAAGGAAAGGTTTCTGATAATTCAGAATTTTCCGTTAACACACCTTTAAAACGGTAATTTACCGTCAATATAAGAAAGAAACTGCAGAAAGGTTTCTGAAAATTCAGAATTTTTCCGTGGTACGAAAAATCCGTGAAATTCAGATTTATTTCCATCATTTCACGAAAAGAGTTGTATCAGAAATATGCTTCGTTAATTCACGAAAGAAATGACGGAAAGTGACTCTTGAATTTCAGAATTTTTTTACAGTGCAGTTTTTCATCAGCTCAAAGATAGTTCGACGGTATGCAAAGACAGCAAAAGCAATAACCCGACTTCAAACTTTACCATTCCTACGGAGAGTGAAAAGAGGATTAAAGGAAGGGTACAATGCCAGAGGGCGGAGGCTCAGAGCTCGGATCATGACCTGACCACCCACGTGATCGAGCAAATTCCGTTCCCATGCGATTACATTACACACATTGGCATGAATATAAAACTAACCTCGGAATGATACATTTCATATTAGAAAAATGTAGTACTCAATTATTTTGAATTTATTTAAATTTTAGAAATAATTAGCTTTCGGAATCGAGAAATTTAGGAAAGCATAGTATGTTGGGTGCAAAACTAAATCCAAAAATTAAGTGAAGCACGTCCCCCACCACCGAAAGCAAGAAAACCTTAGTCCCGGGTGGATATGTAAACAAAATGCCTGCGTGTATAACCGACATCCGAAGGCTTCAATAAATAATTACATGATAGAAACATCAATTACACTCAAAAAAATTGAACAAGATTTTTAACAATCATTCACGTACAGTATACACCCACAGGGAAGGTTTAGACGAGACTAGCTAAGGCTTTACAGCCCTTAGAGCCACGTAACAGAAACGAAATGACATTAAGTGGAACCTAGAGGCTCACGATAGAGACAGAGAGAAAGCAGAATGCCAAGCTATATATGCGCGTCACCGATGCGCATGACGCCCTAGCAGAAGTGGAGGGAGAAACGAGTGGGGGTAAGAGAAGACACGACCTTATTTTTAACGGGGGGGGGGGGGGGTTGTGGCAGTACCCCGGGTCTGGCGGTTTAACTTGCCCATCCGACGCACGGCGGATATCTTATGGTTTAACACAACACAATCTATTAGGATAGAATGCGTGACCCTTAGGTCGGTAGGCGGATGTGTTAACCACGCGGCCTTTCGAGACAAATATATATATATATATATTATTTGCCATCTGCCTTATATTGAGTAAAAACTAACGGTCTCTTGTGCCACGTAAAATTTCGTGATGGCGGTACAACCCTACAGACACGTCTGTCCGGCGGTGCTTCGATCACGAAGACGCATGCTCGGTTTTCTTGAGCAGCACCAAAAAATAGCGCAAGAGAAGACCACTTTCGTTGCATTTGGTACTTTGCACAAAACAATGGTGAAAGTCATATAACTTTAAGCAACACTTTAAAATAGTGCAAGAGTCAAAACTGCATCCTATTGTAATGCAAGTGTCGAATATTGCACGATAATGTGGAGCAACGTTGAACCAACATTTTTAACGATGTAGGCACTTCTCGGCCAACTTCGTTTAGAAATTTCGCAGAATAATGTTCCGCCCTCCCGCATTCTTTCTTCAAAATTATAGATTAAACGTATGAAGCAACCCGTCTTCTTCCCGCAATTATCTATTAATTCAATAAATTTCGATTTAAAAAATTCAAATTTCGGATGTTAAAAATACAGCAATCTCAAGCCTAGAATTTGTTCACAAATTTAATTTTTTTTTTATGTCAGCATTAAAAAGAAAAAAAAGAACTAAAACATGAGAATTCTATTAAACGTCCTACAGTGTTTGGGAATGTTTTGAAACCCGATATCACAACCCAACTTCATTTATTAACTAACCTTTGAAACCTAGCGTCGGCATCTTGACTCTGATATCAAACGAGATCCGTCACGGTCAGAAAGCCCGCTTTGTCGGCTTAATGAGATTGTTAGACAAATGATGCGTCATTATTTTGAAACGGTTTCATGAAGTCTTCTGTAAAAACAGCCAAGAAGCCTAAAAAAAAATGTTTTTTAATCATTCTGCACAGTTTTGCTGGTTTTTTTTTTTTTTTCCCGAAAGGAAACTACATTTCGCTTTATTTATTGCAAGGTTTCCTTTCACCATTATAAACCTCTAGTTCCTCAGAAGTACAGTAGTACTCCCCTTTAACCATTTGCTGACTAAAGTACAGTATGTTGTCCTTTTTCTTCATTTAGCCTCTAAAATAATGTCATAAATGCAGCCAGCAGCTAAAATTTACAACTGGATGAAAGACTGAGGATTCAGGATAACATGCGTGATTCCCACTATCAATACTTGAAAGTTCCACCTGTTTTCCTGAGCTCATTTCACAGCATATTCTGTAGCATTCAATTCCCCAGATTCTGAAGTCTTGCCAGTTAAAAAAGGATTAATGATTAACACTCTTCATATTTATATACACCAATGAGCCATTCCATTATGACCACCCCCAGCCTAGAGAAATCAGCGCGCCTGGAGACAGAACGGTGGCGCAGGTGAAGTTCACAGAGCAGCATATAAACAACCTGAGGATCGGCTTTCGGTTAGTAGTGTTCGGAGTCAAAATGGGAAAAGCTTCCGATTTATCGGAGTTTGATAAAGGAAAAATTGTGATGGCACGGCACCTCGGAACTACGATTTCGGAAACGGCGTGGCTTGTGGGTTGTTCGCGTGTCGCTGTAGCGAGTGCGTATCAGAAGTGGTGCACAAATGGCCAAACGACGAACCGTCGTCCAGCCATGTGTTTTCTGCAGCTCACTAATACCAGAGGGGAGTGGAGGCTATCGCGCATTGTTCACAGCGACCGCAGGGCCACAGTGCGACAAATCACCCGCAGCTACAACAGTGGTGATCAGGGCAATGTGTCACAGCACACAGTTCGTCGCAGCCTTCTGCGCATGGGCCTGCGTAGCCGAATACCCTCCCGGGTCTCCATGCTCACTGCACGTCATCGCCAACAACGCATGAAATGGGCCAAGATTATCGAGATTGGACCGTGGATGATTGGAAGAAAGTGGTCTGGTCTCACGAATCAAGATTCCTGGTGCATCACGTTGCCGGCCGAGCGCGGATACGCCTATTACCAACGGGGGATATGGAACTTGGATACACCGTCGGGCGGAAACAGGCAGGCGGCGACGGTGTTATGCTGTGGACGATGTTTTCTTTGGACACTTTAGGCCCCATAATCCCAATAGCACAATCCCTGACAGCTGTCAGGTATCTGAACATCGTTGCGGACAAAGTCCACCCATTCATGGCAACTGTGTTTCCTGCTGGTGATGGCCATTACCAACAGGATAATACGCCATGCCACACTGCTAGAATCGTCAAGGAGGGGTTCGAGGAACATGCTGGTGACTTTCTGTCAATGCCCTGGCCTCCAAATTCACCTGACATGAACCCAATCGAACATTTGTGGTTCGACTTGGAAAATCGGGTTCGCGCTAAATCACCACCACCCCGAAATGAACGGGAAGTGGAGGGACTTCTGTTGACATTACGGTACCAGATACCCCAGGATACCTATCGCCACCCCATCGAATTGATGTCTCGCCGAGTGGCCGCTGTTTGGCGGGCTAAAGGCGGTCCCACAGTTTATTAGGTAGGTGGTCATAATGTAATGGTTCATCGGTGTATACTGTTAAACTACCTTTCAATATAAATATAATCCTAAAAAAGAGGCTTGGGAAAGGGGTAGAGTTAGAAGAAAAAGGAGCAGTTTTACACAACCCTATAATAACTAAAACCCTGCCTTCAAAACCTAATGGTTAGATTATACGAATGTACAATATGTTTGCTTAATCTGTTTTAAGCGAATTAGCGAATGCAGGTGGTCCGTATCAAATTTAAAAGCACTGGCATCAAGAAAAAAGAGTAACTACAACAACACACAGAATGCAACACATCTTCACTGGGTCCACCACTATTACACATGAAGATAATGCCATCACATGACCACAACAGGAGTTACATACTGTAAACGCTGAGTATTTTCAGAATTAGCGTATTCACAGTTCACGAATATGTCAAGCCAATGAAATGCCATTGCTACGCACATACACAAATTTTCACCGCAGCGCATCTATCTACTGCTCTCATAACATGAAAAAAAAAACAAAGAAAAAAAGAGTTTCTGTTTACCCTAGTGATTCCAGTTTATAAGGCTGCATCGAAAACTTTCGAAATGAAGTCATTTCTTCAGGGTATGGCATCAGAAACGATTGTTTCTGTCCTATCATAGGGTATCAGCTCCAAGAGACAAGTACAATTCTGCCTCTCGTACTACTGCCACACTGTGAACTACAAAGGAAGATAAAACAAGCCAGATCTCTCTCTCTCTCTCTCTCTCTCTCTCTCTCTCTCTCTCTCTTTCAGCACAAAAACGCTCTCCCCTACTGCCCCGCTTCTTTTTAACTACATTTTTCCTTGTTGTGTACTATGAATTTTTTGCGTCTAGGTATATTTAGTAATCAAAAATGAAAAAAATATTAGACAGAAAACTTGTGTTTCCTAAAATCTCAAGAAATTTCCCCTCTTGTTTACAAAATCTTCCCCTCTCCGCATTTGCGGTTATTTCGCGAAACGTTATACAATTTAAAACGATGAGTTCAGTGTAAATGAAAAAATACGCAAGTTGTTACCAGAAACCTATACAGCACGAACATGCTTCCATAGAGAGGTACTGTTGTTCCTTTCACGAAGGTGCGAAAACACAGGTTTGTCCACCCCGGGCATCGAAGTCGGGTCCCCTCACTCCGGAGTAAGTCGCTCTACCAACTGAGCTACGCGGACATGTGCTCTCATTGCTATCTGCCTTTATCTCATGTGTGCTTCCTGCGGCGTAGGCACGTAACATCTCCCCCTCCCCCGAAAGAAGGCCGGGGACATGGCCCACGGGTCAAACGGGACCATGTGTCGCTGTAGGCAGCCATCCGATGAAGAACGTGCCCTTGAGAAATCCCAGACAATTTGGTGTGTGGAACGGAACATCACACTGATTTATTTTTTTCGAAGCACTGAAGAAGGGATCCTCATTTTTCCTGTCTCGCGGTGTGGAAAGAACATCACACTATTGCAAGAAACTTAACGGCCAGGTCATCCTTGAAGTTCGGGCGCCAATATGAAAACACAAGTTTGTCCACGCCGGGCATCGAACCCGGGTCCCCTCACTCCGGAGTAAGTCGCTCTCCCAGCTGAACTACGCGAACATGAGCTCGCATTGCTATCTGCCTTTATCTCATGTGCGTCCTGCGGCGCAGGCACGTCACAAAGGTATTATAGAAAAAGATGAACGCAGTGCTGTATATGCGTAACGCTTGACCAAGAACAGACAATAACATTAAGTCTCCCAGTTACACGTACGTAACACTGACTTATGTAAGCAAAATAATTCGTGATGTACTCAAAAGGTTGTTTTTCTGCACAAATGATCTGGACGTGGTAGAACTTTTTTCAGTAGCACGACATAATCTTATTTTCGACACACTGATTTGGAAATAGCTCTCTCTCTCTCTCTCTCTCTCTCTCTCTCTAGATAACAGATTTTCACCGCATTACACAAAATAATCATCCAAAGCTTGTTTATGATATCAATGATTCTCTATCTGAGCAGTTCTTTCATGAAAACTGACACTTGTGCTACAGAAACTCAAATTAAAGAACCACAAAAATATGTCAATACGGTAAATTCTCAAAATTTTAACCTGATTCTCAAAGCTTTCGCACGAATCTTTTAAAATTTGTTGTTCACCGTAGTAAAAAACAAACAAAAAAGAAACAGTAACGTTACTTTCTTGTCTGTTTGGAAGGATATTCCACTGAATTCTGGAAGCAGGAAAACAAAAACGAAAAAAGTTATATTCAAACAAATGACAATTACTGATCGACAAAGAAACGTGTGCATTAAATACATACAATACACCGGGTACTCCGCTTAGTCATTTAATAAAAGAAAAATTCGTAACATACAAAGTACTAGTTCGAATGACAGAAGGTGGGCGCCGTGGGCGCCATTGTAAAGAGCAGCTGTGAAATTCACAAACCAGGCGAATTTGGGCGCGCAGCACATTCGCGGAAGCTATCAACTTCTGCTTTAGTTGCCATGCAGACTACAGCAGAAGGTGTTTTGTGTGCAATCGCTTGCGGAATTGAAGACCGTGACGCTTGTACAGCACCGTTTTCGCTGCGAGTACGACGTTGGAGGGACGGCAGACGTGTCCATTATGAAATGGGACAAAAAACTCAGAGAAACGGGAAGTTTGGTACAATGACTGATAAAAATGTTAAGCGTAAAGTCTCCGAGGAAAACGTTGAACAGATTCGAAAGTTATTTCAGAGAAGCCCGAAGATATCCATCCGAGAAGCTAGCGTGCAGCTAGATATCCCACCGACAACAGTGCATCGGGTATACTCCATAAAAGGTTTTGTTTACATGCGTGCAAAATTCAACTGCATCAACAACTGAAGACGGCACGGGAAAAAATTGCGACCATGTTGGGCAAAATCGATGCCGACGATACATTCCTACACCACAAATGCTTCTCAACACGTGGGCTGAGGTAGAATACCGATTGGACGTTCGCCACGATACCAGTCACAGCTCATTTTGAAGTTTATTAGACATGTAAAAAAATTTCTCAGTTTGTGTTTCTGGAACAATAACACGTGTCGCTAATAAAATTGGTAAGTTCAGAATTTATGGTATTTCCTTTTATTATGCATCTAAGCGGAACACCCTGTATTAATAATGACTTCTCATTCTATAACACCGGATTACAGGTAAATTAACAAAGAAAAAGGAATCTCTGACCGAGTCACTAGCCATGGAAATTGGCGAAAATCTAATGAAGCATTAACCGGGAAAAGCACGAACCCCTCAAACCATCAAATGTTTTGGGAACGTGCATGCGTCGTCTTAATAAGTCAAGCAAGAATTCAATACAAAACAACAATAAAAGAAAAATTCAAAACAGGTCACTTCACCTTCGTACAAACGACATAAATCAGTTTCCCTGAGATCAAGGCTATAGGAGTGCTGGCTGCTACAATCAAAATACACTGCTGGCCACCTAAAATGCAACACCAAGAACGACACGAGATAGCAAAGCCAGATTTACTGGACACATAACAACAGATACAAAGATGAAACGATTGAGCTTACAGGCCTGTGCGACTTGCGGAACACGCAGGTATCAATAGTTCGTGTGGCCCCCATGGCTGGCAATAACGGCCGCTACACGCCGCGGCATCGAACGAAAGAGGCTTTGGATGTGGGCTTGAGGTATGTCGGTCCAGGCTGCTTCCACACGTTGCCACAGTTCATCAGGCGTAGCCGCGGCTGGTGCTTGCCGGGCCAGTCGGTTGCCGATCAGCGACCAGACGTGTTCGATGGGCGACATATCGGGAGAACAGGCGGGACACGGCAGCAGTGACACCTGGTGGGCCGTGAAGAATTGTTGCACGATGCGTGCCACGTGCGGGCGCGCATTGTCCTGTTGAAACGTGGCCGCTTGCAGGTAAGGAAGGACTACAGGCTCCAAAAACGTCGGAGATGTAGCGGTGGCTGTTCAGTGTACCGGCGATGCGTACCAGAGGGGTGCGCGTGTCATATCCAATTGCGCCCCAAACTATAACGCCAGGCGACGGACCGGTATGGCGATGCATAATGCAGGCGTCATACAGTCTATCGCCGCGGTGCCGCCACACGCGGATCCGACCATCGTGGTGTTGCAGGCAAAAGCGGAATTCGTCGGAGAAGACAATGTCGTGCCATTCCGTAATCCAGGTGCAGCGTTCAACGGCCCACTGCCGCTGCACTCGCCGGTGGTGTAACGTCAATGGTAATCGGAGCAATGGGCGCCGTGCGACAAGTCTCCGCTCCTGCAGACGACGTCGAACGGTACGTGCTGACACAGATTGTTGCGCAACACACCCTAATTCCTGTGCTAACGTTCGTGATGTGGCAGTGCGAGCCGTCTATGCCCGCCGCACAATATGCCGGTCCTCTCGTTCGGTGGTGTGCCGCGGCTGCAGCAATCGCTAACGTCGGTCCGTTCGTCCCTCCTGCACCCACCGAATCCATACTCGCCTCACTGTGGCTGGATGTCGTCCCACACGGGCGCCGATGTCTCAGGTACGATAAACCGCTGTAGCGATAAGCCACTATTCGTCCTCTGTCGAACTCCGAAACGTGCTGGAATGACTGCCGTATTCTGCGACGAGGCATCAGGAAGCTTCCCACGCACAGGTCCGGCAGCACAACACACTTTCACCCCGCCTTCTGTGCACCCTTCTTATAGTGCTTCTCGGTGGCGTGCCGGATGCGCATGATTTGCATATGTCCTGCAATGGTAATCGTTTGCATGTCCTGTCGCGGGCGACGCATGCTGCGAATTTCAGGCCAATCGGATGCTTCCTTCTTGGTGTTGCATTTTGGGTGGCCAGCAGTGTAGTATGTTTGATATCATATGCAATTTTTTTTATCCAGGGTTAAAACGATACATGCACCTCAATAAGAAGGGAGCAGTGTGAATGTAGACGCCATAATAATCAAACTCCGCTATATAACATCATGTGCGGCAGTTTTGATTCGAATACTGGAAAAATGAATGGGTGGAGTCTTTGTTGCTTTAATGGTTCTGGCTCTCATATCCACGGCACTCGTAGCCCTTTTTTGGGAGGGGTGGGGATAGGGTCAGAAATATAAATAAATACGTAAATCTAAATATCATACAGTTCTTGAAAATTACACAACCGAAAGAGTTCGGATCATAATTTGCTTGCTGGTCACTGAAGGAATGCTTTCTTTGGTTTGTTCTTCATTGAACTCTTAAAGTAGAATCTAATGTGGCATTGCAATACTTTTTTCTTCTTTTACTATTCTATTGTATTTTTACGACCATCTTCATAGGGCAAATGGCTCCAGGAATATGAAAGAACAAAACGTACTGTCCGAGATACACTTGGTAAGCGAACCACTACTGTGCAAAAACCCACGCTCCAATCACTAACATTGAAAATTCATTTTTTTAAAGCTTCACAGAATAATCGATTTTAAAAAATAAGCATGCTGTGCCGAATTTGACAAATTTCGTCAAAGTGGATGGAAAAACTACATTTTCCCACGAAACACACACGTATGCCATACTAACAAGCAAGCAATTACCTAACTGGAAGCTCTCATAACTTCACTGAACTTTTTCTTTATGCCTGATATAACAATCGCCTTATAATAAAAATAATATAGCGAACTGAGCAGATTTGAACAAATTTCAACGTAAGTTAAATTGGGAAACCATGGCTGGCCTACAAATCCAAAACACTCTTAACCTCTCCTTCAAAGCACTCCTGTGTGCTACCACATCGATCAACTTATCGACTCAAGACTTGAATTCCAATTGTTGCGCCTCTCTCTCTCTTATAATTATGGCACAGGGGGGGATACTTCTTTATTCACACTCTTGCTGGTGTCCCCTTCAAAGCACTGAAGAGTGTAATGTCGATCAACTTATCGACTCAAGACTTGAATTTCAGTCGTTACCCCCCCCCCTCTATCTCACAATTAATTATGGCATAAGAGGGGGGGGTACTCTTTATTCACACTCTTGCTGGTGTTGGAAAAAAAATTCTTACTGATTATGTATACATGACAGACATTCAGCACCAGCCTAGTGAAATTAAGCACCAGTCCAGGTGAAAAACCTGCAGAAACCAATAATTTTGGATGGAACGTTTATGTTTGATGGGAATACTATAATCGAAACAAAGCCTGAGGCTTGACAAAACCTACTCACAGCCATCAAAAGTAACACCGGTTTTCTATTAAAATCACAAAAATCAGAAAGTTCTGAAAGCATGATCAACTCTTTATCTTACAGCTGACGTCACGAAACTTCGTTAACACAGGATAGAAAACAAGTTAGTAAAATCATGCAACGCATTGATTGTGATAGGCTTTCCAACATACTAGAAACCATTACTCAAGTTATAACTCAAGTCATGAGGATAATGGCTGTAGAATAAATCTCGCTCCTATGACCTGACCTTTGACCCCATTTCGATGATATTCAACAGAACTGGTAAAGTATACTTCCGTAACAACATGATCAAGTTTTGTCTCAATCGAAGCATTTTTACGTAAGTTATAACGCATAAGGGCGATGGAATGGATTCCGCTCCTATGTCCTGACCTTTGACCCCATTTCGCCCATTTTCAATAGGGTTCGTCCCCAGGTAGTCCCTTACCACATACTAAAATTTCATCGAAATCGAACCATTTTTACGCAAGTTATGACGCATAAGGGCAATGGAATTTACCCCGCTCCTATGTCCTGATCCCCTACAAAATACTAAAATTTCATTGAAATCGAACTATATTTACGCAAGTTATGACGCATAAGGGCAATGGAATGCATCCCGCTTCTATGTCCTGACCTTTGACCCCATTTCGCCCATTTTCAATAGGGTTCGTCCCCAGGTAGTCCCTTACCACATACTAAAATTTCATCGAAATCGAACCATTTTTACGCAAGTTATGACGCATAAGGGCAATGGAATTTACCCCGCTCCTATGTCCTGATCCCCTACAAAATACTAAAATTTCATTGAAATCGAACTATATTTACGCAAGTTATGACGCATAAGGGCAATGGAATGCATCCCGCTTCTATGTCCTGACCTTTGACCTCATTTCGCCCATTTTCAATAGGGTTCGTCCCCAGGTAGTCCCTTACCACATACTAAAATTTCATCGAAATCGAACCATTTTTACGCAAGTTATGACGCATAAGGGCAATGGAATTTACCCCGCTCCTATGTCCTGATCCCCTACAAAATACTAAAATTTCATTGAAATCGAACTATATTTACGCAAGTTATGACGCATAAGGGCAATGGAATGCATCCCGCTTCTATGTCCTGACCTTTGACCCCATTTCGCCCATTTTCAATAGGGTTCGTCCCCAGGTAGTCCCTTACCACATACTAAAATTTCATCGAAATCGAACCATTTTTACGCAAGTTATGACGCATAAGGGCAATGGAATTTACCCCGCTCCTATGTCCTGATCCCCTACAAAATACTAAAATTTCATTGAAATCGAACTATATTTACGCAAGTTATGACGCATAAGGGCAATGGAATGCATCCCGCTTCTATGTCCTGACCTTTGACCCCATTTCGCCCATTTTCAATAGAGTTCGTCCCCAGGTAGTCCGCTACCACATACTAAAATTTCATCGAAATCAAACCATTTTTACGCGAGTTATCGTGCGGACGGACAGACGGACGGACGGTCGGACTAAGCTAGAGCATATACGCTTCTTCAACCTACAACGGTTGGAAAGCGTAAATAAAAAGGTTGTATTGTGTGAACTCCGGTAACACATACTTAAACTTGTATGTGTAATGGCGGGAATTGAGTAAAATCAGACCCAAAGCCTTTCAAGTTACGGTACCTAATTTCACATGTGTACGCTTACATATCTCTAATGATTTGATAAATTTATTTTTCTTACTTTGATTTAATGATAAAAATGTTATTTCCAATTGCTAATCATTGACGAACCTTCATTTACACGTGACTTAAACAGCGGTGCCAAACTTTTGTCAAGCAGAGTAAAATATTTTTTTTTTTTATTTACTTATATTTTTATTTATTTCAAGGGAAAGAAACTATCCCAATTGGAAAAGAAGTGGCGACCAATGACATCAAATGCAGACCTGATTTCATTGTCTGCCGTTGTGTGTGTCTGATCGGTGCATTCCTTGTGGCGTTCGTTGGATGGGTTGAAAGACCTGGCCGAACGACACCCGCTTTGGCAGCAAGCAGCGGTGGCCCTGAAAGAAAAAAGGAAACCGATTGCACAAGCCCGCCCTTACAGACAGCGTACGTAACAGGAAAGTACGTTCCCACCCGGATTCTCTCGAACCCCCCAGAACTCACAGCCCAAGGTAGGCGAGTTCGCTTACCTGACTCGGATGTGCCAGTGACATAATGTTGACGCACACTTCTTCAGAATTACGACTAGGGCTGTTGGTGACGCAATCAAGAAGTTTTGAAAGTAAGAGCAACACTGGTGCCAATAACTGGCTTGTTTTCCTGCTGTATGGTCGTGCTTATGTTAGCACAGCCGCCTAAGAATGAAACCGTTATACGTTGCTGATGCAGCAATCACAGTCACGGCACGCATGACTGCTAAGAGAGTCCGTCCGCTTGAGATTCTAAGACCAATGAACTTCTCAAACAAAAGAAATGATAAAATTAATAGCCACCGTTGCAGCGTAGGATTAGTGTTTCGTTTACTGTACAAGCACGCTTAAAAATATATATGAGTTCCCACGAAAAACAGTAACTTAGCTGTTTTCGCAGCTGAAATCTAATGATGCAAGGTCATTTATCACTGCTCAATTAAAAAAAAATCTGTCAGTCGGGAAGATATAAAATTTTATTGTGTTCAAAACTTCTCTCATTTCCAAATAATATTTTAAATATGACAAGTGCCAGCGCTACGAGCTTTTAAGTGCAGACACAAAATGAAAGAACTAAATTAATAACAAAATATGTTGACAATCTCTTACACAACGACAAAGCATTTCTGCAACACCATGGAATCTCGTAACCTCCTCCTATACAAATGTAACGAAATCAGCCCGTAAAAAATATGGTAATCTTCAACATCACCATTATTTTCACCTATTTGCTTTAAAACATAAACTTCTGCTGCAGTTAAAAGCGGTACTAATAAATTACACCTTACACAACAGTTCTACTTGGAATTTCTTCATTTGCATTAAATGTTAGCAAATGATATACCAACGAAAATAGATACAGAATATCCCGATTTCGACGAAATTTGGGGTCATGTTAAAAGGAATCATAGGAAGAAATAAACATACTTTCAGGACTCAGATGAAATGCTTCGTCGTGCGCATATCGAAGCATATATGACCCTTCATCTTAGCAGCATGCAAGCATGTATGATCCTTCATCTTGGCAACTCGCGAGCATATACGATCCTTCATCTTAGCAGCACGCGAGCATATATGATCCTTCATCTTGCTAGCGTGCTGCTAAAATGAAGGATCATATATGCTTCGATTTGCGCACGACGAAGCGTTTCATCTGAGTCCTGAAACACATCCTCAGTTGCTTGGAGGTTCTTCGTTTTGGGTGGTGTAACAGTAACATACCTGAACGTAAATCAGGAGCTGCGGGTTCGATTCCCGTTCCAGGATGATGTAATTTTCAAGTTTTCTGAGGCATCTCGGTGTAATGAATGGTTTGAGGAGCCATCGGATATGACAAGTAAATAGCTCGCTTAGTTCGAAGAGGGAAGCGATCGCCCATTACCGCATTTAAGATGTCATACACCCAGAGGTCAGCCCTTTTTTGGAGAATATGAATAACGAGGTGTTCCAACAAGTCAGTCTTTCCTCATACATCCAATATCAGCAGATCAATGCTTTTTAAGATGTCGACGCATTTCCATGGTCTGATTGACTCCAACATCTGTACCCAATCGAACATGCCAGCAGCAAGGTTCCTGACCTCAAGTTCGAGAGCTGCACTCTCGATCCTTCAAATCAGTGCTCAACTGGAATAGGCCTAGATTAATGCACCGCCAGATGACATCACAGACCTCTTCGACCGAACGCTATCCACAGTCAGCATGCATTCACGAAATTAAGTAGCATGCAAGAGTAACATCCAATATTAATTTTTTCACTGATATCTCAAATAAAAAAAAAAAAAACCCTTATTGCATCAATTTATTTTCATAATCGCATTTTACATTACCATCGACTTCAAACAAAATCGAGTCACCTTCTCGTCACATTCAAGATCAAATAACTTTTATAAAAACAGCACAGCAGGAAAGCAAACGGGATCTACTTCAAGTCCTCCATTTAGCATCAGTTATCTATAAAATTACGATAACATGAACAAAGAAGTAAGATATGCACACTCTTTACAAAAAAAACAAAAAAAAAAAACGAAGCATCCAATCGAGATGAAAATTGGTATGTGCAATGTGTATGCATAGGAATTCCAGAGCACGTGGGCCATTTTTTCGGATAAACCAGCTATACGAGTGGAACAAGTCAGTACGTTGTACCGTCACATCTGGCTCGGACACAAGCGGATACCTGACGTGGCATAGACGCATACAGTTCACGGATACTGTTCTGAGGTATAGCGTGCCAGATGGTGTTCAAATTGCGGGGCAGTTCGCCGACATTTCGGGATAGGCGTAGGCGTCCCATCATGTCCGAAACATGTTCTTCGATCGGCGAGAGGTTGGGCGATCGGGCTGGCCATGGAAGGGTGTCAACATTACGGAAGCAGGCCTAGGAGAGCCATGCCGTGTGTGGCTGGGCATTATTCTGTTGAAAAATTGCTCATTGATGCTGCGACGGGAATGGCAACACAACAGGTCGTAGAATATCGTCGACGTACATTGAGTCGTGATGGTGGTACGGAGGATTACCAATGGTGCCCGGCTATCGTAGGAAATGGCTCCCCAGACAGTCACTCCCGGTGTGCGCGCCGTGTGTCGTTCCACTGTAAAGACAGGATCCGTGCAATGACCGGCTCGTCTCCAGACACTTATGCGCTGGTCATCGCCGCCAAGTGCGAACCATGACTCATAACTGAAGACAACACGACGCCATTGGACACTATCCTACGTTGATAAGACCCGACATCACCGCAACCGGTGCCGGCGATGCTCGCTGGTCAGTGGTAGGCGGCGGAGAGACCTCCTCGAATGTAGTTCCCATGCCACAAGTCGTCTGGCAACGGTCCGGATGGCCACTTCCGTACCTGTAGACGACGCAACACGGCCATGGATGGTTGAAAGCGACGAATTCGGTTCTGTTCATGCGGCACTTACAATCGGTTCATCCTCACGTTCTGTCGATGCTCTCGGCCACCCACTGTCCGCGTGCCGCTGGGTTGTGATTTCTTCGACCCATTGGCGCCATCACCGTCCGATTGCCGCGTCGCTCCGACCCAAATGCCTGGCGATACGGCGACTTAACAAACCGGTCTCTCTCAGCCCAATTATACGTCCTCTCTTAAACTCGCTCAACTGCTCGTATTTTTCCCGGATCCGACGTCGAGGTAACCTTACATTTCGTGGAGGTTAATGCAACCGCAATCCGCTGTCACAATTGTGCCTGCGTGCGAGCTTTGCTCTTGATATACCCTCCTCGATGCGCGAATTCCATGTGCTGTAGCGGGCCACTATTTTGTCATAGGTCGTTGTTTTTTAATCATTTGCATATTCGGACCTGAGGTACTTGCACGCGAAGTTAGATCAGGATCGAAAGACTTTTTCAGGGCGCTTGTTTTTGTTTTTTATTGCAAAGGGTGTATTAAAAATAATATTGGGTGCTACTCTCACATGCCACTCACTAAACGATATGAGTTTATTTAACAAAACAGCTAAAAAGAACACTGCTGTTGCTATTGTTATCACAACTATAAGAATGAAAATATACACGTACTTATACTTGGGCTGGCTTCTAATTTAATGCTTTAGACAGAATTTCGAACATAATCTATGGAACGCATAACAGATATTGAAAAGTAGGCAGCGTCTTCTTCTTTTCGGTGGTCACCAGGCAAAAAGCCCTATTTATGTTTCACTCAAGACAAAACCAAAGGGGGAAACAAACGTTAGGCTAGAATAGCTACTACCTCTTATGTGAGGAAAGAAAGACACACGGTAAAAAATTTCTAAAATTCACGAGCCATTTTCCGTGAATTAACGAAGTATATTCCTGATACAACCTATTTTACGCTTTCCAACCGTAGGTTGAAGAAGCGTATATGCTCCAGCTTTGTCCGTCCGTCCGCACGATATCTGGAGTAAAAATAGTTCGATTTCAATGAAATTTTACTATGTGGTAGGAAACCGCCTGGGGACGAACCCTATTGAAAATGGACGAAATGTGGTTAAAGGTCAGGACATAGGGTTGCGATCCATTCCATCGCCCTTATCCCATTTTATTAAGGTGGACGTCAAGTAATTTTGCTTCCTATACTTCCAATGGAAAAACTTTTGTACACATTTCCTTCACAATTAATGTGTTCCCAAGGATGAAAATTTGAACATCGATTAAAATAACTTCATATTATAACTTGGAAAACTTAATATTTTCTAAAACATAACCATAATTATATTAAAAATCAATAACTTTTCCTTTGGTGGTGTTGAAACCAGGAAAAAGATGGCGCGACCTGTACTTTGATGACGTCAGTGGACAATAAATGTTGGATTGCATAATTACGGTTATGGTTTAGAACATATTAAGTATTCCAAGTTATGAAATGAAGCTATTTTAATCGATGTTCAAATTTTCATCCTTGGGAACGCATTAATTGTAAAGAAAATGTGTACAGAAGTTATTATTGTACAGAAATTATTGTAAAGAAATGTGCTCTAAGAATTTTGATGAAAGTCGCTAACTGACCGTTTTCTGGTACTAGAAATCGATTTAGCTTGATCTCTACTTTAGGAGAATTCGTTTAGGGGTTAAATAACCACCCCGAATCATAACGCTTTTAGTGTCATGGTGGTGTTCCATTAATGTTAAAAATGCTTAGAAATCTTATGACGTCACAATCTTGCGTTTGAGAATGTTGGCGCGCGGTCACGCCATCTGTCTCATTACGTCACGCGTTGTGTGTGAATCCTATTAAAGTTTTATGACGTTACACTCTTGCGAGCAGATGGTCGCGATTCCCATCTGCCTCAATACGTCACGCGTTGTGCGCGTATGTCCGTCCGCACGATAACTCGCGTAACAATCGTTCGATTTCGATGAAATTTTAGTATCTGGTAGGGAATCACCTGGGAAGGAACTATTTAAAGTGAACGAAATGGGGTCAAAGGTCAGTACATAGGAGCGGGATCCACTCCACTGCTTTTATGCGTCATAACTAACGTAAAAAAGGTTCGATTTCGATGAAATTTTAGTATGTGCTAGGGGACCACCTGGCGGCAAACCCTATCGAAAATGGGCGAAATGGGGTCAAAGGTCAGGACATAGAAGCGGAATCACTTCCATCGCCATTATGCGCCATAACTTACGTAAAAATGCTTCGATTTGGATGAAATGTTAGTATGCTGTAGGGGCTTGCCTAGGGACGAATTCTATTGAAAATGGGGTCAAAGGTTAGGACACAGGAGCGGGATCTATTCCATAGCCCTTATGCATCATAACTTACGTAAAAATGCTTCGATTGCGACAAAACTTTATCATGTTATTTCGGAGGTATACCGAACCGGTTCTGTTGAATATCATCGAAATGGGATCAAAGGTCAGGGCACAGGACCGAGATTTATTCCACAGCCATTATTCTCATAACTTAAGTGATAACTTGAGTAATTATTTCTGGTATGTTGGAAAGCGTATTATAATCAATGCATTGCATGATTTTACAAACTTGTTCATGAAATGACAGAAAAAAAATCCTGAATTTCACCGATTTTTTGTACGCTAGAAAAATTCTGTATTTTCAGAAACCTTTCCGCAATTCCTTTCGCATATTAACGAGAAAAATCTGTTCTCACTTTTTTCGTATTCATATCCACTAATAGGAGCTATTCGCGGGAAATACTTTGAGGTCTGATTAACTACTAAATTTCAATCGTTTGTCGGAGGACCTGATTTTGAAGTTCTGTAGCGAGATGGGATATTGTGGATAGCACATCGCATGAAATTTTGGTTATTGTGGCACTGGATATTCTCCCCCTCTCCCCTATTCGATGCGCCAGCTACCGTACATTGTGGTACCGTAAGAAACCAAGTACTTAAATTATTTTACTGGTGATTGTATGATGTCTATACTGTATGTATCAGTCTGCAAACTCCTAAAGACCAAAGCTATTATTGCTATCAAGAGTAAATTTCAGCTAGATCGGATGTTGAGGACAGCAAATTGCATGAAATTATGTTTATTGTGGCATCAGATATTCCTTCCCCTCTCCCCTCATTTGGTGCACCGGCTGTTATACTGTATATTGTGTTACCGTAAGAAACCAGGTACTTAAATTATTGTACTGGTGATTGTATGATGTCTATATGTATAATTCTGCAGACCTCTTAAGATCAAAGTTATTATAGCTATCAAGAGTAAATTTCATATTTAGGGTTTTTGTGAATTAATACTATAAAGCAGGACATTTTACCTTTTTTTAAACATAATTGAAAGTTATTGTCAGTTGAAAAAGTTCTTGAGTTCGAAAGCATTTTGTTGCTCCAAAAAATCACAGTAAAAAAATATATATAACTTGTAATAAGTCCTACAGCAAAAAAAAAAAAATATCACTAAACTATTCAAAAAAACAATAAGCTCCAACAGAAAATAAGATGAACTCTCTCGCATTAATAGCGAAAAGCATTTTATCATCGCGCGATTCTAGTCCCTCTTAATTTACGCTTTTCAACCGTAGGTTGAAGAAGCGTATATGCTCCAGCTTTTTCCGTCCGTCTGTCCGCACGATAGCTCGCGTAAAAATGGTTTGATTTCGATAAAATTATAGTATGTGGTAGGGAACCACCTGGGGACGAACCCTATTGAAAATGGGACAAAGGGGGTCAAAGGTCACGACATAGAAGCGGGATCCATTCCATTATCTTTATGCCTCATAACTTGCGTAAATATGGTTCGATTTCAATGAAATTTTAGTATGTGGTAGGGGACCACCTGGGAACGAACCCTATTGAAAATGGGTTAAAAGGTCAGGACATAGGATCGGGATCCATTCTATCAACCATATGCGTTATAACTTACGTAAAAAAGCTTCGATTGAGACAAAACTTTATCATGTTGTTCCTGAAGTATACTTTACCGGTTCTGTTGAATATCATCGAAATGGCGTCAAAGGTCACGACACAGGAGCGAGATTTGTTCTACAGTTATTATCCTCATAACTTGAGTAAGGATTTCCGGTATGTTGGAAAGCGTATCATAATCAATGCATTGCATGATTTTACTAACTTGTTTTTATCTTATACGTCACTATGCGTTACGTGTTTTTCTAGCCCAATCGGTAGCACGAGCGGCTGTCGTTGATGACGTACACGATTCGAACTCCAGGGTCAAAATCGAAGATTTTACGAAATTTATGAATACAAATATGGAAAACCCCGAAATTGACTTTTCTGAAATAAACGGTAATTTCGTTAAAAGACAAACACTTACCGGCAACCTTATTGCATATTATTTTCAGGAAATTTCCGTGAGTTCACACCACTTATTTTTTACAGTGTATCGCATTTTTTTTTTTTTTTTAGAACAACACAAAACATTGTACAGAACAACGTTTACACTAAATCGTTATGAACCTAGAAACAAAAAGTTCTGCAAAAGAGAAAAATTTCTGTTGTGGCAATCACCTAAATAAACGGCTGCCTTTGCCAATGGTATACATGAAATAGTCTTCGGACAAGTATTGCATGTTCTGGGCAATAATAACGTATTTCAACTTGACAGAAAGCACGAAAAATAAATCTCCAAGTTTTATTAAACGCAAAATAACAAAAACAACAAAGAGAAAACAGCAGTGTACTAGACGAAGACCTCATAACAATACTTCTCATGCAATTAGAAAATGGAGTTTCGATGGACAATAATTCAATGTGATTCACGCATGACGTACGTCCATTCCCATTCTCAGCCAAGCTGTTGTCCAACGCAACAGCTGACATTCGGTGTCTTCTTTATGAACTGCACAACAATAAATAGTTGTACTCAGAAAAGACCGTTTTTGCTGTTAGTTTGGTGGCTTGGATCATAAAAACAAAATATGAAAGCCTTAAATTTCAATCATATAAAATGATGCGAGAGATTGACGCGCTTAAAAACCTTCAGTAACAACTGCATACATATACAATGAATGAATCACTACACATCATTTCATTTCTTTCGCAACCAATATCTTACTGAATAAAACTACTTACGTATATCCGAAGCAACTGAAAGCCGGTTTTTAACCGCTTTGTTCACAGATTTTTATATTATTAACGATGGAGCGTAACTTAACTTTTTTATTTCTCTTTTCGGAAAGACGAAACTACCGTTGCGTGTATGTGGTCCCAAATTCTGGCTTCTCAATTAAGAAAAAATTAAAACGGAGAAACTAACTCTATAAAAAATGAATATTTACCTTCTTATTCAGTCTCTAAAAGAACGGTAGAACAGCTGATCCTTTTGTTTCCCCTCGGTAGTCCTGATGCCCATTGGACCGCTTGGTATGCCACTTTAACGCCCCCCAATTATATTATTTTTGCCTTAGGTTAATGAAACGAAAATCTCAGAAATATTAAACTTTTCTTAATATGTCAACATGGAGAAAAGATACGCTGAGAAATAATTTCGAAAGGGGGGGGGAATGAAAAAAATGCGTTACACAAGTACATTTACTACAAAAAGTCTGCATGGCCCAACCCGTAACACAAAAACACGGTTCGAAACGGGGTTTTTTTGTTTTTGTTTTTCCCTTGGCAACTTAAAAAAACTGTGAGGGATCTCGCCTTAATTTCGGAAGCCGAATCCGGCCGCACAAGGCCAAAAGATCCAGAGTTTTGCTACTGGATGAAGGAAAAATATTTCGATTTACAAAACAAGGAGTGACTTCTACCAAGATAAGTTGTCCCTTGTACTACCTCCCTATATTACTGATTTAAATCAGCAAACGACAAAATAATTAATACAAAAAAAAGATAAAATTGGATTAATATTCGAAAGGTGATTTCCTCCACATATAAAAATTTTAAAGGATATTTCTCTATGTTTTTTGGGGTTTTTTTGCAGAAGTGTAACAATCACCACCCTGTTTTTCATCCAGTAGTTTTCACTCCGTAACTTTTTCTCTTATCTTCAGTTTCCATTAAGGTGAAGGCGATGAGCACAGAGCGAAACCGAGGAGAAGGAAATGTATACGAACTAGCGGCGTTTATTGACTGTAGTCGTAAACAACGGGAGATATAACTTGTAAATCAAAAAAGGCCACGCCTTACCAAATAAGGATCATGCAAATCACTTAACTACTACGAGCACGAACGCCCTTCTTGTGGGTATGCACACTTACTCTGTAATGAAATTGAAATTTACAGAAGCTAAGAGATATGTGTTATGGTTTACCAACAGTGATAACGCCGCACGGACGCAACTATTGTAATAACACTATCTGCAGTGGTGTACCAGACCTCCCCCCCCGCAAAAAAATATCTTCGAGGCGCTTTTGCGAAAATATATTAGCATTCAATTACTGAAAATTTTTACTTTCATGTTATTAACTAAACTTCACGGGCGTTTTAATTAATAATTTTTTTTGGAACCTACAAGTATTTTTCATGAAACTTTATTGCGTGAAACATAAATGTGCACACTGTAATTTAAATGTTTGCCCTAGTTTTATACCGATACAAAATACTACAAAACACTTAAGCCAAAGTTAATAATACCATACAAATTTTATTCTTTTAGAGAACTAAGGCTCCAGTCTGTTTGAAACGCCTCACGATCACACACACAAAACATGCAACTGCTGTGTGACAGTGTCTAATGACTTCCATAAGTAAGGAAATAAATATGTAACAATTAAGTACTGTGGCACAAAAAACGTAAAATTACTTAAATTATTTACTCTTGATAAAAAAAACAAAAAAAAACACTGAAAATAATGCCACTATGTTTTGTATTTTGAAGAATGCGTAGTTATGTGCAAACAACAGCAATACATAACACCTCATCCTCATTGGTATAAAAATTTCATTCACTGAACTGATATTTTTTTCACATTCTCTTGTTAATATACATGCATGGGTATTATTGCCACGGCTGTGATCGGGACCGCAAATCTTCTGGAATAGCTTCTTTCCCATCATCCAATTTTTATAATATAATTAAAGCAACGAAAATGATATCTAAATATTTTACTTACTTACTGAAAAATAAACGCGAAAAGTACTTTTCTTTTTAATACTTCGTTCAAAGCTGCCTTAATTCCTAGCTGTTTCTTTAACCAGTTTCATATGAAGTTTCCGCAAAAAATTCTGTAAAAACTTTTTGCTGAGGCTAAAGGACCTCTTAGCAATGAGGCTCTCCCCTTCCGGCAATGCGGGGGTTGGGAGGACTATCAGTGCACCCCTAACTATCTGTGGTTAGAATTTCTGTTAGGCGAAAGATTTTCAAAATTAATGTTTTTACAAAATAAAACAAGACTAATGGTGCAGGCATTTACTTATTCTCTTGGTGATAAATAAATTCTGCGAACTTTCTGTGCGCGATTATACAATGCAACATTAGAACGTGGTGTAAAAGAATCTAAATTTTCCCTCGACCCAAAGCATAACCAATCCGAAGGAGCGGTCACAGCCGTAAACCAACTGCCCCAGTTGATGTGGGTTACTTCCTGATTCGCCTATTCTTGTTTGGCCTATTCCTGCTACGTCGAAAGTTAATGGGTTCCGCCATTTTAGGCGAGGAAAGAATTCTTGATTCGCCTATTCCTGTCTCACCTAAAACTTTCACCTGCTAGAGGGGAGAGATTCACCTGGAGCAAACTTCCTTTTTCCACTATTCTTGTTTCGCCTATTCCTGCTACGTCGAAAGTTAATGGGGCAAGAAAATGCTATTACATTATTTCGCATAAGCTTTGACGGAGTGATTTTAAAAAAAGGTACGCCTTTACCTGCCGTGTTTTTGTTTTTTTAATCGAAACACTAAATCTTTCGAGCGTAAAAAAAAAAAATGTCCGGTGGGCAAACGTCCGGACCCTGCATCAACATCCCTGTCTTTTACTCTTCTTTACCTTTCATTATCAAAGCTTTCTTGAATTCTGCCGTACACCCACGTAACCCCTCCCCCACCCCTCACTATAGTTTCTCACGATTTTGATTGGACGACACATTTAATACCTTAATCACGCTGACGACTGCTTTCTGTTTATTACTTTTTACTCAGCATTTGATGTCTCCTACATTAACGCACGAAAGATTTAGTGTTTCGATAAAAAATAAAAAAAAAAAAATCACGGAAGGTAAAGATGTATCTTTTTTTTTTTTTTAAATCACTCAAAGCTTATGCGAAATAATGTAATAATGTAATAGCATCCCTCCCCCTCCCTTTTTTTAAATTATAAATGTTTTGCACAACTTTGCTTTTCTACTTGGCTTTTTTTTTCGATTAAAGAAATAAAACTAGTTTCAAACTCTAGGGATAAACTAGCTTGCTTTTTTTTTTTTTTTTTTCACGGGAAAAATTGTCTTTTTTTTTTTACGCTCGAAAGATTTAGTGTTTCGATTAAAAAAAAAATCACGAGAGGTAAAGATGTATCTCTTTTTAAAATCACTCCGTCAAAGCTTAAGCGAAATAATGTAATAGCATTTTCTCGCCCCATTAACTTTCAACGTAGAAAGAATAGATGAATCAAGAAGTTTGTTCCAGGTGAATCCCTCCCCTCTAGTAGGTGAAAATTTTAGGCGAGACAGGAATAGGCGAATCAAGAATTCTTTCCTCGCCTAAAATGGCGGAACCCATTAACTTTCGACGTAGCAGGAATATGCGAATGCGGAAGACACTCCCTCTCCCACCATCCTCCCCGTTCGCTCCGTTGTATTATACACTGGCGGAAAGTGAAAAAAGAACACCAAGAAGGAGACGTCTGATACCAACGAAATTTATACGGCATAATAACGGAATACAGAGGATAACGTGATCAAAACATTATGGCAAAATACAGCTGTATTTGCTGGTAAACTGAAAAATAACATTTCCATGTAACATGGTTAGCACGAAGTTGAACCGCCATGAACTGCGTCACACTGTGCAATTCTGGCATGGAGTCTGTCGTACAGATGTTGGATGTAAGTTTGGGGTATTGAGTTTCAAGCATCCTCAACCTGGACGCGTAAATCGGGGATGGTCGTGGCTGGCCGTGGAGACCGGATAAGTCGTTGTCACATAAAATCTCACACGTGCTCAATGGGGGACAAATCCGGTGAACGTGCAGGCCGTGGAAGTTGTCTCACACCTTGAAGTGCATGTTGCGTTGCACGTGCCGTGTGTGGGCGTGCGTTATCTTGCTGGAAAACACCACGATGGACCGACCTTACAAATGGCACAACAACGGGCTGAATGATGTTGTTGATGTAGGAGGTGCTGTTTAAGGTACCCGGCACAAACACTAGTTGTGTACTGGAGTGATAGCTGATCGCACCCCACACCAGGAGACCAGGTGTAGGACCTGTGTGTCGCTGGCGGATGCAAGAATGGTGGAGACGCTCCCCTGTGCGTCTGCGAACACGCATACGGCCATCGGAGGCTCCCAAGCAGAATCTGCTTTCATCGCTGAACACGACAGATCGCCATTGCGTTCTCCAGTGCAGACGTTGGCGACATCACTGCAGCCGTTCCTGACGGTGGGCTGGAGTCAGAGGTACACATGCCAGAGGCACACGTGCACGTAGTCCTGCATCCAGTAGACGGTTGCGGATTGTTCGCACAGTCACCTCAGGTGCAACGGCAGCTCGGATTTGCGTCGCAGTGGATGTTCTGCTTGACAACGCCGCTCTTCTTATGCGTCGATCGGTCCGCTCATCAGTCCGTCTGTGACTCTCGCTTCCACGTCTTCTCGTGTGGGAATGTTCCTCGGACCATCTACGCCACCATCGTACCACCACCGATATTTCCCGTCCAATTCGCTCCGCAATACGACCACCCGGCCTCGCGGTGTCCGACTAGACGACCTCGCTCAAAGTTCGATAACTGCTGAAATCGTACACGTCTTCCATGTCCAGGCATTGCAGCTTCTTCAGGGTCTTCGCACGTGTCCGTACGCCGACGACTCATTACATTCACTTCGCCGTACTCCTTAAATACTACCGACGATACTTTGCATATTATGCCGTGCTGTGGCGTAAGCGCTCACCGGTTGGTCCCGAAATTAACATCACACCTACGTAAACTCGACACCATTAACATATGTAAATTTCATGATCGTCCACGCCAATTCCTTCTTGGTGTTCTTTTTTCACTTTCCGCCAGTGTATTTACTTTACAATTCACCGAAAATAATCCATAGTTTTTTTATTTTTTGGTATTGCCAATTGGCGCAACATTACGCGAGCTTCCTGAAATAACACCGAAGGGCCAGTTAGTTTCTTTTCCCCATACTGTGGAAATCACACAGACCTTATAAAATAAGATTCCCCTTATGCAATATATAACCTAAAGGCAAAACTAATTTACATATCAAAATAATATAAAACGTTAGAATAAATACTTTCCATGTGCAATTAAGACTATAATACTATCTAGTTATTACACCAATCCACACGTGCCTTCTCAATTACCGGTTCTCAGTCTGTCCCACTCAGGCAAGAGCTACACAGTTGTTATGTTGAATATTAAATTGCAACTCAGTAAATGGCGTGTTGCTAGCAGGTAGCCGGAACAGAAACACTTACGATCCCCATGCAAATAAGAGAGTTCAAAAATGTGTCTTTCTTCCTGCAATGTCATGCAGCTTTCATTTTGGGAAATCAAAGGACTTATTCGTAAATACTGTTAGAAATGTGGAAAGGCTGTGTCAATAATGTGACTAGCATACATACTGTGTCATACGCTACAAAGAAACCGGCAGAAACCATCTGCTAGAAAAAAAAAAAAAAAGTTTTTATTTGGCGCAAACACGCTTGGTTGTCTGAAAATGTTTTTTCACATCACCAGAACGCTCGACTTCATCCTGCAACTACAAGCAAAGAAAGGATTCAAAATCTGAAACTATTTCTCATCAAATCTTACAAATGATTAAAAATCACCATGTTTGGTCATCTGAATAAAATACTCTGTGGATGTCGACTTTCACCAGACAGGATCAAAAAGTGGTGGTCCACACTTGGCTCCAGAAACAATGATAGGCAACGACTTCAGGTAAACATATTGATCTGATACGGGCCGAGCTGGGTTAATCATCCCACCGCTCGCCACCAATTGATCAGATCTACCGTGGGTAGTTATCCCACCGTTGGCCACCAATTGATCAGAACGTGCCGAGCGGTATAAGTATATTTCTTCACTGATCACTTTCGACGGAGTTCTTGGCGCGAAAACTGTATTATATGGGCATACACTTAAACAATTTGAACCAATCACCTGCGTACACATAAATAACGTGTTCTATGACTGCGCTGATTACCTAAACAAATATTTAATTGGCTATAAAAAAAAACATAACAATGGCAAACATACGAATAAAATTTAGCTGTCTTCTGAACATAAGTATTGGGTCAACTTTGACCTAATTCAGTTCCCGCGAGATAGTTTTAATGAACTTAAATTCCACAGTTCAGTCTTACTATTTCTCAGTCCAGTTCTTGAAATACATTAGTTCAGTTCTTGAAATATATTAGTTCAGTTCCTCAACTAACTGCGTAGCAGATGTAACAATAAAAACAAAACGTTTCTACTTACATGGATGCTGTCCAGAATAAATCCAAATTGTGATTGCACTAGTAAAGTAAAACACACCTTCCTTTTTTTTTTTTTTTTTACATGGAAGATTTCATTGCAGGAGCTGCGTCCCCTGGGCGCTACCGTACTCACACACACACACACACACACACACACATCCAGGCGTTTGTTGAGGGAGCCTCGCTTCGTCTCGTGGTAAGCGCGACTCTTCACTTCCTCCTCCACAGTAGGAGATGAATGGGGGATGATGATTCCACACTGCAGTGCTTGGCATTCGAACCCGACTTCGCTTGGCTTCGCTTCTCATTGGAATGACCACTGTCCACTAGCAGACTTCTTAATTCCTCTAACTTTGCTTTCATTGGGCCAACCAGTCGCTAATTTCCATTAGGCTCCCAGGCTCGAGTTGTGGTCTCCATTTCTTACCAAATGCATGGAGTTTCGCTTTTCAGTGCCCAATTCATATAGCAGATCCAAGGCATCCAATCCAGCCTTTCACATCGGAGAGCGTACAGACAACTAAACTTTCTTCCTTATTTTCACGCTAAATGCGAAATCTTATTTTTCGGCACGGACCACACAGAGAGCAATTGTTCCCGAAAATGCCCCAAACAATCGACGAATTAACGATTATTCGCTAAACCTTTTGTCCCCCATCTTCACTCATTTACTCAAGTGGCCCCTCTTCGAAATGTACCCCGTTTAAACTGGCCGTCAGCTGCAACCTGATATTTACGACCTAACAGAGCTATTCTGAGACCACCCAGCCAGAGGGAGAATTCTTTGCCTCCTTTCTTTCCAATCCCCCAGATAAAACTTTATCTGCTGTTTACACTTTTAAACTCCAATCAAGCCTCGAACATACTTAATACTTAATTAATTTCATTCATCCACCACGCCCATTAATTACTAAATTAATGGCGGGGCTGGGTCGTAACAATATATTGCCGATTGGTTTAGCAAGAATTTAGAAAAGCACAGGGACGACGTTAAACAATATTAAAAAGACTGAACAAATTACTTCACTAATTTTAATAACAAATAACCTTTATTTATTTTACATTTAAGCTTGTACATATGTGTGCATTGTGGGCGCTGCAAAAAGTGAGTTTTTGGTAAACTTTGCATTGTACCGATGAAATACATTGGCCATCTGTCCAGTGACTACAATGATAGATGAACTACAACTGGCTGCAAGAAAGATCTGACACTACACAAATACTCTTTTGTTTGTGAGTGAACCAAGTCTCCTGTTGCGACAGCATCGCCAAAAATCCAACAAGCCAAAATAAAACTTCAGTTCAAGAAGGACATTCTTTACCTAGGTTAGTGTTGGCACCTAAGCAACACGAGTTGCATCTCGGTGTTACGCTATCCCATATCATGCAAAATCACACAACCAAAGGGATGGAGAACTTAATGTCCATCCTACTAGTACGTATGAAATGGACATCCCCTATTAACTCCAAGTATGATATCTTAATTAAGCAAACTAAAAAACATACTGATCCGAGCAAATATTCTTCATAACAATTGCATTATTAGAATTTAAAAGATACATTGCTATGTTAGGATTATCACAAAAAATTTAAGTCCGAAACACATACCGGAAAAATTCGAATTCAATTTTTTAAAATGTGCATAAATAAATAACCTTAAAAAAACTGGAACTGATTTTTTAATATTTTTTCAAACTATACCAAAATGACAACAATTTATGGATTTACAAAGAATATTTCATTTTTTTATATTTAGAAATGATTTATTGAGTTATATGTGCATATGAGGAAAGACCAAAACAAAATATTGTTCTCAAAAGAAAAATATACTCTAAAAAATAAAACGATCGCAAGGTAACGGAAAACAATTTTCAACATCTGTAACCCAGTCATCCCCACATCTACTAAGGAGTTTTATTACATTTGTATAGATGGGTGATTCTTTCTAGACCTCGCTCAAGCTGGGAGATTGTAAAATTATTTTTAACAATAAATAAATATAGATCGCTTCAAAAGCAGTTTCCAAAAGTAGCAAACAGAATGGAAACATGTTCAGAGATGGGTGCAGTTGTCAAATCAAAATCTTCGAAAAGTACGACTGTGCATGCCGAAGACGCCTCGTTTTTAGTGAAATTACAAAAGATAACAGATGGAGTATTTTCAAGCAAATTTTCATCTCCAAGCACACGTTGCGAGGGTACATAGCGACCTGAAAATAACATCATAGACAAAACGTTGCGAAAAAACACACTAACCTGACGGAAATGAACTTCGTTTACGGGAAGATACATTCAGTAATTCGTGAAACGTTTTAAATGAAATTTTACATTGCAAAAGTTGTAGGACTCCTTGAAACAAAATACAGGAACAGTGAGTGATGCACCTAAGAATGTTTTTGGTAGGGGGAGGGGAGCAAAACACACCTTCATTAAGAAACTCTCCCACACACGCCGAGAAGATAAAGTCGATAATAAATCACTTTGTCACTCCAAGACATATACGAATGTTCACAATATACACTGACGGAAAAAAAAAAAATCCCAACACCAAGAAGGGGTTGCGTTAGATAAACGACAGTTGGTAGGCGGTGAGAGTACATCTGTAAGATGACGTCTATGCAAATTTCGCGCTCTGCGCATACGTGTAGGGCTAGTAGCGCCCCTCGGAACATGCAAAGCAGGTTTGCTGTAAATACGCGCTGTAACGTTCGTGAGCGTTAGTTACCGTTGAGATTCGACTTAGGGTGTTGATGTTAGTCAATAATGCCTTTAAGAAGACGAAGAAGCCATTATCAACAGCTCACGGAGTTTGAACGAGGTCGTGTAATAGGGCTACGAGAAGGTGGAATTTCTTTCCGCAATATTGCAGAACGACTTGGCAGGAATGTAGCCACTGTGCATGATTGTTGGCAGCGGTGGTCAAGGGAAGGTGCTGCCTCAAGAAGACCGGGTTCCGGCCGGCCACGTGGCACTACTGAGAGGGAAGACCGCCGTGTACGGCGTATGGCCGTGGCGCATCGTACCGCGTCTGCGGCAGCAATTCGAGCTGCAGTTACCACCACAGTGACACAACGAACTGTTACAAATCGGTTACTTGAAGGACAGCTCCGAGCCAGACGCCCTGTAGCGTGTATTGCACTTACTCCAAACCCCTGCCGTTTGCGACGTCAGTGGTGTCAAGCTAGTGCTCATTGTAGGACGGAGAGGAGATCTGTTGTCTTTTCTGATGAAAGCCGGTTCTGCCTGGGTGCCAGTGGTGGCCGTGTGTTGGTTAGGAGACCAGGTGAGCGCCTGCAACCAACCTGTCTGCGGCCGAGACACACTGGACCTACACCTGGAGTTATGGTCTGGGGAGCAATTTCCTATGACAGCAGGAGCACTCTCGTGGTTATCCCACGCACCCTGACAGCACAGTTGTACGTCGGTCTGGTGATTCAATCTGTTGTGCTGCTATTCATGAACAGCATTCCAGGGGGTGTTTTCCAACAAGATAACGCTCGTCCGCATACCGCTGTTGTAACCCAACATGCTCTACAGAGTGTCGACATGTTGCCGTGGCCTGCTAGATCACCAGATCTTTCACCAATCGAGCACGTATGGGACATCATTGGACGACAACTCCAGCGTCACCCCCAACCAGCATTAACCGTCCCTGTATTGACCGACCAAGTGCAACAGGCATGGAACTCCATCCCACAAACTGACATCCAGCACCTGTATGACACAATGCATGAACGTTTGCGTGCTTGCATTCAACATTCTGGCGGTTACACCGGTTATTAATGTACCAGCATTTCACATTTAAAATGGCTCTTCTCGCGCTTACAATAAGCTGTGATCTTGAAACCTTAATCGATTAAATATGTTACCTATACAAATGTATTGCCGCCATTTCATTCCTCTACAACTATTTTTTCGTGGTGTTGGGATTTTTTTCCCGTCAGTGTATGTATTAATTAAGTCAGTCCTTCACTCCACGGCAACACAATTTTTCGAAGTTTAGTTGTTCTGCTCCCCTTCCATACAACAGTGCTGTGGGGCGAAACCGAACAAAAAAACAAATAAATACATGAAATGAACACCTGAGGGTGTGGGGGAAGTTATACTGGAATAGTCCGTTAGTGCCAACCACGGAGGCGTAGCAATGACCGCAACGATAGGGAATATTTAGGAGTAATTTCTCAGTGAAAGGCATTTTTTATCAGTTTAAGAAACCCACAACAAATCGCCCCGAATGCCATTTCGAATACTGGAGAAATCAGTTCAAAACAACTACGGTGGGTTTTTTTTACTATTTTTGGCTAAAGCTGTGGTCATCTGTAAAACGCAGAAGAGATCATGCATCGTTAGGTTTCCTCCTTCGCCACTGATATAAAATTTCCGCATTTTCGATACATTTCGACGAATTTTGCACTTGTTCACCCGTTTTTGACGAAAATGCTATTTCATAAAATGTGTACATCTCCTGTCCGTCAATATAACTGAAAAAAAAAAAAAATTATCAGGCAAAGTATTTGCCGTTTTCGAAGACTGAGACAAAGTGTAACACACACGTAGTAGAAAAGCAATTTATTCATCACAATAATTACCATGGGCATGAACAACGTTTTGCCAACGTGTTAACAAACTTATACATATATACCCCTGCAATAAAATGCCAGGTCATGGGAAGAGAAAAAAGTTTTGGAGGACAGCGTGCAACTTATCAAAGGTGAAGAAGTCGCGTCCACGCAAATGATTGTCGAATGAAGGAAACAAATGATAGTCTGAAGGAGAAATATCTCGTGAGTAAGCTGGAGGACATAAAAGCTTCCACCCAAGTTCTTTGATAGTGTTTCCGGTCAATGAAGCGGAGTGGGCAGAAGCGTTATCTTGTAGGAGCAGAACTCTCTTTCTGTTGACCAGTGCTGCTTCCTTCGTTTTCAGGTCCTCACACACACACATTTAGGTTGTTCACAGTACACTGCAGCGGTGATCGTTTGGCCGCGTTGCAAGAGTTCATAATGAACAACACCACGTGCTGGTCTACCATACACACAGCATAACTCTACATGGATGCAGTGCTTGCTTCGATGTGAGAGGAATTGAGTCGCTGGTGGAAAACCAATGTCTGGAACGTTTTGGCGTGCTGAACTGGACCCACTTCTCATCACATGTGAGTACCCTATCCAAAAATGGTTCCTTGTCATAGCGAGAAAGCAATGCAAGACAAGCAGAGACACGTTGTTGTTTGTTCACTGCAGACAATTCATGGGGGACCCACTTTGACAATTTGTATGCCTTACCTATTGCATGAAGATATCTTTCAACGGTTTCATCATTAAAACCAAATAAATGGACTAGTTCCGGTTATTTGTCGTTAGTGGCTACTGTCCTGTTCAATAGCAACTTTCAGGGCTTCTGTGTCAAAGCTGACAGGACAACCACTCCGGGACTTTTCTTGAAGAGATTCATCTTAGTCTGTGAACTTTGGAAACCAATTCCCAGTTGTGCGCTCCTTCACAGCGTTTGCCTCGAATGCTAAGCAAATGCAATGAGTTGTTTCTGCAACAGATGAACCGAGTTTAAATTCGTATAACAAACACCCACGAATAATCTCCACTGATACCGCCACTGTAATCGCACGTCTTTCCACTACCAAACTGCTTACTGATCTGATTCATATCATACCGCGGGCGGATCTCCATCTCTCCATCACTGCAAAGTGTTTCTTTTGTTCCCTCGAAAAACGGCAAATGCTTTCGTGGTTACCTGGTAGTATCGTATCCTCCCCACCCTTCCAATATAATACAAGATCAAGTTGAACGAAAAATTGGGGGGGGGGGGAGAGAATGAGGAGAATTACAGACAGTAATAGACACTCGCGAATTTGGTTGGAGGGAGAACCGAAACAACCGGGCCCAGGAATCAAAATTACTGAAATGAAGGAACGACAGTAATTCGAGATGCAGCATCAGCATCTTAAGTTCAAGGAAGAAGTGTCAAGAAAGGGGCAACTTATGTTTCCTTATAAAATAGCAGGTGAACCTCACAGCTACTATGAGCAACTAATGAAATCAGCAGAACACAGCGTAACTGAGATTCTAGTTGAAAACTATAAATTCATACAACTGAAGAAGTTGAAACAGAAGTATCGTGCAACGCTGATCGACCGAGAACCCGTTCTGGGCAAGATACCTACGGGTTTTTGACAGCTGCAGGAAGCATTTTCTTATTTGATTTGATTTTTACTCACCGCGCAAAAAAAAAAAAAACATAAAACCGATTAAGTGGATAGTATATGCTTACGTAGCGAAATAAATACCGAAATATACATATAACCTTATTCACCACAGAATACAAGGTTGGATTAGAGCGATAAACAATTATAGTTTATACGTAATGAGTTATGGGAGAGAAAATCCCCGATTATACATTGTAAATGATGAAAGAAAGAGAAAGAATGATAAACAAGAAACTAATTCTCGTTTGTTTGTTTTTTAGCATTATTGGTACCTCACACCTAAAATAAACTACTACTGCGTCCGCTCGCTGTTCCGCAGGAAGTACGCAAACACGAGATAAGCAGTTTCTCAACTTCAGAACGAAAATCGGCGACGTTTTAAATTGTTTCCAATAAACAGATGGCACTATTTCATATCAAACTACTATACTTTCCATCTACAATAAAATAATTGGAGCATCATTTTACCCAAAACAAAACAAAAATTACGAGCACCTATCTTATAAATAATCTATATATTTAAAACACAAGGCCGTTTCTTTCTACAATCTGCCAGCGCCACCAACTAGAGCGATTTTCATGATTTTTTTAAATGAAAACTACTGGCCCACAGATTTGTCATCGCTAATTTTTATTGTCTCAAGTATCTTTATTTTTTTTTTATGTCACCATGGCGTTTTCTTTGTACAAACCGTCGTTCGTTATTCTGGCGTTTGTTCTAGCTTCAGTACTTACAGCGCCATGCCTTTCTGCGGTGGTCGGACTTCGAACTAAGCCCTCCGCTATCAACTAAGTAGTTCTAATTATCCGAATCGGTTCAGTAGTTTTACCGTATATTATGGTGAACTACTTTCTTTTACGTTGGGTGTGATCAGGTTGCATGTAAACAAAGCGGAACGATACACGAGAAATCGGGAACTATTTGAAAGCGATCTAATTCGGTAGTATAGCCAAAAATAATAAAAAATAATAATAAATAAATAAACGAAATAGCCTATGTCCACCGGAAAGAAATAAGCTTCCCAACGGTGAAAGAATTATCCAAATCGGTTCAGTAGTTTTCGAGATTAACTCAAACACACAAACAAACATTTTCTCTTCATATATTAGTATAGATTATATAATTAATGATACAAAAAAAATTGTTAAAACCAAACTGGCAAAATCAAACACATTTTTAACCCCACTGTATACATAAATAAGATTCTTAATGCTGTCGAGACACGATTAATAATGGAAATAATCGCAACTTTAAAAGACGATACTTTTATTCACAATTAAAACCAGCTAAAAAACAAAGCTGGTTTTAATTGTAAAGAATAGTATCGTCTTTTAAAGTTGCAATTCTTTCTATCATTAATCGTGTCTCGACAGCATTAAAAATCTTATTTATGTTTCAACCGGCACGAATTTGAAAAAAAAAGCCTTGGACCCCGTTGTGTAGTTATCTAGACACGATATCATTTCGGGTCACTGAAAGAACACCGCAATACTTCAATGTAAGCCAGTCAACGACGGGTAAGCACAAGTTTATACAATAATGAGGAACGTCATCGTTAAATTCGTATACAAGCAGTTGGAAAAATTAAAAGCTAATGGGAATATTACGAAAATTTTGTTGTTGGTGACCCATCATGTACACTGCCGATTAATAATTCAACCATTTATTACAGTTATGCATTTTAGTACGATTCGTGTTATATGACAAGAAAAAATTTCAGCCACAGCTTTTTCAACCGTGCATGGCACGGGTTACGGACTAGTAAAAATTTATGAGACATAAATCCATTCATTGTCCATATACATTCCACAACAGTAAAATGATTTATGTTCTTGGTTCCCTCTTTCAAATGCTGTCACAGTTTTTCCCACGTTTTCGCTCCCTACAAACACGGATTTAAATTGAAAACAAGGAAAATATGGGATAGGATGACAGATAATTTTCAACGTTTTTACTGCCCCTGATCAAACCGGCATTAATTAAAAACTAAACACCCATTCCTAAAACAGAAAAGAGACAGATTATGCTCTGGGGTTTTCAATGAATTAAGAAGCGCCGACAACCACCTTCAAAACATGAAGAAAATAACCTACTGTACGAGAAATAAGATACAAAAACGTCGAATACAAACACGAAAGCGGGTGAAAAGCAGAAAACCGGTTGTTTCAGTAAGAATTTCATTTTCCTTCATCCTGCTTGAAACGCTGCACAGAGAAAGTAAGAGGTAAGTGAAGCAGAAGGGAAAACCACGAAATTTGATAATAATGGCCATCGCTTTTCATGCTTAATTTTACCACGTATTTTGGCATCCGCAACTTCCGTTTGTGGGTACTACTTCCATATTCTGCAGTGACATATAACTGTAATCTTAAGATATTTTACGACGAAAAACAAAGTATATGAGAGAAAAAAAGATTGCGTCACCGGACTGACGAAAAACAAATTCTTTACATTTATTTACCTGTAAACCTTAAGCTACCTGTAACATTATCAATGACATCAGCAATTATCAATCGTAGTGTTTCACTTTCGTTAATGCTTTTTTTTTCAATTTTAATTTTTTTTATTTTTATTTATTGATTTAATTTGAAACCATACACCTTTTATGCGAAGAAACTACGTTGAATAAAAAAAGGTATGAACTCAACGAAATCTATACAAAGAATCTTAATTTAACAACCGTTTCTCAAACACAAGAACCTCAAGGCCTAAACAAATAAGATTGGTTTCAACATACCCATAATCTATCAATCTTAATTTAAGATATGTTCTTCAAATTGCGAGAACATAGAATTTCAAGAAAATAAGACTGGTTTTGCATACCAAAGATTTATCGCCAACTCGGTGAAAAGGGGTTAAATTCTGTAGGTCTGGAAAGACTAATTAAGAAAAAGGGAAATGGCAAATACTTCTCCCTCATGAAAAGTAACGCCGAAATCTTACACTTCTGTTCAGCAATCCGATAAATAACAAATTGTAGGTACCAAAAACAGACTTCAGTGTTTTTCCTAACCCGTTTTCATCCTGAGTAGAACAGACGTAACTTTTTATAACTAAGCTTTCAATTAATGCATAGACACCCTGCAAGTTGTTTTCCGTAATTTTCAGCACACAGCGGCAAATTTGGGTATCTAGCATGGCAACGAATTCCAGTCTGTCACATCAATTATTACAAAAAAAAAAAAAAAAAAAAAAAAGGGAAAAAACACATTAAACAATAATTTGCTAGTAATAAAATTAAAAATGCTGTCTACAGGAAAAATCCAAATGATTACCTTCAGTAATTCCTTACGTTTCTACTACATCTGATGATGATGATCCCGCCGCGGGATTGAAAGGACCTAATGTACTTTTAACTTATTATTACGTGTGATATGTGTCTTCTTTTATAAATCACCGTTTTATCATCATTTTATCGTGCAATAAACGGCTCAAATCTTCAATTCTCTTTGCAATTGTGCACAACATTTCATATTTAGTATTACCCTTAGGTATCTCTTTCTCGGTATCTCTTTCTCTCTCTCTCTCTCTCTCTCTCTCTCTCTCTCTCTCTCTCTTAGTGCCATCAGATTTTGGCAGAGTTGGAATCAACTCCTCCTATATAGCGCATTTTACTGAAGAAGTGAACTGTAGACTTACCCTGTGTTTTAAGTTTTTAAGTTTGTAGTTCACAGTTTGTATAGCTAAATAGTTTCGATGCTCATTCTTCCCTGACTTTATAATCTCATCCATGATGCTGAAAGAACTTTCAGGCTGTGCACCATGTATGCATAAGAAAACAGCTTTCACTATTTTAGATAAATGGTGTAACTCTGAGAATACGAATACTTTTGAATACCATGCATCAATCTTCCAACTTCGTCAGTTCTACCGGAAAGTCTTCCCTCCCTTATCAAGCTAAAATGCAAACATTTATGGAGGGAAATAATATTTAACAACAATACAGGCCGGTGAAAACTTCGCAAACAAAAAAGAAATTACGATAACGGGAGAAATTAGCGCTCTGTCCGACTTCCGTTTTTGCATTTTTTTTTCTCCATTTTCAAGCAGAAATACATATATTTATAGAATAAAATGATACTTAACAACAATAGCGGACAGAATGAACATCGCGAGAAACAGAATTTAAAAATTACGAGAGCATTTTCACTTCGTCTAACTTCGGTTTTAGAGATTATTGCCTATATTGTCAAGCTGAAATACAAACATTTATGCAAAAAATATTTAACAACAATATTGGGCAGCGGCAACATCGCAAGTAAAAGAAATAAGATTTACGGGATAAGACTTCACTCCATCTAACTTCCGTTTTCGAATTTTTGAAAGACAGAATTACGTTTTTCCGATGCAAAACTACTAACCCCCCTAATTTCAGCCAGTGTAGCATCGACTTAGACAATGGCACCCAAATGGTGACTAAAAAGCAGAAAAATCAAAATAGTTTCCGCAATTTCATGGTCATATACGTACTAGTTCGCATCTATGAATTAATTATTACTTCACCTTAAAGTTGTCTTTTCAAAAGAGATTACATCCCATTTCAGTAATTCATCCAGAAGCACGATTCTGAAAGCTCACACAAATAAAACAGTTCCAGAAAACACGAATGCTCAATGCTATGCATGTACGCTTAAAGGCTCAATTAATCAACTCATATAAAAATTGAACATTTTACCCATTTCAACCGAAATCTTACACATGCACGATAAAGAAATTCACCTAACTTCATGCTTCCACATTACAATAAATTTATGTACATACAAAGTGGTGAAAATTTTGGAGAGGTTCTCAAAAATTTTCTACAGTTCTCAAGTTCATGAATGCAATAAGGGATTACACCATACAATACAAATTTCGAAGATGACAATCCGTTTTTTGGTGTAAATCTGGCTTACCATCCTTGTCATATTTACACTAAAAAAACGGATTGTCATCTTCGAAATTTGAAGTTCAAATCATTTTTTTATTTCTTTTTTATTTCTTTTCGGAAACTCTCGAAAAAATATTTAAAAAATCATTGCCGTTCCGAATACATTTCCCCAATAGTGATAAAACTTAACCACCAGGAACAGAGTATATATAACAGCAGTTTACAACCACAAGTACAATAATTCTTCGCATAAAGATGTTGCGTCTCAGAGATTTGCAAGTTAAGCGCTTCATTTGACACTAATTTCCCCCACCAGACATAATGGTAAACGTGGTAGAGGAGTTTTTGGAAGTCATTTTGCACTTTTATTTCGTTCGAATTTTCAGGCTCAGAGCATAAGCATTTTTGTCTAAATATACGGGTTAACACGCTTGTACGTGTGTGTTGGTATGTTCTTAGCACGGAAGTAACGCATTTTGTGTTTATGAGTATGTATGTACCTGCTTGAATGTCTTTAATATGCGTATGTACTGGGTTAATTTCCTTATTAATTGTGATTTAATTTCCTTATTAGTTGTGATTGGCAAAGGTGTTTGAAATTAAGTAAAAGTATCAATATAAATACATTCTTGGCCAAAAAACCAAAACGAAAAACGAAGCACCAAGAAAAAGTCGTTCGATCCTGATGAAACTCTGTATCTAAGTACTTTCGAACCGAATATGCAAATGAATAAAAAATAATAACGACCAATGACTAAATAGTGGTCCGCCACAGCGCATGAGAACCGTGCATCGAGAAGAGTATATCATGAGCAAAGCTCGCTCGCAGGGACAATGGTAACAGCGGATTGTGGGTGCATTATTAACCTCCACGGACTGTGAGGATGCCTCGACGTCGGATCCGTGCACAATAGAGCAGTTGAGCGAGTTTGAGAGAGGACGTCTAATTGGGCTGAGAGGCAGGTTGGTTAAGTCGCCGTAGCACCAGGCATTTGGGTCGGAGCGACGCGGTAATCGGACGATGATGGCGCCAACGGGTCGAGGAGGGCACAACCCAGCGGCACGCGGACAGTGAACGGCCGAGGGCAAAGACAGAATGTGAGGATCGAGCGATTGCGACAGCTGCACGAACAGAACCGAATTCGTCGCTTTCAATCATTTGTGGCCCTGTTGCGTCGTCTACAGGTACGAAAGTGTCCATCCGGACCGTTGCCAGACTTGTGGCATAGGAACTACATTCGAGGAGGCCTCTCCGCCGCCTACCACTGACCAGCGAGCATCGCCGGCACCAGTTGCGGTGATGTCGGGCCTGATCAGCGTAAGATAGTGCCCAGCGGCGTGGTGTTGTCTTCAGTTATGAGTCATGGTTCGCACTTGACGGCGATGACTAGCGCATAAGTGTCTGGAGACGAGCCGGCCATTGCACGGATCCTGCCTTTACAGTGAAACGACACACGGCGCGCACACCGGGAGTGACTGTCTGGGGAGCCATTTCCTACGATAGCCGGACACCATTGGTAATCCTCCGTATCACCATCACGACTCAACGGTACGTCGACGACATTCTACGACCTGTTGTGTTGCCATTCCCGTCGCAGCATCAATGAGCAATTTTTCAACAGAATAATGCCCAGCCACACACGGCATGGCTCTCCTAGGCCTACCTCCGTAATGTCGACACCCTTCCATGGCCGGCCCGATCGCCGGCCTCTCACCGATCGAACATGTTTCGGACATGATGGAACGCATACGCCCATCCCGAAATGTCGGCGAACTGGCCCGCAATTTGAACACCATCTGGCATGCTATACCTCAGAACAGTATCCGTGAACTGTATGCGTCTATGCTACGTCAGGTATCCGCTTGTGCCCGATCCAGATGTGACGCTCAACGTACTGACTGTTCCACTCGTATTGCTGTTTTGTCCGAATAAATGGCCCAAATGCTCTGGAATTGCAATTTTTTCCTTTCCTATACATGTACATTGCATATACCAATTTTCATCTCGATTGGATTATTCCTTTTGGGTGCTTCAGTATGTTTTTGTTTTTTGTTTTGTTTTGTTGTTGTTTTGGCAAAGAGAATAAAAATGAAAAATACAAAGAACGAAATATATACTGAAGTAGTTGGTTGCTGCAATGAAAAGACATGTATATACTGAAGTAGTTGGTTGCTGCAATGAAAAGACAAATATATACTGAAGTAGTTGGTTGCTGCAATGAGTCGACAATTTGGAGCAAATATGAAAACTTCTATAGTAAAAATGGAAACTTAACAATGGGCTAGGGTGCATCAGGATCACCAGTTGTTGCTTTGAAAAGTCAAATGTACTGTGAATGGTGTAGTTCCCATACAGTCTCCACCCAATTACAGGGCTGGTGCACGTAATGTAAAAAATATTCCTTAAATAATAATTCTCGTCACTGCGAAAACACATTAATAATGTAGGAGCAGGCTGTGCGCGGAAATACTATAATTCAAAGAATAGATAGTCATGTAAAAAATCCTTAACAGTAATAAACAACAAACCAACTTCAAATCGAACACAAAGAAAGCGCTTAACATCTAGTGGACTCTAAAAATATAAATGCTGGAAACGTCAATCAGTGATGCAGCATCCACAGCTTGCCTTAATTCAGACGTAATGGCTGCCAAGCGCACACTATGCGTATGCAAGAAAAGGCAAGATTATATTAGCGAACAAGACGCCATTGTTTTTGTTGGAGAGGAAGGATCTGCAATGCGCATAGGTCTGCTTAAAGAAAGAAATCGTCCATAAAAATCACACTACGGTCACAAATTCAGAACAAGAGATAAATCGTCTTTAAGTAGATCTTATGCCGACAAGAAATTCTCAATTGTTATTTTCTACATAAATATTTTCAATGGATTTTCTCCGTTATTAGAAACAACGACAACGTCAGAAAGGTCACTGATAATCCTCCGTAAATTTTAGTTGTGGAGTCTCGTACTCTAAAATTACGGGGAGGAAACGAGTTGAACTGCCACATCATAATGTGGGCAAACGATATGTTTAAATTTAAATTTTACACGAGACGAAGCAAAACGGGCTGACATCTCGTGTAAAAATGCCTGACGGGGATGTGGCTTCTTCAACATTTTCCTCCATCAATCACTAAGACAGTACCCACGTAATTTAGCACTGAGACGTACTTTATACAACCTGTAAATCTCACACCCACCACGAGACTCTCTTCAACGAAATATGCATCCCTTCCCCCAATCATCAAAATCTTGATGATTCACCTACTAATACGAACTGGTAACCGGTGAATTCCCCCACCGGAAAATTCCCCTACATTCGGTAAATTGCCCCACATTGGAAAACTGCCCCATAGGAAAATTCCCCCACGGAAATCTCCCCACCTTTTTCAGTCAGGGACCGTGCACAAATTGAATTTTACACAAAAGGTCGAATGTGGGGAGATTTCCGGTTCACCAATTCCATTTTCAAGCACTTCAAATCGAACAACAGTCTTACTAAGTAGCACAAATATGTGGGCAAATTTCCGGGTTCGACATTTCGATTTTTACTGCAATTTACAGGTGTTTTGCAAGTAATATTGCCATGTGGGGGAAATTTCCGGGTTCGACATTTGGATTTTTAACTCAGTGTATACACTGCTGGCGATTAAAACAGCAACACCAAGAAGGAAGCATCCAACGGACCTGAAATGTTGCATAGCGCAAGCATATGAGTAGCAGCGCAGATGCAAATTATTTGCGCCAGTAACGCCACCAAGAAGAAGCATAAGAGGGAAGATTAGAGAGCTGGTTTTCCATAGTAGCCGCGGATGGCTTAGTGGTTAGCGAGTCAGACTGTCAATGGAGAGTCCCCAGGTTCAAACCTGGGCTGATATTCCAGAGATGGTGTGATTTGCCAACAATCGCTGAATATCCGTCGTGCATCGGACGAGTACGTTAAGTGACGGTCCCCGGATTGGACCCCCGGTTACGTTGGGTATCCATTCCTACTCCCCCTCACTTTCTCTCACCCCTCTATGAGCAACATCGTACTTGTACGATGGCGTCATCTACTGTGCTTTGTCTCACTTACAAACTGTTCTGTCAAAGTCGCTAGACTTGCTCTCACTCCTTCCGTTTCTGTACCCTACACACAAGGCGGACCCACTGTAGGTGGTTTGGGCATAAACCTTCACTGTGGACGGAAGTCCTACATGAAAATGCCTGGCTGTCTCTCTGGTTTTCTACAGTGGAATTGTGTCAGCCAGAGGTTTTTTTTCCCGCAGAAGGTCTCAGGATGCCTCGTGTAAGAAGACAGAACACTTCCTAGCACGTGTCGGAATTCGATCACGGCAGAATCGTAGAGTACCGAACTGTGGATTATCGTGCCGCAAATCTGGTACTAGCGTTGGGCGAAATCCGACCACTGTGATAAGAATTTGGAATCGATGGGTCCAGGAGGGAGCGACGGGAAGGATCACAACGGCCGAGAGGACAGATATGTTGTGCCCTTAAGGATCGAACTAGCCTAGCTCACGAATTAGGGTCTGTGGCACGACTACAAGTATCCAGACGTACGGTTCGACGTCGTTTGCACGGCGCCCATTGCGGCACCTACCTTTAACTCTACAGCACAGGCGTTTGAAGAACCAATGGTGCGCTGAGTGACGAAGATCGACGCGGGAATGGCATGACATCGTTTTTTCAGACGAATCCCGCTTTTGCCGTATCCGTGGAGACCGGCTCCTCGAGTCTTGCATTTTGCAGCGTCATACCGGCCCAGCACCTGGAGTAATTGTATGTGGTGCCATTGGATATGCATCCCGCACGCGTCTAGTATGCATAGACGGAAATTTGAACAGCCACCGTTACATCTCAGAGGTGTTAGAGCCTGTGATTGTTGTTCCATATGTACAGGGTCTCCGGGTGGTCACCTACCAACAAGACAATGCGCGACAGCACGTCGCAGGCAACGTCCGACATTTCCTTGACGCCCAGCATGTTCCACTACACCCTTGGCCGGCGCGATCACCAGAGCTTTCGCCTATTGAAAACGTCTCGTCCCTGGTCGTGGAGTGAGTGGCCCGACAACGACCACTGGCAACTACAGTAGATGAACTCTGGCACAGAATTGAAGCCTCATGGAATGCAATACCAAAAGGTGACATCCAGAGTCTCTTCGACTCTATGCCGAACCGTCTGGCAGCGGTTATTCATGCCCATGGTGGATACTCTCTGTACTGAGTTCAGTACGTTCTATGCATCCGATTTACCTCAAATTTTAATCACTTCATCCTTGTACTATAAGTATAAATAAACTCAGTTTGGCTATCTTATCTTTTGGCCTTCTTGGTGTTGCTATTTTAATGGCCAGCAGTGTATATACTGAGTTAAAAGTCCAAATGCCGAACTCGGAAATTTGCCCCCACACATTTATGGTACTTGTAAGGCTGTCGTTTGATTTGAAGTGCTTAAAAATGGAATTGGTGAACCAGGAAATCTCCCCATATTCTATGTTTTGGGTAAAATTCAATTTGTGCACGGTTCCTGGCTGAAAAAGGTGGGAGAGATTTCCGTGGGGGAATTTTCCTATGGGGCAGTTTTCCAATGTGGGGCAATTTACCGAATGTAGGGGAATTTTCCGGTGGGGGGATTTACCGATATTCATACGAACCACCACTAAACTGAAACAGGCCAACCGTGAGAAGACATATTTGGACTGCACACAGGAAATCAACAAGTTAAAAAAGTGTATTTTTAGTTCAAGTGTGGTTTAATAAATGGAGTTTCAGAAAAGCAAGGGCAATGAACGCTCTGTGCCCATGGTAAAATGTATGCGAAACATTATTTTCATGAATTCAATGCACTGGACAAAATAGATAGTTTTAGAGGTATATGTATATACACTATATTGACAAAAGTCACAGGACACCTAAAAGAGAAACACAAGATAGCATTTAGTGACATACATTAGTACGGCGTCGGTCCACCTTTGGCCTACACGTGTATTCACGAGCTCCGTGTTTGAGTGCTTCACGTACGTGTTTTGTGTGTCCCATCATTGTTCTTCTATGTGTGTGCCGAAGTTAAAGGTCTGTGCTTTCGTTTAAGATCCCTCACGAGTTGGTGAGTGCTCATTTTTTTTCATTATCAGTGTTTTAATTTCCACACCGAGCTGCTCGTTTTCTTCGTTAACCCTTGCCATTGTTTGTGGCATCTGCCGATGAGGGCGCTGTTCCCGCCCGCATCGCTGCAGCTCCTCGCGTCGCCTCTTCAACAACAGACGCAGCCGATCAATCATCTTCGCTTGTTAATGGAGAGCCTCTTAATTTTCCTCCTGTCATTTGCAAGTCTTCTCTTGCTCAGGTCTCCGACGCTGCCATTGAGAACGTGGATATGACGTTCCTGGTCTCTGCTGGCGATGCTGAATTCATGGAAGTCTGATGTCGTCACTAATCTGCCCTCTACTACTTCTACTGCCTCTCCTTCCAGCACATTGTCTCATGCTGCGTCAATGCCTTCCAGAGGAGGCGCTTCTGCACCCATGTATTCTGCGGCTGCCCCTGGAATTTCACCGGCTTCCTCCTCGTCTCGTCTGCCCCTTATGGATTCTTACGTTACTCTCAACGGTGACACCATCTTATTAGACATTCCCGAGAACTCTCCTGCTGGTCAACGTCTTCATTCGACCCTCGAGTTGGGGGTTTGTTTTGATGCGCTGCCCAACACTCCTTTGAAGCAGTACAGCTCTGCTCTCAAGAAGATGCTCCCTTCTGGTGCCATCACCCACCTCACCCGAAAGATACGAACTGTGATTGTTTATTTTTCGAAGAAAGAATATGCCGAGCTTGTCTTGTCTCGGGGCTTATCAATTGGCGATCGTCACATCTTAGCCAAATCCATCGCCCAGCGTCCTGTTCTGGTCTCTCTACATCCGGTACCCCCGGAGATTTCTGATGATATGCTGTGTGCTGCACTTAGTCGGTGCGGCAGACTAGTCGGCCCAGTGAAGACTCTCTCCTCTTCCCCCTCTGACCCCGATGATAAACATATCTGTGGCTTCCGTAGAACTGCTCGCATCATCTTCCCGTCGGAAGAGCATCTCATAAAGATTCCACGGTTCCTTGACTTTCGTTGCGGTAACGAGCGCCGCCGGATTGAGCTCCACACCTATGCTCATTGCTCACGCTGCAAGGCTTACGGCCATCAACTGGCTCTCTGCCCCCATGCAGAGCCACTGAATCCTGGAGCTCCAAGGCAGCATTCTACCGCTTCCTCCGTTTCTGCTGCCATGCCTCCTCCTGCGTCTGCACCACCTGGACCCAGTTCTGCCGAAAATCTGATTAAAGCCTTCGATCAACACGCGTCTTCCGATGTTGCTTTCTCGACTCTGTCGGATTTTCCTCCGCTTGTCTCCTCCTTGCCTTCCCGTGTTCTCTCTCCATCAGAGGACATCACGGCTGATCCTCAAGCTTCATTCACCGTCGGCACTTTTGCTCTCGGCGATGAGGTGGACCTTTCCTCTGATTCCACATCTCGTGTGTCATCGATCCACGGCAAATGTCGCTCTACTACCAGTACCGAGGCCCGGAGGAAAAGAAGAAGTCACCTTCTCCGATTGGCCGCCCACATCGTTCCATCCGTCTAGCAAGATCCAAGTCTCCCCTGTCACGTTCTAGCTCCTTCTCTTCAAAGTCCAAGGGTTCTCTGCCGACGTTTGAAGATTTCTCGACTCTGCTTACCAATGCCTCTCTTCCTTCAGAACCTGTCTCCTTTGAAGATCTTTACGAGTTTCTCACTCATAAAACAAATCGGGAGGCTTCTCTCATCTGTTTACAGCAGTTTGAAGCAGTTCTTCCCGAGGTCTTTGAACAAGCAACCTCCATCCTCAAATTCCTCCGGCATACTGCCAAGCAACCCGACTACGTCTCGTGGTATCATCAATCGCCTCGACACATTTCAGAAAGCTGCCATAGCTGCCCTTCATCCGACGTCAGACTTACCCATTCCAGGTCGCCACTCTGAATTGTAGGGGGTTTACTAACCCCCTCGCTAACGCTCTCATTCTGGAAGATCTCTCGCCTCTTGGGGCCGACTTACTCCTTCTGCAAGAGATGAACTGCCACTCCTCGACACTTTTTCACAGATGGCGCACTTGGGACTTCACCTTTCACCATGCTTTCCGTTACTCCGTGCACGGTGGTACAGCAGGAATATCAGTCTGCCATCTCCGCATGCCGTGAAAGCTCCTTCTACGCTACGTGGTCACCAGTGACCTCGTGGTTCACTGTTGCACTAAGTCCACTGCATCTCACGGTGAGTTAAGACTCTGCATTAACTTTTTGGTGTCCTTTCGCACTGCGGTGCCCCGCCTGTGATCATTTTGTTCTTCCTCAAGCAGTGCTCTGTTTGCATCACATTGTAAATTTGTCATTACTCATTCAATGTACATATCATCGCTTTTATCAGTTTGTATCATTCGGTCCTGTTCTTTTTTTATTCTTTGAGACGATCCCATGTTGCTCGTCTCCTCTGTTTTGTTACATTAAAGCGATTCTGAAACCACCTTTGGCCTTAATGCATGTACTGACCCTTCGAGACATGCTTTCGACAAGGTTTTGGAACACAGCGATAGGTATGCGCTTCCATTCAGTACATAATGCTGCCGCTAACTGTCTCTTAGTAGTAGGTCTTGGTTCAAAACTTCTTATGCGGCGCTCTAATTCATCCCATAGGTGCTTTATGGGATTAAGATCAGGTTAGGATATGGCCAGCAGGACCGGGGTTCGAACACCCGTCAGAAACGTCCGCCTCCCACACAGTGCACAGCTACTTAACCAACTGCGCTGTGCCGGTGGTGATTTCCATATACCTAGGTAAATTGTCAGGGATTGTGTACATCAATATGTTTATTAGTTTTTTTTAGTTGTTAGCGACCGAATCAGCATCAAGGTTATTTTCATAATTTTCTTCGTGGTGGGAGCTTACGTATCCCCAGGCTTTACAGTAATGAATGTGAAACGTTTTTTTAATTCAAGACAGAGAGACCAAATCCGTGCGTTGAATAGGAAACGGAATTATCGTCAAACACACGATACGGAATTATCGTCAAACCACGCCGTAACAGTCCTTGCTTTATGGCTGCTAGTCACACCCTTCCGAGCTCTGCAATTTACGCCCCGTTTGCCTGTTTAAAGTGCCTGTTGCTCCTTAAATTTGTGCTTCACTCCTGTGTAAAGGTGTGAGCTATCTTCCTAACCATTTTTCCGACTTAGTATGTGCATATTTTACCGATATTCCATCATAATTTCACCTGCTGACCACGTCCTTTCGATATTTTCAGTGATATGCAGTGTGCGCCCTATGTTACCTGTTCATGTGTCTGTTGCTCCTTGAATTTGTTTCGCTCGTGCGTAATGGTGTGCGATATCTTCTTTAAAACTTTTCAGAGTTGGTAAGTGCCTTTTTCACCGATATTCCATTATAATTCCATATACTGACCACGCCCTTCCGAGATCTGCAGTGTGCGCTCAATTTGCCTGTTTATAGTGCCTGTTGCTCCTTTAATTTGTGCTTCGCTCGTGCATAAAGGTGTGCAATATCTTGCCAGCCACTTTTCCGATGTTGGTAAGTGCGTATTTTCCGATATTCCATCGTAATTCATCACTTTGGGTCTGTTTACTTTCTGCCCATCGTGACTTGCCTTGACTCTTCACTCTAAACTGCTCATAGAAGCCTCCCTACTGCTTGTGTCTGCCTTCCTAGTGTTCCGCCCATCGTTAGTGGTTCACTTTGCTGCCTTCCTAGTGCTCCACCCATCGATAGTGGTTCTCTACGCTTGCTTTTTCATGCACGGCTAACTGGGATCATCAACTGTAACTGTTACTGCCCAAGGCTCTGTCACTTCCGCGATCTCTACTAGGATTCGCGTACAAGAAAAATGCCACTTTTCGTCGCTGAGGGTGCAGATGCCGACCCCTGTTAGTGATTTTTTTTTTTTTTTTTTTTGGCTTATCGTAATTAGTTTTTTATGTGCCGGCCTGATTTAACGTGCATTATAGCGAGGTAAATCGAGTCTGTTTTAATCTATTTTCGTGAAGTTAATCATTTCAGTTAAGCAACTGTATGAACGTAAAATAAAGTACAGAATTTATTTTATAGCCTATATCGTACTCAAATTGCAAAAGTTTTCTTGATTGAATTCAGTAGCTGCCATGGTGTACTGCTGTGTACCTTATTGTAACTCCAAAAAAGGGAAAACCAAGTGTTTTGCACAATGTGTTCTTGTTGGAAGTGTACCATTTGCCCCAAAATTTTCTAAATGGTTCTATAAGTTATTCCATGGTTTTTAACACTTTTCATGAGAGTTTAATGTTAGAATTGTATGTAGAGGGTGTCCGAGAATTATTGGACACATTACAAAATTATATAAAACAAAACATTAAACAGATAGAAAGAAACTGACTGTACTAACTTACAATGTAACTACACAAGTTAATAAATTTCGATGTGAGATCCCTTGGTTGCTCGTAGCACGTCCAAGCGATACTCGATTTCATGCCATGTATTGGCAAGCATCTGAGGAGTTATGGAATTAATAGCAGCTCTGATACACTGCTTCAGTTCCCGCAAATCAGAACAAGGCATCTGATAGACACGATCCTTCACATAACCCCACATGAAATAATCCAATGGAGTTAGATCTGAAGAGCAAGGAGGCCACGGAATGGGTCCACCACGCCCAATCCATCTGTTGGGGAAATGCTCATTTAGGCACTTATGTACACACGTTGACCAGTGCGGAGGCCCGTCTTGTTGGAAAACGACGTTGCCATATCTTTTGATCTGGGGTATGGCGAAATTTTCTGGCATATCCCAGTAAATGTCACCAATTATGGTTTTTTTCGCAAAAGAAGAAAGGGCCAATCACTTCTCTTTTTGATAGGGCGCACCACACATTAACTTTTTAAGAATCACATTCCAGTTCAATAGCAGCATGAGGCGGTTCACTGCCCCATATCCTACAGTTGTGACGATTCACAATATCTGATACATGAAATGTGGTTTCATCACTAAAAATTACAGTACTGAGAAAGTTTTCGTCGTTTTCCACTCGATTCAGCATATCCACAGCGAAATCGTATCACAGAGTGTGATCATTTACATGCATCTTTCGCACTATTTTAATTTTATAAGCATGAAACTTTAATTTCTTGTGCAAGATATCGTGAACTGTCGAGTTCGGAACGCACGGTTCTCTGCTTGCTTTACGAACGGATTTCCTGGGGCTTCGTCGGAAACTTTCATTATCTTGGTCAACCGTCTCACCGCTGACGCTAGGCCTACCGGCTCCTCCACGATGTTCCACATTGCCAGTTTCTTTAAACTGTTTCATCCACCGCTTAACTGAATTCGTTGACGGAGGATTACAACCATACTCTAAACTGTACCGTCTTTTAACTTTAATGATAGACTTAAATTGCGCAAGCCATAACACACACACACACACATCGTCTTCTGCTGTACGGATGACATGACAACTGATTGCACATTTCTCATGCATTTCTCATCAGGCCTCAACTACCGCCATCTATCGGATTCTGGGAATAACAATTCTGCAAAACAAAAATATAGAAACCGTGTTAGTAATACGTGACATGGAAAAGCAGACAATGCTCATAGTTTTTTTTTGTACATAATTTTGTAATGTGTCCAATAATTTTCGTACACCCTGTATATATAAACTAATTTTTGCAAGTAATTTACATATTGTGTTTGATAAAAAAAAATCTGCGAGAGTTCGTTATTGTTGTGGTAATTACAAATTAGTTTATCTATCCGTTTCTTTACTCCATCCAATGGAACGTTAAGCTAGCTTTTGTAAAATTACGAATTCGTTGTTTTTTTTAGCAGCTGAAGAAATTTAATAGCAAGACAAATCAAATGACTTCTCATCTAGCGCTGGTTTATTTACATGTCAAAATATTCCACACAAGACACTACGAAACAAACGGATGAGATTTCGCACCCACGAAATTCCAGTTGGATTTTTTCCGACAAGAATCGTTAGGGGTCGGCGTTCAGCGCCACGGTGGCAGAAATATTAAGCACTGCCTGTACGTTGACGTATAAGGAGTGATGGAGCCTTGAGCAGTAACATCAATAGTTAATGATCCCAGTTAGCTGTGTCTCGTGTACGCTGCCCTAAGACCTTCAAGATACATAGACTGGAAAACCGTAAGTTAACTGGGCGACATTTGAAGTTTAGTGTTGTACGGAAAGAATCTGTCACATCTCGTTCTTTACTATAGCGTTCGTGTTTATACCAATTACATCCATTTTTTTAATGTATAACCAGTAAGATTTCATTTTTTGTTTTTATAAAGTGTGTATATATTGTGTAAAGTATTTCAGAAAATAATATAGCCAAATTTAATGAGCTAAACAGATTTTTAAAACGGTTATATCTTGCGTAGCGTACGGATGTACCAATAAACAAACAACTGGGCAGCAGACACTTTCATTTCGTAGGTTTCCTCATAATAATTGTGATACTTTGGGGAAGTGGGTAAATGCTGTAAGACGTGCTAACTGGAAACGAAGCTAAGCCAAGCCAAGCCAAAATCTGACGATTGCCACTTGGCAAGAGCTATCACACACCTTTGCGGTCTCACTAAACCGGTATCCCCTGTCTGGAAATAGAAAAGAGAAGTACGACAACCAAGTTGTCCCTTAAAAAAAAAAAAAAAAAAAAAAAAGGCGTGAGAAAAAAAAAGGAAACATATTCATATTTTCATCCGGATTTAAGTGCTAGTCACAGCAATGTTGCCGTGACTTGCAGTTTCAATTTAGGCTTCTCACCTTCTTTTCTAATCTCTCTCAGGAAATTTTATCTCTAAATATTAAGTTCAGGGATTCAGTTTTTACTAGAACCTTGTCTCATTTACCGTGACTAGCAGTTTCAATATAGGCTTCTCACCTTCTTTTCTAATCTTTCCCTTGAAATAATAGAGACGTTTTAGTATTTTAAGTGCAGGATAGTTAGCTAGTAACCTTTTGCACTTACTTTATCCATAAATATTAAGTTGAAGGACTCAGTTCTTACTAGAACCTTGTCTCATTTACCGTGACTTGCAGTTTCAATCTAAGCTTCCCACTTCCTTTCGTAATCTTTCCCTTGAAATAATAGAGGTGTTTTAGTATTTTAAGTGCAAGATAGTAAGCTTTTTCACTTATTGGATCTCTAAATATTAAATTGAGGGACTTAGTTTTTACTAGACCCTTGTGTCATTAAACAGACTGTGTATGGCTCTAAAGGGAAGCTTTCTGGTTAAACCTACACATGGTTTGTTAACTCGTGTTTCTTTTCCCAGACTTTTCATCCTCGAGATTTGTAATTGTCTAAACTCTAAATTAAATGAAGAGGACATTTCTTTCTATCATATTTAATTTTACTTATTTTTTCTCCCGTTGAGTAGCTATTACGAACTCGTAATACTGCGGGAAAAACTTGCGAAATTAAAAGTTTTGCTCTTGGCAATTTCTCTTAAGAATAAACAAATGGCCACATTAAAATTATTTTTGACATTAGTTAGAGTATAGTGGCTAGAAGAGATAGTGTGCCGTGCGATAATACCTCACTGTTTAAATTTCAGTTCCCTCTTTTCATGAAACAGCTAGATGGCGCTCCTGCGAGCTTCGATGCTATGATTTCGAAATGTTAACATGCTTTTCTATGGCGTGTTTGGTGGATAGCGAGTAAAAAAAGTAATTTATTTGTTAGATCGATCATGAAAAGAAGTAATAATAAGAAAGTAACGTTGAGAATGTGTTTTGAACCTGGATGTAACAGTGGTTACAGATCTTTTAAACAAAAAGTAACTCTGTTTTTCGTGCCGAAAGATGAGGCAAGGCGGGAGGAATGGAGCAAGGCAAATCCTCGTGGTGACAAACAGCTGGAACAGAAGTGTGTGGTATGTGAACGTCATTTTGACGAACGTTTTATGGAAAGAAATTTTAAAACGCTTATAAATGGTGAAATAATATTAACGCCCTGCGCTCGGCCAGTACTTTTAAATAATGCTGTGCCCACAATTTTCCCAAATAAATGCGCCTACAATTTTCCCAGTACAAAAAAAAAAAAAAAACCGAATTTTTTTTCGTTTTATCTAATGTAAGTTGTACATGTTTTTTCATGTTATTTAAACAATAATAAAAAATTAAAATTTTAGGGGGCGAAGGCTCCATCCCTTATATATTGTATAGGTAAATCAGTGCCGTGAATTTTAATTTCTTCTGTAAACTTCATGCAGCATGTATCACATTATCAAGTCACTAATGTGCCACATACTTTACATTTTTTACTAAATTTCTGTCTGGATTTGTTGCGCGAAATATGGTTATTTCTGAAAATCGTTTTGAACAAGTTACCAATAGTATTATTCGATCCAGGGTTTAATAAAATCGGATCTCAAACAATGTTGTTTTTTTTGTTTCAATTTACCAATAAAATTTTGTTTTGGGATATCAGTGAACTTCATTACTTTTATATTTTAATCGCCAGCGAGATACGAACGGGACAGCAATTTAAAATCCTTACTGAGAGAGATGTTTCCTGGAATGCTCATGAACGATCCAGCGTTCTAAGGGGCATATAATTGTTAATATTTTACGGAAAAGTCACGTAAATTCAAGTGTTTAATCAGACATATAATTACGGAGAAAAATTTTGCCCAGTAATGTATTTGTACCAAAGACCTTTAATTTGTACTTATCAGCCTTATAACGCCTACATTCAATGCGAAGTTACGCATTTCTCGATTAAAGTTGACGAAGCTTCCCCCAAAACCCCCATTTGGAAGAATATTCACTTATATCTATCTGTCCATGCATGATATTAATAACTTTTAGTATAACTGCAGGATAACGAAAAAGATATTTTTTTAGTAAAATTACTATACTGCACGGAACGAAAAACCCGTATATCTATGAGCGTAGTTCACAGCAATAGCATCGAAGCTGTCTTCATCGCCCTCTGTGATTTCATAATTTCAAGAACCTGTCTGCAGAAGCGCACGGCACACTATCTCTTCTAGCTACTATACTTAGAGTGTGAAATACGAATTTCATGCAACTAGATCACGCAGTTTGCAAGCAACTGAAGCCGAAATATGTTTCACACGTAGGACAAGCGACGTTTCCCTTCAGTTATTTCATATCTCCCAAAATTACGATAATGATGTTTTCTTTAATCGTAAATTAAAAGGCGCAATGTCTAATTTATACCCCATTGAAAACAATTAATACGCAATATTAAAGCAACGTACAATTTCTTCTTTCGCGCAGGTAAAAGAGCTTAATTAACGTTTCTTACATACGACACACGCTGTTTTTACAGTACAAGCTCTGCGATTAAAATGTCGCCAGCTGCTGCCACTCATTTACACAAGAACTTCCAGTCTATGTATCTTAAAGGTCTTTGACGCTGCCTTCCTTTAGTGGTTTCCAGCGTCAGTACTTTGCCTTCCCGTGGTGCCGCCCCGTGTTGTCATACATCTTTTACTGCTTGTGTCTCATCGTGCCTACGCCCGTTCCATGGCTTGTGCCACTACTCCTCGACTGCTGCCTTCGTCTCGACATCCAGCTATTGCTCCGAATGACTGTCTTCCCTCTGACTTCAAGACAGCAGCTCTCCCTGCTCCTTCTGCATCTTCGATTTCTTCAGACAAGTGCTCTTCTTTACCAGCTTTGCTGCCGTCATGCCTTGATCGTTTCATCGTTCGTCATGGCTCAACTCTCACCGCTACCGTGGCTGAATCTTCCCAGCTGGGTAAGTCCAGGCTCAATTCTCTTCATTTAAGCGTCAAGTTTGCCGCTCTTCCTAATGTTAAGTTACATGAATACATGTCTGCGTTATCGTTTCTCCCAGCTGGAGCGATTACGCACTTCGCCAGAAACCCCAAGTCGGTGCTTGTATATTTTTCTTCTATTGAATATGTTGATTAGGTTCTTTCTTCATGCATTACTGGTGGGGACCAGAGTTTGCTCCCCCAACCTCTTGCCCAATGTCCAGTGCTTGTTACATTGTATCCTGTGCCCCCCGGAAGTCAGTGATGACTTTCTGCTTGCTTTTCTTCCGCTGTGTGGGCACGCCGTTGGCGGTGTCCGGAGGCTCCCCTCTGCTCCTACCGACCGAGGTGATCGGCCATTCTTAAGTTTTCGTTGACAAGTGCTCGTCATTTTTCTTGACTCTTCTCACATCACCTCCTGCCCTACCGAATTTCGGATTCTTCTAGGTCCTCGCACGATAACCATCAATGTTTTCACTGCTTTGCCTGCAAAGCCCCCGGACATCATAGCTCTCAGTGCTCGACCTCCGTCACCGGTACCTCTGCCACACCTCCTGATTCTTCTCTCCAGAGACCTTCCTCTTCAGCTGCTGCTTTCGTGGCTTCTCCTGTTCGTTCAGCTTTGACCAAGTCTTCTTCTATGACTACAGCATCCCCTTCCGGTGGTCTTTTTCGCCTCCCTGTGTGTCATCTTCTGCTTCTCAGTCTGCGATCTCGCCCTTGGTCTTCAGCTCTGGTGAACTTCACCCTCCCAAATTCGTTTTCTACACCTCCGCTACAAGATGTTGTGTGTTCTTCGTTTACTGCCAGTACCCCCACGTGTTCTATGCATCACACGCCTGTTCATCAGTCTCCGTATACCTCTTTTGATTCTGCAGATGTTCTGCCTCTCCTTTCACCATCTCGGTCCACTGCCCACCTTGATTTTCTTGAAGTCTCTTCCTTCCCGGGTTCTGCGCTTGTGCCCAGCAGCCCACCACCTGCTCATCTACTAGAAACATCATTTCTGCAACCAGCTTCTCCGTCTTCTTGTGCTGCCTCCGGAGATACTATTCCATTATCATCTCTGCAACCTCCTTCACTTCCTGCTTCTGCTCAGATGCCTTCCTTTCCTGCTCATCCACCATGTGTTACTTCCGACGGTGCTATTCCTAAGAAGCTTCGGCGTCGTCTTATCTCATCGGAAAAGCAAAAAGTCCTACACGTCGTCTTTACTGCCAGCTTCTGCCCTGATGTCTTCTTCACAGCACTTACGTCAGCTTTATCTCCAGTGTTTCCCGAGTCCGAAAGATTTTTCTGACTTATTTGCCTTCCTCGCTGCACTGGAAGACTGGTTCATTCCGTTCACCGCCTTTTTTGATTCGTCAAAGTCCCTTTCCGAGGCCTACATACCTTCTTCGCAATCCCTGTCATGGACGTCCACGTACTCATTTGCACTTCCTACCACCGCACAGATGTCTTCGTTGCATCCCGCTCCATGGTCATTTCCCTCACCTTTTCTGTGTCCGAAAGACTTTCCTACGCCGGCTTCCTTTGCCAACGCCATTGGTGATTGGATGTTTTGCTGCTATGAATCCCAGGGGCCGCCTACGACCTGTAGTGGGTTGATGTCATCTAGTAAGTTCTTCTAGTGCCGCTCAATGACTTTTGTCACTTCGTCCCATTTCAAGTGTGCTCATCTGTACCCTGAACTGCCTCGTTTACTCAATGTACAATTATTTATGTTTGCTCTGTTCTACCAAGCTCTGTTACTGCTTTGTATTCTTGTTTATTCTGTTAATGCCACGTATTTTGTTCTGCTTAATTTGTGTGATGCTCCTGATATTGCTCTTGTATTGTAAACCGGTTTTTCCCTGTAAAAGGACCAGACAACAATTAAAGCAATGTTGAAACCTTGCTTTATGGCTCGGTGCATCATCCTGCTGGTACCAACAAGGCTCGGTTCCATAGTATTGCCACAGAGTTGGTAGGGCATAATTGTCCAGAATATCGAGGTAGACGTGCTGGTTAACAGGTTTTTCCATGATAACCAATGGGCCGGGACCATACCACGAAAAATACCTTCACATGAGTACACTGCCAGCTCCAAACTTGACCGTAGGAACAGTACACTGTGGTAAATAGCGTTCCCTCGGCTGCCGCCATACCCACACACGGCCATCAGACTGATGGATCGTGTATCTGGATTCATCAGTCCATAGGACCCGTTTCCATTCATCTACGGTCCACGATAAATGTTCTTTACACCATGCTAAACGACAAGTAGCATTCTCAGTAGAGATGAAAGGCTTATGAGCAGCCGAACGACCACGGTAACCCATGGAATGAAGTTCTCTGCAAATGGTACGTGTACATACAGAGGTTCCAGCATTTTTATTCACCTGCACACTGATGTCTTGTGCAGTACTCCGTCGATTAGATGTAACGACTCTCCTGAGGCTTCGACGTCCTCTATCACTGATTTTCTTTGGTCTGCCGGTACGTTTTGCTGCTTCAGGCACGCCATGTGTCTTCACTTATTCAGTACATTCAAAACAGTTGACTTGGGTATGTTTAAATGCCTCTCGGTTTCTCTTATGGACAACCCAGTAATATAACTTCCAACAATCTTTCCTTTCTCAAAGTCAGTTCCCTTTCGACGCGACATTTTCACTCAACCTCACAGTGCGATATGATCGCAGTCAGCTGTAGGCTTGTTTTTATACCGTTTGCAGCTGTACCGCGCATCTTAACAACGCAGCGGATTTGTTCATTTGCTTTTGAAGGGGTGTCCGGTGACTTCTGTCAATATGGTGCATATATATTTATACGTATATATAACCATTCTATTCAATATTACCTAAATGCTATTAAAAAGAGTGAAGAACGTAACTAAATTTAAACGAAGTCGGTTATCATCAAAATTGAGCAACTAACACGAGAAGTGGGCAGTTAATGCGCTCACATGTCCTCTTAACCCTTACGGAAGTCTTTCTTACCAGTTAACGCTGCAGTTCAAATTCCATTCCACATCAGTAATCACACCGGATTATATGCACTAAAAAACAGCAAAATACGCACTTAAAATATACGAAATACGCACTTAAAATGTAAAATACGCATTTATAATTTTTATTTATTTATCTTCAAATAAATGCTGTGGACCCAGAAACGAGTTTTTGAATATGCATTGATGAACCACACACAAATTACATTATTCTTAAATATAACTCATAATAAATAATAACTGACATAATTAATAAACAAGATGCTTTGAAATTAATAAACAGGAACTGTACACCAACTATACTCAAAACAGTATAACTATATTAGTGATCCGAATTTCTTGGCGTAGAATAGAAATCAAAGTTTCCGAGCTTTCGCACATTAACCGGGTGGCATTTTCAAGGAAGGTAGATAGCAAATTGGTTGACGTGCGAAAGCTTGGAAACTTTGATTTCTACTCTACGCCAAGAAATTCGGATCACTATTGATTGGGTTGTCGGAAATGTCATGACGTATTTTGGCACTCGATGGCGGTTGGGCGGTTTTGGAAGTACTGGAGGCATGCAGCTCTGTTATCGCTATAGCATTCGACAGGTGCCAGTTCTAGCTGCAGTCTAAAATGATTAGTGAGCGATTTGGTTGATTTGTGGAGATTTGACAGCAAATTGAAGATGGAAGACCAAACTGTGCATTTTCGCCTTATTTTACTGTTTTACTTCTGTAAAGGGAAGAACGCACGTCAAGCTTGTGAAAAGTTGCGTAAAGTGTACGGTGATAATGCTCTACAAGAACGCCAGTGCCAGCGGTGGTTCGCAAAATTCCGTGCTGGTGATTTTGACCTTAACGATGCTCCTCGGTCCGAGAGGCCAACCGAAGTTGATGACGACCAAATCAAGGCATTGATAGAGTCAAACCCACGTTACACGACAAGAGAGATTGCAGACACATTGCACATCCATCATTCAAGCGTTCACGACCACCTGAAGAAGCTGGGATACGTAAGCAAGCTCGATGTGTGGGTTCCTCATGAACTCAAAGAAGCTCAATTGACGGCGCGTATAAACATCTGCGATATGCTCATTAAACGTGAGGGAAAAGATCCTTTTTTGAAGCGACTGATAAGTGGTGACGAAAAGTGGATTGTGTACAACAATGTGCTACGCAAACGGTCTTGGTCCCGACGTGCTGCTTCGCCTCAAACTCAAACGACATCCAAAGCAGACATTCATCAGCGGAAGGTTCTGGTCTCAGAGTGGTGGGATTTTAAAGGTGTCGTGTTTTTCGAGCTCCTACCACGGAACCAAACAATCAGTTCGAATATGTACTGTCGGCAATTGAACAGTTTGAACGAATAAATCATCCAGAAACGTCCAGAGCTCGTCCATCGTAAAGGTGTTGTGTTCCATCACGGCAACGCGAGACCACACACAAGTTTGATCACCCGCCAAAAATTATTGGAGCTTGGGCGGGATGTGTTGCCACACCCAGCATACTCGCCTGACCTTGAGCCGTCAGACTTCCACTTGTTTCGCTCTCTTCAACAGTCCTTGCGTGGTATAACGTTCAATTCAGATGACGCTGTAAATCAGCACCTTGTACAGTTTTTCGCCACGAAAACCAGGTCCTTCTATGAACGAGGCATTCTGCAGCTCACTGAAAGATGGCAATAGGTTATCGAACAAAACGGGCATTATATCATTGATTGATCTTTGTTCTTTCTATCAATAAATGACCTTTGCAAAACATGGCTAAAATACGTCATGACTTTTCCGACAACCCAATAGTATAGCTTTATTATTTTGAAGATGCTTTATAAATTATATAGTTTTATAGACCAAAAATTCTTATCGCAATAGATCACAATGTTTTTTCTAAGTGTTCAACAGTTAAGTTTTGCCGTTTGTCATCCAAAAGAAAATGTTTGCAGAAAATGTTTCCTCTCTGCTTCTGCATATGTTATTAGGCAGCATTTATAGTGTTTCACTTTCACTGTTGAAACTTGCGATGGTACGTAATTCGTAATCATCACCGTTGATAAAATCACTAACTTTTTTCACTTCTTGAAACCCACAGTTTCCCTTTAATAGTTTTCTCCAATTTCACCGGCAACTTTACATCACTTAATAAAATGCCTCGATATTCCAGCTTTGAAATGCTTGCTGGTAACCAGGAAATGTGTCTCGAACACTGATAATTTTTTGAAGCGAGGTGTCGGAAAGCATCTCCTTAGCAGAAAAAAATGGCACTAACGAGTTTATATTATTTGCAGATACCAAATTGTGTGCATAAAACAAAGCTTCATTTATCCTTGTTCCGCACATAGTCAAAATGGGCTGCGGTTAGGAAGATGGGGATACATTTCTTCATAAATTTTACACCGCATCGGAACTTTTAAGGATGATTATCTTTTTCCACGCACGAGATAAATTTGTTAACCGAAGTGAAAATTTTGTGGATCTGTTCTGCAACGAAACTCATGAAAGCGGTCGCCGTAAATATCAAAACATCGTTTTCCAAAAAAATTATTTGCAGATCAAACGTAAAGCACGTACAGAGATCCGTTATGTTGATTTGCCATAGCTAACATTTGGTATGACGACTTCATTAAATTTGAAAACCAATTCACAAAACTATATAAATGTCGCATGCTATGATTGTGCGCGCCTCGAGCCGCTTGTGGCTTAGTGGATAGCGAGTCAGACTATCGATCCAAGGTCCTCAGGTTCGAACCTGGGTTGATCTTTCAGAGATGATGTGATTTACTAACAATCGCTGAATATCCGCCGTGCATCGGACGAGCACGTTAAGTGACGGCCCCCAGGCTGGACCCACTGGTTAAATGGGTATCCTTACGCAGACATCGCTAAGTAGTTGCCTACGTTAACATATCAAATAAACTGTTAAAATGCATTTTGCTCGAAACATGCATTTTTAAGAGTAAATTGAGCTGATTTTATACATTTATACGAACTATACCGACTGAAATATGCACTTGAATGTGCAAATATGCAATTGCATATAATCCAGACTCAAGTAATCACGGCATGAAAATTATAAAAATATTTTATAAGCGTGTTTTCGTCCCCGACCAGTGAGCATCAGCGCGACAGAAATGTTAACTTGGGTATTAAAGAAAATACAGCAATATGGGGCACGAGAACGTTTGCAAGTATTCATACTAAATAATTCGTCCACTCTTGTTTTTACTAAAGCACTTGTAACATGTTGCAACTGAATTAATCCTTCTACTCTTCCTCAAAGACATAACAATGTGGCTCTTCCAATTTTGAAGATGGAAAGAGCAGATTGCGAATTGACAGCAAGAAGTGCCCATAAAGAATCACGATGGTACATGATAGGGCCAAAAATTTTATGATGATGATAATGGACATAAAATGTACGGCAAAATGAAAGGCTCGAAATCAAAAAGTGGAAGTTTCAGGCGCAAAAAAAAAAAACAACTAAAAAAAAACACAACAGAGAATCGAAAGTGTACAGTAAAAAAAAATAAGGGTATCAATTAACACATTTTAAAATATTGCAAGCAAATTCGAGCGTTTCAGATCATACATGCTTCGAGCACAAATTGGTTTACGGTATTTAGCACAATATCTCACAGATCTTTTTCAGAGGAACGGCAAATCAATCAGGCTGACAACAGAAAATAACGATGGACTTTTTTTTTTTGACTGAAAGCTTAACGACTACCGTGAGCAACTCGATGGACTATAAGCAGTCGCTCGCCCCTAATTTAGGGCCGCTGGTTCCACGGAAGGGAGACAGCCAGTGCCGTAACAAACACAACATCCATGCCTCATTGGGATTCGACCCCGGACCCTTCATGGACGAATGGTCATAAGCCAAAACTCAGACTACTGCAACACCGGGGGCGCGATCAATAGTAATTTCAATTGACTGCTTCGGCTGCAGTCAATTGAAATTACTATTTAAAGCAACATAAATGCATCTATAAAAATCACACAGTTCCATAAAAAAATTTCTTCGTGTGTAAATAAACAAAACCAAAACAAACTGTTGATAAAACAGGTTCTCACTAGTTTCACATCAATGAAAGGAAGTGTTGAGATGTGAAATGACTTGATGCGCCATGTCGAAATTTGGAACGCACCCAAGGTCGCTTTGGCCTCTGGTTTAAAGACTGCTTTTCATGTTTTACATGTTATTTATTTTTCGTTTGTTCGCCGGTGCAAATTGTGAGCGCTCTTGCAGCGGTTAATAATAGCAACAAAACAACAACAACATCAACGTACTTTTTAGATGGTTTGATATCTATAACCTCACTATAAATATTAATTTCGTAGCCACAAAAAAAAAAAAAAAAAAAAAAAAGGATACATCTGGCTAGAGAGAAGAGGATGTTATCTTTTTTTTCGTAGTTAGACTCTGATCCCAAAACAAAGTTATCTATAGGATGCATACGTCTGTGGAGCTACTGTATCTGCTTTTCTCAATGTCACCTGCTCCGAACAATGACTAAACACATAAATGCAATAAGTTGCCCAGGCACATTATATCTGTAATTTAAAGCACCAATTAAGCTCTCTCTCTCTCTCTCTCTCTCTCTCTCTCTCTCTCTCTCTCTCTCTCTCTCTCTCTCTCCAGACAGTGACTGCTAAAAAAATAAATAAATAAAATAAAAATCGAATGATTTATACGTTATTTTACAACAGCAGTATTTGAAAAATCCCAGTAGTGACCATAAATGCGCAACCTATTCAACGCACGGATTTGGTCTGCCTCTCTCTTGAATTAAAATAGCGTTTCGCATTCATTACTGTAAAGCCTGGGGAAACGTGAGCTCCCGCCACGAAGAAAATTATGAAAATAACCTTGATGCTGATTCGGTCGCTAACAACTAACAAAACTAATAAACATATTAATGTACACAATCCCTGACAATTTACCTAGGTATATGGAAATCAACACCGGCATAGCGCAGTTGGTTAAGTAGCTGTGCACTGTGTGGGAGGCGGACGTTTCTGACGGGTGTTCGAACCCTGGTCCTGCTGGCCATCTAGTCTGAGGTTTTTATGGGGTTTTCCGCCAAAGCTCAGACGGGTCGAGCCCGAAAGCCCGAAGTAGAGCCCGAGCCCGAACCGGGCTGCGTAATACTTACTGAAGTTCGGGCTCGGGCATGCACGGGCTCAGAGAGGGAGAGAATTTTCTTCCTTTTCTTTTAATGTGATTTTACATGATTTATCACACGAGACTTTTTTACACTTTCCAGTTGTTAAAGAGACTTCTTCGGCAACTGGGTCTAGATGGGGAATAGGAATTCGGCAGGGCAATCCATTCCGGGCTTGGGTAACGAAATTCCATAGGCCATGAATTACAGGATTTCTGCAAAGGAAAAGTTTCTATAAGAACTGTAGACAGTAGATAGCAAGCTGACGAAATTTTTCTCCCTACCTCAAAGGGGCAGCTCCCTGCTGAATCTATTCAGCAACGTACGACGTAGATTGTTATGCCTCCCGATACCCCCCCCCCCGAGACACTTCAGGAAGAAATGAATGGCCAAAGAAACTAGAAATAGATAGACATACCTTTCTCACTCCGCAGTTGAGAAAGACATCGGTTAATTGCACGGGTAGGAAAGACTGGAATTCTGGAAACGAAGACTATTTTTTTTAATGCCTAAACAGGTTAATAATAGTTTTCGGGCTCGTTCGGGCCCGGGCTCTATCTTGCAAAATAAAATTCGGGCTTGGGCTGACATACTTCGTGCTCGGCCTCTTAAAATTGAGCCCGAACTCAGCTCTGTTTTCCGCACTCTCCGTGTTTGGGTATGCGAATGCGTAGATGGTTCCCTCTGAAGTCGGTCCAAGACGCGCTTTTGTCTTTGGACCCTCCTTCCCTAGGATGCCTGGGTTTGCCAGATGGAGCGTCGTTGATGCGCTGGTAGTAAAACACTGAAAGACGATTGAAATCTGATGCCCCATGGTATCAGACACGTACGGGATCATTACCTTTGGTTGATGATGATGATATGGAAATCGGTGCAACAACCATGTAATTAAATACGAGTAAACGACAGTTTTAACAAAAACCAGAATTCATTCAAAGTTACAGCACATGAACCTGTACGGCTTCTTTGTATCCTATTTCATTTTACATTATCTTGTCCATCTGTATAATAAATAAGCTTATGGATTTCTTCGAATAGTATCCTTATGAGCCGTTGTTTCTCGCAAAAGAAAAAGTTTTTGAAGACTTTTCAATGGCAATGGTCTTTATGGAACAAGCAACGCTAAAAGAATCCATTTTCCTTAGTATTCGAACATTCAGAAGTCAAATCACCATTATTGTCAAATCGTTCGGCGTTTATTCATAGTTAATCTGCAAAACTTGATACTTCAAAACTGCTTTAAATAAATCGAAAACTATGAATTGGTCAATCAGCGTGATTATTTTTGTAATAACTCCACTGCATGCAACTTAACCCGTGATTTTCAACGAAATTTCTAATATTAGTCGTTTTGTTCGGACATTAATGTACATAATGAAGTTTCTGATTTGCCTGTCGAGCGAGTAGCTTACAAAGTAAAATTAGGCGTAATATTGAGAATATCCCACCATGTCTTCACAACCGTGTTTGGCCCCAGAAAAACCATGGTGGAGTGGGTGTTTAACAAAATTGTCACTTATATACAATTGGTGCATGCAATTTCATACATATTATGTATGATGTAACAGAAAAATTACACAGAAGCGTAAAATGTATGTTTCGGGCGATTTTCCGAGGATCATAAAATCATTGTTGTATCATAATGCAAGAACTTCTTTTCGTTGTTGTTTGGATTTTTAAAGACCACCTTAAGCAACTCAATGGTCTAACAAACAGTCGCCCGTCCCTAGTTTTGGGACACTGGTTCCAGGGAAGGGAGAGAGCCAGTGCCGTAAAACAAACACAACATCCATGCCTCACCAGTACCCATCTCGGGCTAATGGTCACAAGGCAGCATTTAGACCACTGCGCCACCGGGACGGCGAACAAATTTAGGACGGAATCTTGTTTTTAAGTTTCACCGCTGAAGGAATAATACCCGCGACGGCTGCTGCCTCACAACAGGATTCATACTTGCCACCTCCCTATAGCGATTTTTTCCCCCACTCCGTCACGCTGATAGTTGTCATGGGATCTAATTTTATGATGCCAGATTCTGGCGTGATCCAACAGCGGGGCATTCATAACGTAAAATTAGTCACATTTTGACCTAACAGAATGGTGCGCACGCACGCGCACACACTTTTAGTGATGAACCAGTTTCTTTGAATAACAAGAAGCAAACCATTTAATTCGAAAAGTCAGTAAGTTATTTCAAATGACATCTGGATCACAAACATTTATTCGAGGCAGCCTATTGGCGATAAGTCTGGTAAATTGTTTTAAGTAGACAGTAGTACGCTTTTGGGGAATACGTAATGCACATCTCGGGCCTTCCGCCTGTTTTTTTTTTTTTTTTTCCTGTTTTTCTGCCTCTTTATAAGTCGCGCATTTATGAGACATGCACAACTTAAATTTGCATCTCTGAGTTTTTAACGACAATAGTTGATCTTATCGCCAGCGCCGGAACTACGGTCTGAACTCAATGCGTCATCCGTAATTCGATCCGGGACTTCGTATAGGAGCATTTTAAAGTACACGTGTAATAAAGCTTGAAGTGAAACTAAAGATCGACGTAAGAATGCCATTAGTGGCCAGCATGAGTCAATATTGGCAGAAAACTGAAAACCTGAATTGCACTGCAACTTCACTAGTAATTCTGCGGCATCGAATAGTTTATGTACCGGATATAGGTAAATACATACATGTCGCTTGAAACAATAGGGGATTAATTTACATATAGTTAGCTTGAAACGATTAGCCGAATATTTAAATTTATATTTTCACAACGAAAAAAACTGATATCTTCAAAGTAGCAAGAGTTCTCTCCCTTGACCCTTTAAGCCGAGCTAGCCCTCACGTGTTTTGCTTTGCCACCAGACTGCTCAGACCACAATATTACCGAGCTTTTTTTTTTCGATTAAACTTCTTAATTTTGTTAGTCCCATATATATATACACTGGCGGAAAGAGAAAAAAGAACACCAAGAAGGAATTGGCGGACGATCATGAAATTTACATATGTTAATAGGGTCGAGTTTACGTAGGTGTGATGTCAATTTCGGGACCAACCGGTGAGCGCTTACGCCACAGCATGGCATAATACGGAATTTATCTTCGGTGGTATTTAAGGAGTACGGCGAAGTGAATGTAATCAGTCGTCGGCGTACGGACACGTGCGAAGACCCTGAAGAAGCTGCAATGCCTGGACATGGAAGACGTGTACGATTTCAGCAGTTATCGGACTTTGAATGAGGTCGTCTAGTCGGACTCCGCGAGACCGGGTGGTCGTATCGTCGTATTGCGGAGCGAATTGGACGCGAAGTATCGGTGGTGGTACGATGGTGGCGTACATGGTCCGAGGAACATTCCCATACGAGAAGACGTGTAACCGGGAGTCACAGACGGACTGATGAGCGGACCGATCGACGCATAAGAAGAGCGGCGTTGTCAAGCAAAACATCCACTGCGACGCAAATCCGAGCTGCCGTTGCACCTGAGGTGACTGTGCGAACAATCCGCAACCGTCTACTGGACGCAGGACTACGTGCACGTGTGCCTCTGGTATGTGTACCTCTGACTCCAGCCCACCGTCAGGAACAGCTGCAGTGGTGTCACCAACGTCTGCACCGGAGGACGCAATGGCGATCTGTCGTGTTCAGCGATGAAAGCAGATTCTGCTTGGGAGCCTCCGATGGCCGTATGCGTGTTCGCAGACACACAGGGGAGCGTCTCCACCCTTCTTTCATCCGCCAGCGACACACAGGGCCTACACCTGGTCTCCTGGTGTGGGGAGCGAACAGCTATCACTCCCGTACACAACTAGTGTTTGTACCGGGTACGTTAAACAGCACCTCCTACATCAACAACATCATTCAACCCGTTGTTGTGCCATTTGTAGGGTCCGTCCATCGTGGTGTTTTCCAGCAAGATAACGCAAGCCCACACACGGCACGTGCAACGCAACATGCACTTCAGGGTGTGAGACAACTTCCATGGCCTGCACGTTCACCGGATTTGTCCCCCATTGAGCACGTGTGGGATTTTATGGGACAACGACTTATCCGGTCTCCACGGCCAGCCACGGCCATCCCCGATTTACGCGTCCAGGTTGAGGATGTTTGGAACTCAATACCCCAAACTTACATCCAACATCTGTACGACAGACTCCATGCCAGAATTGCACAGTATGACGCAGTTCATGGCGGTTCAACCTCGTACTAACCATGTTACATGGAAATGTTATTTTTCAGTTTACCAGCAAATACAGCTGTATTTTGCCATAATGTTTTGATCACGTTATCCTCTGTACTCCGTTATTATGCTGTATAAATTTGGTTGGTAACAGATATCTCCTTCTTGGTGTTCTTTTTTCACTTTCCGGCAGTGTATATATATATACACTGAAGAGCAATTGAATTAGAGACAGCTGGTGTTATGCAAATGTGGCGCTGTGGGCGGCCCTGTAAACGGAAACGACATGACGTATGCAGCGATCCGACAATAAAAAGAGTGATGCGACGGGAATCAGTAAGAGGCGGACACAGTACAGGTAAGACGAAGGATCTAAGCGCATTTGATCGTGGGCAAATTGTCGGGGTCCGATGAATGGATCATTCCATCTCGGAAGTCGTGCAGGCACTGGGATTTTCACGAGCCACTGTGTCACGGGTGCGCCGTGAGTACATCGAATTCGGTAAAGCCATCCCTGCGAGAGCCAACTGCCGTGGACAACAGCGTGTGGACAACACCAAATTTATGAGCGGGGTCATCGTCGGCTAGCTCGCATTTTAACAGCGGATAGACGGGATACAGTGCGAGAAATCACTCGACAATTTAACGCTGGTGCACCAAAACGTGTAAGCATCCAGAACCATCTCCTCGCTATGGGGTACAGAAGCCATCGTCCCACAAGGTTACCGCTGCTGACCGCAGCGGTAACCTTGTGGGACGATGGCTGCAAAGATTGGCATGCCACTGGACCCTAGACATGTGGAAAAATGTTGTCTGGACTGATGAGTCGAGATTCACGTTGGTACATGCGGATGGCAGGATACGAGTACGGCGCAAACCACATGTAGCGATGGATCCTTCTTGCCAGCAGGGTACTCTTCAAGCTGGTGGGGGTGGCATTCTCGTCCGGGGACTGTTTACGTGGACTGAAATGGGACCCCTGGTACGTGCGACATCGTCCCTCACAGGTCAACGTTATCGAGATTTCCTTAACGACCAATTGCTCCCGTTTGTGCGTCTTCAACATCTCACTGGGGACCTTATCCTGCAACAAGGCAATGCACCGTGCCATCGCCCCCGAATCGTATCCGAATGGTTAGATGAACACTGCACCAACGTGACCTCTCTTCCTTGGCCAGCTAGGTCACCTGACCTCAATCCCATCGAGCACATTTGGGATGCCATCGAGAGAGATGTTCTAGGCTCTGACCCTTCCCCCTCCATCAAATCTTCGTAAACTGCGAGCTTGTTCAGGGGTCGTGGATCCGTATGGCTTCCCAACGCTTCCGGTGTCTTGTCGAGTCCATGCAGAGACGAATCGCCGCCGTCATCAGGGCGAAAGGTGGTGATACACGTTACTAGGCAGGTAACTCTAATTCAATTACTCTTCAGTGTTATACGTGTAGCACCACCTTTCGCCTTGATGACGGCGGCGATTCGTCTCTGCATGGACTCGACAAGACACCGGAAGCGTTGGGAAGCCATACGGATCCATGACATTGAACAAGCTCCCACAGTTCACGAAGATTTGATGGAGGGGGTCAGAGTCTCGAACATCTCTCTCGATGGCATCCCATATGTGCTCGATGGGATTCAGGTCAGGTGACCTAGCTGGCCAAGGAAGCGAGGTCACGTCGGTGCAGTGTTCATCTAACCATTCGGATACAATTCGGGAGCGATGGCACGGCGCATTCATTGTCTTGTTGCAGGATGAGGTCCCCAGTGGGATGTTGAAGACGCACAAACGGGAGCAAATGGTCGTCCAGGATATCCCGGTAACGTTGACCTGTGAAGGACGATATCACACGTACCAGGGGTCACATTTCAGCCCACGTAAACAGTCCCCAGGCGAGAATGCCAACCCCACCAGCTTGAAGAGTACCTTGCTGGCAAGAAGGATCCATCGCTTCATGTGCTTTGCGCCGTACTCGTATCCCTCCAATTCGCATGCACCAACGTGAATCTCGACTTATCAGTCCAGGCAACATTTTGCCACATGTCTAGGGTCCAGTGGCGATGTTCCCGCGCCCATGCTAATCTTTGCACCCTGTGATGTACGGTCAGCAGCGGTACCCTCGTGGGACGATGGCTTCTGTACCCCAGCGAGGAGATGGTGGATGGTGTGGGTGCTTACACGTTTTTACGCACCAGCGTTAAATTGCCGAGTGATTTCTTGCACTGTGGCCCGTCTATCCGCTGTTACAATGCGAGCTAGCTGGCGATTACCCCGTAGCCGACGATGACCGAGTACATCGAATCCGGTAAAACCATCCCTTGCAAGGATGGTTTTACTGGATTCGATGTACTCACGGTGCACCTGTAACACAGTGGCTCGTAAAAATTCCAGTGCCTGCACGAGTTTCCGAGATGGAGTGACCCATTTTTTTTAATTTTTTTTTTTACACTTCTGCCCCATTTACACTCAGTCTCGTTACTTTTCGAACGACCCTCGTATACCCAAATACACATACATGTGTGTACAGCCTATACTTCATTTTTATATTTAATCGTGTTAAAATGATCCTCGCTGTTCTTAATACTTCTTGCAGGGCTTCGGTGTGTAAACAATGTATGGAGTTAAAATACCTACACCAGCAAAAGCTTGTAAATAAGCCAACTTCGATGTAGAAAAGTTCGTTAAAAACGAAAAACAATCCGCATTTCAATTTCCTAAATTCTAGTTTTTTGATGCTAGATCTGGGTGCTTTTCTGTGAAGCCCACGGTGGTTTGAAGTACAATGTTTCACACAGTTATTAAGTTTTCAACCAGCTTTCTCATACCTGTGACATGAGGTCATTGCTCACGTTTTGGCATTTCATGTTATTAGCGATTTTGAAAACTTTCTTTCACATTATAGCTGAAAGGCAACGTTGATCAGCTCAAAACGTTCGCAGCAGGGATGGAAAGTAGCTCATGTAGTAGACATTTTAAGGTGGCGTAAAGAAATGTCTTCAAAATGTCTGTTTTTAAGACTGACGCATCATATAATGCAAGGGCTCCTAACTTTTACCTATTTCTGTTGAGCCCAAATCACGTCTGCAAGATAAGCAAGCAGAAACAAATAAAGAAAACACAGATTTGGTTAAGAAATCCGCGAAATCATACAAACTGTTAAAATAGTTTTAGTACATTAAAATATATTTTAACTGATGGCCGGAAAAAAAAAAAAAAAAAAAGAAAAAAGCTGACTCTGAGAAAAAAAAAGAGGAAAAAGGGTTTTTATTCATAACTTCAAGGACGTAGCCTGTAATGTACCTAAGAAATAAATTGAAGGTATACTTGATAATTCTCGTTAGCAGCGGGCTGTACGTAGTTGGGAATATAGAATAATATTCGTATTTAAAGGCAGTCAACTAAGTGGATGCCGTTCAATAATGAATGGCTCGTACTTTTAATAATCTTTGCTTAACGAAGAAAAAATATTTACACACATGTGAGCCAAAGTTGCATCTCATTCTTAAAGCAGTCTGTGCCGTAAATGCAATTTTGTGAAGCAGACCAAGCTGCACAAATTTCTTTCATTTGCGACTAAAATTACACTCCTATGTAAGGCAGTAAGTGGTTCGAGATACTCTTTCACTTCACCCCCAGATAATTTTGAAACAGACTCGGAAACGTTGGTCACGTAAAACTGACAGTTGGTTTTAAACAAAAGGAGTGTTAGCATAACACGAGAAATATATTCATCAAAATTGGTTTTAGAAATCCAGTTCACCAGTGAAGCAGTACCACACCGGATTAGTTGCTTTAAAACAACAAGAGAGGTTTCTCTTGTTTGTTTGTTTAGACCATTGTGGTAGAAACTGTAGGAGACCTCCGTCCAACAGTAGATTGATAATAGTTGTCAATGATGATGATGTTTAGCGGTATAAAGACTCCCGTGGCAAGGTGACATTATGTGCTGAATGTGACGCCATGATGATTTGAGGTGAGCTATGAAGATTTGACGTGAGTTCATCCCAAATTCTGGGTCGCGGTTACCGGGGAAGGGATCTGAACCAGCGCTATACGGCAAATTAACCACTCATGTCTTATCCAGATCTCTCTAGGGCCCAACTCTGACGATTAGCCGAAGGCCCGCACATCTGGTCAACAGGGAGCGACATCGAAGATTTTCCTTTGTGTACGTGTGGCATGTATGTGAGATTTTCAGAAGTTCAACTCACATTTGAATCAGTCAATTGTGGCCCAAGCTATGGCATCAGTAGCGCATTGACTTCAGTTGTTCACTTGAACAACTTCTTAGCCCAAAATGGCCATGACATTTTTTTTTTTTTTTTTTTTTGCTTGTTTCGGGGTTTAACCACCACCAACATGACCAACTGTAGTACGTGTGGTACCGTAAGACAAACACACCAACCACGCCACATCTGGGACTCGAATTCGAGCCCAACTCGGCCGCCCTGGCCGATCTTGATGCCTTATATCTTAGAATTCATGGTTGGTCAATAATTACTGTGTGAATTCTGTTCCTGGAGATAACGATTATCTCTTTGACTGGCGGTTTTTGTATGCTTGAAAAAAAAAAAATATTTTCAGCACTACAAAGCAAATCACAATATTTCTACAAAATTTTAATGATTTTCATCACGATATAAAAGAATTATGGATATAGAGTACAAGTAAAATGGGTTCCCAGAAACTCATTGGTAGGCCCCAACCACTATAAAAACCTCTGGTTTAATGAACTCATTTGAATTTCAATTATCGTTGTCTGCTAAAGTTTAAGCAGCCTCCTGCAAGTTTTTAACATTTGATTTGCAGTCGGCAAATACAGCGAAGCTTTAAACTTTTCTCCTGTTTGTTCAGATAACCTTAAAGAAAAGGGTAGCTCAATGTCGAGGAAAGTAAAAGAAGGTTCGGTTCTTGTCCTAATTCGCCTTCGTTAGGGCTGCGCGAGAAATAACGAGCTCAAGGAACGAGAGGGAATGTTGAGGGACAAGGGAAGAAACCAAGGCGACATTGAGTGCCTGCTGCATGTGACGCCATGATGAATTCGTGACGTCACAACTCGGCAGCTGTCTTAACCACGTGACCCAACTTCCTGCACGTTCCTCAGCTGGGAATCACCACCGCAGAAAGAAACCATGCCGACGACACTTCTGCTTGAAGTCAATGTTATAACCAGGGCTGTAGTGGAGGGTATACGGCGGTATACCCTCTGCTTTTTTTGACAGAATAGCGTATACTTCCAATGTCCATATTATCAACAGAGCTTCAATCTCGAACATCATCGCTGCCAAGAGCTGAACATCTAATAAAAAGAACCATAAGAATTATAGAGAGCTTCAGAGAAAATCCTGGGGGAAAAAAACTCATTTAGCATTAGCAGCGAACGAGGAATTATTATTATTTTAACATATCCCATTGACCCCTAACAACAAAATCGTACCTATTAACCAAACCAGTTTATTCAAAGCACGGTTGACAGGATGAAATCAAGACTGTGTTCCGATTCAAACAGTGAAAATGTACAACTTCTTAAAGATATTTCTTCATTAAAGCGAATAATTATTAAAACAGACGACGTGCACTATGGAGAACTAGAAACAAGGCGAGTCTGTAGACGTTTTAATGTTGATGAAATGCAAGCTATTCAGAGACTGAGAGAATATACTGAAAACGTCCAAGTTGTACCAGGAAACTTAAAACCCCTATTAAGAACGATTTCAACTCTGCCTTGTTCGACAGCTGAATGCGAGCGAGGAATCAGTTTAATGAACATTATTATAACCGATCTCAAAGCATCTTTTTTTTTTTTTGATTGGAGGTTTAACGACCACCGAGAGCAACTCAATGGGCTATAAGCAGTCGCCCGTCCCTAATTTAGAGTCACTGGTTCCAGGGAAGGGAGAGAACCAGTGCCGTAAGACAAACACAACATCCATGCCTCACCGGGATTCGAACCCGAACCCCTTACGGACGAATGATCAGAGGCCATCGCTTAGACCACTGCGCCACCGGGGCGGCCAAAGCATCTTTGTTAATCCCCAATGTATCTAACCTGATGTTCGTAAATTAAAATGGACCGCCCATTGAACGATTTAATCCAAAACAATATGTAAGATCTTGGTTGATAAATCATCGTTCAGCAACTGATAGTAGATTAAGCGTTTCTTCTAGAGAAGAACAGTGCTGTAAAGACTTATCTCGTCAGGCTTTTTTTATTTTTTTATTGGAATTTTAACGACCACCGTGAGCAACTCAATGGGCTATAAGCTGTCGCCCGTCGCTAAATTAGGGTCACTGGTTCCAGGGCAGGGAGAGAGCCAGTGCCGTAAAACAACTGTCAGCACAATATTCATGCCTCACCGGGATTCGAACCCGGACCCCTTTCGGACGAATGATCAGAGGCCATCGCTTAGACCACTGCGCCGTGATCAGAGGTCATCGCTTCTTATGGGATATGTCTTTATGGGATATATTTCAATAAAAATTAAAATAATCTTGTGCATGCTCTTCAACATGTCATAATTGACAGGAGAGAGGAGAAGATACTTTATTCATATCGGTAAGTGAGCTCATAGTCATAATTGTTAAAAAGGCACGGCACCCCCGCGAGGGCCCCGTGCCTTTTTTTTTTTTTTTTTTTCTTTATCCATGTAGTATAATCTCTGATTTTTTTGGATTTGCACATAGTATACCCTCTGCTGATTTTACGACTACAGCACTGTGTATAACTGCTGCACTGTTTCGTTCTACACGAACAATTCGGTAACACTTGATTAGCAGATTCTGTTCAAGATTCTCAACAAGAACTGCAATAATAATAATAATAATAATAATAATAATAATAATAATAATAACATTCGGTCGCGAGGAAATGAAACAGAAACTAAATAAAAAAAAATTCAGCTTGATAACGTAAATTATTTATTAAGTGCGAAAGCCATGCTTTCGTAATACCAACAGAGCTCAGAAAAAAAAGTCTATTATAATTCACTTAACTTTACAAAACTCATGTATTCGCCTAGTACAATCAGTATGATAAAGAGCCTTACCAAGGATAACAGTCATTTGTTATCAGCATATCAAGCAGAAGTGATCAATGAAACAATAGGGCACATAGGGAGTATTTCGGCAAAACCGAAAACACTAAATTTTCTAAATAATGGCTTAGCGTGCGGTTTGGTTTCTAAAAATTAACAATATCACAATTATTATAAGAATTTCAGTGACAGACTATTTAGTTATATTTTACAACAATTTTTCTTCAGAGATACAGTACTGTTTGTGAAAATTGCAACACCATGAAGAACTGCTGGTATTAGCTTGAAACTTACAGGATATGTACAACACGTTGGGACATGTGCATGCGGTTTCGGAGCCTGTCCGGTCTGAAACGAGATGTTGCAATCAGTGAAGAGCAGACACTGAGTCGAAAGGGTCTCACTCTGCCCCGTCGCCGAAGAAGGTCCCATTAACGGACTTTGAGCGAGAAAGGATTGTTGGGATGATAGAAGCTGGATTTTCATACAGCGAAATTGCCATCCGTACGGGACGAAACGCCAGTACAGTGGCGTCAGTGGACAGATGAGGCTCGGACGCACAGAAATCCGGGAAATCGCACGACTGCATAGGATGACAGACACCTCTACCACATGGCAGTGACCGATCGCACAGCAACCTCCACGGTGTTAGCGAGCGCTGCAGTAGAGCACTGTCACAGGTCAGGCTTTGTCCTCCAGCACAGTCCGACGTAGTCTGCTTAACGGACGACTGCAAAGTGGTCCCAAACGCGAATCTAGCGGGACAAAACTAATTTTGGTCACTTGAAAAAATAAGTAAAAATAGTTTCAGTGACATTGTAAACATGTTGCGCTATCATGATTCAACCTTTAAACAAGAGTAATCTAAAGTATGGCGGCGTGGCAGAGCCTCAAAGTTGAATGTCGAGATCGCTGACCTTGCGTCTGGCGGTTCATGTCTCTGTAAGATAAGTTAATGGCTGCAAGCGAGTATGAACAAATGGAAGCTGTTATTCCTACAATCAGGACTTGCTCTTTATCGAAAGCAGAACGTCAGATCAGTACCGTACCAAATCGACACAAACTGGCAATAAACCCCCCATGTAAAAATAAATAAGATGTTTATTTATGCATATTTAAGTAAATGCAACCATTAAATTAAATTTATATTAACTAAATGCGTCGATATCACAGCAATCTTGGAATGAGAGTTAAATTTATGGTATTAAATCCGTAGGCTGAACAATCGGGATTTTGATGTTTTCATAATGCTCATTAAACTATTATTATTTACTATTATTAAAATTTTTATGTATGCATGTAGGTTTATGTACTGTATGTGTGTATACACATACGTGCGTGTATGGATGTGTTTGAGTGTGTATCAGTTGATAAAAAAGTAATGTTTTAATTAATAATGTATCATATATTAATAACTAAATTAAAATATATCATATTATTATAATATATACTTTTTTCTTTTATTCATTTCATATGATGCATTACATTTATTCTTAAATTTAAAGTATGAAATAAACTGCCGTGAAATTTTTTCATTATTAATTTCTTTCAACTGTCATCATAACTTAACAGTCCTAATAATAAAAAAAACATGCAATTTCACTATTTTGGAGATTTTCTTTGTTTAAGCTACAAGATCTAGCATAGTTTAAAATTACAAATAATTTTGTCCCGCTAGATTTGCATGTGGAACTAGTGTGGACTAGTCACTAGCAGCCCACTGCTGGGCATTCCTTTGACCCTCAACCACAGACGCTTCAGGCTACAATGAGGTCTCAAATACAAGACATTGGCGACAGGTCGTGTTTTGTGACGAGTCACGATTTAACTTGATGCACCATAATGGCGAATACGTGTTCGAAGACATCGGGGAGAACGGCACCTTGCCGCGTGATACCGGCCCAACGCCAAGCATCATGGTTTGGAAAGCCATTGCCTGGCCTGTTAAGCGCATTTTTGCCAGTCACCATAAACGCAATGAACTCTGGTCTCGCATAGAAGCAGCCTGGCAGGCCACTTCTCCAGGACGATACCAAAAACCTCTTCCATTCAATGCCACACCATGTAGAGGCTGTTAGTTTTGCTCGAGGTGGCGGCTTCACACGATACTGAGTTTTGAAGTGATAAAATCTTGTATAGCTTTCTACAAATGTAATCTGTAATCTCCTGTAACATGAGGAATCTGTGATATAAATTTCATTTGAATAGCGCGATTCTTTTTTGGTGTTACAATTTTCACAAACAGTAGTGCGCTAACATGATTAAAAATAGTATGTCAGATCAATCTGCAAATTTAGAAGCCCCTGAGGTCAATAAACGAAGAATGACATCCATTTTAAGTTTTAAAAGTTTTCTTTCCAACAAACAACCATTAAAACTTAAGAATGGGATTCTTGAACAAAAAATAAAAACACACAACGTCATATAAATGATCAAGATAACAGAATACTTGTAATGACAGTGATACCGTTAAATTTTGGAAAAGAAACCTCCTATTGCAATCCACGTCATTGGTCAGAAAATTCAACATTATAACAAACTACTGATTCCAAGCATTTGACACAAGCGTTTTCTTGTTGGTAACCGGTAAATGCCCCCACCGGAAAATTCCCCCACATTGGAAAACTGCCCCATAGGAAAATTACACCACGAAAATCTCCCCCACCTTTTTCAGTCAGGGACCGTGCACAAATTGAATTTTACACAAAATACCGAATGTGGGGTGAGATTTCCGGGTTCACCAATTCCATTTTCAAGCACTTCAAATGAAACGACAGCCTTACACTGCACTAACATGTGGGGCAAATTTCTGGGTTCAGCATTTCGATTTTTACTGCAATTTACAGATGTTTTGCTAGTATTATTGCCATATGGGGGAAATTTCCACATTCGGCATTTGGATTTTTAACTCAGTATATACAGTGCTGGCCATTAAAACAGCAACACCAAGAGGGAAGCATCCAACAGACCTGAAATTTGCATGATGCGTACCGTATAGTAGCGTAAGCATATCAGTAGCAGCGCAGCGCAGATGCAAATTATTTGCGCCAAGAACGCCACCTAGAAGCAGTAAAAGAGGGGAGATTAGAGAGCTGGTTTTCCATAGTGGAACTGTGTCGGTTTTTTCGCAGAAGGTCTCAGGATGCCTCGTCTAAGAAGACAGAACGCTTCCCAGCACGTGTTGGAATTCGATCGCGACAGAATCGTAGCGTACCGAGACTGTGGATTATCGTGCCGCAAAACTGGTACTCGCGTTGGGTGAAATCAGACCACTGTGGTGCGAATTTGGAATCGATGGGTCCAGAAGGGTGCGACGGGAAGCATCTCAACGGCTCCGACACACCAACGTCCGAGAGGACAGACATGTTGTGTGCATGGCCCTTAGGGATCAAACCAGCACATCACGGACCATAGCTCACGAATTAGGGTCTGTGGCACGACTACAAGTATCCGGACGTACGGTGCGACGTCGTCTGCAGCGACACGGACTGTTTGCACGGCGCCCATTGCTGCGTCTACCTTTAACTCTACACTACAGCACAGGCGTCTGAGGCACCAATGGTGCGCTGAACGACGCAGATGGATGCGGGAACGGCATGACATCGTCTTTTCAGACGAATCCCGCTTTTGCATCCGGCACCATGACGGCCGTACCCGTAGAAACCGGCTCCTGGAGTCTTGCATTTTGCAGCGTCATACCGGCCCAGCACCTGGAGTACTGGTATGGGGTGCCATTGGCTATGCATCCCGCACGCGTCTAGTACGCATAGACGGAAATTTGAACAGCCACCGTTACATACCCGAGGTGTTAGAGCCTGTGGTTGTTCCATATGTACAGGGTCTCCGGGTGGCCACCTACCAACAAGACAATGCGCGATCGCACGTCGAAGGCAACGTCCGACATTTCCTTGATGCCCAGCATGTTGTTCCACTACTCCCTTTGCCGGCGCGATCACCAGAGTTTTCGGCCTATTGAAAACGTCTCGTCCCTGGTCGTGGAGTGAGTGGCCCGACAACGACCACCGGCAAATACAGTAGATGAACTCTGGTACATAATTGAAGTCTCATGGAATGCAATACCCCAAGATGACATCCAGAGTATCTTCGACTCGATGCCGAACTGTCTGGCAGCGGTTATTCATGCCCATAGTGGCTACTCTCCGTACTGAGTTTTGTACGTTCTATGCATCCGAATTACCTCAAATTTTAATCACTTCATCCTTGTACTATAAAGTATAAATAAACTCAGTTTGGCTATCTTATCTTTCGTCCTTCTTGGTGATGCTATTTTAATGGCCAGCAGTTATACATTGAGTTAAAAACCCATATGCCGAACCCGGAAATTTCCCCCACATGGCAATAATACTTGCAAAACATCTTTAAATTGCAGTAAAAATCAAAATGCCGAACCCAGAAATTTGCCCCACATATTTGTGCTGCTTGTACGGCTGTCGTTTCATTTGAAGTGCTTGAAAATGGAATTGGTGAACCCGGAAATCTCCCCCACATTCGATATTTTGTGTAAAATGCAATTTGTGCACGGACCCTAACTGAAAAAGGTGGGGGAGATTTCTGTGGGGAGGAATTTTCCTAAGGGAAAGTTTTCCAATGTGGGGCAATTTACCGAATGTGGGGGAATTTTCCGGAGGGGAAATTTACCGGGATTAGTTTTCGTTTGCATGCACATTAACGCAAACTCTAACCCGCATAAGCATTTATTATTATAACATTTATTTTGATAATTCACGCCACAAAAATATTTATTTCATCACATTCTATTTTTTCTGTTTTATTTTTGCTTTCAAGAGACTTCCTACTACAGCAATACATCAAACTTCTACGACGCAACACTATTTAATGATTCCCCTTCTCGTGGGATCTAAAAACAAAGAAACAACACAACTCTCCTTCCTTTCGTGGCGTAGTGGTCCCCACGTCTCTAACATATTTTACTGATGCTATTATTATTTGCGTATTTTTTAAAAAGAAGTCCAACGTGTGTTCCCCTTCCAAAGCATGCATCTAATCTTGAAATTTAAAAATTGGCAACACTACCGGCTGAAAAAGCTCATTATCATGTGCTTAATATTATTAAAACATATTGCGCCTAGTACAGTGAATTCGAGGAAACCTTTCCCACGGTGATTCCACTCTTAATCAAGCTCTAGTAACTCCAAGAATGAAAGGGAATTATTTTTTCCTCGGTGCGTTTGGTACATTGTAACCTGTTTCACGACTTTCTGTACAATTAATTTTCGCACACTAACTTTTGTTACTGTTCATCCGAAACCATTCACAATATTTTAGGTCGCGTTTGGCAACAGCAAGGAAGCAGGCTATCGAAGTAAATAGGGAGGTGTCAAGAGAACAGTAGGGCACGATTTTTTTTCTCTCTACGATTTTGAGGTTGGTGTGAATGAGAATGAATGCGTATGTCTTTGGTGATGATAGAGCTTCTCGTGCTACTGTGTTTTGGTGGTTTAACGAACTCCAAAGAGGCTGTTGTAACACGCAGTGACAAACTCCGTTGCGGAAGTAGATCTCGATCAGAGTGAACCCCCGCAACGTAACTGTGTACAAAGAATGTTGTAAGCTGATGCAAGATGCGCTTATGAAATGACAGAGATCCTCGGCATGCTATCCGCAGAAATGTTCCTTATTTTTCACGACAAACTTCATTTTCAAATACTTTTTCGTTGTGTGCCACACAAATCCACAACGTTTCAAAAGCAGAGCCTGTGAGAATCTGCCAAGAAACCACATGTTGCGTAATGGCAGCCACCGAATTACTACGAAAATCGTAGCAGGTGGCGACGAAACTTTCATAACTTTTTACCATGCGCCAATACGTCACGAGAGCAGTGTGTGGATCCATGAAAACAGGATGTACCACCGCCAAAAACAGTGAAAAAGAAAACAGCTTGCAATACGTGAAGTACGCCGCATTCCTCAAAAAGCACATATCTCGTCAAAGCTGGAAGACCAGACGACAGTTACAGCTAATTGGTGCACCACCAAATGTCACCAAACAGTCCACAACACTCTATACACCGTCCAAAAAAAAAAAAAAAAAAAAAAAAATTGCGTGAATCACGAAAAATTCCTGAAAATAACGTGCGAGTAAAGTTGCCGGTAGGTGTCCATCTTTAATGAACTTTCCGTTTCATCTAACTTCTATATTTTGACAGAATTTTCGTAGTCAGTAATTTCGTTTATTTCAGAAAAGCCCGTTTAGAGTTTGTCCGTATTTACACAGAAATTTCGCAAAATCTTAGATTTTGACTTTTTCAGCACTTTTACGAATCCCTTCCCTTAGGGTTCGGACATTTGGGCACATTCCCTTTTAGAGCAATGAAATTGCGGTGCGTAAAAAATTAAGTGTTCCTATATTTCTCCTACTTGAGCAATTGCTGTGAACAAAAAATTTTTCACTCATATCTCAAAATCATTAAGAAATTGAGACATATTTACGATTTTCTGTCTGAAAGACGAGGCGGACATTTGGGCACCTGACATTTGTGCACAAATGTTTAAGGGGCCGTATAACAATTGCCGTTTCTTGGCCCAGTAGTAAGAGTTTGACCGAGACAATGTTCACCGTATGGCAAGTGACAATTGCACTTGAATATGGGGAAACAAAAGTACATTCGCGAATTAAAAAAGATTACATTGCACATTTCTTAAACCTTCAACGAAACAAAGCAATTACAGCAGAATTCATACTACAGTATGTTTGGAAAAGGACGACAAGGAGGGATTTTTTAACAATGCTACACTTTTACTTACGCTAAAATACACTGCTGGCCATCCAAAACGCAACACCAAGAAGAAGGAAGCATCCGATTAGCCTGAAATTCGCAGCATGCGTCGCCCGCGAGAGGACATGCATACGATTAGCATTGCAGGGCATATGCAAATCATGTGCGCCCCGCACGCCACCGAGAAGCACTATAAAAAGGGTGCACAGGAGGCGGGGTGTAAGTAGTGGAAGTGTGTTGTGCTGCCGGACATGTGCGTGGGAAGTTTCCTGATGCTTCATCGCAGAATACGGCAGTCATTCCAGCACGTTTCGGAGTTCGACAGAGGACAAATAGTGGCTTATCGCGACAGCGGTTTATCGTGCCGAGACATCGGCGCCCGTGTGGGACGACATCCAGCCACAGTGAGGCGATTATGAATTCGGTGGGTGCAGGAGAGACGGACGGACCGACGTGTGCGATTGCCGCAGCCGCGGCACACCACCAAACGAAAGGACCAGCATGTTGTGCGGCGGGCATTAACCGCTCGCACCGCCACATCACGAACTAGCGCAGAAATTAGGGTGTGTTGCGCAACAATCTGTGTCAGCACGTACCGTTCGACGTCGTCTGCAGGAGCGGGGACTTGTCGCATTGCTCTGATTACCATTGACATTACACCACCGGCGAGTGCGGCTGCAGTGGGCCGTTGAACGCCGCACCTGGACTACGGAATGGCACGACATTGTCTTCTCCGACGAAACCCGCTTCAGCCTGCAACACCACAATAGACGGATCCGCGTGTGGCTGCACCGCGACGAGAGACTGTATGACGCCTGCATTATGCATCACCATACCTGTCCGTCGCCTGGCGCTATGGTTTGGGACGCAATTGGATATGACACCCGCACCCCTCTGCTACACATCGCCGGTACACTCAACAGCCACCGCTACATCTCCGACGTTTCGGAGCCTGTAGTCCTCCCATACCTGCAGGACCTGCCAGCGGCCACGTTTCAACAGCACAATGCGCGCCCGCACGTGGCACGCATCGTACAATTCTTCACGGCCCACCGGGTGTCACTGCTGCCGTGGCCCGCCTGTTCTCCCGATATGTCGCTCATCGGACACGACTGGTCGCTGATCGGCAACCGAGTGGCCCGGCAAGCACCACCCGCGGCTACGCCTGATGAACAGTGGCAACGTGTGGAAGCAGCCTGGACCGACATACCCCAAGTCCACATCCAAAGCCTCTTTCGCTCGATGCCGCGGCCGTTATTGCCAGCCATGGGGTGCCCCACGAACTATTGATGTCTGCGTGTCCCGCCAGTCGCACGGGCCTGTAAAGCTCAATCGTTTTATCTTTGTAACTGTTGTTACGTGTCCAGTAAATCTGGCTTTGCTATCTCGTGTCCTTCTCGGTGTTGCATTTCGGGTGGCCAGCAGTGTATTTACATAACATGTCAAGTTATTAATATTTCTCTTTTATACTTAATTAGGTATTAAATTACTATGCCTCATTCGTAGGCCCTTTTGACAGTCTTTTTCTACCGATGTCATATTCATAACGTTTACGAATCAAATCAAGTTAATAGCATTGCGCTTTTACTTCAGCACTAAATATTTTTTCATAGGCCCTAGTTCTAGGCCTTTTTAATAGTTTTTGTTCTATCCATGTCACATTCATAACAATTACGTATCAACTCAAGTTAATAATATCTTGCCTTTACTTTTTCACTAAAAATTTTCTCACAGGGCCTAGGTTTTTAACATCTTTTGTTCTATCAATGTCACATTCATAACAATTACGTATCAACTCAAGTTAATAATATTCCGCTTTTACTTAAGCACTAAATATTATTTCACAGGCCCTAGGCCTAGGCCTTTTAAACAGTTTTTGTTCTATCGATGTCACATTCATAACAATTGCCTATCAAATAAAGTTAATAATATTGGGCGTTTACTTAGGCACGAAATATTAATTTTTAGGCCATAGGCCCTTTTTAATAGTTTTTACTCCACCGAAGTCATATTCACCACGTTTACCCATCAAATAAAGTTAATAATATTTCGCTTTTACTTAGGCAGAAAATATTAATTCATAGGCCTAGGCGTAGGCCTTTTTCACGGTTTTTGATTTGTCGACTCCATATTCATAACGTTTACTTATCAACTCAAGTTAATTGCATTGCGCTTTTACTTAGGCATTCAATATTAATTACTAGACTTTAGGCCTAGGGCCAATAAATTAATAATTAGTGTATGATTAAAAGCAAAATATGATTAACTTCAGTTCATGCATAAACGAAGTGAAGATAACAGTGTTAGAATAAAAACTGTTAAAAAGGCCTAGGGCCTGTGAAATAATATTTAGTGCTTAAGTAAAAGCGCAATATTATTAACTTGAGTTGATACGTAATTGTTATGAATGTGACATGGTTAGAATAAAAACTGTTAAAAAGGCCTAAGGTCTGTGAAATAATACTTAGTGCTTAAGCAAAAGCGCAATATTATTCCCTTGAGTTGATACGTAATTGTTATGAATGTGACATCGATAGAACAAAAAACTGTTACAAAGGCCTAGGCCTAGGGCCTGTGAAATAATATTTAGTGCTTAAGTAAAAGCAAAATACAGTATTATTAACTTGAGTTGATACATAATTGTTATGCATGTGACATCGATAGAACAAAAACTGTTAAAAAGGCCTAGAGCCTGTGAAATAATCTCTAGTGCGTAAGTAGAAGCGCAGTATTATTAACTTGAGTTGATACGTAATTCTTAAGAATGTGACATCGGTACAACAAAAACTCCTAAAAAGGCCTAGGCCTAAGGCCTATGAATTAATATTTAGTGCTCAAGTGAAAGCGCAATATTATTACCTTGAGTTGATACGTAAAACGTTATGAATATGGCATCGGTAGAAATAAAGGCTGTCAAAAGGGCCTACGAATGAGGCATAGTAATTTAGTGCCTAATTAAGTAAAAGAGAAATATTAATAAATTGACATGTTATGTAAATATTTAGTGCCTAAGTAAAAGTGCGGCGTTATAAAAAAATCCCTCCTTGTCGTCCTTTTCCGAACATAGTATGAGTTCTGGTGTAATTGCTTTGTTTCGTTGAAACCTAAGAAATGTGCTATGCCGTGGCGCCCATTTGAGTATTGGGGGGGGGGGGCAAAAAAATCCTTACCTCCTTCAAGGCTGTCAAGCATTTTAGTAAATGTGCAAGATGCTAAAATACAACAAAAATAATTGATACAATCAATTATTAATATCGTATTATTTTAAAAAAATGCTTCAAAAAAAGGTTTCGTCTGTTTTAGTGTTTTAAATTTATCAAAAATTTGGCTATACCATCAGCAGGGGGGATATACAAATACAGAAAAGGTTGTGTCAGAAATATGCTTCGTTAATTTACAAAATGAATCACGGAAAATGGCTCGTAAATTTCAGAAATTTTCTTTACAGTGTACTTCTAATTCTGCGATGTGTGACAATTTGGTTATTCTTGACACTCAAAAGTCATTCGCAAGGATAACTAAATACTATCCTCAGAGAAAGATACTGAATCTTTTATTACGTACTCTAGAAAAATAACAGGTTATTTATTAGCTTTTGAGCTGGATGCAAATACTTCCCACACTTAAAAAGCACGTCATAGCCCTAACTGTTTTTGTTCGTTTTTCCTATAGCAAAACTTTCAGAATAACTTTCATATTATCCAGGTACCCTACACTGCGGTAAACTAATAATCGACCTCTCCAATGAGATATACATGGGATACAAATCAAACATTTGTTCAATCATGTACATTTCTCATAAGCACTACATTCTCATTACAGTTCTTGAGAAATTTCACTGAATTAAATGAAAAGACTTCCTATTTGTTTTAGCAATATAATTTTTCTTGAATTTATTTTTAAAAATTTGCATTTACAAACCAAATTAGTTGCTACACACGCAGTAAATTCTTTTTAAAATGTACATCCAAGTCGATCAAGCATTGTGACTGGTTTATCACTTTCTAAATCAAGCCTCGGCGAACTAGTTCTGTTCACAGTCATTGGCTTTCTTACTTTTAAGTCATAAATAGATCTGAATACAAACTCTGCATGCCTTCTCGAGAATCGTATTATCACACAAGATTTAATATAGCAATAGTTTAACCGATTTCTTTTTTAGACGAACCCCAACTAATAATTTCATTCAAATAAACGAAATTCTTACTCTCAGGAATTACTCAGCAAGTTTTACTTTCTTAGTCAAACCATCACATATTACAAAGCTTGATTGTTTCATTTTCAAATTTCACACCACCAAATCTGTCTTTAGAAACGTGTAGACGTAGGGCTTCAACAGATGGGTCGCCCGACGAATGATATAGATCTACACTGCTGGCCACCCAAAATGCAACACCAAGAAGGACACGAGATAGCAAGGCCAGATTTACTGGGCACATAACAACAGATACAAAGATGAAACGATTGAGCTTACAGGCCCGTGCGACTTGCGGAACACGCAGACATCAATAGTTCGTGTGGCCCCCATGGCTGGCAATAACGGCCGCTACACGCCGCGGCATCGAACCAAAGAGGCTTTGGATGTGGGCTTGTGGTATGTCGGTCCAGACTGCTTCCACACGTTGTCACAGTTCATCAGGCGTAGCCGCGGGTGGTGCTTGCCGGGCCACTCGGTTGCCGATCAGCGACCAGACGTGTTCGATGGGCGACATATCGGGACACCTGGTGGTCCGTGAAGAATTGTTGCACGATGCGTGCCACGTGCGGCCGCGCATTGTCCTGTTGAAACGTGGCCGCTGGCAGGTCCTGCAGGTAAGGGAGGACTACAGGCTCCGAAACATCGGAGATGTAGCGGTGGCTGTTGGGTGTACCGGCGATGTGTAGCAGAGGTGTGCGGGAGTCGTATCCAATTGCGCCCCAAACCATAACGCCAGGCGACGAACCGGTATGGCGATGCATAATGCAGGCGTCAAACAGTCTCCTGCCGCGGTGCCGCCACACCCGGATCCGACCATCGTGGTGTTGCAGGCAGAAGTGGGATTCGTCGGAGAAGACAATGTCGTGCCATTCCGTAGTCCAGGTGCGGCGTTCAACAGCCCACTGCCGCCGCACTCGCCGGTGGTGTAACGTCAATTGTAATCGGAGCAATGGGCGCCGTGCGACAAGTTCCCGCTCCTGCAGACGACGTCGAACGGTACGTGCCGACACAGATTGTTGCGCAACACACCCTAATTCCTGTGCTAACGTTCGTGATGTGGCGGTGCGAACCGTCAATGCCCGCCGCACAATATGCCGGTCCTCTCGTACGGTGGTGTGCCGCGGCTGCGGCAATCGCTAACGTCGGTCCGTTCGTCCCTCCTGCATCCACCAAATCCATACTCGCCTTACTGTAGCTGGATGTCGTCCCACACGGGCGCCGATGTCTCGGTACGATAAACCGCTGTCGCGATAAGCCACTATTCGTCCTCTGTTGAACTCCGAAACGTGCTGGAATGACTGCCGTATTCTGCGACGAGGCATCAGCTTCCCACGCACAGGTCCGGCAGCACAACACACTTCCACTACTGACACCCCGCTTTCTGTGCACCCTTCTTATAGTGCTTCTCGGTGGCGTGCGGGGCGCACATGATTTGCATATGCTGTGACAGCGCCCATACTCGAGCGCTGCACAACTAGGTCGAAAATCCACTCCCTAGTTTATTTATTTATTTATTATTTTATTTATTCATTTATTTATTCATTTATTCATTTTTATTAATTCATGTATTTTTTGAAGAGTACGTTTTATTTTGCCATATACTTTCGGGTGAACCCAATTAGGAACTCGAGCGATAATAATTTAGTGCCGTTGGACCAGGATGTGGTCGCACCAAGGGTTATTGAGGAGCTATTATTGGGTATGTTAAAAAGCAAAGTTTTTTCCAATGGCTATAGAAGGTGAATTTTGGGTAGTAGTAGGAAAGTTAACGATAGTTTGGATTTTTGGATTTGGTATTAAGAAGTTGGAAAGGAAGATAATTTATGGTTCTTTTAATGGCACAGATTCAGAATTTTAGCAGCGAACGAATACAGCAAATATTTCATGTGTGTTATTACTCATTCGATATAACAGAAAATATTGAAAATTTCAACAGTAAAAGTAAAGAAAGTGTAATGATGAACAATAGTATTGCATAAATAATTTGAACGAAAAGCAGTATATATTTTTGAATGAAAGCAGTAAATATTCAGTACGCTGAAATTAGTGTTTTGTTTTGAGAATTATAATTCATCAGCAAGGTTTTGTGTGTATGTGTAGAAGTGAAAGATTTTACAAAAACTATTCAGTAAGCAGGTTAGAGTTGATTTGAAGTTTAAAAGTCAATAATTAAGAATTTGCAAAGTGAAGTATTAAGAGTTAACTTGAAGAATTTGCAAAGTGAAGTATTAAGAGTTAACTTGAAGAATTTGCATAGTGAAATATTACCAGTTAATTTGAAGTTTCAATGATTAAGAAGCTGCACAGTGAAAAATTATGAGCTAATTTGAAGTTCAATAATTAAGAGTTTGCATAGTGAAATATTACGAGTGATTTGATTTGGTCAGATTTATTATTGATTTATTAGTGCTTGATCATTTTGGTGTTATTGTATTTTATTATTGCAATGAAGTGTATTTTTTCATGATTTACGTATTGAATATTGCTATATGGGAATTTGATAAGAGTAATTAAGGGATGATTAATATTACCATTAATAGTCATAAAGTCACGTTTGTTTACTTTGAGTAGTGTGCTGAATCGGCTAAAAATACAGTTTTCTTTTTTCTGAAAAAAGGTTTAATTTTGCTATTTTTACGAGAATTAGAGGTGATAGTAGGTCCTAACAGGAGGGATTTTATTGAGTTTTTTGTAGAATTTAGAACTTAGGATAGTGTTGTCATTTGATTAAAGTGTTGCAAATAGATGTTCGGGATGGCAGTTAACAGTATAGAGGGTAGTACGAATTTTAATGAGGCACGTGATAATACGGAAGAACAGGAAATTAACGGAGCGCCAGGTAGCGGTGAAGTTCAGGAGAACGGTAGGATGCAGTTCGATTCAGCAGTTGCTACGCAAAGAACAATTCAGTCGATGGCGGGTATGTTAAGTTATCTCCCAAATTTTACGGGCACGGAAGAGGGTTTAACAGCAAGGCAATTTTTTGAAATGGTGGATAGTGTGGCACAGGTAGCTGGATGGACAGATGCAGTTAAAATTCTTTCAGCAAAAGCTAAGTGTCGACAGGCAGCTAGTCATTTTCTAACGGACGCTATTGATGTCAGGAATGAAACAGTTTATGCAAGGTTTAAGGAAGCCATTATTCAAAGATTTGAAGCTCAAGAACCAGTTATGGTTAGAATGCAGAAGTTCACCACTTGTCGGCAACGACCAGGTGAAAAGGTATCGGAATATGTGGCCAGATTAAGAGGGCTGGCACATCAGTACTTAGGGCATGTGGATCAGTCCAATAGGGAGGTTAGAGAAATGACTGATCAGACCAAAATGTCGCAGTTTCTTAATGGGCTTGACCCTAAGTTGAAGCGCATGGTGTTGTCTTTTGCCCCTACAACTTTTGCGGAAGCCGTTAATCGAGCAATTTTAGAGGAGCAAAATTCGAAACTAGTTTCCCAGGAGGTTTTTGCTGCCTCGGCAGGACCATATGACAGCGAGAATTATGGAACCCAGGAAAAATCAGGAAATTTGGATAACTCGATAGCTGATTTGTGTACTTAAATGGCACGACAGATGACGGAGCACGAATCACAGGTGAATGCACTTAGGGCAGAGACATCAGAGTTGTCTAGGAGACTACAAGCAGCAGAAAAACTTCATCATGACTACGTGGAGAGACTCCAGAGGTTTGAAGAGGATAAAACCTTGGAACGGGTTGATAGAGGCATTCCTTCACGGGATCAGCGTTCTTGTTTTATTTGCAATTCTTTCACTCATCTAAAGAACGATTGCCCCAGGCTTAAGTCAGATTATTATCCTCCTTGGTCACAGAGAAATCGGAGTTCAGAACGCTTGAACTCTTTGTGCACAGAGAGGAGAGCATGGGGAAGCTCCCTCTAGCGGGCGCATTCAGAACCGGGCTTCATCAACCCGTTCAGCACGGAGCAATCACGAAGAATGTTATTTCTCCCCTGGTGGCAGAGCGCCGAGTTACTCTCAGCGCAGCGAAAATTTCAGGAATGGCGGAGGGAGATCGGAAGGTGATCGTCACGAGAATTTTAACTACAGGCGTGATGATAGAAGAGAACCTAGCGTGAGATTCAGAGAAGAGAGGAATTGGACATCAGGATATTCAGGACGGGGAAATCATCATTTAAACTAGAGGGTGACCGGAATCGCAGGGATCCTTTCGTTCAAAAGAGAAATTTAGTCCCTATGGTACTTACGACTTGTATAGATCAGGAGCACGGAGAGCTACCTGTAGTGGGAATTAGGGTTATAGGAGTGCGAACATACGCACTGATCGATAGTGGAGCAGGTGTATCATTAATAAAGGAATCGCAAGTTCGGAAATTTCAAGGAAAATTGCGCAGTAGAGCCAAAAGCTCAGGAGTGCATATAAAAGGGATTACTGGCGCCCTCCTACAGACCTCAGTATGTTACGAGTTGCCCATAGAAGTAGGAAATGATACGATTAGGCACACGTTCCATGTCACTCAGCAGGAGTTGCATCCAGATTACTCAGTCATCTTAGGATGGGATTTCTTGAAAGCCCGTGGTTTTAGCTTTGATGCTCAGACAGGTGTTTTGGAGAGAAAATCAGGAGCGAGAGCGCAGAAACAACGCCGAGGTAGAGCCCACAGGCCGAAAAGGGTAAACAAGGTAGCACAGGAGGATGCAAGGAATAATCAGAGAAGGTTTAGGGAGGAAATTTTGCCACCAGATGAGACTAGAACAGGAAGGTTAGTGAGGAAAGAGGTGATTCCTCCGAATGCAGAGAAGATAGTTTGGGTTAGAATTCCATCATTTTCTGGAAATTTAAAAGGGCAAGTTTTAGTACAACCTTTGGATAGATATGCTCATGGACGCGTCAGAGTTGGATCTTCGGTAAATGAAATTGATGCTTCGGGCTAGATACAAATTTCGATATCAAATTTAACCAAGCGACGTACTATTTGCCCAGGCGCACGAGGGTGGTGTGCGTGAAACCGTCGGTGGGTACGAACGAACCCGTCCGTGGAAATTCACAGGAAGCTGCGGAGGATCAAGAAAAACACACCGACCGTTTTGCTAAAGAGAAGAATTTTAAGAATTAAAGATAGAGCACATCTGCATGCACCCCGTGTTCAGGAAGGAAAAAGCGAAGGGATTAAAACTGTCAAGGAAATTGAGCGCAGGCCATATTTAATTGATAATTCACCTGCACGGGAATCTGATGAAGCGCCAGAGCCGTGTGATTCAACCACGGAAGGAAGTCAGCATAGCTCAGATACCGACGAATACGAATTTGTGCCATTTTCCAGCTGGATAGATACTCCCAGAAGCACCGTTAAAAGTACGCCGCAGCAAGAAGTTGCAAGGGACGGAAATGAGGTCGTTCCGAGTGGGACAGTCAGCTGCCCACTACAGCAAGAAGTAGCTGGGAACTTGGAAGAAAACGCAGCGCGGGATGCCCACAGCAGGGCGGTCCCAGAAGAAAACGGAAGACAGGAAACGCAAAATGTTGAAATTTCGACAGAAAGGGTTACCAGAGACCCTTATCTACTGAGGTCACGGGTCCCCGTGTTAGAGCGATCCGTGAACCAAGTCACGGTGCCGAAGATGCCATTCACCCAGCAAAACAATAATTTACAGTACGACGGTAACACGAGACCAGTACAACAAGTGCAGTGCACAAATGAACAGGAGCAAGCATCGACGCATTCCTGGGTGAATATTGCAAGTCGATGGTTATCGAAAATTATTCAGGATAATTGGGACCCTGAAGAGGAGGCCCTATGGTAAGTAACGCGAACCCCTCATACACCTAATTACGGCCAGTAACCAGCGAGACACTTGTTTAACGAGAGATAGTAAGCAAGGCAGTGATGATCCTGTAAATAGTGAAAAAAAAAAAACAGTTTGTGTATATTCATGTGTATTTGAAATTTTTGCTAAAGAGTTATTTTGTGTAATGCCAGTGTGTAAATAGTAACAGTAAGACAACTAAGTTTCATTGTGTTATTATGTTGTGTGAGTTTACGTGAAGGTGATTATCGCGTTACTCAGAATCGGGAAAAGAACAGTGAATTAATCGCTCATTGGTACTTATTATCGTTCAAAGATAGGGTATAGAATAATAATTTGGTGCCATAAATTTTTATTTGCCGTTCTAATCACTTTTGCATATTTAGTTCATGTAATTATTGATGGTTGATTAATTAATATATTATGATCAAACGTCAGGAGGAATACGTAGCACATTGTAATATAGGTAGAGTAGGTATTTCAGAACTTTCATTTAAAATGTTTTGCAAGGTTACGCCTGATCGAGGCAATTATTTTCTTCAAGCAAAATAATTCCTAATTTAAAACAATGCTGTAGAGAGTGCAAGTATTTGTAATTGCAGAGGGAAGCAAGACGGGCTAACGGCGATAGCGGTAACGAGTAGAAAAAGGTACTTACCTTGTTTGTGATTGGCCGGTTAATCCTTTGTTGTTGGTGTTCAGTAAAATAACCCATGCCATGAGAGGGCACTGAGAATGTAATTAGTTGTCTTGAAAAAAAAAAAAAAAAAAAAAAAAGAAGTTGCCGTTTGAAGTAGTAGTGACCCCATAAAAGCAAGAGCCATGAGGTACTGAGGTGTACTCGAATACAGGTGAAAGCGTTCGACGTACCTCACCGTAAAAGGTAAGCGTTTTGTACGCTAAAGGCATGAAAATAAAATAAAAAATCTCGGGATTGGAGAAAATGTGTTGGAGATTCGCGACCCTGCAGTTAGGTGATGATTCCGCAGAGCACGGCATAGAAAAAAAAAAAACACGCAGAAATCAGAGCAGAATATCGTAGTCCACTGACTAGAACATCCCAGAGGTTACTGAAGAAGTGGATTGTATTTTCGTGTCGCTCAAAAGAACGAGATATTTTTGGAAGTTTTCCTAATTAAAAACGGAAGCTAACGATTACCGACAGGAAGCACAATAGTCGCACGGAGTCAGAGGTCAGTAAGGGTCGTGGAGACGTCACCCCTCTCTTATAACGCAGAGTATAGTTAAAGCGTCGCCATGGTAACTAACGCAAGGAAACGCTCGGAACAAGGGTGAGAGAGGGATTTTTTATTTTTATTTTTTTTGGTGTGGCGATACGCGGGAATTAAGTCCAGATGAAGCTTCCGGTCAAAAGGGAAGAAAGAAGAAATGGCGTTCAAAGATTTCTTGTCTAGGAAAGGCGCAAGGTTTTTAACCCATGAGGCAGAAAAAAAAATTTAAGAACAAGGGGGAAAAAAAAAAAAAAAAAAAAACGGGCAGAACAGAAAATGGTAAATAGCAGCATTTAATGCAACAAGAAACGGCGGGATGGTGCAGGTGATGTCTTAACAGGACAGTGATTTAGAAGAAGTTTAATTAATTGAGGAGGTTAACCAGGGAATCGTTAGAAAGTGAAGGAACTGAATTCGTCAGAAGCAAAAGGCTTGGAGTTAACAAATAGGCTGAAGTGTATGGTAATTATAGTAGAAAGGAAAAGGGATTAATTTTGAACCGTAAATCAAGAGGGAACGACTAATGTACAAAGTGGAGTATGAGTTAGATGAACAGAAATAAGGAAAAATAAGTGGACCATAAGAGATAAATGAATAAGAGTATTCCAAGAGTTAATGAATAAATGTAAGACACAAAAAATATATATGTATAAAGAAAGAGAGAAGGTGAAGCAATTCTCCAAAGGGTGATAAATAAGCGAATAGTACGAAAGAAAAAAAAAGTAATAATGTACAGTAATCCATGGTGAAGTTATTCGAAGTTATATCCAGTAATTTAGGATTGAGCATCCATCGGGTTAACTATTTAAGAATTCTATTGCAGTCTTGTTTATGAATTAGTGTGTGTTATAACGTTGAAAATTTGCAATTAATTCACCCAGTGTTGTAATGGTATATAAAGCGAAATAGAGTTTGTTATGTCGATGAATATTTGTCATGAATTCACCAAATGTTTACGAAATGAAGTGTAAATGAATCAATCTAATTTTAAGTGGCTTTCTGACGGGAACGTTATCCTCAAAGAAAAAAAAAAGAGAATTTAAAATTATGTTTCTTTTTCTTCACGAGGGGCCCAAAAAGGGTGGAATTTCCTATATGCCTTACATATGCTAACCACATTTCTTCCAGACTGGTGTTACGGCAGAAGGAAACACTGCGTCGTGTCAACTGCTAAAAAAAAAAAAAAAAAACTCTTAGGGTTACATTCAACCTGATGAATGGACACTTAGCACCTGAGAAAACGACTGTAAAAGACTCTGCTAATCCATTGGCGCAACAAAGCATGGGGATGCCTGGATAGCGCGTCCACCAGTTGCAAAAAATGGGAATTGGACGTTATCTACAGAACTAGCGAGGTTTCTCTTACTCGTTGTACTCAGCGAAAAAACAAACAATCGAAGCAACAGAGTGAGAAAGTCAAAGTGGAGGCTGCAAGGATCGCAGTTCCGCAACAGTGCGACTGGTGCAGCCAGAGCGGACTATCTATTCCAGTGGCTGCGCTTCTGCCCAGCGTCGACCGACCAAAAGGTTGGTGTTGCTACTGACAACCTCCGGCGAAGAGTGTGCGACGATTTTGCGGACTTGATCGTTGTGCGATACTGACCGCTTCGACAGAATGCGGCAGGGCACGATCGGCAGGACTAATGGGGATGGAGCCCAACACAGACTCTGGAACAAGGAGGGAGTACCTTCTCCTTCCAAATGGCGGAAAGCATTACCGCATTTCGAACAAAACAACTCAGAAAAAAAACCTTTTTAATAGTTAACTTTCTGGTGGTGCGTACGAACAATATTTCTCACTAGAAACTTTGTCATTTAATGGGAGTAAATCCATGAACTGAAAAAAAAAAAAAAAAAAAAATGTTGTCTTATGATAATCTCACGATGCTAATTTCTAGCGGACTTATGATATGTTGTGTACTGTGACGACGACGAGATTTATTCAACCTATCTTTTGCTCAAAGGAAGGCACATTTGTGTCCATTATTTTGTCATGGTTTACTTCTTTGTTTTACAGGACCCTGTTTTATGATACTGTGTTCATTTCGATGAAAATTAGTGTGCATTTTATTTGCTGATATATTTATGCATTTTGTGTTATTATTAAGTATTAAGTGAATTTATTACCGACTCACTATCTGCGGGAACATACTCAGGTCCGAATCTTCTGGTTCGGTCCTCTTTCTTTTCAGGTCCGTGACAGGAGGAAGTTGTGACAGCGCCCAGACTCGAGCGCTGCACAACTAGGTCGAAAATCCATTCCCTAGTTTATTTATTTATTTAATTATTATTTTATTTATTCATTTATTTATTAATTTATTCATTTTTATTAATTTATTCATTTTTATTAATTCATGTATTTTTTTAAGAAAGAGTACGTTTTATTTTGCCATATACTTTACCCAATTAGGAACCCGAGCGATAATAATGCCCTGCAATGCTAATCGTTTGCATGTCATCTCGCGGGCGACGCATGCTGCGAATTTCAGGCCAATCGGATGCTTCCTTCTTTGGTGTTGCATTTTGGGTGACCATAAGTGTAGAAAGCGACGGAACTTTTCGATACTTTCTAGCTGTCTAGCATTTTAGTGTGAGAGTAATAGAAGTAACGGAGTAATGGAAATCGGCAACATCAATCATAAATTAACAAGCAATCCATTGAACGCTGATGTCGATTCATTACCAGAAGAACGAGCTCGCGAAACGAAATACCATTCAAGTGCGAAAGATAATTTCCAAAACTCAAGCTTGGGAGAATTTTGGATAAAATATTTCCAATTATTCCAAAAACTGGAGAAGCGCTAGAATATTCTGGTTTTCGTCGACGTACCTCTGTCAACAAACCTCTTCAAATTTAATTACAATTAAAATGAAACAAAAAAGAATCTACAAATACTGAATGCCGAAAGCGTTTACGTTGCTCCCTTTCATTTTTAAAGCCTGAAATTTCCCAACTCGTAAAAAAAAGTATCATCCTCCTTCACATTGAATTCGTTTTGTTCCTGGTATTTCTTAAGGTAAAATTACATTTTCATTAACTTTTAGTGATAAGAAAAACTATTTTTGATAATTTTTTTATTTGAAATATTTTTATTACGATTTTACGCGTTTATTTTCAATTGTATATTAGTTTACGAATTGAATTTTCTGTTAATAAGGGTTAGGATGATGCTAAAGGAGAATTGGGTAGACGTGGGGATTTCTCAAAAATCAAAGAGTTCGTAATGCCGAAAATCGTTGCTGTGAAGCTCTGATGTAACAGTCTTAAATAGCAAGAGTCAGGCATCACTGTAAACGGAATATTATGTTAAAATAATGCTAAAATCACAGTGTTCACACTCGTAGCTTACTACACCTTACTAACCATATTTTTTTCTTTTCGCCATAAAATAGCAGCAGTTCAAGACATCTTTTTCACGCTGCTGAAGCTACCATATAATTAACACAAATACGCCATACCTACACAGTCAGTTTTATAATACGATCCAACTCACTAGCATTCTTGATAACCTTTTGATGCACGGCTTGAAGTGCACTTGAATCACATCTGGCGCAACATAACTGACGAGTTTGAGACCTCTGTCACATTAACTGCAGTTCGGTATTCCTTGCCCAACTGCGACTCTCTCTCTCTCTCTCTCTGAATTGAAGCACCAGGCTAGTCCAATGTCTGTAACAAGCTGTTTTGACAAACTATCAGAATCGTATCCAATGATTCAGTATTTTCCTCGCGAATATTGCATTTCGTTTTTAAGACGTACTGATGGTCCCAAAGGAAAACGTATTAACAGCGCACCCTTTATAAAAATTCGGTTTTCAATCAGAACCTTGACCAACACTTAAAAAAAAAAAAGGTTCTGGCGTAAATTAGACTAAAGTGTACGTTTTGAGGTATTATCGCATGAAGAGCGGCATTTTAGATTGCGGTATCTGAGGTAAAATATCAGATAACTTAAAAAAGCAGCTGTACGCAGGCGTTTCCCACCAATGTTATTTTATTTATTTATTTATTTTTTAGTTTTCGGCTTAAACCAACAACTAGAAATTATCAGTAACCAGTACAAGAAAATAATCCACTTGAAAAATTCCGCAGTCATTTACTTTGAAAATTTTTAGCGATAAAGTTCAGCCTATAACACTTAATCCTGGGTCACCTACGCATATAATAAATACTTCCGGCAAAGGACATTTATAACACTGATCGTCCGTTAACATAATATTTGCAAAATTTTGGTGATACCCTTTTCAAAACCCACACGATGGTTTTCAATGAGACCACTATTGGAGCCACATCCGGTTACTATGTGAGAAACTCTGAGGAACCCCCTCCCCTCCCTGAATATAATACCGCAGAGTGTGCACTTGACTTGAGTGCTCATATTAATGTTCCTAGCTATGAACACGGCGTCGTATCGTATGCCGATCTAGCGGTGGTAAAAGCATCTTAACTAAAGACTAAAACAATGATTTTAAGAACTCAGATTCAACAATCAAAATCTTGTGTAAATGTGCAGTTGTCAGTTTTTTGAGTTTCTTTTCGGATACTATAGTGAGAAATTTTAACATCACGACAGCATTTTTTATATGACGCGTTGAATTCAACATTCTAAAATTGTGCTTTAAAAAATATATATATACCCACCCTCTGGACTACCTATGGGTTAAACTGCCTTCCGCACTGTTAGCATTGGGATCTTAAAATTCAATCGGAATTCCTTCAACTGTTTCATTGGATATCGTGTTCGATCAATGCTGCTGTTTATTAATGTACACATTCTTATGCACGTGTTCCTTCCACGCGAGCTGAAGGTTTGAAATACACCGCGTCCCCTACGAAACTTTTTTTTTTAACATTTACAAAAAAAAAACCTTTGGGTTGAAAACTAGCAGCATCTTAATCTCGTTTTTAATAAATCTGTAAGATAATAATGACCTGTCAAAACGTAGAATGATATAAAAAATTTTACATGTTAACCAGTTGCTAGCAACAAATGAAGGTTTGCTTACTAACTCATGGAGCCGGTACGGTACACGCACACGATTTTTCCCCCCTTTTTGTTTTGTTACATACAATGTTATTTTCTTTCACACACGTGTTTAAAGTGAAAAAGAACCTTTTATTTCATATTTTTATGGTATGAACGCCTTTTTTCTCACCATTTTTTGCCATAACTTATTTTCGCAATTTAAATAGTGTATAAAACTATTAGCTGCGCCCCGCCCCCTCCCCCACTGCATCCCACAGTGAATGACAGCTAAGCAAATTATGAACCACTCGATCTGAAATCTAGAATGGTGCCAAACTGACACTCTAAGTTCAACTGAAATAACAATCATTTGAACTACAGCAGATTAGCTGTTATTTCAACAAAAAAAAAAAACTTTAAAGTTAAACCACGAACGAACAAAGGACACAGAACAATCACCCAACAAAGATAGTGGACAAGTATGTTGGCACAAGCCAATGCAAAAGATAAAATGTGAAAAAAATTTGTACCAGTAGAAAGTCGCATTTTTTGTATTTCTGCTTTATGGAAAATGCCTTATGTTTATGGTATCATCCACGATGATTCCTGTGAAAATGGAACATGCACAACCATAATGCGATTCTTTTTAGCTGCTTTTTACTCATGAGAGCGGCTGAACAAGCCTTCACCACATGTTAATAAAAAATAAAAATGAAATACGCACTAAAAAAAGTTTTCTTTCATTTAACTTTAAATGGGGCCATTATTATCAGCAGTTAATGCAGTGGTCGTTTAAATACGGAAATTTAATTTCGATCAACTAACTGACAAATAATTTAGAAGCGTAGCAAAATCGGGAAAACAAATTATGTTGCGATTAACAATAAAACGAACGCTAGTATGCCAATTTTCAGAACTACTCTTTCTATTGAAGTACTCTACCAACCAAGGCTTCGTGATGCAAGTGTATATATACATATGCCGTCTTCAGCGATAACGTTCACATTAAAGAAAGTTCCAATTTTATAAAACGGTTATGCTCAGTCACTAGTTTATCAGGTGGCTTGGATATCATTATTGACAACACAACAGAGGCCGACCCAGTATTCCCCATCAATTGTGTAAGAGGTGTGTTCCCCCACTTCCCTAACGCTTGTTTTTTAAGCTTCCCCAAGCAATTGTAATCGCCTCTGTGAAGAGTGGGAAATAGAGGAAGGCTGGGAGAACAGCCATTGATTATTGCTGGCCTACCGGATCTCCCCCTCTCTTCTTAGCCTTTCTTCCCTCACCTTCTGCTTGCCAACAAAAGTGATGCTACCAGCTTCAAGTGAGGAAGGAAAAGAACTTTTCGCAAACCGATGCCACTGCTTGAGGTCACACGGCGCATGGCGGCATGTGTTCCAAACTCAACAGCAAGGCTTTTCGCGCTCTCTCTTCTCTCTCTGTGTTTCTTTCTTAAACATTACACGCAGATGATACCGATTTCATGTGACTCACTTCACCTTTAGGCCATACGAATAATCACACTTACGCATTTTTGACGAACCGGTGACTAATGTTGCTGTTGGGATCTTACTGACTAATAGAATGCGTAATGAATCTACACTTTGTTTATAACTACTTTCGTCGAGGAAGCAATGACTGACTTACAAAGCATGTTGGATTGCCTTGATTAACGGGAATAGGCAAGAGCCACTGGCTCTCTCTGTGGTATAACCGGAAATGCGATGGCTTTCGAATCTGAATGAAATGCAAAACGGATTTCATCAACAGCGGGACATCACTTGGTGACGCATACATCAGTCAGTTTTAAATGACATGTTACGCTTCCACATTTAATCAGAACAAATATATCAATCATACCTACAAAAAATTTCACTGCATTGTGAGTTCAATAGCAAAAGTTGGTGGTACCCGAAATAACTTTTAACAACAAATAAGATACAGGTACCTATGTCAGACATATTTGATTACGCATATAGTATAGGATTTTAAAGGAAGGGGAGGGGGGGGGAGATAAATTATAAAACACAGAGATTGACGAAAATTGGAGGCATTGTTAATACAATTCTCGCATATCATCAACGATTCTCATTCTACTGCTGAATAAGTCTCCAAGTCTCTTCCATACCATCCAGGCATTCTTTCGAATTTCATTCACGTTTCTTCCACGTCATTCTGGCATGCTTATAAATTTCATCAACGAATCTCCCATGTGGTCTTCTTGTGGTTTTTTTCCTGTCCCTTGGTATCCACTCTGGTGTTTCAGTTCTTCTAGTAATATATACGTCCAGCCCACTGCCACTTCACGGTCAATTCACTTCGATCATTATGTCATTTTTCCTGATCCAAGAGTTACTTTTCCTATCTTTCTTAGTTACACCAAGCGTGCATCCCTCAATGCTTTTTTGTGTTGTGTGTATGCCTTGTATTGTTAAAGGCCATGTCTCTGATCCATGAATAAGAAAAATTCGAGATGTCTTAAAAACATTAAAAATCTTCCAGTAATGTACCGAACTAACAAAAAAAAAAGCTTGGATTGCATCACCCATTTTTGTAAAATTGCGTAACTGCCACAAAAAGCTTAGAAAAAGGACTTAGAAAATTCTGCTGATTTTAAAGAATTGCTCATGACTTACCATTTTTCTCAACCTAATCTACACTGTACTTAAATTTTTTTCACCACAGAACTCAATTTCTATTTTTCAACCTACAGATTGAGGTGTTATTAGAAGCTTTGAATTCTCTACTGAAAGTTGGTATTTCTTATATCATATGTAGCATACTAGTTAATATACACTCCTCGACATAAAAAAATACCACACCATAAGGAATGCACGAAATGTGATGAAACTTACCATATATGCAGACAAGACAAGTAGTAGGTTAGGAGAAGTGATTTAATTTGCGAGGGATTACATTAATGGGCAGGGAAACACTATAATGTGGCATGAATCAGTAGGTCGTGTGACCGCTATGCTAGGCTATACATTCAGCAACACGGCGTAGCATCGAGTGGAAAGACACTCGGATGGTATATCGCTGACCATGCGTCGTTGACCTGTGTCCATAATTCATCGACAATACGAGGGGGTCGTTCGTGCAGAGGCGTTAAGTCATGTATCTCCCAATGACATCCCACACGTGCTCTATTGAGAAGTCAGGGCAGCACTTGGACTGGACACCGTGTAGCCTATGTCTGCGGATCGCTACATACGTCATGTGTGTGAGGAGGGGGTTGAAACGGGTTGCAGCATCTCATCGGCGTATCGTCATGTTGTCATTGTACCAAAATGGACTTCACTTGACACTATCGTAATTAGTTTTGAACCAGACTCACAAATCAAACACTTACCTCAAGTTAATTGGGAGGTTCAATATCCTTAAGAATTATTACAGCACGGGGATGTAACATGGTGCGCACAGAATATCTCGCCTTGCGACACACACACACAACCGCCAGCCCTCCTGTCCGCTTCCCGGGGGAGCGAGAAAGAAGGTTTTTTCAATACGTCAATGGAGCTTGAGTTCGTTTCTCTTAAGGACACCCCCCCCCCCACACACACACACACACACTAAATCTGTAAGTCAATAGTATTGTAATGTAGAGGGTGCTTTTGTTCCGGGACGATCGTCTCAAACTAGTCTCTTCAGGTCTGTTCAAGTCACCGAGTTTTATACTTACCGGTACTGAGGTATGAAGTTCGTCCGTCGATTCTTGTAGGGATGCCGGTGTACCATTTTGCACTGGCATACTTACTGTCAGTTCCCATTGTGAAGAATTTTGTTCAGTCACTGAAGGAAACTGTAAGCACTAGCACTCTCCCTGGGGGAGAAAATTTTCGTGAAGGCACCTCCTTGTCCATGCAATGGAATATCTTCTCCCATTGGAGTAAGTTGATCCACGTGTCGTCTCCAAATAGCATCACCAACTTGCACTTTATAATGTAGGGTACCATTTGTTGCAATAATTCTTCTAATCTTCCATTTGCAAGAAGAAGTGTAGTTCTTGGCAGCTACTTTTTCGCCAATCGAAAATTTCCTCATGGGAGATGGAAGTTTTTTGCTGTCTCATACTTTTGGACTTTTTTTTTTTTGATTGGAGGTTTAACGACCACCGTGAGCAACTCAATGGGCTATACGCAGTCGCCCGTCCCTAATTTAGGGTCACTGGTTCCAGGGAAGGGAGAGAGCCAGTGCCGTAAGACAAACACAACATCCATGCCTCACCGGGATTCGAACCCGGACCCCGTTCGGATTTTGGACTTTAGTGGCAAGGTCAGGTAAACCCAAATCAAGTTTAGTTCGTATGTTTCTTTTTAAGAACAGAGATGCAGAGCTTTCTCCAGTTGTAGTATGGGGCATTTTCCTTTCAGCTCACAATTCCGGAGAACATTAACGTACTGGAAAAATCTGCGTGCTGAATCCTCAGACAGCTACGTCACAAATTAAGCCAGATATAACAGGACTTGCAGTTTATTTCAAAAATATCTGCAGGTTTGTTGATGAAACTATAAATGAATAGAATTTTCTGAATTGCACTGAGTGAACAATGTTTCATCTTGTGAAGGATTATGGACAGAGGTTTACAATGACATGAATTCTTCTGGAACACAGAGCTTCGGTCACATTTCTAAACCTGCTCTAGGAGTTTTATGTTCACCTTTTTCCAACGCTTAGGTGGAAAGAGTGTTTTCCGTTGTTAACATAATAAAGGATAAGCTAAGAAATCGGATGGCAACTTAAACTGCAGACTCAATTTTGCGAACCAAATTTTATATGAGAGATGGGTGCACTGCTTTTGTGCTGACAAAGGTAATGTTGAAAAGGTTCCATTCTGAAAATATGTATGTGAATTCTGCAAATGAAAATGAGAATGAATTACTAGAGGCACGTTCTTTGAGTGAGCTGTAACTTGAATAAATAATAATTCGGAAAGGAATAAAAAGCCTATACTTGTAAGAGATTATTTATTAAATAGTTCCCATTAAAGTTGTCCCTGGGCACACCCTACCTCTAGCACTGGGGCCTGAGCCTTAACTGGGCAAAAACGTGTAACACCAACACCACCAGCACTGCCCTGGCATAACTATGGAGGGGGGAGGGGGGATAAATTCCTATGTGATGGAATGTGCAAAATAACTTAAAAAGAATTCATTTTGTAAATTTCAGTGCTTAATTTATATTTAAAAAGAATTTCAGACGGCCTATTTTTTTTTTTTTTTTTTTTGTGCGTGTGTTTTTCCAAACAGTTATAAAATCCGACGAAGAGACAATAAGTTGCTGTACTTTATAGTCATTAACTTAAAAGAGAAAATGTTGGGAAGTTCCGTTTCGAAACTTCAATTATGGGGAAAATCTGGCTATAGCTTAGGGGATTTTCACTTTTACCATCTCGCAACACTGACCAGAGTACCCATTATGTGTACAAGCAGTGAACGGCTGGAACTGATAGCGCACAAAACCATTATAATAGGCTGATGAGCCATATGATACTCACGGATGGCAGCAAGATCATCCCGGTGACCACGTCGTCTCCGACTCTCAATCGGCGATCGTCGGTGCTGAGACACAAGCGAGACTCGTCGCGGAACACGACATGTTTCCATTCGTCACGGATAGCAGCAAGATCATCCCAGTGACCACGTAGTCTCCAGACTCAATCGGCGACCGTCGGCTCTGAGACAGAAGCGAGACCCGTAGCTGAATACATGGTCCCATTCGTCACGGATGGCAGCAAGATCATCCCGGTGACCACGTCTCCAGACTCTCAATCGGAGATCATCGGCGCTGAAACAGAAGAGAGACTCGTCGCTGAATTCGACATGGTTCCATTCGTCACGGATGGCAGCAAGATCATCCCAGTGACCACGTGGTCTCCAGACTCTCAATCGGCGATTGTCGGTGCTGAAACAGAAGCGAGACTCGTCGCTGAATATGACATGGTTCCATTCGTCACGGATGGCAGCAAGATTATTCCGGTGACCACGTCTCCAGACACTTAATCGGAGATCATCGGCGCTGAAACAGAAGCGAGACTCGTCGCTGAATTCGACATGGTTGCATTCGTCACGGATGGCAGCAAGATCATCCCGGTGACCACATCTTCAGGCTCTCAATCGGAGATCATCGGCTCTGAGACAAAAGCGAGACACGTAGCTGAATACACCATGGTTCCATTTATCACGGATGGCAGCAAGATTATCCCAGTGAGCACGTCGTCTTTATACTCTCAATCGGCGATCATCCGCGCTGAGACACAAACGAGACTCGTCGCTGAATTCGACATGGTTCCATTCGTCACGGATGGCAGCAAGATCAACTCGGTGACCACGTCGTCTCCAGACTCTTAATCGGCGGTCGTCGGCGCTGAGACAAAAGCGAGACTCGTCGCTGAATACGACATGCTTCCATTCGTCACGGATGGCACCAGGATCATCCCAGTGACCACGTCGCGTCGTCTCCAGAATCTCAATCGGCGATCGTCGATGCTGAAACAGAAGCGAGACTCGTGGCGGAATACGACATGGTTCTTATTTTAGGGTTCCCACTATTTTTCTCCCACAAAAAAATAAGCCCTTTTTAAGGATTTTAAGCACCTGCCAAAAAAATTTAAGGACCTTACCAACTGTGTATGCAACAATGGCATGTGCCCAAATATACTTTTACAAACGACTAACTATGCAAATTTGAAGTATGCTGGTAAAGTTTGCAATATTTTTCCATATAATTTAAGTTTGTGGATGTAAGATTCAAATTTATGCAATTTAAAAGACAGTTCTGTCGGTCAAATCATTTTTGCTATCTGAGAGAATAATTACATACATATGCATTAAAGAGTATGACATGAATTGGAAAACTGCGGTTAAAGTTGTTAAAATTTGAATTTTGCCCGTAATCATGTTGGGGTTCAAATTGCAAAACCAAAGTCAAAATTACATGTTCAAGATTTCAATTTTGTACTTAGTTTTCTTCATGGTAAACTGAATAACTGTAATTTGCAATACAAAACAGGGAAATACAAAAGTGAAATATCAGTCCCAATAGATGGTGATGGGGCTTGTTGGGTGGAATCTGCTGGATGTGTTTAATTTAGCTCGTGGTCTTTCATTTTTATCAGCAAATAACGTATATCACACAATCCCGTGCTCTCCCGTGGGCTTTCAGCTGACATCATCAACGTAGCCAACCAGCAGTAGAAGTTATAAGCACTACATCATAATTTCTGGATTTTGCACAACCAGTTGGGAAAAATAAGTACGTTTTACCATTTTGTAAAAAATGAAAAAAAAAAAAGACTTCTATGCACTCTAAAAAAAAAATTAAGCATCTTTTAAGGATTAATAAGGACCGTGGAAACCCTATATTTGTCAGGCCACGCATGTCCGGTACCACTGTTACTTTGAGCGACGATGTGCTGCGGTAAATAGCAATGGTCGCAATAGCTGGCGAAAGCGCACCCGTGCCTTAGCCAATCAGCGATTGACAGTCCGTGTCAACACGGGGATATCCACATTTGCCTGTGCACCTGGTCGAATGTCGTCCGCTGTGGATTGTGGGACGTAGTCCTACGGCTTGCCGTCGAATGCGACGATCGAGGCCGTTTTGATATGTTGATGGAATTCGTAGACACCTGATCAACGTCTTCAAATTTCTATCTCCATATGAAAAAGTCAAAGGAAATTCTTTCTCTTATTTGCTTTTCCCATATTCTTTAAAGGGGAAATTTTTTCTTTCATTACCCCCCCCCCCCCCCCCGAGGGCCAAAGTTTGGAATTGTCAAGTTGAGCAAAATGTATATTGGTTTAGAATTGCAGGTGCACAGTGTTTTTTTTTTAAATGTTTTTTTCTTTTCTTTCTCTTTCTTCTATTCACCCCAACCAGAAGGGGAGAAAGAAAAATATGTTCAGTCGTAATGAATGTGAGAGCAGTATAATTTTTTTTTTTTCCTTTTTGCATATGAACTTTATTTTAGCATTACTAGTACTCACTGGGTAAGCCATGAGTAGTACAGGTCAGTAGTTAATTAAAATACTCTCTGTAAACTTAAAAATGTAAGTGGGCTGGGGTATGCTCATTAAGCAAGTAGTATACACTGAGTGGCCACTTTATTATGACCACCGGACAGTTTTAAGCAAATGAGCTATGGCTGCACGCTGTTGCCACCAGAGGGCGAGGCTAGTATAAAAAGGGAAAGCTTAGTGCTTGCGACAGTAGTAGAAGTGATTTTGGGGTGACGAGATGGGTAAAAAATGCGATTTGACGGACTTTCAATGTGGGATGATTGTAGGAGCTCGGAGCCATGAAGCAAGTATCACCGAAACCGCCGCATTCGTGAAATGTTCCAGAGCAGCTGTTGTTAAAGTGTTTAAAGACTGGACTGTCAGCCAAAAAACTGGGTCTCTACGTGCAACGTGTGGTCGTCATCGACTAGTGACTGCTCGGGCGGAACGGAGAGTGTTCAGACTGGTAATAGACAACAGAAGGGCAACAGTGCAGCAAATTACAGACCATCTTAATCAAGGATCCCCTCAAATGATCTCTGCACGCACTGTTCCCCGTACACTGCATCACATGGGATATGGCAGCCGAAGGCCTGTTCGAACACCTTTGCTGTCTGCAGTTAACAAGAGAAAACGTCTCCAGTTCGCACAGGAGCACCAGGAATGGACAGTCGATAATTGTAAACAAATTATGTGGTCCGATGAATCACGTTTTCAGTTGCACCATGCCGATGGCCGAGTGAGAATTTGGCGGAAACAGCACGAAAGCATGGACCCCAAATGCATTGCTACAACCCTTCAAGCTGGTGGAGGCAACGTTATGGTTTGGGGAATGTTTTCCTGTCATGCTTTAGGCCCTATAATTCGTGTTGATCAATGTCTGACTGGCACATCATATCGAAACATCGTTGCGGACCAAGTGCACCCTGTCATGTGGATGGTTTATCCCAATGGCGATGGCTACTTTCAACAAGATAATGCGTCCTGCCATAGTGCTCGTATTGTACAGGATTGGTTTCAGGAACATGCCGGTGAGTTTACTTTGCTTAGGTGGCCCCCACAATCTCCAGATTTCAACCCCATTGAGAATTTGTGGGATGAAGTTGAACGAGCCATCAGACAGCTGGATCCACAACCCTGCAATCTCACACTCCTGGAAAGTGCTATTCATCAAGCATGGTCTCAGATTCCACAAACCACCTATCAACACATCGTGGATTCCATGCCACGAAGAATCGACGCAGTATTAAAGGCAAAAGATGGCCCAACGAAGTACTAAGGGGGTGGTCATAATAAAGTGGCCACTCAGTGTATATGGATGTAAAAATTGCTATTTTTTTTCCTGTGTTTGATATGTTATGTATTTGTGGGATGTGCCAGATCCAGTTCAAAATGAATATCAATTCTGTATTATTTTTTTTCTCTCTCTCCACTTTCCTTTATTGGCCAACTGTGGGAGTCATATCATATGTAGAGGATTTTAGGAAGGGAGTGTCTGACCCCAGGTCTTAAACAACCCTTAGAAATAGTAAACTAGGAGATTTGGGCTAGAGCGCCCGATAGGAAAGTGACACGGAAGCGAAGTAGAAAGGGGAGGAAGACGCCCTTATTTATTACCGGGGGCCAGTACACGGGGTCAGACGGCTTAACGTGCCCATCCGACGCACGGCGGATATTTAGTGGATCGAGCGTTCGTACCTGCCTGGGATCGAACCTGAGGCCCTTCCTGTGGCAGTCACGAACGTTGCCCACTCGGCCACCAGCGGCCAACTGTGGGAGTGAGCTAGCTGTCCGTACAAATATTACATCTGGAAAATGTCGAAAACATCTCTTCCTAATAAAAGAGGTTTTTCTCGAGCACAAGTGACCACCGGGGAGCTTCATTACCCCCCCCCCTCACACACACACACACACTTTCCCCTTTTTCAGATGCATCTAGGGCTTAAGTTTCTAGTTCGAGCGACTCTGTGGGGTGGGTGCTCGTAAGCTAGTTGGCTGAAGGTGGGCGTAAGCCTTGCAGTATTTTTAGTGTCCTTCTGCCAAGCTCGGAAGAAACAGGAAGATTCACAGCGAAGAAATTTATGGATACTGTGGACATTTTCCAGCGCCAAAACTTAGCTCAAGGGGTCAAATTTCGTGAAGGGTATGGTGCGCTGGTCAGTAATAATCTCCGTTTCTACAGTTGTGCGAGACACGTGTTCACAGATTTGAAGCAGTGGGCTGACCCGGTGGCGCAGTGGTCAAAGCGATTATTTCTGATCGTTCGTCCGAAATGGGTCCAAGTTCGAATCCCGGTGAGGCATGACTGTTGTGTTTGTCTTACGGCACTGGCTCTCTCCCTTCCCTGGAACCAGTGGCCCTAAATTATGGACGGGCGAGAGCTTATAGCCCACTGAGTTGCTCACGGTGGTCGTTAAACCTCCAATCAATCTCATGCTCCTCAGCTGCTTCGTGTGCGCTCATGGAAGGGCGAGTGGTGTCATCCTGGGAATGCTCAGCTAATGAGAGGCCTGGAATCACTTGCGTCCCCTCTGATTCGCTCGGGCGGTTCTTTTCAAAATGGCTTCCCTCGACTGTTGCATGTTTTGAAGAGCGGGGAGTTTTGGGTCGTCTTGCGAAGGTATCTTGGGTCGTCTTGCGAAGGTCTCTTTTTTTCTCTTGACAGAGAAAAAAGATGTTTTTGGCGAGAAGAGGAAATGAAGGTTAGAGTTAGGTGGCTACATTCCGCCGAGAAACGACTGGAGGTTATGTGGCTTTTTAATGATAGATCTGGCATGAACTGGAAAGGAGAATACAGCTAGTAGCCTATAAGGGACCCATAGCTCTTCCTTAACCCCGAATCCTCCAGCGTATGTGACGTGATCCCACATTGGGCCAGGAATACGAATTACACTCCTCAGTGGTTCTTAACACATGAGAATGACTTGGCCAAATTCAAATTAATCCTGTGGTCGGCCTTCGGATACACCTCGGAAATAACGTCCCAAAAACTGAAAGAATAACGCAAAACAATCGGCGACAAGCGGACTTTTGGAAGAATAGTCTGCAACACGCCTGGGGAAGGCTAGTGAAAAGAAAAAAAAGGCATGCCCGAAAACTGCAGCCCCAAAAAGGGACACCCAAGTTTGCATGGAACTCTTGCAATTCAAACAAGTGCGCCCAAATGTGCTAAAAAAAAAGAAAAGAAAAGAAAAGAAAAAAAGAAACTGCTGGAAGGTGAAGAAGAGCGGTAAGCCAAAATTTTTTATCTTCCTTTTCAACGTCGGCTTCCACGCTGGACTTTGAATATGGGTGGTCCACTGCAATCAGGAATTGCCTCTTAGATGTATGCACAGACGTGTAATAATAATAATAAAAAAGAACTTGTAATCCATAATTTCGTTTGTTTGTTTTATTAGTATTATCTCCCTTGCATTCCCATACCGCAATTCCTCCCTTTGCCGAACACCAGTAAGCCACAGTAATTTCTGGAGCATTCATGTCTTGAGAGAGAGAGAGAGAGAGAGAGAGAGAGAGAGAGAGAGAAAAATTCAGGTGTCAACTTCCCTGGAGGAAGATCTTATAGTCCAAAGACAATAAATTATAACCATGTTGTGTACCTGCCCCCACTACGGGGAATATTTTTGTAAGAAAAGATTGCATCTTGAAATTTGGCACTCATGTGTGTATACACCAATGGGCCATTATGACCACCTACCTAATAGCCTCTAGGAACCCCTTTAGCCCGCAAAACTGCGCCCACTCGGCGAGACATCGATTCGATGAGGTGGCGATAGGTATCCTGGGGTATCATTGGTACCATAATGTCAACAACAGGTCCTCTAGTTCCCGTACGTTTCGGGGTGGTGGTGATTTAGCGCGAGCCCGCTTTTCCAAATTGAACCAAAAATGTTTGATTGGATTCATGTCAGGTGAATTTGGAGGCCAGGGCATTAACGGAAAGTCACTAGCATGTTCCTTGACGATTCTGGCAGTGTGGTATGGCACATTATCCTGTTGGTAATGGCCATCACCAGCAGGGAACAATGTTGCCATGAATGTGTGAACTTGGTCCGCAACGATGTTTAGATAGCTGACAGCTGTCAGAGATTGCATCCAGGTGCCATAGCTTCCGTTGGTAATCGGCGTATCCGCGCTCTGCCGTCTACGTGATGCACAAGTAATCTTGATTCGTCAGACCAGGCCACTTTCGTCCACAGTCCAATCTCGATGATCTTGGGTTCATTTCATGCGTTGTTGGCGATGACGTGCAGTGAGCAAGGGGATCCGGCTGAGTCTTCGGATACGCAGGCCCATGCGCAGAAGGCTGCGATGAACTGTGCGCTGTACACATTGCCCTGAACACCACCGTTGTAGCTGTGGGTGATTTGTCGCACTGTGGCCATGCGGTAACTGTGAACAATGTGGGACAGACACCGCTCCCCTCTGGCATCAATGAGCTGCGGACGACACACGGCTGGACGACGGTTCGTAGTTTGGCCAATGTGTGCACCACTTTTGATACGTAATCACTACAACTGCACGTGAACAACCCACAAGCCGCACCGTTTCAGAGATCGTAGTTCCGAGGCGCCGTGCCATCACAATTTGTGCTTTATCAAACTCCTATTGATCAGAAGCTTTTCCTATTTTGACTCCGAACACTCTACTAACCGAAAGCCAGTCCTCGGGTTCTATCTTGCGTTGTTCGCGAGTTAGGTTTTCTAACTTCTGATCTTTGCCGCTAGGGGCGCTCTAATCGCTTTCATTCGATCGGCCACCGTCCTTTTTCTATACATAGACCTAACTTGTGTACCACTCGGATCCTTCCTTCCGCAGTTATTGCCATGAATTAGTACTTTCCTTTGAACACTGTACATTGTAGTCATTTTGGCAGTTTAAGCAAGTGTTTTTCAAAAGTTTTTAAAAACACAAGCACAAAGACCAACCAGTAGTATAGAAAGGAGAGTTTCATTACAAAGGAAGCTCACCCCGGCCCCGCCCACTGCGACCAACGTGCTCCCACTGCTGCCCACGTGCTCACCCCGACCCCGCCTACTGCGGTCCACGTACGGACGGATGTGGTCAATCATGACGTCAGTCTCCGCCATTTTTTTCCCACGTGTTCTTTCCGACCATGTCATTTTGTGTGCAACGTGTTTTGAGATGAGTCATCGTTCGTTCCTACCATGCCATTTTGTGTGCCACGTGTTTTGGGATGAGTCATCGTTTTCTCCGACCATACCATTTTTTGTGCCACGTGCTTTGGGATGAGTCATCGTTTTCTCCGCCCGTGCCATTTTGCATGCCACATGTTTTGGGATGAGTCACTGGGTGACATCGCCGTGCTAGCAAGCAATACTATGACATCACCGATACAGTCATGATGGGGTTCGCACAGACGCTGGAGGAATTTTTCGTACAAAGCAAATTAGGAGTTGACGTCATTTGAGATTCTGTTAGACACATTAAGCTCCAAGACTTATTTTTTATTTCTTCAATAACTTGATCATTTTGCAACGAATTTATTCCTTATTTTTCCCCATAATTTCCCATTTTATATACATAATTTTTCAACGTAACGATTTTTTTTAATTTTCTTTGAGATTTCACGCTTTTTAAACGGACGTACCAACATAAAGACGTTTCCCAAAGTTTTGTGCTGCAGACACAATCTTAAAACACGATTGTTTATTAATGTATTTACGTGTTCATGGCATTTTCTGTTACATTTTTTAACATTGTACCTTTTTCCACCATACAAAGCCGCCATGTTTTATACATAGTTAAAATATTTGTTTTAATGTTTTCGTTTTTTTATTTCTTCATGATTAATCAGTGAAATGTACCTTTTAATGCATTATCTTAACCTTTTTTTTCTAAATGTTTGCGTACTCGTTAAACTTCTCGATGTTCCAACATTATTTTCTTTTCTTACTTTTCAAACTAACAACTACTTTTATAGAGGCTTTATTTTTTCTGATTTAAACAAGCAAACGTTTCTTCATTATTATTTCTCTTTCCTATGCAAACAAATTTTCTTACTGTGTAGATGCCTACATGCAAACACACAGTGTTCCCTACTAATGATCTAGTAGATGTAGGGACATTTATAATAAGCTGTAGTTTGTTGTAGTCATTTTGGCAGTTTAAGCAAGTGTTGTAAATGTTGTTAAGCCAGTAAATAGGGATTTTGTTTTGTTCACTTAAGGAAGATTTTATTTCAGCTGAAGATTTTAGAGTGAAAATTTTTGTTTCTTTAAAGAAAGTAATACTTATGTAACAAATAATATTGGTGTAGGCAGGGTATCACTTTGTAAGTATATAATCCTTAGGATGGAGTAATAATTTTGTCTGAAGGTGGGGTGCTAGACAAAAAATGTAAGCTTTAAAAAGTTTTCTGTGTTATCTTGATTTAGTTTAGGCCAGCTAAGCACCTTATCACTTAGAGAAGATTAGTTAACTTAGCTTCTTGGGATTCCTGGGTATCACAGTGCAGAAATCTCCTGCCTGGTAAAACTCATTAAGTTAAATCAACAAAAATGAATTTAACTTAATGTTTTGATACCTATCAAATGTAAAAAAAAAACCTTATGAGAAATAGTGTTGAAAATTTAAGAGGTTAAAAGTGACATTCATTGTTAATGATCAGTTGACCTCTCCACCATGGTCATTCACAGCAGAAATTTACTACGTTACTTGAAATGATGTTGGCCTGTTATATCTGTATTTTAGCTAAGTGATTTCAATCAGTTATTCTAAGGCAAACGAAATAGTCAGTTTTGTTTTTTATCTTAATGTTGTAGTTCTGACCTTACTTTTCATATTTTTGGGAGTTTTTTTGTTTTATTATTCTGATTGTGTTTCAAATAAATGCAGGCAATAGACTTTCAGAAACCCAATTTGAAATGAGTTGGCATTTAGATGTACATGTGTCTGTCATAAAGTCCGAGTGGCACGTACATCCCCCAACGCTCTGACGTTGATCTACGACGCCTTCTCTGGGGTTATCAGTCGGCCACATCTGACAATGTCCGCATAATATTCTTTTTTTTTACACTAGACCCATTTGACAACAAAACTGCACTTATATATGTACTCAACCATCCGAACAAAAATACCAGGATACTGTTTATATATTTTTTGTGTTTACACATATAACGCCACAACAGATTGGGCATCCGCCTACATGCACTAGTTCCACTACGGCGACGCACGTTACCTTCCTCCAACTACTTTTGTCACATTCGGCCGACAGTTGCGGCATCCCGATGCGTTCCGCCGCGATGCGATGCGATACAAAGACCAACCAGCCGTATGTAGCCCTACAATGAAGCATCTAGTAAAGATGTCGGTATGATGGTAGGATTCCCGATGACGTTGCCCATGCATTCTAAATACACCGGTGTGCAAAAATTAAAGACGATGAGGAGAAATTAGCATAACAGCGCAACGAGCATGCAGAACGGACTGAAAGACCACTCAGGAGAGAGACTGGGGTCCGGTACGGTTGGGCATGCGCATATATGCAGCATGACGTGGGGGGTGGGTCAGAAGGGTATAAAGCACACGGGCGGTGTACGCTCAGCAGTTCGGTGAAAGCTATTGCACGGTGTACATCGATTTGAACGACGTCGAGTTGCTGCCACCGTGTGATATGGCCAACAGGCAATCCAGTAGACGACATCTGGATGACTTTACCCGAGGTCGCGTCATTGGGAAGTTGGAAGAAGGTCGAAGTGTGACTAGTGTCCCCGAGGAGTTCGGGATCGCCGACAGCAGCGTTTCACGAGCTTGAAGAGCATTTCAAACGACAGGAACAGCTGTCCGAGAGTTTAGCAGTGGTCGTCCACGAGCAACCATGGCGGCGGACGACCGGTATATTGTCCTACAGGCGAGAAGAGACAGACGGCAGACAGTGGGAGAAATCGCAAGGCACATGCAACAGACAACTGGACGTCCGTTATCGCGTTTTACCGTGGCCCAGGAGGCTGCACAAAGGTGGTCTATTTGCACGACGACCAGTACGGTGTGTGCCATTAACGCCTGCTCATCGGAGACGGCGGTTTCTGTGGTGCCAGGAACACAAGAACTGGACACATCAGCAATGGGGTCGAGTTCTCTTTACGGATGAGAGCCGATTTAGTCTGACGAGCTATTCTGGACGTATACACATCTGGAGTGAGCAGGGAACTCGCAAACACACCTCCAACATCATCGAAAGGGACCGGTTAGGAGGCGGCGGAGTTCTCGTTTGGGGTAGTATCATGCTTGATAGCCGTACTGACCTCCACATCTTCCAAGGAGATTCAGTCACTGGTGTCCGCTATTGTACCGAGGTTCTCCTACCTCACGTGCGTCTGTTTAGAGGTGCTGTGGGTCCTGAGTTCCTCTTCATGGACGACAACGCTACACCTCATTGTACAGTGGCTGTCGCACAGCTGTTGGAGAGTGAAGATATTCAACGCATGGATTGGCCCGCAAGGTCCATGGACCTAAATCCAATCTCGAACACGTGTGGGACCTTCTCGGGAGAAGCTTGGCAGCACGTCACCAGCCGCCAGCAACGATTCCGCAGCTGCGATTGGCGCTACAAGAAGAATGGGCCGCGATGCATCAACAGCTCCTTGACAACCTCGTCCTCAGCATGGACAGAAGTTGTAAATCCTGCAACGCAGTCAGGGGTGATCATATCCCCTACTAAAGACTGGATTTTTCTTGGCAGCCGCCTGTCACATGGACGTTTCTGTCTGCTGTCCAGTTGTGCTCGAAGCTACCTTTTCAATAAAGTGCCTTTGTATCCTTTGGATTCTTTGTTTAGACGGTTTTGTTCACTTGACCCATATTCTTACATCTTGGGGATCTTATGGTATGATCTGAGTCGATGTGGAGCACTTCTGCACGACGTTACATTCGAAAAACCGCCTTGTCCTTAATTTTTGCACGCCAGTGTACTTATATGTGCGTTCGCAGTCGGATTACTATGATTCAGTGGTCCACAACCCCGGGTGAGGTCGATCAAACTTCAGATCATCAGATCATATGTAGAGGATTTTAGGAAGGGTGTGTCTGACACCAGGTCCTAAACAACCCTTAGAAGTAGGAACCTAGGAGAAGCTAGAGTGCCCGATAGGAAAGAGTGACACGGAAGCGAGGTAGAAAGGCAGAGGGAGATGCCCTTATTTATTACCGAGGGGAGGGGCAGTATCCCGGGTCCAACGGCTTAAGGTGCCCATCCGACGCACGGCGAATATTTAGTGGTTCGAGCGTTCGTACCTACCTGGGATCGAACCTGAGGTTTCTCCGTGGTAGTCACTAATATTGACCACTAAAGCCATCCGCGACCCAGTCGACCAAACTTAGTTGAGGCAAGCCATTTTATCTCCCTCACCTATCACGTGACTGGTTCGCAACTGTGGTCGTTTACATAATTCAACTACAGACATATACCCACCAATTTCCGTAGTGCTCTGTCAAATAATACTTCGTGGTGTGGCAATTTCGATGTCAAGCAGTGTAGTTAATAGCATATGCAATACAATAATTGATAATATATTTAGCATATATGAGGCCCCTACCACAAAAAAATACTGTGGGGAGGGGTGATATACTTCCAGGCTAGCCTTCCGGATTATTTGTCTTTTATTCTGACGTAAAAGTTTGTTGCTTCTTTGTTATGTCTCTGTTCTGAACGTTACAATATGAACCTCTCAGTGCCGTACCAGTGGTGAAGTGGTCATAGGCGTAGCGCTCGAGCTGGGTACGGTGTGGGGATCGGGTGGTGTGTTCGCCTTACGCCGCAGGCTCTCGCCCTTCCCTGTAACCAGTGACCCTAAATTTGGGGCGGACGCCGACTGCTTATACACTCACGGACAATGAAATTTGCGCACCTTGAAGAAAACATGCTACAACCGCAAAACTTTGCAAATAGCTACAGAGCGTGCTGGTATTTACACAACTTACGGACTTTGAGAGAGGCCGGATCATCGAGCTGAAAACCGCAGGGTGGTCGGCGCGCCGTATAGCCTGCCACGTGGATCGTTCTGACCATACCGTCCGACTGTGTTGGGGGCAGTGAACACATGACGGCACTGCCAAAAAGCGGAGCGGCTCCGGACGGACCAGGAGGGCCACCAATAGAGAGAATCGATGGCTAGTGCGCCAGGCACGAACGGGTCCCAAGGGGGCCCAGTACACTATAAACGCAGATGTAGCGGCTCCTGTGTGCCTACGAAAAATTTCCCGACTCCTCGCGGAAGCGAATCTGCGATCCCAGCGCCCCTTATGTGTGCTGCCATTAAACACCGGTACATCGCCGGCTCCGTGTGCTGTGGTGCCAGGCCAGAGAGACGTGGAACGACACAGATTGGCGACGTGTGGTGTTTAGCGACGAGTGCCCCTTCGTTTTGGGGACAGATGATCGTGTCCGGGTGTGGAAGTCCCCGGGTCATCGGCACAATCCCAATTTCGCGCCACACCTCCTCACGGCAGGCATTATGGTTTGGGTAGCTATCGCCTACGATAGCCGATCAGCTCTAGTAGTGGTACGTGGATCATTGACGGGCCAGCGGTATGTGGATGAGATCCTACGGCCCCATGTGCTCCCATTCCTGGCCGGGATTCCAGGTGCGCTATAGCAGCAGGATAATACCCGACCGCACACGGCTCGGGTTGCCCAGGACTGCCTACGTCATGTCCAGACACTTCCATGGCCTGCCCGCTCCCCGGACATGTCCCCTATCGAGCATGTGTGGGACCAGTTGAAACGCCGGCTGCCGCCGTGCCGCACTATCCGGGATTTTGAGCACACCGTCCAACACGCGTGGGCCAGTCTGTCGCAGGACAACATCAGGCTTCTGTTCGCCTCCATGCCGGACCGTATTGCAGCATTATCGCCGCACGAGGCGGTGCGACGCACTATTGAAGATGACCGGACTGCGTGCATCTTCAATATGTGTGTGTGTATGTATGCACGCGTCATGTGTATCAATACGTCCATAAAATTTCAGTTCAATCCGACGCTTCCTTTTTGGTGCGCAAATTTCATTGTCCGTGAGTGTATACTACTTAGAAGGCTCATGGTTGTCGTCAAACATAGATAAAGGCAAAAAAAAAATAAAATAAACAAAAAAGAACCTATGGGCTTTTTTTTCTTTTTGGCGATGTCTGGCAGTCAGTCAAGTCACGGCTGGATTTACTATAAAACAAGAAAGCGTAGCCTTTGAGAAATAATCGGGCCGCGGATGGTCTAGTGGTCAACGTTCGTTACTGCCATGGAAAAGTTTCAGGATCGACTCTAGCAGGCACGAACGCTCGAACCACTAAATATCCGCTGTGCGTCGAATGGGCACGTTAAGCCGTCGGACCCCGGGTAATGCCCCCCCTGTTATAAATAAGGGTGTCTTCCTCCCCTCTTTCTACCTAGCTTCCGTGTGACTTTCCTGTCTGGCACTCCAGCCCAAATCCCGTAGCTTCCTACTTCCACCGGTTGTTTTAGACCTGGGGTCAGACACTCCCTTCCCAAAATCCTCTACATAAATCTCTTTCAGAGATAACTGGTTAGGCAATTGCTCTGTTGTCTCGAATGAGTTTAATTGGTCTGAGCATTTGTGAAATTCAACGCAGCCGCCAATGAGCAAACATTATTCGAAGGTTATTAATTAATGAGTGAAGACAATTGGGTTCGAATACGCCACTCTAAATTAAATACAAGGAAAAACTCAAAGATCCGTCACTGAGCGTAAAAACTTTATCTTAAGAAAATGCAAGACAATCAAAACTCGAAGATCTATTATGAGATTTTTATAAATATCTCGTCAGTTTTGCCTGGTCGTCGCTAGTAATTAACAGCAGTGGCGATTTTACGCCCAACAACGGATCTTTGAGTTTTTACTTGTATTTAATTCTTCAAAGGTGTCTGGTGATAAGGAGAAAATCTTGAATAAAGGATTTAAATCACTTAAGTGCATCAAGATAATTCATTACGAGTCCTGATCTATACATATTTGTTTTTGTTTTTTTTAAACCTAACGTTATAGAGGGAGCTATCCAGTGTTAGGCTGGATGTGAAATTGAATACTGAATAGGAGCAAAGAAAGATGGTGAACGTGCAGGTGACGTAATAAATAGTATTGTTGAAAAATCACTGTGCAATTACACTTTTACTTGTAACAGCTGTCTTTGTTGGAATGACTAACGTTGTTACAACGCCCATGACATAATAGTATTGTTGAAATATCTAACCTTGTTTTAACGCCCGTGACGTAACAGTATTGTTGAAAATTCTCTGTGCAGAGCAACAATGCATGCATTATTAGTTGATCATGTCAGATTTGTTAGGTTAAAAGTGTCTCCGCGCTCGATTTGCAGCCAGATGGGGAAATGAAATATTATACAACTTCTATAATCCTTGATTTAGGGTTGCTGGTTCCAGTGAAAGCGCCGTACGATAAGCACATTGTCAATGCTTCAGAAAATGGCAATTCAACATAAACAAAACATTACTGGGTTGGAAAAGAAAGTAATGTATGCAAATGCAATGCAACAGAGAGGTGCTAATTACCGTATATACTGTACAAGTACAAATCAGTCCAAAATTTATTGGCCATCGTCTGGGCAGCTGTTGGATACCGTCCCTGTAGAATTGAACGCAAAGAAGTGAGGAACCGCTGTCCGTCCAGGAAATGCTGCAATGACTGGAAAAGGTGGTAGCAAAGAAGAGTAGAGATGGCGCGATAGTTCTCCACCTCTACTCTTCGTCTTCTGACGGCTAACTGCCACTGACTTAAGCCTCATACCTGCTGATGTCATGCTGGTGTGCTGCGCAAACTCAGTGGCCAATGTGATCGACTTCAGTGGCCAGGGCTTCGACTTCGGGCACCGCAACATCGGACATTACTTTCTTTCCAACCCAATATTTCAAAAAAAAAAAAAAAAAAAAAAAAATCATTCGCTTTGCCTTTCAGGAAATTTTTTTCGAACTCGAATACCTATTTTGAGATTTTTATAAATATATCGTCAGTTTTGCTTGGTCGTCGCTAGTAATTAAGAACAGTGGCGATTTTAAAGAAAGTCTAGGGTATGTCCAAGCATTCTACAGTCAAGAACCCCATCAAATTTAGTCTGGCGATAAAGAGGACGGAACGTAGACTTGCAATGTGGTCGAATGATCTCCGGAATACGACCACCTCTGTTAGTCTTGCTCTCATTTACGAAAATGCATATATAACGTATAATTATTGCAATACGGACGAAGAAGATGGGGCTACGACAAAGGAGGAGAAGTTTTGGGCAACTTCTCCTCCAATAATGTAGCTGGTTTCATTGGTTCCAGAGCAACTACAACTTTCACTGTGGACGAAACGGGTGTAATGTTGTAACTATGCACAAGGGTTTAAATCTAGCAAATTAATGCACTGAGCCACTGCAGGTGATTGATCCCCTGGTTTCTGTCGAAAAGTTTTTACGGAACACTGCGTTCCCTGAAAACCTCTGGTTTTTCTATCATTAAAAATCGCATTCCATACGAAACTTTTTGTTTAGGAAAGTATTCGCTGGTTTTTTTTTTCAAAGATAAAGTTATCATAAGGGGGTTGTGGAGGCTGCTTTTAACGAACCTGTAATACCTTCCACAACTCGAGATACCAGATTCGCTTATGTATTTATTCTTTGAAGTTACAAAACACTACGACAGTACACTTTTTTTCTTCTGGATATAACGACCTCTGTGAACATTTAAGGTTGTCTCTAATTTAGGTCCACTGTTTCCTGGGAAGGGACCGAACCTGCGCTACAAATAAAGCCACCCAAACACAAACAAACCTGTCGAACGAACTTCAGTTTCGGAAGATATATAAATACCAATACCTGGGCATGTGAGTATGTCCTGCATATCCTGATCTCCCCAGATTTAAAAATCAAGATGTTCTGAATTTTCCTATTAAATTTTTGCAAAAATGTAACAAATTTTACCTTTTAATAAAGACACACACACGAAATCATATTCTATTTAGAACTGCTCTCAAAAAATTTCCACCGATCGCCAAGGCTACTGACATTGCTGAAAGTGTGTCGTTTGACAGATAGAGCGGGGCTACACTTTTCCTTCTTTTGTGATTCATAACTGCGTTCATGTTGTGTAAAACCAGTCTCATTACGAAAAACCATTTGATTGATCTGCGTATTTTCCATCGCCGCCAAGGTTAATGATTGGAGCAAGGAACTGAATGCGCGCGACACTAGTGCTTACGGAAGAACTCGTAACGGCAGCCATCGCCTTTTTTATTTTATTTTTATTTTTTTCAAACACTCAAGATGGAATGCGTCGGTTTTGGATTTCCCAGGTTAGAAACTTAAACAAAAAATAAAACTTCCAAAAGCATTTCTTACAATGAAGGACATACGATACCAGTTTCCAAAAATGGAAAACGTGCATACATTTTAAAAGCAATCAAATAACGAAGAAATCACTGAAATATAACTGGCAGCTTTCCGACTTAGTTCGCAGACGATAACAACAAACACAGTGCAGCTCATTCTTACGTAAGCAGAAGTAATCAGAATAAAATTCATTAACTATGCAAAGAGACGCCTTCACACAATAACGCGAAAACAAATAATTAACAATGTTGTATGCAAGCACAGAAATTTAATCGCATTTTTTTTTATTGGAGGTTTAATGACCTCCGTGAGCAACTCAATGGGCTATAAGCAGTCGCCCGTCCCTAATTTAGGGTCACTGGTTCCAGGGAAGGGAGAGAGCCAGTGCCGTAAGACAAACACAACATCCATGCCTCACCGTGATTCGAACCCGGACACCTTACGGACGAATGATCAGAGGCCAGCGCCTTAGACCACTGCTCCACCGGGGCGGCTAATCGCATTCGTATCTTGGGTTTATTCTCAAAATGCTTCTAGTCATCTCGCCTTCGTCAAAGAGAGAGAGAGCTTTTAGGGGTTAAATTATAATTTTACACCTGAAAGCGTTTTAAAAATAACACAAAGACGGTTTTTAAAATATTTTTAGTGTTTTAATGATTTGAAATCTTTCAATTTTAAAATGAATTTTGAATTTTTAAGTATTATTTTTGTCAAACCACCGCATGGCGCAGTTGGTTAACGCGCTGCGCGTAGTGAGGAGGTGGATGTTTCTGACGGGTGTTCGAATCCCGGTACTGCGGGCGAAGTGGAAGGTAATGAGAACCCACCATTTTAATTTCCCAGGATTGTCTAGCATGGAAGTCACCTTGAGGGTGATGACCTATGCTACCCACCGACCTTCGGGTTGAAGAAAGAAGGAAGAGGACTTTTGTCAAGAGATTACAGAAAAAACGTCATTGAAACAGTTTCTGTAATTTAACCGCGAAAAATTGCAATTTCTTAGTCTCCCAACTCGTTACATCGAAGAAAGAGCAAAATGTTATTCAATCTATGCAGGCATTTCTGCGCCAAAAGCAAACCACAAAATAGTACCCCCCCCCTCCCCCACCACCACCACCACGTCTTTTTATCGTGTATACACATGGGCATCCATAACTTAATTTTCAGGTGGAGGTAAACAGAAACTATAACTATGAATAACATATACAAACACCATATGCAAATTTCTACTGTGCCTTCTTGTTATCTAACCGTTTTTAAACCCACTCTCAACACATAAATTTAACTGTAAGCCAGAAAACCTAAAACCTACATTAAAAAAAAAAAAAAAGAAGGATAAATGAAATTACACAGCATGTTAAAACAATAAGAAAATTTCTTTGCCATTCTTTTTATCCTTTCGACCACTTGGATCTCATGTGACACGAAACCCCAAAGGTCACTCAATTAGTCATCAAGAATTAAAAAATACCCACAAGAGAAATTTCTAGGTCAAATTTTGAAAGATCTTTTTCCAGTTGTGAATAGCTGATGCATAGTTTTCAGGTAATAACCAGCGTTCGAATACTTTGCTACTCCACGGTTCCGAGATATTTTTCATTTCTTCACCTTTCATACCCGTACTTTTCCGTACTGTACGTATGTATGCTGTTTTCTACCATACAATGGGAAATTTCATTATTACTTTTTACTGGAAATTCCCAACGTTTTCCCCATTGTTACAGAATACACACGCATTCAGAAGTTCCACAAAAATATTAGCAATCAGAAATATAGTGTTATCACAAAATACATATCGGTAGTACGATCCAAAAAACTGAAAGGACATGATATAATTTCCAGGGAGAGCAAATGCTCCCTCTTGCCCCCCTATATGGGTGCCCATGTGTATACAGTAGATTCTGGTTATTTGGGACACATCAGGCCAAGATGAACACTCTGGCGCAATTAAGCAGCTGCTCCAAACATGCGCAGTTTTATCCGAAAAAACTCATTTGGGATGTTCTTCTAGAATTGCCGCAAAGGCAAAAGGTGGCCCACTCCATCAGTACTTCGTTGGGCCACCTTTTGCCTTTAATACTGCGTCAATTCTTCGTGCCATGGACTCCACGAGATGTTGATAGGTGGCTAGTGGAATCTGAGACCATGTTTGGTGAATAGCACTTTCCAGGAGTGTAAGATTGCAGGGTTGTGGATCCAGCTATCTGATGGCTCGTTCAACTTCATCCCACAAAGATCTGGATATTGTGGGGGCCACCTAAGCAAAGTAAACTCACCGGCATGTTCCTGAAACAAATCCTGTACAATCGAGCACTATGGTAGTACGCATTATCTTGTTGAAAGTAGCCATCGCCATTGGGATAAACTATCCACATGACAGGATGCACTTGGTCCGCAACAATGTTTAGATATGATGTGCCAGTCAGATGTTGATCAACACGAATTAAAGGGCCTAAAGCATGCCAGGAAAACATTCCCCAAACCATAACGTTGCCTCCACCAGCTTGAAGGGTTGTAGCAATGCATTTGGAGTCCATGCTTTCGTGCTGTTTCCGCCAAATTCTCACTCGGCCATCGGCATGGTGCAACTGAAAACGTGATTCATCGGACCACATAATTTGTTTCCATTCCTTGTGCTCCTGGGCGAACTGGAGACATTTTCTCTAGTTAACTGCAGACAGCAAAGGTGTTTGAACAGGCCTTCGGCTGTCATATCCCATCCGATGCAGTGTACGGCAAACCGTGCATGCAGAGATCATTTGAGGGGATCTGTGATTAAGATGGTCTGTAATTTGCTGCACTGTTGCCCTTCTGTTGTCTGTTACCAGTCTGGACACTCTCCGTTCCGCCCGAGCAGTCACTAGTCGATGACGACCACACGTTGCACATAGAGACCCAGTTTTTTGGCTGACAGTCCAGTCTTTAAACACTTTAACAACAGCTGCTCTGGAACATTTCACGAATGCGGCGGTTTCGGTGATACTCGCTCCATGGCTCCGAGCTCCTACAATCATCCCACGTTGAAAGTCCGTCAAATCGGATTTTTTACCCATCTCGGCAGCCAAAAATCATTTCTACTACTGTTGCAAGCACTAAGCTTTCTCTTTTTACACTAGCCTCACCCTCTGGAGGCAACAGCGTGGAGCCATAGATCATTTACTTAAAACTGTCAGGTGGTCATAATAAAGTGGCCACTCAGTGCATATATATATCCTTGACAAATGTCAACCCCGCCTTCTCGTGGTGCATCCTGTTCCCACTAAAGGGGCTCTGAAGACCGCCAAAAGTGGTATAACTATACCATCTGGGTTAGAGGAAATGCTATCCCACACTCACCAACTCGCTTGGCCAGCGTGGTGAGTTATGGCCAAACCCCTCCAAAATGACTCCACAACTTAAATCTTGGCCCTCAGTCTCCGGCAGCTGGAATGTACCTGGCCAAGGCAGCGGCCAGTGCGACATGAAGGTAGAGGGTGCTAAGAATCCCCGGAGGACCGGACTAGGCTGCCATCTGATGCTGACCTTGGCTACGTATAATGGACGCTCCCTATCTTCTGATTCAAGGCTTCTTGAATTGGAAGAGGAACTACAAAGGATCAAATGGGACATCGTCGGGCTAAATGAGGTAAGGAGAAAAGGAGAACATCTCACTGAACTGAAAAGTGGACATCTCTTCTACTATCGTGGGACAGATACTGGCAGAACTAGTGGTGTAGGATTTATAATAAACAAGAAACTGAAGGATAAAGTTGTAGAAGTTGAAAGTTCCTCTAACCGAGCTGCACGACTAGTTATCCAACTCTCGAAAAGATACCAGGCTCAGATTTCAGATTATTCAAACTTATGCACCCACCACAAGTCATCCTGAAGAAGAAATTGAAGAATTTTATGAGGAAATTCTTCATCTAAATAATAAAGATAAGCAGCACTTGAAGATAATTATGGGAGATTTCAATGCAAAAATACGGCAACAGCAACAGAATGAAACTTCAGTAGGTAAATTCGGTCACGGCAACAGAAACCAGCAAGGAAATAACTCTCGTTGAGTTTGCAGAGGCAGAAGGGTTTTTCGTCTTGAACTCCTCTTTCAAGAAAAATCCACACAGGAAATGGACATGGAGACATCCAGTTGGGATGACAAGTGAAATTGATTTTATCATGTGTAACAAAAAATTTGTCATAGAAGACTGCAGTGTGCTAAACAAGTTCAACACAGGCAGTGACCATAGATTGGTGAGATGTAAGATTCACCTCAACACTAAACTCGAACGTGGCAAGCTCATAAGACAAACAAAATGTACTGACATAACCAACCTTAAAAACACCATAATACCTTCAAGTTGGAACTGAAGAACAGATTCTCTGCTTTAGAAGGCCTAACATTGGAAGAAGTGGATATTTCGGAAGTTAACAGAGAAGTAACCAAAGCTCTTATGGAAACAGCAACAAAATTAGCTGGGTCTAAGAACAAGTTGCATGTGAACAAATTATCAGGAAAAACTAAAACGTTGATGCAAAAAAGAAGAGAGATGAGGACAACTAAAGAAGATGTGACTTCCAAAGTGAAATATATAGAGCTATGCAAGACAGTACGAAAAAGTATCACTGAAGACGTAAGGAAATTCAACTGTGAACTTGTGAGGAAAGCAATTGAAAACAACCAAAGCCTAAAGATAGAAAAAGGACATCTCAGTAAGGGAAGAAAACAGATTATGTCACTGAGAAAAGAAGATGGTTCTGTAACAAGAAATAGAGGCGAAATTTTGACAAGAGTGAACGATTTCTACTCCAAATTACATGAAAGGGATGATACATGTACTCCAGACATCATGAAAGGTACCAGTACCAGAGTTCTTCCAGTCCTCCAAGCAGAAGTTGCACATGCAATCAAGAACATGAGGCGGGGAAAAGCTCCAGGAGAAGATGGAATTACTATAGATATCATACAAGAAGCAAGTGGAGAAATCGAAACAGTACTCGCCCAAATTTTCACTCGATGCCTTAATGAAGGGAAGATTCCTGAGGATTGGAGCAACGCTACAATGATCCTGCTACATAAAAAAGGTAACATTGAGGATCTCAGAAACTACAGACCTATCAGCCTCCTATCAGTGGTTTATAAAATCTTCACTAAAGTTCTTTCACACCATTTGAAGGTAACACTGGACATGGCTCAACCAAGAGAACAAGCTGGATTCAGGAGTGGCTACAGCACAATAGATCATATCCACGTACTGAGAGAACTAATTGAAAGAGTGAGGGAATATGAACTTCCATTGTGCATAGCTTTCATCAATTAGGAAAAAGCCTTTGATTCGGTGAAACCATCAACAGTTACAATTGGCTCTGAAATCCTGCAGTATTGAAGATGCATACATTAATATTATTAATAACATATATGAAAATGCAAGTGCAAAGATTCGGCTGTTTGGGTGAAATCAAATTCCCTGACTTTTCCAGGTAGTTTACAGTAAAATTCCAGGTATCGGTAGAGTGGTTTCGACGTACTTTGACGAAATAATTAGAAAAAAACCTGGCTACATCAGACGTATTTTATCAGATCCTACTGCTCTCCCACCAGTTAAACGGGGGTGGGGGTCAATTTTGCATGTTATTTTTTAAATAACACACAAAATTATTTGAATTTAAAATTTTAGCAATTTCTCTTAGATCTGTAAATTCTATATATTTTTTATGCTAATGGCAGCAATAGGAAGGGTTTTTTTACGCTCTGAATTGGAATTCGATATTTACGAAATATACCAAAATCTATATTACAACCAAGTATATTTTTTTTTATTTGCCAAGATACATAATACACAAAAATAAATTAACGTTTCAATATTGTCAGCAGCTCGGCTCCTTTAATCTACCATTCTGTCTTTGGAAAAAAAAAAAAAAGAAAGAGAGAGAGCATGCGCTTTGATTACGTTTAATCAAAGAAGAAGAAAAAAAAAAAAGCTTTGCCGATATTTTATTTGGGGTTGGTTGATTTTTGACCCCCACCGGGCACCACTTATGTTACACTGAGATTTAAATAGCCCGGGCCACAGCCACAGGGAGTAGGGGTTCAGACTTGTTTATAACAAAAAGTCTTTACCCGGGGACCAACTGCTTAGTGAGACTTCCGGACCTCAGTTGATCTTTGGTGATTCAGTTGAATTCGGACCCCAAACTTGAAGTTCCCAAGGCGTGATCACTGACCACCAGGTCACAGTGGCCCTTCTTTTGGGCGGATGATTGCAGCTTAGGGGCGGGGGATTTGGGCATATCAGTTACACTGTTTTATGCAGCACCTTTGAAAAATCGAACTTTTAGGAGCCTGTCAGTCGCAGCCCAGTCCTTAACCTAAAAAATGCAACACTGGATAATAAAAATTTTGGATTATTTTAGAAATTGAAAGCATTTTTTGAAACTCAGTAGTACATAAAAATGTGGTCTCGATATCCCTAAAGCATACTGCATTCAGAAGAGGGAAACTTAATAACTAAAAGTTTGCAGTTGTCATACTTTTATGAAGAATACGGGTCAGTATTCCACACATAAAAGTATGTGTATGGCCTCCTCCATATCTCCTCACAGCCATACCATGCCTTTCCATAGGTAAGTGCATGCTGGCAATTTTTTATTTTACTACAACAAAATGACATATTTTATGTTAAAAGAGCACTTGCATTTTCATAGATGCTTTTAATAACGCTAATGTATGCATCTTCAATACTGCAGGATTTCATAGACATTGTTACTGCTGATGTTTTCACAGAATTAAAGGCCTTTTCATAATCAATAAAAGCCATGCATAATGGGAGTTTGTATTCTTTTGTTCTTTCAATTAGCTCTTTCAGTACATGGATATGATCTACAGTGCTGTAGCCACTCCTGAATCCAGCTTGTTCTCTTGGTTGAACCATGTCTAGTGTTACCTTCAAGTGATGCGAAAGAACCTTAGTGAAGATTTTATAAACCACTGAAAGGAGGCCGATGGGCCTTTACAGAAAAAGAGGACCCCATGGGAGATGGATGGAGGAAATTCGAAAGTTTGCTTGGGTGACATGGAAGAGACAGGCTCAAGACACACAATTGTGGAGACCTTCATCCAGCAGTGGATTGATAATGGTTGATGATAATCGCCTATTCAAGCAGAATGACTGAAACTGAAAATCTCTCAGGTTCCTTCTTCTGAAAGCAAAGGTTTTTTTTATATTTGAGGTCAAAAAGTAGAAACAGTAGGACTTTTCCTACTTTTCTACTGAAAAGCAGGACAAATGTGAGCCACATCAGTACTGCACACCAGACTTATTTCGATACTTTAATTAGATGAAAACTAAAATTAATAAAAAAAGTTTTTAAACCTAAATTTGTTAAATTGCTTTTCTTGTTTGTTCCTAAATCTTTTAGCTTTTACATTACTAACATTCTTGTACCTTAAGTTCCCTGCTTGCATGCCCTCAGCACTTCTTGACCCCCCCATAAAGAACCATATTTCAACGTGTGAACAGCTGAACAATTATCAGAAATTGGTGAGTGATATTACAGTTTCTTTTCTGTGAGTATGTTATTATTTTAACATAACCACATTCTAAGAAGTTGAAGCAATTCAACTTCTATTCACAGTAAAGGGGAGGTAAGACATTAAAAGTAACTTTTAAATTCAAAAGTAAAAAAGATAAACACAATGGAAAACACTACAAAGCTTCACTTGACTTGACAAAAAAAAAAAAAAAAACACTTTGAAATAACTGAGTAGTGATGACAAAACCCACTGGATCACACTGACATCTTTTGTGCCTCCTAATAAAAAAAGATACCAATTCAAAGTAACATTAAAGCCATAGAATGAAAATGTTAAATTTTTATGTTGGATACATGCTCTAATTCGCAGTTCAGTATTTAAATTTTGAATAAGTTATTTTTAAAATATCATCAATGCATGATATGATGGCTGACTTCTCTCAGAATTATCCCAATAAGTAAATAGTGTTAAAGCCTGCTATACCATTCATATTACTAATAAGTATAAATTTACAGAACAAAATTTAAAATAATAATAAACACCAATTAACTAACCTACTTACCAGAACTGGTTGTAAAAATGAGACCATACTGTCGTAGAAGGCGATGTTCATGATCCAACTTCATTTAGAAACACAGGCAAAGTGACAAGTGACAGAAACTATAATCATGAATGCTGTGGAGTGCCGTCATTTCCCACTGATACTTGTGATTCAACTGCAATGCTAATGGCAACTTAGCACAGAAAACAAAACACACATTAGTTTTCAAAGATTTTCCCTGTCTTTTTCCCAGGCCTTTTTGACATTTATAAAATTCTCTGACTTTTCCAGGTTTTCCAGGTCTGTGGGTACCCTGCATAAATTACATAAATTTTACCGAGTCCCTTGATTTTGTGATACATGGAAAAATTGTACAACCTACAAGTTACAAATATTTAATTTAGTGAATTAGCTTTCAATAATACCTTGTACACTTGCTTAACAATGTGCAATGGATCATATGGATCTAATTTTCTAATTTAATACCTCATGATTTTTGTGTTTCTCTTTCAAGTGAACAAAATCTTACTGGTGAAGTTATTTTCAGAAAAGTAATTTTTTATCATTCTGTACCAAAAAAGCACATGTCAAATTTGGTAGCTTTTAATCCATTTTTTTTTTTTTTTTGTCATGTCGATGTTTATTCCTGAAACGGTTAGTTTAAAAGCTACAGTTCTTTAAATGGGCATAGCATGAAGTGTGTTTTCCTTTATAACGCCAAGTATAAACAAGTATATACGTAACGACTCCAAATCAGAGTACGCTTTTAATTTTTCACCTGAAAAGAAAGGAAAATATACCCAGAGGTTTTACGTTTTCCCACAACTTTAACACACTTACACAACAAAGCTAAAGAACAACAATCATGATGATAATAATAATAATAATAAATTCCATATTTTTTTCCAAAGTTACGATGTCAGTTATCACTGCAACTTTGTTCTCATACATAGGATAAAAAAAAAAAAAAAAAAAAACCCGGGAGGTCTCGCGACGGTGTGCAGCTGGAGTCGAAAATGTTTCGCAATCTATTTGTAAATAAACGGAGGAGCAGGGCAAAGACCGACGTACTCGTATCCGCACAAGTCATCGGAGAACACAGCCACGTGTGCTGCAGCAGTTTCCAGTCTTCGAAAACGTAAACGATCAGTTCTGGATGTACAACCACAGACAAAAAAAGGACGTTACGAACTGAAACCGCCCGTTAGAAAACCTACCAGCTTGTCTTTTCTAATCCCTTAAAATTTTTAAATCAGCACAGTGCGTTAAAAACCAAAAACCTTTCGTGAGTTTCCAACAGAAATAACCGCACGACATGTACGCACCGAACGGGTTGTTATAATTGGATTTAAATTCCATGAACCGAAAAGACGTACAAAAGAACACATTATGAAAAAGGGTTTGCAATATGCCCTTTACACCGAAACATAATAATAATAATACATAAAAGCAACTTCCCTGCGTTGAACTCTGCACAAAGACGATTAATCTATTTGAGAATACATTTATTTCTAATCACGGAATGTTTGCATTTGCTGTAACAAAAAAAGAAAAAACAACGATAAAAGGAAATTCAAATTTGGAGCTTTATGTAGCAAGAAACTAAACCACACACATCCAAGAAACCTCCTCCTCGCCGGAAATTACGGATTCTCAGCTCTTAACATTTGCACATTTTAAGCAGTTCAAGTATTATAATGTCTTTTCCTAGGGCATATATGATTCAACAATTGATGTGCACGGAGTCAAGATTTTTCGGCTTACATTACTCCCATAACTAACCCAAGTAGTTTGTAGTGCTAGGTGACGAACCTGAGAAGGCCCGGTATAATTCGTATTGACAATTTTTTTACAGAAAAAAATACTAACAAACCAAACACAGCCAAATACTTTAATTATATTTATTCACTGCATGTCCTGTAATGGGATTATAAAATTCATAAATTATGGCTATTATAGAAATTCACTTTGCTTCCTCATAAAAAGCAAGTATGTTTCCGATTAAATTTGTTGATTTCTGCCATTGTTAAGGAATTATTAGCTGATGCTACCTGTCATGGTCAAGCGCGTTCCACAAAATGTATTTAGAACAAAAATATTTCTATCTACATTCCACAAAGAGGTGAACTGACAGGCCATAATATCGGGAAGAGAAAGGAGGGAAGATGCCTTCATTGTTACTTTGTCCAGTATTCCGCATTTTTTTTTTTTCATTTTTTTGCTTTGTGTGTGCACCTGAATGATTATTTTTGGCTTCAATAGTACTTTTTGCACCATAAAAATCTCCTTGACTAACTCTTTTTTAAGCAGTTCCTTGCCACTTAAAAAATGCTAAATATTCGTTATTCATGATTTTTATCTTTACTTTACCTGTTTTTTTTTTGGGGGGGGAAGGGGTGATATAAAAAAAGCCAAACAAAAAAACTATATTAGTTTGCTATTTCGTAGGACTTCAATAGTTAGTATGTATTGCAATGTAATTTAAGCAAACACTTTACATGGTGCATCCAAATGTTGCTGCATTATTATTGTGTGCACTTTATGGCTTGACAAATAAGGTCCCCAGAAAACAATGCATTTGGTATGTATATGCACAAAGCAAACCACACAGTGAGCATATGTTTTAATTTACATACTTTCTTACAAAAGTTCCTGAACAGTGCACGAGCCAAAACAAGCCAGCATGATTAGTTTTTAAATATGGACAACTTTGTGAAAACTAGAACTGGTAATTGAGACAGATACAACATTCTTGTGGTTGCTCTGAGTTAGGAATGCAGCACGTTTCAATGTCAATAGTTTTAGATATTCCCCACATTTGCATCTGTGCCTCTTGAGCACGCAGTACCAAATATCTTTCCTATAGTGACTTATCATCCTGTGGCAACAGAACAACTGACCACTAAACAGCCTAGTTCTGGTACTGATCGGCTTCTGATGACAATCCAATGCACAGATAACTTCTCAGAAAATGGAAGCTACCCCACCATTCTTTGGGCAGTGTGGCTGGCTATCTTTAATAATGTGCACAGCATACAAACTACAATGAAATACGAGGGGAAGTCAGAAAGTAACTTCCCCCATTGAAGAAATTTAAAAGTACTGCATGTATTGAAAATGTTTTTGCTAACATGTAACTTGACATTTTCTGTTTCAGGTGGCTGCAGTTTGAAGCTCCAAAGACAATAAATGTTACTGAACTACACCGATTCAAAATGGCTATTGTACTGGTTGAATAGACAAAGGAAGAAGTCCGAGGAGTCATTTGCTTCTTGTGGGCAAAAGGGACGCCGCCTATTGAAATTCACCGGAAACTTCAAGCTGTGCTATCATCATGTTCGGGCCGTACACAGTTCTTAAAGTTCATGGTGAATTTCAATAGGTGGCATCCCTTTCTCCCACAAGAAGCAAATGACTCCTCGGACTTCTTCCTTTGTCTATTCAACCAGTATAGTAGCCATTTTGTAACTGTGCAGTTCAGGAACGTAAAGTCTCTGGAGCTACAAACTGCAACCACCTAAAACAGAACATGTCAAGTTACATGCCAGCAAAAAACATTTTTAATACATGCAGTACTTTTAAAGTTCTTCAAATAGGGAAAGTTACTTTCTGACTTTCCTTCATAGTACCAGATTCCTCTTTCTGTACAGTGGAACTCGCCAGCATTAGCATATGACTGAATATTGTGGCACTCAAAATTAGTGCTGAGCAGTCCCATGTATTTTCTATGAAATTTGTTTATTTACAATCATTTTTATCCAGCCATTACACATTCACAGCTAAAGTTTTACACACATCTTCTGAGGTCATCAAGATGTTAAGTAAACTATAGATAAAGTAAATTACTGTACTAAAAACTTTTTCTTTAATTATTTTTACCCTTCATCCTCTGTTCCTCCTGAAGTATTATTATTATTCTCAAAATCAGGTAGACTCAATGTGGATTTTCCAAATCCATATATCATCATCATCATTGTCAACCATTATCAATCCACTGCTGGACGAAGGTCTCCCCAAGTTTCCTCCACAACGGTCTGTCTTGTGCCAGTCTCCTCCATGTCACCCCTGCATACTTTTGAATTTCATGCACCCATCTCCCATGTGATCTTCTTCTGGGTCTTTTCCTGTCCCTTGGAATCCAATCTAAAATTTCGGCTGTCCATCGATGATCTGTCCTTCTGGCAGTATGCCCAGCCCATTGCCATTTCAGGGATTTAACTCTGATCATGATGTCTTCCACTCTTGTCATTTTTCGGATCCACGAGTTCCTCTTCTTATCTCTCCTGGTTACACCAAGCATGCACCTCTCCATGCTTCTCTGAGTTGTCTGCAGCCTTTGTATGTCTCTTTTAGTTAAGGTCCACGTCTCTGCACCATACGTAAGCACTGGAAGGATGCATTGATCAAACACTTTTCTTTTAAGACATAATGGCATATTGCTCTTGAAAATTATGCTGTTTCTTCCAAAAGCTCTCCAGGCAAGTTTTGTACGCCGATTAATTTCTTCATCAATGTGACCCTCACTTGATATCTGCTGTCCAAGATAAACGTACGTGTCTGTTATCTCCATAGAAGTGTTTAATCAATGCATCCTTCTGGTGCTTACGTACGGAGCTGAGACGTGGACCTTAACTAAAAAAGACACAAAAAGACAGCAGACAACTGAAAGAAGCATGGAGATATGCATGCTTAGTGTAACCAGGAAAGATAAGAAGAGGAACATGTGGATAAGGAAAATGACAAGAGTGGAAGACACCATGATCAGAGCAAAATCCTTGAAATGGTAATGAGCTGGACATATTGCCAGGAGAACGGAGCACCGATGGACAACCGAAATTTTAAACTGGATTCCAAGGGGCAGGAAAAGACCCAAAAGAAGACCACGTAGGCGATGGGTGGATGAAATCCGAAAGCACGCGAGAATGACATGGAGGAGACTGGCTCAAGGCAGACCGCTGTGAAAAAAACTTGGAGACCTTCATCTAGCACTCGATTGATAATGGATGATGATGATGATATATACACACTGCTCGACAAAAATTAACGTCTTATGCCAATGTTATCCATTACCGCTACGTGGGGCACAATCAAAGGGTGACCCTTTGTACAGCTTTTTTCAACTGCTTCGGAATTCGTACCTCCAATATCACATCAAACGGAATGAATGCATCTGGCAGTCGTAGTTCGTAGTAATGATCGAATAGCCGCCACAGAATCTTCAACAATGTGAACATCCTTATTTTGTAATGGACGTACATCCGCGCTTTCATTTTTGAATGTAAGCAACTGATCTCCTGAACATTTTGAGGAAAAAATAAGAATTTTAAGCTACTAAGACTGACGAAAAAATATTTAAATGGACAAATCGCAATGTATTGCGTAAAAAAAAACAGTATCAGAAACTGATGCAAAAGTTCCAATTCCAGTTTTATTCAGATTGTAAACTGCGAATTTTGCGCCCTCACTTGAGCTGCACACAGGTAGCCACCTCGCCTGTTCCGCCCTAGTTATGCCACTGTTCAGAAAAGTCCCAATTAAATAAACATCATAACACACACACATTTTCATATTTTATGAAACATGTTAAAAATGGAGCTATGAACTCCAAAAGAATATTATTAATTCTTAAGAAAGATAACATTTAAAGCATTTATCTGCTCATGTGATATGAACAGATTCAGTGAGATGTGCACGTATCATGCATTAGCAGTGTTTTGACACCTCTTTACAGTGGGACCGATATGGGTAACAACTCCCCCCCCCCCACCTCCCAGCTAAGTCATTTATTGCAAATCCCATTAAAGCAACTTATTTTTGTGACATGTAAATTTAAAGCGTCAAGGCTGCAGCCTATAAAGCACTGTCATTTCGTCAGTGGCATCAGTTCCAAGGGTATTGCGATTGTGCTACAATGAAGACGGCGATGGATCAGTGCCAAATTCGTGTCATTATCTAATATTTGTTTAAACTTGGGACACCGTGCATTGGAGGCAGCTCACAACATCAATACAGCACTTGGGATGGCACCATTAGTAAACACAAGACGCAACGTTGGTTTGCTAAATTTCGGTCCGGTAACATGTGCCTCAAAAATGGACCACGCGGTGAACCAATCGATGATGCCGAGTTGGAGGCGTTATTTGAATCCAATCGACGTCAAACGGTACGAGGACTGGGAAGAAACTCTGAATACACTATGCAACCATTTCCCGACATTTAACGCCCTATGCAAGGTGAAGAAGATGGATAAATGGATCCCACATGAGTTGACGGAACCGCACAAAACACGACGATCTAATGCCTACTCTTCTCTGCTTCACCGCAACCAAAGGAACATTTTGAAGCTCCTCGTCAGATGTGCTAAGAAATGGATGCTTTGTAAGACAATCGGCGACATTCGGCGCAATGAGTCCGGAACACACCCCGAAGCCAGTACTCCATCCCAGGAAGACTATGGTCGGTGTTTGGTGGCCCGCAACCGGTATGATGCACACCGTCACACGTCCTTCTTATAACTAGCAAACCATCACGGCGGACAGGTACTGCCAAAAACTTAACATTATGCATGGAAAACTCTTCACCAAACATTCGCCATGGGCCCATACTTCTCGACGATAACGCGAAACCCCAGGTTAAATGACAGACGATCCAGAAGCTGCACCAATTGCGGTACGGAAGCTTACCTCTTCCGCCTTATTCACTTGATATGTCCCCTACGGACTATCACTTATTCAAGTACCCGGACGCCTTTCTACTGGGTAAATCGTTTCCCAATCAAACATCAGATGAAACCGCGTTCCATGAGTTTATCACATCTTGAAGCTCGACATTTTTTCACAAGGGAATACAGAAGCTTGTATCTCGTTGGCAAAAGCTTGTTGCTAGCGGAGATTATTTTGATTAATAAAGTTTATATTTCACCGCATTTTGGGTGTCTGAAATACCATCGATATTCCGACATTTCATCTGCAATAATCGACAATATTTGGAATATATTATTTAAAAAGCCTGCACATTCATGCCGTGGATCATAAAAAAGCTATTTGCATAGTACAAACATAACCAAGAATATGTAAAATAATATTTTAAAAAATAATACCTGAACTGCAAGTCAAATCTCTGTTTACAGAAAAAAGTCATAAACAGGGTTCCCACACAATTGGTGAAATCAAATTCCCTGACTTTTTCAGGTAGTTTACAGTAAAATTCCAGGTGTCGGTAGAGTGGTTTCGACGTACTTTGACGAAATAATTAGAAAAAAAAACTGGCTACGTCAGACGTATTTTATCAGATCCTACTGCTCTCCCACCAGTTAAACAGGGGGGGGGGGCAATTTTGTGTGTTATTTTTTAAATAACACACAAAATTATTTCAATTTAAAATTTTAGCAATTTCTCTTAGATCTGTAAATTCTATAGATATTTTATGCTAATGGCAGCAATAGGAAGGGGTTTTTTTCGCTCTGAATTGGAATTCGATATTTACGAAATATACCAAAATCTATAATACAACCGTGTAATTTTTTTTTATTTGCCAAGATACATAATACACAAAAATAAATTAACGTTTCAATATTGTCAGCAGCTCGGCTCCTTTAATCTACCATTCTGTCTTTGGAAAAAAAAAAAGAAAGAGAGAGAGCATGCGCTTTGATTACGTTTAATCAAAGAAGAAGAAAAAAAAAAAAAGCTTTGCCGATATTTTTTTGGGGGTTGGTTGATTTTTGACCCCCACCGGGCACCACTTATGCTACACTGAGATTTAAATAGCCCGGGCCACAGCCACAGGGAGTAGGGGTTCAGACTTGTTTATAACAAAAAGTCTTTACCCGGGGACCAACTGCTTAGTGAGACTTCCGGACCTCAGTTGATCTTTGGTGATTCAGTTGAATTCGGACCCCAAACTTGAAGTTCCCAAGGCATGATCACTGACCACCAGGTCACAGTGGCCCTTCTTTTGGGAGGATGATTGCAGCTTAGGGGTGGGGGGATTTGGGCATATCAGTTGCACTGTTTTATGCAGCACCTTTGAAAAATCGAACTTTTAGGAGCCTGTCAGTCGCAGCCCAGTCCTTAACCTAAAAAATGCAACACTGGATAATAAAAATTTTGGATTATTTTAGAAATTGAAAGCATTTTTTGAAACTCAGTAGTACATAAAAATAGGGTCCCGATATCCCTAAAGCATACTGCATTCAGAAGAGGGAAACTTAATAACTAAAAGTTTGCAGTTGTCATACTTTTATGAAGAATACGGGTCAGTATTCCACACATAAAAGTATGTGTATGGCCTCCTCCATATCTCCTCACAGCCATACCATGCCTTTCCATAGGTAAGTGCATGCTGGTAATTTTTTATTTTACTACAACAAAATGACATATTTTATGTTAAAAGAGCACTTGCATTTTCATAGATGTTTTTAATAACGCTAATGTATGCATCTTCAATACTGCAGGATTTCATAGACATTGTTACTGCTGATGTTTTCACAGAATTGAAGGCCTTTTCATAATCAATAAAAGCCATGCATAATGGGAGTTTGTATTCTTTTGTTCTTTCAATTAGCTCTTTCAGTACATGGATATGATCTACAGTGCTGTAGCCACTCCTGAATCTAGCTTGTTCTCTTGGTTGAACCATGTCTAGTGTTACCTTCAAGTGATGCGAAAGAACCTTAGTGAAGATTTTATAAACCACTGAAAGGAGGCTGATGGGCCTGTACAGGAAAAGACACAGAAGAGGACCCCATGGGAGATGGATGGAGGAAATTCGAAAGTTTGCTGGAGTGACATGGAGGAGACAGGCTCAAGACACACAATTGTGGAAGAAACTTGGAGAGACCTTCATCCAGCAGTAGATTGATAAAGGTTGATGATGATGATCGCCTATTCAAGCAGAATGACTGAAACTGAAAAACTCTCAGGTTCCTTCTTCTGAAAGTAAAGGGGTTTCTTTATTATTTGAAGTCAAAAAGTAGAAACAGTAGGACTTTTCCTACTTTTCTACTGAAAAGCAGGACAAATGTGAGCCATATCTCAGTACTGCACACCAGACTTATCTCGATACTTTAATTAGATGAAAACTAAAATTAATAAAAAAAGTTTTTAAACCTAAATTTGTTAAATTGCTTTTCTTGTTTGTTCCTAAATTTTTTAGCTTTTACATTACTAACATTCTTGTACCTTAAGTTCCCTGCTTGCATGCCCTCAGCACTTCTTGACCCCCCCCATAAAGAACCATATTTCAACGTGTGAACAGCTGAACAATTATCAGAAATTGGTGAGTGATATTACAGTTTCTTTTCTGTGAGTATGTTATTATTTTAACATAACCACATTCTAAGAAGTTGAAGCAATTCAACTTCTATTCACAGTAAAGGGGAGGTAAGACACTAAAAGTAACTTTTAAATTCAAAAGTAAAAAAGATAAACACAATGGAAAACACTACAAAGCTTCACTTGACAAAAAAAAAAAACACTTTGAAATAACTGAGTAGTGATGACAAAACCCACTGGATCACACTGACATCTTTTGTGCCTCCTAATAAAAAAAGATACCAATTCAAAGTAACATTAAAGCCATAGAATGAAAATGTTAAACTTTTATGTTGGATACATGCTCTAATTCACAGTTCAGTATTTAAATTTTGAATAAGTTATTTTTAAAATATCATCAATGCATGATATGATGGCTGACTTCTCTCAGAATTATCCCAATAAGTAAATAGTGTTAAAGCCTGCTATACCATTCATATTACTAATAAGTATAAATTTACAGAACAAAATTTAAAATAATAATAAACACCAATTAACTAACCTACTTACCAGAACTGGTTGTAAAAATGAGACCATACTGTCGTAGAAGGCGATGTTCATGATCCAACTTCATTTAGAAACACAGGCAAAGTGACAAGTGACAGAAACTATAATCATGAATGCTGTGGAGTGCCGTCATTTCCCACTGATACCTGTGCTTCAACTGCAATGCTAATGGCAACTTAGCACAGAAAACAAAACACACATTAGTTTTCAAAGATTTTCCCTGTCTTTTTCCCAGGCCTTTTTGACATTTATAAAATTCTCTGACTTTTCCAGGTTTTCCAGGTCTGTGGGTACCCTGCATAAATTACATAAATTTTACCGAGTCCCTTGATTTTGTGATACATGGAAAAATTGTACAACCTACAAGTTACAAATATTTAATTTAGTGAATTAGCTTTCAATAATACCTTGTACACTTACTTAACAATGTGCAATGGATCATATGGATCTAATTTTCTAATTTCATACCTCATGATTTTTGTGTTTCTCTTTCAAGTGAACAAAATCTTACTGGTGAAGTTATTTTCAGAAAAGTAATTTTTTATCATTCTGTACCAAAAGAGCACATGTCAAATTTGGTAGCTTTTAATCCATTTTTTTTTTTTGTCATGTCGATGTTTATTTCTGAAACGGTTAGTTTAAAAGCTACAGTTCTTTAAATGGGCATAGCATGAAGTGTGTTTTCCTTTATAACGCCAAGTATAAACAAGTATATACGTAACGACTCCAAATCAGAGTACGCTTCTAATTTTTCACCTGAAAAGAAAGTTAAATATACCCAGAGGTTTTACGTTTTCCCTCAACTTTAATACACTTACACAACAAAGCTAAAGAACAACAATCATGATAATAATAATAATAATAATAATAATAATAATAAATTCCATGTTTTTTTCCAAAGTTACGATGTCAGTTATCACTGCAACTTTGTTCTCATATATAGGATAAAAAAATAAAAAAAAACCCGGGAGGTCTCGCGACGGTGTGCAGCTGGAGTCGAAAATGTTTTGCAATCTATTTGTAAATAAACGGAGGAGCAGGGCAAAGACCGACGTACTCGTATCTGCACAAGTCATCGGAGAACACAGCCACGTGTGCTGCAGCAGTTTCCAGTCTTCGAAAACGTAAACCATTAATTCTGGATGTACAATCACAGACAAAAAAAGGTACGTTACGAACTGAAACCGCCCGTTAGAAAACCTACCAGCTTGTCTTTTCTAATCCCTTAAAATTTTTAAATCAGCACAGTGCGTTAAAAACCAAAAACCTTTCTTGAGTTTCCAACAGAAATAACCGCACGACATGTACGCAACGAACGGGTTGTTATAATTGGATTTAAATTCCATGAACCGAAAGACGTACAAAAGAACACATTATGAAAAAGGGTTTGCAATATGCCCTTTACACCGAAACATAATAATAATACATAAAAGTAACTTCCCTGCGTTGAACTCTGCACAAAGACGATTAATCTATTTGAGAATACATTTATTTCTAATCACGGAATGTTTGCATTTGCTGTAACAAAACAAGAAAAAACAACGATAAAAGGAAATTCAAATTTGGAGCTTTATGTAGCAAGAAACGAAACCACACACATCCAAGAAACCCCCTCCTCGCCGGAAATTACGGATTCTCAGCTCTTAACATTTGCACATTTTAAGCAGTTCAAGTATTATAATGTCTTTTCCTAGGGCATATATGATTCATCCACCCATCTCCCATGTGGTCTTCTTCTGGGTCCTTTCCTGTCCCTTGGAATCCAATCTAAAATTTCAGCTGTCCATCGATGATCTGTCCTTCTGGCAGTTCGAAAGTATGCAGGGGTGACATGGAGGAGACTGGCACAAGACAGACCGTTGTGGAGGAAACTTGGGGAGACCTTCGTCCAGCAGTGGATTGATAATGGTTGACAATGATGATGATGATGATGATATGATTCAACAATTGATGTGCACGGAGTCAAGATTTTTCGGCTTACATTACTCCCATAACTAACCCAAGTAGTTTGTAGTGCTAGGTGACGAACCTGAGAAGGCCCGGTATAATTCGTATTGACAATTTTTTTACAGAAAACAAATACTAACAAACCAAACACAGCCAAATACTTTAATTATATTTATTCACTGCATGTCCTGTAATGAGATTATAAAATTCATAAATTATGGCTATTATAGAAATTCACTTTGCTTCCTCATAAAAAGCAAGTATGATTCCGATTAAATTTGTTGATTTCTGCGATTGTTAAGGAATTATTAGCTGATGCTACCTGTCATGGTCAAGCGCGTTCCACAAAATGTATTTAGAACAAAAATATTTCTATCTACATTCCACAAAGAGGTGAACTGACAGGCCATAATATCGGGAAGAGAAAGGAGGGAAGATGCCTTCATTGTTACTTTGTCCAGTATTCCGCATTTTTTTTTTCATTTTTTTGCTTTGTGTGTGCACCTGAATGTTTATTTTTGGCTTCAATAGTACTTTTTGCACCATAAAAATCTCCTTGACTAACTCTTTTTTAAGCAGTTCCTTGCCACTTAAAAAATGCTAAATATTCGTTATTCATGATTTTTATCTTTACTTTACCTGGTTTTTTTTTTGGGGGGGGGGAAGGGGTGATATAAAAAAAGCCAAACAAAAAAACTATATTAGTTTGCTATTTCGTAGGACTTCAATAGTTAGTATGTATTGCAATGTAATTTAAGCAAACACTTTACATGGTGCATCCAAATGTTTCTGCATTATTATTGTGTGCACTTTATGGCTTGACAAATAAGGTCCCCAGAAAACAATGCATTTGGTATGTATATGCACAAAGCAAACCACACAGTGAGCATATGTTTTAATTTACATACTTTCTTACAAAAGTTCCTGAACAGTGCACGAGCCAAAACAAGCCAGCATGATTAGTTTTTAAATATGGACAACTTTGTGAAAACTAGAACTGGTAATTGAGACAGATACAACATTCTTGTGGTTGCTCTGAGTTAGGAATGCAGCACGTTTCAATGTCAATAGTTTTAGATATTCCCCACATTTGCATCTGTGCCTCTTGAGCACGCAGTACCAAATATCTTTCCTATAGTGACTTATCATCCTGTGGCAACAGAACAACTGACCACTAAACAGCCTAGTTCTGGTACTGATCGGCTTCTGATGACAATCCAATGCACAGATAACTTCTCAGAAAATGGAAGCTACCCCACCATTCTTTGGGCAGTGTGGCTGGCTATCTTTAATAATGTGCACAGCATACAAACTACAATGAAATACGAGGGGAAGTCAGAAAGTAACTTCCCCCATTGAAGAAATTTAAAAGTACTGCATGTATTGAAAATGTTTTTGCTAACATGTAACTTGACATTTTCTGTTTCAGGTGGCTGTAGTTTGAAGCTCCAAAGACAATAAATGTTACTGAACTACACAGATTCAAAATGGCTATTGTACTGGTTAAATAGACAAAGGAAGAAGTCCGAGGAGTCATTTGCTTCTTGTGGGCAAAAGGGACGCCGCCTATTGAAATTCACCGGAAACTTCAAGCTGTGCTATCATCATGTTCGGGCCGTACACAGTTCTTAAAGTTCATGGTGAATTTCAATAGGTGGCATCCCTTTCTCCCACAAGAAGCAAATGACTCCTCGGACTTCTTCCTTTGTCTATTCAACCAGTATAGTAGCCATTTTGTAACTGTGCAGTTCAGGAACGTAAAGTCTCTGGAGCTACAAACTGCAACCACCTAAAACAGAACATGTCAAGTTACATGCCAGCAAAAAACATTTTTAATACATGCAGTACTTTTAAAGTTCTTCAAATAGGGAAAGTTACTTTCTGACTTTCCTTCATAGTACCAGATTCCTCTTTCTGTACAGTGGAACTCGCCAGCATTAGCATATGACTGAATATTGTGGCACTCAAAATTAGTGCTGAGCAGTCCCATGTATTTTCTATGAAATTTGTTTATTTACAATCATTTTTATCCAGCCATTACACATTCACAGCTAAAGTTTTACACACATCTTCTGAGGTCATCAAGATGTTAAGTAAACTATAGATAAAGTAAATTACTGTACTAAAAACTTTTTCTTTAATTATTTTTTCCCTTCATCCTCTGTTCCCCCTGAAGTATTATTATTATTCTCAAAATCAGGTGGACTCAATGTGGATTTTCCAAATCCATGCAATTCTATCTTGCACTGCCTCATGCTTGAAATTCTCACCAATGTAATAGTTTTTATAGCGTCTCTGCTTCAATTATCATATCCCCTTTCTTGGTAGCTCCATGTTCATAATTTAGCCTGAAGCACCTATCATCCTTCTTAGTACATGTCCATACAATCTTGCTTCCTTGAAACCTGTCACTTTAACTGCGTCCTATGTATCTCCTCATTCCTAATCCTACTTGCTGATGACACACATTTCCACTTCAGCATCTTCACTTCTATGTTCAGCTTATTATCAATTTATTCTGTCACTGGACGAGTCTCAGAACTGTATAGCAATGCTGGTCTTACTACAGTCCTGAAGGTTTTCCAGTCTTACTGGCAACCTTCAATCACACGAGTACAACCTGATGTTTCCCTCTAGTTATTCGACCCTGCCCACACACTACTGCTCACTTCTTTTACAATTCTATCTTCTGCCAACACAAATACCTTTCACTTAAATCTACTCACTGTTTCTATCACTTCCTCTTGGATATTACATTAGTAACTCAATCTGCTTTGATTCTACTTATGCTCAGCCCTTTATTTTCTAAAGCTCTTCTCAAGCATCCTAGGCTTCATGCTGGTTCCTTCTTTACTATAGCAAAGAGCACTCACTATATGAACTACAGATAAGATAGTTCTTGCTTCCTTTTTTGGTTCTGTTATTACTGCATTCATAGCATAATCAAATAAAATGGGCATAATACTTATCCCTGACACACTCAGACTCACATACCAAATACTTTTGTCTGGCCTATGCTACTTATGATAAATGTACAGAGATCTCTGTTTATTTCTTTTCTCAACTGCACACATAACTCTTTGGGACCATTTTTGCTTTTAGGCAATTTCTCATTTCCTGACCAGGAACTCTATGATAATATGCCTTCTCCAGGTCCACAAATATAAATTACACAATTGTTTTTCGTTCTTTGCATTACTCCACAAGTTGCAAGGCAACAATGCTATGCTTCTTCCAGGCATAAAATTAAATACAAACTGTTCTGCAGTCCTTGTCCCAATCTCTTAATCCTCCTTCCTACATATTTATAGTACGCACACTGAATTTTATGCCCCAAAAATTGTTGTGGCCCTGTACACCCCCTTGTTCTTCATACATAAGTATAAACACACAACTCCTTTATTCATCCAAAATTACTTCCTGAACAACCGCTGATTGATACACAAAGTTTTGCCTCTTGCGAAATCATTCATTAAACATGCAACAAACAATTTCTCAAAATTTACCAAGAGTTCTTTCAGAATATTTGAAATATAGTAGATTCCTGTTACAGTGAAAACTGAAAATGTAGTCCTGATGACGAACTAGGCTTTAGTTCGAAAATTTGACCACGAACTTTTTTGAATAATAACCTCTATAAGACCGATAAAAAAGTTAATTCCACAGTACAATATAAATAGAGGTGCCATAAATTCATTTACAACTAGTGAAAGCTAATATTACAGAAATTCCGATTTAACAAAAATAAAACCAATCCCCAGCCAAAATCATATTAAGTTAATGTGTTTTTAATTTCAATATAACAAAATTCATTTTTACAACTTTTTGTTGCCATGAAAAAATATTTTCATGTTTCCAAAGAAGATTACACTGGGGAACAAACTTTTTATTGCATTGATACCAGCACTTGTTCTTACCTAATTTGGGTGTGCTGAATTCAAATCTGAAGCCAGTTTTTCTCTGTCAGCTCTAGATTTTTTGGAATTCAATATTTTCATTTTTCGCGAAATTTTGATGTCTCTCGCATGATGACATGTTCTATCTGAGGAATTTATGGTCACGCAGTCTTAAAATTAGGCTTAAACAACTGTCTTGGCAAAGATATTCTTTATGTATTCACAAAAACATCTAGGTGCATCACACACAATATGCATTAAAGTTTCAAAAAAGGCAAAAAAATCACTTGTGTGGAGTAAAATATATATCGCCACTTGTCAAATCTGAAACATTGATCCATTACAGTCAAATATGAATGTGCACTAATGCTTTTTACTTTAAATTAACATATATTTTGACATAAAGATGATAAGTGATTCAGAACAACTGATAAGGATGGGATGCAAACTTCAAATATGCCCTATTCCGGCAAGAATTTATGTTTGTAGTTTGTGGACTTTCTCAGGGTAATCTCATTTGATGCTCCAGCAGTAGTCTGCCATCATATTTTTTTCCCATAGCCCTTGATATCGCTGTTCCATTGTCATGAGGTCTTGATGGAAGGGCTCTTCCTGTTCATCACTAACATCACCAAAGTTCTTGGGGAATCGATCAAGGTGACTGATCATTCAAAAAAAAAAAAGAAAAGAAATGGAGCTCGACACTCATGTTGCACCCAAGGTCGCGAAAAGCCAACAGCATTTTAGTAACGAGAACCTCATAGTTATCTGCCTTTTTGTTACCAAGAAAGTTTTGTATAACTGCCACGAAGGACAGCCATGCTGCCTTCTTGTCATTCATCTTCCTGACAAATTCCTCATCACGTACCAGGGCATGAATTTGAGGTCCATTGAACACACCTGCTTTGTACTTCTTGAAAGACAAAGAGGGAAAAGCAGAAACTATATGTTGAAAACATTCACCATCAGTACTTAATGCCTTCACGAACTGTTTCATTAAGCCAAGCTTGATATGGAGTGGGGAGAAAATAATCTTCTCTCGGCTGACGATTGGGTCATTCACAATGTTTGGGATGCCTGCTTCTAGAGTTTCATGGATGGGCCACTCCGTCTGGGTCCAGTGTTTCTCTCGAGCTTGGCTGTCCAGACATGCAGAGATAACATGGAAACTTCATGAAGCCTTTTCTGTTGACCAAGGAGGAAGTTGACCATTTTCAGGTCCACACAAATGATCCAGTTGTGCTAATGATATTTGAGTAAGTCAATGACCATTTTTATATCATTATGTTTTTCTCTCAAATGCACTGAGTGACCAACTGGAACTGCTCCATAAACATTGCCATTGTGCAAGAGAACACACTTGAGGCTGTGCTTTGAGCTGTTCATAAATAATAGCTATTCTGTTGGACTATACAAGGCAACACCTAATTGCCTAAAAAGACCTGGGATATTGTGGCAGTAAACAAACTGCTTATCTTCTGAAAAAAGTCCACAAAAATCTGGTCCTGCTTTCAGAAATAAGAAACTTTTGCAGAGCGGCCAAGTAGGTTTTTCTATTGCAGCCTGAGGCTAATAATACCTCAGCTGCTTTCTTGGAGAGCCCCAAATCATGCACTAAGTCATTCAATTCTGGTTGGCTAAACTGCTGAGGGGCTGGTGACTGTTTGGTATCAGATGAGGAGTCTTCGGATTTTGAAAACATTTCTTGAAGCTCGTTATCACAACCCTTATGCTCTTCCTGATCATGTTCTCCGGCTTTTATCTTCAGATGAGGCAAAACCATTAAAAACTGGAACCGGGAGTTCCACAGAGTGCGGAGTAGGTCGAATCGCTGTGGGAATAATACTGGGATAGGTGATCTTATGCCGGGTTTTTTTTTCTTTTTTTTTTTGTTGTTGACACCCTTTGGGTTGACAAGGCAAAAATAGCAGTCAGTTATGTGGTCCTTGGGTTTTCGCCAAACCATGGGAACTCCAAAAGGCAGGCAACCATTTTGTTTCCCTTTTGTCCATTCACAAAGCATTTCCTCACAATTATGACACACAATATGAGGAGCCCATTTCTTGTCTTGGTCGCCTAGGAGAACTTCAAAATAGGCTTTTATAGGCATGCCTCACAAAGTTATACTGTGCCTTTGAGGAAGAAGTGTGTAGCAGCAACATACATAACAGAATGCATCAGGATTATTTACACATTTATGCCTACTTGAAGAAGCCATGATCAGATCTGAAACAAAGAAAAATAGGTGTTCTTTTTGTGTAAATCAGATAAATCTCTAGAATCCAAAATTAACAATAAAGATAAAGAATATTGATGTTTGTAAAAAAATTAGCCTAATTAGTTTAAGGTTAGGGTAGATGTAAGCCTAGTTCTCAAGCTATCCCTAAGTGTAAATAGCAATGGGTGTCCTTTTTTGCAAAAATCACATGAAAACTAGAGCATGTAGAAAAAAACTGATTTCAGATTTGAAATCAGAGTTGAAAAAGTACTTAGAATCAGTTGAAAAATGTTTTGCAACAGCAAATAAGAAAAAATTTGTTCCCCAGTGTTATCATTTAGAAGAACATTTACAACTCCTGCAAAAGTGTTGAATTTGGATTCCCATACTCTTTTGTTAACAGACATAAATGCCCTTCTCAGATAAGTCATTTTCTGCCTCCTGTTGTGTCAAAAGTGGCTCAAACAGATTTAGGGACAAAAAGAATGTTGTAGAGACATCGCAACCAGACCTATTGTTCAGTCTCTTCCTACCTCGTTTGTGTTCTTTACATTGTTCTTTGCTCAATTTTTGAAATGAGTTCCTCAAAAATAAAGTAATTGTTACTGAAATAACAAAAAAAAAAAAACATCAATGAATTTTGTTCTAGAGCAAAAAAGGGAGATGTTGCTAAAACATATAGCATCATCACCCCATCAAATCTACTGAAATTTTTAAAAGACTGACATAACTTTGAACAACTGTGAAAGCCAGTTATTGGGCCAGAAAGGTGGAGAATTCAGCTAGTGCAATTTCAAGAAGTTGACTCTGCATGATTTCAAGACATCTGTTCCCAGAGTGTGCCAGTTAGTGGACCACTGATCCATGAAAAAGCACTGCAGTTTGCCACTGCTCTTGGCCATGAGGACTTTCAGGACTGTGTTCTAATTTAACTCTTCTGCTGCAATAAGTAGATTTTTAAAGAACAGCTTGTCAAATTTAAAGTGTAAATGAAGAAAAAAAGAAAAAAAAAATATTTTCATCAACAACTGTATGATATACTATAAAAACAACCATTCACTTACCCGAAAGATCTTGGTCATTTTTTTCTCTTGTAACACTTCAAAAGCACATACTTAAATGTTAAACAAGATAAAAAAAATGACCAAGATCTTTCGGGTAAGTGAATAGTTGTTTTTATAGTATATCATTAATGAATTGCACGTAAATATACACACTATACTACATCCATGCGGTGCATTTTCTACCACATTGTACAGTTGTTCGACAGCCTTTCAACCAAAGGATCAAAAAGCTGTGAAAATTTGCTACCAAAACTTGCTAATGAAATAAATTCTCCACAGCGTAATCGTAATAATGAACAATGCTTGCAGATGAAAATGTGTTTATTTCTCACAAAATGACCAATGTGGACATCATCCAGTCAATAAAGGACAATAGAAATGTTGAAAGCAGTGACAAAGGTGCTACAACATCTTTGCCAAATTGTTAGTGCTTTATATGACAGTTTGTGCCACTGCGAATGAACATTCCATTTTTCGCATTTGCATTTTTTTGCAGAACTTTTTATATCTGCAGCTACAAATTATTGCCTTGTTCAAATAAAAAAAAATATTGATATTCTACAAACAAAGAATGTATAAATAAAGGTGACTAAGTACCAAGGTTTGATTTGACAATTGTATTACATATATTTCTATTATTTTATTTTATAATAAGTAAAATTTCTTAAACTAAACTTCTTGATTTGTCTTAAATATGTACATGTAAAATGTAATCATTTGGCAAAATTTTTAATTTTATTTTACGAAATTTTGTCATAAAATCTTTTGGCAGTCCCACGAATTTTGATCTACAGGAAATTGACGGTATTGTCTCATGATCATTCTATGATTACAGAAGGCTGTATTGTAATCCAGAATTATTATCTTGATTCAAGCCACATGTCCATTTTTGGCATCAGGATCATGGCAGTCCTAAACACAAAGAAATGTTCCATGATTCATGTTGAATCAAAATGTATATAACACAAAAAACAAAACCTGGAGCACATATGTAACAACGTAATTTTAGGAACTTAGGTTCAAAACTAACAGGAATTACTATATGTAAAAGCCACCTTCAAAATGTGTTCACTATACAAATTAACATAATACTCTTGATCAATCATATTTGTGAATTACATCTATGAACTTTTCGTAATGAAACATTTTATTAAAATGCTTTTATTTTTCATATTAATTTTAATCTACATTCAATACATATCAGACAAAGGAAAATTAATCAAATAACAAAGAAGATAGCAACTGATAAGGAACTTGAAATTTACTATCAAAAAAACAAATTACGAAATTATTAAAAAATAAACTTGATGAAATTTACAGAATCCTATGTAGTTAGAAGATTAAAACCAATCATGGAAACACTAAAATAATACATAACAGCAATAATTATAAAGCAATGTCCTCATTAGTATTGAAAACACATCTTCAGAAAATTAAGACAGTACATGCCATGGGCATAAGGAAAATTAAAACAATTACACTTATTTGTTATTTTGTGTGTGTGTGTGTGTGTGTGTGTGTGTGTGTGTGTGTGTGTGTGTGTGTGTGTGTACTACAAATATAAAAAGTTATAATTAATTAACTTACAATATGTAAAAATAGGGAGAAAATATTTTTATCTAATTATAACATAAAGCTGAAAGAAAATAAGTTCAGGGTGTTTACATGCCCAAAATAGCACATGTTTAACCCTGTAACGACCATAACGCCCAAAAACGCCCGTACATACAACCGACAATAGCCACCCAAAACGCCTGTCTAGGGTGAGTAAGATTTTCTACCTTTACCTGTTCTTTACATTTTCACGACCTATGAGGGATCAACAGGAATTACAGTCAGTCCCCACTGTTGTTACTAAACAAAGAAGTGAAAAAAAATACAGTTTCCGGCATTATGGTATTCAGAGTGATTCTAGATTTTAGAGTAATGGTTGTTAAAGGGTTAAAGAAGCAATTCTGAGGGCAAGTAATATTTTTACTTATGCTTTTCAAGATTGCTTATGCACATGGCATATATTGTCGTACTGGAAACACTACACAAAAATTCACAGAAACATATAGAAGATGCTATTTGTTATTGTGTACTGAACAGCACAGCCACATGAAGCTGTTCCTGTGAAATTTCTAAATCATATGTCATTCTACTACTTGCTAAAATAATATGTGTTCATTATTGTGGCAGTTTAAAGATTTTCATTTTCTGATCTCATTCCGAAATACATATATGGCATTTTTTTTTTGTTTATTTATTTGCTAAAATAGAATGAGTTTGTAAACCAGAAGTTCAAAGACTAAAAAACACGGGGAAAAAATTTTTACACAAACTATATATAAAAAAAAACCTAGTTCTATCAAAGAAACATACCAGGAAATTTAAATATTTAACCAGGGAAAAAAAAAAAAAAAAAGACCACGAAATTCTGAAGTAGAGGAATCAAAGCATGAGGCTGTTTTTAAAGGGCAGTTCTTGTGCAATGTTCCTTGTATTTCATCATTAATCATAAATTAGGGTTTCTGCCTATCAGAGGTCCTAATGAAACAGTAAATACTATGGAAAGGATTTTTAAGTACAAGAGTTTTAATTTGCTAAAATGAAGGCTCAGTAAAACTGTAGGGAAAAAATTGGTTTAGAAACTAAAATTTTTCACAAAAATAAAAAATAAATAAATGAAATAAACTAATTTTAAAAAAGACTAAGGAGCCAGTAGATAATCTCTTCCAAATTAGATGCTGTAGTTTCCTGCATGCTCAAGAGCTAGAAGGCAAAGTCAAAAGTTTGTCCTGTTTTGAGCTAAACATAATTTTGGACTTCAATTTCTGTGGATATATACACCAGCACTGACTGGGTACCATGATGACATGCATTTGGCACAGGCCCACATTGCATTATCAAGTGAGTAGAGATGGAGATTGATAAACGTGCTGTTTCAGGTGCTTTTATGCCATCATTGGAAAAAAGGGTTACACGCGTCAGCAGCGAGAGAAATTTGTGCTGTCTAAGGCGAGGAAACAGTGGACAGCAGCACTGCATGAAAACGGGTCTGGCGTTTAAATGCTGGGGACCCCAGTTTCGAAGACAAGCTGAGGTCAGGACATCCAACAACCACAAACACTGACACCCTGGTCAAAGCTGTGACAATGAATACCAGTACCAGCACACAACAATCAGCAGTTGAGGTGGGGTCTTCCCAATCCACCATCATTTGTCACCTGCACCATCTTGGTTTTTCCCCAGGTGCCACTGAAAGGTTTCCCCATGCATTTACACCCCAGCAGGTGGAACATGTCGCTCTCTGTTGCAGTTTGCTGTCAAATCTCCAGCAAGACAGGATTTGGTGTCATATCAACACAGGTGATAAACAGTGGATATTCCTATGTTATTCTACCACTGGGAACCAGTGGCTGAGGTCACACCAGGAAGCACACCCTGTTGTGCAAAGAGAGCAGTTTGAGAGGAAAGTCATATTGTGCATTTGGTGGAATTGTGAGGGTCCTATGTGCACTGGAACTCATGCCAGATGGCCAGGCTGTAGACAGGAACCTCTATGCAGTGGGTCCATAATGCTCTGCACCAAAGCTACCCAATGCTCAACAGGAAGTGGATAACACAAGTCACAACTCCTAAGTGGTCTATCGAAAACTACAGTGATTCGAAGGGGTTGAGATCCTACCCCATTCTCCATACAGTCGGAACATTGCCCCATCATACAACCAGTCAACCAGTGGTGCCCATATGAGTACTTGGGGGGGGGGCTAAGAAAAATCCTTACCTCTACCTCCTTCAAGGCTATCAAACATTTTAGTAAATGTACAAGATACTAAAATACAACCAAAATGATTGATACAATCAATCATTAATATCTTATTATTTTTAAAAATGCTTTAAAAAAAGGTTTCGTCTATTTTAGTGTTTTAAATTTATCAAAAATTTCACTATACCCACGGCTGGGGGGCAGATGGAGTTAACTCAACGCCATCTGTCCACCTCTTTGTGGACAGATGGCGTTCAGTCATGCAAGGTCACGTGTCACCAGCAGAGAACACGCAACTGCTCCCATCACCATTGTTTCACTGTTCCCGGTACGATGGCAACATTCAGCAGCGTGGAAAAAGCAAAATGCTGCCTGTGGTTTCACGAGACGCATTCAGCAACACAAGTGCAAGGACATTTTCATTCAGAATGCGGGGAAACTTCACCAAAAAGGGACACAATTGTAGCATGGTACAAATGATTTACCGAGACTGGATGTGTGGCTAACGCGAACAGCGGCCAAGGCAGACTGGAATTCCTGAGAAGACAGTGGATGCAGTATGAGCAGCATTTCGGCGAAGCCCTGTAAATCGATGCCATGAGCAAGTCTGGAGGTTGGAGTTCCAAAATCAACAGTGACAAAAATTCTACGGAAACGTCTGAAATTTAGGCCTTACAAATTGCAGCTCATTCAAGCTCTGAAGGATGGCGACAAGCAGACAGCAGATTTTTGCAGTGACATGTTAAATCGCATGAAAGCTGATGATGACCTCTTGTTGAAGTTAGTGTTCAGTGACGAGGCAACCTTTCACTTAAATGGCAAAGTGAATACACACAATGTGAGGATTTGGAGATCAGAAAATCCCCATACCATCTTGGAACATGAAAGAGGCGGTCCCAAGATAAACGTTTTTGTGCCATGAGTTGTGCTTTTGTTTTTGGTCCATCTTTCTTTGCTGAAAGAATTGTTACCAGAATCACATACATGGACATGCTTCAGATTAACCTAATGACAATCCTCAAGAAAGCAATGGAAGGAGGTTTCATTTACCAGCAAGATGGGGGCACCTCCTCACTACCACAAGGATGTCACTTCTTACCTCAATGCTGAAGCCCCAGTTTGGATTGGTCGTGGCGCCACAATTCCATGGCCCCCTTGATCACCGGATCTAACGCCCCTAGATTCTGGTGTATGGGGTTTTGTTAAAGATCAGGATTACCTTCCGCCGCTTCCCAAGTCCCTTCCTGAACTGAAATCAAGAATCACCTCTGCACTCACATTGGTCGATGCCAACAAGAATCACATAATCATTATGTACAGGTTGTTGGATGGAAAAGAAAGAAAGCATGCAGAACTGAACTTCATCACATCCACGCCAGTGTCTTAAAACAGAACTGTTATATATATATATATATATATATATATATATATATATATATATATATATATACACACTATCAACCAAGAAGTAATGGACACCTGTGATAGCAAAGGAAAACAAAGTTTATTCACCTTCAATAGTTGGTAGAGCCTCCACGAGCGGCGATTACAGCTGCGACGCTTCGGGGCATACTCTCAACCAGGCGCTGTACGACGGCTAGCAGTATTTTCTTCCACTCGGCTTGGAGAAGACAGGTCAGTTCCTTCACCGATTTCGGACGGTGGGAGAACCCCTTAAGTCGACGCTCCAACTCGTCCCAGAGGTGTCGACAGGGTTAAGGTCCGGCTCTGCGCAGGCCAGTCCATTCGATTAACCACATTGTCACCATACCAAGCTATGGTGGACCTTGCAACATGACAGGTGGCATTGTCATCCTGAAAGTAACATGGGTCCACCCCATAAAACTGCCACAACGTAGGAAGCGCATGGTCATCCAAAATGGTGCAGTAGGTCTCGGTGTTGAGTCTACCAGGAATTGCGACCAAGGGTCCCGTGCCATACCAGGAGAAACACCCCCACAGCATAATACCACCGCCACCGAACTTCACAGTTGGCACAATACATTCCGGCATGAGGTGTTCTCCAGGCAGACGCCAAACCCAGACCCTGCCATCCGAACGGTAGAGGGTGAACCTTGATTCGTCGCTCCAGAGAACCTGTTTCCACTGTTCAACGGTCCACTGCCGACGTTCTTTGCACCACATTAGCCGAGCAGCGCTATTGGACTTGGTGATCAAAGGCTTGTGGGCGGCAGCACATCCATGATAACCGAGCAGATGGGCTTCCTTACGGATGGTATTCATCGAAAGAACACTCCCGGATGCCTGTTGAAACTCCTCGCGGATGTGGCCCATCGATTTGGTGCGGTTCTTCTGAATTTCTCTGGCCAGCACCAGTCAGTCTCTAACTCTCAGTTTTGTGGGTCTGCCGGGTCGGGGCACATTCCGACAGTCACCTATCATCTTCCACTTGCCAATCACGTAGGCCACTCTCGATTTTGGGTACTTCAACTAGCTGGATATGTCACATATGGATCGGCCATTTCTGTGATACCCGACGATTACACCTTTCTTGAAATCAGAGAGCTCTGAACTGTGTGGCATCTTGCATGCGACTGGTTGCGTTGTTGTTTCGCACACGATATTTAACGGCGGCGGTCATGACGTGTATCAGGACCGCAGATATCGTCGATGGCAGGGTGTCCAATTACTTGTCGGTAGATAGTGTGTGTATATATACACACAGTCATATCAGAATAATATGACCACCTACCTAACAATGGGAATAACCACTGATGGCCCGGATGGCAGTGGAGAGATGGCGTGGCATGGACGCAATGAGGCCCTGGAAGGTTGCTTAAGGCACAAATGCCCATTCAGACTGTAGCAAAGCATGGACATCCCAGAGATGAAGTGGTTGTGTGTTGGCAAGTCGAACCTACCGATCCAAATAATCCCACAAGAGCCCTATGGGATTGAGGTCTGGCGATTTCGCCAGACAAGGGAGAATGGAGACCTCGCTGCCATGTTCCTGGAACCAGTCACACACACCCTTAACGACATGGCACAGCGCATTCTCCTGTTAGTAGACACCATCACCACCAGAGCAAACGACCAAACGTCCAACATGAAGGGATGCACGTGGTCAGCGAGGACGGACAGGTAGCCATTGTTGTTCGGGGACCCATTCAGTGGTACAAGCGGTCCCAGATCAAACCAGTAAAACATCCCCCAGACATTCACACTGCCACCACCAGTCTGTACTTGACCAACAGGTGTGTCCGGGTGTTGGTTCTCATGTGTCTGAAGTTTATTCCGCCATTGCCAGTCACTTCTGTGGAGTAGCAGCCTCGATTCATCAGAGAAGGCAGCCTTTTCCCACTCTTCTACTGTCCAATGACGATAGTCCCATGTGAACTGCAGGCGTCGTTGTCGATGGACCTGGGTTAACATGGGCACCTTGATGCGGTGTCAACTCTGCAGACCCATGTGCAACAGGGTTCACTCTAATGTTATTGGGGACACATACCTGGGTGTCCCAGCGTTCATTTGCATGGTCAATTGTTGCACTGTTGCGCATCGATTACCCTTTGCCAGTCGACGGCTAGGTGACATTCTGCTATGGGGTTGATGGCCTTTGGGGCTTCACAGTTATGACATCAGGAGGTACTCTGTGTGCCAGCGGTCCATTCTTAGTACACCTTTACTACAGCACCTCGCAAACAGCCCACAAAGTCTGCTGTTTCTGAGATGCTTCCATCCTTGAAGATGTAGTCGACGATCGTTCTTTTTTGAACATCCATTAAATCACTACCTCTGCCTATTGTGCTCATGTTTCGCACTATGGCTCACCTGTCCTGGCCAGCCACTTTTATCTCCGTGTGTTCGACTTGTCACGTGCACTTTGTGATGTGCCTAGATGGGTATGCCGTGATTCCAGGGATGGTCATATGCACGTCACTTGAGCGCTCCCGTGGAGAGAGAGCTACCACACTACGTCACGAAGCCGGCGAATCAAAGATGACATCATTGTGTGATACAGCGCTCGTAAGGTCCGGTAGAAAATCTAAGTGGATGGTTGCAGGGGATTGAAATATTTCGATTGAGCAATTGAAATATTTCGATTGAGCAATCGAAATATCAAAAAATTTGTAAAAAAAGACCGCTATCCATAAATCAATAAAATTAAGCAGAAATCCGCAAAATTTGGCAAGTATGATATTATACTGATATGACAGTGTATATATATAATGTAAGTGTTTAAAACACAAAGACAAACTGCTTCTAATAAAAGTGTTATGGTACAGGCTATATATTTGTTGCCCCCACCCACCACAAAACACATTTATCCCACACTATAAACACTGATCATCTTGCATGTAACCAGTTCTTCCTTTCCAATATGTAGTCTAATGGCATTATGTTTTGATCAGAATGATGTAATTCTTTTTTCGAAGAAACTCCTATGATTTCAAGCATGCCATACTTTTTCACTGAGCACATATCTCTAACATTCAAGTAACGTCCTGTGCAACAAATCTGCCAGTGTTTATGCAGAAAAAAAAGGTGCCAACCTCCATGTGGGATCTTCTAGTACAAGGGGCCTATAGTTCTAAGCAGATGGAAAAGATATGGCCAAATGATGTGTTGTCAGTTACACACGGGATAGAATTACAGGATTTAACTAGCAATTATAGGACCATCCCATGTTAAAAGCAACCAACAAAAAAAAATAGTTTCAAACCTTGAACTTAATGAATTTGTTTTAACTTGCTGCACTTATAAGATTCTGAATAGGTATTTAAAACTTTTTGTTGTTGCTGTTGTTTTACTTTAATTTTTTTGTACAACTGGTTTTGCCTCAGAACTCCTTACTTTTTAAGCTTTAAACAGCAACATCTTAGCTCCTGTGTAAGCTACTGGTCTGAAAAGTTAGTATCATCATAAAGCACGAGAAATAAGCAATAAGCTTTCAAATGAGGCACAACACTAAAAGTCTGGTAATAAAAAAAAGCCTTTCAGTTACTCAGAAATTACTTTTAAATTATTTTTCTTTAATTCTAAAAAATGAAATTTCTGAAATGCCTTATTATACTATCAAAATTTTGAAGTGGGACGTCAAACTGAAGAAACCCTTTTACAACAATACTGAATACAATGGGAGAGATGCTCATCACTAACAAGTTCCTGGTCCCCTTTCTCCACTACCATTAACCAAGACAAAATATTTTCTTGCTCACAAAGACGTGTATTATACTCAAAGACGTATATTATACTTCTTGGTCAGGTCTTACTTTTCCTTTGAGCTACACAGAAATAGTTGATGTGTATCACAGCTTTCTGTGAAAATTTTGAAAATATTCAATTATAAGTTTTGTTAACAAGTATTTTTAGCTGAATTCAAGTGCTTTCATACACACCTAGTGCTTTTACATAAGCCTGGGAGATTGGATATAACTTATGGGTTATGGGATACTAAAATGATCTGAAATTCCTAGTGTCTTCTTTTTGGACTAAAATATTTTTTTCTTTATAAATTCAACCTTTTTGAAATGGAAGTTTAGGTTGTTTACTGCAATTGGCTACTGGATAAATTTACTGGTGGTTAAGCAATGATCGTACTGTGTTCCACAGTGAATGAAATACCTTCATGGGTCAAGAAGCAAGGCTGTTTCATCGTCACTGTACACAAACTATCCATGCCAAAGCCTCAGAAAAACAGCAAGATAAGAGAAACATTGAAGATTGTCCTGTCGTAAAGCTACATCATGCTTTTACTCATGTAAAAATACATATAAAACCCTACCAAAATTGCAGGCATAGTACCTACGTAGTTAATGCACCTACTACTCTTTGTCCATCTACATATACAAAAGTAAAAACATTTTTAAATTAAAAATTAACTGTACCAGTGAACAAACTATACCTGAAAGCAAACAGCAGCTGAGACCCGTCTTTGCGATCAAATTTTGAGAACAGGTCACATACCAAACAACACAGGGAAAACTAACTGGTTACAATACAGGTGCGTAACTTGTAGATACTCTCCAGATAACTGGTGTACTAAGTGTAGCCAGCTACTGTTGGGTGCATTGTAAAAACAAGAAAAGGCAATGTTAAACATCATAAGAACATGGTAGATCTTTGCCTTAGAAATGAATCTACAATCTTGAAGCACCCATATTCCAGTAATACAGTGTGGAGAGTGCAGTTAAGCCATTTCAATGGTGTAATTTTCCCAATTTTTTCTGAAACTATTTCTCTAAAAACCTATTTTTCAAGTGCATAAGTTAACAGATGAAAAACATTACATTTATTGTGGAATAACTTTTTACGGGTCTTATAGAGGTTATTTTTCATCAAAGTTGGTTGTCAAATTTTCGAACTAAAGCCTAGTTCGTCATCAGGACTATGTGACATAGTCCTGATGACGAACTAGGCTTTAGTTCGAAAATTTGACAACCAACTTTGATGAAAAATAACCTCTATAAGACCCGTAAAAAAGTTATTCCACAATCACTATGAATAGAGGTGCCATAAATGCATTTACAACTAGGATTACATTTATGTGAAATTACTTCTAGTGAGTTTATACTGGCTACTTAGTATAAATAAATTTCTTAAAAAGAAGGTCATATAAAGATGCATAAGCAATTTTTGTTGGGGTTAATTACATTTAATCCTGCCATCCAATTGAAAGACATTTTCCCCCACATATAGTTGTTTTCTGAAAATTACCAAAAAAATACCTCTGACACTCGGACAACTGCCCACATGATTTTTCTTATGAATGTCTGCTTTAAACTTAGTTACATTAGCATGACAGAGATAATGTTATATGGTGTTTTAGATGAAAATTACAGTAAACATTGGGGGCATAACATGCAATGACATAACACTGAAAGAAAAAAAGTTAACAAATAAATACCAGGGCTTGAAAAATACCATGCCCGAAACGTCGGGGCATGTAAATTATTGGCCTGAGCAGGTAAAAACAATCTAGTTTCCTGAACCAGCCAACTAAATTTAAAGATGAAAAAATCTGGAATAGAATTTCCTACTATAAGGGAAAACAAATGTTGCACCATGTCGTGTTTCATTTCACTGCTAATCAGTGGCAGTTGTATTATTATTACGGAGTGCTAAGGACAGAAGAATATCACTTCTTTAATTACATTATGCTCTAGATCCAGATATTGGAACCAAATGTAATTTTGCTCTACTTATTTATAATCAGCAACAGGGTGCATGCCTCTGATGGAACTAGCCCCTGGTGTTTAGTGGCAAAAGGCGAAAATTTCAACGAAAAGAACATGGCAGAATCACTAAATTTATCAAATACCAATTTCATCATCACACCATTTCATACCAATTTCAGCATAATCTTAAAACTTGAGATACAAGCCTTTGTGCATTAACATTTTGAGTACAGACCCTTAAAACAGAAACTAAAAACATGTAAAAAAGTTTGAAACATTTTTTAACTTAAAAAAAAAAGTGAGAATTATTTACCTGCCCAGATAGCTTATACTATCTGGGCAGGTAAATAATTTTTGCACATGCCCAGCTGGGCATGTAACTTTTGAAGCATTTTTCAAGCCCTGAATACTGATTCACTGTTATTTCTCTTGACTAAAAAAGATATTAAATTCCTGCACAGTGTCTTAGAACTAATTTCAAAATTGCTCTTTCTCTGGAGAACCACCTCACTGTCTGTTAAACTAGACAGTACAGAACTCTATGTGAGAGAATTACAAAAATGAACAAGCTTCATATGCTAATGTCATGAAGGTAGAACACTAACTAAACAAGCACAGTGGCAAAGAGATTGATGACATCATGAACATACAGTATGAGCAAACTTGTTTTTTAATGTTGACTCTGCATCCAGCTGCATCAGAACACTGATGAAAACCACTACATCTCACTAAAAAATTTAAGAAAAACACTTCATTTTAACTCATTTGAAATCTCACTAATGCAAAATACATTTGCTTTTTATTAAAATAAAAGTCAAATGAGCACACTTGTTATGCAAGGAATTTAGATAAAATAATTTATCAAACTTTAAATATGATTCTGTCTGTAAAGAGGTATTAATTTACAATAATATGGGTATTAAAAACTATTTCTGTAGGCATACATCTTGCTTAGATTCCTGCTTTTTCAACCAGTTACGAACAAACAGTGATATTAAACTGCGATTTATTTCTGCTGTGAGATTTAATAGACAGTAATGTTGAAGTTAATATCACTTACAGCAATAACAGTTGATATGCAACAACATGGAATTACTCCAAGTTTCTGTGAGCATGCCTGTGTACAAATGTAAGATGGGTGCATTGTACAGAAAACTGGTATCTCATAATGATATGCACTGTTTCCTGCACAAGAATAATACTTTTCTTAACTTCTGATTATTGATATTGGAGGTACTATCATCAAGAAGCTCTAATCATTTTTACATGAATACACTTCAGTTAACTGTTCTGTATGACATTTATTAGTGTGCCCTTGCAATGTTTTATTCACAATTTTAAAGAACTTCACAAAGCAATGAATAAAGAACACACAGGAGATACTAGCTGAATAAGAACACACATGGGATACTAGCTGAATAAGAACACACAGGGGATACTAGCCCAATCTCCATACTAAAGCATGAGATAATTTCTCCAGGTTTTTTGATTTTGAGAACACAGTGACATCAATACTGCTGGGTTTAATAATCAAGCATGTGTTCTCCTTCAGTTGTATTTAAAATAGCAGCAAAAGCACTAATGCACTGGTGTATGTATAATAGAATATGCTGCAGGCTAGCTATAAGCCCTTTCTGGAAAATATTTGGTCCCTTTGGTTCTATATGCCTTACTGCACCAGAACTATTTTATGCAGCACTAAGACCTTATTCCTTTGAAGTGTGTTACTGAATTTCATGACGAAATATGAATGTCTACAGTGATACATCACTTTAATGTTTAGTTGCAATTTAATTTCTAGTTCAGTTTATCACATGGCATGAAGCAGCACTCATTCCAGTTAGTTGGGTCTCCGATGTCTTCATGTAGACAGGTTCACTGGTTTTCAAGTAAGCACAAGGTCTTTAGTTTACTGAAGACAAAACTTGAATCACTTTAACGAAACAACCAGATCATCAATTTAAACAGTACTAGGTCCCAGTAAGTGGTGATGCACTCAATTGCATCACATCTTTCCTAAGAGAGAAAGGTAACTAACCTATTTTTACAGTTCATACCTAAGGCAAATGTACTTTTCTTTCTAAAATTATTAGTCACACATATTCTACCAACCATTTTAGCCATTCAACCATGATGCTTCTTCAGCAGAATGTTGATTGGATTTTTAATGGTTTGGGCTTGGGGTGTTGAACTGTTGGGATGCAATAACCGTATGCACAGTTATGACAGTGTTTGGGGCTTTCCTATGTGCCTTACATGTAGTTGAATTTATCTTTGTATTTAGCACATAGTTGTATTCAACACTGTATGAAAACTGATGAAAGTAAACAATCACATTTTCTGTCAAGCATGTTTCTGTATTGTGAGTTTCATTTTAACATCATAGTTTTATTTCCCAACTTAGAACTCCTGGTACATTTCCCCACTTATTGATCATATTGAAATTTTCATACCCATTTTGGTAGCATAGGTTTACATCAACTCTGCCTAATGGATCTCTGTTGTCTTGGTTGTTGATTAATGAATGGTACAGCAATTTAAGATGTATATACACTGACGGGAAAAAAATCCCAACACCACGAAAAAATAGTTGTAGAGGAATGAAATGGCGGCAATACATTTGTATAGGTAACATATATTTAATCGATTAAGGTTTCAAGATCACAGCTTATTGTAAGCGCGAGAAGAGCCATTTTAAATGTGAAATGCTGGTACATTAATAACCGGTGTAACCGCCAGAATGTTGAATGCAAGCACGCAAACGTTCATGCATTGTGTCGTACAGGTGCTGGATGTCAGTTTGTGGGATGGAGTTCCATGCCTGTTGCACTTGGTCGGTCAATACAGGGACGGTTAATGCTGGTTGGGGGTGACGCTGGAGTTGTCATCCAATGATGTCCCATACGTGCTTGATTGGTGAAAGATCTGGTGATCTAGCAGGCCACGGCAACATGTCGACACTTTGTAGAGCATGTTGGGTTACAACAGTGGTATACGGGCGAGCGTTATCCTGTTGGAAAACACCCCGATTGGTTGGTTGGTTGGTTGGTTGGTTGGTTGGTTGGTTAGGTTTTATGGCGCAAGGGCCATGCCTGGCCAAAGAGCACCAAACACAAGACAAAACAAGACACAAGACAGACAAACAGTATTAAAAATATGGTAGAAAACTTAAAATCTGGCTGATTAAGTAAAAGTGAAAAATGAGAGTGATGGAAGGGCGAAAAGGCAATGAAACAAACAGCATTAAAAACATGATACAATGTTTAAAATTCGGCTGATTCTTTAAAACTGAAAAATGAGGATGATGAAAGAGCTAAAAAATCTAAATGCATTTAAAGAAGTCAATTTCTTTTAAAAAGGAAAACACAGCGACAGTATTGCAGTGGTCATCCAGGACCCGCTGCAGAGTAGCGGCGTCCTCGGTCAACAAATGAGAATGAAAATAGTGAAAACGTACACCACGAAAACGAACACAGCTGCACAAAAGATGAATGACAGTGAGTCAGCAATTGCACGTCTCACACATCGGTGCAGTGTCGCCACACAGCAAAAAGCAGTGAGTGAAACGACAATGCCCAATGCGGAGACGCGCAAGCACCACTTCCTTCCTCCCTGCGGTTCCGACGAGATGAGGAGTTCCAGATTTCGAGAATAGGTTTCATACGATGCAGTTTATTTTCCACCTGTTGGTCCCACAGACCCTGCCACGTTCGTTTGATATGATCACGAACAAGAAATCGAATATCTCGATGAAAGAGTGGCAAGGGTGTGACGACCAAAGAGGAAGCAGATCTAGCGGCCGCATCAGCACACTCGTTACCCGAGATTCCAACATGCCCAGGAATCCAGAAGAATTGAATCTGGACACCGGCCTCGAGCAAGGAACGAAGAAGCCTTTGTACGTTCAAAAGAAAAGGATGATTACAATAGTCCAGCGATGACAAAGACTGCAGGACACTTAAGGAATCCGTATAGACCATGGCACTATGATGAGAACTCTACTGAACATGAAGAAGTGCAAGATACACAGCATGCATCTTCACCGAAAACACCGTGGCCTTAGCTGGGATCCGCGCTACTGACACGTTATCAACACAGACAGCTGCGGATCCAACGACTCCATGCATCTTGGAGCCATCAGTGAAAATGGGAGTGTATTCAGCATTGATGGCACGGTGCTCAGTGAAGAGCTGCTGGTACACTGACGCAGGGGTTGAGGATTTATCGAAAGACGTAAAGGTGGTATCAACCACGACACCAAGTGGATGCCATGGAGGATCCCCAAAGCCCCTGGTCGCTGCAACAAGTCGAGCCCTGCATCACGAGCTACGGCCACCATACGAAGACCGAAGGTTGGAAAGCACGAGGGCCGGTTCTCAAATAAACGAGCATGCTGAGGATGGAAAACTGCACCGTACAAAGGATGGTCTGGAAGAGACCGAAGTTTTAAGTAAAAGTGAACAGACAGCAGCAGACGGCGTATTTCAAGCGATGGTTCTTTTGCATCAGCGTAAAGGCTGGGAATTGGAGATGTTCGAAATGCTCCCGTACAAAGACGCAGAGCCTGATGATGAACAGCGTCTAAAGGCCGGAGAATGGAAGGACGAGCCGAGCCATACACGATACAGCCATAATCCAGTTTCGACCGAATTAAGGAGTGGTAAATGCGAAACAAAGAGATCCTGTCTGCGCCCCACGAAACTCTCGAAAGGATTTTTAGAATAGAAAGAGCATGCAGACAGGAAATCTTGAGCCGCCGAACGTGCGCATGGTCAACGGTCAGTCCAAGGAACTTGGTCTCCGGCAAAACTGGAATGGCTGCACGGTCTAAATACAGCTCGGGGTCAGGATGGAGGCCACGCCTCCGGCAGAAATGAACACACGCTGTCTTGTCGAGAGAAAGAACGAAACCATTGCTATTCGCCGCTTTAAAAATCTGATTAATTGCAGACTGCAACTGCCTTTCAATAAAACACACGCTCGATGATGAGCAGAAGATGTGCAAGTCATCGACATACACAGTAGCCGAAACCGCAGGAGGAAGATTTGTGAGGAGACAATTAATGCGCAGGATGAACAATGTGACAGATAAAATGCAACCTTGAGGAACACCTTGTTCTTGATGGAATGTTGCCGATAGCGTCGTACCCAGGCGCACCTGGAACACCCGATTGCGAAGAAAATTTACAATAAGTGTCGGAAGATTTCCTCGCAATCCGCATGCGTGGAGGTCACGGATAATCCCGTGCCGCCACGCATGATCATAGGCTTTCTCGATGTCAAAGAATACAGAAACCAGGTGCTGCCTACGCAGGAACGCCTCGCGCACTGATGTCTCAAGGTGCAGGAGATGATCGTGAGGTGAACGATGACGCCGAAAACCGCTTTGTGATGGTGAAAGTAATTGATGTTCTAAAAAATGAATTAATCGTGAGTTAACCATGCGTTCGAGAACTTTACACAGACGGCTAGTGAGAGCAATTGGGCGATAACTAGAGGGAGACTTAGGATCCTTGCCAGGCTTCGGAAAAGGTAGAACAAAAGCCTTTCGCCAAAACTCCGGGAAACTGTGTTCTAACCAGATGCGATTGTATCAGATTAAAAGGTTCTTGAGAGACGACTGCAAGAGATGACGGAGCATATCGTAGTGGATGTCATCGGGACCAACAGAAGTAGCCCCGGACCGATGCAGAGCCACCCGAAGTTCACACATGCTGAAGGGGGAGTTATAACCAGTGTTGGTATACGGCGCAAAAGAGATTCTCTGGCATTCCGCGGTGGATTAAATCCTATGAAAGGAGGACGGATACGCCAGATCACTCGAAACGGAGGCAAACGCCTCCCCCAAACAATCTGCAATCTCCCCGACTTCAGCATATGTGCAGCCGTTACCCTCGAGAATGGCAATTTGGTGAGAGCTGTAGTTACCCCAGATCTTACGAATCTTGTCCCACACACTTTTCGAACTGGCAAGTGAAGTGAGAGATGACACATACTGGATCCAAGACTCCCCCTTGCTACGCCGACGCACCAACCGAGCATAGGATTTAGCTCGTTTAAAAGCAACGAGATTAGCATCGGTTGGATAACGCCGAAAAGTAGACCAGGCCTTATGTTGAGCTCTCCTAGCCGCTGCGCATTCAGGGTTCCACCAAGGTTTCAGAATTCTGGGGAGCTTCGTAGATGTTTTAGGAATTGAAAGATCAGCTGCCTGAAGAATACAAGTTGTGACTTCAAGTACAGCTGCGTCGATTGACTCTTGGGTCACCATTTCAGAAGATATCTCTGCGGACGATGTGAAGACCTCCCATCTGGCACGATCCATCCTCCATTGAGGTGGGCGGGAGGCAGAAGATGGCACATTTGCATGGTGCCAGAGGACGATTGGGAAGTGGTCGCTCCCGTGGAGATCCTTACACACCGTCCACGACCAGTCAGCAATAATCGATGGTGAACCCAAGGTCAAATCGATCGCACTGAAGGATCTTGTCGGCTCATGGAAGTAAGTGTCAGCACCGGTGTTTAAAAGGCACACAGAGGCCGAGCACAGAAGAGACTATGCGACGACCTCTCGCCCTGGTGCTGACAATACCCCACAAAGGATGATGAGCATTAAAGTCACCCAAAAGAAGGAAGGGTGAAGGCAGCTGATCAATCAAGCTCTCCAGAACAGAGACGCTAACATCCTCATCCGGTGGCAGATAGACACTGCAAACAGTAAGAGGCACAGGCATAGAAATATGAACCGCCACAGCCTGCACAGTTGTGGAAACCGCGACGGAAGATACCGGAACCCTGTGAGGGACGAGAATAGCGACACCCCCACAGGCTATATTTCCAGATGATTTATCTGTCCGAAATGCACTGTAGCCTCGAACTGAAAGCAGGTCCGATGGTTTAAGCTTTGTCTCCTGGAGACAAAGGCACGCCGGAGAGTACAAATAAAGCAGATGTTTCACGTCATCAAAACGGGTGCGAAAACCTCGGCAGTTCCATTGAATTATTGAACCCATGGGTAAAAATGAAATGAAAAAGGGAAATGGTTAAACTTGGTCAGCCTCCATTTCCTCTGATGAGTGTTCCCCCAGATTTGGGGGTGTGTGACCAGGGGCCAAGATTGGTGAATGCTTTGTCCCAAGTGTCTTAGCGGGATTCGCTCGCCGTTGATTGTTTGGCTGAGACTTTGGAGGAGAAGAAACGCTCTTCTTATCCTTGACCTTGGTGTTGGTGTTTTTGCCAGAAGAAGTGGCCTGAGTTCCCTTGCTGTTGTTGGAGTGAGTCTGCTTCGGTGAAGTGGCGGATGCCGCTTTCAGACCCCTAGCTCGCGACTGGAGTGCCTCCAGTCCGGCTGCGATGATTTCTTCTACATTGTATGGACATTTAGGGGGATCTGAATGTCGGTCTGAATGGCAACCGTAGATTTGGCAACCACCACTGAAGCGTATGTATGATCGCCGATCAGATGTAACAGGAACCACTCTTCTTCTGGCCTCAGGATAGGAAATATTTTCCACCGTTTTGAGCCTTTGGATTTCCTTCTCCTCCTTCCACTTGGGACAATCTTTGGCTGATGCTGGGTGTGAACCCTTGCAGTTCACACAAAACTCAGCCTCGGCCACACATTCTGAAAGCAGATGCTCTGTGGCACCACAGCGTCCACACCTAGGAGTACGCCTACATGACTGCTGAGAGTGGCCGTATGACTGGCACCTAAAACATCTCAACGGGTTAGGAATGTACGGTCGTACCTCGAGGTGGAGATACCCTGCCTTGATGGATGTAGGCAGGGAAGGGCTGTTGAATGTCAAGATGATGTTCCAGGATGGGACAAACTGCCCATTCCTCCTGAAAGAAATGCGCCGCACACCCGTAACATGTTGGCTCCTCAGTTCTTCGAGAAGTTCATCCTCGGTACATTCAATAAGATCCCGAGAGGAGACAACACCTCGAGATGAATTTAGGTAACCGTGAGGTGTTATTTTTACCGGAGTCTCAAGCAGCATGCTGGTGTTGATAAGTGTGGAACTGTAGGCCACAGTAGACATCTCAACAAGAAGATCTCCAGACTGGAGCTTCTTGATGCTCTTAGGAGAGCTTGCTATAGATTGAAGTGCTTTATTTATCCAAAATGGACTTTTGGCACTCAAAGGCTTTGAAGGCTTTGATGAGTGCACATAAAAGAAACGAGCATTTGAGCAATCAGGAATATGTTTTTTTGTGGAAGGGGATGAGCCTTCCTCATTATCTCGCTTGGTTGTTGGTTCGTGGGAAACAGAATTGAGAGCCATGAAAAATTTTTAGAATTCGTTCGCCGACTTCCCCACCCACAATCGAGCCCAACGAGGGAGAACCGGAGGTCCGCAAGCCCAAGTGGACACAGGACACGGCTCTAGGGATAGGAAGCGGATATATCAAGTTGATAGGGCAGACATGCGCTCGGCGTGCACCCAGACTCTCCCATGCCTGAGGAACACCCCTTTGGCATGCCCACCCTATCCCCAGACTCACCCTGTCATACGAAACGACAAGCCGTTAAGAGGCCTGGTCTCTACTCGGCCACAGACCTCATTGACTAGGAGTGGGTTAGTTCCTAGCCGCACGTTTAGGGTGAAGCAGGGAGCAAAGAGGAGTGTTGGCAACTGGCGACAACAACACCCAGGCCTCCAGAAACCTCAGCCTCCAGCATCCCCTTTTCCACCTTACGGGTCACCGCACACAGCAAACGTGCAGGTAGGTCTAGCTAACCAGCTCGGAAAAACAAAGAAAGGAACATGAAATGGAGAAGACAGGACAGAAAACGAGAAACTATAATCCAGAGCTGGCGTATAATCACAACCTCAGCAGCCTACAACTGAAGCGAGAGCGTGTCAAGAGAAAAAAAAAAAAAAAAAAATTTAAAAAACGTGAAAATCATCACATATAGCACATGTCGGCTCGGGCCGTGGGGACGCCATCCCCCAGCAGCTGGATGAACAGCTGTCCCTTCGGTTACATAATCGTTCAAGACGAAATGATAAATTGATCCATCACAAGGTCAGCTCGGGCCGTGGGGGCGCCGCTCCCCAAATAACTGGAAAACCAGTTATCCCCGTGCGGGAAAACACCCCCTGGAATGCTGTTCATGAATGGCAGCACAACAGGTTGAATCACCAGATCGACGTACAACTGTGCCGTCAGGGCGCATGGGATAACCACCAGAGTGCTCCTGCTGTCCTAGGAAATTGCTCCCCAAACCATAACTCCAGGTGTAGGTCCAGTGTGTCTCGGCCGCAGACAGGTTGGTTGCAGACGCTCACCTGGCCTCCTTCTAACCAACACACAGCCATCACTGGCACCCAGGCAGAACCGGCTTTCATCAGAAAACACAACAGATCTCCACTCCGTCCTCCAATGAGCTCTAGCTTGACACCACTGACGTCGCAAATGGCAGTGGTTTGGAGTAAGTGGAATGCACGCTACAGGGCATCTGGCTCGGAGCTGTCCTTCAAGTAACCGATTTGTAACAGTTCGTTGTGTCACTGTGGTGGCAACTGCAGCTCGAATTGCTGCCGCAGACGCGGTACGATGCACCACGGCCATACGCCGTACACGTAGGTCTTCCCTCTCAGTAGCGCCACGTGGCCGGCCGGAACCCGGTCTTCTTGAGGCAGTACCTTCCCTTGACCACCGCTGCCAACAATCATGCACAGTGGCTACATTCCTGCCAAGTCGTTCTGCAATATTGCGGAAAGAAAATCCACCTTCTCGTAGCCCTATTACACGACCTCGTTCAAACTCCATGAACTGTTGATAATGGTTTCTTCGTCTTCTTAAAGGCATTCTTGACTAACATCAACACCCTACGTTGAATCTCAACGATAACTAACGCTCACGAACGTTACAGCGCGTATTTACAGCAAACCTGCTTTGCATGTTCCAAGGGGCGCTACTTGCGCCACACGTATGCGCCGAGCGCGAAATTTGCATAGACGTCATCTTACAGATGTACTCTCACTGCCTACCAACTGTTGTTTATCTAACACAACCCCTTCTTGGTGTTGGGATTTTTTTTTTCCCGTCAGTGTATAAGCCACTTATATGTACTTATATCACTAGAAAGTGTAAAGTTTGATATACTACACATCTCTTTGTGTAAGGCTGAATTCACCAACTTACAAAATGAATTTTAGTTACTGCTAAGTGGTTGTTCAGTAGCATGTACAAATTCATTGATTTTATTAGAGAAGACATATTTGTTTATAGTTGATAAGTGTCAAGATATTTATTTGATCTTCATGCTAATTCTGGCTATAACATGTAGGTTAACTGGGTGTAAAAGTTATGCGTAGTATATTGTTGCACAGTATATTCAGAAAACATTTGTGTCCAAGGTACCGCAGGTATATTTTAATATTTTGTTTAAAAATATAACAACACAATTTTAATTTCTTTTCAGTTGCACACATCACTGAGAAAATAATAGAAAAAAAAATTAAGTTCAGTGACAGGGGCATATATAGAATTATTTCGGGAGGGAGGGGTTTAACAAAAAATGGAAGTTTTTGAAATCCACCACAACAAAACCAAAGTTAATGAAAAATATAAGAAAAAAATTAAATCATTTTTTAACGTAAGTTGATGCATTTTTATTAAATTAAGGCATTTTTTTTAATGAAAATCACATTTTAACCAAAAATTTTAAAATGAAACACTTTCATGGGGGGCAATGTTCCCCTGCCCCCCTCTAAATGTGCCCCTGTTCACCGATATGTTTTCATGAAACACAGACATTATCTACTAGAACAGTAAACCTTAGTTCCCAAAATAGTACAATTTTTTTTAAACGAGAAACACACTCAATTATGATGAATCAGCAGTAGCTTGGTTTATTTGTTTAACACACTTAGCAATAAATTACTGGATTTTCAAGATGCTCACTTGTAAGACCCACAGGAGCATCACATTCTTTCTAATAATTTTCTGGTGGTATATTGCATTAAGCAACACTTCTTATTCATTGCCACATTTCTACAGATAAATTATATCAAATCTTATTATTTTGTTCTGGCAATCCATTATGTGTGGACACTACTTCTGCACATAATATTCCTTTTAGGAGAAATGCTTTATAATATTAAACAGCACACATTGGTTCAGATGTTTCCTAACCATAAACATCAGTAGAAATGAGAAATTCCATTAAGAAACCCTGAGCAGCATGGGTGCAGGAGTTTTAACAGTTAAGTTTATCATTATTATTAATATTTACTTAAGAGTCATTACTTTTACACAAACTTTTGACACAAATCCCATGTTGTTTCAGGTCCTTAGTGCTGTTTATATCTCTCATGACTATGGTTAACAGTATGGTGCCACTAAAGGTAGTAGCCCAACTAATGTGATCATTGATAGAATTTTTTTTCTCCTGATGTCCTTCCAGTTTTCTTTTAACTAATGGCTGATGATTTTTAATGATTGGCTATAGATTGTTAAGCATAACTATTAAAGAAATAAACATGTGAAACAAGGTGATATTTATTCACTTTTTGAAAATCTGTCTAAAAATAACAATTCCATGATAAAAAAAAAAAAAAAAAAAAAAAAAAAAAACATATGCCCAAGTTCCCCAGTGCAATGCACACATGGAATCCTTTATTACTGGTATTTGATACTGACTCATAACTAGGGCCCGGACTTTGATGACCGAAAGATTTCTTATAAATGCATTTAAAAGGAGCAGAAAATGCCCTTAAAAACTGCAAAAAATGCCCTTAAAATTAAAAAAAAAAAATTTACCTAGAACAGTTTTTACAGTAAATTTTGCCAAAAATTGTTGTATTGTCTTAAAATAATTGATAAATTATATTTCTTTTCTTTAAAATAAATATTAATCGTAAAAAAAAATAACTAGTAACTGCCTAAGAAAACGAAAGAATAGTACATACCAATCCCATATGAATTTTATTTGCTTGTACACTGAAAGTCTTTCTTCATGTAAGTGCATCATAATTGCACTGAATTATAAGGTGCATCTTAATGTTTTCTAAGGTAAATGAACGTTTATTATCTGTAAGTAGGTTTTTATATCTCGAGAAGCTTCTCTCGACATCAACGGATGTGACAGGGGCATACTTGAAAAAAAAAACAGCTTCACTTACAGCTAGTTCTTCTTCTACATCAAAACTGTGTGTTTCTCCAGTTAATATATGTGAGATTTTCTTCAAATACTGGAATCCAACATTTTTTTCCAGAACATTGTTTAATTTGGCAAAGATAGATTGTCCAACCTTGCCTTTGGCACCTTTAAGAACTTGGCTTGCTTTATCAACGTAACTGTTTGCATCGATGAGTTCCATACCCTGTTTTTCTAAACACGTAATCGTTGAGGCCAAAATGCCGAAGTTTGATTAAATGTATGCTAGATTTCCTTCTGTTTTATCTTCCGAGAACACGTGTTGGGCAATTTGAATTGAAGCAGCATCACTAGTTTGAAAACCATTTACTATAGACTTCACAGGCTGGAAATTATCACTGTAATATATGCATGCATTCAGCCATGTCCCCCAACGTGGTATTACTGGCTGTGGTGGTAAGGCTAGGCTAGGAGCTTGAGATTTGAAACATTGTATGTGATATGATGCTTTTAGGAATATTTTTTTGGCATTGGATACGAGTCGATCAATATTATGATAATTTGCACGGATTTCTTCGGCAGTGTGATGTAAAGCATGGGCAAGGCAAGTGACATGCACCAACTTGGGACAAAATCCTTTAATTGATTTCCCTGCTTTAACCACATACGGGGCAGCATCATTCAAAAACAGAAGGATATCGTCATGTTGTATACCACCAGGCCATAAAAGAAATAAGGATTTGTCAAATAATTGACAGATTGACGAGTGATTCACTTTCTCTATGATCTCCGTATTCAGCTCTGATACTAACTATATTGTTAAGGTTCCTGGAAAGAAAATGCCATCGCAGATATATCATGTCAATATGCTTAAAACATTCTACAAAAGACCAGAGTTAATTCATTTCTTATCCAGTAGTGAATCACCGGATCAACCTGGTTTGGAAATAGAAATTCCTGGAATAGAAAACGATCCTAATGTTTTTAATTTTGCAGAAATTGTTCAGGAAATTCGTTTGGAAGAAAGGCTACAGGTAGAACAAATTCGACAATTGCAGGATTTGCTTTGTAAGTACGCAACATCTGTTTCTAATGAACCTGGTATGACACATCTTGTCGAGCATGACATTGAATTAATTAGTGACGAGCCCATCAGAGCTAAGCCATACCGTATGTCTCCTAGGCAAACTGAAATTTTGCAGAATGAAGTAAGAAAAATGTTGCAATGCAAAGTAATTGAGATGGGAGGGTCAGATTATACATCTCCGATTATTTTGGTGGAATCTACAGGCAGAGACCCAAGACCTTGTGTTGATTATCGTCGATTAAATGACGTTATTTGTACACAGTATTACCCCTTACCAAACATTGAACAAAGAGTAGAGACAGTTGCTTCGGCCAGCTATATCACTGTACTAGACTTGGTGAAGGGATATTGGCAAATACCTCTGGAGTAAAAAGGCACAAAAAGTAGCTGCTTTTGTAACCAGTTTTGGGACCTATCGTCCGTTACAAATGCCTTTCAGTCTCAAGAACGCTCTGTAATTTTTTAGCAAGATGATGGCTGAATTATTGCAAGGATGTGAAAAATTTGCAGTACCGTATTTAAATCATGTGGCTGTATTCTCCTGTGCTTGGGAAGAACATTTGAAGCATCTTGATCAAGTCCTTCGGCGCATTCAAAATGCCTGTCTAAACATCAAGCCTTTGAAGTGTAAATTCGCTCAAGCTGAGGTGAAATATCTGGGACATCTAGTAGGACAAGGTACCAGAACCCTGGAAATCTGAAAGTGAAAACTATTCGTGAATTCCCTACTCCTACTACAAAAACTGATGTAAGAGCATTTCTTGGACTGGCTGGATATTACAACCAATATATCCCCATGTTTTCGACCACTGCCACTCCGCTATCCGAAGTGTTAAAGGGCAAAACTAAGAAAGAAAACATTTTGTGGACCTCTCAGTGTGAGAAAGCCTTTCAAGAGTTGAAAGATAAGCTTTGTAGTAACCCTGTGCTACATGCTCCCAACTATAATAGAGCATTTCTTCTCCAATGTGATGCTTCAGATTTCGGAATGGGTATCGTACTCTCTGAGATCAGTGATCAAGGAGAAGAACACCCTCTGTTGTATCTGAGCAAGAAATTCACGGAAGTTGAGAAACGGTGTTGTACTACCGAGAAAGAATGTGCTGCCATTGTATATGCTGTAAAAAAACTACATTGTTATCTTGACGGGCAAACTATGTTCAAGATACAGACAGATCACAATCCTTTAGTGTGGCTCCGTACACACGCCAGTACTAACCATAGACTCATGAGATGAGCCTTGATTCTACAACCATATAACTACGAAGTTGTACATCGTCGTGGGACGTTACATAAAAATGCTGACAGTTTGAGTCACATTCGTTGGCTATAATCAGCTATTCAAGGGACAAGTTCCAGTTTTGTGTTGTTGTGTTGAGGTATTGTTTTAAAATGTTTTTATTTTTATTTTAGGTAAATCTCATTGTAAATTGCATCTGATCTTAACAGACTTTTGAACTTACCTACTTTTCTCTATGAACATTCTTCGAACATATCATCAAGAAAAGATCTGGAGGGGGAAGGAACTAGCTGTTCCAAGTCCTGGATAGTGACGGCATTGCTGACATCAGAGCTGACAGGAGAGTTTGGAGGTCAACAGCAGAAGCACAGAGACGGAGTGAAGAGGGTGGAGAGAGAGTTTGTTTGTAGCAGGATGACAGGGCATAAGAATCGTACTGTTTATGTTTTTTTTAATTAAATGTTTTGTGATGTGAGAATTATGATAGTCATAAATGAGTATTCGTGATGATTACTAAGACGCCACACTGCCAAACGTTATGGTTGTGGGAAGACCAAAACGACGCCGATTGTCCATGAAATGGCTTTAGATTGAACTTCCGCTATTGTGAAACTTCTAAAAGAAGGGCCATTTTCTGCAGCATGTGATGGAAGTCATGAAAGTGATGTACAATATTATATAATCCTGATATACAAGATGAAGATTAGAAGGGCATACAGTTTTGAATGCAATGTGTAGGTACTCTTAAAGTGAATATTTCTTTTCGCAGGAAATGTTTAGTTTGGTAGTTAAACACCACAGGTTTGCAAGGCTTAACATTGAACAAAATTAAGATTATACTTTATGTTTTTTTAAATTAATATTTAAATTTTAAACACAGATAATACTAGTTTAGGGATTGTGGCATATGCAAAGATTTTTACAACATATTTATTAATATAATTATGTTTTGTTTTGTGGTAAATGGTGTTTGCCCAAAAGTTTTAGTGATGCATATTTTCCAAAGTTGGCAAGTATGCCCTTAATATAGACTGACTACCACATAATACTTGCCACAGCACTCACCTCAACACCTGGCATATGAATGACCATTCTTCTTTAAAAAGTATATCAACTGGCATGACATTAATTCAAAAACAATTTTTTGACTAATTTCTAAATTAATGAAACACCTTAAGCATAAACTTTGGGGAAATGACTCCCAGTCCACACACTATGGTGCAAAAAAAGAAGAAAATTCCTTGGTATTTCGAGAAGCAAGGGGAATTCTAAAGATAATACTTCTGCAACTGCTGAAATAATTAATAATGTTGTTTGTTGTTTTGTTTTTATCCAGTCCATAACAGAGAAAAGTCTTTTTGTGTACACGGGTACATTTCTTAAACAATTCCTTTGAGGATACAAATGGGTTTGATGTTTACCTCTGACCAAATACTAGCTTCCATTAGCTTAGGCTGGAGAAAAAAATGAAGGGTTAGAATAAAATTGTGGGCTACCTATCATCCTGCCAACAAATAAAGGAAAAAAACCATGAGCAAAAATAACCTGAACCGAAATAAAGGAGCAACCCTTTCACTACCATTAAATTAATTTTCTAGATTAGCACAGTCAAAGCTCTGCCAAATAACCTGCATGGTAACAACAGTGCAAAGGACAGAGAGGAATAAGATTTCTGTTAATATCTAAAACTAAAAAACCACTCATACACAGCAAGAAATTTTGTTCAGATATTTTGCATCCATCCATAATTCCCAAATAATTTCTTTTGTGGCAAACTGGTGTTTTAGCCAGTAGACAAAGAGAAATGAAGAAAGGAGGAAATACTGATTACACACCAGAGATATGCACTTGAATATTTATTTCATATTCATGGTGGGAAAGAGTTTTCATCAAAATCATGCAAAAAAAATTATGAACATCATGCTTGCAGAATGGTGGTCTGGAATGACTTGGTAATGGCCAACAAAATTATGCTATAATTATTATTTAATTACCTAACAAAAAATACATAAATTCCTTCATTCCTTGTAAATTTCATTACTCAATTAAATACTCATTATTTCATAATAGTAAACATGACAGCAAAATGTGTGGTACACCATACTTTGTATTAACTGTGGCATTTTGAAAGTCCCTGCACAGCACAGTACACAAGAATTAGAAATCCTGCAAATCACCTTGCCAAAAATATGGATTAGGTTTGTCAATGTCACATTCAAGCACCAGCTTTACTTGCATATTATGCTGATGTTGTGTTGTAAAGTTTTTGCTGGTACATAATTAGTGATGGCTTCTGATTTTCAAAATTTGGTATCAAAAAGTTACCACCTGGGCAAAATTATGTGTAGTTGCATTTCTGTCAAAAAAACTACATATACTTACAATAAACACAATTGCTAACAACAGTAAACAAAGCAAATCATTAAATTTACACAAAACCAGAATACTTTTTTAAAACACCACAGGCAAAGTGAAAATGTAGATGTTGATCAAAAATTTGCTCCAACCACCTATTCAACATGTGATAAGCAGCACTAAATGACTGTACAGAGAGCATTGAGTTCTAGTTTTAAGTAGGCCAGTGGCTAGGTATTCAGGCAGAGTTAAACAAATATTCCCACTATGTCTGTTAAGACTGTGCTGTTTCCCATTCATAATACAGTGGAAGGCTATGCTGGTATACAGGGACAAGGCGATAACCACACTATAGAGATACCCGAGGTGAATCTGAATATGTATTTTGTTTGGGGAACACGATCGGACCTATGTTCCGCAGTATAACCAACCGCATTATATCCAGCTTTCACTGTAATAACAGAATCAGATTTGCTGGCTGTGAACTGCAGTGAAACATAATCAGATTGGCTGTGATGACATTTAGACCTAGGTCATTTCTGCATGGTGATCTGTGATCTCAAAGAGACAATAAGCAAGTGAAAAACAGCAAAAAATAAAACACTGGTGGTCAAACTGCAGTCTTGAAAAGTCTACTACCACACACACATATTACTCAACTGCAACTCTAAACAGGGGTGCCGGCTTAACCAAATTATTGGATGGGGGGGGGGGGCTCAAAGAGATCCCTTTTAAGTCAGAGGTATCATTTCTGCCCCACTGTCAGGAGAAAAAAATGTTCTAGTTGCACATTATGGTATTAACCAAATCGTGCCATTATACGTGGAACATATATAGTATCTACAACAATCATTTGATGTTTCTGAATATTTATGTTTCACACGTTATGTTCTGTGAAAGTTCGACCAGCTGATACGTAACTTCCGACGGTGAAAATTATTTGTGTCAATTGACCATTATAGTTAAAAATTTCATAAAATATCCAAAGACATGTTTCAGCATGTATGGATACTTGTAGCAAGAGTAGAATTGAGGTGGGCCCTGTGGTTTTTATCTTTGTTGGATTTTAGTACTCATGAGATTTTAAGTTCATTTTATTAAGTTCATCCTTTTATATCTGGTTTCACACCTTTAATTCACTTTTCCCTTCAATTTGCCATTTTTACCTTCTGCTATGTTATATAGCTTATTCACTGATTGTATAGTTCTTGTATACATGATACCTGACAGCAACTGAAATAAGCCTACTTTTGAAGTTGGGGTAAGTCCTTTGTATTTTGCTACTGGTTGATATTACAGCGGACTTATTGACACCTCTGCTTAATATGCTATTTGTATAAACACGTGATGAACAGTATTTCTGCTACTATAATTAGTAGCTACATATATATAAAAACCTATAAGTTGACAATAAATTAGGGAAAACATGATCACTGCACTGTTTCTTTTCAAAAAGACAACTTGGACTAAATTTCTTGCTATACACCAGAACTTTTTGTATCCTATGCCTCACCATCGATGTTGCACCAGAATTTAAAACTGAAAAACTGATTATTTTTACATCCACACATCCCACTCACAAATGAGTGGTAGGCAATGCACGTAACTAACAAACAAATTAAGAAGAAGGTAGTGTAGAACACGCTAAGTTACGTATAAAAGTTTAATGCAAATACAATATATTTCAGCCATTACTATGGCCTTCATCAGTGCAACTACAATTGGTTTACGTTGCCAGATTCGAAACGTAAGTTTTGTAATGGTAACTCCGGGTGACGTGATGCAATGAGGGATTTCCAGATGTAAGGAACAAAAATGGGGAGCTCAGAGTTGCAATTTTTGAAAACAAAATTTCCAAACTTTATCTAAACCTCGCAGCATACCGATTTTGGAAGGGAGCCAACTTTTTAGTATCGGACCAAAGTGGAATAGCAGAAGTGTCAGCCATGGTAAGAAGATCTGATCTTCTTACCATGGCTGACACTTCTGCTATTCCACTTTGGTCCGATACTAAAAAGTTGGCTCCCTTCCAAAATCGGTATGCTGCGAGGTTTAGATAAAGTTTGGAAATTTTGTTTTCAAAAATTGCAACTCTGAGCTCCCCATTTTTGTTCCTTACATCTGGAAATCCCTCATTGCATCACGTCACCCGGAGTTACCATTTCCAATCTGGCAACGTAAACCAATTGTAGTCGCACTGATGAAGGCCATAGTAATGGCTGAAATATATTTGCATTAAACTTTTATACGTAACTTAGCGTGTTCTACAATACCTTCTTCTTAATCCCACTCACATACTTTACACACTGCCCACCTCACTACTAAGATATCATTCATGCATATGTCCTTTAGAGTTATATATCTTTCATTTAAACTGTTTCTCACTCATATTTTTAATAGGCTAACATGAATGTTCCCAGTCATAAATTTAAATTTTCTTGACAGCTACTACACTTCTTGTCTCATTTGTCAATCTTTATTCATTAAACTGAAACATGAACTGACATTGATAGTAAGATTAAAATTCAGCATTATAACATAAGATAGTGAAATAGTTCTATTCTAATTGTATTACTATCAATGTCTGTTCATCTAACCATATGTAGCAGAAAAATATTTTATTATGGTGGTAAGTAGCTCAGTGTGTGCTACATATATAAAACTATTTTTTTATGGTGGTGTGTAGCTCAGTCTGTGCATTGGTGGCACCTACATTTTCTTATGGCATACACATTAAGCTTCCTGACATTCTTTTATCTTACAAAAAATACAATGCTTTTTATTCCACAGCCACAAGGAAAGTCATGCATCTTTAACTGAATGATCAAAGATTTTAAAAAGTCAGCCAATGTGCTTGATAAAAAAGAAAACTAAATGGTGGACTAATGACTAAGTTTTCACTATGAAAAATGCTTTGTTCAGGAACATGGACTATGCATATTAGTATAAATTCAGTATGCTTGCAAGACTACTCAACAAAATATTTGGACATTAAATCTCTTTGACATATCTTGTTTGGCAAGCCTAATTCAGCATTATAACATCAAAAGTTTGCTAAACCAAAGCCATTTACATGATGCTACACATCAATATAAATTATATGAACTCCATATTTTTTCCATTATTTTTCAAAATGACACATTAGGTAAAAACCAGCTTTTCAGTGTATCTTAGATATAAATAGGAAACAAGTCCCCCTGAACAAATAATTTTTCATAAATATATGGAAGGCATATATAAATGTCATTATAGAAACAAAGGTGTCATATTTTTAGTGTTTCCCTTTAGAAAACTTGAAAATTCATGTCCAGGACGATGCAATTTTCAAGTTTTAAGAGGTGGCAGCTACATGGGAATTTTGGGAAACAGTGAAAATATGGCACCTTTGTGCTGATAATGACACTCTCAGCATATGTTTTGTGCATCTCAAATGCTCAGTAAGCAACAATCACGAATTTCTGTTTAAGCCTGAAATTGTTTTCTACAAATAAATACTGTAGTGTCCTATAATGATTCTGTCACAGACTTTCTTTGTAAGTACAGTAAAAAAAAAGAAGTTGCATAAAAATATTTTCAAAAGCACAAAGCATCATACCCCTATGGTATGTTGGCATGATACTGACGCAAAGCATTATTTCTATAGAATAGTTACAACTTAAGTAATCATACTTCCTACAGGAATTCCATTACATTAGTCTTGGATGCAAACTGTAACTCCTCCATCCCTTTTTAGAAAGACGGCAAGTACCAGTAACCAAGGATGAACTGCGCTTTGGTGTTGAACCCAAAGTGAAAGCATTAGCTCAGATTGCTGGTACAGCTGTCTACCATGTAGATGATCAGCTAAATTACAGAATATTCCGAAGTATAAGGTCTGGTGAAAAAGCATCTGAATTGAATAAGTGAAACAAGAACTCGTTAACAACGAAAGGTAAATCTCTTCAAAAGCAAACTTCTTCCACACATAAACGCTTACTCCTAATTCTTATCCACTGCTGGACCTCTTAAACATAGTTTTGTGAGCTTCAAGTTGTTAAATTGTATTTTGCTTAATCGTTTTCACATTGATGAATCTTTTGACACTGTTTTCTTTTTCTTTTTAAACAAAAGGTGCATTCATATTCATTTAAGTCTGACACTACAAAAACAAGTGGTTTTTCTTCTCTTTCAGTCAGCCATTAGCAAGATGAACTTTGGCAGGACATGTCTCATGTTCAAATCTTCAATCAACATGCCCAAAAGAAACTCCAGGCATTTCTCTAATTGTTAGTCTTTGACCCATTTGCACTTGAGCTATTAGAAAATTGAGACTGCTTGTCTGTGGGTGGCCTGAAAGTTTATTGCTTTCCACAGAAGTTTGAATGGTTTAAAACTCTTTTTAAAGAAACAAAGCCCCTCAAAAACTTGAGCAGTTTATAGACTCCTCACTGAAAATTATTTTTTCACTTCATGTGTTCTGATAGTCATCTTCCAGAGATTTTTTTAATATGCATAAGCTGTTGTTCTGTACTTTGTATACAACAAACTTACAGGCACAACAAAAATCTTGTAACATCAAATGTGGAGTTTGTTTCATCCCTTCATAAGACTGAAGGGATGAAACAAACTGATGTTGAATTTGGACAAGCACAAATACTTGAAGACACACATGTAGGTGGTATCTCTTGCACTGCAATTCAGATATATAAGTTCGGTCTGGGTACTTTCCAATCATACCTGATTTGGATAAAATCATAATTACCACATCGTCCACTCTGTAGAAGTGGCTACATTAGCTCCAAAAAGTACATAATCATATGAATTGCAAAACAAATGTTTATTTTTAAGAAATGAGGTCACTCCAGTCCAGCATGCTGTACAGCAAATTGTTTCATACATGTTGGATAATTTTCCTTAACTTTGGGAGAGCAAATCAAAGCAGTCTTGGATTGTCCCTTAAAACCAAGTTCATGCTCCACCAATTTCTTCCAAAAGATGAAAACCAAAATACAGAGAGCCTGATTTACAGAATGTTACTCAGAAGTTTTTTTTAGTTACTCTCTTGAAAGTCTAAAAAGTTAAATGTTTCTCGCTCTTCTAAACAATATCCTCTGACTTTTTCTTTTTTTACTGGATCCTATGGCAGTATTGCCAAATGCGAATGGAACCTTGTAAGATACTGAATTACCTTCCAAGTTTAGGACTTGGAGACATGCATTTTTTTACCAAGCCTTACCATAAGTGATGCCCTAGCATGTTAAGTGTTATCAAATTTAAATTAGGAAATGGATTCTGCTGGAAGAAAAGGAATGTTGATTTACTACCACACAATTACTCAGAAGTATAATGTTTGAAAAGATTTCATATCTGATTAAAGAAAATGACTTTTCATAACACATCATACTATTTATTGAATTGTTAATCAAATGAAAACATCTCTTCTTAAGCTACTAATCACAGCACAGGGGTAAGACTTTATATGAGAACTGATAACACGAAATTATGGACTACTATGTGTACCTACCTCACTCAGGTATATTATGAAAGATGTAGGATAAAAGATTCCTGGTTTCAAACGTGCATTATTATTTTATTCTAATCTGACGCAAATATAAATAGCTAAAACAATTGCTAGTTCATGATTTTGATTTTATGGGCTTACATGCTGGGTTTCTCCATACCTGAAAATAACTGGATGACTATAAAAATTAATTTTTCCACACAAAATTTGTATGACATATAAAAATCATTGAACATGATCCAGTACTGCTTCAACCTGAACAACTGCAGGACTACTGCTATACAGACGAGTGCAGGGTGGCACATGGTCAGATGCACAGCACCTGAATTTTATCACAAGGTCTTTATATTTACTAACAGCAGTGCCTGGTGTAGCCATACAATAACACCCCCTAGTGGCTTCCTTGATCAAGCATACAGTATAATTTTAGTCCAATCACAGAAAAGACATCAGAACCAACTAAAAATTATTAAAAGCTCATTTTTACCACCCTGTAACCAATTTGGTAGACAGGTGTAGAAAGACAATCTATAAATCAACAAATAAATTAATACCCCAGATTTAATTAAGAACCTGCATTGGTCTTAAAACATTATCAAAGAAAAACTGCAAAAGAAACCGAATTGTGCCTAAAAACGTTATGAAACAAAAACTACAAAAGTTGATTTATAATAATTAAAATTACAGCTATTATTCCCCATTAAACCCTTGTTTACCACTAATCCATATTTGATGGTAAATATTTATTTTGTTTTACTAATGTTATTACTGTAAGTAGGCTATCATAATGTGATTACTGTAAGTAGGCCATTTAGAAAAAAATAAAAACTTCTTGTCATCAATATGGAATGGTAGTTGCTGTCTTACCAGCATAATACACAGTAGAGTCACATTGTTGTGACCACCTCCTACTTTTGACGTCAACAGCCTGCAGCCAATGAAAGAAGGAATATGTCCTGAGCTGGCTTGGAGGGTATCAAAGGTGTGCTGTAGGCATTCTGAAAACATCGCTCGTTGCTGTCATGCATAAAAGGAGCGATTTATCAGATTTACAAAAAGGGATGATTATCGGCTTTCGGGCCAAAGGTGGCAGTATTTGTGAAACATTGCAGTTTGTGAACCATTCGCATGCTGCTGTGGTTAAAGTGTATTGTGATTGGAGAAATGGCATCATTGCGAATAAGCGATGTGGAAACTGCGGAGCATCAAGTGCCATTGATGTGAGAAGTGAACGTCGGCTTCAAAGGTGCACGAGAGCCGATCAACACGCTACAGTGGAGCAACTCACTGGCCTAATGAACCAGGGGACTACCGGAAGTGTGTCTAAAACCACAGTTCAGTGAACCCTGCTGCGTATGGGGTTCCAATGCAGATGGATGGCCACCGCACCTATGCTAACGAAGGTGCATCGGCAGAAAAGTCTTGCATTTGCACGGCAGTATTGTTGGAATTGGACCTTAAATGAGTCACATTTTCTGCTTCATCGAACGGATGGACGTTGGCGTTTATGGCGAGAAACATCGGAAAACAAACACTCTTCCACCATTGCTGGAAGAACACAAGCTGGTGGGGGCAGCGTTACAGTTTGGGGAATGTTTTCTTGGCATTCTCTGGATCCAATCATGCCTGTGGAAGGCACTATGGACCGAATTTGTTATGAAGCCATTCTTGCAGACCACGTAAACCCATACATGCTGATTGTCTTCCCTGGGGCGGATGGGATCTTCCAGCACAACAATGCGAAGTGTCACACAGCTAGAAATGTCCGAGAGTGGTTGGAAGAGAACGATGAAGACTTCAAAGTACTTTTCTGGACCCCTAATTCCCCAGGCTTAAACCATCTGTGGGACCACCTAGATCGTGTTGTTCGCTCTATGGATCCTTCACCATGCACCCTCCAGCAGCTGTCAGATGCACTGCAGTCAGCATGGCTTCACATACCTGTGAACACGTTCCAGCACCTTATTGAATCACTCCCAGCCCGTCTGGCTGCTGTCAGCACTGTACAAGGCGGTTAATCTGGATATTAGCTGGTGGTCACAATAATATGGCTCGACAGTGTATAATGGCTTCCAATTAAAAATCATGTAGCATCCCAAAGAATAGAGATAGATGTCAGTTCATTCCCCATCCTTCAAAGAACATTCTTACAGAATTATGCACTCTTAATATTACTTTTTTTCATTCAACAAAAATATTTAAATCACATTAATCTGTCATACATGATTTTTTCTATAGTATGCATTGTGCAAATGACTTTCTACTGAAAAAGATGCATGCTACTGCGACACAGAACATGTCTAAAGAAGGACAAATGCTTCGTTTTTATTCTCTGAAGTCATTTCAAAGTGATATATGCAACAGTATGGTTATATTTTGCATAAAAAGCAAACCACACACATTTAGTAATTTTCTTTTGCAAATCGTCACGGTAATCCTGTTAAATATTGAGCTCATTTGGTTGGGAATGTAAGGTAGATAGATACATTGTTCAGTCCATAGAAAATAGGCACAGACATTATTTCAATGCATTCATATTAAGCTTATAAAAATAATTCTATGCAAAGACTGAGAAAAATTATATCAACAAAATAAAAGAAAACCCCCTTCAGCATACTCAAAAGAGCCTACTGTGTTCCACTAAAATGGGTTACACATTACATCTTTGCAAAGCTGCCTCAATTTTAGTCTCATTCCAAAGATTTTTGCACATAAAACTTTTATATGATTCCAACACAAAACCTTAAAAACATTTCTTGTTCCCTGCAACAGTTAACTTGTCTGATTTACAACTCAATTACAACTCAATTAAAGGTGAATTACAACCCTTTCTCCAGCAGAATTACCCTGCAACTTTTTTTTTTAAATGAAACAGCTGCAATTTTTTTAATCTTTAAATCAGCATTTATCCGCGGATTATATGACAAAAACCGCACATTTTACAGTACATGTTTTTTAGTGACGTTTTCCGTGGTGGCCCAGACAATTTTTGGGTCACAACCAGGCGACTGCATTTTTTGAACCCTGGTCCTAATATTACTGTTTCACACGTTGTATGCAATAATGTCATTTGGTACTGGATGCCATGCTATAAATGTCACAAATAATACTATATTCAATCACAGAATCATAATATAAAGCATTAAAAATAGAGTAAACTCACCACTATGTTGCCTTAGGTTGTTACTTTTTATTTGCTAAACAGTACTTGCATTGGTGTACCCCCCTCCATTTATTAGGAATTCGTTCTCGTCGTTTTCCCAAAATGGCTGACTGTTGGTGCCATTCTATTTGGTGTGTATATGGCATTATTTTATGAGCTTGACAAGCTATTGTTCAAACATGTTGAATTTGAATTCAATTCTTCATGACCAAAGGCTCAAAAGATTCGTTGTTAGTTCAAAGCAAAAAGAAGACAATTTACTAAAATCAATGATTTGAATTTATAAAAGGAAGTCAACCTCGCAAAATCATGGAACAGAAACATAAAGCATAGGAACCTTTAAAAGCCAATAAAATCTTAAAAACCTCTAAAAAGTTGTAAAAAGCAAACACAGCATCCAGCCCTCAAATGTTACGAGACTAGTTTCAACAGCATATCTTCCGTTGCCATCCTCAATGGTCACATATGCTGACGTTGCGGCCCGCTGTTCTATATGCAAAGTCGGTCTTAACGACCCCCCCGAAACCTGGTGGCACACGTAAACGTTTTTCATTGCTCTGTTGTGCCATGTGTTTCAGTACGTTGCAGCTCTGTGGCGCCATCTAGTGGCCATCTCAGTACTGTTAAGATTCTCTTGCAACTGTTGTTCTATTTATGCTGTATTCTTATCATTATTTTTGTTTTCTCTCATTTTCCTCTTGTTTATTAATGCTTTGTTCAATTAAATACATGGGTAAGCCAGCTCATTGGTGAAGAGGTGTTGCAGTTTTTATCCCTAGTTTTTTCGATGACCATGGATTCTGATAGTAAGATTTGGTTATGCTTTTTATGTGAGGTTAAAATTTTAGCTTTCCCAGTCAGGAACAAGCTAGTGTTGGTTGCAGTGTTGTATTAGCAACATTTTTTCATCTTTTTTGAGCCAATTACTATGGTGTTCTTGTAACCTCGCAGAAAAACACCGTTTGGGGCTACCAATATAGAATTTATCATGTTCTCCATTATTTGGGTGAATTGTAGGAATCATATATACTCCTGCAGTTTGTAACATAATTGTTTTATTATCACTGGATGTTAATAGTTTAGCGTTATCAACTACTTTTATGCCAATGTCAAGGTTATGGTTTTCGCATTCTTTTTTTATGATGTCTGTCATCGGATGTATGGACAGTAAACTGCCAATGTATTGTAAATTACTTTTTATCTTGATTATTGTTACCATCGATTTGCTGTTTTATTTTTACACTCATAGAGTCAATGAAACCTTTGGAGTATCCAAACTGTACTGCAATTTGTTTAATCCATTTGACTTCCTGAAGAAACGCCTCTTTAGTAGATGAATGAGTATACGCTCTTCTGATAAATGATCGTAAGGCTGCAGTTTTGTATTTCCAGGGGTGTGCTGATTTGGCTAGAATGATTGCAGGTGTATAAGTTGGCTTCCTGTATACTTGAAAATCTAAATAATGGATGTTTTTAATTACAGAAATATCCAAAAAATCGAGTTTGTTATTTTCTTTTTCACAAGTAACTTGTATAGTTGGATATATGCTATTGAATTTCTGTATAAAATGTTCCAATTGTTTCTCAGAATTTTGCCAGAAGATTAGGATATCATCAACATATCTTAAATAAATCATAGGTAAACCAATATTATCTGTATTTATCATAATTTTCGATTCTATGTCTTGAAGTATGATTTCGGCTAACAATCCCGCCAATGGCGATCCCATTGGAGCTCCTTGCCTATGTTGATATATGGTATTATTATATGTGAAGTAGTTGTTCCCTGTTATCAGTTTTATAGCCTTAATAATACTATATCTCATATCTTGATCAATTTTGTTGTTGCATAGTTTTTCTTCAATTACCTTGATGGCATCAACTGTAGGGGTATTAGGATACAAGGATACAATATCCAGACTATACATAATGAAATTCATACTGTTTATCTTCTTAATTTCAGTAAGAGCTGCTTCTGAATTTTTTATTGTATATTTATGATTATCAACATATTAAAAAAATGCATACCCTCCAGTTGGTGCAACAGCGCCAAATCTTTTCGGGGAAAATTAAAATACAAAAACCAGGCAACCCCATTCGCCCAATTGTTAACAAGAACTATGCACCAACTATTAAACTGGAAAGAAAGCTTATTACAGTACTTAAGTAAATATGTTGATATTCATAAACATACAATCAAAAAACATAAAACAAGTGAAACACACAGAGTCACGTACGGTAAAAGGTTCGTTTAGTGGTAGCTTTCGGTCATTCTACGACCTTGATCCCCCGCGATCGACTGGTTGCCAGAACTACAACTTGAAGATGGGGTGTTGGAACTGTTGCAAGATTTTAGAAGAGATCCAAATAAATGGGATTTGGTAGGGGTCTCTGAATTGCAGTTTTTGGTGAACAAAATTTCAATGCTCTCTTGAAAATGCAGAGATGCCTTGTTGATGAAAGGGACAACTTTTTTGGTTTCTTTCCAAATGGGAACTGCAGAAGTGTCTTCAAGGGTTAGTGCAGATAAAGCTGTCTTTGGAAGACCATTGGAAACATCTTTTTTGTGTTAACCAAGTCTTGTTTTGATGCTTCAGTATGTGCTTCCAATATACACTGAGAGACCAGAGGAAGTTCAAATGGGAATAGCATAAACTCCAGGGTTGTCCAAGGGTGAGACAGGATCCCTGTCTTTAAGCAGACACATTATTGCAGAAGGGCTTGGTTTCACTGTGAGAGTGTAGCCCATAGTTTTGAAAAGTTTACACATCTTATAATAGAAGGATCCATGGAAAGGTATAGAACTAATGAATGGTGGTTTTTCCATTATTATGGGTCGCGTGATGCCCGAGTTTTAAACCACATAAAATCAAAAATTTGGAAGCAGCTGTTACTGAAATTAAAAAGATAAAAAACACGAATTTCATTATGTATAGTTTGGATATTGTATCCTTATACCCTAATACCCCTACAGCTTATGCCATCAAGATAATTGAAGAAAAACTATGCAACAACAAAATTGATCAAGATACAAGACATTATTAAGGCTATAAAACTGATCATTGAGAACAACTACTTCACATATAATGATACCATATATCAACAAAGGCAAGGAGTTCCAATGGGATCACCATTGTCGGGATTGTTGGCCGAAATCATACTTCAAGACATAGAATCAAAAATTATGATAAATACAGATAATATCAGCTTACCTATGATTTATTTAAGATATGTTGATGATATTCTAATCTTCTGGCAACATTCTGAGGAACAATTGAATCATTTTATACAGAAATTCAATAGCATATATCCAACTATACAAGTTACTTGTGAAAAAGAAAATAACAACAAACTCGATTTTTTTTTATATTTCTGTAATTAAAAACAGCCATTATTTAGATTTTCAAGTATACAGGAAGCCAACTTATACACCTAAAATCATACCAGCCAAATCAGCACACCCCTGAAAATACAGAACCGCAGCATTCTGATCCTTTATCAGAAGAGCGTATACTCATTCATCTACACTGATGTCCAAATTAAGGTCACAAACACATATTCTGTGATATCTTGAAAACTAAATGGTTTATTGCAATGAAATTTAGTACATAGATACCTCATACTATGAGACCTGCAATAGCAACATAACAAAATGAATAAGAGATAATTTGTGTGTG